>CM024702.1:12547539-13786548 GCA_014182845.1 Corymbia calophylla
AAAAAAAAAAAAAGTGACTACGAATTGAATGCATGTCATTGTCATAGAAAAAGTAACATTCATAAAGTGATTTAATCAAGTGGGTTCTAAAATTCTTTCTCGACCTTTTATTTCTAATCAGGATCAGATTTGTGGGGACCGGGGCCTCCCGACTTTTTAAAAAGTTTGTTTTGGACCCCAATCGTAAAAAAGTAATTTACAGGTACATCCCTAAAGTTTTGTCCCCCCAAGATTTTCATATTTCTTGAAACACACAATTTAAGGACATTTTATATTAAAAGAAATGGAACATCAGTTTTCCAACTTGCCACATCGACAAAATGGGATGAGAAGTCCACGGAAGGAAAAGAAAAAATTGCACTAGCTATAAATCCATATAACATCTTGATTGCCATTTTTGAAATATTTAGAATCAAATTGCACTTTGAGTCAAACTTTGAGATTTATGTTATATTTCCATTTTATGAACTTTTAAAATTATACTTTAGGAAAGAGAAAAGAGATTGATCCCTTTAAGCATTTATTACTATATAATAGAAGCACATATATATATAGATGGATATATTGAGCAAATTAAAACTACTTTAGCGTCATACTTTAACCAAAACATGAGAAACCATGTTTATTATATGGCAAAAATAATCTATCCCTATGAAATTATGGACAAATTGGTATTTGTAAGAAATCAATATATTAATAAGGTGATTTCTAGAGAGCTAAAACTTTCCAAGATCTTATAATTGTTTAAGAGATCAAATCTCCAAATAATTACTTTTGACAAATTACAAAAAAGTGGTCACTTTTGTTATTGCCACTTTTCAATTGTGGTCATTTTGCTTTATCTTTTGACGAATTTGATCCTTAGATTAATCTTTTGTCTCCATTTTAGAATGAATCCTTTATATATCCACATTTCAATAGAAAATGCTAACTATACACCAAAGAGGAACGCGTGGCCCTGACATCGGTTAAAAAAAAAAATCAAAATGGAGGAGAATTTGGAAAAATGTTCCCCATACTATTACCTATGTTTTGAATCTTTCTTGACATATTTTATTTCGTGACACGTTTGGTCCCTAAACTACTTTTCGATCCTAGTATCAAAATAAATCTCATATTTCGGTCAAAAGTTAAGACAAAATTTCACATTTCATATCATCATTTAACATTCACGTGTTTAGGTTAAGCCATAATTACTTGTTCCACGTGTAGGAGCACAAGCCCTCGCCACAGTACCACCATAATTTTGACAAACCGTTTCACCAGCACAAGAATCACATTACAAAAACATCCTGGCTCTACCGACTAAACTTTCTATATCACGGGCTCGGGTACGGGATCCACACGGTGGCACCCAAAAACATGGACGGCTGCGATGTACTGGATCCGTTGGACCCGGACCTTACGAAGAAATTTGCGCTGCCGACCATTCATTTTCTTGAACAGCAATGAATGTTCAGGGGTGGTTCGCCCTTTTTCCAGGCGGACCAATTCGGTCGAAAGAGGCCTTTCACAGGAGGTCACGGATGCACCGTCAGCAGGCGATAATTCTCAAAGCACTTTCCGCCATTGAAGACCTTCAGTGCAGCTTCACATTCTTTTCCGAAAAAGCGTCTGTCGAGAAGATGGAAAGAGGTCATCTTGGCTGCCCTTGTGCGACGTGAACGATGCTGGGGAGGTTCACGCACCGACGAAGTCCTACAACTTTGATCGTTTTTTCCCAAAATTCTGCGTCCAAGTCCTTCTGTATCGATCCCTCTTTTTACCTCGTGATAATGACGTTTACTTTGTGGGTGTGGACTGGTCCGTATTCTAGATTGCCCACGTTCAGCTTAAGCAACCCGTGATGGCGATTCTCAGTCAACACAAGGGCAAGACCTCCCACTACATTTCCTGGGTTTGACCAAGGTTCTTTTGATAAAGGGCTTAGAGGAATTATTATATCATGCCTATGTCCACCCTGACATTATGAAATCCGTTTCAATATGACCCCAACCATCGAATCTGGCCTATGTGGTCGTCGAAAATCCGGTGATGTGCTCTCACGTGGTTAGGTGGTGCTTGCTGCGAAAAGCTACCCCTGTCCCGCAAATTTGGGAGTACTACATTTTGTGCCCGAGGCTTCTTTAGATTGTTACAAATTTGAAATGTGCCCTTGATTTGCTTGGACTCGTTGCTAATTTCCCACTAACATTAATTGTGAAGTCAATAGAAAATGAAGTTGATACTACTGTTACTTTAGGTGAGGTCGATAGTGATGTCAGACATCATCACTTATTTAAGTGTCGTGAGGTCCCCCAAGCAATGGGAGGAAACAAGTAGGACTCTTGATGATATATGCCTATTAAAGATTGAGCCGGCAATTCATAGACAGTGGATAAGTTAAGGGAATCACCGGAGCTGTATCAAAAGCGAATTTTTTATAAGGCAATCATCATTGCTTATGAATCCAAACCTGGGTGATATCTCGCGCCTGGTAACGAGAGAGATGGGTCCTAGGCTAAAATCACTTTAGTTTCCTAAGAAAGAGGAACGACAATGACGGCCATGAGTCTCTCTCCCTCCCTCCTATCATTTTTTTTTTTTATCCTATTGTTATGTTTAATTTATTGTGATTGTACAATTATGGAGGAAACATAGCAGATTTCGAAAGGGAGGGGCACATGGGAAGCACTTTATGATAATGTGAAGAATTCCCAAGTGACGAATGAAATTCCCGTTTTGTTAGATATTATTGCTGTTCACCAAGGCACTCACAACTCATGGGAGAGCATAGAATTGAAGTTCCGACAAGAATTTAATCGGAGTCAAACTTTGGGAGCCCATCGAAATTGATTTCATATAAGTTGCGACTATTCAAGAATCGAAATGGCGTAACTTAATTATCCCGAGTTCAATAATGACAAATGTGCATTTCAATTGAGGACAGTTACGCCGCATTCTATCCGACAATGCCGCGTCATCTGGTCAGGTTCAGGTCATCTTACGCAAATCTCAACTATCCTATCTCCTCGGGAGAAATGAAATATAGGCACTTCACGCTCGACTAGGCTAGTATAGCCGAGGCCGAAGTTTCCTCGACATCTAGTTGCCAGACCACTTATTTGGACCTAGAATCATCGACTGCGAAACTCGATCCGATCTCAACCACCCAACTGGTTAAGTCCTTTGATTGCTTGTGAGATCTTTTCACATGTCTTTACTTTGAACCTAAGATCTTGTTTCAATTCTATCTTCACAATTCATGTTCCAAAAGAAAAGGATTCAAATCTACCATAAAGATATGGTCTTCCCTAACAATTCCACAGTCTTATGTTCCAAAGTCCGTCGGCACATGGAAAGTCAACATCACACCTCCTTTTCTTCCTCAATAGAGGGTACGGCCAATCCCTTCTCTCTTAGTCTCCACATGCATCGGAAATAATTAGACTCCATGAAAATAAAATAATTTTAAAAAATTTGTTAATATTACTTATAAAAATAAATGGATAAATTCATTAGAAGTTTTAAAACTTATTATAAAAGTGTATTTAAGTCCTCAAACTTTCAAAAATACAGTTAAATCCTAAAACTTATTGAATTGATTTAATCAAGTTCTTTCGTTAACACCGTCAATTTAATTAACATAAAATGTTATTGTGGAATTTTTAAATTAATTCTCTCCTATATGACATTTTTATTATTACTTTGTTCAAATATTATTTAAATTAGTTTAAAAACTAAAAAGAAATGTGAAAATTTTATTTTAAAAAAAAACTGAAAAATAAAGAAAGGGAGGTGTGGGTTCACCAATGGGGGGGCTGCCCGCCCGCCAAAGAGGCCGGCCTCACCAAACTCAGGCGAGGACACCTAGGTTTGGGCACCACCGGCCCTCACGTAGGGCTAGTGACCATCACCTACTTTAGGCAAGTGCCTCGCCGAGGCCGGCAAGGCTCACCAACCCTAGGCGAAGGCCGACCTCACCCAGATATATGGGCGATCCTCGCCAATCCTTGGCCACGGGCAATGGTTTTTGGCCCCAAGTGAGGGCCAAAGCATCACCTAGATCCGGGCACTCGCCCAAGATCGACAACCTCCGCCGACCCTCCGACAATGGACGGGCAATGCGCGGCGCGGCACCCCACCTGAACTTGTCCCTCCTTTTCTTTATTTTCATTTTTTTAAAATAAAATTTTAGCATTTCTTTTTAGTTTTTAAACTAATTTTAGTTGAACAAAATAATAATAATAAATGCCACTTTTAAAAAAGGAATTAATTTAAAAATGTTACGTCAGTATTTTTTATTAGTTAAGTTGACGGTATTAACCGAAGGACTTAATTTTACTCAATTGACAAGTTTTGAAACTTGATTGCACTTTTTAAAATTTTAAAAAGTTTACTCAATTGCATTTTCATGACAAGTTTTAAGATTTTTAGTAAACTTATTCCTCAAAATAAAAATAAATGAAAAATATTTTCACCCTCCAAGAAAATGTTTAGACATAAATTATCGTCGATTGTGAAAATATTCTTCATTCGCTACAAACAATCATTTTTTAAGGAAATATATTTAGATCACTCGTTTTTTGCAAAAATATGGAGAATCGATTGCCCTTCCTTATTCGGTTTTGCCCTTGTGGGCATGATGGACAATCATTGAAGCACTCGAATTTCATTGGTACATGATTTATTTATTTTTTGAATTGGTACTTGGAAATTAAACTTGGAGTCTATTAGAGGGTTATGGGCAGGCTGTAAATAGCTGTTGAAGGCCACTCCACCAGCCTATCATCTTCCAGATGTGTTGCCACCTACGAGGGCCACTCACGCAATCCCTCCAACAGAGCGCCCAGGCCAGCCGTTTATTTTAATATGGCGATACATGTACACCTCACACCCCTCGCTGGTAGTTAAAATATTTTTTTCTCCTCTAACCTAAGAATACCCCCAAATTTTATGTTCCGTAGTTCCGATGAAGTAGATTAAGGACTTGCTTAGGTCCTAACATGATTAGATTAATCGGGAACTCCTTTAATTATGAGAAAAATAAACAAATATGGCAAAATCTCATCACGGGCGTGGACTCCCCAACCGCGTCATCTTTACTCGAAGGGTTCTTAACAAAAGGATCGCTAGATTATGAGTTGTGGTAGTGGTAGCTAATATTAATTAGTATAGTCCCGGAATTTTAATTAATTCCAAGATCAAATTAATATAATAATTATAATAGTATCCCAACCTTTAATTACCAAAGCATTTTATATATTAGGCATCTTATTAGGGGGAAAGGCTACACCTAGTACCGGACTGCACGGCGAATGTTGGAAATCTTTTTTGCAAGTTGTCAATCAAAGAAGAATCAAGACCGTAATAAAATCGAGCACCGATTCTTGTTCTAGATTCAAGAACATGATTTAAAATATAGACTAAATTATTGAAGAGGATCTTGGTGAATAGTAAGAGCGTGAATGGGAGACTTTGTCGCATCAAAGAGAGAAAAATGTACACAAAGATGTTATTGTTGTTAAAGCGAAGTGTGCATATACAAAGAAGCTATATGCTGGATCTCGACATCCCATCTCCAGCGAAAGGTGGACGGGACCCTTTATTAATCTATGTCAGCGATGTAAAGGTGTAATTTCACAAGCCAGGTTACGGAGTTAGCAAAGTTTTATTGTTAAATAAATTTATTCTTATTAGGATTAATATCACCAAAAATCTTAAATAATTAATTTACCATAAACTAATTTTACCACAAACTGTTATATTTGTGATATATTTACCTCTGTTAGTTTTCGTTAAATTAGATTAACACCATGAAAAATTACAAATCGATACATATGTGACAAATAGAAGGTAAAACTCCAAACTAGTACACCCATCAATTATCACATATTCATGCAACTCAATAATTTGATAGTAAAATTAAAATTTATAACAAATATATCAATTTGAAATTTTTCATGATGTTAACTTTTTTTTTATTTTATTGACACCGAACAGAGAGAAGATAAGGATAAAGAGGATATCATCTAACAAAAAAAGGCACTTGGAGCACCAGGTCATGTATACATTAATCACTGTTCACAACCGTGTCAGCACACCTGCACAGTAGCATTATGGAAAATTTAACACGTTCGTCTCAAATCCTGTGGGTTAAAAATCCTAAAGCACTATAAATAGGGCAACCTAGCATCACTTTCCATACATTGCGTATCAACCTCTCCCTCTCGTCTGGTTGAGCTTGTGCAGTGCAGAAGACTCTTAGGTACCATGGCAACCCCGGCGGCCGTGGCGGTTATGGCAACTCTTCTGCTTCTGCTTCTGTTTTTAATTGCGAGAGCCATGTATGCGACGTTCTCGTTCTACTTGCTGACTCCGAGACGCATCAAGAAAACAATGGAGAGGCAAGGAGTGCGTGGCCCTGAACCACGGCTTCTCATCGGCAACCTCCGCGATGTGTCTTCTCTTGTTGCTGAATCTACCTCCAAGGACATGGAGTCCATACGCCACGACATCGTGGATCGCCTCTTGCCTCATTACGTCAGATGGACTAAACAATACGGTCTGTCCTTGATTTCTTCCTCGTATGATCTCGTTGTGATGAAACAATCATTGAGATGAGAATTAGCTCATCTTTTGGAGTATGTGCTGATGAGAATTTTGGTCACAGGGAAGAGGTTCATATATTGGAACGGGGTCGAGCCTCGCCTGTGCTTAACCGAGTATGACCTCATCAAGGAGTTGCTTTCCAAGTACAGCACTCAAACTGGAAAATCATGGCTTCAGCAACAAGGATCGAAGCACTTCATTGGGAGAGGGCTCTTGATGGCTAATGGGGACGATTGGTTTCATCAGCGCCGCATCATCGCTCCTGCGTTCATGGGAGACAAACTCAAGGTTTGTCCAAACATCAGCAATTGGTGTTTTGAGCATATTTCATGAATGCTTCTGCAATATGTCAGTAAACTGTCTTCCGATTTCAAATTTATTCTTCGGTAAATGGGTTGTGAAATGCTGAGTCTTTCCGTTTTCTGTATATGTTAAAATCAGAGTTATTATGGATTCATGGAGGAGTGCACTAATCAGACGCTACAATCGCTGCAAAATGCCATAGACTCAGGTCAAACTGAGATCGAGATCGGCGAGTACATGACTAGGCTCGCGTCTGACATCATTTCTAGGACCGAATTTGGGAGTAGCTATGAGAAGGGGAATCAAATATTCCATCTGCTGACAGTTCTGCAGCATCGTTGTGCTCGAGCGAGCCGGCGTTTTTGTCTTCCCGGAAGCCGGTGAGTTGGGAAATATTTCTTCTTTGCAATACAATGAATTTTATATCCATCATCTGTGTCCAACATCAAAATACACAGAATTCTGTCACTTTAACATGTTGAAAACTTGTGTGCAGGTTCTTCCCCACCAAATATAATAAGGAGATCAAAACATTGAAGATGGAGGTGGAGAGGCTCCTGATGGAGATAATCGAAAGCAGAAAAGACTGTGCTGAGATTGGACGGAGTTGTACGTATGGCGATGATTTACTCGGCATGCTGTTGAACGAGATCAAGAGGAAGGCAAGGAATAAGAGTGCATATAGTCCTAGCATGCAAGTGATCATGGACGAGTGCAAGACGTTTTTTTTGCCGGGCATGACACAGTTGCGCTTCTGCTTACATGGACCGTCATGCTACTGGCAACCAACTGGTCTTGGCAAGAGAAGGTCCGCGCCGAGGTGACTCGGGTATGCAACGGCGAAAATCCGTCAGTCCATCATCTTCCCAAACTTGGCTTGGTAAGCACTAAAGGCACATACTCTATATTGAATATGGTCATGCTTTGATTTCTTGTCGGGTCTAACCGATATGAACATCATTCACACGCTAAGTTAAACTAGAAATTGAACGTGTGTAATGTCTACATTTTTAAGTCACAAGTCAAAATACCGTGTGACACAAATTCACAAGCAAAAATCATCTTTAAGAAAAGCAAATTCTGGCGGTGATGGCATTCGATAAAGCACAACTGACTTCGAAAGATTGTAAAAACTTCAGGATGATTTCATGTTCATTTATTTGAAGTGTTCCGCAAGTCTGTGGCGGTTTTTGGTCGTAAATCAAAAGAAATGCTAAAGGACATTGAATATGTCCACGTTACAGGAAAGTCCTTGTAAGTCCCACGAAGTCGAATTTGGGCTAGTGCTCGATCTTTCAACTCATGGGACCATCGAATCTTAGAATTATTTTCTTAAGAGCTTCCTCTGAGAACTCTTGTTGCTCTTTTCCGGAGCAATTTCAAGCACCCTTTTGAGAATTGCCCCAAAAGAACTGATTTCAGAAAATTTACCTGAAGAGATTGTCCAATGGTTGACTAAAGTAGATAAGACAAACCAGTCGAGTCGAGAACTGCACCTTAATTTGCATGCAACACGCGAGAGAGAAATCAGGATAATGATCTTAAAGTATCTTTAACTTTTACCTATTTCCCAATCGAGTGTCAATTTCTTTTCTTTGTTAAATCAAGTCTTTCCACCGTTCAAATTTAGCTCAACGTGAGGTCTACTTGGGTCACAGTAAATAAGAACATATATTCTTGAGCTAATTACGCCGCAAGTAATTGAACTTTTGGGAGACAAGGGGGTCGAAGTTTGACAATCGAGTATCAAATTCATTTCTTTGTTAAATCAAGTATTTACACCGTTCAAATTTAGCTCAACGTGAGGTCTACTTTGGTCACAGTAAAGAAGAACATATATTCTTGAGCTAATTACGCCGCAAGTACTCGAACTTTTGGAAGACATGAAGGTCGAAGTTGGGAAAAGGGCGGTGGTGGTCCTATGAGAGAGACTGTAGTGGCCATGGATGGCGGCTGCAGACGGAGAGAGAGAGAACAGAGAAGAGAAGGGCTAGATGGGTTAGGATTTAATTGCGTCGAGTAACTTTACACGTTAGGGTTTTTGTGAAAGCATGAAATTGTGCTGCCGGTCCTGATAGCAACGTTAATATTGCGGGGCGGCAGCAGCATCAGCTCTCCCACGTTTACCCTTTCAAATGAAAACCCACATTTAAAACATGAGGATCCAAAACAAACCCTAACACCAAACACCCCCGGATCTCTCTCTCTATCTCCCCCTATCCCCCCAAGCTCCTAATGTCCACCCTCCATCATTGTCAAGATCTCGATAGCCATGGAGGCGACATATGCCCCGAGACCCAATTCCTGTAGATTAGATTAAATTGAACCCTACTAATTGGTGGAGATTCCTCTTTAATCAAAAATCTTTAATCAAAAATCTCGATAGCCATGGAGGCGACATATGAGAATGCAGTCTTATCGCCAAGCGTGAGAGAATGCAGCTATTAAGGGTGTGCAAAGGAGTCGGGAACCATCCGGACTATCCGGAACAGGCAGTTCCCAAGGGGACCGGTCCAATTCTCAGTTCCAATTTATTAGAATTGGAACTGGTGGGTATCGGTCTAATATCCGAATCTAATATATATATATATATATATAATTTTTAAGAAAAATTTCCCAAAAAAAAAAAACTAAGAAAAATGAAAACCCTAATCAATAATCTAAAACTCAACACCCATTGACTAAGTGTTCATCTCGTCTCCCTCCCACCTCGTCTGAGTTGTCTCTCTATCTCTCACTAACGGCCTCAACCCTCAAGCTCAACGCTTATAGACTCACGCCTCAAGTCTCAACTTTCAATATGAGTGCAATCTTTTTGCTAATCTTGCAATTAAGAATAGGGAAGTTCTTGTTTTTTGCTTTACTTTGTCTTATCGAAAAACTTGGCACCGAGTGCGTGAAACTTGGTGGGACCGGTTCCATGGACCCACCCAATGGTCCGGTTCTCGAAAGTATATCCATGGAACTAACGAGCCAGTTTCCGATTCCAATTTTTCGAAACCGATCCTTAGTGGGTGGTTCCCGCCTAGGGTGGGAACCGCCCTCCCAAACCATACTCACCCCTAATAGCTATGCATGCGGAATGAGATCATCTAGGAGTGCTAATTAGGTTTTTGCCGATTACCTAATTCCTTCAATTTTGAAATATCTAATGAAAACCAGAATATAAATGATTGTGTTGCTAAACCTATTAATACTATTCGTAGGGGTTATTTTTCTCTGCGCTTGATTGTAAAATTCCTTCTCTAGTTATGTTTTTCATCGGTGGATGATGAGCTTTGAATATTAGTAAAACGCAAACTTGGCTAAAAATAAATGTGATGACGTTAATGTGCGTAACTCACCAATCGTAAGACTGACAAAGTTTCATCCAACAAGAGATAGAGTGAAGTATGACCATATCTTCGAAAAAAAAAAACTAATACTTTATTCGAAATATATTTTCAGCGACTTATCAAAAAAAAAATTCCATTTCATTTTCAACACTTTAGCTTGTCCACTTAAATTTGCAACTCATTTTTCAGTTTTATCAAATGAGTTTCTTCATGTGGATAGGGAAAATCAATGGTCAATAACATTCATATTTGATGATGAGAGTGCGCAAATCATTGTTCGAAACACCTAACGCGAATATTGACTAATGTCACACTTTTATGCAGCTGAATATGGTTATTAACGAATCCTTAAGACTCTATCCACCGGCATCACTTCTTCCGCGCATGGCCTTCGAAGAAATCAAGCTAGGCGACCTTCACGTCCCGAAGGGATTGTCGATTTGGATCCCGGTGCTAGCAATTCATCACAGCGAAGACTTGTGGGGAAAAGATGTCCACGAGTTCAATCCCGAGCGGTTCTCATCCAAACCATTTTCGCCAGGTCGGTTCATGCCGTTCGCGATGGGCCCACGGAATTGTGTAGGCCAATCTTTTGCTATGATGGAAGCGAAGATCATATTAGCGATGCTGGTATCAAGGTTTAGCTTCACGATCTCAGATAATTATCGTCATGCCCCGGTCGTCGTCCTCACCATAAAACCTAAGTACGGGGTCCAAATATGTTTGAAACCCTTAAATTCATGTGAGAATAGTTGTTCTGGTTAGATTTTCTTCTTTTTCATAACTCGGTTTATGTATCATTGAGAGCGGTGCGGTGAGTAATGTTCCTCGTCAAGATCGTCACGAATTTGCTCTTGTAACTGCAGATGGGATTAAACTGGCTCTTGAGAGCAACATTTGAAATCTGGAAATCGAATGACGATAAATTTCTGCATAAAATGCGGTCATGCAAAGATTCAATTGAGGCTTCATACAGCCTCCTGTTATTCATATATAAAGGGCATCGTTTCGAGGATTGCAGCAAGCTCAGATGAAGCAATCCAGAAGATGTGCGGATACTTTGACAATGCCAGGTCGACACCAACAGCAAGGAATGAAGATTTTTGGTAAAGCTCTTCTTGGAGATTTGGAATTTTATGGGGACAATTCAAAAAAAGAAGTCCTAGAATTATTGTACAGATTTTCAACCCTAAACCTTTTAATTTGGTCAATTTAGTCGCAAATATTTTGGTCCAATTTTGACCAAAGAATGCTAATGTGGATGCCAACGTCCTACGTAAAGCATTGATCGACATAAAACGACCAATTCGATGTAGACAATTTTTTTTTTGCATTTTTTCTAATTTTGCTGAATGTTTTATTACAAATTATTTTTTTTTTTTTCTTTTCTTTTCTTTTCTTTCACCCATCATCAGGCAATGGCTGAAGGAGGAAGACGGAAAAGGATTGAAATGAAAAAAATTCAAGAAAATAATAAAAATTTATAGCAATTTTAAAAAAAAATCACTTTAGCATTTACCATACCAAGTAAAATGGTCAACGACACATTAGTATTGCTAGTCAAAATTGGTTGAAAGAATTAGATTAACAAATCGTCAAAATATTTATGACTAAATTGGCCAAATTATTCAATCCAAAAAAATGGCCAAATTAAAAGAATTGACATTTGTAGAATAAATTTAGGACCTTTTTTGTAATTTTTCCAACTTTTATGTAACTGGTTCTAAGGAGTTTAGACTCCTTGTAACATAGAACTGGATTGGAGTCGAGACATTTTATCTATGGTTGTAATGTCCTTTTTTTATTTTGAGATAAATTCATTATAAATCTTAAAACTTATTAGGAAAGTGTAATCGAGTACAATCAAGTTTCTCCATTAGCTCGTCTAATTTGACTAATGAAAAATGTTATGTAGCTTTTGTATTTTTTTTCTCTATCATGCGACATCGTTTTGGTCTTAGTCTCATTTTTAATTAAATTTTATTTAAGTTAGATTAAAAAACAAACTTTAAAAAATACTAAAAATAATAAAGCAAAAGGTACGCAAGTGAGAACTTGCAACCCTCACCGCCATCGCCCCGCCATCGCTAGACCTTCCCAATGATCCTTGCCTAGGTCTAACTATGGGCTACCACTAGTGGAGGTCAGCCACCAATGGCAGCCCCCAACCTGACCTAGGCAAGTGTCGGTGACCCTTGCCTGATCTAGATGAGGGTCACAACCCGGTGGGCCCTTCCCAATGATGGTAGAGCATGGTAGCAAGAGCTACAAGTCCACACCTAATTTTTCTTTTTTTGTATTTTTTAAGTTTACTTATTTTTAATATTATTTATATAAAATTTGCATAAAAATCATATTTGGATCAAAACGATGCCATGTTAGCCTTACACTTCATATTTTAGTCATGTCATCGCCACGTAAGAGAGAGAAACTAATAATAAAAAAGAGCCACATCAGTATTTTTCGCTAGCCAAGCTAGATAGAATTAACTGAATAATTTGATTGCACCAATTTGATAAATTTTAGAATTTAAATACATTTTTCAGAAGCTTTTATAATCAATTACACTTTCATAACATAATTGCCAAAAATTCCAATACATGTATCGTCCCTTCGTTCTTTTGTTCCACCTAGAAAAAGCCACATTGGTGGGTCAACACATTCTTTCTTTCTTTCTTTTGTTTTTTCATTCTTTTTGGGTCAACACATTCTTGCACAGCTGTTCTTTTGTTGTCTAGCGTATACACATTCCGCGTGTTATGGACGGATGGCCTCTAAGTGGCAGCTCGGTCAGCAAAGAAAAAGCAAGTCAACGCCCACTTCTCAGCACTTTCCTCAGCTAAACTTTTGTTTCTCAGTGATTTCCGCCACAGAGAGAGAGAGAGAGAGAGAGAGAGAGAGTCCGTGGTCCGATGATCTGTCTCGTTTGCAACCCTTGGGAGGATCCTTACTTTTTGGTTGCCGCGTGCACTTACATGGTTGCGTGGTCAAACACGGCAGTCTCGTGCTGTCCTAATCTGCTTTTTTTATGGTCAACTTATTGACCAACGTTCCCATGGGCACGCCCTTTTCCGCTTTCGAAGGAGAGAAAGAGAATCGAAATACTGCATGCCTTTGTAAAGATCCGTGATTGGTTTCTTTATCGGGTGAGAATAAGTATCGATTAAGACTTCCAATCTTGACGAAGTACATCAAAAATGCCAAGGGTTTTTGTAATGACTGTGTCAAATTTTTTAGAAAATGATCTTTTTAGTGTCAACTCCAATCTATTTGATTGGAATTCCAGTGTAGCCTTTTTTTTTTTTATTAATTTTTAAAACTAACATAGTTCAACAGAGGGTCCAGTCAAACATCTAAAGCCATAAAAGGTGCTATACAGTACCATCGTCCCCAAGGATCTTCAGATACAATCCTCACTCGCCATCAAGGCTAACAAGCTCAAGCGTAGATTCACCTCCCTCACCGCTTCATCTCACCATCGTCACGTCCACATCATCAACGATGGCGGCAATGGCGACGCCCCCATCGTGAACAAGAGAGCGGTGGAGCAAAGCTGCCTAGCTTCCCTCCGACTCTACAACACCATCCCGAAGCTTGCCCTAGTCCACTCCCACATCATCAAATCGGGCCTTGGCAACAACCTGCTCGTCCTCACCAATCTCACTGCTGCGTCTTCAAATATCGATAACGTCAATTTTGCATGTTCTTTCATCTTGGCTTTTAGTTAAATATAATAGGGATAATACCACCAAAAACCCCAAACTTTACCTGTTGTGAGACATTTACTCTAAACTTTTTTTTGTAACACCAAAAATCCTAAACTTCGCCCCGTGTGACACATTTACCCTAAACTTTTTTTGTAACACAAAAAACCCCAAACTTTATCATGTGTGATACATTTACCCTAAACTTTTATTCTGAATGGCATTTTCATCTTTTACTTTTTACTTTTGCCTCTTTTTTTCCTTCTCCACTGCCGCCAGAGGAGCCGCCGGCGTCGGCCCTTGCCCGACTCAAGCGAGGACTGCCCTCCCCAGATCCGGCGGGGGCCGCCCTCGCCTGGGCGGGCGAGGCAAGGGCAAGCTCGCCCGCCCAAGCAAGGGCGGCCCTCGACCGATGCCGGCGAGGGCGGCCCTCAACCGACGCCGCAAGGGCGACCCCGCCGGACGGAGAGGGTTGCCCTCGCCCGCTAGGGCTGGCGACGGCAAGGGCCGCCTCGCCCGACCTGGGGAGGGCAGCCCCAGGCTCCGCCCTCGACCAACGCCGACGAGGGCGGCCCCGCCGAGATCTAGGGAGGGCAACCCTCGCCTGAGTTGGGCAAGGGCCGACACTGGCGGCTCCTTCGGCGGCGGTGGAGGAGGAAAAAAAAGGGAAGAAAAAGTAAAAGACGAAAATGCCCTTCAGAATAAAAGTTTGGGGTAAATGTGTCACACAAGGCAAAGTTTTGGATTTTTTGTGTCACAAAAAAAAATTTAGGGTAAATATGTCACACGGGGCAAAATTTGAGATAAATGTGTCACACGAGGCAAAATTTGAGGTAAATATGTCACATAGGGCAAAGTTTGGGGTTTTTTGTGTCACAAAAAAAAGTTTAGGGTAAATATGTCACGGGGCAAAGTTTGGGGTTTTTCGTGATATTCTCCCAATATAATAATATGAAAGAGAGAAAATGGGAATTCTCGATATATTTCAATTTATAGAAAATATACATAAAGAGCTTATTTATAGGCTTTATGATATGATTATATAAAAAACAATATCAATCAAGATAAGCACAATTATAGAAAAATTCACACAATCTTGAGAGATACAAAAAAAAATTTCCTAAATATCTCTAACATCCTCCTCAAACGCAAGGTATATTGAATATGTCAACTTGAGTTTGAACACAAGTCTGAACAATGTCCAACCGCCGAGACGTGGTGGAAGAGGCGGTGTCCGACAACCTGTTCATCGCAAAATAGCTAGATCTAGTTGGCTTGAGAGCAATGAGTCTAGTGATGGTGTGACTTCTCAAAACGGCACACGAAAAGTCGAGAATCGGAGGTACTGGAACCAAGCAAAGCATGTGTCCTTTACGGTCAACTTTGCTATCAAGACAAGAACTTAAACGCGGCCGATACGACTAGCATGATTATAACAAATGGATAGGCCAAGCACTATTGAGGGAAAAGTTACTATGCAAAGACACATCTTCGTAGCATCAAAAAATACCTCCATGGAATAAAAAAAAATCAACCTAACGACGCGTCAAAATCATCATAAAACAACCACCATGTCACTTACTCAAGTGGCCATTTTTTCTCCGATTTTGATACTTAAGTGAGCTTACAAAACTTTTTGCATCAAAGTAACTTTTGACACTTCTAGTATGCTTCTCCCACCAAAATTGTCTCCATGAGGGCACATTCTCACTCTGCTTTCCATTTATATGAACTGGGTTTATTTATATCGATCTTTTGAATAGAGTGGATCGCGCATTAAACCTAACACAAGAGAACCTGGATACCTGATCCATGTAATAAGACCACATGTGTCAGCTTACAACATGGGGAGAAAAGATTTTATTAATTTTATTTGAATTATACAATTTAATATATACACATACATATATATTGGTTAATAAACCGAATTAGTATTGTTAGCGATAATGTAATTCTTTAATATAGAAATACATAATCGGGGATCTTAAATGTTCATGATTTTTCACCGTAAGACACACCTTTATCCATAGCAAAACCTTGAAAAGAATGATTATTAAAGAATTTGAAGTAAATGAAGAAATCTGATTTCTTTCTTTTAACCCACTTTTCTTAATATATTTTATCTAATGGAAGATTGAATACAATGTTCTTTCTCTTGGGTGGAGAGAAGACTCGATTATATTTATACAAGTTATCAATAAATGTCTTCTATCAAAGCACGTTCTATCTTTATATCTTTTCATAAGAACCGTCACTTCCTTGTAAGGATGGCACCTTTTCATTTCATGAGAATTATAACTTCTCATAGCCAGTATTTCTTTTATAGCATTTAAATAATTATTAAATCATTAATCAATAACATCATATGGGTCACAATAATTCTTACACAGATTTGCAATCATCCATAGAATAACCATCCAACAAGCTAAACAACTCCATATATATTGGACTTAAAAAGAAAAATTCTTCTTATATATAGGAACGTGTTTGTGTTATTCACTCCATACCATATGTTTTAATTTTATCTTAATTTTTAATTAAGTAGATGGTAAGTTATATTAAGTTAATGATATAATAATCAAACTCTAATATATCACTTATGACTAATTAATTTCGTTTTGAAACATACAAGCGGGCCGAGGCGGGGGTAACACCAACTTCGGCCCGCCCTGCCATTTGCCTCGCCTTGTATCACTCGTAGGAAAATTTGCCCATTCAATTATCATTAGGAACTTTTGATCAGCAACGACAGGTGAAATAAAAACGTCGCGGCCTTTTGCTTAACCCAAAGCACGGCAAAACCAATTCTCCATTCGCCTAAAGGTCTTGTCTTGGTATATGCTGCTATAGGGCTGTGGGTCTCTCAATGGCGACAATGCTCGGCGCAGGGCGATGAAGTCGGATTTCGTCACGGTAGGATAAAATCGGTGATGAAAATATCTTCCGTCGCCCCAATGGTGGAGCATCTTGAAAGAAGATGATCATAACTTTTTACCCAGAAAAATATTTAAAAAGGAAAAAGGAAAAAAAAAAAAAAAAAAAACAAAGCCTGCTCCATTTTGTGGTGACAAGGTTGTTCTTGAATTGTTCGTGGGCCTTGGCCCATTTCGTTCTTCCAATCTAACATTTTGCTAGCCCAGAAAGGTGAAGAGCGTCTATCGATTTTCACCAAGGCCTTCCTTTTTGTTTTGTTTTACACCATCATTTTTTTTTTTTTGGTTGGCGCTATTTCTATTTTCTACCCCAATCCATCCCCATTTATACTAAAAAGATGAATTACCCTTAATCATTCAACTGCAGTTTAAAGTGATAGCCCTACTCCTCCTTTTTTTTATCTATTTTTCTTTTTGTTTATGATAGTTAGTATTTTACATGTTTTCTCTTTTAGCATATTAAAGAAAAATGCACTCTCAGATATTCATATAATGTTTTACATACTCCCTGTAAAATCATCTCGCCAATAGTAAGGAAAAAAAGGCATTCTTTGATATAAGTATAAAACCAAAAAGTCTCTTCTTCATCATGGATCTTATAACAATTTATCTATTTTTTGTTCCTCTTATATCAAAAGCTCACTTTCTTGGTGAATTTTTTATTAATCTCATTAGTCTACAATATCATCAAGTCACTTTATTTACTATATCAAAGAATTTATCTTTTTTCCTTATTATATTAGCGAGATACTTTTATACATAATACATAAGATGTCAAAGGAATATATGTGAATACATTAAAAGCATTACGCACAATAAGATATCTTGATATTTTTTGTAAACAATTCATAAATGATATTAATTTTGTCAATCCAAAATGATAATATTTCACTAACATTTTCAAAAAAAAAAATATTACTTTATGTAATGTTTTAATTTAATTAAATTTCATCTACTTAACACTTTATCATAAATATGATTGATAACGTGGAAAAGAATTAGATTTTTGAGAAATTTCGCTTTTTAAGAAAGTAATATCTAACAATAAAAAGAACATAGTGCCTTTAATATACATGGAAACAAAAGCTAAACATATGAAATTCTTACTTATGCTAAGTAGATCCCACATAGATATAGAAAAATTAAAAAGAAAAAAGGAAAGCAAATAAATTTAGGATTACCGATTTAAATTGCAATTGAATGTAGAGGACGATTTTGTCTTTTTGTAAAAATTGGGTGGATTTAGTCATTTAGAAGGTGAAAATAGCACCGTCCCATTTTTTTTCTCTTACACCTTACATTAGAAATGAGCCAAAATCCGATTTTTTTTCCACTAGTTGTTTTTCATATCGATAATTACTTTTAGTATATTCCCTTACAATCGCTAAATACATCAATCTGTTTTGACAGTTCAATTAGCATGCTCTGGTGATTTCGTTACAATTAACTAGGCATTGGTGGGCGGAGTCGTATGAATGAAATCTGAATCTTTTTCAAGCCAATTTAGCCATTTAGAAAGGTACCATATAGATTTAAAATTTCATTTTCTTCGTTGTGGAATGTACGGTCACTTTTATTATAAATATTTGGAACGAAGATGAAAATAAAACATTACGTGCATCATGTTCCTCTTATTGAGGAGTGTACCTTTTGTGTTTTGGTTGTAACAAAAAATTGATTCTTCCCTTTACGCATTGACATTTCCACAAAGATCGCCCAACCCATAAATATTTTTTAATTCTTTCATTTACTTCAACTCCGGGGATTCTCTATTCATCTATTTTTCCTTTCCAATTTTCCTGATAAATATAAAAATCCCGGGCAAACATATGCATGTGCATTTTTCTAGGAAAGAAATTAATTGGGTTTCTAACTTTACTTGGATTTCACAAAAGGTAAAAGACCCAATTCGAGAAAAGTAAGAATCCTCCTCCTTCCACGGACCCTTTTAGGCAAAGAACATAAATGTTCTCCCTAGTGATGATTCGAAATCCACTCCATACGATCGGCCCGATTGATAAAATATACGCAAGTGCAAGGTCCGATTCTCTATATTCACTGTATTATGAACCGATATCAGTCATTGAGGCAATTGCACTATGCGCAACCATGGAAAAGGTATGGTCTCCATCTTCTTTTTATACTCATCTAAAAGAGATTTGCACTTTGTACACCTCACTTCTGAACAGCTAAAATTTCGCTCCTAAAAAAGGGCGGAAAAAAGGGAAAAATAATATTAAAAAAATAAGGGGGAAAAAGGAAAAGAAAAAAAAAAAGGGTAAACTCAGCCAAATTAACAGAGAGCCGTCCAGAGTCAAAACTGCACGCCGCTGATTTCAAAGGGTTGATTTTGGGATTCCGCCTGATTGGGCCGAGCAGTCCAGGCCCAATTCCATCTTACAGCTCGCCCCGTAGTCCTCGAACCTCCTCTTCTTCACCGGGACCACGTGATTGGCACGCGCCACCGGCTCAAACCCCAGGGTCAGCTCCAGCCCGATCTCCTCGGCCCCGCCCGGCCGGCGATCGTCGACCGCCTCCTGCTCGGCCGCCCGGAACAGCATCGGCGGCTCGGCCGTTTCCTCAGAAACCGCGCTGAGCGTCTCCTTGCTGTCGCCTTCCGCGTTGGCCGCCCCCGCAGCCGCCGCGGCGACCACCTCGGACTGGTGGCTCAGCGACGACTCGTGGCTCGTCGACCGGTTGGGCTCGTCGTCGGAGAACTTCGCCGGCTCGTCCTGAACCGGCGCCGACTCCTCTGCCGCCGCCGCCGACGCCGACGCCGACGCCGACGACCTGGCCTTGGCTCCGGATCGCTTGAACCGGCAGCGAGACCGGACGCGGTGGAGATCGGCCGCGGCGGCGGCGGTCTCGTCCTTGGAGACGTGGCGGATGTCATAAACCCTGGAGGGCGGGGCGTGGCTGTTGGCCGCCGCTTCGGAGGCGATCGGGGTGATGGGCAACCCCTTGAGGACGGCTTCCACGGCGGTCTGGCAGAGATGCCAGCTCCCGGACCACAGGAGCCCGACGGACCCGTATATCGGGTTCACGATCCGACCGCATGCCTCGTAGAGCAAGGACCTAAAGATCGCTGCAAAAACCCAAAAAAGAAACCGACCCAAGAACCATCAGAAGCCGAAAAGAAACAGTAACTGGAAATGCATGCTGAAGGAAGGGGGGGGAGGGGGTAGAGGACGTACCAGGGCGGAGGTGGTCGGGGCCGGCGTTGAGGAGGTTGAGGAGGCCGGCGCGGCCGTAGAACTTGGCGAGGAAGACGGTGGCGTGGGCCTGGGACTCGGGGCTCTTGATCCACTGGAGGCAGGGGCGGATGCTGCAGGAGTCGCTGCAGCCCTTGCGGAGGACCCTGCATCCGTTACAGCTCATCCGCATTCTCGAACCCTTTTGGTTTTCTTAGATCACAAGCTATGAAACAGAGAGGAAATCAAGAGAGAAGGCGGAGGAAGGGAGATTTTCTTGGCTTTCTTGGTGAAGGGGAGATGGGGAATCTTGGGGGAGAGGGAGGGATTTGGGGTCGGGGGTTTATAAACGAGGGGAGGGGGGAGGAAGACCATGTACTGCTTGTGGGTATTTCTGGGTGCGCGGGTTGGATTATACAGGGACTGAGAGCAGCAAGCTGTTTTTCCACGTTCCCGTGTTTTATAAAATAAAAATGAGGGTGTTTTTGGATTAGGAAGTAACCACCTTTTCTTTTTTCTTTTTTCCTTTTTTTTTGCTCTCCAGTATAATAATAGCCAACTGATCGTACAATCGTCCTTACAACCCACTCGCGGCTCTTTGGCGCGTGGAGGCAGACTCCCGCTTGGATAGGGTGTTTCCACGGTAGAAACTTGTAGAGACAAAGAAACAGCCGGGGTACCAAGAATTAGGTTTTAGAATATACAAAATAGGTTCTCAATTTCAAAAACTAGAAAACTCTTTCGATAGATAAATTCCAAATTCGTAGAACAGAACCGACGGCCTATAATTTAAAATCTGAAATAAATTTTGATGTTTTTTTTGTCCTATATCTTTGTTCGATATTGGGATATTTCATAATGTCTAATGATGACTGTGTAATTTGAAATCATTAGTCTTAATTTTCATTTCCGATAATATCCATAATGGAGATTTTTACTTCATAAATATTTCATAATTTCTATTTGTTTAAATATAAGTTATGATTAGTGAATTGTAACAAATGATAGTCATTAAAGGTGACGCAATTAAAAGTACATGTGGAACTTAAATAGACCCCAGAACATATGATAAGGTAGATTTGAGATTTCTAGGTATGTATAGTAAGTTTCACATTTCAAAAATTAGAAGTGTGTTCTGACAAGTAGATTCTAGATTTTAGATTGGACTTAGACAGAAGTTTGTTGGAACCACTTATCCCTAAGTAGCGGTACTAACTAGTTAATTATGAATATTGAAAACGAGATTAATCTATAAAATATCAAAGGGTTAAGGACATAAGAAAGATTTTGAATTTTGATTCAATGTGTAATGGAATCCTTAAATTTTTAATCTATTAAATGTAATTCCTAAACTTTAACCAAAAGTACAATGTCATCTTTGAACCTTTAGTATATATTCAAACTAGTCTCTGGATGATATAAAAATATCAAATGTTATTGTTCAATTAAGTTAATTTCAAAGATAACACGAAATATCTTCATATAATTTAGATAACATTACATTAAACAAATTGGAAGTTGAAGGTGTGAAAATTTTCAAATTATATATTAAATAAATCAAAAATTTAGAGATCATGTGTGATCGAAGTTCAAAGATTAATTGTATTAATTTTTTTCAATATCAAGGGAAGAGGGGGAAGGGTGGAGGAGAAGAAGTGGGGAGAATCACGAGGGACGTGGGGGGGGCGGGGGTTGGACACGTGGAGGCAAGATGGAGGGCGAGAATTGAGGAGAGAACAGGGTGAAGCGCGTGGCGAGCACGTTGTGGGGAGTGGGGGTGTCAGGGTGCGGTCGAATCGCCACATCTGTTACGTGAGAGAACACACAGAATAATAATAATCCTCCCCCTTTTTAAAAAAAAAAAGAGAAAAACAAAAAAGTAATCTGAATTTCCGAGAAAAAGAAAAAGGGGGGGGGAGGAGCTCCCGGTTTTCGGGAAGTCTATCTCAAGTAAGTTGGGGAGAGAGAGGAGAAAACCAGTAGCTGGTTTTGCTTCGCGTGAACTGTGGGCGCACATCATCACCCCCTCCCCTCTTCTCGCCAACGGTTTTGGAGTTTCTCTCTCTATCTCTACAAACCCCCACATACAAGATTTCATCAAGTCGTCTTAGAATATTTGGTCTTTAGATCCATGTTTTCCAATGTACCATCTCGTCTCATGGGTTCATACTCCTCATTAATTATAATTTTTTTTTTTGATAAAGATAAATTATTATTATTATTAAATAATTCAAATTGAATTTATTCTTTTAATTTTGAAAATAAAAAGAAATTAAGTGCGCCGATTTTGCGACTTTCTATTTTCTCATCATCAGTTCTCTCGACTTTACCCATAGACTAACGCAATTTGGTCTCGACGGGTCGCGAAGCTCCCGCTTGGGGAGAAACTGGATGTCATGTGTCGAAATCCCATGAATTTTTGTCCCAACTGACTTAAATCAAGGTACCGCACCCGAGTCAAAGGCTTCGACTTAATCGATTTGTAAGTCTTTCAAATCATCAACATCTTTTCTTTGTGTTTCAGCTACATAATGAAATGAGTCATTTGGAAAACTACTTTTTTAAAAATGATTAGTTATGTCGCTAAGGAAAATTAGCCGGTGAAAAATATGTTCATTATCGACAATAGTTTATGCACGATAATTTTTATGAATGATGAAAGTATTTTTTACTTATTGATTTCTTCGAAGAGATATTTTTAAAAAATTACTTTTTAAATTTAAAATTTTCTATGAAGCAAGCCTACCCAGAAAAAGTTAAACGTGAAGCAGCACTGTAGAAATCGAGCGATCAAGTAAAAAGCGGAAACATTGTCAGAAAAGTAAAAAGTGGAAACATCTTCAAACATGACTTCGGAACTCGTTACCTTATCTTGTAATTATGAGATTTACTGTTTTTTTTTAATTAATTAATTAATTAATTAAATCTTTTTCTTTTTAAAATTCGAAGACGCTAGTGGGTGGTGGCGGTGGGGTCCAGCTTATCCGAGAAGGTTGGACTAAAATTTCCAATTTGGGATTAGATCAAAAGCCTACATAAGTGGTGGGGGGAGGGCCGGACCAGATCGGAACGCCAAAAATGGAACGCCGTCGTTTCCGTAAACCCCCCGCGACAAGCTTTTCGCGTTTCGAATGGACGGGTCGGGTATCGGACCCCCGACAACCCGCCTAACGCGGTTACCCACTAAAAAACCAGCGGGTCTTTGTCTTGTCCCGATGCGAAGCAGCGACAAAAACCTGAGATTAATTTTTGCAGGTTAAATGATGAAAATTTAAGAGTATTAAATTCGAAAAAGGGGAAAGGAAAAGAAAAAGGAAAAAGGAAAAAGGAAAAGAGAGAAAGAGAAAAACCTGCGAAGGGAATACAAAGCGACATTTGCGTGGGCAAGGGGGGTCCACGAAGAGCGCATGCAAGTTAGGAAGCCGACCGCGTGGCGCTGTTCCTCTCGGCTGCTTTGAGGTGCCTTTTCTCCTCATTTCTTGGGAATTCGGTCCCTAACCCAACACCGGTCCCCTTCTACTAATAATAATAATTAATTAATAATTAAGAAAATGAATTTGGAGATCGATTATTTGAATGCCCTATGAAAGTCCGCTTCATAACCATATCAACCTCTATAAGTAATCTCATTCAAAATAGTTCACACATAACTGCTGAGATTCAAACGACTTGTTTCTAAATTCAAAATTGAAAATCTATAACACAAAACTAGTAAAATTCAAACAAATAATCTTAAGTTTTTGAACTGGACATCTCTCAACATTCTAATCAACGGTGATAAGGCTAGGCCAATTCAGGAGTTAAGCATGGAAGCAAAACAAAACCAGCTTTTTGACAACAATTTTTACTTTAGTCTCTTCGAAAACTAAAAATTAGGATTTATAGGAATTTTTAAAACCGACATAAACATTATCATGTCAATTCACTTTGAATCACTCTAAAATTTTATAAATCTAATTTTCTCAGTTTTTTTTTGGGGAAGTACAAGACTAATTGCGTGTAGTAATTTAAAGTATCAAATAGAAAACCACGCACTCATTTCATTTTCCCGATGGAATTCTAATTTAATATCAATACTTATATATCAAATGTTCTAGTGCTAAATATTTAAGAAAAGGTAATTGCTTATGCTATGGATAGCTCGTGCGAGCTCCCTGGCGAAAGATATTACCCGTATCACAATGCTTTTCTCAATATTTTGTTTTTTTTACATTGAAAATAATAGGGAAATGATTTATCATTAATGTGAAAGAATATACCCATTTAATGTGGAATTTAAATATGCATGTCAACCAAGTGCATCTTACGGACGATATTCTCTTCCTCCTCTCTCTTGGTTCCCTTTTTGTCTCTTTAGCTCCAAGCTTTCTCGAGGAAGGCTCAGCTCGAATTGAGATTTTCTCTACCAATTTGATCTGAGAGCATATCATCGCACCACAATGTTTGTCTCAATGCGCGATTCATCAATTGGTTGCCAATAGTTCTATTTTAATGCGGAAACCGATATGTTCTCGTTGGATGAGTTTATTATTCTACTTCTTATTTCGTTTTGAACTTCTCATGTAACATCTTGAGATATGAATGAAATTTTGGTAAGAAAAAAAAAATGTGGAATTTTAATTTATAGAAAATTACTGAATTCTACATTATCTCCACAATAAACTTAATAAAAATGCCGCCTAGATGGGTATATTCATATCTTGTCCTTTGAAAGTTTCCCTTTTATATAAGCCACTAGGCACGAAATTGAGTTCATGACTAATCAAATCCGTCTTACTCTTTTGTATTTTTGTTGTTGTTACGAAGTGCAAGTGGTCTAGCAAAGATTGATAGAGAAAGTGACAAAATCATTGAGTGATTGAGATAGACGTGAGGGAGACTTATGAGAAGGTGAGGATGGAGAGAATATGGCAAAAGAACACTAAAAGCACCAAAAGTTGTGTCATCTACTTTAGTGTTAAAAGTTTTTGTCGGATTACTTAAGTGTCAAATTTGAGAAAAAATGATCACTTAAGTGCCAACGGTGATAAATTCCAACCAAATATAATATGTGGCTTTTATAATTAAACATTATATTTGATGTGTCTTATTATTTGAAAAATCCAATCCATATGACATTTTCATGTACTGTGCTTGGTACTGAAGTGATCGCTTTTTAATAACGATTAGTACTAAAATGATCACTTTAAACAAAATCTAGCCCTCAAATAATCACTATTTATAACTTTTTGCATTAAAATGAGTGTCGTGTATAACTTTTGGCATTTTTTGTGTCATTCTCTCAAGAGAATATCTAACTACTCTAATAATCTTCAACTACATTAGAGAAATAATTCATGAAGAAGCTTTGAAAACAAGAATCATTTCCCATTTCTTTAATTTCTTCTTGTATTTCACAATTTGCACATGTTTCTCCTCATCTTCTCGCATAATAAATTGTTGAAAGTACCAATTACCCTCATCCTCTTTATCCTGATTTAATTAATTTTGCCCCCTTTAATTATTTCTGAAAAAAAATTACATTTTGGGAAAAAAAAAAAACTACATGTCAAAAAGTCACCGCTGAAATTTCCAAAGAGCAAAATTTTAATTTTCCAATCACACCAGCATCCGAGATAAAGAACCCGCCCCTGGCACTAAAAGTCGCTCCTATGTTTTCACGTTCACGCCACCGTCGCAAGCACCGCTTTTACTCCACCCTCGGAATTGCCTACATTGATGGTGCCACAATCATCTACAACTCATCGAATCTGGGCGAGAGCCGTGACACTCTCGCCTATGGTTGGTGACCTCTACTGGCCATAGTCGAGGCCATGGAAAGGTGGCAGGAAGTGGGAAAAAAAAGAAAACCCAAAAAGGAAAAAACTTTAACAAATTTAAAAATAAAAATCATCTACGTCGGCATCAACTACAAGTGATTTTCAGTTAATTTTAACTGAAAGAATAACATTGAGAAATCGTAAAAAAAAATTAAGAATTAAAATTGATCAAATTAATACGATAGGGTTAATAAATACTTCTTGGATAATTTTCCCTTATTTGACTTATTTTATATCCAGTAGGACAAATTATTAAGGGGTGTTTTACTATCTTCTAGGAAAAAGAAGCAATTTGTGAATGAAAAGCACAGCAATGATTGATGCAAGTTGCCAATTGCTGCCTAACACTTGTGCTTTTGAAAATATATAAAATAAAGTGCAACTAGAGGTGAATTTTAAAAGGGTGAATTGATATCTTCCCTTACAAATTTCTTCCAATCATGTTTGTCCTTTTCCCCTCCTTACTGTTTCTACGATTCGATCACATTTGATATCTCAAATCTTGAACAAAATGAAAACTTGTGAGAGCCTTCTTTAGAAGAGCGGAAGGGAGCACGAGAATAAGCTTATATCCGACAGGCAGATAGAGAGAATTGGACGAGTAAGTCATCGGGGTAGCTCCTCCGACGATGGCGGTCGCCGCTAGAGATAGAGCTAGACGAGTACTTCAATGGGTGTCGCCGTCGCCATCGCCACCACAAAGGCGAGGCAGGTTGCCATCGATGACGTGGCAAATTCTAAATTCTTAAGACTTTGCTTGTCGACCTGTCATGGTTTTGGAGTGGGTAAACTTTTCTGGTCAAAGGAGCGGGGTAGGACGATAATGTCTATCCTTTCCTAAGCGGAGCGATCCAATCCTTGCACGCCACACGTTCAAGAAGCTAGTTATATATACATATATATGGCAAATGATGAGAACGAAAGAAAAAAAGGTAATCTAATCTCCATCTTGATATTTTAATCATTGCAAGTAGGTAATAAAGAAATCAGGGTCTAATTTATGATTAAAAAGCATTTGGAGCATATAAAAACTAAATCACTTATTTATCTGGCAATTTATACTTTGAAATTAGTGTATAGCAACTCGCAAAATCCCGTATTGTATTAGAGCACGGGAGTTTGAATTCAAATCTTTCTAAATCCTATAACATAGAATGTTCTTGTTTCGGAAAATAATCCGACCGGGGTTCCTTTGGAAGGGGGTCGGGATAGTCAAAGGATAGTTCCTTTCGCACATTGACATAACTTGTTCTAGATATATTTAAATATTTTAATACTCTCCCTCACACTTAATCTGGTCTTTTCATCTTGCATGAAAATTTAAATGGATAGACAAATAGGGCCGGAAAAGATTCAAATTCAAAATCTTTAAACGCCGATACCATGTGAGATTTTGTGAACGTACAATTATTTATTCGAAATACTTAAACTGTTATACCAATACGTGATTTATTATGTTAAATGTTCTAATATATAACTTATATTCCTTGTGGGCGGAGGCGGTGATGTGGGGGAAACACGCCCACAGTTTTGGGAACCAATCAAATGGGAATCCCTCATGTGGTATTTCCAACAAAGTAGTCTCTCGAAATCCATGTAACATCTTGTCGTCATTTGACTGGTCTAACATATGTTCAAAAGCTTAGGTTCATCCCCCCCGCCACCGCTGCCCTCCTCCTCAAGTTTAGCTGAGTTGTCCAAACTAATCAAAAATGTCGCCATGGTGGGCCTCGCCGCCCCTTGCGGCCATCCATGGTTTTTCGGCCATAGACCTAAGTTTGGCCATCAGATTCACGTGAACCATGAAACCCTATTTTTGTCAATGAGAGAGGTATCGGCTCATTCATTTTGATTTGATCTTTGCGTGACGAATTTTCTGTGGAGGATGGTCGACCAAAGGAGCACGAGAGACTTCGAGTGAACCGACGATTGATGATTGATTGAAACTCTTGTGCCAACCTTCGAGGTCGGTGTACCTGATTGATGTGTATATTGCCATTGTCTTATTGGACCTGAGTTACTGTGGAGCGAGGCAAGTCGAGCGAGCGAAATCCACAATATCTGCATCCAGGGATGCGAGTTACATAAATTTGCCCCATTCAGGGGCACGAGACAAGGACAAGGCATTCACTAATGGGGGCAAGTAGGGGTGATTGGTTCTAAGGTGGGTAGGTTTCAAAGCTAAAACTTGAAACTTACTATGTTATAATAGGTTCCTAGTTTTTAAACCTGAAAATCCTATCGTATTTACCTAAAACTGGTTTTGGGTCTAGGGTCTACTCAAGAATCTTTTTTTTTTGTTTATTTTTTATAGCAAAATCATATAAGATTTCGAGTAACTAAATGGTTCAAAGTAAAAAAATGAATAATATAAATCCCTATCCATAAAAAATAACACTCCATAAGATGAGTACATAATCACATATAATTATAAATAATAAAAAGTTCAAATATAAAACATAAATTATAAAACTTCATTTCTCATTCATTCATAAAAAATTGGAGAAGAGGAAAAACCGACGAGGAGTTCTGAAGAAGGACAAAAAAATGAAAGAGTGCTTAGGTTAGAATTTAGGCGAAAAAGAAATTAAGGTTTTAGTTTTTTCGCTTATGAAACCTAGTCCGAAATCAATTACCAAATATGGAAGTCCAATCCGATTTCCAAGTGAGTATCTACTCGAAACTTGTTTCTGGACTGGTTTCAGTCGATTTCAAAAATTTGGAACCTATTCCCGAACCGATTCCGATAGGAACTAATTCTTGGACATGTTTTTTGGATGGTCCAATCCGATTCCTAGGTAGAACCAGCCCGGTTGCACACCCTAAAGGCTAGGGATGCGAGATGCAATTCCCTGCACCCACCTTGCCCCTACCCAATCCCTACTTCCAGTCAGGCTCGTCCGTATGAGTAATTCGACAGATCGATCATTCAACAATCTGATGAAACCGTTCGAACTCCACCATGATAATCCGAGTTGCCAATTTTATTTTTAATTTTGGTTCCTATGTACTTACGAATGTTTGGAAAATCAAAGGGCCATTAACGTGGAGTCTAGAGGAAGGAGTTAGGAATATTCCTCACCAAACTAGTGGCAAAACTCGTTGGGCAATAATATAAAAAAATTCAGACATGGCTGGGGGTCCGCTCCGCTCCGATTATTGACTCCTGACTTTCAGGAAATGAAATTGGAAGCGAAACTGCCCTTCTCCCACCTTCCTTTCCTTTCTTTTATTCTTTTCCTTCCGAAACCAGCGAATGGTTTTGGAGGGGTTTTTCCCTCTCCTCCAAGAACCGTGGGCGGCGACACCGCAGCGCGACACCAGCACCGGCGTCGGCATCAGTGGGTCCAAAAAGAAGGACACGGCTCTCCACATTAATTATTGTTTAATTAAAATTATCTCGTAACCTAAGCCGACTCTCTCTCTTTCTCTCTCTCAACTTGACACTTGATCTAATCCTACATTAGCTAATGCTTATCTTACCTGATTTTTTTTTTTTTTTTTTTTTTTGGGCCTTTTTGTCTCCAAGTTGATTGAACGTGCTCAAACAGTGGGATGGCCTTCGGGAATTTAGAAAGGGTGGAGTATATCTTCTTGTTTTCTTTATCCGGTTGTTGTATTATGGAGGTTTGTTCTGCATTTATCCATTAAGGGTTCTTTTCGTTTGGAGAAAAACTGTGTTTCGGGAAATTGTCCTCCAAATTTTCGGTATTTTGATGATAGAGAACTTATCGTTCTATAGAAAATGTTTTCCATAAGCTTAGATCGAGAGAAATCGTCTTCCTCTTCTAGAAGACAAAGCAAATGAAAACTGACTATTTATTTTTCGAAAAATGATTTTCATAAAAAATATTTTTCATTATCCTACAGTTTTCAATGAAATAAATGCATCCTAATCTTACTCTCTCATCACTACTAGAAAAGCTATATATAAGTCATCCCCTAAGTTTCGAGCTTGCCACTCCAATAATATTTTGTGAAGTGTTTGGGAATCTCCAGTTGAGAAACTAAAGGTTTTTTCAGTTCGAATGTTATCAATTGCATGTAAACCATTCTAAATCAGGACCACTCGCACAAACCAAAGGTCTAGATTCCGCCGGGTCATGGGACTTGTAGGTGTGTTTAATGGGAGTCCAAATAATCGGATCTCTACACCATTCACAGTGATTATAAAAAGACAAGTTAAAAAAGAAGAAGGAAAATTGCTCCAATTCTTGGGATAAACATGATCAGATATCTAGATTATTTCTATCATAATCGTCGTATCTTGGTTCAATATGGATGACAGTGATTTTAAGTGATTGTTTTTTTCGCCATTTACTTTTCCCAGAGAAAGTATTCATCACAATCTTCCTAATTGAACACAAATAGTATGAATAGGACGTTGGAAGAGAGAGAGCAACATATGGTTGACATTGGCCATATGCTATTTTAGGGTTGTCTTGGACGACACCGTTTTGGCAAGGACAGAGGCCGTCAGCCAACACGCTAGAAATGGCAGATAGATAATTCTTTCCAATTATATCAAAACATCACAGGTAACAAACTCAGGACTCAATTATACAATTAGACAAACGTTTGAAAACTTTGATTTCATTTATATCACGGAAATGAAATAATTCGAAAATCATTTTTTTTTAAAATGACTGCTTGTATTGTTTGAAATAATTAGTCAAAGAAAACTTTTTTTTTCATTATTGGTAACAATTTATGTCTAAATATTTTGGTGAACGATGGAAATATTTTTCTTTCGTTCATTTTGTGAGCGATACGTGAGCATTTTAAGGAAAATATTTTCCAAATTATTTTTTAGGAAAATTCTAAATAGGGGTCTAAAGTGTTCTCATTGTCTCGAATAAAGACCCGAAGTGCTATTATTTCTCAAATAAAAACTTAAAGTGAAAATTGTGTCAAAAAAGGGCATGAAGTGTCATATTAATCTCAAAGAAGGGCTTGCACTCAATGTTTGGTGAAAGGCGATTTCTTCTTTTAATTTCTTTAATTTTTTTTCCTTTTTCCTTTCCATAAAAAACAAAATAAAAAAACTTATAAAAAAAAACACATGGTAGGGAGTTGACCCTCATCCAAGCGCTGGCTATTGTCATTGCCCCATTGGCAATGGGGCAGCCACCATAGGTGAGAGGAGCCTATGGTTTTTTTATATATCTTTTTTTAATCTAATTAATTAAAAATTAATTTTAAAATGTGTTTGGACGAAAATATCCTTGATTGACCGAAATATTTTGTCAGCCAACAAGGTTAGGCCCTTATTTGAAATAGCATAACTACTTTAAACCCTTATTTGAGAAAATGACACTTTATATTCTTATTTGAAACAATTTTTACTTTAGACCCTTATTTGAGAAAGTAAATGCACTTCAAGCCCTTATTTTGAATTTTTCCTTATTTCTTTTCTACAAAACAAAGTCAATCGCTTAGCAGTATTGAAATACAACTCTACATGATTACCTCAAAATAATCGAGATAGTAAGGTGTAATAATTATTATTAGATTGGATAATATATGATGTGCAGTGTAATCGTATTATACTAGGTGATGAAGGCAAAAATGCAATCTTAGGGAAAGAAATTTTTATGCAATTGGCTATGGTAGATCAATTAGCTTTTAGCAATCAATAAGTGTACTAAACACTAGTACACTACCAGTTTACTAAGTTAATCTGAAATGAAAACTTATTGCAATATACTAAAAGTGACTTTTGGACACTATATGTACTTAGGTTTAATGAAATATGTATTTTCTCTTATAAATAAAGTTTTTAAAGTTTACCTAGAGAAACTAAAAAGTTCGGAGGGAAATACCACAATAATAAGTAGGGGTAAGTGGTTTTAGGTTCAACTTGGAACCTACTCTATTGAAACAGGTTTTCTAATTTTTGGAATTTAGAATTTACCTTGTCATAATTTCTAGGGTTTACCCAAGTTCCGCTTGTACTTTTAATTGAACAATTACATTGAATTATTACCTCTATAAACCATCATTTGCTATAATCAATTAATCATAACTCATATTTAGACACACAAAAATTTGGATGTTGCTGAAAATGGAAGTCTAGTCTAATAGTGTTGGATAATGTACTCATCATTGGACACCAAAAAATATCGCAGGATTGCACAAAGACATCAAAAAAGAAAAACACGAAGACTTATTTCAAGTTTCAGGTTCTCGGTTTCACTTGCAACCTACCGGTCGGAATAGGTTTTTCAATTTTTGGACTTGTAACCCACCTTAAAACCATACTTATCCCTAATAATAAACAGTGAACTTCACTTTATGAGAATGAGGGGTTTTTTTTCCATGAAATTTCTCAAAGAAATTGACAATTAAAAATTTTACATCTTTTCAGTAATATGTAGAAAATTTACTTTGCGTAAATGAGAAAATTAATTATAATGCGCGGCATGCAACGTGGCATATATATGGAAAATCTATTGATGTATCTATAGAATAATATATAGAGAAAAAATTTGACTTTATTACGCATAATACAATATATTTTTGGTTTCAAAAGAGCAATACATAGTAAAAATTGTAATATTAAAAAAAGGTTACTTAAAGAACGATGGTTATTTATGAAGGTGACCATTTCCATGGAGGAGGAGGCAAGACGCAACTCACTTGTTTAATGATTGAGGTATATTTAAATTTCGAGAACGAAATTTTTATAAAGAGGTTAGATTGTAATAATGGGCCTAATCCAGCCCATTCCCCTTTAAAAAGCCCAAAGCTTAGCCCATCTTCATTTTTCTTTCTCTATATTTGTCATGTTGAAGCATAAAGCGGCGGAAAGAACAAGAACAAAGAGAAAAGAAGAAGCTCTCTCATGGAAGAGAGAAAACGAAAGAAAAAGGGAAAAATTCTCGTGTGTAATCAATTTGGACATCTCAACAAGCCGATTCGACTACAAATGCAACACCATGTATTCAAGCTTATTATTCATTTAATCAAAGTAATTTTCAAAGTTGGGTCTTTGGAGTTATATCAATTTTGAACTATGAGGTTCAATCGAGGAGCTATTGGGCTATAAATTTATATGGAAATGTACGTCCACTTGGATATACTTATCCTAAACTTTTTTATGATAGAAAAATCTCAAATTTGTACCTATATGACATATTTACCATTTGTCAATGCTTCGTCAAATAATATTCCAGCCAAAACAATATTATTTTTGTTTCACTTAAGCCATATAAATGTCATATCTATACCATTTGCCTTCCATCGTCCATGTAAGCAAACTTTTTACGATGCTTATTAATAGAGGTTTGATGGAGGGTAATATATCATATGGGTACAAATTTGAAAGTTTTGATGTCACAAGAAAAGTTTATAGTACATGTGTCACGGTAGGCACAATCTGGAGTTTTTTCTTTATGATTTTTTTCCCTTATAAAACATGACTTAAGAAACGTTTAATTAGTTTAAAGTGAATTTATAATGCAAATGACTTCATAATATTCAATTATCAACCAAGTTATATATTATATTTTCAAGTAATACTTATTTCCCTCTAATAAATTTAATAATTGTCCTCATTCCCTAAGATTACCGTATTTTCATATAAACCATATGTGCAAGAGGCGATAGGCACTTTTAATAAACATATGGTTTGTATAAATTTTGAGAAAGTAATCTCATGCTTAGCATGAGCAAATTAGAGAACAAAGATAGGTAGCATTTTTGAAAAAGAAAATTCATACGGCTTTGGTGGGTTTTCTTAATCAAGTCACTACACATTCGTTAGACAGCCTGCCAAAGGTAGCAAGAACCCCTTTCAACCCTCTGAGGAAGCATCATTGGTTCCGATGGTGGTAGACGCGGATTCCGCTATCGGGTTAGCCATTCTTGTTATTAATTTGAGCTCGAAACGAGATACAAGAGACCGTTGTCGCACTTGATCAATCACGTCAAATGGTTGGAAGGACTAAACTCGATTGTGATTTTTGAATGATACAAGGGATTCAAAAGATATCATTCTAAATGTGTTGGAAGCAAGTAGAGTGTTTAAGGTCGACTTTACAAGGTTTCGATGTTCTCTAGGATATTTGGAAAATGAAATGTTGATCTAGCAGCATTTTTTTCAATGGAAAGGAGAGTCAAGGTTCAAATATGGTGCGGTGATTAGGCAAAAGAAAATGATACATAGTCAGTCGATCAATATAATTAGCATTTCACTTAACATAGAACAATAAATCTAAAAAAACATTAATATTCCACTCGTACTGATCATAAAAAAAAATATCTAGATTATCTTTAAAAAAATGTAATTTAAATGTTTTTTAAAATAGAAAAACATGTACCACTCTTGTTATTTTTCCTTTTTTCTTGAGGATGGTCGTTGAGTTGGGCTCTGGGCCTATCCAAATGCGCCCTGAGCCTTACTCTCTTATCAATACTAGCAAAGCTGCACATAAGTCCTCCCATACGTATCGAGGTTTGCATCATATAATGACACCGTCAACGCTCCGAAAATATTTTGTAGAGTATTAAGGAATTTCCAGCTCAGAAATTAAAGGTTTTCTGTTCAAATGTTACTGATTGCATGTAAATTGTTCTAGTTCAGGGTCATTTACACAAACCAAAAGTCTAAATGCGATCAGTCCGTCGGATTTGTTGGCGCATTTCATGCGTATCCAAATAATCGAATTTTCACACCGTTCACCTAGATTACAAAAATACAAATAAAAAAATGAAAATTGCTCCAATTCTATGGTTGAATGTGATCAGATATCTAGACTTTTTCTATCATAATCACCGGTTCTTAGTTCAATAAAGATGTTAGTGATTTTAAGTGGATGTTTTATCAACATTTACTTTTTCCAAAGAATGTATTCATCACAATCTTACTAATTGAACACAAATGGTATGAATAAGATCTTGGACGAGAGAGCAACGTATGGTTGAAATTGACGGGAAAAGTATTAATAAAGTCATAAACCCATTATATTTGTATTGATTCAGTAGTAAACCTTTTATTTGTATTAATAGTGCTAAACATTTTAATGATTTACCAATATAGTCCATTCGGCCAATTTTGGCCAAAATCATTGATATGGACGCGGAGGCTCTACATGGTATGGTTGACGTTGACGTTGACAATTTTTTTAAATTTTTTTATGAATTTATGAAATTTTTATCAAATTGTTTCCAATTGTGGGCTGGCAACTACCACAAGCAAGGGCCTCTACGCCCTTGTTGGTCATGGGCAAGGATGTCAAGCCCTTGGCGGCCAAATCCAAGAGAGCCACGACTCTTGCCTGTTGGCTGGCAAGGGCACAAAGGCCCTCACTCATGCTTGTAAGGGCCACAACGCCCTTGCCTATGGTAGCGCTGGTAAGCTAACCTAGAGTTGAAAAAAAAAATATTAAAAATTTATTCACATCAATACCGGTTGTACCACATAGGACGATAACACATCAATGTTGGCGATTTTCGGCCAAAGTAAGCCACATGGACTATATTAGCAAATCATCAAAAAATTTATGACTCATTTGATACGATTGAAATATTTAGAATTGAATTGACATAAACCTATTAGGTTTAGGACTTTTTCTTGAAATTGACTATATGGCTATTTTAGGGTACTTGATTTAGGACCCCAGCGTTTTGGCCAGGACAGAGGCCTTCAGCCAACATGCTAGCAATGGCAGATGAGTCTTTGCAATTAGACAAACGTTGAAGATAATTGACCAAAAAATAATATTTTAACGACTCCATCGCTTAGCAATACTGAAATATGACTCTACATGATAACCTGGAAATAATCGAGAAAGTAAGGTTGTAATAATTTATTATTAGGTTGGATAATTTACAATGCAAAGCGTAATCGTATTATACTCAATGATGAAGGCAAAAATGCAATCTTGGAGAAAAAATTTTTATGCAATTGGGTCTGGAAGATTAATTAGCTTTTAGCAATTTATAAGTGTGCTAAAACACTACTAGTTTACTAAAATCTGAAATGCAAATTTTATGCAATATACTAAAAGTGACTCTTGGACACTATATGTACTCAGTTTTAATGAACTGAGTCTTTTATCTTATAAATAAAAATCTATGAGCTTTATCAAGAAAAAATAAAAAGTTTGGAGGAAATATCATGACCATAAGTAGTAAACTTCACTTTTTGAGAATGAGGGGTTTTACTCTGAGAAATTCTATAAAGATATTAATAGAGTTAAAAATATTACACCTTTAAGGAAATATTTGAAGTAACATGTTGACTAGACGAAAATGAGGACACAAATTTGAGTCTATGATTCGCAGCATGTGATGTGGAATTAAATACAAGAAAATCTATTCATGTATATATAGAGAGAGGTTGATTTTGCTTCCTAAAATACAATACACTTCTGGTTTCATAAAAAACAATAAAAAGATGCATAGTCAAAGTCGATCAATGTAATTAGTATTTCACTTATATAGAACAATAGATCTCAAGAAAAACGTTGAGATTCCACTTGACTAATCATAAATAATTAAACTATATCTAGATTATCTAAAAAAATTGTCAAAAAAAGTAATTTAAATGTTTTTATTAATAGAAAAACAGGTTTCCTTTTTTTCCTGAGGATGGCCGTTAGGTTGGGCTTTGGGCCTATCCCTTACCCAACTCCATAACTATCAAATGCAGCAGGGCCCTGCTAATTTCATGCCCTCCCTTCCTCACTGCCTGTATCATATGCCCATATATAATGTAGATATTTTTCTTTCCTAATTTTAACGCCACATCTTACGTTTGACAAGGAAAAAATCAATTTTTTATATGAGCTTTTACACCAATTTGTTTTAATGAGAAGAACACCTTATCTAAATTCTCTGCAACACCACCCCCCCCAAAATTTGGGATATTTGCTCTAATTAAAGGTCCACAAAAGAAAAATAAAAAATAAAATCCCATTAAATACATTATTGAATTATTATAATCCTAGGGGTTGATGACTACATGTGGATGAAAATGACAGATGGGTCATCAAGGAATGGCTTAGATCTCTCATTTGCTCAACACCAGTGCTTGGAAAAGGGTGGGGATCAACTTCAACTTCACCGGTCACCACCATCACACATTCATTGTCCTCCCTAGGATGAGATAAGATCGCCGAGAGCCCGCCACGTGGCGCTGTCATTGTGCTGGTAACGATAAGGCTAGATCAAAAACCTTCCCCCCCTTATGTGGCCAGCAAGCGGAAATGTCATCACCTATCGGAACCGACGGCCAGGATCGCCCCCCTATCGGGACGGGGAATTCGTCGCCGTTGGATATGTGAAGGGGGCAGGCTGTGTTTATATATAGGATGAATCCCACAGTGCTGAGTTCCATAAGAGAGCAGAGAAGTTCTCATTCACCACACTACAACTCAAGGAAGAAGAAGAGGGAGGAGATGGCCTCCTCAATGCTCTCCTCGGCCGCTGTCGCCACCGTCAAGAGCACCACCCCGGCTCAGGCCGCCATGGTGGCTCCTTTCACTGGCCTCAAGTCCGCCGCGGCCTTCCCTGTCACCCGCAAGAACAATGACATCACCTCTCTCCCCAGCAATGGCGGAAGAGTGCAATGCATGCAGGTATACATGTCTAGCTTCAGTTGATAGAATTATCTCTCGATACTTGAAACAATTCAGGCTTAGATCGATTACTATAACACGTGCCTTGTCTTTTTACATGGAAGAAGTTCTCATGAGTAGCCTTACTTCCAACTGACATGGAAGAACATTCTCTTTGCTGGTGTGCATATATAAAAAGTAGGAACTAATCTCGCCGTCGTCGTGAGCACAAGAGTTGTCGGGCTCGTTCTTCATTATAATTAAGCAGAAGTGAACTCCATTTTCGTGCTGTTTATAGAAAATAATCTTAGGAGAATTTCCTAACGACGATTCTAGTCAGTGAAGTTATTAGCAGCAACAGTGTCCTGAATAAGTTGAGACTTACGTTGATGCGCGTCGGCAGGTGTGGCCACCAGTCGGATTGAAGAAGTTCGAGACGCTGTCCTACCTTCCTCCCCTGACTCCCACGCAATTGGCGAAGGAAGTCGACTACCTGCTCCGCCAGGGTTGGGTTCCTTGCTTGGAGTTCGAGACGGAGGTCCTTGTCTTCGACACCCTATTTCAATTTTAAGCTCTTGACACCAGTCGCGACGCCGTTATGCAATTGCTTTGCCTGGATAAATAACCTTGAACTTATGGTACATACTGTGATGAAATGGTGGGATTTGGCCTTTCGTTTGTGCAGAAGGGCTTTGTTTACCGTGAACACCACCATTCCCCCGGGTACTACGACGGCAGGTACTGGACCATGTGGAAGCTGCCCATGTTCGGGTGCAACGACTCGGCCCAGGTGTTGAAGGAGCTCGAGGAATGCAAGAAGGCTTACCCCAGCGCCTTCGTCAGAATCATCGGCTTCGACAACAAGCGTCAGGTGCAGTGCATCAGTTTCATCGCCTTCAAGCCCCCGGGCTTCTAAGCAAGCTTATGTCATGGTGGATCGTGGGGTTTACCCTCGAAGCGGCATCGTTCTAAACCTTTCAATTGTAGCTAGATGTCGAATGATCCATTTTTCCCTTTTTACCCAAGTGCTGTGATATTTGTGTACTTTTGAGTTTGCTGATCCGTTGGATTAAGACCCGATTTATTTTATGAATGAATTCAGCTGCTTGCTTGCTTACTTTTGTTGTTGATATCCTCGAATGAGCACGAATTGCTTGATGCCGGGTGTTGTGTCCACGACGAGTACTGTTTCTTTAGGTCATAGAAAGATAACTTCGTCAGCTGTTTCAAGCAAGATGTTGAAGGAACTCACTTCGATCAACTTCGTCAGCTGTTTCGAGCAAGATGTTGAAGGAACTCATTTTGATCCCAACCGAGCACGAGTAGCTCAAGTGTTGGATCTTGTCGAGCTCGAGAACGGTCAGCTTGAGCTTGAAAACAATTGATTCGAGCAACATCAGCTGCTTTTAAAGCCTTTTCACTTATAAATAAAGCATCGTGTAGAGTTTCATTCTTCCATTCGCTTCAAGAGTTGTGAAGTAGATATTATGCTTGAACTCAAATATAAGCCATCTTGAACTAAAATTGAGTATTTATTTCTACTACTGCATCTGAATGTCAACCCTTTCTCACTTGTTGTCACGTATTGCATCGTATGGATGGACTCGAATAGGCTACACCCTCAGTAACTCCAGATACGATAACTACTTTGACACTTTTGAGGCAATTATTGATTGACTTCACTGGAAAGAGCGCGCCCATTCTAGCACCATTCAAGCTTCTGCAGCTGAACTGGTGCAGGCTTGCAGCTCGACTATTCTAAGCACCAATTTATCTTGTAACGCCATCAAAATGAGAAAGTTTGAGGCACAAATAGAGCGAGAGAGACAAGACACTATCTAGGATAAACATTTTTCAAAGAGGAAAAGTTGCCGGAGAATGTCTCCAAGATTGTCGTCAAGCAAAAAGTAATGGATGAGGTAGACGGAAATTTCTTGCCGTGATCCTCTGTAGGTTAAGGTAACCAGAATGGGCTTCCAATCTCTAAATGGATCTCCTATAGCTACTCGATCTCAATCAGATTACTTTGGATCTCTCTCTACTCTTGAGCATTCACAACAGTACATAAACTCTTGATGTGGGTCTCACGTGGATATCGCATCATCCAACAAGGCTGCCAACACGCGATCTATGATGGACCGAGGTGCACATAAGAATCATTAGATGCCTCATGGGTTAATCCATGAACCAGTCTCTCAGACAAAAACTTTATGAGTAGCATGAAAATCATTAACTGCTGCATAAAGAGGCTGGACGAACTTTGCAATAGAACAGTTCCCTTGCAAGTCAACAGAATCATCAGCTATACATCTTCCAGGGTGGTGATTCATTGAAAGAGATCTTCACCTCTCACTAGTCTTCCTATGTCCCGATTGAGTGTCCAACATAATCGTACGTTCACCAAGAGCAGATCGCTTGATTTTAGGAGCAACTCACAAATGACACGACAGTATTTGCAAGAAGTCTCCTGTCTCGGTCTGAATAACGTTACCGCAATTCCCGTGGTTTCCTGAACTCTTTTCTATGTCCATTTCCAGATGGACTTGAAAGCAACAGCAGCAATGCCAGAAGTCAGGTAATCCCAATTAAGACGATCAAAATCGTCTGCTCTAATTACAGCAGGTCTAGGCCCAAACTTAAAGTCTCACACAATCCATACATGAAGATACCTAGAGAGAAGGATGAACCTGACTCGAAGCTTGCTATACTGTAGAATGTGATTCCACTAAGGAATCCTTACGTGAAGACAATACTTCTCCAATGGAGAAAGTAAAGAAAACTAGTTGTGCACAAGTGAAACAAGTGGCATAAATTTTCCGGGAAAAAGGCCTTCGGATCATATTGGAATACACAGATTTCATGAAAGGACCACAAATTCCTCACCGATGTTTTTGAAGGACGTACACCTGGGAAAGAGGAGAAAGATGACACCGGAGAGCGCTTGTTCGCTGAAAACCGAATGAGAATATGGCACAGAAGGGCATGATTTCTTGCCATAAATCATTAGACCGAATTAATCTAACGAATTGAGCGACTTGGCATAATGCAATGCAACATGAACTTTTATAAAACCCCAACAATGAGCAGCTGAATGATGAATCGTGAACCAGAGATGCGAGATAGATGAGTGATGAATCGCTTTCTTTAGAATCAGATCCAGAAGCTTTGGCCTTGCTTTACAATTCAATGGCTAAACTGAATAACGGTCCATATAAAGATAACCTTATCTAAAGCACATTTATCTAGCAAAAAAATAATGATTTGAAAGATATTTTTCTAAAAATAATTTCTTGTATTGTTTATAAAATATAAAAACAAATGAAAAAAACTCTATTGTCTACGAAATGTTTAGACAAAAATTATTGTCAATAATTAAATAATTTTTATTAAGTAATTATTTCAAACAATTATTGTTGAAAAGAATGTTTTTCAAATTATCAATTTTTCATGAAACAAATAAAGTTCTAATGTGCTAAAACAAATAAAATATTAAGGTTAGCTATTGATGGAACATTAGTCAAAATAAGAGAGAACAAGACGGGCGAAAATCATGGTCCACCTTTCACATGATAGTTATTAATAAAACGTGCGAGGTGTTTCTCCACTTTCTATATCTTCAATTGTTCTTTTCAATGATGACAACAGCCTAAGGGTCACAACTCTTGAGTTTCAATTTTTATTTTTAAATATCATGCACCCTCTCTCTCTCTCTCTCTCTCAAAATGACTAGGATTTAGCTATCCTATTTGATTTAGTTATCGCACAATAATTAAAATAAACATAAAAATCTAGAATTGTAATTGTGGGCATGAGATTTTAATTTCAAACTATTGATTTGGAATGCCATGCATGTTAATATGGTTCACGACTCGTGAGCTTGTCACTACTCATTTGCCAAGGCACCATGAATGATGTAGGGGCTGCATGATAACGATTCTATTCCTCCATTTCTCTATTCTTTTGCTCTTCGGAATAGAAAAAGAACAGAAATCCATTTGGTAACGTCAACTAATTTTTTTATTCCCGAGAATAGATTTTGAGTAGAAAAAAGTAGTTTATTATTCTTGAGACCAATTTCTAGAAACTTATTTCTTGGGGACTACTCACCACCTATAGCACATCGCCGCTCGCCCGCCGCCTACCCCCAGTTGTTGGTCGACCGCCACCTGCTCGCCACCGGCCGACCTCTCACTACCACCCTTTGCCTAACGACTCGGCGCAAACAATGACTGGTGACCCATCACGATTGGCGACCCAATGCAACGGGCAACGACCGGCGACCCGATGCAATCAACGGTAGCGACCCAACGTGACCAGAGGTGACCGGCGACCCAGCGTGACGGGTGGCGACCAGTGACCCGACAATCAACAACGGCAGGCGGCGATCAACGGCGAGCGGGCTGCAGGCGGCCACCGATCGCCATCGCCATTGGGGAAAAAAGAAATAAAAAATTTTTGCAATACCAGACGTATTTCTATTCATTTTTTATTCCAAGAATAAGAAATTTTTGTAATTACCAAATATTTATTTTACTCAAAAATTGTTCCAAAAAGTAAAAATAAAAAATAACTATTTCTCCAAAAAAATTTATTATAAATATTATCAAACGCACTCATAGGTTCCCTCCCTTTTGTCCTTTTTATCTTTCCTTTTTTTTATTGGGATTACCTCTTCCATGAGAGGTCAGTTCTTCGGTTCTTCATGGAGAACCTAGAGCCTATCCAGTTAGGACCACTTATAGATTTTTTTAAAGTAGTTGGATTTAAGGTAGACCAAAAACCTAATTGCAAGTTCTTTGTTCATTTATAAGATGCATTGAATTTATTGTTGACACAATTGGTAGATTAGTTTTGTTTTCGCAAAGGGGTTGAAGCACGTCACAACTTTATAGGCCACTTTAAACATGTCAAAATGGGTCATAAAATCTATATTACTACACACTTTTAGTTTAATGGGTCAAATATGAATTAAGTAAAAGTTAAATATGACTCACATTTAAATCTTAAAAAGTAAAATAAAAATAAAAATGAGTCTTAATATGGGTCAAAATATGGGGTAAGTGGGTTCCTAATAACCCACTTTGAACCCATGCTTCCAAGCCTCTCCTCCTCTCTCCGTCCGTCCCCTGCATCCTTGACCTCCGTTGTCGATCCCGCCTCCACGCCGCCGTCACCATCATCGATCCCAAGCTCACTGTCGCTGACCGGAGCTCAACCTATATCTAGGCAAGTGAGCCACGAGCTCGCCGCCCTTGGCCAAGCTCCGGCTCGCCTGGATGTGGGTGGATCTGGGTAGACAATCTCTGAGATCGCTGACCAAAGCGCGGCCCGGATATGCACAAGCGAGCCCCAAGCTCGCCGGCCGAAGCTCGACCGAAATCTAAGTAGGTGAGTCGTGAGCTCGCCAACCTTGGCTGAGCTGCGGCTCGCCGCCCTCCGGTGCCGCAACAGAGCTCAACCGACGCCAACGAGCTCGAGCTCGCCTGCTTGCTTGGATCGGCCGAGCCTCAAGTTCGCCGACCCAGGTCGAGCTGGGGCTCGTCAGCCTACATCTTGGCCAGTCGCCGTCAGCAACGCCAGCGGAGGAAAAAGAGGGAAAAAGAAAGAAAAGAGAAAAGAAAGGAAAAAAAAAAAAAAAGAAAAAGGAAAAAGGAAAATAAAATTCAAAATTCAAAATTTTAAAAAATAATTTAATCAATTTTTTTAAAAAAATATTTCAATTTAAAGGTATTCACATTATTTTATTTTATTTACTAATTTTTTATTATTTAATTTACTTTATAAATTTAATATGAAATTTATATTCAAATAATTTATATATGAAAAGTTTAAAGTGGATTAAATGGGCATGAGCAAATTTTCTTAAATCAAGTTAAATATTAATATATGTCGGTAATATGGATCGAGTTAAATATGAATCGGGTTAGGTATAAGTAATCAAATTTATGTCACATGAAAATGAATCAAAACAAGTTAAATGGATCAATATGGGTCGAACCATTTTCGACCAAATCCAAATATGACCCGATCCACCCATTTTACACCCCTAACTTGTATACACAATTTTCTTTAGAAATAAGAAAACTCTAGTTAAAATCGGAGATTTAGAGGGCTATCTGGAAATCAAATGGCCTCGACCTATACTTAAGTTTTTGAAAAATTATCAAAAAAAATTCTAAATCTATTACATTTATGTCAACTCAGCTCTAGACATTTCATTAGTATTAATTGAGTTTTAAATATTTTGATAATTTGCCAATTGAATTCTTCTTATCAATTTTGTTTGGAAATTATTTACGTAGATTTTATTCATTCTATCTAACATAACTAATGTTGATGTAAAATTTTTTTAAAAAAAAATAAATATTTATTTCTTTTATTTTTTCTTCTTCCTCTATTAGTTGCTGAGCCTTAGCAATAGCCAACAAAAGCTGACCTTGCCAGCCTCAGGCGAAGCTTGACTTAGCCGGGTCTAGCAACGTGGAGCCTTGCCCGAGACTAGCAAGGCTTGAGCTTATTGAGGTGAGGCTAACCTCGAAGCCTCGAGCTCAAGCCTCGCTCGAGGCCATTGAGGTTGGCCCCTCTAAGCCCTTTCTTGTGGCCAATCATCAAGTGTTGTCAAGGCTTGGCGATCAGCAGAAGAAGAAAGAAAAGAAATTTTAAAATTAAAAAATTATGAACATTTAAAAAATTTATAATAAACATTGTCCATGTCAACATTAACCATGCCGTGTAAGACGCCTAATGTATATGTCCATAATTTCCAATCAAAATTAATTGAAATAGCTACATTGGTAAATTGTTAAAAGATTTAAAACTCAATTAGGATTAAATTATTATGAGTGTAATAAATTTAAGATTTTCTTTTTATAATTTTCTCCAATTTTTTACCCATGAACCGGTTTAGCTCACCTGAGGACTAGCCTACTCGATCAGTGCTCACCATTACCTCACGTCGCCGTCATTTGTACATTTCATACATCATTTTTCTTGGGAGACGAGCCTCGCAAGCTTGCTCGGCCAATGCAACGAAACTTTTACATCTTGTCGAAAGATTTTTGACTGAATAGATAGGTATCTTGAAATTATATGTGACTTGATATAAGAAGAATTTTTCAAAGTTGCCCACATGACTCTACTTGTCCTATTATTTCATATCCATGTCGTGGTGTTAGGTATGGTGCCACACGAGCAAAACAAAAGGCTGATAAAAAAAAATAATAACACAAGCAATTCATGAACTTTAATTCAAAAAATAATCTCATCTTTAAATTTTTAATTTATTTAATATGATCTGTAAACTATCAATAAATATTTAATGTAATCATTCTATTTGCTCAAATAAATAAAAGAAAATGTTATTTGATGATAGGGCTTATTATATACCGAGTTGAATTTTTCAAAAAGACAAGTCAACAAGTCCATATTTTCATCCATCTATTTTAGAAAAGGAAAAAAATTATGAAGTTAACATGTTTATCATTATTTGATAGCATTGATTATTATATTACGATTTGAAATCAATGTCTTAATCAAATAATTTATATATAGATTTTTTTTTGTCTATCGTTCAAACTTAATAGATTGGAAGCCACATCAATAACTTATATTAACTTGAATTGACAGAAAGTCAAAATTGAATATTTTCATATTATCAATGGACCACATTGAATAATTATTGATAGTTCATGAATCAAATTCAATAAATTAAAAAAAAAAAAGGACTTGGGAGTCAGGAAAAATAAGAGAAAGGGGATTGGAAATATCTATAGATGTAAAAATCTCCCTTCATACCGCTCGACGACTCACCAAGTCCAACGATACGCCATTCGAACCCGACCATTATGCACCGGAGTCGTAGACTAATCTTCGAAGATGTCCTCCTCGAACCGAACCCATCGACCACCGGAAGGTAAACCACCTGGGATGGGAGCAAGCTCTTATGCACCTGAGCTAAGAAGTTTTGTATTTGAAGAGCTATCTAAGTATCTCAGTGTAATCTCATTGATGCAATTCAAGACTGGAAAGTTGCTGTTAAGAGTTTCCAATAGCGTAAGACTCTCTCCGTCTGAATTTTAACATAAGTTAATCATCAGGTAGCACTGTTAAGAAGCCAATATATTATCATTCTTGAATTCATCTCATCTGTTCATCAGACACAATAATGCAGGATTCAGTACAATTTGCCAAGAATATGACAGGCAACGGTTTAGCGTGTCGAAGACTCTTATCGTTTCATGCGGGTTAAGTCTTGCTTTATGAGTAGTCAAGGCAAACGGCTGACTTTTCTGGAGGAGATAGGCCAGAGTTCGTCGTCTTCGAAGGCCGATTTCCCGTGCCAAATGGTACTATTGAGGCCCCATCTGATCGATAAGCACGATAAACAAATCCCGCTTGCTGATTTGAAAGTTGAATGGCTACGAACATGTCGCCGGGTACAGTACCAAGTCGGCAGGCGAGAGTGATTCTCTTGTCGTTCTCAGAGGTACCAAAGGGAGGTCCTAGACAGTTTTAATTGTAGAAGTTGAAACAGCAGCGAGGGACACTGTCGGCAATCGTCGCGAGAAACAGATCTCCAGTGGCTTCTTCCTCCTAGAAACAGTCAAACAGCTTGAGGAGCACCACCTTCTTGTCCCCTACATTTTTAAAGCCCCTGAAAACATTCTGAATGGGACGGCAAGGCCCTAAACAAGACTGAGAAATCTTCGGCTCGAATTTTGTCAACTCCTGGTTCTGGTGAAACAAGAATCTTCCAACAGGCACTTTCTAATTCCCTATTGATGTTCAAGCCGGCCATTTCTAGCTGCCAATGCGACATCTCTCTCTTCCTAATATTCTAAATAGCGACATATAGGATCATTTATCGGCACAAGCCACAACTACTAGTCGTGCCATTAGAAAATATATGAACACAGAAGATCATACGCTGTGCTGATGGCAAAACGCGCGCCCAATTAGTAACGGGATTAGGCTTCATGTGTCCTTTCTGGCCCGTCAAGTCTTCGTAGAGTAAATCTCGATGAAAAAGCAGCTCGGACGTTGATCTGATCGCATCGTGCTTGACCCTTTACCCGAAATTAGAGGTGCAAATACTCAGCTGGACATGGAACGATGTTCTGGTCAAGGCGACGAGCAATCATATCGTTGCAGCTGTCGGAGGACGAATTGCAAAATTAGATCTTTTGGGTATATTTCCATGTACTCAAAGGGGTGGTGATGCTCTGCACGTAGGGCTTGTGGCTTGAATGACCAAGCGATGACCCCATTGTCATTGTCACCGTCACTAAATTGGGTTTTCAATAGAAAAGTTGAGAGATTTTCTTGTTTCTGAAAAGCAGCAAATCTGCCGGACATGGCTTGCCTTGGAGTGAGAGCGACTCGCCAACCTCCAAGACTCGAACCAAAAGACCGAAACAGATGGGCTTCGGCTCCACCTATATGACTTGGTCAGATGATACGGTTCATGTCAGTCCCTCCTGCCCTCTCTCTCTCTCTGTCTCTCTCTCTCTCGCTCTCTCTCAAGAAATTTCAAAAGCCTTCACTTTCAACTTTCCAGGAAACACCAGGAAAAGAGGGAGAGAAAATCTAAGCCAAGTTCTGGCAGCTCTCGTGACTCCTGTATGCAGAAATAACCACCTTTCTCAGTCCTTTCTAGAAGTGAAGCTAAAACAGATCCTGTGACTCCACGACTTGCTTTTCTGAGTCTCCCCTTCTTGCTGGTTCTTGATTTTGAGTTGAATATCATCAGATTGGGGTCTATAAAACGCCCTTCGCGGCATGATAAGAATCTTGCCATCGATTCGAAGTAAGCCTAACAAACATGGCTGTCGATCAGCTTAGCCCGAGAATTTCATTCTCTTTCAATCTCCGCGATTTGGATGCCGCGCAGAAAGCAGTACACTCTCCTCCATCAAACACCACTCACAGTAGTCTTCAGGCATTAGATTATGACTTCGAGTTCTGTCTCTCGGAGAGCTTCGAACCCGAGTCGTCCTCCGCAGATGAGCTCTTCTCCGACGGCAGGATTCTTGCAGTCCCCGTGAAGGAGAAGAATGTTCCTGAGCGACGGAGCAACCGTGACTGTCCGCTGCCATCGCTGCCTTCTCCTAAAGAGAGTATCTCTTGCAATCCGAGGAGGCATGCTAACACGGCATCACCGGATCCAGAAGCTATTTGCGACGGCAAAATGCCACATGACAGAAACATAAAGGACGCGAGGTCGAGAGGAGGACCGGCCGACAACAAGCCGTCGAGGTCATTCTGGGGGTTCAGACGAAGTAGCAGTTGGGGGTCGGCGAATTCGCATGGGACACGCTTGTGTTTCTTACCGCTCGTGCCGCGGAGCAACTCGACCGGGTCATCTTCCCCGCAGACAAAGCAGCATCGGCAAAGACACCCTCCACCGCAGTGTTGGGCGACAACAAAGAACAATCAAAAGGCTTCTTCGTCGAAGTGTCTCGGGTCTCATCACCATCAGAGAGGAGCTCTTCAAATTAGTCCTGTCATTCTCAACGTTCCTACAGGGGATATGTTCGGGCTGAGCTTGCTGTTTCCGAGCAGGAAGACGAAGAACAATCACGTGTGATCCTCGTACTGTGTCTTTCCATTTCAGGATGGGTCTCGCATGATTGGAACAGCGAGCGAAAATCATGTATGCTCTGGCTTAGTCAGACTTCCTTTGAATAACAGCTGTTTTAGAAGTTTGTGTCGTTAGAAACGTCTATGTTACATAAGATACATGCTCTTCATCTTTCCTTTTTTTGCTTCTTTGAGCTTGCGACGCAATGGCCTTATAGCATAGGCGTAAGACAAGAAGATATCGCATGATCTGTAGATCGTGTGGACTGATATCATCTCGTGGATCTCACCATAGCCCACATGATGGATTGTCGAAATAGTACGATGTTCTTCTGTGTAAGACGCGGTTGCTCCTCTTGATTGCTGCTGCCAGGATATCCTGCGACTCTAGGATGATGTAGATTGCGTGATGAGTTGGTCGAGTATGAATGAATCCTAAAGTGCAAGGAGTTTCATTACCCTTCGGTTGAGGCGGTGTTCGTCATACCCGGATTGAATAGGGAGCGTTCCTGCAATATTGAGATGCAGCTTCTTCCATGGGACTCTCCCAGGTCCTGTCCTGTCCCCAGTTTTAATGTGGAAATTAGGAGTAAATGTATCAGACCGATCTAATCGGGAACCACCGAATCGGATCAGTTGGTTTGATCCGATTCAAAATTCCATAAAAATTAAACCGATGGTTTTCAGTCCGATCTCCGGGTTGGGGGAACTAGACCATCTCTTTTTAAATTATTAAAAATAGCAATAGACTCTAAAATAGTTACAAAACTAGTATGTTTTTTAAAGACTAGCCCTTTTTTAAATTCTTAAAAATATTAATAAATTCTAAAATAGTAACAAAATTATTTTTTTAAAATTTTTTTAAATGAACAGTTCCATTAGATTGGACAAGTCCTCAATCCCAAAAATTGGAAAATGATCATCTGGCTCTGATTCCAAATCTTTTTTTTTTTTTGCTAAATGAGCGATTCCATTGGACAATCAATCCTGTCCAATTCCCCAATCCAGAAATTGGGAACCGATCCTTCTGGTCCATTGACCGATGTCAAAAATTGGGAACCCAATTCCCCGATCCAGAAATTGAGAACGGATCCCCAATGGGAACCGATCCTTCCGGTCCATTGACGATGTCGATGTCAGAAATTGAGAACGGATCCTTCTGGTCCATTGACCGATGTCAAAATTGGGAACGGATCCTCCTGATCCCAATGGACTGAGGACCAATCATGTCTGTGGATGAAGTCTATAGGCCAAAGGTTATCTTAGACCAAGACTACTTATTTATATCTACTAGATATTCTTCGAATCGGATATTTAGCTACACTAGACCATCCTGGCTTGGAAATTGTTACCGCCATTGTCGTACTAAGATTTCGCCGCATTTAAAATCTATATGAAATCTCTATTTAACGAACTCAATTTGGGAGAGTTGAAGTCAATTTCCGATGTGGGGATCGTGCCGCTGCTTCACCTCTCGCGCTTTTCCCCACGGAGCAATGTGTAAAGCAATGGGGCTATTTCGATTAGGAGGGTATAAAACGAACCGCCCAAATCAAGACCCGCCATGACTAGATTGGACTAGCCAGCTTGGTCCAATTCCCGAGAGTATTGATTTGGTTCCCGATTCCTAAAAGTAAAATTGATGTCTAGGTGGTCCAGTTCTCAATTCTAAGGGGAAAATTGAACCGGATCAGCGGGATTATATATCCTTTTTTTTAATTAGAAAATTTTAGTAAAATGTAAACTAAACACTATATTGGTCCAGTTCAATTAGTGGGAAAAAAGTAGTGAAAAAAATAATAATTAGTTCCATTGGACTAGATTGGACCAATGGTGCGGTCCAGTTCTTGATCTTAGAACCAACCGATTCGGTCTCCAGTTCTCAATTTTAGGAACCAGTCCGATTTGTGGAATCGGATAGGACTCGAAACGAATCACGTCTAATTTGTTCTCACCTTCAATTGCCAAGTTTGTACCTGTTGCTGCATGCTCACCTCGGACTTACTCGATGCAATGTTGGGGGCCCTCCTGCACCGTCACAAGGAGTTTACTTGTCACATTCGACACAAGTAAAGACGACATATCCACGGTCATTAAAAAAAAAAGATATTTTATCAAGGAAATAATTCAATAAAAATGGAATTGTGGGGTCAAGTTTAATCTATCAAGAAGCAATTTTCATCATTCACGTATTAAATTCAACTAAGAGATACTCAAATCTTATAGATTATATTACTAACATCTTTTTAATTATATATACAAATCCCCATTAAGAAATGCATCATCCTTCTTGTTGATTTCTTACCTATTATCAAACATTTTTTTTTCCTTTCCTTGTTCAATGCTTGAAATTGTCCGTGATTAATATTTGGTCGGTCAAATTTTCAACACTCATTCTTTAGTTTTATCATACGGGTCCTTATTTTATAATGCCATTTAATGCTAAAATTTTTTTTTAAAAATGAATTTAATGAGATTGTGTGTTTGATTAAACAAACAAACATTGACTTTATTGATTATAATAAAAATCAAATTAGAGAATTGAGTAAGGGAATGTATTACTTGATTCATTCAGCTAAAATGTTCTCAATGGCATGTGGTCAATTACATTAATAAAATTAGTTCTAAGCCCACGGGCTTTCTCTCAATCGACAAATAGATAGGAGCAAATATTTCTCTAATAGTATATCTAACAAAGTTTTTATCGTAACTAAAGGCTCTTTTTGTGTTCAACCATTAAATAATTGAAAAAATTTTAAAAATAAGAAACGTAAACAAACAACTAGAAATTCAAAAAAAAATATTTATATAATAAAATCATGGCTGTAGTGCATGTGAGTTGCCCATGAGTTGCAAGTGCGCCATGTCCGGTCATTTCTCCATATACAAAAAGCATGTGGGGCTCATTGATACGCACTTCTCGAGTATAAAGGGTCATTTGAGATGAAATAATTGTGTAGGGAAATGTTTTATGATGATAAATTTTTCAGGTAACAAATGAACATTTAGTGATTCGAATTGCATATATAGTTGTCCCAAGTCGATGCATGAGGAAGAATTTCATAATAGCATATCGCCCCCCTCACCATGGCCCTGAAAAGAACAACATTGTGTTAATATTTGCCGTTATGCAATGTTTTACTAGAAATATTTGTGTGAAATCAAGATCATTCAATTCTAGACAACAACCACTGAATTGTTGTAGCAAAATAACTAGAAAATATTTTGATCATTCACTTGTTTTAGGCCCGATTTCTATTTTCCTCCCTCTATCACATGCATTCAACCATAAAATAGTTAGAAAATATTTTAAAAATCAGAAACATAAACAAATAACTTTAAAATAAAATAAAAAAATTAATCTTTACGACAAAACCATGGTCGTGGTGCACGTGATTTGCACGAGCATCGTGTCTGGTCATTTTCCCATTTGCGAGGAGCATTGGGGCTCATTCATACGGATATAAGTAGGGATGGAGACCATATTAAAAACTGTCGTGCAAGCCTTGCAGTACGCAATCTCTATTTTCAAGATCCCTACTTCAGCTTGCAAGGTTATAAAGAAGAAACAAGGAAAGACAATGGTGGACTGGGCTTCAAGGACCTTGTTACGTTTAACAAAGCCATGTTAGGCAAATAAGTAAGGAGATTTGCACAAAAATCGAAATGCCAGAAAGGTTCACGTCCATCCTGGAGATGGCAAAGTTTATTGACCAGAAGAGAGGTGATCAATGTGGACACTAGTCGGGTGATTGGAAACGCGAGTAGTATCAATATCCGAGAGGATAAGTAGCTAGCAATAGGAGCAATTGGCAATCCAACAAAACATAATGAATCATTAATGGTCGAGGGACTTATTGGTCAAGAAAGAAATGAATGGAAGGAGCACTTGTTCAAGGAGAAAAAAATCCTAACCATCCCAATCAGTCCACAACCAGTAGCAGACAAGCTATTGTGGTTGGGTAATAAGTTGGGTCCCTATACAGTCAAGAGTGCATACAATCGACTGTTCTCAATAAAAACAACAAAACACAGACAAAGCATCTTCATCCTACCAGTCTTCTCGAGCATTATGGACTAAGATCTGGCGGCCAAACCTTCCCCCAAAGGTTTGTTTCTTTACGTGGAGTGTGTGCCAAAATGCTCTAAACACAAATGAAAACTCGTACATAAGAAAGGTGTTACCTGACCCACTTTTGCATGAGTGGACTGGCTCGATGTGGTTAGACCCGAGGTTCAACTGTAGCATTTCCCCATAGCATTTAACGAGAACCGACAAGTGGGTGAGCGATATAACGTCGCCTCATCTCAACTCACGTTTGCGTGGAGGATACGGAAAGCTCGGAACATGCTGGTCCTCCAATTATGCCGGCCAGATCCGAGATTCTTGGGGGACAATGCAATGGCTTCAAGCAAGGACTTGCCCGATTGGAACTCGAACGTACTAACACGGAGGATGGCAGGCAGAATCGAACCTGGAAGATGGCATCCACCGAAAAAAGGGAGGCTTGAAGTTGAACTCGTGGTTGGAAGGATCGCAAGTAGGTTCGATTGCTGGCGTCCTCTGCGACTCTAAGGGAACGCTTGTCGCTGGCTTTGCGAAGTCTGTCCATGCCGCATCTGCCATGGGCATCGAAACCCTTACTCTGAAGGAAGATCTGCTGCTTCTGGTTGAGGAAGGAAGTGTACTTCAATTGAAGTCAAGAATTTGCTCTGAACGTGGAGTTATTCACGAACCCCGTGAGCCCTCCAAAGTTTATTCGTGAGATTGCAAGAACCTTCATGCCCAAATAGAAAATGTCCTCATTCAACATCGTCCGTGAGAAGCCAATTAAGTCATGAATTGGATTATTAAAACCCACCAAAATGGGAATCTCCATTCTAATTGGCTTTATTGAGCCCTCCAACCCCTTTGGGATATGTTGTGCCTTTGAATCTTGTTCTCTTGAATTTTGGAACTCTAGTGAATGAATGAATAAAAGTTGTCTTTGACAAAAAAAAAAATAACAGAATAATATGTAGGGAAATGTTTTTTTGATAATAAATTTTCGGTACAACAAACAAACGGACCCTAAATAATTCGAATTGTAAATATGATTGTTCAGCCTCGGCACATGGGGTAGAATTTCAAGGTGTTATGTCTCACTGTACCAGAGCTCGAGTAAGAACTACAGTGTGTTTAGTGTGTTGATATTTGCCATTATCATGGCCACAATTGCCACCCGCATTTACCAGTTGTAGTCATTTGAGATACTATAATTTTAAAAAAAAATGTTTTCCGATAATAAATTTTCTGTCCAACAAATGAACCCTTATTGATTTTTGAATAAGGGCTGATATGGCCCTCATTTTTAGAAGTAAGATCAAAAGCTTGTTTCGAAAATTGCCGGTCTTGTACTTTTCTCGGTTTTAATCGAAGCTTCAATGTTGGAGAAAGGATTTGTGTTGATCCTTGATTGATTCCCTAGCCAGATTCCAATGCATTGATTGATACAGGGGATCGTAGATTTAGAATAATTTAGGAAAATTAATATTGCGTACAGTTTCCTTATTTTACATTTCTTGTACTATATAAGTGGACATATACTTGTACATTGAGACAGTGCGACAGAATATATAAAATTACATTCTTCATCCTTATTTCGTGTCATGGTATCAGAGCGGGTTCTCTAACCCAGCTTCCGCGAATAATTTTTTTTCCTCTGAATTGCCTCCGATTGTTTTCTAGTTTGTTGTTACAATTCCCATTCCTGCAAAACAAATTAGCACATCGGATTGGAATTCAAATTCTCATATCCAAGATGGAGAATCCAACTGGTCATGGAATTGAAGACTCACCCACACCGGAAAACTCATCCATTCAAGCTCCAGAGGAAGTGCAACAGATTGCAAATCCTTCGGCCCCTTGGTCCCAACTGCTCGAGATTCAATGGCCATATATGCCATGGATACCTGTCCAAGGGCCATGGGCTCCTGGGCCCAATCAATGGACCCCCGGGTCTAGTCAACAGTGGGCGAACCATGGCCCACAGCCCGCCATTGAAGATCCGGCTCCGTTTTTTCAGGGTCACAGACCCGAATCAAATCCGGGCGGGTCGGGAATGAATCCCTACCCGAATCTGCCACCCGGAATGATGCCGCTGCCGTTTCCGACGGCCCCTGGCCGCCTCGAACCCGACCCGACCCTCTCGTACACTTCACCGGCGGACGGGACCGAGCTGCGCGATCGGCCTTCAACTCACCAGGATCGACCACTATTCAACGTGGGCGAGAGAGTTCCGACAAGCCCTCGTTACAAAGGACAAAGACGGATTCCTCGATGGATCCGTCCCCTTTCCGACCGATGACCGCATGCAACGTCATTGGCGCCGGTGCAACCAACTAGTCCGGACTTGGATCGGAAATTGCGTCGCACCGGAAGTCGCGGCCGGGCTTCCTCCGGCGAAGATGCACGAAAATATGGGAAGACATTAAAGAGATGTATGGAAAACTCGATCGAGTAAAGGTTTTCTCTCTCACGCAAGCCCTCTCGGAATTGAAGCAAGGGAACCTCTCGGTTACCGCTTGCTTCAACCGGTTATTGGCCCTTTGGAACGAACTTGAAGCGGCGGAAGAACGCCTCGAGGGACCGGAGACGACCCTCAAACAATACAGAGAAATCAAAGAAAGGGAGAAAACCACTCGATTTCTCTTAACCCTAAACAATAATTTCATACCTTTTCGGTCACAAATCCTCGCCATGGATCCGGCTCCGACGCTCGGGAGGATTTTTCAGCTGGCCGTCCAAGAAGAAAATCAGCAACTTGCGGCCGCCGGAGAAGGGAAAGGAACCGAAGCCATGGCCCTTGCTGCTCGGATTGCCGGTCGGTTCCATGGCGGACGACAGCCGCCGCAAAGGGGGAGAGGTCTCGGACGAAACCCTAGAGGAAGTGAGGAAGACGATGCCGATTTCTCTAGAAGGGACCAAATCAACGGTCCAGATCAAAAGGGGGAATCCAATGGCTCAAATCAGCTAAGATCCAACGGTGGAGATCTTAAATATGAGCGCGGATCTGACGGCCCATATCCCTTCCGATCCGACGGTGGAGATCAGATCAGTTGGCGCAGATCTGATGGCCACAATACTTCCCGATCCGACGGCCCAGATTAGCGGCGAGGAAGAGGATCGGATGGCCAGTATTCAATCCCCTCAAACCCTGAATCCAACGGCCCATATAATGCCACGTCATCACTAAAAGGGGGAGGCCAAAATTATAAATTTAAGGGTAAGTATTGTGAATATTGCCGTCGTCCACATCATACTATAGACACATGTTGGAAATTACATGGGAAGCCAAATGACAAAGAAAAGAAAGGGAAAGAATTTTTCGCTTATCGGGTGTCGGCACAAGGGAATGACAACATCCATCGCCCAATTACTCGAGAATCGGTATCAAGAAATAATGACGGCGCTCAATCAAGCGAGGACGATTGACAAAGCTGCAAATTTTTCAGGTACTTCATTGTGCAAAAATACTAATACTATAGTTGATGCATGGATTATTGACTCGAGCGCCAGTGACCACATAGTTTGCAATGAATATTTTTTTTCAAATATCTGCAGCAAACCCAATCCTTATACATCTGTCCGTCTTCCAAATGGGAATATTACTAGTGTGCGAAAGATTGGTACTGTCTACCTTAACCCAAGCATTATCCTTAAAAATGTCCTATATATCCCTGAATTTGAGTTCAACCTTATATCTGTTTCCAAAGTCTGTGAGGACAATTCTTGTCGAGCCAACTTCAACTCTGAAAATTGTTCCTTTCGGGACCTTTCGATTTGGGAAACCGATGGGCTTGGGTAGAATGGAACAAGGATTATATTTTTGGATCGCACTTCCCAGTGATTTTGATTTATCTTCCTTAAATAAAAGCATACAATGTAATGTTGTTGCGAGCAATAAAAACTCCCTTTCTCATAGACGTCTAGGCCACAGTGCCATTTTTCCTTGTCCTGATTGTAAAATATGCCCTCTGGCAAAACAATCACGAGCATCATTTCCTACTAGTGGATCTCGAGCCACTAGCATATTCTCATTGATTCACATGGACATTTGGGGTCCATATCATACATCACATCGCGATGGATCTCGTTTCTTCCTTACGATTGTAGATGACTATTCCCGTGCCACTTGGATATTTCTCATGCAATCTAAAAGTCAAACTTTTTCATATCTGTCAAAGTTCTTGTCCATGATCAAAAATCAATTTGAGAAAACCATCCAAAGAATTCGCACCGACAATGGGAGTGAATTTTTTTCAAATGAGTGTCAATCTTTCCTATCATCTCAAGGAATACTTCATGAGAGTTCTTGTGCCTACACTCCTCAACAAAATGGAATTGTTGAACGTAAACATAGGCACCTTCTAGAAGTTGCTCGCGCACTCAAATACCAAGCTGCTATTCCCGAGTCTTTTTGGGGTGATTGTGTGGTCACGGCGGCCTATTTAATAAATCGCATGCCAACTAGAATATTAGAAGGGTGCACACCATTTGAAGTGCTGTTCGGAAAAAGACCAGACATTGGTCATCTTAGAGTATTCGGCTGCTTATGCTACGTGACAAACGTAAGACATAAAAATAAAATGGATCCCCATGCTCTTCAATGTATTTTCATGGGATACCCCACTTTGAGAAGGGTTATCGAGTTATGGAGATATCCTCAGGACGGTTCTTCGTCAGCCGAGATGTTGTTTTTCAAGAAGATGTATTCCCTTTCAAGAATATGGCGTCTTCAGAAGATTCCACGATGCCAACGTCAAATCAACGACAAATTTTATCCGAGGATTTTTTCTCTATGGCTCCGCAACACGTGTTAGTTGTGCCTGATCCAAATTTTGACATATGTCCAGAGACAGTATGCCCTGCATCCCAAATCACATTAGAAGAGAATTCTGAGTCTTCTACTCCAATGTCGTCACAAAACAGCAGTGGCTCTTCATCAGCACCACATGGATCCTTATCACCAATGCCGATGGCTCAACCTCGACGCTCGGGACGAATAGTGCGCCCTCCCACATGGACCAAGGACTATGTATGTTCTTCCTTGAAGACTAAAGGTACACAATATCCGGTCTCTTCCTATGTATCCTTCAGTCGACTATCACAAGAGCACATGTGTTGTATTAGTCGAATTTCGAAGAACAGGAACCTTCTTCTTATGAGGAAAAGCAAATGACATACGATGGCAAAATGCCATGAAAGAAGAATTGGCTGCTCTTACAAAGAATAACACACAGGATATTGTTTCATTGCCTCCCCACAGAAGACCTATTGGATGCAAATGGGTGTACAAGATCAAATATAAGGCGGATGGCTCAATTGAAAGATACAAAGCTCGACTTGTCGCCAAAGGTTTTACGCAGCGTGAAGGTTTCGATTATCATGAAACCTTCTCCCCCCGTTGCTAAGGAATTCTTGTTCGCTCCTTTTTATCGTCGCCGCAATTCGAAATTGGGATCTACATCGGATGGACATCAATAATGCTTTTCTTCATGGTGATCTCGATGAAGAAATTTATATGGAACTTCCACGGGGATTACGCGAGACGGGGAGTCACGTGTATGTCGTCTCCGCAAATCCCCGTATGGGCTCAGCGAGCTTCTCGACAGTGGTATGCAAAATTTACCACGGCACTTACAAATGCAGGTTTTCGACACTCCAAGCATGATTATGCACTATTCACATGGACCAATGGTATCTCATCGATCTACTTGTTAATTTACGTCGATGATATACTTATCATGGGAAATGATGATATTGCGATTCAAAGCTTTAAGGAATATCTGCATTTAACCTTCCATATTAAAGATTTGGGACCACCCAAATATTTTCTTGGTATTGAAATAGCTCGATCCAGTGAAGGAATTTGCCTCAGTCAACGAAAGTTTGTTCTGGAAATTATATCAGAAGCGGGAATGGCAGGATGCAAACCATTTGCCATACCTATTGAGCGAGAATGCCAAATTGACGACATATGACTATGATGCAAGATCTTCCTCCCGAATGAAGATTCACTTCTTAAGGATCCATCGGCATATCGGCGACTCGTTGGAAAATTGATCTACCTCACCATGACCGGGCGATATTTGTTATGCGGTACAAATACTTAGTCGGTTCATGCACAATCCGAAGCAATCACATATGAGTGCGGCGCTAAAGGTGGTGAAATATTTAAAGGGATGCCCGGGACTTGGAATATCGCTATCACGAGCGCAACATGAAGATGATGGCCTATTGTGATACTGATTACGCCACATGTCCCATGACGAGAAGATCCATCATGGTTTTTGCATCAAATTAGGAAAATCCCTAATTTCGTGGAAAACGAAAAGCAGCAACGATTTCATTATCATCACCTGAATCGGAATATCGAGCTATGGCAAAAGCTGTTTGCGAGGTAGTTTGGTTACGAGGATTACTCTCGGACCTTGGTGTGCAAGTTGATGGCGCAAGTGAACTATTGCGTGATAACGATGCGGCTCTCAAGTTAGCGGCGAATCCAGTTTTTCACGAAAGAACAAAGCACATTGAGGTTGATTGCCATTTTACTCGAGAGAAGATTCAAGAAGGGATTATTACCACTCGAGGGATTGGGCTGCAGAACGACTGCCCGAGATATCTTCACTAAACCTTTATGTCAAAGGCAACACACATATTTGTTAAGCAAGCTAGGCGTCTTTGACATTTATAAGCCGCCGACTTGAGGGGGAGTGTTGGAGAAAGGATTTGTGTTGATCCTTTATTGATTCCCTAGCGATTCCAATGCATTGATTGATACAGGGGATCGTAGATTTAGAATAATTTAGGAAAATTAATATTGCGTACAGTTTCCTTATTTTACATTTCTTGTACTATATAAGTGGACATATACTTGTACATTGAGACAGTGCGACAGAATATATAAAATTACATTCTTCATCCTTATTTCGTGTCATTCAAGTTCGACATTCTCCATGTAGAGATTGAACTAGGACAAAAAAAATTTGAGAGTATAAACATCACCGCATGGGTAACAAAAGCCCTGCATCGATTGTGCGAAATAACGAGCACAAAAGTGAAAAATGCAGAATGTCATTTTTCGGCTCATATGTCCTTGTATTTTCGAAGTTTTTCGGAGGAATGACCAAGTTACAGCACGAAAGTTGCAGTCAATATTTTCAATTGTATGGGTTACTATACTCGATTTAACAAATCATTGTCTTCGAATCAATCGATTATGGTTGAGTCATGTGAATTGAGGAAGTAGTGATCCTCTCCTTCTCCTCCCCTGGATGGTCTCGATGGATAAAAGCTATTCTTATAATAGGATCCCCTTTAGTAATAAGTGTTCCATAATTAGGACACGAGATGGGATCACATGGCTTATCTATAGAGTATATTATAACAAGCTCATCCATATGGGTAATTATACCCAATTCAACACATCAATGTTTTTCGAATCAATCGATTCTAGCCAAGACATGTGAATCAAGGACATGGTGATCCTCTCCTTCTCCTCCCTTGGACGGCCTTGATAAATAAATCACAAGTGTTTCGTAGTTAGGACATGAGATGGGACCATGGCTTATCTACAAATTGTATTATAACAAGCTCATTCATATGGGTAACTATACCCGATTCAATGAATCACTATCTTCGAACCAATCGATTATGGCCGAGCCATGTGAATTGAGGACCCGATCATCCTCTCTTTCTCCTCCCTCATATGGCCTAGGTGGATAAATCGTAAGTGTTTCATAATTAGGATACGAGATTAGACCATGACTTTTCCACAGAGCATATTATAATAAGCTCATCCATGAAACATGGCTGTTAAAATAAAATGTTAGTCCCCATTGACCATTGGATCACAATTTTATTACCAAAATCGAGATCTACTAAGCACAATATGAATCAATCACGTAATTGTATTTAGGCAACCGAGCATTTGTCTAGTATACTTTATTTACTTCATAACAACCCGTTTCAAACAAATTAGAATATCACATTTATAAGAATTTCTAACTTACCTAGGATTCACATCGGCTTGCTTCATTTCAATTTCGAGTGACGGTAGATATATGAAGAGAGATCCAAGATGTCTAGAAAGGAAAATAACTCATTCAAATTTCAACAAAAAGAAAAGGAAAGAAAAAATGGCCAAACTCAACATGAATGTTAATTACGTAGGAAATATTATAATAAGGGTGCGTTTGGCAACTTGCCAATTTTTTTCTATTCTCTTGTTCCCTAAAAAATAAAAAGAACAAAAACCCATTTGGTAATGTCCATCAGTAATCCTATTTCTTTGAATAAAATTGTTGTTATAGGGAATAGATTTGGAATAGAAATGAGAAGTAGAAAAAATAACTTCTTGTTTTTGGAAATAATTTCTAAAAAGTTATTTCTTGAGTCATCACTACTTATGATCACCACTAATCGTTGCTTGCTGTGTCGCCCATCATCCATCATTGCTGCCGGTCGTCGGGTCGCCCATTCGCCGATCGCCGCCTATATCGCAAAAAAATAAAGGAATAATAAAATTTTATTAGTCAATACCAAACGTATTTCTATTCTTTTTTTCCAAAAATAGAACATATTTATAATTATCAAACGCATTGTTTTACTCATAATTCATTTCGGGAAGTAGCAATAGAAAAAAACTATTTTTCAAATAAAATTATTTTAAAGAAAAAAATTATTTTGAATTGAAAATAAAAATGCATATATTTGGATGCTCAGGTGAAGCATTAATTATGAAATTTTATTTTGAATTTAAAAACCCTGGTCCCGGAAGATCACCGCAAAATGAGAAGTAGGAGTCTAGGGGACACTAGGCGGACAAAGTCACAGACAAAACGGCTTCATGATGAAGCAAGCAGCAAGTTCACTAAAAATGGATAAGCCCAAAAGTCCTCTTCCTTTTCCTTTTTATATTTTGGTTGTGAAAAAATAAAACATAAAAATAATGATGGCACGTGCGGAGGAGCGCATTTTTCAATTGCTTCATCATTTGATGGAGCGGGCCCCACACCAGCAGAAGCAAACAAAACGCATGGTGTGGGAGGTCAACACTCAGACCCAGGACTCTCTGTCCTCATTCAACATCATTTTCCAAGCAGTCGGTACAATAAATTTTCTGATACTTTAAAAAAAAAATACAATCAAACCATAAAATTTATGAAATTATTATGATCGAATTCTATTGTTAGCATCATTAATTTATTTAATGAAAAATAATACCGTGACATTTTAAAATTAATTTACCTCTCCATATGTGACATGTTTAACGAAAAATTTGTCTGAGCCAGCAAACCTTTATCTAGGATCCTCGTCTTGGGCAAGTGTAGGTCACAGGCCCTCCGATGATGAGCAGTGGCTCGTCGGAGGTCTTCCCTTCATTTTTTCTTTTCTTTTTTCCGTTGTTATTATAAAATTTTAGCTTTTTGTAGTTTTTAATCTAGTTTTAAAATAAAAAATATTTTAAATAAAATTTGAAGAAAAAATAATAAAAGAATTGTCGTGTAATAAAGAGAAATTCATTTAAAATATCATGATAGTATTGAAGGTATTAATGAAATGACTCAATTACACAAATTTAATAAGTTTTATGACTTAATTACATCTTTTGAAAGTTTAAAGATTTAATAGTACTTTCGCAATAAATTTTTGAAATTCTAATGCACATATCCATTATTTTACAAATAACATTAAAAGAAATTATGCAATATATTAATATTAGCTAAAAGATAAATATTTATATCTAAAAATTAAGATAGTTGACATTTGATGAATAATAGAACTAATGACTAAGAAAAGGGAACGCGATTGAGTAAAAAAGGAGAAAACGCGTCCACAAAGTCGGAGGACGCGTTCTCTATCCCCACAAGATTAAGGAGATTTCGGGGTAGTTTCCTCGAAAATAAATTAAGGTGACCGTACTGTTAAGTACTCAATCCCATTTCGTATAAATTGGTTTTTTCTTTATAAATTTTAAAAGAGAAAAAAGCCTCAAAAAATCCAAATCACGCCCACTGGAATCTCAAATTGTATTCCAAATTAATGGGTTGGTGCCAGCTTATCCATGCGATTATCCATCCTTCGAATAGAAATTTGCTTTTTGAAAAATCCTACCTTTCAAGCTATGATCTTTGATGATCAATACTATGTTGAAGGAATATTTATATAATCCAATTGATCGCACAAAGCCCACGATAGCAAAAGAACCAAGGAAAGTATATAGAAAGGACGGTTCTTTTTTTATACATTTATCGTGAACTTTTTTATATAATATCAAAAATTCCAAATTATGTTCACTATGGCGTACTTTAAATTTTTTATCGCGACATAAAAATACAAAATTAATATATATGTGATATATTTGTCATCCGTTGAGATTTTATTAGATGCTTTTTCATTTTATTTCAATTAAGTCAATGATATTTGCTTTTTGGTATCTATGTAAACTGATTTTTATCGATTTTCATCGAGAGGAGTGTGCCGTAGAATAAATATGTCAACGGTTATAAATTTTGAGTTTTTTATATTACCAAAATAAGTGTGCCGTAGAATATATGTGTGAGGAGCATAATATAGATTTTTTTTTTTTTTTGGCTTTTACCCTTTTCAAAACTCGAGCACCGCATTTACCCACACGCACACGAAAACAGAGTAGACATTTGCCTCGTGGATTCTGCCTAGCTGTCTCTTCTTCACGCCGACCCACGCGCTCCCGTTGGCGCGTTCCTCCTCCCTCCGTACCTACGACCGTCAGCCAGCTCTGAAATCGACGCCTACGTGTCCCCCGCGCCTCCCGAGGATATCTCATCGGCCGCTCCGAATGTACCGAATTGCCCCCCGCCCAGCCCACGTGGCGCGCGGACCGAGCGAGTTTCCGTGTCCTCCCCAACCGAGGCGAGTGGGCGGGCAGGTTGGGACTTTCGGAGCGATTTGAGATTTTTCTTTTCGGGCTTTTGAAAAAGGAGAGACGCTCCTCGACAGCGCCGTGTGGCCAGACAGACGTGGACTCGACGGTATGGCTCCTTGTTTTTGGCCTTTTTCCTCTAATGAAGATGTCTTTCCTCTCTCAAAATAAAAGAAAATTTCGTTGGTATAAAAAATGATTAACATCCTAAAACACATTTATCTCAAATTAATTTTTTTATTATGAAAAACTTCAAATTAGTTTATTCATGATAAATTTATTTTAAATGACAATAAAACATTATAAACTGATACAGTTGTAATAAATTTACTCAAAATTAAATTTTTTTATCGACAAAAATCCCAAACTAACTAGTACATTGTGACGAATATATTCTCCATTAAATTGGATTAATACCACAAAACTAACACAACTATGACAAACGAATAATAAAATCCCAAATTGATAAACTAGTCAACTATTACATGTCATCAAACTTAGTAATTTAACAATAAAAATTAATAAAAATTAAAAAATAATAAGTTTGTTATAAATGTATCAGTTTATGGCAAATTTGTTAAAGGTGTACTGGTTAATTTATAGTAAAATTGTCATATATGTACCAATTAGGATTTTCGATATATTAACCCTAAAAAAAAATTAGGTTACACTTAGAAATATAATAGATGTTTATCATTTGTAAAAAAAAATAAAAAGACATATATACTTTAAGTTGAATTACGAAAGAATATTATAATTATCCACGTCACAGTATTTTACAATTTTGAATCTTTTTAAGTGATTCATGTTAAACAAAAGCTCGACCGCGACGGTACTTACAAAATTATCCAGGTGCAAGACGTGTCTTTGATTCCTCGCATCTCTAAGTACAATTACAGACTGTTTCGTATTTGAAGACTTTGTGTTTCGCCTGAGCCTATGCAGTGTTTATCTGCAGATTTACGTACCTAACTCGGGACCCGTCCTTGAAAAAAAAAAAAAAAAAGGCAGATGTCAAACCAAATGAATTGTCAAGGTCGGCATTGTACTCTATTGGCTTAAAGTAAACGATTGCGCTTAATTTCAAATCAGTCCTTATGTACCATAGCTCGACATTCAACGCGACTCGTCCTTTTTTCTTTGTTTTGCCAAGGCTAAATTTAATTCATTTGTGAAAAAAATAAGCTGTGACCAAAGTTCTAGTACACGCCCGTTTGATACAACTAAAAGAAATGATATGTGATTTGATAATAGTTAAAAATTGAATATTGGACGATACTCATTAGTTACTATATACGAAATTGTGAATAATATTTTAGAATATTGAAGGCAAAAATTTCAGGTGCTAAATCTCTATTGACCGAATTAAGTAATCCCTCCTTACTTAACAAACTGAGAGATTTTTTTTACTTGATTCAATTTTTTAAGTCGAAACTAATTTTGATTATCGAATATGCTTTATTATATCAAGTCTCCTAAATACTTATTTTCACAGCTTATTAGAAACAATTAAGCGGGCCCATAGAATTTATGACGCGTTGACTTGGAGGACACAACCACCGTCTGGTAGCGGTGGCGGTCCCTCAACAAACCACCGCATGGTCAGTGAAGTGACGGTGGGTGACTAATTAATTTTATATTTTTTTCGAGTTTCAATTCTTTCATAAATTTTATATTTTTAACCATATCCAAGTTTATATGTATCGATCATGACAAGTGATTAAATATAAGAAATCTTATCCCAAAAATTACGTGAAGAAGTTTAAAGTCTAGTTTAAAGTCTATGATAATTTTGATTGAATTTGATGATCTATGATTTTTTGAGTTTAGAACTTGATAGTTTTTTATTTATTTATTCACGATTCAAGTGTTAACCTAAGTTTTTCCCCGGTGCAATTTTTCTCCTATTTTTGCCTAATCGGGTTAAAAAAAAAGACACTACATAATAAATGTTGATACTCTATCTAAAAAGTAAATTAAATCAATTTTATTTTTTAAAATCATCATACATCACCTTGAAAACAACAAACATTTGAAATGCATATATCAAAAGTGTCGTGTTATGATTTTAGCAGCATAAATCGAAGTGAGTGATTGAATTTTTTTTTTTTCAATCCATCCATGTACTAAAAGCATGTTATCAATCATTTAATACAATCGAGTTAAGTCAAATACTCAAAAAAAGAAATGATAATAACACAAATAATCCTTAAATATTTTTATATAGTTTAGGAGATTAAATTAAACATTTATAAAAAAAACTCAAAGATGACATTGTGTGTTAAATTGAAGTTCAAGGATCATATTAAACAAAATTAAAAGGATCGCATTACACATTAAAACTAAAATTTAGGGATTATTTATGTTATAAGTAAAAAGAAAAACGGTCCAGTGATTCGTGAAAGGAGTGAGCGATTTTAGGTCCTGTACTTGGAACCTACCCTTTGAAACATATTCCCTATTTTTTGGAATCTAAAACCTATCGTGTATAATTTAGAACCTACTCGTTGAAATAAATTCTCCAATTTTTGAAACCTATAACTTACCTTACATATCTTCGAACATAAAATTGGACAAGTTTTCATTAGTCCAATTCTCAAGTCCTATCCGATTCCAAGTTTCAGAGTCCATCCTAAATCATGCTCACTCTTAATTCATCACCCACACGGCTTATTTGAATCCTCGATCCGAGATTAATAAGTGAAAATTATCATTATTATAGTACCAAAATTCAAATTTCGACACCAATTATGCATAGCTACGCTTTCGCACGTGTGGAGTAGTAAACAATGAGACAAAAAACCGCACCTACAAACTTGTCTCTATTCTCTCAGCGTCACCGGTCCCTTCCTCTCCTCCTCTTCCCGTGAAGACTCCTCTCCCTCTGCTCCATCGCTCCGCCGCGCGTGGCTTTCCATCCCGCTCCTCCTCCCCTCTCTCTCTCTCTCTCTCTCTCTCTACTGCTTATCCTACGCACCCACGCTCTCTCTCTCTCTACACCCCCGTCTGCCACTTTCTCTCTCTAGCTCAACTGATCACTGACACGGACCGAGAGAGAGAGACAGCGAGCGAGAGGGACCGAAGATAGGCTGTGGATGGCACAGCCTGAAGCAGCTGCTGCTCCTGCAAGCTGCTGCTGCGCTCCTGCCACGCCATTGCACTTGAGCGGAAAGCTGTTGCGACCACCACCATCCGATTCGCCTCTCTCGCTGCAGAATCACCGCCCTTTTCGTCCCCTTCGATGCTGATTGATTCGATCGTCGTCCCCCACGTCGATCAGTCGCTTCTTCTTCTTCTTCCCCTCTATTTTCTCCTTTCTCTGCGGCATTGTAGCTTTATCCCGGTTTTACGGCTGCGAGCTTTCGGGCCCTCCCTTGCGTGAAGAGAAGTACAAAAGGTGAGAGAGGACTGTACTGGCGGTGCAGTTCGATGGCGTGCAGATCGTGGCGTCGTTGTTCTTTGCCTGGGCTCGGCTTTTTCCTCTGATCCGTTGTTTTCCGGTTTCAGGGTCTGCTTTGTCTGCTTCGTTTGCTTCGTTCCCGGCGTTTCTTGAAGAGGGCGAGGCTCCGGTCCGGAGAAGGGAAGCTTTTTTTTGCGGAGACGGCGATGCTCCCCGACGACCCTTTTCGTTTTCGAAGGTGGGCTCCGTCCGTAGAGCATCGGGAGACGTTCGCGTGGTGATTTGGAGAGAAATGTGAGTGATTCGGCGTAAGCGAAGCACATTCCGTTCGTTCTTCTTTGCTCGGTCGGCGCTGGGTTAGATCTCGGGATTGGATTTTGAGCCTGCTTGCGTTAACGGGTTTTCCACCGGGTTAGTGCGTTTTGTATTTTTCGGTTTTTGGGAGAAGATGATGGACGAGTGTGCCGGGAAAGCGGCGGTGTGTCTGGCGATTATGGAGAAGCATCAAGCTCCGCCGAGGCCCGGCGGTTGCGTCGGCATCTTCTTTCAGCTCTTCGACTGGCACCGGAGGTTCGCAAAGAAGAGGCTCTTCTCCAGAAAGTTGCTTCCTCCGGGTAATCTCCTTGTTCTGCCATCGCTCACACTCGGTAATGCACAAATCTCTGCCACTGCAATGTTCACGTTCTTCTTTTCATTCGATGTGTCAGCTCGCGCGAAGCAAGTGTCGAGGAACTTCCACCGGGACGAGAAGATGCCCGCCGTTAAGCTTCATTTGGTAGGCCAATCTGAAACTTTATATCCCTCAGTTCTTTCCGTTGGTTTGCAGTTGGCATGACTGGTCGTGCTTACTACTTTCTTGAACATGACATATCCTGAGTTTCTAGATTGCCGATGAGAACAAAGGGGGTTTCCCTAATCCGAGGAGAAATGGGTTTAAGAATCTTGATCTGGAACCGAGGCAAAAGCATGAAACTCAGGCTCCTGGGTTGGTCGCCAGGCTAATGGGTCTTGAATCCATGCCTGCTGCGGCGCAGAAGAAGGTTACCAGACCTCTGTCATGCGACGCTCGCCATGGTAAAGTGGACAAGTTTCTCCCTGGTGGCAAAGGGTCCGCAAAGGAAGACGACTTGAATAATGAAAAGGGACAGCTAAAGCATGAACCGAGGCCTCAGAAACTTCAGAAGACCGGTCCATTGGAGAGACGGGCTGTTACTCGCTTTGGAGCGGAGGCTTTGCAAATTAAAGGTGTCTTGACTAAATCGAGGAAGCAGCATCATCCCAAGCTTCTCTCCCCTGTGAAGAGCCCAAGAATTTCTTCCGTAAGGAATGCACGAACTTCTCGGTTAATTGATGCGGCTACTAGGATACTAGAACCTGGATTGCAAGCCAGAAACAGGGTAAAATATGCCCTTCCCTACTCCGCCTCTGCGTATCGTTCTAGTGAGGTGGGTATAGCAGAAAGGTCTCCATCTGAGTCACAAAATGTCTTTACACGGGCGATATGCAGTGAAGCTGAAGCCGCAGGACAAACTTCATGCATTAACTGTGGTAACTTGGTGGATATAGACCTCAGACAAAACACATCGCAACAGATGCTAGATCATGCAACCATAACCTTGAATCCTTTTCATGCATCTTATCAAGACTCTGGAATCAATAAACCAAGACCACCGCCAGCAGCTGTCATGCGAGAAAAAGACGTAACTTATAGGAGAAGGCAACGAGAATCCATTGCTCCGTCTTCCCCACCAAATTGCCACTTTCAAGCCTTTAATGCGTCCCTTAAGGATGCCAAACCGCTTTCTAAAGAATGCCAGGAGCAGCGGTGTATACCAAGCCCTAAGTGCAATCCTCAACAGGAAGAATCACCATACGATGCTTTGAAGAATAGTCCCACCACCCAGAATGAGATGTTAGAGACTGGTAGCACTCCTCCAACTGTCAAATGCAGCAATTCCAATAGCAGGAAAGCCTCGTTGAGTGGAAATTCTGCTACTGGGGCTAAGGATTTTGTAGCTCTGAACCGCAGCCTAAGTGGTCGAACGCGTCCCAGGGTACCTGTCAAAGCTGAAAACTCTGGTTCCGATGCAGCCAGAAAGACTCGTGTTAGACGAGCTGATTCTTTATCTCAATTCAGATCTCCAGTACGGAAGATAAGGTCCGCAAATGGTGATGGCCCAGTCGAGAGTCCAAGTTTTGTCAGTGCTGAAGTCGGTAAACAAAATGATGCTCAGCATAATGCAGTTCCCAGGACCAAGGTCAACTTTCATGCTTCCTCTAGTGACAGAAGTTGTGAAAGAGGTAAATTGGGAGGTGAAGCAGATAGAATTAAAGCTGGTGGCACTAACAACAACAGTGTTGTTTCTTTTACATTCAACTCTCCGATGAAGCAAAAGAGTGGTTTTCCTGAGGGCATTGATGACAAGAGAACCAAAAAGAGCGTTCCTGGTGGAAAGGCATCTGATTCCGGAGATCCAGTATTCAACAGAAGTGATGATGAAGCAGCAGTTCAAAAGCAGCTCCCTTGGAATGGAGATACTATAGGTGCCCTTCTGGAATGTAAATTGAAGGAATTGATTTCTCAAGAAGAAGATGAGCTGAGCACAGCATGTGCTATGCCTAAGCGATCGACTGCTATGATTCTCCAAGAATTGATAACTGCTTTAACTGCTGCTCCACCTCTATCTCAAGATCGCAATATGCTTGATGCTGGAAATGCTTCTAAGGTTGGTTTTCTTGGTCTCAATGGTTGTTAATTGGTGCAATGTGCTATCATTTAGGTAATCACATGTGGTTTTGTGACTGGAGGACAATCTAAGACAGCAAATCTTACGTAATCACATAGGTATAGCTGTTTTAATGTATCTACAGGGATTTGTCGTTGGAAAAAATTCTTCATTATATAATAATTCCTCTGATTGAACTACCCTGATTGTTCTGCTTATGCTATATGCTGTTTTTCTGGACTGATGCATCATCATCTTCTGATGATGCCTTTAAACATGCTAGACTAATAAGTATCATTCTTTCCTATCAGAGAAAGGCAAAGACAGAAGGGACATTGATTGGATTTTCGAGTGATGTGAATCATTTGAGCCCAGGTTCAGTCCTTGACGCATCCTTTTCCAATGACAGCTGCATCTCCAGTAGCTTGGATGATGGCACAGGTAACACGCTAGAATTCATGTTGCTTTTGTTATCACTCACGAACCACCCTACTGGAATCTTCATGTACTCCTTTCTGAATATCAGCTTCCCTTGGCTAAACAAATTATATTGTGTTTTCAGGATCGAAGTTGCATTATGACTTCATGGACTACCCTGATCTTCTGCAACCACTCAATCTGGAAGCTGACCTTTTGGACTCTGCTACATCACTCGAAAAGGGAAGAAGTAACCAAAACGTGTTGATCGATCTTATTGACCGGATAACTAGAGTGATAGGGGGCCTAGATCTTGTGGTTGTAGGATTGGCTGGGAGCAGGCTCATGCATGCAAAGGACGTGATGTTGCATGCTGAACTGCTCTTTACGAATTTGACTCGACGTCATTCCGATGGGATGAAAGATTTCATCATTACCCTCTTTCTCCTTGACGAACTCGAACGTGCTACTGCCACTACCTGGACAGATATGGAATCTTTCTTTGGAATGGAGGAAGTCAAAGAGGGGAATCAGCTGAGGCGGTTTCTTTTTGACTGTTTGTTGGAGTGCTTGGATTCGAAGTACCGGAGATACTGTAACTTTGGATATCAAGGGTGGAGGAGACAAGAGTTGTTCTTGAATGTAGAGAAGCTGATCAGAGATGTTGGTGGGGAGATGAGAAGGTGGGCTTGTTTATCTGGGATGGCTCCTGACGAGATAATTGAATATGAAATGAGTCATGCCCTTGGGAAATGGACAGATTTTGACATCGAGACATTCGAGAACGGTGCTGAACTGGGCGAGGATATACTCTCTAATCTGGTGGAGGAAATCCTGATAGATCTTTGAGGATGAACGTCATTCCTGGGTTTTAGACAGGCCTGACTCTTTTTTGTGTGTCTATGATGCCATCGCAACGAAATGGTGCACAACTTCTATTTAGTAGGAAGACAGTACTATTGTACAAAAGTGCCGAAACGGCTAGCGGTGGAGGCTAATTATTTGTAAATTGAGCATTCTAAAAGACGCTAACTGAATTCCTAGGTCAGATGATCCCCCTTAAGGCCATTTTTATGAACTGTTGTCGAATGTCGATGTTTCTCTTCATCTTAAGATGTTCTTGTTTCGGTTTTCATAAGTTGCCGTTCTTTTTCCCAGATTGTGCGCTTTTGTTGTAAGATTTGAGTTAGTGACTGCAATTATTAAATGTAATTGCCTTAAATTTCTCTACACAGCCACGGTTGGACAGATTCCATTTATGAATGTGTAAATGTATGCTGCAATGAAATTGATTCATCCACAAATCATAGACAGAAAGAAAGATTTACGTGCTTCCACAATCACTAAAATTGGAACTGGAAGGCCAAAGTTCCCATTCATTACATCAGAAACAAACCCCAGAAACATTGAAAGCTCTCTACAGCTTCTTTTATGAAGAAAGAAGGCAAAAAAAGAATACTAAAGAATTCATTATATGCTCCGACGATGGTGATCGAACACCTCCTCAGAACGTGTAAAAGATGTAGTAAAACCTCGATCAAACTTGTCGAAAACGAACAGAACTAACTGTCGACGCCAAATCATGCATCAAATCACGACCTTTTTCAGAACTTCCTGTACCCCAAGATGGTCCTCCCGATGCCATTATTCCCTCTCCCGATCCTCCCCCCTCTGTCGTTTCCATTGATGGCGCTCGCGGCGGCGCAGGACAAACCCTTGAGCTCTTCCATGCTGGCGTAGCTCTTCCTCGCCATCAGCCCGCCCTTCTTTTCCGCCGCCGCGCCGACTGACTTGCTCCCCCTGGCGTTGGAGCCGCCGCCGCCGCCCGCCTTCGACCAGCTCTTTGATGGCGGGGTGATCTCGGCCAGCGAGGGGAGCGGCGCCGTGGGCTTCCGGTTTTCTTTCCTCAGGGCCGCCGAGAAGTCGGGGACGGACTGAGCCAAAATAGAAGGCGACCCTCTTCGTGTGCGGCCAAAATTTTCGCCGCCACCGCCGCCGCCGCCCAAATTCCCCTGGAATCTGACTTGTTTCTTGGGCGGCGGGGTGAGCTTGAGATCCCTCTCTTCAGGCTCCTCTTGCCTCGCGTGCTTCATCCTCAATCTGGACTCTCTCAGCCGAGAGTAGGCGTCGTACCGGGGTCCTCTCTCCATGTAGTACTGGTCGGTGGCGAGCGTCAGCGGGACAATGTCGTCGGTGGCGGAGTTCTGGGACAAAAGCAGAGACACGGGATCGACGGTGCGGACGGGAGGCTGCAGGGCCGGGGCGCTGCTCGCCGGCTGGGGAGGAGACGCCATGTCCTCGCCGTCGCTCTCCTCCATCGGCGACGGCGATCTCTGAGCGGCGGCGCGGTGTTGCTCCGTCAACGTCCCGCCTTGCTTCCCGGAGTTGTTCTTGGACCGGAGCAGGGAGACGGGGTCGAGGGCGTGGAAGAGAGCTTGGAGGGCTTGTGCGGTGTCCACCGGGCGCGGAGGCGCGCCGTTGCTCTCCGACATTGTCGATGGAAAGGTCGAGACTCGAGTTGAGCAGAAAGAAGACGGGGAGGGGTTTCGCAGGTTCGATGGGTTCTCGGTCTCTGCTGCAGTAGAAGAAGAGGAGGAGATGGTGAGGAAGAAGAAGGAGGCGAAGCAACGGTCTAATTGAAGAAGGGAGGGAGGGAGAGAGAGAGAGAGAGAGAGGGGGAAAGTCGTCTGCTTTTTTTACCGAATCTTTTTCTTTCCTGTTTTTTCCAAAATTTCCTCTCCCCAACGTTCGTATTTCAAGTGGGGCCCGCTCCCCATCTCGCTCGGATCATCGGCGGAGGATGGGGGGGCCCCACCGGGACTTTCATCGGATCCCCTGCCAACCGTCTGATCTCGGTGGGGGTTTTCCATGATTGTGTCCGGCCGGAAGGGTTTCCTCCTTCCGCCCGTTTGTCGTTTCGAACTCTCCGTCCAACGTGTCGCGTTCTGTTGTGGGCCCCACGTGTGCCGTGGAGCTTTTTCTTGGTTCAGAGTGTGCCGTGGAGTTGACGAGGTTGGGATATTATTGGAAAGTAATAGACACGAGAACGTCCAACCGCTTGAACCAAAAATCGGATCAGACCGGATCGATTGTTTTTCATTTAAAAATATTTTTTAATAAATTAAAAAATAAAAAAAATAAAAAAAATAATTTTAGTATTTTTAAAATTTTTAATTTTTTTGTTAAATGATTGGTTTTATTGGATCGGACCGTCTAGTCCCAAAAAATGGGAGTCGGACCTTCCTATCTAGTTCCTGATTTCATCTTGAAACCGAACTAGATCGAGAACTAATCATCCCTAAAAGGTATAGAGGCGGTTTTCTCCTCCTTTCTAATGTTGATGTATAGAGCTATTTCTAGTACCTCATCTGTCATAAATAAACAATCACTAGCTTTGGAGAAAATATACTTATTTTATAAAATAAATAAAAGAAAGACATAAGGAAAAAAATAAATCTGAGTGGTGGGTTATTGTATTTTTGTGGTTTTGAGGGATGAGAAGCCGGCTGAAACTAGTTCCTTTACATATGGCATGGCATGATGATTGGGGTCTCTCTCGATTTAAAATTTTCAGTGCTCGATAGTGTAGTTTCCCGCGACACCTAGGACAAATTCCAATTGGGGCCAAATACCATAAAGAAAAAAAGCCACGAGCTTCGATTCACGCGACCAAAGAAAAAAAAGTACGGCCTTTGAAAATTGCTAGACAAAGCCATAAATTTTGGCCCAAGCAAGAAAAATAGCATCCGTCACGATTCCATCCAATTTATGCCGTCAGTTATCCACGTGTCGATGCACGGAGGTGCTCATTGTGTTGACACGTGCATCGTGAGTGGTGTTCATCTCTCCAAAAAGTTCACTAAGTCTTTCAAATCAGGGTATTAGGACTAGCAGTCTTTGGAAAGATTTTATGCAAAGCACAGCCAATCTAGGGGAGTTTAAAAGCTTTATTTTTTCACTTTAGATGAGAGGGGCTATTATATCTACTTACTTTGATAATCGTTAGGATTGAAATCCTAATGTGGTGTCTACTTTCACCAAAAAGGCTATCGAATTTTTATCTTATCTTTCTCTTCCCGAATAGAAAGGAATATGAAATGTGACATTGGAGAATCTCACTCCTCCTCGAGGGTTTTTTCCTCTGTTTCTTCTCCTTTGAGTCTTTTAAGAACCTGCTCGGATCTGCTGCCGTTCTTTATCATATCAAGCACAATAAGCATAGGGAAAATTTCAAACGAAAGGAATAAAATGCTCGTCTTCCATTTGTATTTTAAAAGTTTTCTTTCATGAAAATCAAATGATTCAATGTTGGGGATTTAGATTTGGGTTGGGGAGGCGGGGTTAGAGTTTTGAAATCTCTCCCGCAAACAATGATAGGACAGGTGCCGATGATTCCTGGAAGACCCTTTTGGGGTTAGAAATCTGGTTTGAATAAGCTAAGCTTTCGCTCGAATCAAATCAAAGAGTGACAAAATGGACTCGGCATTGAAGTGTGTTGTCTGCAGAGAAATTTTGGTTCCAAGACTAATAATTGGAAAAATTCAGCCATTCATTCAGGTCATGTTTCACTACGTTCGAAGAAATCCAATGATTGATCTGATGATGAAACGGCGACGTTCTTTGAGAGAAGATACACCAGTCATCGGGCACATCAGCACAGTGACCTCCATGTTTGTGCTCTTATTTGGTAATTTTGAAAGTTTTGCGTTATTGTTTTGTATAAGGTCCAAAGTTCCCTTTTCTTTTCAGTAGTTTCGAAAGATAGAAGACGAGGAGATCATTGCCGGAACAGCTCATCGGTCATGCCCGGCTCATCTCATCTCTCTCGTGTCGCGGTGCCAAAGAACATGCAAAAGAAGAAAAGAGAATCGATAAGACTTAGTTCAGGGATCGTGAAAAGACTCTCATGAGGAAAGGATGGAGATCGCCCTTTTTCATTCGCTATCGGGCGATCGAGAAGACGAAAGATTCAGGGCAATCTGATCGTCTTCTTCATGGACCGCTTGGAAAAACAGAGTGTTCAGGTAAGTGGAGCTACATCGATAGAGAAAGCTCTTTGGGCCCTTTTTGACTACGTTTGGTCATTCGCACATTTCCATCGGATGGGATAAAATGAAGGATGGGGACCCTCTGAATTTCCATCTTAGATTCATTCTCTCTCAAGTAAATGACACATAGGTCATCAACTAAAGGGGCAAAAATAATTCACATCCTCCATTTAACCTGATCTTAAAAGCACCTGCGCAGTTCAAACCTTATGGAACTTGTACTTCTGTCCTAAGTTAAATCTTTCGATGCTTTCATCAAACCCATTAAGCACCAGGTTCCGCACAGCCTTGACTCCCTGCTCGAGCGCTACATCAATCTGTGCAGATAACTGATAAAAGTCACGAAACTGCCACCACTTCTAAGCATCGACTTGCCCAACCTCACGGCAGGAATATAAGTTCTCCTATCCAAGCATGCTGGATGTCAAAAAGAAGTTGCGTACCTGTTGTCGCTCGAGGGAACTGAATTTCTGCAAAAGAAAAGCTTTCATGTCCATGGTGCCTGGTGGATTTCCGATGCCTGCAAACACCCAACCCAAAATGGTACCGTATGATAAACAAAAGCAGACTGAAGAAAGGAGCCAGAGATGGATCTAAAACGTGCATTACAACCAACCTATGCATAACCTAGGAAATTCGCGGCGGCCATCCAAGTGGGCCATCACACTTTTTACTCTGCAAGATGAGAGAAACACAATAAGTTGTGTGGCTTGACAGAATTCTCTGAAAATGCAGGGTGGGGAATATTAAGACATGCAGAGCATTTGAATATCAGGGTTGCAGACCATATACCCATTATGATAGCCATGCCCTGCTTTTGGTTGTAGCCTTAAAACACCATTCGGCAAGCTCACCTCATCGTATACCTACATAAGGAAACATGGAAAATCTCGCAGAATTTAGATGCACCTTAATTCTTCCAGATCTGCTTAAGAATAGGTATGTAAATGTGCTTACCAATAAGATATGACGCAAGGGAACTTGATAATATGCCGCCAGCGCCCCAACCTACCAGATTAACAATGATAAGGGAGAAAAGAGTTAGAACTATGCATGTATCTAGGAAAAATGCCTGCAAGCATCAGTCACCACCAGGGAAGAGTACACAATCAACAGTGACTTGAATTGGGGGAAAAACCAAGCGGAAAGAAAGAGAAGAAATCATAAGCCTACTACCTGCCCTCTCCCATCTCTCTGTTCCCTTCCTAAAGAAAATGAAAGATGATAAAAAAGGGGTGAAAATCTACTATCCAAATACAAGTAACTACCAACAATCATATAAAAGATAAGGAACACTCGAGTACTCTTTTTTGAAGCTTAATCTACGTCATTTTTATCTAGAATGGTTTAATGATATCAAGCCAAGAGCTCTCAAATTGTAGGCTACGGAGCATCCTGAGGCCATTTAGCATAATCAGGACAACTTTCGGTCTAATGGCTAAGGACTTTGTTGGCTATTGGGGTGACTGGTGAGTCCATGATCTCCTGTATTCAGAGGTCATATATTTCAACAAGTGCATTGAGGATGAGACAATGGATGATCTGCAATAACCCAAGTCTTAAATTTAGTGGTAGAAAGATTTTCAACCATCAATAAGTAGAAATCTACTCTTAAACACTCAATACTCCTCCTGGGCTTTTTACGTGATTTTGAGCTTTAGGTGTTACATAGTGGTAAATGGGCAGAGAAATTTCTATAATCGAAAACCCCTCAACTCGTAGTACTTTTTCACACTCCTGACAAATTGCACTGCTAGTTTGCCTCATTCACTAAACAAAAACCAGTGCTTCTAGGAGACAGTGCCAAACTGACCACATCCCGTTCACACAAACTTCAAATTCACGGGCACTTAACTGGCATTTCTCTCTGAACCAAAAATAAGTGACATTTCTCTGTTAAAAATTCTTCATACTATGAGGTGCACTAACCTCAAAACAAGTTTTAGAAACTAGAACCGGATTTTGATATAGTTACAGCATGAGGACATCTTTTCCTTAACCTATAAACTAGTAATGAACTCCCAGATATGCAGCAACGGTTAACTTAATACATCTCCAGGTCATTTTTTATGACCGAGCTATTGGTACCAAAGGAATAAACCTCAGTAAGATTAAAAAAAAAAAAAAGTCAGACAAAAGATGATCCATATAAATTAAGTTCCGTCACTATCATTCAAAGGCAATGAGCAATCTCATAACTTAATTTTTCTGGCTCATCATCTTACAATTATATGAGAGGAAAACTTCAGCAGCCTTTTGATCAAAATTTTAACAAGTCTCCAGATGGAGATAATGACTCTTCTGTTAAAAAAACCTTGGCTTCTTCATTCAAATGTTCACAAAATAGTTCACATGATTATATCTCGACCCAACAGAACAGCCACTTCAGTGATTGAAAGAACAGAATGGAACAAGTAACTGATTCTCCGCAGAAGTTCATGTAAGTCTGAGGCTTTGCTAACAGAATTGGTACATCTCCAATGGAACCTGCATTTATCACACAAGAAGATCAACTATCACTGGACACAGACTGAAATGAGCCCTAATCCCATTTCCAATAATGAAACAAGAAGCAAGGAAAACGCAGTGTTTTATCACAGTCGAAGAGTACCTATGCCCATCAAACATTTTGACTGGATAATGTTCATTACGATGCCCTCTTCTTGAGATATTCGATCGATCATTTCAAAACCGACCTAAGCAAGAACCTTCACGTAAATAACCGGATAGAATGGATATAACGACATTGAAACCCGAGGAAAATCCAATGTCAACTCGTACATTGTGCCTAGTACCAGAGTACTTATTTCCAGGATTCCCCAAGCCAGCCACAAGCCATGGCGTATACTCAACTTTCAATCCATTGATGCTATCCGGCGACGAAGCAGACGTGCAAGCCCTTATCCGAACGAAACGTTTGCTCCAAAAGCGATGACAATGGGGCTCTTTTTGAAAGGAAATGCTCATACTGGAGGCGGACAATGCATACACCATCGACCTATACCCAGAGAACAGCACGCGATTACTTGATTAAGCTCGTGTGGGTCGGAAAAAAAAAAGAAAAAAAGAAAACCATTCTCAGCCATCCAAAATTCATAACCTTTTTGCCTCTAGAGCTAAGGCATCATTCCCCAATATGATTAAGCAAGAACACAATAACATTTTACTACTAATCCCACAATTCTCATCGACCCACAAGTCGTCTCCATGAACGAGCTGAATTTGAGAAGCAACTAGCTGAGCAAGACCGAAACTTTTGACAAACAGTTCGAAGGCAAATGAGAACCCCCTCGTTTTCACGGACTGGGGCACTTTTCCTTGTCCTATTCGAGTCGAAATTCGCATTCCAAGGCACGGAGGCCATTGATGGAACGCAGAGAGACGTGCTTAGAAGAGAATTCTGCAAACCCAACGGGAAAAAACAGACCTTTTCACTGAAAGTGGAGGAGAGACTCCACGACGCACAGGCGAGTCGGTGACGACGGTCTGAGGATTTTGGAGGTGTTGGAACTTGGAAGCCTTTTCCTTCTTTTGGTCATAGGAAGCCTTTTCTTAAGGGAAGAGACATCCTTTTCTTTTTCACATAATATATGGAAAAATGATTTTGGTAATTTACTTGGGCAAAATAAACACTATTTGGTGATATGTAAATATATACACACGCATATGTAAGTGTTAGATTATTGGACTGCCGAGAATATATATACATATTTATATAAAGGACATTATGATAACTTGTGATTTAAAAAAATAGTATGTGACAACAACGATAAGATGGGTTTCTTTTTTATAGTCATAATAAAAAGGTAAGGAGAAAATCAGTTTACTGTTTAGATATTTGTTTATGTAATTTAAAATTCAAAGTTTGTTTCGAATGACACTGTTTAAAATTTTAATATTAAATACGTTATTAATTTATCAGAATCCAACATAGAAGTAAATTGTGTAATTGGGCAATATAGGCATCAATTTATATGGAAATTCTTTTGTGAGTTTCACTTAAAAAAATATTGCAGTTATCTAGGTTATGTGATTATTGAGAAAGTTAAAATCATTGAAAAGGTTATTATTTATTGGTAGAAAGTAATTTCGATACTAAATCATCCTTAGCCATCTCGGATCATTTGCAATTAACTCAAGACTCTTGGGGCAGTCCACTATCTCAACATCTTTGAAAACAGGGTTCCAACCCAAATCTCATGAATTTGAACAATTGACCTCAACAAACAATCAATCCTCGTAGAGAATCCGATGCATGTACGAGCAATGTCAGCAAGAATAGAGCATTTCTAGATAGCCCAAACCATCCCAACCTTGAAAATTTAGAGCTTTCTTTACAACTGAAACAGATGAGATGTGCTGAAAACTCCAATAAAACCAGCTCATCCGATGAAGGACATGAGGTCTCCCCACAAACCATCTTTGAGTTAGCTTGTTGGTTATATAATTGTATAGTTATAGAATAACTTTTCGTCAATATTGCCAAACTGGACGAGCTACCATCTTCTCCTTTTTATTCATAAATTTATGCTGGGTTTATAATAATTTAACTTGTATTTAGTACATTGCGTACATTTGATCTATTATGGACCAATTTACTTATTATTTTGGATTACGAATTTTTTAAATAAATAACCCAACGCCCCAGATTTTTGCTAATTAAATTTACGTTAATGAAACGATTAAATTCTATGTTGATTTCGATATCATGTGCATCATTTGCTAAAAGGTCATTGTTATTTTAATTATTATTCTTATTGGTCATCAAACGGCGAAAGTAAATTCAGACTTTGAATATTGATCGAACAGAAAATTATATTGAATAATTCATAAAAATTATATTATAAATACACAAAAAAAAAAATGAGCGACAAAATAGTATCGGCAAATGAAAGATGAAAACAGAATTTCCGTTTTATCCATCTTCCTCTGAGAATACGAGTCACATTACAAGTCAAATCTTGCTAAGAAATAGACATTGGTAAACGTAGAACCGCGACGACAATGAAATGCCGGCAATGAAAAGTCTGTAAACAGCAATCCTTTTCAAGTCCCGGATCGAAGAACCGCCCGAGAAATACTCGAACTAAACTTTCTGCGCGCTTAGTGCATACAAGTACTTGAACACTCGCGAGAGATCTTATGGCAGTCAGTTGCTGATCCTGATGTCATCATGGCATGTAAAGGGTGACTCGACAATTTTTGAATGGCCGTGTGCTCGGTCGTCCATGCAACCGACTCTAATGCTTTGGCATATGCTTGCTTCGATCTGCATTCTGCTAGAAGAATAACTCTACATGTTGGATTTCCTTTCCCATCTCTCCTTCACGTCAAGCCTATCAAGATCAGAAAAGCAAAGATCATCTCTGGGAAACAAACAATGCCTCGATATCATGGGTATTTGGCCAACATGGTAAATGTACATTACCTATATAGATCGCATTGCAGAGGCAAGATCTACGAAATTATTTAGGACATGGATTTGTGACATGCACATGTTTTAAGATGACGCATTAACAGAGAAATCGAAAAGAGAAGCCTACAAGTTATGTTGAGATACTCATCCCTTGATTTTCCAAATCAGATGAGCATAGCCAACTGTTCTTCTGGTTGACTAAAATAACTCAATTTCCTGAATTTTACTATCAAAGCAGCGTTAATTCAGCAGATAATATGGAAGAAAGTGACTCGTACCCCCAATGTAACTTCTGGCGTTTTGTCAATGTAATCTGCTGTTGCATATCCTGCTGCTCTACTGAGGAATCTTCTTTGCTATTGAGACTAGAGTTTGACAAACTGGAATTTTCAAATGATGTACCTTCATCAATCATATTCTTGCTATTTGGCTTTTTTATGAATTTCCTGGTCTCATCTGCAATACCACAAATGTTAGGTGAATATTAAACTCTGAAATATGAATTAAAGTCACAAGAGCCGCAAAGGAGACCTTTCCATTTCTTTTGCTCCGACTTTTTCTTTATTTGCATGCGCTTCTTATGTAGCTCCTGCCAGTTGAAAAGAGAACGTCGAAAGGTGACTTTCTTTGGCCAAATAATACAGAAAGGTAATTGGTGAATTTATAAAGGGAATGATACTAGGGAAGAATAATCTTGTGTTTAATTTAGCAGAAAAAAGAGAAGCAAAATATTACAAATCTATGTTATCAGACTTGGACATGGGTTTGGTGGCACAGAATGTGTATGTCACATTGGTTTTGAGTTATCTACATTTCTAAATGTAGGACATTTGGATTCAGACAAGAATACAAAAACGGTAGGCTTGAACAATGAGACATTAAAATAATATCATAACTACGTGGTATCAGTGGTAGCTTTTGCTATTAGCTTTATCTTTCAGTTTTAGCTTCATATGTTTAATAGGCTTTGTTACGATCTAATACCCACATATAAATAAAGATCCAGTCAAATGCCATCAATTAAATACATGGAAATTCTACTGACATGATTGTGGCTACATTGTAATAATTGGCATTAGAACATTGAGCCTCCTGGCATGGAGGAACAGAGCACCCCATTTAATAAAGCAATGGGAACTAGAGCACTGAGCTTGTGGCCTCCCAAGTAGCTCATGTGAACCATTGAGATGTAAAGGAAATCAACACAGCCAGTAGTAGGTATAAACATCTTAGTTCAGATGTGAGCAGAGATTTAAACCAATGCATAACTGAAAAATCAACCCCAAAAGTTGTCCCTTATTACTTATTTGGGGAGCTTTGATAAGGACTAAGTTGTTGCAGTTTTCTTCAAACGAACGGCATTAAGCTCACAATAGACCCACGTAATATCTGTAGAAATTGACGTTGGCAGTGCGCATGTGACCTCAATAGAAGAGTCAGACTAACAAACCTACAGAGGAAAGAGATTTAAATAACAAATAGACATCAGAAGATTTCTTACACTCCTGATGATCTCCTATAAATGAGAGACTTGTTTTATTGACATAGCTGGACCTTCATTACAGTTATCAGTCAATTCACAGCCCTCTCTAATAAGTTAATGCTAAGTCAATGACATCAAATATCAGAACTTCCGTTTGTCAGCCATTTATCATCACCCAGAGGATGATACATCAGAGGATAATACAAACTAATACGCCAAAGAAAGAAAGGCGCAACGGTATCTCAAGAACTAATGCCTAAATTAAGTATAAGTCAGAAAAGCCCAGCCACATATGTACCATCATTGTTTACTCGTCTCCGAAGGAGAAAACCTCAGAAATATTACTGTGTGATTAAGTGATCACCATGACATAAAGGCACCGATCTCCTAAAGTTGTCATTCTTGATCCTTGCCTGATCTAGTAATTTCAGAGCCACTAATAGATTTAATATAACAGCCAACAAGGTTTGCAGCCTCTTTTCCAAGTTAGCTACTCAAAGCGAAAAAAAAAACCATTCTTGATTCATCCATTATACAGATTTTTCCATCTTATTCATTGAAATCAGCAAGCAGTTAATAGCGTACAAAAACACATGGTCAGTTTGCGGTACTGTTAGGCTTTCTGCCAGCATCCAATGAATATCCACACGAGTTGAGTAAGAAACGCCGAAACAATCAGCTTGTTACGCGACGGTTTGTCCTAAAATACTATGCCACGAAGAAACAATCTCACGGCGGGCATCATACAGATTCCTCACCAAGAAACTGGCTCGTGAACGGAGACCACAAACATTAGCACTTTGTCCGAAAGAGAGAACCCATTAACCAACGGGCTCGCAATGTATACCAAGCAGGCACATTCCTCAAGATACCCGTTTAAGGATTAAATAATAGCAGAGTCTGAAAATGAAGTAACGTTTTCAACGCGTCTTTCAGCTCAGGTTAGGAACTTCCGCCAAAGCATAGATAACGATGCGAAGCGAATATCCCAGTTCGCAGGCATAAGGGGAAAAACCCAACTGATCAAGAACGACGACATGAACGAGAATCAAGCGAAATCCATACAACCCCAAAAAAGATACGGACTTCCTTCCATGAATTGAGAAAAAGGGATGATGGGCATACTTGGAATTTGGAGAGCTGGTCCTTGGTGACCCCGGAGGACTTGAAATTGGGTCGCAGAGCAGGAGATGAAGCTATCGCCGCTTCTCTTCGCACGTCTTCTTCCTCCATCTCCTCTCCCTCTCCCTCTCTCTCTCTCTCTCTCTCTCTCTCGTGGCTCTGCGCCAAAAGATGCGTTCGGCGATGGCCCCCACCTGGGGAAAGGCTGCCAGCCTCAGGCCCACGGTTGAAGTTCGGCCCACATTTTTATTGGGCCTGGGCCTTGAGCACCGTTCAGTGTTCAGTGAAGCTTGACTAGTGGGCCTCGTGGTCCAGTTCTCCTTGCTCTAGAGACAAGTGGTGGGCATTCAATTCAAACCCAATATTACTTCATTAAAAAGAAATTTACTTGCTCTCTACATATATGTAATTTATCTTTAGTTATGGAATTATGTTAGTGACTTTCCTCGTGGTAGAACAATAAAAAATTTATAGCTTTAATTCTTTTTCTTCTTTCTTTTTTAAAGTAAGATTGGAAGTAACACACCTAATACGTCCTAAATTGAGTTCCTAACTAAATGCACATTTTTCGACAAAAAAAACTAAAAAAAAGTTTTATTGGATTTTTTTTATAAATTTTTTAAAGGAAGAAGTAAATTATTCTCTTTGACAGGAATTAAATTCAAGATAAAAGTAGCAATTCATGGATCATAATTGCATAAAAGAATACATTGTGAAAAATCAATGCATATTTAACTAAAGCAAAAGGGCAAATTGTTGAGAAAATGATTAATACCAAGAAAAACCTCAAACTAGTATACATGTAATAAATTTATCAAAAACTAATTTTTTGATTACTGAAAACCCAAAACTAATACATTTTTAATAAATTTATCATAAATTGATACATTTGTGACTAATTTACTCTCAATTAGTTTATGTTAAATTTTACTGTCAAATTGTTGAGTTGGATGACGCGTAATAATTGACTAGTATACCAATTTGAGATTTTACTCTCCATTTGTCTTAGTTATACCGGTTTTGTAGTTTTTTGTGGTATTAATCCAATTTAACGGAGGGCATATTTGTCATAAATGTACCGGTTTAGGGTTTTTAACGTAAAAAAATTAATTTGGGTGTAAATTTGTCACAAGTATACAATTTTGGGATTATTTGTGGTCATTTAAGGCAAATTTGTCACGGATATATCGGTTTGAGATTTTTTATTGTCAAAAAATTAGCTTGTGATGAATTTGTGATAGATGTATTGGTTTAAAGTTTTTCATGGTATTAATTCCAAAATAAATTGTTAGCTTATTGGGAAATTTAATTTACTTGCTGTGACAATTGATGAGAAAAAGTTCCAACACTTATAAAATCAGAACAAGGAGATGGAGACTGTACATGGAGCTGTACCCTCTCAAGAATTACTACGGGCTCTCCCCATCACTATTTACATGCAATATACATGGTAGCATCTTACATATCGAAATTAATATCATGAAAAACCTTAAACTCGTACGCCCGCTACAAATTTACCTTAAATTAATTTTTTTGACTATTAAAAACTTTAAATCGACATGATTGTGACAAATTTGCCCATCTATTAGTTTTCGTTAATTTTTTTGTCAAAATTTTGAGTTAAATGATATGTGTCAGTTGACAGATATATTGATTTAGAGTTTTACCCTTAATTTATTAAAGGTGTATGATTTTTGATTTTTTATGATATTAATCAAATTTAACGAAAATTAATAAATGGTAAATTTATCATAGATATACCATTTTGAGATTGTTAATGGTCCAAAAATTAGTTTGAAATAAATTTGTTACAAATGTACTAATTTGAGATAAATCTATCATGGGTATTTGGGATTTTTCGCAATACTAATAAACTAATACAATGATAGCTTTTATAGCATAAATGAATTGTGACGTGCTTTCCAAATTTTGGCTCAATGATCTGTGAATTATTAATAAATATTTCATATAACCTTCATATTGTATTAAAATATTTAAAAGTTTAGGAAAGGTATTAAATACCGAACTGAAATTACAATTGTGTTGCGGCTGGAATCCACCTCACGCCACTAGAGATCATGTGAGCGAGAGATTTCCGGAGCTAGCGGAACGTGCTCTTGTCGCGTTGCGGTCAGGACCAGAAAATTGCAATCAATTCACCTAACCCATTACCAAGAATTGCAGAACCACAAGTCCCCATTTTTCAATGAATCCCCACCTGACCTGAGTACCAGGTTTTATGGTCCAGCAACAAACCAGGTTGCTGGGTCCCTTAGAAGTCTGTTGGCTACGTTCCTGTCCAAGTGTAGATTCTACTCTCATTATCGAATCATATCGAAGGCGAATCTTTAGCTCGGCCCTTTAACTCTGTGGGCATATCCACGGAACTGCTGGCGACGACCTCGCCAAGTGGAGACACATTTATGTATGGGAATGGTGTCGGGTACTTATGATATAAAACTAAGCATTTCTTAATGAGTGTGAGATTCTTAGGGACGCTTAAGGCGAAAACAATCTATGGGCTGTATCAATCATACGAACCGCTTCCGAGTTCACGTGCCCAACTTCAATTTTTACATGTTAGAAGCTGCTGTCATTGAGTTGGGCGACGTTTCGATTCTGTGGGCTACTAGAAAGCAAAATGCCAACGATCAGTCAGAAGTCAACAAACCTTGATGCAATAAGATGAGGATGTTGGCCATTAAAAATTAGCAAGGACAAAGCTATCTTAAATAGATCAATCTCGGGCTCATGAAATTTTTTGATGTTCCTCTATTACGCAAGTCTACGTTCTGGTGAATGGTCCAAACATGATTGTACTTTTATTTAGGGATAAATGCACTAAAGATTAAAAAAAATACTTATTACAAAAATACAATTGAATCCAAAAATATTTAAAAAGTGAGAGTAAGTTTTAAAACTCATCAAATTGATGCTATCAAGTCACTCCATTAGCTCCATCAAATTAGAGTTATTTATATGATTTTCTCTCTTCTACGTGACGTTGATCTTACTAAAACATGAAACATAAAATTAAAACAATGTCGTTTTGATCTAAATCTTAATTTTTTTAATCAAAATATTCATTAAATTATGTTAAAAAATAAAAGAAGGCTATTTTAAAAAAAAGGAACACAAAAGAGAAAGAAGAAAAAAAAAAAGAAAAAAGAAAACTAAAGCAGCAAGCCCCCATTGCCGTCGCCCCCACCACCATCGCCATGAGGGCCAGTAGGACTCGTAAGGGCTTGGCGACTTGTGCCAGCCCTTTCTTCTTCTTCTTTTTTTGTGTGTCCTTATTTTTTTTAAAGAAAATTAGCCTCTTATTTTTTAAATTTAATTAAATTAATATTTTGGTTTAAAAAGTAGGATTTAGATCAAAACAATGTTATTTTAGTTTTATGTTTCATGTATTATAAGGTCAATACCATGTAAGAGAGAAAAAAACCACATAAGAGAGAGAACATAATAAAAATTTTACGTCAGTATTGGACGAGTTTTTAGATTTTCTACCCTAATCTCCTTTTTAGATTTACTCTCAAGTACGGCCATACTAATGGGAAGACCCAAGCTTTGCATGGAAATATTTTAAACATAGAATATAAGATTTGAAAGTAATGATTCTGAATGTGTAATATTATATTATAATCACATTGATTTGCTCCATTAAGAGCTAGAGAGGAAAATGTTAAGGTGTGTTGTCATAATGTCAATCTGTCATTTCAAACATTACTTTTATCAATTCCCATTTCTTTAGTTTGAAATGTATATTCAAATTTACTAAATTTAATTGATTTGTATGTTAGCAATTCATATGTGAATTATGCTAGGGGTTGTCAAAATTTACCAAGATTATCAACATACAAAGATCCGCCGAATTTATTAGACATATTGGAAGTTAAAAGCGAGCTTGTTATATAAAGTTTTTTCCCAATGGCTATAGCCATGAAAAAATGTAATGTAATTATTCAAACACACATGTTTTCAGCACTTCACAGTACAACTACAACAAGACTGCAACCATAATAGATAAATAGTCTAGCCGATTGGTACCCACCAGCTTTCATATCCTTTTAGCAGTCGAGGCTGTCAATATTTACCACTATAATTCATGTGCAGGTTACCAACTTAGCGATACATATTTGAATTCACCTATGTCTAATTGATTATAACATACCAATCATTGCTTATAAAATTACCATTATGTTGGCAAATTACTAGTATGTGATATTACAAAATGTTATCTAGAACCATCAAATATAAATTGACTTTTACTACCACTTCAAGCAGTGGCATGTTTCCTATTTCTCTTTGTCGATTTTCAAGGTCTCAAAGGCCAATGTTGACTGGATCACCATGTTAGTAATTTCTTGCCAACATTAACTGGAAGGACTATTCATGGAGCATTTAAAATTAAATTGATTAAATTAAAAAAATTTAAGATCGAATTGACCATTACCTTGCCTTTTTGCAAAGTGTGGAAGTTGAATCTCATGCTCGAAACTTAATGTCTTCACTTCCGACCCCCTAAAAAGGTGGAGAATCGAACTCTTCACCTCATCTTTTCCATGTGGAAATGGTGATCACTGAGATAGAACCCAATGACTTACACAATTATTCACATTGGTAACTTTTTTAGAGATATAGTAGTAGTATGACAATGACAAAACCTCTAAACTTTAATAGTCACCGGTAAAATTCAAATATTAGTTCGGACAGTTATTGTGAAATGGGCATATTGGATTTCCTTCGCAAGGGGGTTCAAAATGGCACTCCTTGCTCACGGATAGTCATACTGAAAAGTGTGAGTAAGTTAGCAACATATTGATCGGCCATCCCGTTTGTAGATTCTATGTAAGTTGGTATCTAATATCCTGACATGGTATAGGTTGAATAGTTTATAGATTACCTAATATGTGCCGACACATTTAAAACAAAATTTCACAGGTTGAATTTACGATTGCATGATAATCAACTCTTGATTTTATTAATGTAACACTTTAATTATGACAAGTGAGTTCCAACATCTAGGGGAGAGATTTGAATCATTGTGTTACGATGGTTTCACCTACATATTTGGTTTTAATTTGAATAACATATATTAAATAGTGTGATATTCATAAAAAAATGCAACAATTTATTAAATGGATCATGCAACATGACACGTTTAAGATGTAATTATTTTATAAAAATGCGTAAATACCCACAAATGACAAATCGACATGTTTTTATAATGTATCTAGATGTATATTAACATTTTTTAACATATCTAAATCTAAGGTGCCATGTTAACATGGATAAATTGGTAAATTTATTTAAACTTGTTCAAGCGTATTATAAACAAATTTAAAGAATGGATTCTTGAGTGAAATATCAACACATAATCAACAATTTATGTCACAAAGGCGAATAAACTCGATCTAAAAACACTTGACCGCTAATAGAGTTTAGATGTGGGGTTGGATAGGTTTTAGATTTGAACTCGGAAACCTACTCAATCAAAGTCAATTCTCAATTTTTGGATATGAGAATCAATCTTATTGCTTAAGGAATAGGCTCGGGACCAAATTGGCCTAAGAAGGGGCCTTTTTTTTCTTTTTTTTTCTTTTGGTGTCTTTTTTATTTGTATATGATATGCATGTCAAAAACAAATATAATTCTCTTTGCTTAATAATAATAATAATAATAATAATAATAATAATAATAATAATAATAATATTATTATTACTATTATTATTATTATCATGTCAAACATATTCAATTTCAAAAAATATTTTTCTATTATAGAAAAAGAGTAAAAGAACTTAGTGTTAGGGATTAACAAGTTCAAAATTAGTTCAGTTCCAACTTGGCCATTGCAAGTTTCAAAGTCTCGAATACCTTGAATTTGCAAAGACCAATTTCTAGTTTTTGGAATCGAGCTTGGTTTTTGGGTATCAAAGATCATATAAGTCTCCTTGAACCGATTGATTCGATCGATTCCAAGTAGAATGGGTTCGATTGCTCATTACTTTTTAGGGAAAACTTCAAGTAAGGGCTTGAAGCACCCTTATTTTATCAAATAAGAACTTGACCTCATCGGCGACTGGTCAAAAGCATTTCTGTCCTTTAATTTTGATCTATTTCTTTCCTTTTTTCCTTTTTATGTTTTTTTTATCAAAAAAAGACAAACTCAAAAAAGAAAAAGAGGCTAAAACTTAAAAAAAAAAAAAATACAAGTGAGAATGGCTAGCAACTCTTTCATGCCTATGGTTGTCGCCCCATTGCCTCTAGGGTGTCAGCCATGGTTGACAGGGACGCCAGTGCCTCAGAAAGTATTGGTGACCCTCTTCAACTAGAGGCGAGGGCCATTGGCCATTGCCTTATCTTTTCCTTTTCCTATTTTGGAAATATAAAAATGTAAATGATGAAAATACCCTAAACCGATTAATAACGTCACGTCATCATTTGAGATCGACATGACTATTTGAATTCCTCATTTAAAATAAGTCTCTTAAAACCCTACTCTAAACATTTATTTAAAATAAGATTAACTCCGGGTCCTCTTTTTGTTTTTTAATACAAAACCATTTCGTATTTTAATTTGGAATCTTTTCACTTTTTTTTTTTTTTTTTATTTGTCAAAATCATGTGAGGAGCCAGAAAATGATCTGCGCTGGCTTTGATGAGGCAGGGGAGAAAATGCACTTTGGAGTGGAGAGGGGGAGAGATCTTTTGAAGCAGCAGTGGTCCACTCCTTTTGTCAACTTCCTCCCTAAGCCGACGAAAAAGTATTCCTCTTCGTCTTCCCCTGTCTCTCTCTGTGCCTCTGTACCTCACTCGCCGTCGTCATCGTTCTCCTCCTCCTCGCTTTTCTCCATAAAAAATCAACCTCTCTCTCCCTCCCTCGTCCGCCACTAGTCAAGTTCCATCGCTCCCTCCACACCCCCAACGCTCTCACCGTGATTCGAGATCGCCGCCGCCGCCGCCGCCGCCACTGCCACTGCTCCTCCCCTGCTCCCCCGCCGCTCCCGCTCCCGCTCCCACACTCCCGGCTCGGAATCTCCGGCCGCATTCCTCCTCCGATCGACCCACCTCGCCGGAGCGATGGACGCCGACTACCTCGGGCTGTTCACGGAGGAGACCTCCCTGTACAACCGCATCGTCCTGGGCGCCTTCCTGCCGGCGTCCGCCTGGGAGCCGATGCCCCGGTTACTCCAGACCTGGCTCCGCAACTACATTGGCGGAACCCTAATTTACTTACTCTCTGGCTTCCTGTGGTGCTTCTACATCTATTACCTCAAGCGCAATCGCTACATCCCTAAGGGTAGCTGCTCTTTTCTCCTTGTCTGATCCTTTTTTCTCTTGGGTTTCCCTTAAAGGTTTTCTTTTTTCTTCTTGATTCTCCTTATGGCATGTTGGGTTTCTGTTATTTCCACAGTCAGTAATAGTTAAAAGAGACAAAGTGGGTGTCATTGTTAACTCGATGTTCTGAGATTGATGGAACGCATTCGCTACAGAGATTGCGGTGCTGATGTGTTATATGTGCGTGTGAATTGACGCACTGTCACTCCAATGTTCTTTTATTGTTTTTCCTTCTATTGGCTGATTCCTAGAATACTGTTCCCTTACGTCTCTTTTGGATTTGATCTAGATTAGTTTCCTCGATCTCACTTTATCTCACGGATTGGTTATATGCTCACTTCGAAACGAATTAAAATGGTTGATGTAGAATATATTAAAATATTATCTTCTGTACGTGCCCTTAACAGTGGCTTTATGCTTTCCAAAAGATTTGATTTTGCATTTACTTCCATGACCTTTTTACCCAGATATTTAAATGGCTGGACCATTGTTTAACGGATCCTGTGCTTTGATGCATTTCTTCAAAATATTTCGTTTAGTTTTTAGATGTGAGTGCTATGTATTCTTCCCTTCTTCATGATCTCTGAGATGTGTCCCGCAGATATTTCATATTTTTCCTTTTGGAATTTCCTCCTATCTTGCTATAAATCATCCAAGTAACTTCTAGGTCATCTACTTCGTCCATTTCAAGTGGGAAGTGCTGCTAATTCAGCAAGCATCGGTATCTATAATTTTGTTGTCTCTGGATCTTGACATCAAAACCATTCTTAGGCTCAGCTTAATTGGGTCGCACTTATCTGGTTATGGATTATCTTATTAATGCACGCTTTTATTTATCGAGAAGACACTTTGGCATGTTCCATGCTTTATAAGTTGTGATAATGTTCAGCTGATCATCAAACAAGCTGCTAGTTGGATACCTGTCTACTATTTTCTGTCAAGCAAATGGCAGTCATCAACATTCTTTGTAGGGCTTAGACTACTATATGACTGCTTCTTTGCTGTTTGTTTTTCCCAGAGAGAACGTTATACATCATTTTCAGCGTGAGATTATGGTATATGCACTTTTATTTGGGGTAGCCTACAGTATTTATTTAAACTCAGTAATGATATCTAGGTGCTTGACCATTGTGTAATTTTTCTTGGATCTGTCAAATTCTCTTGCTGCAGATGAGATTCCTACGAAGAAGGCAATGTTGTTGCAAATATATGTTGCAATGAAGGCAATGCCATGGTACTGTGCTCTTCCAACACTTTCTGAATACATGGTTGAAAATGGGTGGACAAGATGCTATTCAAGAATAAGTGATGTTGGTTGGCTTGCTTACCTTGTGTACATGTCAATTTATCTTGTACTTGTGGAGTTTGGGATATATTGGATGCACAGAGAGCTGCATGACATTAAACCTCTTTACAAGTATCTCCATGCAACACATCACATCTACAACAAGCAGAACACACTTTCTCCTTTTGCTGGTGAGTTCTCAATCTGCTAAGTGCAGTAACATGCCCTTTTGTTGGTAGACTCTATTTTTGTTCAATGGATAGAATAATGCAAATGCTGGCACATTTGCTTACTTTTATTGCTGAAAGTCCAATTTCAAGATTTTCAAATACGTTCTTCTGCTGCTTAATTTTGGTGGCACACCAGGCTACTGCATGATCTTATTGTAACAGCATTTGGTATTATTGTACTTGTGCTTTGTTAATTTGTATTGATTGATGCATTCTGAAAACTTACCATACAGTGTCCTTGGATTTTTAGATACTACAATGCAACTGAACCTATAAAACAAGTATTATTAGGTTGGGGTAGAGAAATATTTAGAAGATGTTTATGGAAGATCACTTTTTGTTTTGTGGGTATGTCATATTGTATATCCTCCTCACTCCTCCTTTGTGTCAGCATGTGGCCCCTTCTTGCTGCTCTTATATAATTGAAGTACCCTTTTAGATAGTTGCTAAGTACTCCTTATGTAGCTCTTGATATTAAAGGACAAGTTGCAGCCTTTTCCTGCCATGCAAAATACTTTGAAAGCAGGATAGGGTGATAAGTTCATCAAATGTATACCATCACCCTCAATTTTGTAATGATATCACAAGACAAAAGTACTGCTTTGGGCCCATAGGACTTACATTCTTGTTAGAGAGAGTGGCTCAAGTGCTGACTCTTGAGTTTTAGGTGTAGTTTTCTGGTTTTATTTTGGTTTGACATTTGCATTAGCTATGATCTGCATATGTTTCGAAGCTGTAGCTTTTAAGATTGTTATATGTTTGATTTCATGAAAGCCTACCAAAGTGTGGTACTATATGTTCTAGTAGTATGCTATTCAGAACGATAATTCTTGTACTTTTCACTTTAATGTTTACTCAAAAGAAAAGCAGCCACAAGCTGCTGGCCCTGGTGTTTCTTTCAACTTCTATGTTGACCTTGACAAGTTGGTTTTTGATGCTGTAAATAAGTTCCCAATTAGATGGTAAAAACAGAAGTTGGGCCATAAGCCTCCTATCTAGGCCTTTAGTTTACTGAAAAAGTTGGATGACAATTTAGGAGCTACTGATGATGTATGAATTATGTTGAATCTCACTTAAGATCTAGTTTCATAGAAAAATTACATATCTATATATGGGAAATATAGGTTTGTGTTGACATGGTCTCTGAGCCACCTTGCCGTGGTAAGATGTGCAGTGCACTTGTCTGGTGAGTACTTTGTGCAGTAATGTACATTCAATGTCTGAGAGGTTGAAATTACTTTTGGAGATGCTAGCATGTCAAAGCACCTTATATTGGTCATATTTGCAATTTTTCAAATGGGAGTGCTATTTATCTGAGGAATGAGTCTCCTGGGGTTTTTTGTACTCAAGATGCGATTTTTTTCTTTGGAAAGAAATTCTCAATACACCCATGCAATTACTCTTCCCAGTGTAATTCTTACTTAACATCCATATTTTTCAAGAATATCTGGTTAGGCACAGTAAGGCATCTGCAGATCAAGGACATGATGTTGTTGGCAATGTGAAAAATGGTTGCATTGAAGAGTTATTTATCAGAGCCATTTCCTGTTATCTTTCCCCAAAATTCTATACCTATCTTTCAGTGGCAATTAAATGTGTTACTAGTTACTGTTAATGTTCACCTACTCTTCCCATTTCTTCATGCACCGCATTTTTCTTGTTCCTTGTCTCACGTTGAATGATGCTTATGTTATGTTTTTCTCCATGTCCTCACCTTGCCAATAATACAATTCCTCTCCTTTTCTCTTTTGTTCTTGTTTTCATGTATGCATAATGTACAAGGCTAATTGTAAGTTGTTTCTTCATTTTAGGCTTGGCATTTCATCCTCTGGACGGGATACTGCAGGCAGTGCCACATGTTATGGCACTTTTCCTTGTGCCAACCCATTTTACAACACACATCGCTCTCCTTTTTCTCGAGGCCATATGGACAGCAAATATCCACGACTGCATCCATGGTAAGCTTTGGCCTGTGATGGGCGCTGGTTATCACACCATCCACCATACCACATATCGCCACAATTATGGTCACTACACTATCTGGATGGACTGGATGTTTGGAACACTCCAAGACCCCTTAGATGATGGATCCAAGAAGGTGATGTGAATTATGAAGGGCTTTGTGCCAATTGTCGTCCAATTTCTTGTTTGACTTGGGTACTTGAATTTTCATTTGCATTGCTTCTTAATCATGGTACTTGCTTGTAAATGATGTTGCCTGTTAAGTTGGTTCAGCTTCCTGGACTAGGAAAGACTTATTAAGTAGAAGAGGAGACTTATACTACAAATTATCTGGCTCTCAATAGTCAATCAATGGTCATAGACTCAAGGCACGCATGATAATTATTCTATTTTTTTTCAGAATTATTTTTTATTCCAAATTTATTTAAGAAAAATCCATTTAATAAAATAATTTTATTTTTTATTTTTGGAACAGATTTTTATTCAGAAATAGGTTTGGAATAGAAATTAGAAATAATTTTTTTTACTTTTTTATTTTTAGAATAGAAATTAAAATTTATTTATTTATTTTTATTTCTCACTTGAAAAGTCTCTCTAAACCCTAGCCATCCACCCTCCTTTGGTTCCCGCCACCCACCACCATCACTGCCACCCGCCTCCCCCTTACCACCCTTGCCCTCGCCGGCCATTGTCGCGCCACTTTCTCCCCCATCACCCTTGGTGGTTGGCAACTCGTTGCCACCATTGTCGCCCCTCCCCCGCAGGCCGCCTACCACCATCGCCCTTTGCCATCGATTGTCGATTGACAGCCACCACCACCACCACCCCTTCCCCCGTTGTTGATCATTGATGCCACCGCCACCGCCACCCCCTCCCCTTGCTGCCGGTCACCAATTGCCAACTGTCACCACCGCCACTGCCTCTCTCCGTTGGTTGCTTGCCACCGCTATCATCGCCCCCTTCCCCCATCGCTGCCAGTCACCGGCCGCCATTGCCCCCTCCCCTTGTCATCACCGCTCAAAAGGGAGAAATTTTACATTGTTATCAAATGAGTTTCTATTTAGAAATAGAAATTTTGTATCATTATTAAACACATTTTTTAGCTTAGAAACTCATTCAAGAATAGAAATAGAAAAATCTATTTTTATTTCAGAAATTTTATCATTTGCTTTCTCAATGTCCATAGTCAACACGAATAATAGAATGTAGAGAAAGTTGATCCTGAGTGGCTTAAGCTCTAGTGAGCAATACTGGCTTGCCTATATGTTCAGATACCTCGGAAGTGGCCTTTAAACTCGTCTCAAGTATTTAATGGCCGAATCTATATGTGATGGGGATGAATCAAGAAAGCGAAGCTTCTTATGGTAAAGTGGGGTCGGTCTGTTGTTAGGAAGCAATGCTTCTCTGTGCATGTATGCAATGTAAATGGGTCACAAAGAGAGCACGTACTGAAAATGGGACTCTGCAGTCTTAACCTTTTTACATATCTGCCAAAGAATAAAGAATATGAAAATGAAGTTTTTCACAAAGCAATCGACTGCCTTCCCTCTCTTCAGGCTCTGTACTTTGTGATGAATGAAGAGGGGTAGATGTTGAAGCTGCAGATGCAGTCTATCCATGCCGATTCATATGGACGCACCACAAGCCTACCTGGAAATTCATATTCCATTGCAGTCTTCCCAACATCATTTTACATTCTGTTTGTAAAAGTGTTCTGGCATTATGAAATTGCAGTCTTCCCAAAAGAATAAAGAATATGAATATCATTGAAACAGAAGTTTTGAACAGTGGCTAGCTTATCAGCAATCGACTGCCTTCCCTCTCTTGTGAGTAATGTGAAGGAGGCTCTGTACTGCTTTGTGATGAATGAAGAGGAGTAGATGTTGCAGAATTGATGTGCGGTGCCGGAGGGGAAGATGGAAAGGGTTTCGGTGGCACTTGGAGAGCTTCATGCCATCTCTCTAACATATCGACCACCCTATCCATCGAAGGCCGATTCATCGGATACGTCTGGACGCACCACAAGCCTACCTGGATCATCTTTTCCGCTACTTCTTTTCCTGTTTCATTCATATTCCATTGCAGTTTCAGATCCTCCTCCGACATCATTCGGCTGTGCAGCCAGTGTGGAAAATAAACTTCACTGCTGTTTGTAAGTCCAGCCTCGGTGTTTCTTCTTCCACCTACCATTTCTAAGATCATCATCCCAAAGCTGTAGACATCGGACTTGTCTGAAACCACCCCAAAATTTCTCGAAAAGACTTCTGGGGCGATGTACCCGACAGTTCCTCGGGCACCCATCATAGACATAGTGCTCTCTTTCCTGTTGCTCAGCTTTGAAAGACCGAAATCGGAGATCTTGGGGCAGTAGTCTTGGTCAAGGAAGGATGTTCTGCGGCTTGATGTCGAGATGGAGTATTCTCGAGTTGCATCCTCTGTGCAGGTAGTCCAGGCCATGAGCGACGCCGATTGCAATTTGGTAGATTTTCTCCCATCCCAGCTGATCAACATCCATTGCCCGATACTGTGCAAATATGTACTTCTCCAACGATCCGTTAGGCATGAACTCATAAACAAGAGCCCGTTTCAACCCCTCGGAACAGAACCCGAGTAGAGTAACGATGTTTACGTGCGAAGTTCTGCTGATGCTGGCGACCTCGTTGAGAAATTCTTCCCCATCGCCTTTAGACTCGGACAGTATCTTCACCGCCACTAGAGAGCCATCGGGTAGTTTTCCTTTGTATACACTGCCATAGCCTCCCTGACCTAGTTTATCTCTGAAGGAGCTGGTCATCTTCTTGATATCTTTGTAACTGTACCGTTTCGGCGCAAAGTCTCTGCATTTCTCTAGGAACGCCTCCACTCTGTTGGTGCCCGGTGATTTCTTCCTCCAGAAGAAGATCACGCTATTCAACGTCGATCTTCTCGTCGAGCGATGGATGAGGAATATTGTCCCGACGATACTTCCAAGTCCAAGCATTATCGCACCTTGAAATGCAGAATCCATAAGTTCGTGGATTAGGTGAAAACGTATATCAGAAAGCCATAGACAGATCAGTTCAGTTTACCTATGAGAACCCCAGCCTCCATGCTCAACTTGGATCCTGAACCATAAAACATCGTGGAACGTTGTCATTTCTCATCCCAGAAAAAAACTATGTCTGAACTGCTTGTTAGTGCAGACGATGAGTTATGTGGTGAAGGAAATGCAGCTGTTACCTGATCCGGAGGGACATCTCAATTGATCAGTCCGATCGGGACAGAAGCAGAGGGGATGGAAAAAGCTCGTGTTGTATCCACATTGCCCCCCGGAGCTCCGGCATTCCACGCAAGCCGTTTGATCCACGACCCACTGGACCTCGAATCCTTCTTTGATCACTTCACCGAGCGAGGATGTCTTATTCTCCATCAGGATTTCTGATGCCGTCGGAAGAACCGGAATAGTTACTCTGGCACGGCAAGAACCGAATTCTCCACCACTCGGAACCGAACCGATTGTGTAATAGTTGCTCTCGTTGTATGCATCGCTTCCATAACAACTGAATTTGCCGGAGGCAACGGAAGTGTTCGCGGACGAGCAGTTGTAGAACAGCGTGAGGTTACCAAAGTCACGAGTATACGAGAAGAGGTAGTTCATGGTGGCGTTGACAATCTTCGAGGGGCATATATTATCGTACAAGTCTGATCTTGAGAGCCTCAGGATGTGATTGTCGAGGTCGATCCTGAGGACCCGGTAATTCTGCGACGCAATTTCCATGGTCGTGATTCCATCCTCACAGACGAGCTTGAATTCTGGGAGGCCGCAGTAGAAGGGCACAGGACTACCCCAGAAAGGATAGCTTGCGTTCCGGATGTTCCCGCAGCTGAACTGGCGCCCGCATTCGACATACCGCTCGTCGACGGGAGTGGAAAACACGGGAAACGTCAAGAAGAAGAAGGTGGCGGCGACGGCGAGAAGACTGAAAATGGAAGGGGGAAGCATTTGCTGAAATTGTCAGGTGACTTTAACCTTGGAGGAGGGGCTGACTTTTAAAGAGAACAGGCTCTGTGGATAAACTTGGAAAGAAATGGATCTTCTTGCTGTGTGTTTTCTTTTGGTAATTGGCTTATTCGAGTCGATTCTTCAACCAGTTAATGGCAAGCAAGTGGCTGGCCATGCCGTGGCGGTGAAGCCGGGGATCGTCTTCGATCAAAGTGACAGCTCTTTCTGCCCTCCAAGGACGAGCATCTTTAGGTAAACAGTCACAATCGAGATGACGCCAAGAAAGCCTTCTCCAGCAGAAGTGGCCTATTTGGACCAGCAGTGCTTATGCCGCCGGTCAACGCTGCCCTTAAATCATTGAACTTGATCAGAGGGAGTCAAATTTTGGACCTAAATAAGTCCTTAAATTACATCTTTGACCTTGGCAACGTAAAATTAAAAATCAGGGGGACCTTGGGGAAAGGGGGAAGGTGGACTCCACGTCTCATTCTTCAGAATGAGGCTATCATCAATTAGGCAGGGCGTGACGAAGGTGGAGGTGAAAATCTTTTGACTAGGTTGACCCGTGCTTAAGCACAATATCTTATAACCGACTTATCGGTCGGCCTAATACCTTCATTACAAGGCATTGCGATTATTTGCTGCCCTCAAATCATTTTATCTCTAACTTGATCAAAAGCAGTCAAATTTGTTTGCTTGAATCTTAACCACCCTCGTATCATTTTATCTCTAACTTGATCAAAAGCGGTCAAATTTGTTTGCTTGAATCTTAACCCAACAGCGCACCCAAAAGGACAAGGGCCCTTATATCATTTTATCTCTAACTTGATCAAAAGCAGTCAAATTTGTTTGTTTGAATCTTGACCCAACCGGGCACCCGAAAGGACAATGATTAGTCTAGTGTCACGCATTGCTATGTGAGAAGTCCTTCTTTTCGACCTATTCTCTCTGACTGTTTCCAAATCTTTGGGCACTCGACCACGTGGCTAATCTCATTGAATGTAGCGATTCTTTCGTTTCGTGCGCATGGTAAAATTTTCTGGGCATATAAGTCCATACTCACCCTTTGTATTAAAATGGGTTCTTTATAAGAAAGAATTACTTCCATAAAATAGGGATCTATAAATTCTATTCAAGTAGGCTTATGTAGCTGAGGACGATTTAACTGACTTTGCTCCTACGACCGTACTATAAAGAGGATCAGCTGCAAGGCTAAAGTCGGGGCATAGGATGGGGGAAATGGTACAAAGGGAAACTAGCTTGACCATTCTTGTAGTGGGGGAAGAAGAACCAATCGCGTCTTCGAAATTTTTAAGTAGACCCACTTGTGAATCTCATTAATTATAAATTACGTTAATTTATGTTTCGAGTTTGAGTTGACATATAAATCTGACTTTGTTTAGAAGAATCTTGATTCGTTCAAACTTGGTGTGCCTATTTAATAATTCGGATTTCTTTGGCATTCAAGTTTGTGCTGGGCTTTGAAACCGCACAAAAGGAAAATTTTAAGTATATCTTTCATCCAAGATTTTGACCATGGGAGGACATCCATCATCCAAATTTGACCGATTAAAAGATGGCACCGCATGGAGCTCTGTTTTTTTTTTTTTTTTTTTTTTTCAGCAAAAAGAAACATAAGACATTTCATCAGAATTACACAACGGGTTCGGCTCGTGGGACTCCTTCAGAGAAGTTGACACCCAAATTGTGGCATTTTCTTTGTGTGAACGTAATGTTCCGAGCGGTGATGTAGTTCCTCGTGAAGCTAAACACTGGACTTAGATATAATTGAGATATGGAAAATATTCACTCGTGAGCAATTGTAACTTTAATTCTTTGATTATAGTGAATTATTTATTGTCTACTTTTTCCTTAAAATAAATATCGACATTCCGATCAAATCATATAAATTTCTAGCGTTTTTATTATTCTTCATTAATTTCTCTAGAGCGTTGATTTGAATTGTAAGGTCCTGTTAACATATTTGTCGTTAATTTTATGACAAAATTAACTGACTCCGAGGACTAGAATGGTCCACGTTAGACATAAGGTGCAATGGCTCGGAAGCAATCTGGGCCAGAAGATCTTCAAAGGACAACCACGTTCTTGAGTAAAAGGACTGACTGGTTCAAATGGTAAGAGTCTCATCCTTCCAGCAGAAACCGGTGCTCCCAACCCCACCTGCCCCGTTTCAGCTATAAAAGGACGAACGTCGCGAACGTGAATCACAAGTCACAACGAGGACAAAATGCCAAGAACCGAAAGAGTGAATCTACCAAATTCCAAAAACCAGAAAGGTTTCTTTCCCATATTGAACAAACAACTTGTTCAAGCATGGAACATGTTGTAACCTTCTCATGCAGCATCTTTCTTGCTTTCTGTCCTTTTCTTTCATTTTGTTTCGGAAAATACTGCAAGTTGCACTCAGTTTTACTGGTTGCGTGACCAATAGAATTGATCACAATTTAGCAAGTGTCTAAGAACTTGCATTTCTATGTACAGCTTAAGCAGTATCATCTACTGATACGAGATTAAGTTCGCGTAATACGACTAGTATAGACTATATTTCAGCATCTTTCTCTATGTTCTTTATTACATCTTAACAAAAGACAGGAGTGCAGGCTCTCAGTAAAGTCTACTTCAAGAAAATAAGGTTACTGCTTCGTATGGCTCTATAATATGCCGTTGACGCACTCTACATCTCATCTCCTTTTTTCTAAAAAATTAAAACTCAATTTGACAGCAAGACAGTGTTTTAAGGCAGCGAAGCATGTCTAGAGACTGCAACAACAGATGGGACTTAAACGTGGGTTCTGCATGATTTGTGCTCATGTAAAATAATGGGCTAACTTAGATCGGAAATATTTAATGATTCTCTTTTCTAGGGAATCAATTTAGAAAGGAGACAGAGATCCATGGTGCATATATAAGTACTCACCAAAGTCCCTTGTAACAGTTTGTCATGACCCTCCTGAGATGAGCACGTACCGCTAGGTGAGTGGTAATAGTCCTCTCACAAGGTGGTGCTTACATTTTGCAGAGACTCTCCCGTGCTTTACTGATCGCAACTGATTCCTCAAACATCATCGACCAAATGAGAATAGAACCGTCACTAATATATGCCAAGCCGTTAGGAGCTGAGTAAGGCACAAGAACCTGCCTTACTTTGAGAATTTGGTTATGCTAATTTTACCTAACGACCATTATGGATATCTTTTTTTTTTTTTTTTAAGAAATGCATGTTCACAGAATCTTTTCGATTTTACTCCCAATCATGCAAATTAATGACGATGCATAAGTGCATAGAAACTTAAAATGAAACACTTAATGCAAATAATAATAATAAATGCACATTTGAACTAATAAGAGAAACCAGACACAACTAAATTCAGGCCAAGCCATATGAGGCAAGATTGATAGAAGGCCTTGTTGTGACGATCCCATATGCAGATGCATGAATATGTGATGCACCTTTCTTGGATTTGTTTATCTTTGTGATAAAAAATATCTCAAAGATAAAGAATAGTAAGTTCGGCTAATATGACTTGTGAACAGCCTTGACTCAATTTTTAGTTTTTAACTTCGTTGTGATTTTCGCAATATATAAATATGCCCAAATCTAAAGTGAATACATGCTAAAAATAATCGAACAACTTAAAGAGTATATAGTCAACATTGCCTTCTTATTTTGCCCCAGGGCAGAGCCATTGAACGACAATATGCATGAACAACTATTATGAGTGCATAAACCCGAGCTAGATGCAGATATGAAAATCATGAGGCCACATGTAAATGCTGCTCTTAATTCTACGGACATGCCCATGCCCATGTAATGATGCTACATGGCTTGTGACACGAACCATATGAATAATCCAAAAATACCAAACCAGATGACACGCCATAACATGGATGCATGCTTGCCTAAAGTTCTTCAATCTTGGATCAAAACTGGCCAGCATGCTCTGGTCAACAATTTCACAATTCAAAGTGGAACCCGCAAAAAATTTATCCAAGACCAAATTGACCAGCAATTCTCTCCTGATCGTAAAGCTCCAACAAGCAAATCTCAATATCAACTCCACTCAATTAAAGCATCCAAAATAATGACCTAAAGAATCTCTAAATGCAAAATTGCACATGTGATCTACTAAATGAAAGATAGTATTGAATTTTTCCTTCTCTTTTTCTTGCAGAATTAAATTTGAAAACATCTAACCAAAATTTTTTGAAACTTCTAATAAATGCCCCAGTAATGCAAAATGCAAGAATGCAACATGTAATGAATAAAATACCTTTTTAAAGAACATGAGTTCCAACTTCTTTTATTTTTGAAAAAAAAAATGAAATGACGTCCAGGCAGATATTTAGGTGTCAACACAGTTGCACTTCAGATAAATCCTCCCAGTATTTTCTAAAAGGAGAGCATCTTACGTATCTAATGAGAAATGGCTGGACAAGCCGATCAAACCGAAAACTACTCCAAAATCCAAGCACAAGTGGAGGATGCAGAATCATTTTATTGAAAAGAGATTGCTCAATCACCCGTATAACAGAAGATAAAATACACTATGCTCATCAAGATATTGCCAATGGTCAAGTATGTGCTTCCTTCCATTCTAACCCAAAAAGTTCAGAAAAACATGGTAAGATCTCCAAGGACAGGCATTGCTTCAAAAGTAGATAAAGAGAGACTTACCCCCTGAAGTGGTTGCTCAGCACAAAATCTGCACGAACTGATATTGAACAAACAAGAACAAAGATGGGCGAGTGTATATAGAAGAAGATGATGTGTCTAATTATGAAATCATTCCCTTTGAGTTTCAACTATGCACTAACTCCACAGGACTACAAAGGATTTATTATGTTCAATTGAACTTCTACATTGCACACATACAGATTACAGCTTAGCTCAAATCACACTTCAGTATTTTGTTTCCATCTAAGATTGATACACTGTTACAGAGCAAATAAAGAATATACCTTCTTGGGTGAGTAAATATGAAAACCAAAAACCTGTTCTGGTGGGAGTTAAATGGCTGGCTGTATTTTCACCAAATTAAGCCCCTTTTCCTCCTAAACCAGTCAAGACGATCGGTGCTCATACGAGATTGTTCAGGCTTTACTGATTTCTTAGACTTCTCCAGCCGACTATCTAAGCTGTTCCTGGAAACTTCAGGAAGATCTGGAGCCAACTCAAAAGTGTCTGAAGCTCCAGTAACTGATGGTTTCTTTTGGGAGTCAGAGTCTCCATTGTTCTCCTTTGTATTGTTTGTCGTGACTTTTGCTTTGTTCAAGCTCAGTACAAACTTTTTTAGATGCTTAATGTATTCTGGGTAAAGCTCGAGATTGCAATGTCCACCCCCACTTATCCACAGTGGTTCATACTTTGTCTTACAAAGCTCCAATAGCTGTTTCCCATGTGAACAGTCAACTACTTCATCTGCAGTTCCCTGGATAAGGAGGAGGAGGAGAAGAAGAAGAAGAAGAAGAAGAAGAAAGAGATCATCAGAAAATTACTCTTCAAATAGCCTCCGATCATGGTGAAGTTGTGGCTTGAAACACCACCACCATCGTAGCTAAAGAGAAACACAAGAAAAAGAGAGTAAAATAACAACCCAGAACATCTCACATGTAACATGGCCCAAGAATTATCATCCCAAGAAGCAAAATTTCCATCTTTTCATGCAAAAGTATGAACTAATTCCCAAGAAAGTACACTGAAGAGTTCCCCCAACCAGGTCCTAGGTTGAATTATTGCAATGAAGGGGATGGAAAGAAACTTTCAGTGTTAAGTCGTTACTTCTAACTGTTTCTCCCAAATCTCAAGCATGTTTTGTCAATTCTTTTCCTCTAGAATTTAGTCTGCTTAACAATCTTTTTCCGAATCGTGAGAAACAATGTTTGTTCCTACGGCATTTAAACTAAAGATCACCACAGAGACAGAGCCAGGTGTTGTCACCAGTGAGAACAACACTATAAGAGCAAGTTTCCTTGTTGTAATTTGTTCACGATCATCTTAAATGATGTCATGACAAATAAATTTAACTTTACTGACAAGTCATATATCATTAGTCAAATACGATGTTTTATGTCATTGTAAAAGGAGATTGTCATTGATAATTTCTCATTACATCAAAGCATTTTATTTTCACTTAATGATGCTAACACTTTCATAGGATTTACCTGTTAAAGAATAAAAGAAAGTACTGTTTTCCCAAATTAGAACCAAAACGTTACGTGTGATTCTCTTAAATTCCCTTTTAATTCATTTGCTTTTAAGTAGAGGTGACAACTTCCGAAACAACATGAGAACATATTGAACATGACACATATTTACCAGAGAGAAATCCGAACTCGATACGACTTAACTCCATATTGATACATTCACACGTTTTAATCCACTTTTAACGAGAAGCACATTGTAGACAAATTGAGACATTTACGTAATAATATGAAACGACACGAATAGCCAACACGTGCATGACACAAAAACACAAACTGTCAACCTTAATTTGAGCTTGGAAGAAATACTGGTGGGTAGCATTTTTTTATTTTGTTTCTAATTGATTGATTTCAAGTCCGTGCCTTAGTATGGTGTTCCTATCATCCACACTATTACCAAGTGAATACAATATATATCTTTTGACATTTATGATTGCGTAGTTCGCAGTTGAAATTGTTAAAATGGGTACATGATACAGGGATAGAGGATCTTTAACCAATTTCAAGTGCTCACACTTGTTTAAAAAGTGATCTTTGGACATATTCTCTGATGGAATTTGGGCTCTGTCAAATTCTAAATGGCCAAATTTCAGGTGTCTAAAATTGTGGGGTCATAACTTCTAAAAAGTAATGTCAAACAAATATTGAAATATCCGTCCCTGGATCAGTATCTAGTTGGTGTAATCTCTGGCTCATGAGAAAAAAAAGGTTATGGCCTAATAAAATAAAATAAAAGTTGGTTTTGTACTATAATTAGGATATTGAATTGTTCTTATGTTTGCATTTTCCTTGTTTACAAACCAGAACCTTTTTGTCTCCACAGGCATGTGCACACACACGCATACAGAGAGAGAGAGAGAGAGAGAGAGAGAGAGAGAGAGAGAGAGAGGTGACTACATGATTGCAATATTTAAAGAGAAGTTGACTTACATGAATTACAAAAACTGGACAATCCACCAGTCCTATTTTGTCAAGATTCTGTGGAAAAAAAAGTTCAGTAACCTGTATCGGGGAAGAAAAGCAAGTTGAAAACTATCAGTATAGAAACATTACCTTGTAGATATCAAACCAGTACGTCCTCTTGACAGGGTACAACACTCTGAGTCCTGAAAGAATAGGACTATGTAATACAACGCCCTTCAAATTTGGAACACGTGATGCAAGGTCGACAGTAGGTCCACTGCCAACTGACTGGCCATATAATATTAACTTTTCATCTTGAACTCCATACTGTTCCTTAAGGCACTTATATGCCGCATCAATGTCAGCATATGTGTTATATTCAGTTGGCTGATAAGAAAAACACAAAGAATTGGACTCTCATTATTTTGTGGCCTGATAGCTATCTATGTAAATCGTAGAACAGAGTCAATTATATTTGAAGAATATTGTCTGTTTGTTCTAATAGGACGTTTACTCTCTGCAGAGAGAGATTGTATTTTGCCAAGCGAGTGATGATTGAAAGCACATTATCATAGTAGAATGGGCTCAAAATTTTTTGACAGTAAACTCTGAATGTTATTTTCAATAAAGTAATGCACTTACTGTAAAAGAAAAATGTAGATGCAAACTATACCCATGAGGCAGTAAAAGTCACAGTGATTATGAGATTCATCGTAGTGTATTCTGCAATTTTGGACCCAGGTATCCAAGGTCTATCTCATTCATTATCCCTACCTTATATAGTCGCTGCTCTTCTTGTTAGAAGAAACTGTTGCTCTCTAGTTTTTTTTGTTAATGGGTCTCTTTTTGCAGCCATGCTGGCAGGGTCATTTTTGGTCGGGGCGAAGGAGAGATTCAAACAAGATAATGATTAGAATCAGAGATCAGGAAGTATAAAGGAGTGCACTCTTTCATATCTTGGAACCATTTTGAAAAAGGATTGGGAAGTTGATGGAGCATCTCCTTTGACAGTATAAGCTAGATGGTTGAAGTAGATAAGTGCATGTGGTCCCATGTGCAACCACAGAATTTCACCGAAACTTATAGAAAAATTCTATAGGACTAATAAAATCAGCAACGCTTTATGTTACGGAATACTAGATGGTCAAACACCAAGACAAGCACAAATGAGCATTAGAGAGGACAATGCATCTTTGGATGTGTCGGCACCTGACAAGAGATGAAAAATGGAAATGAATTCATTTGACGGAAGTTGGTGTGGACAAGAACACTAAGGTTTGTCAAAATGAAAACTGGACATTATAAGTTAAAAAGAATTGCGGATAGACCCAGAACAAAATTTGAAGGAGATAACAAGGAAAGACATGGAGCACTTCATTGTTATACTAAACACGATTCAGAATTAAGTGCAGTGATGAAAAAAGATTCATATACTTGATCCTACCAAATGAGATAAGATTTGCTTAGTCGCTATTTTGGTTTTAGGATGGGGGTATTCATTTTGGCATATGTTGTATTGTGAATTGCTACAAAACAACAGCAGATTCATTACGCATTTGATGAAAATTGTTTTGTAGCACAATAATCCCATCTTGTGCCATCAATAAATGCCAAATTAGCTAAAGTTATCAATACAATATGGATGTTTAGCTGGTAAATCTTTCCACAGATCTTTCATCATACAGCAACTGAACTCTGTATTTATCTTGTAATATTTGTATATCTGTCTCAAAGATAATGCTAAATATATTACAAGCATTTGTGTTTGACAGCATTTTTGTTATTTTGAGGAACATGGTGATGATATGGCACTTACTATGAAACATGGAGCTCACCGAATGACTTTAAATACAGAGTGTATATTCAGAATTGCAACTACACCTTATCTTAAAGGAGTCATGCAGGAAGCTCAAGCATGGCTTTCTTATATAAGTAGAAATGTAGAATTACTAAAATGAGGGACAAAATACTCCTGTAATTACTTAAAGCTATAGAGAGACCATGCACCAACCTTTCCAGTAGATTGCCCATAACCAGAATAATCGTACCTGAAACATGCAACGAAGGAACAGTAAGCAAGCCTTTACATCTGTCAATGGCTGATCACAGTGTATAATACATCAAGAGCAAAGACCAGCAAATAACTAGGAAGTTTTTAATTTATCCTGTGGTGTCACAAATTAAGGAAGAAATACTATACTTGTTGAGTATGGTCTTAACGGAGAAAGATTAGGATGTATTACTAAGACCACGGGGCATGTGGACATGATGCTAGCCATCCAATCAAATACCCTGGCTGGTTATGATGGATGACACCCCGTCAACATACCAAAATGAATAAGGGTCACAAATTAGATATTCCCCTCCAATGATCTGGGGACATCACTATTGGAGCAATCCCTCAGATCATTCACATAGGGCAGGCAGGAGATTTTCAGCATCCTCCAATTCATCCAGCCCACCATCTTCAGTTCAGGAATAACGTTTCTCCACAGTAATACCCAAACCAAAATTGGTTATCTTGTGTCTTAGGGGAAAAGAAAATGCAAAGAGCCTTTTCTTGCAGGAATTTGCTGGAGCACTAGTTCAAGAAGCCAACAGTTACACCAACAAATGACCCCAAAAGGGAAGTTTGCCATTGGTTTTTCATCACACTAAGAACCAACAGATCCAGCGCACCACAAAAAAAAGAAAAGAAAAAGGGAAACTTGGTCTTTCTATTTCCATATTTAGAAAGAGTTCAAAAACAAACAAGGCTAGTTGGAAAGGCCTGAAATTCACTTGATGAGCAGGGAAAATAGCAAATTCTTACAGCAAGAAGTGAAACAACCACATAGCCACTTTTATGAGCAAGCATCAAACTGAGCAAAGACCAGTGAGCTCCAATGCTCCAAATTCTCTACAGAGAACTGAATCCCATTCAAATTTGAACTCACCCCATGATATTGACCCTCAAGCGCTTGCTCAATTCAACGAAAAGCTCCATCATTTGTCCCAAATCCGCAGCATTCCCATGGGAGTACAGCACGGTGGCGAAAGCCTTGGGGTGTGCCACGTGCACGGCCACGATCTCGTTCCCCCGCCGCGTCCTGAGCTTCATCACGTCCACGGGGGCGGCGGCGTCCCCGTCAGACCACTCCGGTATCCGCAACCTCCGCCGCTGCTCGCCGTCGCCGTCGCCGCCGACGCCGCCGTCGTCCTCCGCGATGACAGTGTAGGATGGCGGCTGCGGCGGGAAGAAGGCGAACTTCGCTGCAATGGACGACGTGACTCCGCCCATCTCCTTCTCATCAGAGAAGGCAACCGACTCATGCAACCCCGGGGAGACGCTTTGTAGCAGATCCCGAGAGGATAATCCCTCGAACTCCGGAGGAGAACGGCGGATCGGAGAGCAGGTTCGTCGTCCTAGAAGTGGATGAGGTGCGTTGCACCAGAGAGAGCGAGAGAGAGAGAGTTGGCGCGTGAGGACAACGTCGGCGGCGCGTCGGGTGGAGTCGAGGTACGAGGTGGCGGGTCGAAGTCGCGATTTTTTCCGGATAAATTTTTCTGTTTTCCGGGGAGGGTTGGTCGGGGAGAGGGCGGCGCGTGAGGTCAGTACGGTGGACGGAGGAGGTGCGGAGGTTTTATGGAACGTTGGATAGAGTGAGAGAGAGAGGAGCGTTGGGATGGTCGCCTGACGGCGGATTTCAGGTTCTAGTATATTCCAATTTAACAAGTGCGAAAAACTAAAAAAGAAAAAAAAAGAAAGACTTGGCATAATGATGACGGGGATGAAGCAGAGATTAAAAGGAAGAAATTCAATATTCAATTATTTCGCCAAAATAAATAATTTTAAAAAGATTAATTTAATGATGACCATGCATAAAAATAAATTAGCGAAAAATATTTTTATCACCCTCAAAGACATTTAGATATATATATATATATATATATTATTGATAATGAAAATATTTTTTGTTGACTAATTAGGCCTCATTAATTTCCGAGCGATCCAGCTCTTGGCCAATAATCGAGACTTGGTCAATGGGACCGGTTTCTGAGTCGGTAATTTTGTTAGGTAGCAGCCTGAAAATTCATGAAACAAAGGATGCGATTAGGGCTTGAAGTTGGAGATGCGATTACTAAACTTAAGAGTAAGAGTGTGTGTGAGATTAGGGCTCGGAGGTGGAGCAAGAAGATTGAATTGAAGAAGAGTGAAGATGATGAAGAGCATGCATGTGTGAGAGATGGAGAGAGTCAAGTTTCACTGCTTAATCGGATGGTTCCTTCTACTCATCTTTAGTACAAGTGATTATTTTTGAAAAATATTTTTCAAATCATCTATTTTCTATGAAATAAATCGAGAGGATTTGACAGGTAGATTTGCTCGTGAGGCCTCTGATTTATGATTTCAATCACCATGCATTTGACATTTTATTCATCAATTTTTTTTCTTTCTTTCTTGCAATCGATGCCTTTTGTCCGCAGTCCAGGCAAATTTCCGATGAAGTCTGAACGCACTACCAGCTAATAGAGACACCACATCGCCATCATGCCTCCTCCTCACCACCACTTTTGTCGGAAAATCCGTTGAATTCCGATCAATGCGCATTAGCTGAAAAGGATAACGTTTTCTTTAATGCATTGGGACCCTGGATTAGCCCAATCCGGCCGGTCTTGGTCTGATTCTTAGGAAGACCCGATCTTGGCTGTTGAATTTGTACTGTGCAAGTCTAGGAAGCACCAACACTATCTAGAAGCTTTCATATTGTCTAAAACACTTTGACATGTATCTAATACTCTTTGACACTCTTTAACACTCGGTCAATGCATGTCGGAAAATTTGATACCTGGTTAACTCTCTCGACACTCGAGTCCGACATTTTTGACATGTGATTCCGACGCACATGGGGCCAATTTTAAAATTTTTCAATAAATGAGATATTAAAATAAAAATATATAAGAAAATAAAAAAAAGAATAAATGGGGAAATAAGAAAAACATAGTCTTATATTTTTTTCTAACTCTCACTTTGTGTGACACATAATTTATCCCCCAAGCTTTTTTTTTCTCTCTTCCCTTATGACATGCTCTGACACATGAGTCCATAATGTGGATTGCTTATTTTTTTCCTTCAAGTTCTATGGATTATTGGAATGGAATTGAATTTGTCAAATTAAAATAATGAATAATATTAACAAATGATAAATTAATGTTTTCAGTGTAAATTCATTCTAGGCGCTTTTTTATTTGTTTATGAATTTGAATCAAATTAATTTGATACAACGTATTTTAATGTGTTGAAATTCTCTATTTTTTGAGAACCAACATGTCGGCGGTCATGTCGTGTATCGTGTATCGGTGTTGATGCTATTTAGGTGCGGTTGATCCTTTGTCTCAAGGTATAGATATGTATATGTATATTTTTTCCAAACCTTATTATAGAACTTAAAGTTCCTGGCGCCTCCTCTTTTTATGTTGTATGGATAAGCCAATCCAACCTAGACCAATTTTGTGTATACATATGTATAATTCATAATTCGAACATTTTTTTTTTTTTTAAATTTATTCCATGTGTTGTCTCCTATAGTTTGTTAATTTTAGCAAGTAGAGATTTTTGTTATTATATTATCTTCGATTTCTGTTTAATTTGCATCGGTATTCGTAGTATGATTGCTCAAAATCATACTATTGATAGATATGTAATCTTAAAGAGTAAGCTTTTCATTTTGAGGAATACAAAAAATCAAAACAAAAAGAAAAGAGAATCCCTTGGTTTTGGGGTAACCTAGGAACCACATCGGACCCATAGGGTTAATCCAATCCTCGGTCCACAACTCAATATGGTCGATTCCCGATCTCAAAAATTGGAGGTCAACATAGTGCAAATTGAAATAAAAATTAATTATAGTATTTGAAATAATTAGTTAATGAAAAGTATTTCTATTATCAACAACAATTTATATCTATTCATTTACTTATGTAAGCGATATAAGTAATCATTTTATCAATCTTGATGTCAGTGCAGGCGATTCGAAAGGAGAGAGAGAGAGAGGACTTTGGCCGCGCGTGAGGTCCCCCGCCACGAGCACTCTGGGCTTTTCGACAACAGAGACTCATCGTTCTTCGGGAAAACGAAGGATGGAAGGAGACGTAATCGTCAAGGAGTGCTTTTCTGGTAGTTAAACGTCCGCTTTATGTAAAGAAGAGCAAAAGGGACCGTGGATGAGGAAAGAGATGCGTAAAATGTCCACTTTCTCTTGTCTCAATATGAAAGCGTCGCCAACTTTGGGAAAAGAGAGGCTTCCACGAAAAGATTGGACTTGGGGGTCAAATTGGTTCCTGTTCAATTCAATTTCCGGGTCCAAATCGAAAAGATAAAGGCGAATTGCGTGAGGGCGCACATGGTAATGCCGTTGAGCTAAGGAATGAGATCTTGGGTTGTAAGAAAAAGTGAGAAGAGTAAGTGAAATACAAGTCTGGTTTTGTGGACCGATGGATTTGATCCCTCTCGGTTCGCCGTGTTTCGCTTTGGCAACTCCTGAATCTTGGGTTCGGATATCTTCCAATAAACTCTCGTCTCCCTCCATTTTTTCTTAGGTCGGTTTCTCTATGACTTATTAGAAAAAAGGATAGAAGAATACATTATGACTTGAGCTCTAACAAGTACCACTAAAATAAAGAAAAAAAAACACTGGTGGGAAAGCATTTTAGAAATTTTTTTTTTGTGGTAATTGTACTTCTACGGCGACGAATTTACATTTCTCCCTGTGAACTCTCCATTGTTCAGTCATTTTCCAAAGTTATTAGAAGTTTACTGTGTAGCGGTCAAGTGATATCTCAACTAGTTTTTGCATACTTGGACTAACCTATTTTTCTATGCAATTGTAAGAATGCACTTTCCCCTATCAAACAGGAGCATTTAAGATTTTCACGCCCACAGTGCTCCTCTAGAGACGAGCAAATTCTCTTACTGTCCAAGTTAACACTTTTCGATAGCTTTGATCATGAGATTCATATCATTTATAATTACATAAATATATATGGTTTAATATCATAAAAAATCTCAAATTGATACATCCATGATAAATTTACTTAATAAAAAATCATAAATTGGTACACACGACAAATTTACCCTTTGTTAATTTCTATTAAATATTACCATCAAACTGTTAAGTTGGATAACATGTGATAGTTGACGGGTGTACTAGTTTGAGACTTTACCTTTCGTTTGTAGTTTTTCGTGGTATTAATTTAATTTAATGAAAACTAACGGGGGGTAAATTTATCATAAATGTACTAGTTTGGAGTAAATTTGTTATGGATGTACTAACTTGAAGTTTTTAATGATTAAAAAATTATTTTACGATGAATTTATCATAAATATATCAATTTTGAATTTTTTATTATACTATCCCATACATACATACATATGTTCTCAACAATCATGGATAAGATAAAAATAAATACAATGGTTCTAATCCCATCCATTGATGGATACATTCTCCATAAGCAGGCGTAAATGGAGGGAGGGTTGGTGACAATGACAAGAGCACAGCATTTTTTGCAGGTGTCCATACACACCAGACACCAACGCACCAAAGTGCAGTGTGCAAGTCCACATGGGAGTTAGGATCATTGGAGTCCAGGATCAAGGGGGGTCCCATGAGAGAGAAAAAAAAAGAAACACAAAAAAGAAGAGAGAGAGAGAAAAGAAAGAAGCACACTAGCTCCTCCATAATTGAGAAGTATCTTCTCCTTTCTTCCAAAAGCCCAAAAGGAAAACAAAAAATTGAAAGTCTCTTCTTATCTTGACAGAGTGGGGGGTTACTTAAAAAGAAAAAAAGGACAAACATCTTCCATCCCAATCCATCAATAAAGAGGAGGGCCAAGAGTGTCCTCTCGGTCAATGGGGGTTAGTGGGATTTGGTCCCACTTTGCTTAGCATCTAAATTGGAAATTGTTGGTATGATCGACACAAAGGGCAAGTGTGCCCGGAAATTCAGATTCTTGTTGTCGAGTGGAGTGACCAGGGTTTGTTTTCGATGGAAAAATGAGAAAATGACTTTATAAGTATAATAATTTTCGTAAGATATTCGCTCTAATATTAATTGGGTAAAAAATTGATCGTTTCAATATCATCGGCGATTTTAGTGACTAGAAAAATCTGATGTGTCATTAGTTTATTATATAATGTTTGATGTGACCAGTCGACGAGATGAAGCCAACAAGCGAGCTTCTAAATATATATTATTAAGAGATTTTATTCCTCCAAATTAATGAATTGGGGCAATACCTATCCCCAATTTCCTACATTAGCCTAAATCACCTTATCAAATAAGCAATGGAGAGCAGACACAGTAGAAGGGTTCATGATTTTTTCAACAAAGCCAAAAGGAAGGTTATAACAAAGTTATTGCAGACTCAACCCCTATGGCAAAGAAACCATTATCAGCAAGTTACATCATCGGGCATTACTTCAGCACTTCAAGCTTACCTTGGTAAGTGGTACCCACATAACCGACCTGCATCACCACTTTTTTCTTTCAAAAGGTTTGCCTTTCTTTTCTGGTTGATCATTTTTCGTAATAATACTCAAAAGCTGCATAGAAGGCTTTTAAGTCTAACAAATCCCAAATGTACACAAAACAAAACAAATGCCATAATATAAATAACAAGTCACAGTCTACAGCTAAAATTATACTTTCATCCCTCAAGAAGAGATTTACACCGCAAACGTTTGGGGGTCAATTACCAAATTTAGTGATAAACACATGCCAAGATCTCCCATTTCATTTGTAATGGCTTGCGGTGCGCGTATAGGTTTAACGTTTTCATCACCATTGCTGTGCAAAGATATTAACATCAAGATCAATATGTTGAAAGAACACAAATCAAATATCTGTAAGGAACTTCTAGATCTATATTTAAATCTAGTTTGAGAGAGTAGAACTCCTAGATTTAGACATAAATCTAAATCAGTAGAGGAGAGCAACTTAATCTCAAAGAAGTTGTGGAGTTACATCACGAAGATCCTCCTTTGTAGTTGTCGACTGGACAAATGGCCAAATTGACCTCTGCGCTCACCCAAGATTAGCTATAGAAATTTATTACACACACAAATTCTCAAAACAAATTGGGAGAAAAAGAAAAGACAATCAAAGCAAGAAAAAAGAAAATCAAAGACTAATGACATGTTTGATAACATGCCAAATAGTGTATAATTCTATTCTTTTGTTCCATGGAACAAAAGAAACAAAAATATATTTGGTAACTTTTTTGTTTCCGAGAATAGATTTGGAATAGAATTAAGAAATAAAAAAAAGTTACTTATTTATTCCTAGGAACAATTTCAGAATCAGGTCTAATTCTTTTTTTCTCTTTTCCTTTTCTTCTTCTTCTTCCGCTAGTCGGTCACCAGCCTTGGTCATGGTCGGTGACCAGCTAAACAAGGTTTGGTGAGCTCGCCAGGCTAGGGTGAGGCGACCTTACTTAGCTGATGTGAGGTCGCCTCACCCTGGCTTGGCGAGGCTGCGCCTTGCAATAGCTGGGGGAGGCTCGGAGTCATCCAATCACCAATGATGTCAAGCCTCGCCTTGGCCTAGTGAGGCTCCAACGAGCTTGTCGGACCTTGTCTAGTTGATTGTCGGCTATTGTTGTAGGTGGCGATCAACTAGAGAAAGAAGAAGATGAGAAGGAAAAAGAAAAAAGAGAAAAGAAAAAAAATATAATAAAAGTATTAAAAGATTAAAAGAAATTCTAAATAATAAAAAAATTTAAGGATTGTATCAAATGCATTTATATTTCGAGAACATAAATTTTGGATAGTTACCAAACGCCTTCAAATGCTAAAAAAGTCGTATAGAGAATAGAATAAAAAAAAATCACTTTTAAGTAGAAATTATTCACGGGAACAAAATGGTTACCAAACCATCTTAAGTAGGCTCTCGGCTTCATTGAATATGAGAACATACAAGAGAGCTTCAAAAGAGGGAAAATTTTTGGGGGAGATGAGGGGTTTGTCAAAAGAGAGAGAAAAGAAGGAGATCTCATGGCACATGTCAAATTAAGGCTTGCCAATTTAGCAACATGGATCGTTCCTGTAGGGGATAAGTTTCAAGAATGGACTGTGAAGATTATAAAGAAGACGGAGTCTGAGTGCTGCTCAAAACACCTTCAAATGCTTAGAAAGTTATATAGGGAATAGAATAAAAAAGAATTAATTCTAAATAGAAATTATTCACAAGAACATAATGATTACTAAATGCACCCTAAGTAGACTCTTAGCTTCATTAAAGCCGATAGCCTACAAGAAAGCTTCAAAAGAGGGAAAAATTTTGGGGAGATGAGGGGTTTGTCGAGGGAGAGAAAAGGAGGAGATTTCATGGCACATGTCAAATTAAGGCTTGCCATTTCAATGGCTTGGAATTTTCCTACAGGGGATAAGTTTCAAGAATGGATGGTGAAGATGTAAAGAAGATGGAATCTGAGTGGAGCAAGACAAGAAGAGCCTTTGTATGCATTTGTTTTGATGGCGTTGCAAAAGTTTTTTTTTTTTTTTTTTTTTTTGCTGATTCTACTTTGACTTTTAGATTTTTGCTCTACTTCCTTGTAGGGTTTGAGAGAGAGAGAGAGAGGGGGGGAATCTCACGGCACATGTCAAATTAAGGCTTACCATTTCAATGGCTTGGATTTTTCCTACAAGGGATAAGCTTCAAGAATGGATGGTGAAGACTGTAAAGAAGATGGAATCTTAGTGGAGCAAGACAAGAAGAGCCTTTGTATGCATTTGTTTCGATGGTGTTGCAAATTTTTTGAGAGAGAGAAAGAGAAGGAAATCTCGTGGCACATGTCAAATTAAGGCTTACCATTTCAATGGCTTGGATTTTTCCTGCAAGGGATAAGTTTCAAGAATGGATGGTGAAGACTGTAAAGAAGATGGAATCTTAGTGGAGCAAGGCAAGAAGAGCCTTTGTATGCATTTGTTTCGATGGTGTTGCAAATTTCTTTTTTTGGTCGATCTTACTCTAATTCTTAGACATTTGTTCTACTTCTTTGTATGATGTGGGAGTCAAAACTCACTTTTGAAATTAAATCATTCTTATCCCAATTCTACTGAGAAGATGGGGATTTGAACCTCTTATCTCTCCCTTTCTATTTGAGAAAGGTGGCCACTGGAGTAAGCTCCAATGGTTTTGTAAAAGTTGAAATTGTTGGATGTTACGGCTTTAATAATGGCCATAGGGAATGCAACAATCGATGCAAACATACTGCAATGGTTGAAGATTGAAGAAATGAATGTGTATGCTGAATATGCAATGAGAGAGAAAGGAGTTTTCCTCACCTTTAAATTAAGCATTGTCGTTTTGGTTACTTATGCCACTCGAATGAAGAAATTTTCACGTTGGACTTTAATATCATTTTAAAAAACCACATTGGAGTAAAAAACTTAGTTTAAAAAGCCACATAGGATGACAAAATAGGCACTCAAAAAGGAAATTACCAAAAAAGTCATAAAATTATTGCTTTTGTGTCAATTTAGTCACAAACTTTTCAATTATACCAATTGATTCATAAACTTCTTCACATTATGCAAATTGAGTCCATATAGCTAATTTGTCGATATGGACATTGGTTATCTTAAGCGAACATTTTTTTAATAAGATTTTGAATTTTTTTGGTTCATTTTCTTTTCTTTACTTTTTTATTATTGAGGATCGGTATGGGTCATCGTTTGACTCTTGTCGGCCATGGGTGAGGGCATCCTAGCCCTCGCCAAATCAAGTTGCAGGTCGCAACACCCTTGCCAATCTAGGCGTCATGGCCTCACCCAGATCGAGCAAGGGCCACGATGCCCTTGCCTAGCCCAAATCTGGTGAGGGTGTTGGGCGCTTACTTGGGCAAAAGGCCTTGTGCCCTTGCTTTGACCGACGAGGGCATCGGGCTAAGGCCACCACGCCATAACCGGCCATAGCAAGGGCTCATGAGGGTGGGCTGGTGATCCTCATCGGCCCTCAATAAACAAACAAAAGTAAAGAAAAAGAACCAAAAAAATTATAAAAAATGCCAACATTAGCACTAGTTGTGCTATTTGGGATGATTAGCATCCACATAAGTGATTTCCAACTAAAATTAATTGGATGGAGTCAATTGACAAAATGTAAATGTTTAGAACTCAATTGGTTTATCATTGAATTGGCACAAGTGTAATAAATTTATGATTTTTTTTATCATTTCCCGACACTCAAATAAATGATTTTTCACTAATGTGGCACTCAAATGATCATTCAAAAATTTTGACATTAAAGTGAGCATCATATAAAAGTTATAATACTTGTAGCGTTTTAATAAAATGTACATTGTTGGCATGGAGAATTATAACTACCAACTTTTTGAGATGTATGATGTATAAAACGCTTGTATAAAATTCTTTTCATGCTATCTGAATGTGCTATGACTACTCTTATTTCATCAATCCTAGAGCCTTGAGGTCGAGAGATGCATCTACGAGCTATCAAGGGGACTCGACTCAGATGGGCCTATAATAGAGGTATATGTAGCAAAATGGATGACGGATTCATATTTTGACTCATTTAATTAGGAGGGTGATATATCAGTTAACCTAAAATTTGAATTGTAACATGAAATGGGTCTAATGAAGCAAAATTCAATTAATGATATGATCTAGGGGATATGGAAAGAAACCACTTTCAACTTAGTTAAGCAAAAAGCTATGCTACGGGCTACGGACACCTTGCTCTTGTGGTCTTTGATAGACACTCTCCACTTCAAAAGTCCAATTGCATTGGTCAACGTAATACCACTTCTAGAGCTTTTGAAGTTTGAAAATTCATTTCGGAAAAAGAAAGCAAAGAAAGCTAAAAAAGCAAAGGCGAAGACTGAAATGACAAAACTTTGCCGGCCAAATTCGATGGTGGCGGCAGTGATGATTACGCAAGCAGATTCACTTAGCATCATCGTTGAAAAGGAAGAGAGTGAGCGTCCCATATCTTGTTCATGTGACCTTATACATATTGGCCCAAGAGTTGGGGCCTCATATGTGCAGTAGGGGTGGCGCAACCCTCTTCCGCTGATGGCATAGGCGGCAACGGCCAGGGTGGCGTGACCCTCATCCGTCGTCGAAGGCAAAGACGTGCCGCCTTTCTACCGGATCTCCGTCTCCGTTGAACACAAAGAAGCAACCAAAAATTAAAGCCAAAATCAGAGGGGAGAGAGCAATAATTCCTCTTGCCCTTGCCAAAATTATTCTCAATCCCGTACAAACACAACCGATTCGAGGGACTGTCCTTCTTTACTTTTTTTTCTTTTTAATTTTTTTTTATCTCTAGCTTTTGGTGTTAAGATGGAAGAGAGAAAAAAAGAAGAAGGAATTGACTATAAAAAACAAAACCTGAATACCTAAATGATCGTTCTTATTGTGATTTTCTATTTCTATATATTTTCATTAGAAATTATTAACTCGATGATCCAGTTATCATCATTTTTCTTATATATTATACCATCATATCAATGATTTTATATGAAAATTGATTAGAATGGTTATATTGAAATTTATCGTAAAAATTTATGATTATTTTAAATTTAAGATTAATTAGATAATTATTTTTTAAAATTGTGGTGTCAGCTGTGAGGGTAAAGAGAAAAGGACAGTCATGATAGAAAAGATCTGTGTTCCACACGCAAAAGAAACCGTTGCTTTCCTTGAAATGTGTGACCACGTGGCCCATTAGTATAATGAGAGTCGGAGCGCAAGTGTAAAAGTAAGTGCGGCAACTATTCCTCAAAGTGGCAAAATTATAAAAAGGAAAATAAAGTAGGTTTAATTAATGCCTTTAAAATATTAATTATTTCGACAAAAAAATATATGAAATATTTGAGTCAAGGGAGCAACGTACAGGTTGGATATTAATTATTAACCTCATATATGATGAAAATGGGATAACATGGACGAAATGAGTCGATTTTGATCAACCCATTTCCAATCCATCCAAACTTGATTCATCCACTCGATACTTCTAAACATAGGCCTATTCTGTAGTCATGATCCTAGAGCCAAGTAACCTAACAAGAGCTATATCGAGCTAGATCTGGTTGAATTATAATTTTATGATAAAAGAAAATCATTTAAGAAAAGCATTTTCCTTTTTTCAAGTTAAGGAATTCGTTTTTCTAACGATTAAGCATGCATATTTTATTTGACCGTAGATGGTTTTTGTTGGCTAATTACTTTCAGCAAATTCAAAGCATAAAAACCCGAAAATCTAATTCGCAGACATTTTTTTCCCTCAAATAAATACACCCTAATATATCCCTAGACCCTTTTGCAACTCGATCGGTAATCTAGGAACTCGGAAATAGGAACAAAGAAGAAGTAGACTCGAACTGCTGACATCCGCCACAAGGTAAAACCACCGCCATCCCCGTGGACGATCCTTCGAGTAGTGCTCGACAGTCAAGTTTGCGTCAACTCTCAAACCTCGCAATGGCGAAGAAAGAGGACAGAGAGGAACCGGAAAATCCACATCTGTGTCCGGCCTAAGTCTCCATTCTCGACCCAACACGACCCAAATGGGCCGCTGCTCACCAGCCGTCCTCTCATCCACCGCTCTTCTCCGTCATGATTCAGCTGCGCCGAGAGAGAGCCTCTCCCGTGTTCAGTACAAGGAGCAATGCTCAGAAACTGAAATTTTTGGCACCACTCATGCCATAATCATTCCGATGAACCACTAACCCCCCAACTCAAAGTCCTGAAGGAAGCATGATTACCATCTGCAGTCCGCAGTCCATGCCTTAAAATCAAGAAATCATTGCCTAAAATCGCCACATATCCAGGGCCATGATGCCCCTCTTGCTTCCTGGCTAATCATGCCCGGAACGACCAGATGGATCCAAGCGCAGAGAGCACACATCATTACGCATAATCTTTCTCATGTGGCTCCTCATCACTTCCCTCCTCTGCACCGATTCAAATCGCGCAAGCTCGCCCACCCATTATTCGTTGAGACTTCGCCGCTCCTCCCGGCCGGTCCTCCTCCGTCAACTCAACCGACTCCATCAAGAACATCAGACCACAGTTCACAGAAATCTCAAACTAAGCCGCGAACCAGAAGGACAAAATTCACAGCACAACCCCAATTGAAGCAAACCATTTTCACCTCACCTCCCCCCAATTCTGCAAATTGGGTCCCCCTCTCCCACAAACGAAAGCCCCATCATTCCACAACACATCCGAATGGAGAGAAACATAAAGCAGCCAGGAAGTTTCAAATTTAATGAAGCGAACCCATCAAGCGCAGGCGCGCATGGAGACCGGCAAGAGGGCGACAGCAGTCATTTCGTCAGACATTTGTTTATTTTAAGGATGATGGTGGCAATCATCATCCTAATCCCGTCCCTGTCTTGGACTTTTTTTTTTAGTCTTCACGATCTAATGGCGCCTTCAAAGACCAGACCACCCCCACCCCCACCACCATCCGCGTCCCACCCACTCAAAACTAACACAGAACAGTCTCGGAGTTGACTAAAAAGCTCGTCGTTAGGAAAATTCAATGCGCTGATCGCGTTCCTTTTCCCGTTTCGGTGGCGCCACCGGCCGGCCCACCGCCACGCGCGGTCCGCGGCTCGTGAACGTCACGCTCCGGTCGCCGCGGCGCGCCGCCGGCGTTGCCCTGGCGCAGAGATGTATGGCAGAAAAGCAAGGAAGAAGAAAAGATGGAAACTATGGAGAAAAATATACTTCGAGAAATAAATTTTAATATTATTTATCAAGGGAAAAATTTTGAATTTCACATTACAATGCTGCGCTACTCGGGAATCGCTACCAGTACCGGTCGCCATGGTCTCCTGAGCAATCTGTACCGGAAAGCCGCCGACAACGGCCTGATCGAGCCGCCCCCGCCGCGCCGGACCGCAAACCCCTCGCCGCCGCCGCCGCCGCCTCCGCCGCTCCCCGTCGCCTCGGTCCCCGCTGCTTCGGTCAGCAACCGCTCACGCGCGTCGAACCTCCTCTCCGACCTGGCGGCGCCGTCGAGCGGCGGGGGCGGCGGCGGGGACGACACGAACAGGTCCCGCAGCTTGTGCCGGGCTCGGAACCTGCCGGGGTTCTCCGGGGGGCTCTGGCGGGCGAGGTCCTGCTCCGGGGAGCCCTCGCGGCGGGGGAGGCGGCGGCGATCCGCCCGGTTGAGGAGCATGCGGAGGGTCTTCCGGCGGCGGAGGTGGACGACGGGGCTGGTGGTCGGGCTACGCGAGGGGCTCCCCACGACGGCGCACTGCGTCGCCAGCAGCTTGAATTTCTGCAGAGTCGTCATCTCTCCCACCCCCACTCCCACTCCCTCCCTCTAGCTCCAAAGAGATCGAAACCCGACCCAAATCGAGCCGTTCAACGGAGACGGGCAAGATCCGATTGAAGAGAGGAAGCCAATTTCATTCCCAATCGAGCACTCCGGAGACGGCTCCTTCTCCGGCAGCACGGCGGCGGACGCACGGCTAGATACAAGTTGGTGGTGGTCGGGGGTTCCTTTCCTCAGAAGCAGAAGAAAGCGAAGGGAGGATAATGAAATGGGCCGAGCGAAGGACGGCTTTACCGATTCCCCCCCTCCTAACCCGCACACGCGCGCGCTTTACGACACGTGGCGGGCCGTGGGGATTTCGGGAATTTATGTCTTTTTTTCTTGTGGGGCCCCGCGAGGGAGGGGGGGCGAGAAGAGGAAGATGCTTGCTGTGATGGCGGACTCTTCTGCGCGAATGCGATGCGGAGCCCGTGACGAAAGGCAACGAAGAAATTTTTGTTTAGCTTGTGGATTCCATCCGATGATGCCTTCCTTCCCTTCCCATCGTGCGGAGGGAGGGCCAAGGAAGAAGGCGAAAGACCCTCTTTTGGGGGGCGTTTGCAAGCTTTGTAATCTTCTCGCTTGTCTCGACGCCTTTCGAGGGTTCCTCCTCCAGGGAATGACGGTTTGGAGCCGGGCTTTGATGCTGATGGCACGGCCCGGATGGTCCAAAATCCCGATACGTCGTTTTCGTTCCGTGCGGACGCGCTGTTCTGTTCTGGATTTACTTATGATAATGTTGTCTTGTGATCGAGTTACGATTGAATCTCAATAAGTTCAGCTAAGAACACGCCAATATGAGTTTATTGGGAGCCAAGTCTACTTTATTTTTATTTTTATTTGGGTTAATACCTTGAAAATTTTATATTAATACACATCTGATAAATTTACATTAAACAAAATTTTTAATCGTAAAAACCCCCAAATTAATACACTTTTGACAAATTTACTTTAAATGATCACAAAAAGCCCCGAACAAGTACACTTGTGATAAATTTACTCAAAAACTAATTTAAATACAAAAAATTTCAAATTGATACATTTATGACATATAAACCCTCTATTAAATTTGATTAATACTATAAAAAATCACAAAATTGGTATAATTATGACCACTGGAGAGTAAAACAATAAATTAGTACATCAATCAACTGTCACGTGTTATTCAACTGAGCAATATAATAGTAACAAACATTTAATGGAGTTAATAAATGGTAAATTTATTACAAGTGTATCGGTTTAGGGTAAATTTATCAAAAGGTGTACAAATTTAAGATTTTTGGTAATCAAAAAATTAATTTGGTATAATTTATTATAAGTGTACAAGTTTAGGGTTTTTCAAAATATTAGGCCTATTTATTTATTTTTAATCTTTTCTTAATTTCGAATATGCATATGTACTTATTCCAAAGTACATGATTATCTATATGTGAAGTCATGGATGGGGTTTTTATAGTTTCAAGAGATTTTTTAGTTCCCTGAAAAATTGACAGAACAAATATCGAAATTAGGAGTAAGAATTTGCAAGAAATAGGACTTGAACATAATATCAACAGAAAGTTGATGAATATTCTTTTGAAAGCTTTCTCTCTTCATCCATCTCTCTTTGGATCCGCTTTTTTATTCCACTCCAACCTCTCTCGATTGAGAAATAACTTTTAGTCGAGGGAGTCTCTATCTTCTCAACTTGAATTGAGATTTTCTCTCCTGATTCGGCCCGGGAGTATTTTGTCGTTTTCATCTCTACTTTTTTTTTTCTTCTTTGCTTGCTGCAGATATTCTTCTTCGCTCGCTAGGCGCATTTTTAGCTTGTTAGGAACCAGACTGTTTGTTCATGGTCATTGGACGTTTTTATATGACTTTTCTGAACTGTGGAATCTCTCGTCTCCCAATTTAAATTTAAATTTGGGAACTCTTTTCTTTCGATTTAGATTTAAATTGAAGAGTTCTTTAGAGGCCTTATGTGCTCGTCCAATCTCTCCCGATCTAGATTTGAAAGTCCGTTCAACTTATTTTTGGTGTCTCTATACGGTGATGGTATTGAGAATGTTGGATTTAGGTGTACACCCACTAGGAAAAGCCATAGCTATTAGAAAAGGAGATTACGGTATGTGCCTATCATTGACAATGATGCAAGTTTTGATGATCGATCAAAGTTTTTTCTATTTTGATGTTGAGATAGATATATATTATGATGAGATTTTATCACAACAATTTGTGCTTTATCATTTGACTTTGTTGTTCGGGATTTATTTTATTTTGAACCTCTCATACATCATCTTGAGATATGAATGAAATATTGACTTTCGACAAAAAAAAAAAAAAATTGCCACACTAGAGCCTAACATGATGCTTACATGAAACAAAGAGGATAAAACAATAGAAGTCATAATAGTAGATTGATGAGACAAGTAGAATCTTTCTTCCACTGTTTTGGTTATTTGTCAATTGAGTCTTTAATATTCTAGCTTGGTCAATTAAACGTTTTATTCAATGGGCAATTGAGTTGTTAGTGTTTTACTTTGATCAATTGAGTTCTTAATATCTTAGTTTGCTTGTCTTAGTACTCTACATTTGATAAAAAAAAAAAAGGGCAATGAATTCCTGGCAAACACAACCTCTTTTCCCCAAAAGTGAAGGGCACCAAACATTCCCTCCAAACCACCTGTCAAACCCATTAGGCGAACTCTTAATGACACTCAAATATAAAACAAAAATTCTAAGTTGGAATTTGAGGAAATGACATCCTTCTATTAGAGGGTGAGCCATTATTGCAAGATCTTGCTAAGAATGGAGGGGGAGAAATTGTTCAATTAAATTCTAAATTTATTGTATGGATGTCAATTAATTATAAAATTTTCAATTTTGTCAATTTAGTCCTAAGCTTTCATATGAAATTCCAATATATTTTCGGCCAATTTTTGTCGGAAATCACTGACATGATAGTGTGCTTTATAGGATGGCCGACGATGACTAGATTGCCTTGCCACATCAACAATTTCTAGTAAAATTGATTAGAAGAACTATATTAATATTTCAGATAAAAGTTTAGGATTGAATTGGGAAAATTGGAAAGTTTAAACTAAAATTGACATTTGTGTAAAATGTTTTTGATTGATTGGACAATTTTTCCAAATGGAGGAAGATTAGGGAGAATCATGTTGATTGTTGTGCCTAGAAAGGCTTCCCTTGAAGTTGATTGCATCGGTGATTAAATTTTTTTTTTTTTGGGTCATATCAGCGATTAATGTATTGAACCAAAATATTAAAAATTCAATCGATTAATGGCCAAAAAGCTAATGGCTTAATTTTGAAAAGTTAAGGATTCAATTAATGGAGGGCTTAAACGTTTATGACAGATGCTACACTTATTTGTAAATTCATGCTACAAAAAGGTTAATAGTATCTAGTAAAACAATTAAGCCATCAGATCAACGTAAAATTTGTGATTGCATAGATACGAGAGATGCAATGTACATCACCTATGAATAATTCGGAGTTAAAATCAAATTCTCAAGAAAATTCATCATATTGGGTGATTAGGTGTCATTCGAATTGAACCCTAGACTAATAATTTCATTTTGAAATCTTCGTTTCTTCAAACATAAGATTGCAATTGCACATGAGTTGATTTGTATTCCACATAGAATCAAGAAACAGATCCATTCCCAATTGAATTGGGGGACTTCTTAAGCAAACATGCACTTACGTGACTCTTCATTATAACCAATATGCACCCCCTATGCAACCCCCCTCTCTCCCCTATCTGGTCACCATTCGGCGTCCGTCGCCATAGCCATGACCACCTTCGACCTGTCACGACTATTTTTTTTTTTATCTTCATCGTCTCTCTTTGATGACGATTTCGCTGCGAGGGAGGGTGACAGCGACCGACGCGGCTTCTAGAGACGATAGCGACTAGTAGACTGTTGATAGAGCAGGCACAATTTTGTATGGAGTGGGGAGAAGGTTGTGGCCGGCAGAACAAACACAACGAAGAGAGAGTGTTAAAAGAATCGGAGAGAGAAAAGGAGTAAGCTCTTATTTCCGATTGATGTATGGAGTTAGGCTATGTGGTTAGGTCTACGTGGGTATAATAAATACACCAACCAGAGAATGACATATGGTGGTCCTAGTATAACCATCAGCCTATAATAAAGCAACTCAAGGAGGGGTGGGTCGTCTTCTTTAACCTTCGGTCACGAGAGAGGGATTAAGTTAGTCTTGGCAAAAAAATACTAGGAATGCCAACGGTTCGCGGCCTGTTACGAGGCGGCCCTCACCTAATCTGGGCGAGGGTTACGTGGCCAACAAGGGTCAACGGTAGCCCTTGCTAACCCTTAAAAAAAAAAAAAAAAAAAAAAAAAAAAAAAAACTAAAAAAAAATCAAATTAATAAAAAAAATTAAAAAATTAAAAATTATTCACTGGCGGCCACCTCAACTTTTTCAGCAAGCAAATTAAAAGTGGCACTTAAGTGAATGTTTTTTCAAACTTGTGATACTCAAGTAAGTGAAAAAAAGATTTTGGCACAAAGTGAGCGCCGTACGAAAGTTTTGACACTTCTAGTATCCCAGCCTCGCTAGTCTCATTCTCCCCTCCCCTCTTGTTGTTCTTATTTGTGTATTTTCTTTTCTTTTCTTGTTTCTTCTTCTTTTTCCCTCTAAGTTTGGGAGCTCTCTTCTCTTGATTTAGTTCAATATTTGAGAGATCGAATTCTTCTAATCTAGTTTTAGATCTAGGAGCTATCATCTCCTAATCTAAATCTAGGAATTTACAAAATATGTTTTTAGGGATTTGATGCTTTAGTGCTTTATCCATGCATAAGTCATTTACTTCTAGTTTCAATGGTTATTGCAGGAGTTTGAGTGTCTCGCTTAACCACAAAAATTTGCTTTCCTAAATGGTAGATTTGTGATTGTTTAACCAGCTTTGGTTGTCTTCCTACCACAATAGTGTAGAGGAAACTGAACCTAAGCGTGCACTGTCGATTGACGACTCCTTAATTATTATGAAAGGAATTTCTAGCGTATGCTTGTCATCGATGAAAATACAATATCTAGTTATTGGTCGCTGAATATTTTGCTTGACATTTTTTTATGTGTGGAACAAGTGTGTGCTTAATTTCCCTATTGTTACTCTGTTGATTTTGCTTATTTTTCGGATTTGATTTTGTTTTGTAGTATTTTGGGCTTTGCTCTCCTTCGATTTGCTTTACTATGTAGTTTATGTACTTCTCATGTATCCTTTTGTGAAATTAAAACAACTTTCTCTTGACAAAAAAAGGAGAGGATATTGACATCTCCATTTGATTCGCACATCTTAATTGCACAGAGTATCAAGGTTGTTGGCTCAGCATATTCATTGGCTTTCTTAGTGTTGAACGTGGCTCGAAGTTAGACCTGATTAACTTTGAAGTGATTTTTCTTTTGTCAAAAGAAAATTTTATTCATTTATCAAGTTCAAACATAAGAGGAATATATAAAGTTTCGAAGTAAAGCAAATCCTAAAAACTGCAAAACAAAACAAAATCCAAAAAACAAAAGAGTACAGCCTGAAAATATAAGAACGCTCTTGTCCCAAAAAACATCAACTGTTGTAGTAACAAAAAACAATCAGCTGGCCAATTATCGATATTGTTAGTGATGGACATACATGTTGAGATCTTTCCATCAAGAATTTAGGCCTTGTAGTGAGTGCTTAGGTATCACCATATGGAGACAACAACAATAACAATATGTTGACCTACCATAGATCGATGCCTCTAAGGATCCTTTAGATCTTGATTTAGATTTGGAGAGAAAATTTTTGGATTTAGATTTAGACCTAAATCGGGAGAGGGGAATTTTCGCCAAATCTCAAAAAGTCATGGTATCGCGTTCCGAGCATCCTGCTGACCGGATTGGTGATAACGTTCACAAATTTTTTAGCTGCAAGCATATTTATTTACTATGACAAGTGAAGAAAAATAACAACGAACGAAATAAGGCACTAACGAGACAACAAAAGACTCCCATATTAGTCGGGAGAGGGAAAAAAAAGAAAATCAAATCCGAAAAAAGAAAAGTAGGGCAAAGCAGTCTCTTCGCTTCACAAATTGAAGCCAAGAGCTTGCAATTGAAGTTTCTTTCAAGGAGGGTGTTTTTGGGAGAGAGAGGGTTGCCCATAAAGAGTTTAGAGTTTGTGTCGGCTGTTGTGCAAGCGACTTGAATTTGGATAATTATAAAAAAAGTTGTATATTTATTATACAATTATCAATTTAGTTATAAACTTTTTAATTTAGTCAATTTAGTTTTAAACCTTTTGATAATTTTTGAATGAGTCATTCCAATCAATTTAGACCATAAATTACTAATGTGACATTCTAGTTAACTCCAACCATCTACTTGGCACAGTTAATAATGGTTGGCAACTGGTGCTGGTAGGGACAATTTTTGCGAATATTAAACCTTTTCTTTTCTTTATTTTCTTTTCCTTTCACTTGTGGTTGGCCTTGTTAATGGGTGGCAATTGGCCACAGGTGAGAGCCATGCTTGCCTAGATATGGGCAAGGGCATCATGGCCCTCGCTAGCCATCCCTTGCCTAGGCGATGGGAACGGAAACCACGGTATGCCTTGCCGTTAAGCTCCCCTTCCTCAACTTGACCCCATGTCGGTTCGACAACACATTGGTGATCGCCTCCATCACATATTGAGGGAACGAAGCAAGCATCGTGTTAAACAAGAGCAGCAAGAACAACCACGTTGTCCTCACTAGGTCGTGAGTTGCCATTGAATTGGAGGCCTTCTTACGGCGAAGGAATGACATTGAACTCACTAGATTTGGGTGAGGGTCACCCTCGCTAGCCACCCTTTGTCCAGGCAAGGGCTGCGATTCCTTCACCCAAACGTGGCAAGCGCAACCCTTGCCTATGGTCGGTTGTTGGTTATCGTCCAAGATTGGCAATAGGCGAAAAGGGAAAGAATAAGAAAAAAAAAGAAAAGGAAAAGAAAAGAAATTTTAAAAAAATTGTCAACGTTAGTATCAACCATGTTATGTTAAAAAGTTGGTGCTGATTGGATCGCTAGTCAGCAAACTTCAGCCAAAATTGACTGAAGGATAAAATTGGAAGATTGTGAAAAATTTTATGATTAAATTGGTCAAACTGAAAAATTTTAGAGCTGAATTAGCAACTCTATAATAAATTTAGGACATTTTAGGCAATATTCCACTTGAATTAGATTCGGGGATATCCGAATGAAGCACCAAAGGAGAGAAGCTACGGTGGGTCCGAAATGCTTTTTATTCAGACAATTCGATTCTAGACTGGACGCCCGACCAGGGAAGCAGGTGGACGGCCCACGGGCTAACCGCCCGTTAATCAACGTTTAGTCGATACCCTGTGGTCCTCAGACATTTTTGCATGGAAGCCAAATGGAAAGAAGCCACTTACATGGTATATATAGATTTTCATCAATTTTTCAAATGCGATTTTCATTGTCTATTAAACGAAAGAAGAAAGAATTGTAGAAAATACTTGGCAATTTTTGTGAATTTCAATTTAAACAGTAAGAATTTTATTGATTACTCGCCAATTATCTTGATTATTGTGAACTAAGATTTCATCCATCTGTAATTCATTTATTGGATCGGTAGTCCATTTATAACTATGTGCTGTCATAAAAAATTTAAGATTTTTTCCTTGTTTTTTTTTTCATGGATTTTGTTTTTGGAGAAATTTGAGGTTGAAGTGGTCATTGGAATTGTTTAATTATAGTATAAATGTGATTCAAAAATTTGACGTGCATAATTTTGGGAGTGTTGAAATATATGTAAGTTTGCCGGAAAATTTATTATTATATGATTTTATTAGTTTAAAATAGTTCATTTACCAAACTCCAAATTTTAAAAGATCGTAGATTTGCTATTATTTGTGAATGGGGTTGTTATAATTCATGGGTGATACGTGGAGGAAACTCTTAAATTCTTAGCAAAATATAAACACTTTTAACCATATTTCTAGACATCTATACACGAAATTATATTTTCAAACACGTTGTATCATCCCTTTTATGAATATATCGAGTTAGGATACAATTATGATGCACGTTGTGAGCCCCATCGATATCAAGTGATGTGGGCACCCCACTGGTGAATGCGCCAAGGAGTTACCCTGGAAAAATAATGCAAGTTCTAATGAAAGCTCGTTCTAGGAACGTCGACATCGTTTCCCTGGAAAAAAATGCAAGTTCTCCAATGTAGTTACCTTCCTAGATGAGATTTCGGAGGACAAAATATCGATCACTGAATAATCAATACATCTCAGAGGAAAGCAAAACACGAAGCCGACCTGTACGTATCATGTTCTGCCGCCACCAAATTCCAATTTAGTTGAATAATTTCCAGCGACCAATTCACTATGTGGCAAGCAATAAATGTTGGTGGACCAATCCTATTCTTCCAGATTTATACGATTAGCAGGGACCACCAAGTTCGAGCTGCCTAGTGTACAGTAGGCTTCACTGGCTTGCTGCAACTAAACTGGAAAAATGTATGTGCCTACGTTGAATTATAATCCCAGCTGCTGTACCTCGAGGAAGGGACCGGATATGTGCCCTGCCAATGAATATCAACTGAAGTTCATATGCAAAATGAAAACATGAAGGTTTTGCTCCTGCTGCTTCTGCTTTTTCGGTCTAAAATGCATAAACAACGACAATCAGAAAACTGAGCAAAGGAGGATGTTTTGGCTTCCGCATCTGTAGACTACGCAATCACACTCATCCTAATACATCAGCAACATCAAATACTTGCATGGTAAATCCATTAACATTAGTAGTAACTCGTAAAGATGACATTCTCTTGGACAATCCTGGAATGAATTCCTCCTGTGATACCAGATGATTACCACTCAATATAAGTGCATTGCATGGGCTGGTTTCCTTAACATTTCCAAGAGAGAACAGACAGCAAGTGTATTGATCAGAGAATATCATAAAACAGATAAATAGTGCAGGTCGCTTTTACTATGTACATTGCTCTCAGTGGCTCCTGTCCACCCCCTTAATCACCATCAGACTAGATTCTAGACGGCTAGAGAGCTTATGGTCATCATACATGAAATCACTTTTCCTGCTTCAAGATTTACGAAATAACCAGAATAGGAATCTAAATCGCTAAATGGAATTAGGTGGGGTGGAGCTGCTTCCCCAATTAGGTGAGACCACCGAGTCGGGGGAAAGCAGGGGAGGCATATTCTTAAGAAGCCCAACATCATCTGACCTGATGTCAATAACCTCGGCTTTCTTAACTCTTGCATTCTCGTACTGAAATCCTCTCAAGCTGTCTAGAACTTTGTCCATAACCTCAGCTTTCTGCACTTGTATCTGCTCAGTCCCAATGCTTTTCAGAGAGTCCAAGACTTCTCCCATAGTCGGCCTCATATCCCTTTCCTCCTGCAAACACCGAAAAGCTAACTCTGCCACCAAGGTCATCATTCTCCTAACTGCATAATCTGTTTCAAACCCCAGAGAAGTATCAATCAGTTCGTGCAATGCACGATTTTGAATTCTGTTGACAGCCATGTTGGCCAAATTAATGTCTTGACGATGCCTATTAGTGTCAACTGCAGGTCTTGATGATAAGAGTTCACATAAGACAACACCGAAACTATATACATCACTTTTGCCTGTAAGTTGGTAGCACTGATAATACTCTGGATCCACATAACCAGGAGTTCCTTGTGGAGCAGTAGATATATGGCTGACATCTGTGGGGAATAACCGTGAAAGACCAAAATCGGCCACCTTTACACGGAAATTGTTATCTAGGAGAATGTTATTAGTCTTAACATCACGGTGAATGACATCAGACGTGTGAAGGTATGTGAGTGCATCTGCAGTCTCAACAGCTATATTCAACCTAACACGCCAAGGAAGCAAATTAGAACTTGCTCGCTTTCCATAGAGATGATCGGCCACTGTTCCATTTGGAATATATTCATAGACAAGAAGCAGCTCCCGGCTCCGTCTTGAGGTGCATCCATACAGCTTCACTAGGTTTGGGTGGTGCAGGCGTGTTAGGATGTCGACTTCATTCATGAACTGCTCAACACGTCTCAAATTGTTCTCGTACAGGCGCTTGACTGCAACTACTCGCCCATCACGAAGCTCGCCTGCAACACAATCATTACTATTTTGATTAGTGCGCTAGTAATTCCCATGGTTCATTACATTAAATGACTGACAGTGCATGCCCCTACCATAATAAACTGTCCCAAAACCTCCATCTCCAAGTTCGCGAGAAGGATCGAAATTCTTAGTTGCCTCTTCAAGTTCTACATACTCAAAGACTTTAACTCCAAAATAGGTGCTTCCCTTCTCAAGATCGGACTTCGAAGAAGGATAAGACGGTATGCTTCTGGTGAAATTACTTGATAAGAGAAGGCTTTTGTTTGAAGGAGGACTGCCAAGATCTTTGGTTTGAATTTGGGAAGCAGCTTTCTTTTTCTTTGTCCGCGCTAAACAGACAAACAAGAAAACTAGCAGAATCCCCACAAAACCAGCTCCGCCAATGCCAAGGCCTGCACAATATGAATGAACATTCGCTTTTCATCACTTATTGGATATCGTTAATTTGCTCATGGTCAGAGAGTATGTTACCTAGACTGAGTGATTTAGAATCCTTCTTCCCTGCATCAGAGATAAGACTGAGAATTAATAATCGAACCATAATGGCTAAAAAAGTGAGAAGCACAGACAAGAATAATGTGAGTTCTCTAATCCTAGTCTAAAAAAGAAATTAATTGGCTTTGTTGCCCAAAACATTTCCTGATAATTATTCTAGAGAATAAGAAAGGACACCCGAACTATACTTAAAAATGAGAGTGATCAGACGGGACAAGGGAAAAAACATTAATCATTTATCTGTCATTAAGTAGCTCTCCAGCCAAATAAATTGCAATGATTCTATGGTAATTATCTCACAAACAACTTTTCCTAGATTTCAAGTTTATTCAACAGAAATAACAGTGATAATCATTAGAAAGAACCACTCTCATCTGAAGCAATGTACCGGACATGATAAATCTTGATTCAGCATGATGGTATATCATATGATGGTAAATGCTCTCTCTAATTATAATCAGGTCGAAACACAAATTGCCTCCCCTCACATCCACAAAGCAACACATAAAGTTCTTCCCCAAATCTGATTCTTTCTTGGACAGAATTTAAGGGAAACTTAATTAAATTCTCGATGTCATCTACTCAGTATTGTGACTCATAGCCTACAAGGTGCTTGTTTTAAAAAGGCTGGATGTGATAGATGGGTATCAACCTTTACCAACTCTCCATGATCTCCACCATTCCCTCCTAACAAAACTGTATCTTAATTAGGAGAAAAAAAATATAATTCTCTATTGAGCATTGATTGGCAGCCTCTAAGGGACATCTATTAGAGGATCATTTTAGATGCGGGTGGCAGATAAGATGTCACTTATCAAAGTCAAGGGGAAAGTGATGGATCGCTCAAGTGTGGGTGAGCCTTCCAACAACTAATCTTTGCTTTAGTCCAAAGGAAACTTATGGAAGCTTAGCAGTTAGCAGGGCCAGCCAAACTCTTGTCAAAAAGTACAAAGGGGCTCTTTTTTCCTCCTGGCTAACCCTATGTTTGGGCAAAAGAACTGGGAAGGAAATAAAATGACGAGGGAAATAAGAAGGCACTGAGATTGGGAGCGGAGAATACATATCTTCTCTTGACCTTGTTTGGATGGAGAGGAAATTGGAGGAACGGAAGTGAATAGAAACACCTAAATTTACAAGTAAAATAAAAATTCTTTGCTTCAAAATGACTTCGTTTGAGATTGTTTCTTGTGGGATCCAATTGAAAACTTTCTCTCCGCGTTATTCTCTCTCCAATTTCTTTCTTCTTCCAAACAATGGCATATATATATTTTCCCCCATATTTTCCTCTACCCTTTTCTTTCCATCCTATTTCCTCACTCCCAAATTGCTCGGCAAAGTAAAATAAGTGATGAAGAAAAGTTAAGATGAACTACCTTGAGTAGATTTACCAGTTGTTGCCTTTGGGGTTGCAGCAGATGTTGATGAACCACAAGTTTTGGAACCAAAGAACTGATCAGGACAATAGCAAGTAGTCTGATTCGTAGCGGGATCGTAGCCACACACTCCATTCGATTGAGTGCACTCAACACATGCTTCACCATCCACCTTCAGCTGAACCTCAAAACCATGCTGCAGCAAGTTACCTATACTGGACGAGCTATTCCCCCAGGAACTCCAGAGATACGTAGAAACCGGGACTACCACGCTCTTGAAGCACGCTCCAATGCCAACACTCCACTCTGACAACACATAGACCGCTGTGTACGGAACCCCCTGGACAGAACACGAGGGTAGGCCCGCCAAAGATGGGAAAACCGATGGGCAACCGTAGAGGAAAGTGAAGTTGGTGTAGCCGTCGGCGATTTGGAACAGCGAGGAGTCGAGAGCCGTGTTGAGGAAATTCGTGGAACAGATTCCCTGCATAAAGTCGTCCCTCGCGATTCTCAGCACCCGAGAATACCACTCCAGAACACGGTACTTCACATCCTGTATCACGATGGTCGCGTCACTTCCGTTCTCGCACTTGAGCTCCAACTCGGGATACCCACAAAAGTTCGTCCTGTCGCCTCCCCAGAAAGGATAGCCGACGCCACTAACGTCCCCGCAGCTGAACGTGCCGTTGCAGTTCGAGTAATAATCCCCGCCCAGGGAACGAGGAGTCTTGATCAAGATCAAGAACAGCGGAAACAGCAAGCGTAGAGCAAGGGACGAGGAGTGAAGGAGGAGCCCAAGAAAGGGACATCGTGCTTCACCACGAAATGGGAATGCGGATGCTTGAGAGAGGAAGTGGAAGAGGAGTTGAGGAGGAGACATCACTTGGGTTTGGAGAAATAGTCCAAGAAAAAGGAGGCTAGAAAATATCGTACGTCGGGTTGACTTGGTGCGAGCTCTGAGTGTATCACGTTGAACAGAACATCGGATTTTTAATGGTTTCCGTCCGCGAATCGACCGGCTCATTAAACTAAAAGACGAGGGCCATTCGTTGCCCACGCAACCCTCACCTAATCGAATCACTCCACGTCCTTTCACGATCGCAGCCTACATGTTTGGATTGCTATGTGCTAACCACTGGAATCTCGTAGATTAGTGAGACTCGGGATCGCTCTGAAAGTCATTTAAATGATCGGCGTATTTGTTTTTCTCATTCAAAATGTTAAGATCGTCAAATTACGTAATATCTTGAGGTCATTGAAGATAACATTTATGTGGTGTTCATTTGATTATTATATATTAATGGCATGATGATCCGTTGGATTGTCATTCAGTAAAGATTTGAATACCCAATTGAAAAAGAAGAAGAAGATAGGCATGTATACCTCAAAGATAAGTTTTAGAAATGGTTGAATTAGAAATGGGATTTGAGATGGAACGAATTTGTGAGTTGGCATAATTGCTAATCAGGATGGGAGTCAAACTAAATAATGATGCGATTCGGCAATTAAAAAAAGGGAATAAGGTGAAGCTGCTTTCTTTCTGCTTTCTAGTAGAATAGACTCGTTACATGGTTGGTTAAATGAAGGAGGTGGTTGAAGATAAATTCAATGGCTGCTAATCCAACTGCTTCTTCATCATCATTTAATGTCATCATTATGGAGATGCCTACCACTGCTGTAGCTAGCCAAGTTAGTTGGGCATGTTGTTCTTTCTTTCCCTTTCTTTCATTTTCTTTTCAAGTTTTTAATTTCGGGTTTTTGTTTGCAACATATATGTTCCGCAATATGCAAATGGGTGAGGTTATTTCCACACAACAAATTTGGGCAAACGGACATTCTTTTTGAGATGATCGAACAAATTAACTTCGATTTTGGCTAAGCATATATTACTATTTAATGAGACATTTTCTATGCAATTGTGATCCATGATCCCCTACTTTTTATCTCAATTTACCTAAAAGAATATCCTTTTGAAGGGAATCGGAAAAAAAAAACCCCCTAAAATGTGCTTTAAGTTAGAAACTCAACTTGGGATTTATTTCGTTTTCCATCTTAAAATCATAAAAACTAAATAAGATTAGAAATATCAAGATTAAACTTTTATATAGTTCGACCATTGAGAAAGTCATTAACACTGTTCACAACCCCATAATATTAATATGGTTGAGCAAGTTTTTTGATGAAGATTTATGACTTTGGCTATAAAGAAATTGGAATTAGGCTTCACCCTCCAACAAAATCACTTAAAGTCACTAGGGCCTTGCAACGTTAATTGGATTTAATTCCAATTAATCTGCACTTTTGGGTAGAGAATTACAATTTGATTAGAAATTTCAATTGCATGTAGCTATGGCATAGGTCTAACGGAATGTGTTTACATAGTTTAATTGGCCTAATTTTATCATCATTTCTTTTTAGATTAGCCCACTTTTTCCCTCAATAGGACAAAAGTTCTTTACAATTTAGCCCATGGAAGGATTAAATTGCATAAAAGAAAAACAAGGAGAGGCTAAATCGGTTCAACCTGGCTCAACCGGTTCGACCGTTCCGGCGGATGGGGCGGGTTCATCCCCTTTCTGACTGGCTCACGGTGGTTGAACACCATGAGGTGGCCCGGCCCATGGTCGATGTCCTTGTACAATCACTTTTTGAAAATTGTGAATTTGCCCTAGGTTTGTTGAAAATTACGAAAAAGCCCTCGATTAGCCTTTAATCTTAAAATTGGCGTCAAGAATCGATTATACCATTCGTTGAGGATACATCATGACCATTGAGATTAACACGTGCCTATTTAGGATGTCATCTAGGGTTTGTTAGAATATAACATAGCATCAAGGGCTAGGATTCCCTCTCCCAAGTCCATATGAATAGGATTTTTCCCTCCAAAACAAGGATGAGGCATTCATTTGTATAAATACAGATCTGAAAAACCTAAGAAATTCTCTCAAAAATCTCTCTCCCAAAAACCTCTAAAAAACCGACTCTATCTCCTCACTCCCTTTCTCATGCACACGGTCCTCCCTTGCCACCGTCACTTCTTGCCACTCACCGTGCCCTCGCTGGCGACTAGCTAATCGATGTTGGTCATCTCGATGTCCTTGGACGTCTCTCAAAGCCACTCAACATTGGTGCCTCCTTCGACGATCGTCTTATCAGCTTGCCTGTGGCCAATCTTCCCTCTCGTGTGCGAAGACATTTCCGCCACTCGTTGCTCTTGTTCCGATCTGTACTGAGCTACTCTGGCAGTTCTCAGGTGGTCGAGGACACCTCAGGACATCCAACAACCTCCCTCAATCATCCTTGAGTCAATCACAGTGATCGACAATCATCAAGTCCTTCGATCCATCAATTTCCTTGTGCGAGTCCAACCGATGTCCGATCTCACACCAGTAGCAAACGACGATGATTTGACCCTCTCTGGTGGTCTTCCTTCATCCTCAACCCTTCTTGGAGCTTCCTCGGTGTTCCTTGTTTGCTGTGGAGGCTTGATCGTCCTCAATCGAGCTTAAATCGATTGAAATGTGTAAAAGGTAACTCTTAAGCCTTGAGCTTGATGAAGCAAGGTCTCGATAGGAGACCGGGGCTGGAGCTCATATTTAGGGTTTGATTGATGATGGTTGTGCCTATTTTAGATGTTTAGGATGCTTTAAAATGGATGTAGATGATTAATGATTTGATGTGATTATGCAATTTCGGATGCTTTGAATGTGATTGATTGCTTGATTTGATGTGATTATGCAATTTCGGATGCCTAGATGATTGATCTAATAAATATTTTGGAATGAGCTTGTAAATGTGGTTTTCAAATCTAGATGTCTTCAAAAATAGATGATTCAATTATCTTTCCAACGGTATATTGTATGCCCTAATCAGACTTTGTTTGCTAGGGTTTTTGCTTGTGTAAATTTCGTTCTAGAATCTGCCGATTCATTGAATTAATGTTTTCTCCACGACCTGTTCTATTTCCTAAATTTTTGTGGAATTTTGTGATTAGAATTAATTTTTGATGTATTCTAGGGTTTTGGTCTTGACATTCTGAACTAGATGTGATAAAAATAAATTTCTAGATTTTTATCACATCATTTGTGTGATGTAATTCATGTAATTGATTGAGTCGTTCTGTTGTAATTTTGCCTTGATGCATGTCTCTGTGGAACTCTCTTCATTTGAGCTCCTTATGATCCTAATTCATGCATGATGTCTCTCAAACATACTTAGGAGACTTTTTCAAGCTTTGATATGACATATGGTATGCGCAAATTGAAGGTATTTGCTATGTGAAAACATCTCCCGAATTTGTCATTCCTGTTCTGAAATTTGTGAAATATTCTGTGATGTTTAGGGTTGGTTGACTTGTTTGACTTCATGAATTTTCATGATTTTCCACACAATGTTTTAGGATTAGATGCCTTCATCACTTTTTTCCCTCACATGTATCTCTAAGTCATGCTAAAATCTCATAATTTTCATGCACCATATAGGTTAGATTACAAACCAATTTCTATACATCATGCCCTGTTTGCTTCATGGCTAATTGACCTTGTATGCTTCTTCGACTTTGAACAACTTTTGGGTGCAAAATTATAGTTTGATGCCTTCTGCAAAGTCATAAATTATGTACGTACCTTTCTAAGGACACCGATTTTGTCCAATTCTCATGTCGTATGCCCCACTTTTTATTTTTGCAAAATTATTCTTGAAATCTGCCAATTCTGTGTGCTTGGATTGCATGCCCTGTTTTAGTGAGTCCGACTCTTTGTAGATTTTTTAGGAATTTGTATATGATGATTCCGTGAATGAGCCCTAAATGAAAGTTGTTTGAGATATACATTTCTATATCATATTAAATTTTGGAACTCACTATAGGGTAAATCATCTTCAATTTGCATGTTTGCTCTGCTGCCTTGCCCTATGTCTGATTGACCAATGCATATTCTAGGATTTTTAGAAATTCACGTGTTGCGATTTGTGGAATGCTTTTTCCATGTGAATTGTTCCTTATACAATGCTTGATATGCTATAAAATTTCAGAACTAATGAACCATGGGTCAACGCCTTCATTGTCTGATTATATGCTGACCTGTTTTATGATGATCTGTTTTTGCCTTTACGATATGTCTCCGTTCTAGAAATTTTAGAAAATTATGCATACTGATATGGGTTTTGTTGTCCCCATGAGCTTTGATCCACACACTCTGAAATTTGTTCTCAAAATTTTCCGAAAAATAAAAAGGTGATTCAATGATTTGCCGAGCCCCTCAAACTTGTAGGGCAATTTGAATTTTTGCATGTTACCTATTTCGAATTTAAATTTTATTTAAGTGATACCCACATAATTAAAAGAACTTGGCATGCATCTGTCATGACCTAACCCCTCCGTTAACTAGATAGGTTCTGTTAGGTTTAGAGGTATTGTTAACTTTAGGCTAACAGCCTTCCTTTGATTGAGGTTCTCCCAAGCTCATACCTCATGCAATATTAGATGTTCAAAATTTTAATCGATTAAGCCTATGCAAATCTCAACATAGAAGTCACCACTAGCTTATTAGAAATTGACTAGGAACCCAATAAGATATGAGAGAATGTCTTATTATTTATGCAACCAGAGATTTTAAACTTAAAAACTTGATTATGTTAACCTTAAGGCTAACACCCTTTCGGCGCCAAATGTGTGCAAACTAATGACACTTTAGCCTATCCAAGAAATTTAAGATTTGTTTTAACCATTCTAGAGTGGGAAAATAACATCCAAAGTATTAAAATGTGCAATCAATTATAATCATAAAGGAAAATACACAAGCATCTAATATTGTCCCTAAAGAGGAAATGGAACATCAAACAAAAGAACCCTATTATAAAGCCTCAAAGGCTTATCCCATTTTGGGCTTTTGCATTTTTAAGTGCTTTCCAAATTTTCTATTTTTTCTGAAATTTCTATTTTTTAGTATTTTTTTTTTTGGATTTTTAGAAGAATCTTTTTGAATGATTTTCTTTTATTAGGACTTGGAGACATGCCTGAGTAAATTGACCCAAACCCTATTGGTCCTAGTTAGACTAATGACATGGACTGGCCTTAAGGCCCACACAAAGCCCCAATTAAACCCACACGAAGCCCCATTAAATTAACCCATAAAATTTTGCAAAACAAGCCATTTCATTTTTTAGAAAGACTCAGCTCAGCCTACCTTCCTTGCTCCTGACCCGAACCCATTCACCAATTTCTTAGCCCATTCCTTTTTCTTTATTTCCATTTTTTCTTTCTTCTTTTTCTTGTTTTCCCTTTTTTCTTTTCTACCTTCATCTTCAACCTCAACCTTCTTCTTGCTCGAGCCGAACCAAGGAAGCTCACGGTCCTTTCATCTGAACATCTGCATCTCCTAACCAAACCTAGGAAGCTCAACACCACCACCATGTCCTCGACTACCGACCATCACCTTACACCGATGCTGAGTATCGCGAACCTTAAAAATATGCTACTGAGCCCATGTATTTAACAAACAACGATTTCTACCAACAAAACAACAATGATGGACTAAAATGCAATAAAATAGACTAACTAGAGTGGCCTCACTCGAACCACGGGTTTCATTGGTAAAAAGGTAGCTCTGGTGAGGGAAGGATGAATGGCAACTTGATGATGGACAAATATTTCTAGGAAATCACATGAGAACACAGTGAAAACAAGAAAATTTAGATATCGTTCAATAATGCCAGTATAATCAATGCATTAAAGTGGGTTTATAAAGATCGATCTAACTATGATCGTTTTGGCATTTCATTTGGGCATTTCTTCTGGGCATTTCTTCAAGCAGATGAAATGCGACTCAACATACACGTTCAAGAGCAAGATTTATGATGATATTTGAATTAGAGATGATGTAAACGATGAGTCATTTAAGGATTGGATTGCTTAGGTTCTTTGGCGAGTAACCCTTTCTTTTAGAGGATTGACAAAATCTTGGACAAAGGTTTAGAAAGCGGCGTGAACTGACCGGCCATAAAACGGTCATGTTCCTCCTTGTTGGGTGTTCTGGGTGAAGCGAGGTGGTTGGACATAAGTTGCATTAACCTCTGCTACAGGTTCCTTATCTTTTTTAGCCGAGAATCTCTTATACGAGTTGGTTTGATTGGACACTCATCCATTATGCAGGACCATTTCAATTCGCTCACAAGTAGGGATTAGCTGATTGAATGACTCAGCAGTCAAGCTGAGCATCCAGCTTTGATATTCTGGTGGGAGTGTCTTCATAAACAAATCCATCGACTCTTTCTTCATCGGTTTAGGACTAATTTGAGAAGTCACGGCTCGCCATTTCGTGACATATGCCTTGAAAGATTCCGTCTTCTTCTTTTCTGTATGAATTAACTCTTCTCGGGATGGAGTAACATCAATATTATATTTATATTGCTTGAAGAAAGCATTAGTCAAATCCTCCCAAGTCTCTAAGAGATTAATTCTCTTTATGATGTACCATTGTAATGCCAGCCTTGTCAAACTCGCTTGGAACGATTGAATCATCAGGGGTACATTGTCAACATATTGGGTCATCCTAACCAGATAAGTCTGTAGATGGATCTTTGGGCAAGAGGTGCCGTCATACTTTTCAAAGTTAAGCATTTTCAACTTCTTCGGCACTTTGACTTTTGCATAAAGAGACAAGTTTGTCGGGCTTTGGCAATCTAAACCCTATAGTTGCTTAAACTTTTCCTCAATTTTCGCCAAGCCTTTTTCTTGCTCGGTTTTTGGTACAACTGGGTGTATCACTTGTACCTCATCATTAGTAGCAATTTGAGGCATGTTAGTGATTTTGATTGTAGGAACATCACTAGAGTTTGATGGGCCAATTGCAATCATATTCTTGCCCTTATCTCTCGAATCACCAATAGGAGGGTGTAAAGGTAACACCACTTCAACTTGCGGAGTTGGGACAATGTTCGATTTGTTTAGAGAGCTGCTCAAGGACATTCAGAACTTGCTTCATCTCTGTTTCAAGGGTAGCGACACAAGCTTGTTCAGTAACACTTGCTTGTTTAGTGTTATTGGCTATTGCTGCTCTAGAACGAGTACGAATAGGTGATCTCGGGTGAGCTGTGTTGTATCAATGTTACCTAGATGTAGAAAGCATAGTAAGAATCATGACAAATGAAATTGATCCATGACAACGATTGATCGCGCATTTTATTAAGTGAAATCGAAATCCAAAGATATTAATCTAAGAAATTAAAATGACTCCCTAGGAAATTAAATCCTAAAACATCAATTTGAGAAATCGAAATAACACCCTAAAGTTGAAATTGAACTCCTAAACATGATCATAAAAACAATCTAGCGTCTCTTCTCTATATACAATTGGGAGATCACTGTCTTTCGAAGCTTTTTGTTTTGTTGAACCAACTCAAAGATACGAGCCTTGTTCACTTCCACTATTTCTTTAAGATGCTCAATTTGCGCTTTACGAGTGAGCTGCACTACGACCTCAGGTATTACAGGGAGTAGAGTTGTAGGAATTTTGTGGTGGTGGATATAATAATTTGAGGCATGATAAATCTTCACTTCTCCCTTCAACCTTTTGGGCACCACTATCTTTTCTTGTTGGCATTCCTTCCACGCGCTTTCAAAACGATCAATCTCTTCCAAGTGTTTATGATCCTTAGCATGAAGAGAGTTCGAAATAGGTCCATACGAAGAGGAGGTTGAATATCTTGGAGCACACGGTATTGGCAGGCTACCCTATAAGGGTAGTAAGATGTTGCACTAGTGATTACCAACAATGGAACCGGATCATCTTTCTTATGACAAAAATGAGCCACACCAACATGAAACCATTTAGCATACCACAAGAAGCCCTTGGGATCCAGATTCTTTAGAAAAGTTACCCAACTGGAATATGACTTTCCGGTATACTTCTTCTCTAAGATTGAAAACCTTTTTATTGGATGATTAGAACCTTCTATTTCACCTCGACAAATGAAATGACCAAACTCCCTCATGTGTGAAAGAAATCAAATTTGTAAGAGGTGGGAGATGCACTCATGATTTCTCCTCCATTTTGTTTAAAACGGTTGAGAGATAGAAATGTTTCAGCCAAAACCATATTTATAAAATTCATGCCAGCACATGCTTGCCTAACCACCCATGTAATCAAATGATTAATAGCATTTTTTCAGTGAGGAAAAATTATAAATCCAAAGAATGCTAAAATGAATATCTTACCTTTTTGGCACATTGGAGATTGGTTTGAAAAATGATCAGCCAAAAAGGAGAATGGGCATGCATCGCAATTAGCTTTCAAAATTTTGGTAGAAGAACACTAGGAGTACCATAACTTTCGTATGGCGCTTACTTGGTGCCAAAACTTTTTTTTCGCTCACTTGAGTGCCATAAGTTTAAAAAAAGTGCACTTGAGTGCCACTTTCGATTTAGCCGCCGGAAAAGCTGACTTGGCCATCGGAAAAGCTGACGTGGTTGTCAGTGAACAATATTTTAATATATTTTAATATATTTATAAATTTTTGGATTTTTTTTCGATTTTTTTTTCTTTAGGGCCCACGAGGGTCACCAGTGACCCTCGTCGGCCCTAAAAAAGAAGAAAAAAAAAATGCAAAAAGAAGAGAGACGAGATGAGGAGAAACGGTGTCGTTTTGCACGAAGAATCACGTTGGCTAGCAAGGGTCATCGTCGGAAACCACGTCGGTGTCAAAAATTATTTAAAAAAAATGGAAAATCATTAAAAAAATCCATGTATGCATTTTGGTTGGAAGCGGCACTTAACTGAATGATTTCGCTCTGATTTGACACTCAAGTGAGCGAAAAAAAAGTTTTGGCACCAAAGTGAGTGTCGTACGAAAGTTATGGCACTCTTAGTATTCTTCCCCCAAAATTTTCTTAACCTCATTAGTTTTGATTTTTAAAAATTGAGACAAAATTGATGTGGGCTCTAAACCGACAGGCGGCCTAACAAGTTCAATCCCGAGGGGCATTCCTATGATAACACTATATTCTTCAAGTGTTGAAGTTAGTTCATTCTTACCAAAGATGAAGGTAGCAATCTCAGGGCACCAGAAGTGGGATATTGCTTGCAGGACACCACTATGGACTCCAATATCTAGAAGGGGTATGAGCTGACCAAGTATTGACTCCACATAATCTTGGCCTTCTTTATTTAGATTATTAAACCGCCCCTTGAGCTCGATCTTGGGAGTTGGAATGAATTGAATATCGGATCTCCCCATTGTATATAGATTAAGACTCGCAATTGACCTTTTGTCATGGACAAAAAAAATGATAAAGTAAATAGATTGCATAGTGTAAGGTAAGAATACTTACTTTATGAAGGAAAAACGGCAATCACATAGACATACACATGATGCGTGAGGTTTGACACCTACACTACAAGGCTTAGCAAATTAGAGCCAAGAGGAATGATCCGACTAGTCGTTGTCTCGCATACAAAGGTCGGATTCTCTTAGCTCTGGCTTGGTCAAAGAAAATCCTATAGTCATGTGATTTCGCAGACAAGGATAAACATTTTGACACTAAGAAAAAATTTTCAGAGTTGAGAAATACATCGCAGTCTCATGTTCAAGGTTAGATTATTTCTCAATACCATCCTAATATCCTTAATTGACCTGACAGCAGGTAGTGTGTGCAAAGTGTAGTGCTAAAACCATTTAAAAATCATGCATAGCAATGCAAACATCACTTCAATATGAACAAAAACATTCAACCTCAACACCTTCCTACAAATTAAAAGGTTAGCAAACACTATACCCCTTATAACTCATTTATGCAAAAACATTTAACATTTCATATTAGGAGCGTACTTGGTCTCCATGTCGCCAAACAAAAAAATATTTTTGAAAAGAGAAAAATCAGGCTTATGTCCACTATGAGTTTTAACTCATGTCCCCGGTGGAGTCGCTAAACTGTCGCGACCTTCCCGAAGGTGAATCATCAAGGGAAGACTAAATGATTACTAAGTTCGAAGGCTTAGTGCGGACTCTCCTAAGCCTTACCAACCACAACTTGATATTCAAAATTTATCCCATTCAAACATGCAATTTTATTCAATTATGAGCCGCCACTAATCAATTAGGGTTGATTAGAAACCCAAGTAAAGTATGGGAGAATATTTTACTTTTGCGAACCAAAGATTCAATAGGTTCGGGGATATGGTTACGCTAAGTTAAACTAGCGTCCTTTTGATACCATTTTTCTTTAAGTTTCAGAAACATTTTTTTGCAAGTAATCTTGGTTGATTTTAACCTAAGCCACTAATATGGAAATGAGTGGTCATGCAAATCACAATCAATAACATTCAATAAGTCAAAAGGATAAATGCAAGAATCATAATTAACCTTAAAGCAAAACAAGCTATAACTAAAAATGCATGCTCTAAACATAGTTTCTAAATTGATGACATCTAATTTTTTTGAATTTTTTTTGTAAAATTAATTATGTATAACTTTAATCTAGATTTAATATGCATGATTGTTTTACTCAAACGGCATATGACCTGACTCTGATGACATATATTGATTTAAAACTATTGTAACATGTATGCAATATGATTTACATGACCCTAAATATGCATGTGTTACATGACGTGGGGTGAATGACATATTAATACTATATGCAATGCATGCTCTTTTTTTATGTTTTTATTTTTATTTTTATGACCCTTTTATTAGAATAAGAAATTGCTTCTTGTTTACCATGATTTAATATGGAATAAAGAATAATCAAAAATCTATTTTAACTAATGAAATTTCCTAAGCTTCTATGTAGGGGTGATCGGGTCCAGGGTGGGTAGGGTCCAGACCTCGACCCTGTACCCGACCCTGTTATAACCGGTTCCCATTTTTTGGACCCTGTACCCGACCCTGTTTTCATTGGACCCTGTTTTGGACCCGACCCTGTTTTTCCGGTCCGGGAACAGGGTCTACCCTGTTTTTATTAGAACCTGTTTTTTAACCACTTGATATCCTATACGATTTCAAATTTTACATTAATTCACGAGAAAACAATAACATAATCATCATAATTTGACCAACAAAAAAGTGCAAAAATCATAACATTACATAAACATTATCAACAAACATGGTCTAACATTAGCTTCATTCCCACAACTACTAATTTAACTTTGCATTACATTCAATATTCCACCAAACACAATTAATTTGCATCAAAAATAAGCAATTTAAATTGCTTGGACAGCGAGGTGGCGACGTGGTTAACTTAAATATGCTTGAACATAGAACCATTTTTCTCCTCCTTTACTCTAACACCCACTCCAACTCCTTTCTTCCATTTGCCGAGCAAATCGATCGCCCACAATACTTGTGCAAAATCTCTAAAAAAGACCTGCAATTCATGTACAAAGAAAAATCAACAAGAAACCATGCTCTAGAGACATGTGCAAAGTGATAGTTTAATGAAGTCTATTTACTTACCACAAAATCGGAGTTTCCACAAAATGGTTTATTTTCCAATGACAATGTCCTCGGTAAGACAATCCAAATCTAAAAACCAAAAAAGAGATCAAACAAAGCATTTACTCAATAAATACTTATGTGAATGAATTACAAGATAAAAAGAAATATATGCAACTTACCCGCCTCAAACTTTTCTGCATTCTCAATGCACTCTTCAACATTAATCGGCACACGAACAGCTCTCAACCAATCTTGAGTACAAATCAAACCTTCCACCACCCTAGGAGTTAAAGAACTTCGAAAGCCGTCAAGTACACGTCCCGATGTACTAAAAGTCGACTCTGAAGCAACAGTAGTTACGGGGATAGACAAAACATCCCGGGCCATCAAAGATAAGATTTTATACTTTGACCCACTACTCTTCCACCACATCAAAATGTCAAGTTTAAGGACATCTTCACTTTCGGCTTCAAGATACCGATCAAGCTCAGATTTGTTTTCATCGACCACTTTTTCTTCGAATGGAGAAAGCTTTGATGCCAAGCTTCAATTTCACACTCATCGTCATCAATATTGGCATTGGAAGCAGTACTACTAGTACTTACATTTGAACCATCATCATTTTTTCTAGTAGTAGAACCAATAAAAGATTGCTCATAAAATTTATACAACCGCTCCAAGGCAACCTTGACCTTATCATGCATCTTATCAACTATCGCTTCATCATCATAAATTTGTTCAAAACAGAACCTCACATAAGTTAACTTCTTTGTAGGATCCAATGTAACGCAATCAACACCATCATATTTATTTTATCCAAACTCCCATAATACTTGTCAAACTTGTCTTTCATTTTTATACCCATGGCTTGAAGCTTCGGGTCCAAAGAATTCACCGCATTATTCAAATATTTATACAACATAGCCACCCCCTCAAAATATTCATTTGAAGTTACATATGAGCTCCCGACATCCTTTTAGTTGCGTCATAAAACCGTTTCAGAAATTTACAAAGAATGGTGGCATTTTCCCAATCTTCATCTTGAGGAGCATCATGGTCAATTTCTCTTAAGAAATATAAATCATCTTCTTCCATCCTTTTAAAAGCTTTCTTGAACTTTATAGCGGTGTCTAACATCATGTAAGTGGAGTTCCATCTAGTGGCAACATCAAGACAGACTGAACCTTTATATGTAATCCTCATACGCTCAATACAAGATTGGAATGTTTTAGCTCTTGTGGGAGAGCTCCTCACATACCTAACTACGTTTCGGATACGTGCAATAGAATCGCGCACCTCATTCAATCCATCTCTTACTATCAAGTTAAGTATATGAGCAGTACACCTCATATGTAAAGCATCGCCATTCAGAATCAAAAACCCTTCTTTTGAAAAATTTTCCTTCAAATAACCAATGGCCACATCATTTGAACTAGCATTATCCACGGTTATTGTGGACACCTTCTTTTCTATTCCCCAGTCACAAATGCATTTCTCAACCATTTTCCCAATCTCTTTACCCTTGTGACTATGCATCACCACAAAATTGATGATTCTTTTATGCAACTTCCAGTTTTCATCAATAAAATGTGCAGTGAGACATAAATAGTTCAAATTTTGAATGGAACTCCACATATCAGTCGTCAATGCAATCCTAGAATTAAGCTTATCAAAGTAAGCTTTCAAACAAGTTCTTTCACTCAAATACAATTTCATACAATCTCTAGCCACTGTAAATCGTGAAAGATGTTGGAAAAGAGGCTGTAATTCAGTAATAAAATCACGAAAGCCAACTCGCTCGACCATAGAAAAGGGCTGTTCATCAATAATAATCATTCGAGCAAGCATGTATCTACATCGTTCTTGATCAAACTTCCACGTTGTTAAGACGTTACCATCACTAGTAGTATTTTCTCCCACCTCACCAGCCACATCTTTGTTACGTGGTGCAAACAACATTTGCTTCTTGTCGGTATGAGGATACTTTTTACACTTTTTCAAGTGCTTCCACATAGTAGACGTTCCATGATCAACATTATACCCATACTCAATCCCACAATGAATACACTTCACTTTACTTGTTTTTTGTGTTTTCTCATCTATGATTCTCGAATAATTATCCCAAACCTCTGATTGATTAGCTCGCTTTTTACCTAGAGGAGGACGAGAGTTAGGTACGCTCACCTTGTTTGTCACACTTGCAGTCGTGGATTCCACTTCATTAACTCCATGGAATGGCAATTCCATGAGTGGACTCATTTCATTTTGTCCATCCACTTCCATTGATATGTTTTTTTCTTGATCCATCGACTGAAAATAAATTATAAAACAATGTCAAGGTTCTACTAAATCAGAAATATAAACTTGTACCAATTTACAAACAAAATGCATTGCAATATGGCAGAATGAACCTGCTGAGTATTCTAACTTGTTATGGCAATATTAAGTTGCTAGCCTAGAAAAGACTTGGTGGCTAATTTGAATATGGCAATACTTCAAATTTAACAAGAAACACTAGTTATTCCACATTATGCCAAATAATAGCTTTGATAGGCACAATTAGGTTAATAAGATGCAAAGCAATCTCTCTAAAGTAGGATGTTCAAATGCATCATCTCCAGCATAACAAAGAAGGTACCAAAAGGTTCAAAGAGTTTAATTTGTTCGAAAGAAACAACACCCATCTAGAAAGTTTAAGCATTCAGAGAATAATAAGAAAAGTTGACATAATACTCTAGAAGTTTTATAAGGAATGGTGTGCTTTTTTTTAATCTTAAGATGATGCATCGGCACCTTCGGCGTGACTGATCCTCACATGTAAATGCAAATCGCATTGTTCACAAAAATCGGGTAAGGCTCAATCTGTAAAGTAGAGACGGGACACGACCCGCAAGTTTCCTCTGGGCGAGAGAGTCGCCATTCGAATAAGACGTGTCCACATTATCCGAACCAAGACAACTAAAGGCTAAAAAAAGATCTGCCTTATCTTAGTGTTTTTAATGCCTAATAATAATATGACAATATTAGAAAAATTTTCTTCAAAGGTAATTCCTCACAATCAAACATCTAAAGGCTATAAAAGCTAGTCAAGCGATAGAGTCCGCTTAAAATGAAAATTATGTCAAAAACCAAGAAAATATTTTTATGCAGGATAATTAAATGATGTCACATACATGCAAAAGATTTGAAGATGCTGCATCGGGCGGCTAAAAAATACAGACGACTTGGTTTTCCATCTCGTATGAACGCATCTCATAGAAGAAATAGGAGTTACTGTCCAGCTTATATCCGAGATTTAATTTACAAATCGGACCACTTTGAGAGCCTATATCTCGGCACTAATTCACTTTTTCCATTTGGGATCGGAACACTCCAAATGAAGATATCCCCAGTGCTATATCCAATAACACTTTACTCCCCAAAGGGCATGCCCAAAGGCGGATGTCACTTTCTTTCTTTCATTATGTGCTGACTCGCAATACATTTCCACCTTTGAAAATTGATTTGCTTTCTTGTATTTCCCACAATACAAAAAGACCATCTTCGTATATTATTAGCACCCCGTATTTGGACAATATAATACTGAAACAAATTTGTTTGTGGACTTGAAAATAGAAATATATAGTTGACAATCAATGTAAAGAACTTCAAACAAACAACAATCTAGTGCCGGGTGATATCACATGAGCTCGGAATGCTTAACAGAGGTAATATTGACAAGCGTAATATAAGATAAATCTCGTACTACAAAGAATTAGCGAGGAAGAAATTGAAGCAAGCAACTATTTAGTGCCACCCCGTTTTCGTATCTCCAAAGACATAATGAAGCGAGAACCAAGAAGGACCCGGAAAAAGCGAAGATCCGCATTGTACTCGGACCAACGCCGGGTAGGGAGATCAACCACCTTCCCGATCAGGTTTGGTAGGTGCGTCGTGGACACAAACACACACACAACACAAGGACATAGAGGGAGAGGGAGAGGGAGAGGGAGAGGGAGAGAGGGAAAAAATCGATTACCTTGACAAGCAGCGGTAGTCGCTTCGAGGAGAAGAAGTGAGAACTGAGCAGCAATCGTCCAATCTTTCGCAGACCTAGCACTCGTCGCCGGGACTCGGGGAGAAAAGCGACCAGCAATCGTCGCCTCGTCGGTTGAGCAGCGGCGGAGCGTAGATCTAGAGAGAAATAGCAAGCAGCGAGGGAGAAGAGCAAGAGGGAGAAGAGCGGCGAGGGAGCGGCGAGAGAGAAGAGCTGCTCGAGAGAAGTGAGGGAGAAGAGCGGCGAGGGAGAAGCGAGGGAGAAGAGCGGCGAGGGAGGGAGGAGAGCGAGCGATGGGGAGAAGATGCTAGGGCTGCAGATTCCATTCTTTCTTTTTTTTTAAAAAAACCGGTCTGGGGCCGGGTGGGTTTCCCTATGGAACCGGTTCCGGACCGGTTCCAACCGGTTCCCACAAGCCGGAACCGGTTCCTGACCGGTTCCACTGGAACCGGTTCCGGACGGTTTTTCCGGTGGTGCGGTCCGGTTCGGGTCAACCCGGTCCGGTTGCACACCCCTACTTCTATGTCATATGCAATGTAGATTATAAGACTAGTCCAACATGAAATGCATTAATCTACTCTATTATGCAATGGATTTTTTTTTATGAAGTTTTTTGAAAGTTTACTAAAAAATCGACACATATAATGCAACCGATCATATAAAGCATGCAATTTGCCCCAACCCAAGATAGAAAATCAAAACAATCAAAAATTTGATCCAATGTGTCATGGGTCAATATTTTTTATTATTAAGATTTTTTTTTAGTACAACACAACAACTTCACTTAATCAGAATATGCCTAATATCTCAAGGAAATCATGCTGGCAGCAAATATATTGCAAATTAGGCAATTTAATATTTAGATAAGCGAACGGATAAGGAAATTACCTGGATTGTGTTTCTCTGATACTCATGGACAATCCGCGATAGTTTCCTATCTCTAATGACAACAGCTGTGCGAAAAGAAATTAGAAAACAACTTCAAGATGGATCACATCATCAACAATGGTTTGTCTAGCAACAATATTGATGAAAATTGGTCAACAAAACAACTCAATTGACTATGGATCTGGAAGGTAATTCTTAAGCGCCAAGCAGCCACAAGCGATCTTTAGACAACAACGAGGATGAGCAACAATAGCGAAACTTAGTGAATGCCGCTATACAGCAACCACGAGCAGCGAACACGAGCTATAGCGATGGGGAAGACCACGATGCAGCAGCGAATAACCACGACGCAGCAGCAACGAATAACATCGAACAACAACGAATAGCTGAGACAGAGCAATGGCGAAAGATCGCAATGTAGTAGCAAAAGATCGCAACGTAGCAATGACGAGCAGCAAATAAGTACGTCATTGTATCGGGCTCACTAGGTGTGAATGCCGAAACAGGGAGGCACGGCTTCAATGGGATGAACTCACATGGCTACAGCAATGGGGATGCATCGGCTAATGAAAAGGATCGAGTCTACATGTTTCTTTTTTTTCTCTCAAGGCCACTTCTTTTGCAAGTTCTCTACCCTTAGTGAAGACCGAATTCCTCTCTCTCTGTTCTTTTTTTTTTCCTCTCTCTTATCACTTTCACTTGTCTTTGTCCACCCCCTTACGAATTCTCTTTGGATCCCCTTTTTGTAAACTCTCTCCACAGTCAACCAAGATGAAATCTTTCTCTCCTTTTTTTTTTTTTCACATTTCACCCCTTTTTGCCTCCCCTTGGCATGCTCCTCTTGGCCTCTATTTATAGAGGAGAAATGATTTGTTATTCAGCAAAGATTTTCCTCGATTGTAGCACATATTTACTCAACAAATGATGATCTTCCGCATAGAGAGGAAACTGCTCGATCGAAAATAGCTCCAAAATCTAAAATCTTTTTCAAAATCGGCTCAACTAAAAATGGCTTCATCATTCAAAATTTAAAACCTTTTAAGCCTCCCTCCACAATTGGATTGCTCTCTAATTTTGATATTTTTTTATTTTTTATTTTCTATTTTTTCCTCTTTTTTTTAGATTAAAAAAAAATCTAAATGTAATGTTATGAAATGCTTAATATATATGTGATGAACAAGTGAAATAGTCAAAATTTAGGTATTAACAGTTGCCCCTCTTTGAAGGTGAGCTCGTAGAGGTTTCCTTCAAAGATAAATAACACCTAAATATAGACCATGCGATGAATGCATAATGAATATGCAAATGCTCATGTGGTAACCTTTATCATGAATGGATTCCCATTTTCGAAATGCAGGGTCATGCAATAAAGAAATGCAATGCAGGTGCAATGATCTTGATAGGAATGGAGGTCACAATGCATTTGTGCAAAAAATAAATAAATACGTACCTATCGTCACTTACCTTGAGATTTGGAAAAGAAAACTTGGGTACGAAATGATTTCCATGAGACTTGAAAAACATTTGAAGATGTTTTTTTTTTTTTTGGGAAGGTCTTTAGGAGTCTAGAATTCTCATCAGATTTCAAAAGAGACTAAACACTTGGAGATCATATCAAATGCCTTAAAACATAAGCACCTACAATTCACAGCAAGTATTTGAAGACATTTACTAAACACCTGGAAATCACGTCAGGTATTTACGGGTTCAAATATTTGGAATTCACATTAGACATTTGAAAATATTTACTAAACACCTGGAAATCACATAAGGTATTTAAATGTTCAAACATCTGGAATTCACATCAAACATTTGAAAATATTCACTAAACACCTGGAAATCACATCAGATATTTAAAAGTTCAAGTACTTGGAATTCTCACAGGATATTTTAAATTTTTTAGGACACCGGAACTTTCATCGGGGTTCTAAACAAGAATCTGGAATTCACATCAGAAACTCGAAAGTTTTGATAAATAGACGCTTGAAATTCTCATTAGGAATTTGGATTGACTTGAGAACCGATACCTGGAATCCTCATCAGGTACTTTGAATTATCTTGAGAACAAATACCTAGAATTCTCATAAGGTATTTTGAAGATTTAATAGTATTTGGACAAACTCAAGGCTTCAAAGAGGAGCTCTTTGGTCTCTGAAGAAACCCCCCTGTCAAAAATGATTAGAGCAAGTGTGCATTCAATAGCAAAATAGAGAATCAAAGCCATTCTTGGACATTAAAACTCAAGGAGACCCATGCATATTTTTTCATGCTTTCATCCCCACATTCCACCGGTTAGAGTTATTATCAAGACAATTTTCACTCATAGTGTGGACTTCTTGAAAAAGCCAGATGAGAGACTTTTAGTGCGAAAGGGCTTTTCACTTGCTCTCATTTAAGAGGGCTATTTGTCCCGACCATTAATGCGGGAATATCTGAATCACTCGATCTTACCATCATGGGCATTCTGTATTAGGAGGGCTATTTGTCTACAAGTCACTTTTTTTTTACAGACTCTCATGGGCATTCTGTATTAGGAGGTCTTCATTCTCAATTGGCACTCTAGATCAACTGCTCGAACGGTCACCTTGCCCCAGTGTAGCGTTGATTACCAACTGGTTTCATATGAAAAATGGAATGGCAAGCTCAAGTGGGTGATGCAATGGATATAAGTGTATAGGATAGATAAATGAATGCTCTTCGTCATCCTAAGGCACTTAAATCATATGAGTTCATTTGAAATAAGAACACCCAAAGTTTGATGCAAATGGAAGCAATAATTATTTTATCCATTTGGCCCACCTTTAACATCAGCTTACCTCCATTTACTTCGAAATGGGGCAATTCTCGACAGAACGTGAAAGAAATTCTTCGAGTGTTTAGGCTCAAAAGGGTTAAACAAAGGTTTACTTGCAGTGTTTAGGATAGAGAAATAAACTGCCTCTCGTTATTTTAGTTGTTGTCCCTTTCGCGAGAAAACCCTTTACCTTGCTGACATGAATTTTTTCACTCATCTCACAATGTATATACAAGTGATTGTGTATAGGATAAGGCTTGCCTTTCATCATTCTAGCAAATTCAAACATTTCCACACCATTCATTGAATTGTCTATTTTGACAAATCTCGAGTGAAATTGACAATTAAACAAGCAAACTATCATGTGAAAACGCTTCTTCATGATGATAAAGCAACTAGGCTCTATTCTTGCAAGCAACAAACATTGAATCCTAAAGTTAGAGCTAAGAGGCGTCTGTGTCTTGCCTTTCTTTGTAAAGGAGCCTGAAGGGGTTTCCTTGCAAAGATAGAAGACACCGTTTTTTACATCTCTCCTTTGCCCCTAAAAAAGTAAAACACATATGATTATACACTAGAGATGGTTTGCTTTGAGTGATAGAAAAGCTTTTATGAGCCATTTTATTAATGGGTAATACTTCTTTACAGCATCGGAATTTACAGGATTCATAAATTCCCGTCCATCCATTTCTGCTAGGATTGAAGCACCTCCAGGAAGTACTTTCTTCACGATATATTGCCCACTGTAATTTGGAGTAAATATGCCATGATGATTGAGATTAATTAATAGCATCTTGCGTAGCACCAAATTGTTAACCTCGAAATGTCTTGGGCGAACCTTTCGATTAAAAGACTTAGCCACCCGTTGTTGATAACACTAGCCATGACATACGGCCTTCAATCACTTTTCATCAATCATATTGAGCTGGTCATACCTCTATTGTATCCATTTGACTTCTGTCAGCTCCGATTGTGCCAACACTCTAAATGAAGGGATCTCTACTTCAACTAGCAGGATTGTTTCCATGCCATACACTAGAGAAAAAGGAATTGCCTTAGTAGAGGTTTGTATTGAAGTTCTATATGCCATCAGAGCAAAATGGAGCCTTTCATGCCAATCGCAATAATTATCAACTGTCTTCGCCAGAATCTTTTTGATGTGTTTCAACAATGCCATTAATCTAGGGACGATAAGGAGATGAATTCAAGTGGCGAATCTTAAACTCCTTGAACAGGTCATTGACAAGTTTGTTGTTTAGGTTCGTTCCATTATTAGTGATGATAGCCTCGGGCACGCCATAACGGGCAATGATATCACAACGCACAAACTTCACAACATTCTTTGCAGTGACAACTACATGGGACGCTGCCTCTATCCATTTGGTGAAGTAATCAATGGTCACGAGGATGAAACGATGACCATTCGAGGCTTTCGGATTGATCATGCCTTTTACATCGATGCCCCACATTGAAAAAGGCCATGGTTCCGACAATTGATGCAACTCACTTGGAGGGACATTTATTTTGTCTCCATATATTTGGCAACGGTGGCAACTCTAGACATGTTGAATGTAATCACTTTCCAAGGTTAGCCAAAAGTAACCTAACCTCATAATTTTCTTGGCTAACATATGTCCGTTGATGTGAGGACTGCACACCCCTTCATGAATTCTTCCATCAACTGAGTGGCTTCCTTAGCATTTACGCAATTTAGAAGAACTGAGTCGAATGATTGCTTGTATAATGTATTTCCATTGGCAAAGAACTTAGATGCAGTTTCATAAGATGCTTCCAGTCAGCTGGAAGCATCTTAAATATAAGTCATGATGTCATGGTACCATGGCTTTCCATCCGGTTCTTCTAGTATTGCCATGCAGTAGGCCGGCTTTACAAACATTTCAATCTTCAAAGGTTCAATTTCTAACCCTTCGTAACCTGGAACTTAGATGACAACGTTGTGAGTGCATCCGCGAACTGATTGTGAGATCTCGGCGGGTACTCGAAAGATATTTCATCAAACTCCTTTACAAGATTCTCCAAGTAATCGTGGTAAGGGACTAGCTTGGCATCTCTGGTTCTCCACTTCCCAACAGTTTGGAGGATAATAAGTGCAAAATCACCAAACACCTTCAATTTGCTGACTTCCATTTCAATGGCTATTTGAAGGTCAAGAATGCATGCTTCATATTCCATTGTGTTGTTAGTGCAAGGAAATACCAACTTTGTGGCTATAGGATAGTGTTGCCCATTGGGAGAGATTAAAATTGCTTCAGTACTAGACCCGGATAGGTTAATTGTATGATCAAAGAACATGATCCAAGACTCATTTTCCAATGTCAGAATGCGATCATCTAGGGAATCGTATTCATCTTTAGCTTGCATCCTTGTAGAACCATCCGCTAACATGTTTGCAATTGCTCGACCTTTAATTGACTTTTGCGGTATACTTCGTACGTCAAATTCCGAAATTAGAATTTGCCATTTCGCAAACCTCCCCACCAGAGCAAGTTGCTCTAACAAGTACTTGATAGGGTCATTTTCAGATACCAAAAGCATTTGGTAATGCAGAGTGTATTAACCCATACTAAAGTAGCACACGTTTTTTCAACATTAGAGTAGCTCATTTCTATTGTTGAAAATGTCTTGCTTAAGTAGTAAATCGTACATTCTCTCCTATCAGTTGAAGTATTGTATCGATATCATATTTTTGTTAAATACTTTCGATCATATAATGCTAGAAAATATCTTGATGTAATTTCTAGTTTCTAGCCATTTCTTGATTCTCATGGTATTATTCATCAGAATTCTTGCTCATACAACATGGAATTGCTAAACGTAAAAATTGTCATCTTCTTGATGTTGCTTGTTGCCTCATGTTTCACATGCATTTACCTAAAATTTTTTAGGGCCATGCTATACTAACGGCATCATATTTGATTAATAGGCTTCCAACTTCTATTTTCTAGGGGGAGACACGGTTCTCTACTTTACATCCAAATTGTCTCCCTTTTATTTAGCTTTTCTGGTCTTTGGGTGTGTCTATTTTGTACATTATTTTACCCCAAGTCTTGATAACCTAGATCCTTGTGCTGAAAATGGTGTCTTTGTGGGATACTCTTGGACTTAGAAGGGACACAAATGTTATAGTCCTACTTATCGTCATAGGTTTGTGTCCGTCGATATGACGTTCTTGAAGACTAACCATATTTTACTTGTTCAGTGGTTCTCATAACATTTTGTGACGATGATTGTTGTGTCATACTGACGATTTCATCTCCTTCACCTTCTCCAACTACATCTTTAAAATTTCAGTTAGCTAATTGCACCTATCATCTACGTAGTGCAACCTTTGATCTTGAATCGCCCATTGCTTCTCACTAAGGTACACATTTTTGTATTGTTTTGTTCATTGTTATGCTCCTTATTCTAGTCTTCTTTTGATTGTGTTCACACGCATCGTCCTATTTCTAATTTTCTATTGTATAGTCGTTTATCTCTTATATTCTTTGCCTTTATCTCGTTGTTGTCCTCTATTTTTGTGCCTAGCAATGTTTTTGAAGCTTTTGCTCATCCAAGATGGCGTCGTGCCATGGAGGATGGAGGACGGAATGCAAGCTCTAATTGAGAATCAACCTTGGTCGCTTGCTTCATTACCTAGAGTAAGAAATCTATTGGTTATCGTTAGGTTTTTACTATCAATGTTCACCTAGATTATGCTTTTGATCGGTTGAAGGCACAATTTGTGAAGGGGTATACTCAAACTTATGGTGTTAATTATGATGATACCTTTTCTCTAGTGGCCAAATATCATTAGCTCATGTATTTATTTCATTGGTTGTGTAATTCGACACGCTACTTCATGAGCTGGATATGAAAAATTCTTTTTTGCATGGTGATTTAGATGAGAAGGTCTACATAGAGCCTTCACTTGGGTTTGTTGATTAGAGGGAGAATATGATATGTGGTTTACACAAAGCTTCATATAGACTTAAACAATCTTTCCATGCTTGGTTTGGTAGATTTAGTGATGCAATTCTCAAATTTGGATTTAAGCGATGTAAGATAGATCATTCAGTTTTAAGAATTATGGTTATCCAAACACTATAGGCCTCTTTGATGCTGTTTGGGTCAAATGTCCTATGGATAGGAGATTTACTTTAGGGTATTGTGTGTTTTTTGGAGGTAATTAGCTACATGGAAAAGTAAGAAATAACATGTAGTTTCCCGATGAAGTGGTAAAGCTGAATATCAAGCTATGGCACGTGTGATAGGTAAATTACTATGGTTGGAAATATTATTATCAAAGATTGGAATGTCATCATCAAATCCATAAACATTATATTGTGATAATCAATTCGCTATTCATAATGCATATAATCCTGTCTTCCATGAGCAAACTAAGCACATTGAGGTTAATCGTCATTTGGTGAGAGAAGAAATTTAGAAATGGGAGATTATTCTTCAACACACAAAGACGGATGATTAACTCGCAAATATCTTTACTAAATCTCTACGGGGGAAAATAGTGAGTTTCTTATGTAACAAGTTGGGTTTATTTGATGTCTACATCTTGAGGAATGTCTCCTTATCCCTCACTTATATTTGGGCTGCAAAGTGTAATCTTTCTTGGAGGAGTCTTCCCTAGGTTGAAATCCTCCGTCGGATGTTCAACACTTCGGATAAAGGCTTTTATTATGACATCGTCAGGTTTTCTTTTGGGGCTCTCTATTACATCATTTGGAAGTCCAGGAATGAAATGATCTTTCGAGCTACCAACTTATGTATGCCTTTAATGAAGCAATGTCTAATCAAAGCGGTAAAAGACAAAGCTTTTTCCTTTAAATCTGTGGTTGACTCCCGAAGAACAGGAGATTGCAGCGTACCTTGGGGATTGACCCTTGTATTTTTTCTCTTTGACGCGTGAAAAGGCTGGACTTGTCATCTCCCAATCCTTTTCCTGTTTGGTTAGTTATCTATAGCATTCTTTTTGGTTTTTCCAATGAACTTGGCACTCTCTCACTCCAATGACTTGTTGTCCCGCTAAGTGCGTGTCTGGTGCCGGGCTGCACTTTCTTTGTAAATCCTGGTTGAAAGCTATATTATACTTACCCTTACCAAAAAAAATACATCTCGAGGAATGTTGGAAAGTATAAGGGTAGAATAGAAAATTGCTCTAGTAGGTTTGAGCATGTATATATTTATAACCCTTTTCTAATTGAATAATATTGAACATTGTTATCTCTTCGACAATATGATACCAAGGTGAATGCCGTAGAGGGAAAAGGAAAAGGTTTCATTCCAAGATTAGCCATAACTTCAAAGTAAAGAACGAACATAGATTTAAGAAAACACATAAGAAGAAAAAGGGCTACTATTTTGTTTGTGGCAAATAGGGACACTATGCAAAGGATTGCAAGAACCGTAAGAGCACATCAAGGGACAAGAACATTCCATTAGTGAAGGCAGATGCAAATTTGATTTCAACTATGTTTACAAGTATGAAAATTTTTGAAATCAATCATTCAGTGGTTATGTTTTCTAAAATCAACTTTGTTTATGTCCAATTCAGTTAGTGGTTAGATTTTGGTACCATGGTCAATGAGTGCAAGAACAAATATATGTTCAAGCAATTTAAATGACACAAAGTATTCAAGAGGTCATGATGGAGAATAATACTCTTGCAAAGATTGTTAGCACAGGCATAGTGGATATAGATTTAATTATGGGAAAAAGATTAGTCTTCTTAATGTGTCGTTTATGTCCAAAATTAGGAAGAACCTAGTTTCTATTGATTTACTTTGTAAAAGGGGATTTTAGGTTTTTTTTTTTTTTTGAATTCGACAAGGTTATCCTATCAAAAAATGACTAATTTGTTGGAAAGGATTATACCACTAATGGCATGTATCAATTGAATATCAATAATAATATTGCTTTTGCTAGGTTGTTGAGTCTTCCTTTTTATGGCATGGTAGATTGTCACATTTAAACTTTCACTATTTGAAGAATATGAAAATGTTAGACTTGATAAATTTTAATAGTGAATTTGATAAATGTGAAATATGTGATGAGTCCAAATTAACAAAGAAACCATTTCCTAGTGTTAAAAGAAATTCAAATTTATTAGATTTGGTGAATAGTGACATGTGAATTCAATGTCATGTTAACTCATGGCGATACAAGATATTTCATTATCTTTGTGGGCGATTGCATTATTTATATATATGTTTATCTCATGAGATCAAAGATGAATCATTTACTAGGTTTAAGAAATATAAGGTTGAAGTAGAAAATCAATTAGAAAGGAAAATCAAAGTTCTACGTTAAGATAGAGTGGAGAATATTTCTTAGGTGGTTTTTCTTTATTTAGTGAAAAACATGGTATTATTCATCAAGTTTCGGCACCATACACTTCACAACAAAATGGTTTGGCTAAAAGGAAAAATCGATGTCTTGTAGAACTGGTTAATTGTATGCTTTCAAGTTCAAAGCTATCAATTAATCTTTGGGGGGCAGCATTACTTATGGTATGCTATATTCATGATAGGATACCATCCAAGAGAAAACATGAAGCCTTTAAGAATTGTGAAAAATGTAGAAAAGCAAATATGTCATACCTTAAAGTGTGGGGGTGTTTAGCGTACTATGAGTACTATACCCCAAGAGAACAAAGCCTTGTTCTAGAGTTATCAAAAGTTTTTTCATTAGATATGTTGAAAACAATGAGGTACGGACACCCCAAGTGCCAAAACTGGGCACGGGTGTATACATGCCAAAACTTCTAAAAGATACACTTGAGTGTCAAAATTGGATAAAAAGGAACACTTAAGAGCCAATAGCGAGTTAGTTGGATTTCCAGTGAGCCACAATAGGATTTCCGGCAGTCATTTAGACCAATTTTATTAATAAAATAATGTCACATCGAATTTTCAGCAATCCTCATCGGAGTTGGTATTTAAGTATCCAATTAAAAAAAGTGACTGTTAAGTGTATCTTTTGGAAGTTTTGGCATTTGGGGTGTACTTCTTCCAAAAATAGTAAAGTTTATGACTTCTTCATTTAGAGTCCAATGTCATTGTAGAATCAAGAGATGTTGAATCTTTTGAGAATAAACGTTCTACAGGATTTAAAATTATTGAAAATAATTCAAAATCTATAGAAACTTAAGTAGATTCTCATGGGAAAGAAACACATGATTCCAAAGACATTACTGAATTAGGGAGAAGCACTAGAGTAAGGAAATTGAAAGATTTAGGTCCAAATTTTATTACTCATGTTTTCCTTGTTGAAGGAGACAAAGATAATGTTGTAAATAAATATTCTTTAGTGTTCAATCTAGAAGATGATCCTAAATGTTTTAGTGATGTTATGTCTTTTGGAGATGCTTCTTTTTGGAAAGAAGCTGTGAATGATGAAATTGACTTAATTATGTCCAATAATACTTGGGCATTGGTAAATTTACCAAAATTATCAAAACTTGTTGGGTGCAAATGGGTTTTCAGGAGAAAATACAATTCTAATGGTTCTATCCAAGCTTCTAAGGCTAGACTGGTAGCCAAGGGCTATAGACAAAAGGAAAGAATAGATTAATTTGATACATATACTCCTTTAGCACATATAACATCTATTCAAATTCTTTTTGCTCTAGCATCTATTTATGATCTTTGCATTCATCAAATGGATGTCAAAACTGCATTCTTTAATGTAAATTTAATGGAGCAAAATTTACCTAGAAACTAGAGGGTTGTAATCTTCTTTGGAAATGAAAGGAAAGTATGTAATTGATTAAATCTCTTTATGGGTTTAAGCAAGCACTAAAGTAGTGGCATGAAAAATTTGATTTAGTCATATTGTTTAATGGTTTCAAACACAATAGTGCCGATAAGTCTGTATATACTAAATTCACTAAAGACTATGGTGTCTTACCGTGATTATATGTTGATGATATGTTTATCTTGAGAACGAATATGACCAGATTCATTGAGATTAATAAGCATATAACTTCCATGTTTAAAAGGATAGATTTGAGTGAAGTAGATACTATCTTAGGTATTAAAGTTAAAAATATGGTGAAGGTTATTCTTTGAGCTAATAAGATTATGTTGAAATTTTTTTAAATAAATTAAATCATCTTGGTTTCAAAGGAACGAGTACTCCATTTAATTCAAGTATTAAATTAAATTATAATACTAGTGGAGCATTAGCACAACTTGAATATGTAAGTGCTATAGGATCTTTAATGTATGTAATGCATTGTACTAGTTTGATATTGCTTACTCCGTGTGCAAGTTGAGTAGATATACTAGTAGTCTAAGTATAAAACATTGGAAAACTAATACTTGAATTTTTGGTTATCTTAAGAGAACTAAAAATTTGGGATTGTTCTATAATAATTATTCGGCTTTATTAAAAGGATACTTAGATGCTAGTTGGATTGCAAGTGTGAGTGATCAACATTCCATTTCTGGATGGATTTTCACATTAGGAGGATGTGTTGTATCTTGGGTGAGCAAGAAACAAACATGCATAACTCACTCAATGATGGAATCCGAATTCATTTCTATAGCAACAATTGAGAAAGAGATTGAATAAATTAGGAATTTGTTGTTGGATATCAAATTATTACCTAGTCTTATGCCTCCTATTTCTTTTTATTGTGATAGCTAGGCTACTTTGACAAGAGCTTATAATAGCACTCATATGATAAAGTTGAGACATATTAGTCTATGACATGAGTACATAAGACAATTGACTTAAAATGGTACCATAACAATTGTTTATGTAAGATCAAGCAAGAATTTGATTGATCTTCTTACAAAGGCTTTACCAAAGGTGTGGTAAAGATGACCTAAAAAAAAGGGCCTGAAACACTTTGACTATAATCACCAGTAATAGTAACCTAACCTAATACTAGTATACTACTGGTTATAAGGTTTAATGGGTAAAAACAAGTTACCGAATGTAATTGTCTAATACTAACATTTGCCCAGACATAATAAGTCAATATTATTTGTTACATTTTATAGGCTGAATTAAATTTTTAATGAAGTATAATATAAGTTAGTAATGGTTATTAATAAAATAAACACATGGTTTACTTGATCTATATGAGTTTAGAAGTGGTGCTGCTTGTTACGAAAGTTAGGATTGCTTTAAAGAGAGCATATGAAACAGGCACAAGTATAATGCCATAATAGTGCTAAGTAAATTATGAACTTCTTATTGAAACAAGAGGTTATAATACGTGTGGTATATTCCATTCTATTATTAAAGTGGCAAGTTAAGGATAACTACTTGAAACTTTCATAGAATTTTGAGCTTTTAACTCGAAGAGACCTTCATGTATTATATTAATCTTACGAAAATTTTGGTTGTATATTCTTTTAAAATTTTATTTCATTTTGGAAATTTTGTTTTACAAACAAAGTGAGAAATTATTGATTGTTTGTTTGGAAAACAAATAAAATAGTGCTTTTCCTTGTCTCACATGAGAAAGCTGGAAGTATGTGGGTCACTATATAAATGAAGATGCCTTTTAATTTGTTCAAATGAAAGTATTGGGCTATGGGCTAGACCCCACAATACCTACATGTGAGTGTGTGAATAATTGCACGATTTTGGAGCACTTAGCACTTTGTGCAGTCGCAGATCATAATTGACACTAATCCTCATTTATTTTTTTATTTATTGAAATTCAAATTTATAATTGTAAAATAACCTATGTATACTATTGAAACAATGTACTATTCATAATAGAGTAATGTTATTTTAATAATTATTATTTAATTTCGATTTTTATTTTTATTTTGCCTAACAATTATTAAGCGCTCATACAACCTTCAAAAAGTTATATTTGATTTAGACATAACTTCTTAAAATTTGGAGAGTTATATCTATTCAAACATAACTTCTTCTTCTTGAAAGGTTATAATTTTTCATAAAATATACAAAGTTCGAAATAAAAAAAAATTACTTATTTATGTATGTTAATCCAAAATTTAAATATGCCTATTCAATACGTGTCTTTTGAGAAAACATCTATTGTCTTTGCAACCTTTTCCAAAGGATTGCTTTTGTTTGAAAGATTAAAATAAATTCGTTAGATTTATGTCTCATTTTGTGTCAACTCATGTCAAATTTTCTTTTGAAAATATGTAGCTTTTTTGCTAATTGTTTCCCCTTTGAGAGTTCCCAGAGATAGACTAGATTTGCTATAGGGTATTCTCATTTGAGACATTGTTGTATCCTGGAAAATTTTTTGTTGATAACCATTAGTAGCATTGTGGGTCAAATAATTTGTTAAAGAGAGGTTACCATGTCTCATAGTTCGATTCCATTTCTTGCCAATTCGGGGCAATTTTTCCAACTAGCACGGAGGGTGAATTTGGGAACATAGGAGAATAGGGTAGACACTATGAGGATGGACCAACTTTGAGATAATAGGGCAAAAGCTGTGACAATGGATTGAAGGGAAGACATCCATTTCTAAGTGAAGATATGTTATTGTAAAGAAAAGGTGTTTTGATCTGTTTGAATTGAGAGTCGCAATAGTTATTGACTTAAATTGGTTTGTGTGTGTTGAGACGGTTATTGCAATATACATGATTAGCATAAAAGTTACTAAGATCGTGGAAATGAAGAAAACCATGGAAATGGAGAGCAGTTAGAGAGGGAATTGTATATCGATTGCAGTAAGCCTTGTGGATGTTTAAAACAGGTGGAAAACTTTTGTCCTATCAACTTGTTCAACTTTGCCTATAAAATTACTTAAAAATATTGGCAAACTAATTAAACCCTGATTGCCAAAATTTATCACTGTGGAGCAAGGTGCATTTGGTAGCAGATAGAAAATTCAAGATAACATCTTGATTAACATCATCCCAATATAGAATTCATCTGAACTGACATGCACCAGTACCGATAGATAGTTACAAACTATTTGGGCATTCTCCCTATTAGCCCTTGTTGCATACAAGAAAAGTTCGAATTTTGTCATAGGCAAGTGGGTATCTAAAATATAGGACCGATCTACAAACCTAGGCCTTTGAGTCTTGCCCCAACCCAATAGAGGGCTTATTACTCCCTAGAACGTGATGGTGGCCAAGAGAACAACCACCATGAGGAATGCCATTTGGAGAGAATTTGCCCATTTCTCCATGTCAACGAGGGGTCGTTCACGAGTAGCGAAACTTGTGTCCATGTTGAATTGAACTAGTTGTCTACAATCTATGTTAATTTGTAGGGATAGATGTGATATCCTAATTCAACCCCTATCTCAGATATGGGGAATATGTTCAAATAGTGGAAATAGATCATGGATCGATTTAAGGATCATTCATGAGTGATCTATTCGATGGGAAAAGGCCATTGATGATTGAGATACGCTTGATCAAAGCACTTGACTATGGATAGATAGCTTGATCATAAGAATCGATGAGGGATAATCTTATGCCATCATGAGTCACTTGATAAGCGATTATAGATTGATTTGACATAAGTTTATAATCGGATTGCGGGTGATTTTGCACGGTTACCACACTAATTGCAAATGACCCTAAACTGATTCCAAATGATCGTGTACTTTGGGGTGAGCAATTGATCATTCACAATTACATGACAACTAAGAATCATCTATGAATCGAAGAGATACAAATGTTGATTGATATCAAATCAACCACGGGCCGAATGCGTGAAACCTCCAAAATGCCACCCGTTCGTTTAGGCCATATTATAGCCGCTTTCGATCAATTTTAGTCATGATTCTTAATTTGGTTATAGGTATTGAGTTTGGATGATTAAGAGATAACCCTATTGGACATCGCTTAATTAATCTTCTTAATTATTGTTAAGCCTTATTTTTTGGACAAGTAGAAGTGGGCCGTGAATTGAAAGCCCACAAGGGGCTCATGTCCAAGGTGAGGCCCAATGGGCCTCACGACTAGAAGGTTCAGCCATGAGGACCCACCAAACTCACTTCAAGCCCATGGTTGAACTTTAGAAACTTGCACATTAATGACAATGTACATGAATAATAATTTATGAATAGTAACCTATAGTTTAGTATTTGATGCATCTTCCAGAAACTTTAATTGAGAAAGGACAAGCCTTGACTTTGAATAACACTTTTGGGAGGGGAGACAATAAGCTAAATTGATTTTTCCCATTTGAAGAATGCGCTCTTTCCTTGCCTTGATGAGATGTGATGGAGATATTTTGAGGAAGCCTCTTGGCCTTATGTTTCACTTGGTGAGGAGGGTTTTAAGGAAAGCTAGACTAGAGTAGACTTAGGTTTGATAAGGTTTGATGATGGTTTAGTGAATTATTAGCCTTCTTTCAAGAGCACTCAAGAGAAAACCCTTCTTATTTCACTCATTCTCCGCTCACTTCTTCTCTCTCTCCCTCTTCTTTCCCTTGGTTTGGCCACCACCACCCTCCCATCATAGCCATCCCTCACCGCTACCATCTCTACCATCTCTACCACCATTCACCACACGCCACCACCACTTGCCATCGCTACATGCTACCGTATGCGTCAAGCCGCCATACACTGTTGCCTCACTGACCTTCACCCATTCTCGTTGTTCGTTCATCCATTTTCCCTAACCTCAACCAGTTTTGTAAGTGGTTTATCTAAACCTTGGCTAGGGCATTGCGTAACGTGGTTGAAACGGAGCATCGGTTTAGATTTTGTGAGTTTCATGGTTGTTCATTGCTTGTTCCAAGAAGAAGAAACCATATCGATTTTGTGTGATTTGCTCATGTTCTACTTGAGTTGAGGTCAAGAATTTACGTGTTTTGTTGCTTGCTTTTTTGTTGCAAGAAAGGGTTTATTTATGTTATAGCATGCTTGATATTAATATAGGGTCATTGGATTAGTAAAATGGCTATATTGTAATCAAGTTGCTATATATGTTGCAAGAGAGGCTTGTTATTGCTATAGAATGCTTGTTGTTGTCATTAGATTGCGAGATGTTAGAACTTTACAATGTTATGAGCAAGTTGTTGACGGTTGTTTCAAGAAACAATCTGAGTTGAATTATGTCATCATGGGGATTGATTGGAACCTTTGATATGTGATTTTGAGGCTTGAGTTACAAGTGTTGTTATATGAAAGTTACTATGATTTCATGTTGTTTTTCAAGAAAGTAAATCCCGCCCCAAGCCCCACAAAAGACTTTTGTATAAACCACAATCAACCTAGAAAATAAAGGAGGAACAAAGTGATGGACATATCAAAAAATTTGAAGATATTATGCACACATATGGATACAAACATAATCAGCAATAACTGCATTTTTTATTTCCTCTTGAGAAATATCATATGACAATGACCTCAAAGCAATCATGGCAGCTGTATTTTCGGCTTCTTTCAATGTATTATAAAACTCCACGGTTTCATAGGTTCTTCCATCTATTGATACTTTGCATTGAAAGCAGCGAGCATGTGGCGGACCCTCATGCTTAAAACAATACGTAGGATGAGCAAGACTCATCTTGTCAACAAATGTTTGTAGTTGGTGTTTACGCAAATGCTGCATGTCTATAATGTCAAACAAGCTCACAAGTTATGAAGTTAGGCTTTCTCACCACAAAACCCAAATATGCTTTAAACAGGCGATGCAATAAGTGAATATATTCTTAAATGTAGCTGTTATATTTTGGTACGTCCATGATGGGGTATGTCCAAGAGACACCTATTGCTTATGATAGAATGTATTTTATAGAGGTACCATTTGAAGGGACTCGCATTGTCTTGGAAGTGCAAGTGAGCACACAAGCTAGTGAGTTCTTTTATCAAGGTTAGCATTTCCTCGACAACCCGGTTTCGGTAAGTCATTATACACACGTTTTTGCATATGGACTTAAATTGAACGATAACAATTGGTATGAGTGATTGAATGCATGAGTGATCATATAATGAGAACCCGTCACCGATGGATTTCGGGGCGATGCTCGATGGATTTCGGATGCCGTTCACGATTGAATTAGAACGGTGCCATTAATTGGGTGACGTCTTTGGGGAAGGCCAAGATGTTGCCATGCCCGATAGGCTGAGACGATGCCTGGTTATACCGGAAGACTATTGATGGACTTCGGTTGTGGCATTGAGTGGTCGTAATAATTGGAATATATGTGAGAGATTGTGAATGCATTTATGCATGATTATGTGAACTACACCATGTTCTTGATTATGTGTGTATTTTATATGCTATTTAGAAGTGAGGGTTCATATGTGAATTTTTGAGTGCATTATAGCATGTTGAGAGGATGTAGTTAGTCATGTGTGAATATTTGAAGATATTTTTGCATGCAAATATAATGTTGTTACTCATGTGTGATTATTTGAGTGCATCTTTGCATATTTACTACGTTTCCAATTGCGAGGCATCCTCCTATATGAGGCTTAGATGAATCTCTTATTGAGTCTCAACTCACTTGCTGTTGTTTTTCGGGCCTCTAGATATAGGGTTTCGTTGCGTTTGTTTTGGGGTTCCCGTGGAGCTAGACAAGAAGGTGTTGGAGTACGTGGACCCAAGTAGTGGTGCCGTCTATGAGAAGCATGTGACAACCATCTGGGTCGACAGGGGCCTACTTAACTTGGTTCCCCATCACTTCATGGCTTGGTACATTTGGTTTGGTGGGGATTTTTTTGATCCTCGTCAAAAGTTTGATGGTCTACTTGGTGGTTCCCGTTGTGGGGCGATTTGGCACCCCATGGTGACCGACATCCCTAATGGCTCCTTGAGCGATCCAGAGTCGGACTCTGACTACGACCTCGAGCTCGAGCTTGAGTTGTAGAGGCTAGCCATGCATGGGGCAATCGCTTTTTTTTTTTTTGGAAGTAGCCCTCGTAGTAGAGGAGCTAAGTTAACCCCGACCCCCTCCTAACCCTTTTTGTTGGTCAAGCCGGAAGATACCCGTTATAGTAAGCTTGTATATGTTAAACTTCCAAGGGTTACTGATATGTAAATAAATGGTGTGTTTGTTTGATGGTTTTTCCGTGCTATCCCTCTTGTATTATTTGGTTGGGTGATGTTGAGCATGTTTCCTCATGCATTTATTTCAAAGACAAAAGAAAAGGGTTGGTGATGTATCTTTGGATGTTGCAATTGAATGACCTTGAGAGTTTTGCTACGCGCTCGAGGATGTGGGGCGTGACAATAGTAGATGAACTGCCTGTTCGTCTTTCCCGTGTTAATTTATAGGGATAGTGTGGGTGCCCCTAGGTTAATCTTAGAAAAAACAGCTTCGAATTTTTAAGAGGGACATGGTTACAACCATAAACAGAAAACTATCATTTGAATTGTAGTCGCCCATGACAAACTTCCAAATTGTAGGTAGGTAATAACGAACAATCAAACTTCAAGTCCAAAATGACACAACAGAGACAACTGACGATAACAATAATCGAACGGAAGAGATAATTAACATCATCCCAATACAAAACTCATCTGAATCAACATGCGCCAGTACCGATAGACAGTTGCAACTTATTTGGGCATTCTTTGTGTTACCCCCCGTTGCATTCAAGAAAAGTTTAAGCATAGCTATTTGAAACTTTTATAGAATGTTGAGCTTTTAACTCAAAAGAGACCTTTATATATGTATATTAATCTTACGGAAATTTTGGTTGTATATTTTTTAAAATTTCTATTTCATTTTAGAAATTTTGTTTTACAAACAAAGTTAGAAATTGTTGATTGTTTGTTTGGAACAAATAGTGCTTTTCCTTGTCTTACATAAGAAAGCTGTTAGTATGTGGGCTACTATATAGGTGTGGATGTCTTTTAATTTGTTCAAATAAAGATAATAAGCTATGGGCTAGACTCCACAATATTTGCATGTGAGTGCGTGAATAATTGTAAGATTTTGGCACACTTAATACTTTGCGCGCTCGCAGATCATAATTGACACTAATCCTCGTTTATTTTTTTATTTATTGAAATTCAAATTTATACTTGTAAAATAATCTATGTACTATTGAAATAGTGTACTATTCATAATAGACACTGTTAATTTTATTATTATTTAATTTAGAATTTTATTTTTATTTTGCCTAATGATTATTCAGCACTCATACAACCTTTGGAAAGTTATGTCTGTTCAGACATAACCTCTTAAAATTTGGAGAATTCAGTCTATTTAGACATGACTTATTCTCCTTGAAAGATTATAATTTTTCATAAAATATATGAAATTCGAAATAAAAAATTACTTATTTATCTATTTTAATTTGAATTTTAAATATATCTATTCCAAATGTGTCTTTTGAGAAAACATATGTTCTCTTTGCAACTTTTTCCAAAGAGTTGCTTTTGTTCAAAAGATTGAAATAAATTCATTAGTTTTACATCTCATTTTATCATCAACTCTGGTCGAATTTTCTTGTCAAAATATATAGCTTTTTTATTCCAATTGTTTCCCTTTTGAGAGTTCATAAAGATATATTAGAATTGTATATGGTATTCTCATTCGAGACTTTGTTGTATTCTAAAGAATTTTTGTTAGTAACCATTAGTAACATTGTAGGGCAAATAATTTGTTAAAGAGAGTGTTATCACATCTCATAATCCGATTCCATTTCTTGCCAATTCGAAGCAATTTTTCAACTAGCACAGAGCTGCATTTGGGAATAGAGGAGAATAGGGTAGACATTGTGACGGTGGACCAACTCTAAGATAATAGGGTAGAAGCTATGACGATGGAATGAAGGGAAGACACTCATTTCTAATTGAAGATATGTGATTGTATCAACTTATGTTGTGACCTCCTCTAACGGTGAACCACCCTTGGATGTGGCTAATGGATTACTAAATTCGCACCTAGTTCAAGCTCTTCCGAGCTCATACCAATTTGCAATTTAGGTTCAAGTTTTTAACATACAAGATTAATTCATTTCAGAGTCACATTTATCTGTTTTTTGTGGGTTGATTAGAAACCCAACTAATGCATGAGATTACTTTACTTATATGAATCATAAATCAAATGGATTTGGGACATGATTATGCTAGATTATTCTAGTCATTTTGATATCTTTTCCTTTTTGTGTAAAAAAAATATAATTGCGGGACAAGTTGGATTGATTTTAACTTTATCCATTAATATGCAAGAGATGATCATGCATATACGCAATCAATAGAATAAACACCCAGTAATTAAAGCAAATAAATAAATTGCTAGAATGGAGAAGGAATTTTTGAAGCAAAACAATGTGCAACAATGTTAGCTAAAAACGCATATTTAACTTGTTGTTAATTATCACTCAATTCGATTAAATCTTTGGGTTTTTCATTTTAATGAAAGTTAAATTATTCTATTCTAACCTAGGGTGAACATGTATATTGTACTATTCTATGACCTAATAAAGCAATTCCATGTTAATTAATCCCAAACATGCACCACTAAACAACATGGCATCGATGGCATTGAACATATGCAACAATTTCTATACGACATGCACATGATATTTTTCAATTTTCTGTTAAAATTTGTAATTAAAAAATAGAAAAAAATTAATTATAATAAATGAGAGATTATTCAATTTCAATTAAGAAATAATTTAGATTATATTTTGTTTTAATTGGATAATTATCTTAACTAGATAAATGTTATCCTAGCGCAATCTATTCTAATAGATAAAATCTTTCTAACATGCAATTAGACTTATTAAATAGATGGGTGGGGTCAGGTTTGGGTCAGGTCATAAATGGTCTGACCCAAATTGATCCATTACTCCGTTTATGACCCATTTAAGCCTAGTATAAAATTTTTGACCCATACCCAACCAAACCCATACCCGACCCGACCCGACCCATATTGTTAAAACACTTCACTATCTAACTAAACTTAGGAAAAATTATTCTTATAATCTTTTTTAAAGATTATATTCCTTTAATATTGTTTATATTTTAAGAAAATCAAATTATTAATAATTTTTATTTTTTGAAAATCACGCACACATATGGGAGAACGAGACTCACCTGGATTTTGATGGCCAATCAAGCCACCATCCGATGATGGTGGTGACCAGATGCGACAGTGCCGTCACACAGAAGCTGCTGTACAAGCGGTGGGAGCGAGATGATGCGCTGTCGTGCGATGAGGAAGATTTCTTTGTTTTGATTTGAGAGCGGAAAGGAGATGAGTTATCTCTAAGGATTGAGGAGTAGTTGGGTTTTAAGTAGATTTAAACTTTGACTCATTAACGCTCATGTATTTTAGTCTTTTTAATTTTAAACCCATTATAGGTACACTTATCACACCCATTTAAATATTAAATGGGTCAAGCTTTCTTTTAATCTTAAAACCCATCTAAAAGAAAGCCTGACCCATTTATGACCCATTTAATATTTAAATGGGTCATAAATGGATTGTGTACCAATTTTGACAGGTGTACATGCAATGTCATCTAAAAATCTAAAAATCTCATGTAATCTATCATGTGATCATTTTGTACTTTTTATTAAGGAAAGCAATCAGGTAAAATATGCATAGTATCATAAGAGATAAGCACAAAATCACCAAAGATATCCAATCAATTTAAATTTGGTGGCAAATAAAATCCATAACCTAATCTTAAACCTTAAAGATCAAGTTATTGATTTTCCCATGCGATCCATGATCCTGTCTCAAGCTTGAGTTACTAATTATATGCAAGTTGTTAATTAGAAAGTAATCCTAATTGGGAATATATCTTATCACTCAAAATATTCAAGTTATAACCGATAAGCATGCATTAGGCAATAAAGTATTCAAACCAAATAAGAATTTTACCTAATCTGCACATAATGTTGCCAAATTTGATTCGGTGGATGGTGGCTTGTGCGGTGGTGCACGACGATGGTGTCTGGCAAGGACAACGGCGCTACTCTTGGTCATGATGCGGGTCTCTATCGAGCAAGCATCGTCGATGGGGGTTCGCCAGCAGCAACTTCGCGCAGGTGCAGCTTGCGGGATGACTCGACTCAGTGAAGCTCTTGGATTAACTGTCATATTTGCTGGCTTGTGGTGATGCTGACCGGCAACGGTGGACTGGAGCTTGCCGGAGGACGTCTGAGAGAAGCCGAGCACAGCAGCAAAAGAGGTGTTGCTGGTCGTGATGGTAACTCGCCGGAAATTTGCTGGAAACTTGCAAAAGAAGAGCACGCTGGAGCTGGCACACGGCCGTAGGCGCTGCTGGGGCAGCGGAGCAAGTGGGGCTGCTGTGGGCGTCCGATGGCCTGGGCTGGATCGAAGAGGAAGCTCCGGGACAGCAAAGTTCGCTGATGGCTACGAGGTGCCGCTGCAAAAACTCTGTGAGGACCGAAGGCTTGCCTGGATCGCAGTGGCTGTTGCTGCTTCGGCGGGAGACGAGGCTTTGCACTACTGGGACTCAACGGTGAGGTTTGTCGTTGTTGGATCTCGCTGGGCTGCAGCTGCGTTGTCACCAGCGCGGCTGGAAAGGCGAAGTGCCGATGTTTGTAGCCAACGTAGAGATGGCGCTGTGAAGGAAATCGCCAATGGAAATTGCGGGGAACTTTTCCACTTTCTTTTGCTCACGTCAATTCTTCCTCTTCTCCAATTGGTATAGAACGTCCGTTGCAGAGAAACCTCCCTCACGATTTTTAATGAGCCAACCTCCCTTCTCTTGTCTGTATCCCTTTTCTCTTATCTCTCCCTATGTTTTTGCGGCCGAGCATCTTTCTCTCTCTCTGTAATGGCCGTGTACTTTCTGAAGGCCCGCTTCAATTCTCAACCCAAAAACACCTATTCATAAGAATAAGTTAAGAGTTCTTTATTCCCTAAACCAATTATGAGCTAAAACTCTTTAACCATTTTGGGCTTTTTAGCGATAAAAGGCTCGATCCCTACGAGCTTATTCTAATTAAGCTCAAAGCCTTTTAACTTTAATGGGTTAGACCCATTTAATTAAAGCTCGGAACCCTTCTTTTCTTTGTGTGAATTTCGGACAAGTCGGGCAATGCATTGATGCAATGGGCTTGGCCGAATCCTTCTGGCCTTATGGATTAGTGCAAGTAATTCAATTAAGCTCAAAGCCTTTAATTAAGTCCATTTACCGCCGATCCAATTTTCATGCAATTTATTAACCTATCTATTGATGAAATATGCTTTTAATAACTATATGCAATTTAATGAATATTATTTTGTCTAGGAGCTAGGGTGGATCCTTAATTTTTTATGAGATGAATGACTAAAAATGGTCACTAAAATTTAAGTATCAGCAACATAAATATTATGGGAATGTAAGTTATTTTGCAGGACTGGTTGTATTGAAAGGATGGGAATTGGGAATGGAACAGTGATTGGGTTCAAGGGGTATTTCAGGTTTCGGTGGTACAATGAGGTGGGGATACGGGGATTTAGGATTTAACGTTGGGTACGGTTTTGGGAAAGTTATCACCATGGGATAGAGGAGAGCTTAGGGAGAGTACGATTTCAATCGTCAACAATTATCCTGAATTTTTCTACTGCCATTGTGATTCAAAGGAAATCGGATATTAATTAATTATTTTTGAGACTTAGTTAAGTGTGGTAGTAAAAGGAGAGTGCATCTAATCGGTGTCGATCCAATCAAATTTGGTTTCTAGGTCATATTGGGATTCGAGTAATTTCATATTATAAGATTTCAAGTGCATATCGGGTCTGATCCGGATCCTCTCGACCTTAGCTCATTCCATGTCCTTTGCTTTTCGAATGCAAGTAGAGATAGGTTTAGATTATATTGGTGGTGAAAATTCGCAGCCCAGCTAATAAGGCAAAGTCCATGCATTAAATAAGCTTAGGGAGCAGAGCTAAGTTTCAGAAGTCAAGTTATATTAAGTTCCAATTTGACCTGGAGCTAATCCAGCCTAACTTCGACCTGAAACTTATATAATCTTAGTGTATTGATGACAACTTCAATTAAAGTTAAAAAAAAAGGTGCTTTGATTTGTTTAAAATTAAGAGTCGCAACAAGAATTGAGTTAAAATGGTTCGTGTGCGAAGGGACAATTATTGCAAGATGCACGATCCATGTAAAAGTCACTAAGATCGTGGAAAAAAATCCTGGGAATGGGAAGTAGTTAGAGAGGGAATTGTGTGTTAATTGCAATAAGCATTGAAGACGTTTAGAACAAGTGGAAACACTTTCATCCTATCAGCATGTGTAACTTTACCTATAAAATCATTAAAAAAAGTCTGGCATATTAATTAAACCTTAGTCGCCAAAATTAATTGTTGTGGAGCAGGGTGCATTTGGTAGTGGACGGCAAATTCAGAATAACATTTTGATTATTGAGGAAGTGTTGCATTAACTGAGGATTCGTGAAAGGAAGGAGAAACTTCAAGCGGCTTTAAGCTAGACATGAAGAAAGACCACACGTGGAAAGGAATTTCTTGGAAGCTACTATGCTTGCCCATCAATCTCATAGCAAGTTTAATACTCCATAATCGTTTGGGCGGACGATCAGTGTGGCTCGACAAGCATCTAAAAATTTCTCAGCCATGTAATGCCCAATTCAAAGTAAGCATAGATGTCAAAGTTCTCATGCACACAAAATTAAACAAGCTAAGCATCAAGTTGTAGCACATATATCTTATTCATCTCCAAATCTCTCATTACAATCACTCATTCTTCGCCCTAATGCAAATCTCATTTTCAGTTTCTTCTGTGCTACGTAGTAGCATTCCTTCTTTCTCTGGGCCCAGTCCAATTAACATTGAGGGTAGGGAATTTGACAGTACTGCAAGACTTCCTTGGCCCTTGGCGAATCCACGTACCTTTTGTAGCGCGGGTCCTTCAAGTAGTCACAGAGGCACGGCTGCTGCTCTCTCAGCCTGCTGCAGCATGCATCCGTTGGCTGTAGGAATGGGGGCAAGACCGCGGGCAAGCAGGGGGCGAGCTGGCTCGCGTCGCACTCTGCCTCTGCCCTCGGTGCGAGCTGGCTCGACAGGACCAGCGCTGTCATGAGAAACGAGGCGACAAGAGGAGAAGGTCCCTTCCTCGCCATAGTCATTGAGCGAGTGAGATTAAGATGAAGAGTAGGAAGATGGCGCATTGGGAATTAGAAGCGAGGGAGATTTATATAGAGAGGTTGGAGATTGGGGGTCACGAAATGGAGCCTGCATCCGAATCACACCAGAAGTCCATGGGAGAGTAGCGTGGCTCATGTGGTTCTGGACCATGCAATGAGGAGGGAAATCGGGGAACGAGGTGAAGCAACCGATGAGGGGAGGCGCGAGGCATGTGTGTTCTTGCAAAGTGACAAAGTTGCGGTCCATGGCCAGCTATGATCGAGCGGTTTTGAAATTGTATACGTTCCATGACCACGCCAAAACAATGTCCCGCGTCCGAGTTCTTACTAATGTCTCGCGCTTTCCAGATAAGTCCAAACTCCCTTATCTGAATCACGAGTAGAAATGCGTGTTAGGACGTCAGTGTTTGTTTGGAATCGTGGAATCGAAAGTACGTCATTGTGCTGCTTGCTCGAGTAAACATAAACCGGATGTACTTAGGCCGTAATGCTGAAATGAAATTTCTAGTCTCAAAATATGTCCTTATGTTGCCGAAATACTTATAAAAGTGACGATGTTTCTAGGCCATCGTAATGGCTGTTTCAAATTTTAGATCGGAATTAGGCGATTAGGATGCTGGCTGGACTGAACTTGCCTAAAATTGCATGAAACGCATCATTTAAAGAGTTCACTTTTCAAGAAGTGGGGTTTCAAACATTTTATTCACAAATTCAATTTCAACGTGTCATTCATTTAATCAGGTTTCATTCAGTGTCTATTTCTAGGTCACATATGTCCTACATAGCATATTTACAACGTACAAACTCCTACATCATGGGGTTATCCAATACATGAAGTGATGTGATATTTCTATGTTATTGTGTATTGCCCAAAGATTTTCAAACTCTTTTAAGGAAATGCACGATGAATGAGGATTAGGGCTTGATTGAGAAGTTGTGAAGCCAAATGGGCCTTGTCAAATACTAATCCATCCCTCACGTAACTGAAATCCCAGACCTCAACCTCTAGTTAGTGCACCTAAACTAGTCACCTGACACATTCCACATATGTAACCTATTTTGCCTAAAGTGCTTAGGCCTTCTACATGTCCAATCAATTTAGATTAAATAAATTCATTGATGGCGACTCCTTTTAGCTTTTCAATTTATGTACTAGTAGCCAATTTGAACCTAGGATTTGGGCGTTGCGATCTGATGACCACAAGTTGCCAAATTCAAAGGGCTACAAGACCATTTTAAGTGGATTAAACTATATATTCATGATTATGATGTTGAACACAAATGGCATAGATGTTGGGATCTTGTCTCCAAACGTCTTCATGTGCCATGTGATGTTAACTTCTCAAGACACTATGTTTTTCTCTTTAGCCACTTTTTGTTGAAGTGTGGTTCATATTTCCCATCAACAGGATGGCAAAGAGATTCTTATTAGTAGTTTGAGTTTGGGCTCATAAATAATTACTAGATATATGCTCTCTCTCTCTTTTGTTTTTTGGTTATTGAGGGTTGAACAAAGATGTACGAGGTGTTAATTATAGTAGAACCATCAGCTGAATGTAGCCCTAGTTTAAAGGTAAATCGAGATAAAACCTTGCGTCTCAAATTCTCTTTCTTGCTTTTATTCTTTATGTTCTTTGTAATTGTGTAGTGAATCCTTACACTTTTGAGTCACAAATCCTTCTTTAGATCTACTTCTTGAAATGATATATTCAACACTGCCACTATTAGGTCCCTATCTTTAGAGTGGTCTTGTACTAACCACGATGTAGATGGAAATGGTGATTCCACTCCGAATGCCCCCAAGCTATCTGGACCATTTGAGGGATTTCTAACCGCATGTCCCTCCTTATACTGTTTGTCGTTCCACCTGTGCAAGCCAACCTTTGTTCTTCTTCATGATTTCCATCTCTTCTCTCGCATCTCCCCGAGCCTCGCACATACAAAGAAACCAGTGCTAACCCTCTTTGGTAGTAAGTTGTGGCAAACATGTTACAGGCTTATGAGAGAAATTGTGTTTGAAATTTAATTGATTTGCCCCTTGTAGAATGATGTTGGTCGCAAATGGGCATATAACATCAAGATGAAGGCTGTAGGCTCCGTGGAACACTATAAAGCTCGACTTGCAGTAAAATACTTTACTCTTGAGTATAGAATTGATTATGTTGAGACCTTTGTTATTGTGGCACGTCTTACCGCCATTTAGAGTATTCTAGCTATTGTAGCTGTTAAACTAGGGACTCTATTTTAGATGGATGTTAAAACTACATTCCTCAATGATGGTCTTCTCAAGGTAGTCTACACAGAGCCTCCTCTTGGGCTCACCTATTCATCTTACAAAGTGTGCCATTTCCTTAAAGCCTTATATGGGCTTAGGTAGGCTCCTCATGTAATGATCATTATTGGTGATGATCACACTTGCATTGCAACACTCAAAGAATACCTTGACCTATAATTTGAAACGAAGGATCTTGAGAAACTTAATTATTTTCTAGACTTGGAAGTTGCTTTTGATTCATGTGGTTATTATCTTTGCAAGCCAAGTACAAGGCTGATATTCTTTCACGAGAAATAATAAATAATAGCAACATTTTAATTGAGACAAATATCAAATTTAGCGTCGCGGATGAGACTCATATTGAGAAACCTATAATCTTATTAACAACTAATCTGTAGCCTTTTATATGTTATTGTCACTCGTGTTTGAGTATCACCTATGCTGTTCACATTTTCATCTAGTTCAGTTCTAGGCGATGCATGATTTATTTTGTGGCAATCCTTTGTATTCTTTGCTACGTCAATGGTGCTTTGTTTCATGGCTTTCACCTTTTTTGCTGAATCAACCGTACAGATCCAAGCTCATTTTTTGATGCAGACTGCGCTCGTGATCTGTCAAGTTGTTGCTTTACAGTCTATGGGTTCTTCCTAGTCAACTCACATATCTCTCTCAGCGTAGCAAAAAGCTGACCATCACGCTTGATAGTACAAATGTGGAGTATCATGCACTCAGCCATACGATTTTGAATTATTGTGGTTGTAAAAATTACCACAAGACATAGGGGTTAGTCATCATGGTGGGATAGACCTTTATTGTGACAACAAAAGGTTATTCAAATAGTAAATAATGATTTTTTCCATAAATATATCGAACATTTTGAATCAACGGTCATTTACATGGGGTGTTACATCCATCAAATAATTGGAATAATTATCTCAAAAGTCATAAAATTATTATATATCAGTCAATTTAATTTTAAACTTTTTTATTTGGCTAATTTAATTCTAAATATTTTGATGATTTCTAATGTAGTTCTCCTATGAATTTGGTGAAAATCGCTAATGTGCATGCTAATTGTCTTATATGGCATAATCGGTATTGATGCAGACAATTTTGACTTTTTAAAAAAAAAATTATATTAAATTTATTTTCTTTCCTTTTCTTTTTCCCATTGTTCATCTTCCTAGAAGGGCCAGCAGAGGTCATTGGGCTTTGATGATGGCCGACAAACCTTGTGGCCACAGGCAATAGTTGTGAAGGCCTCACCTAGCTCTCACTTGCAGTCGATGATGGCCTTGTGGCCCTCACCTAATGCGTAGCAAGGGCATGAAGGCCTTCGCTTATGGCCAACCATCACCTATGGCCAGCCATCACCATGGCCTTGGTGACCCTCGCTATCCCTTCTGAGAAAATTAATCGTGGAAAAAGAAACACAAAAAGAAAAGAAAAAAAAGAAAGAGAAGAAATCAAAGATTTATAATAAAAAAATTGGAAAATTTAAAGAATTGCAAAATATTGAACCGGCACATGATGATTTTTTGCCAAAATTAGTCGGAAGAATTATATTAGATAATCGTTGAAAAGTTTAGGATTGAATTGACGGTTGTATAATATGTTTATGAAGTTTTAGACAATTTTCTCTCAATAAAACCATACATCTTATGTCTACTCCATCTGTTAATTAAACTTTTGATATTTTCACCATAGCATATCCACAGGAGCATTTCCCTTGATCTTTTTCTCCAAACGTTACGCAGACGTCTTTCCTCCCACGTTAAGCTTGAGGGAGATGTTAGATATATCTATAATTTTTTTAGATGTATCTTTAATTGATACTGTCCATCGACTTAAGATAATAATTTATATTACTATTGTGTATGATTCCCCAAATATATTTTAACCATAGATAGGTTTTAGTACAGCCTATATATAGCCATGTACTCCATCGTCATGTATGCTAAACATACATTTCTCTCCATTCGTTAACTGAAATTAATTTTCATGTATCTAATACTATCCTTATCAAAACAAAGGTCGAATTTTCCCTTTTTGGCCATATGAGTTCTTGCTATTTAGTTCGTTAGTCCTAGTAAAAGCCCAACTTTTTGTGCATTCTCAAGACTTCCGCTGACTCAAAGTCGGCCGCCGTTGCGTGAAAGGCGAATTCGCATGGTCGTCCACGTGTCGTTTTGATCTCGCACTTTCATGCAAGAAGCAGCAGAGAAGGCGAACCTGTCCCATGGCAAGTGGAGACCGAATGATAGTCAAACAGTCGTTGCCAAACCATTTCCACTCCACCTACTCGGCCATAAATAGCGCCTCCAATCACGCCTACTGATTGAAGGACCCCTCAACAAGGCAGACTATTATATGGAATCTCGACTACTGTCCCTCCCTAAAGTTTTGACTATGGATTCTTGTTTGATATTACAACCCATTCGATAAAAAAATTGTAATGACCCGGTCCGAGGGCAAGGAGTCTCAAGAAGGAGCAGCTCATGGAAGGTTTCTAGGATAACTAAGGGGACAAGAATGTATCCAATTGCGCAATGTTTAGAGGAGAGCACTTTGGGAATATGTACATGAAGTTGGAATTAATTCTCAAGAGATTTCCACGATGGGTGATCTCTTTGGAAAAGTACCTTGTATCGCTAAAGAATAAAACTGGGAATCTCGGTATGAGATGGATTAAAGTGGATAATATATCAAATAAGTTAATTCCAAAGTGTTGCAAAGACAGGCAAAGTTTTGAACTAATTTGATTTGATACACGACATATTAATCATCATTTTGAATTTAAGTCGATGCATCTACTTTTCTTTTCATAGACTGCGTACGACTGGAAATCCATTGGAGAAGAGTGCTAATGGCAAAGTCATGCCTGGAGACTTTAGTTCCCTTATCGGAGAAGAACCAAAGCATCAACTGGTGGGGACAAATCGGGGCCTAGAAGTGGGAGCACGACGTGCCTCCACTAGTCGGTTCTCAAGTTGTGATTTAACTCGAGCACTCGAGTTTGCGTTCTTTGAAAGGGTGTTTCATGGGTTCATGTAGTTAACTTTTATAGCATTATGATAGCGAATCTCTTCTTTATACATCCAGTCATGTCCCCAGAAATAAGCACTGAAAGCGACGTCTCCCCGGCTAAGCCGATGAAAAGGCAAAGGAAGAGACTGCAACTTTCTCAAGTCTCGAGTCCTTGGGACACGTTTTACTTGTCAATGGTCCTCCACGCTACACACGTTTTGCTTGTCAATTGCCTTTTTTCCAACTTTTGAATCACCCCTTTTCAGTTTTTTGATAACCAAACATCATCTCTCAAGAGTCCTTCTGCACAAGATGGTGCTCTTCTGTAGTCTGGTGATCCTTCTCACGACCAACCTCTTTCATGTGCCGGTGCAATCTCTGAACAACGAAGGCCTCGCTCTCTGGACCTTGAAACAGTCCATCCGTGGAGACCATGGCAGCTTCCTTGATCATTGGACCTCGTCCGATGAAACTCCGTGCAAGTGGAATGGGGTCAAATGCACAGGAGACACAGTCGTTTCTCTCAACCTTTCGAATCAGAATCTCACCGGCTTCCTTCCTTCTATCTTTGGAAACCTATCGGCACTCCGGCATATCAATCTCAGGAACAACAACCTCTCCGGAAGCCTACCTGTCTCGCTCTTCAATTTGAGCAGGTTACAAAGCCTGGTGCTCTCAGGGAACTCGTTCTCCGGGAAGATTCCTGAAGAACTTGGGAAGCTTGGTTCACTTCAGCACTTGGATTTTTCCAGGAATTCATTCAACGGTTCAGTCCCGACATCATTACTTCAGTGTGGGCGACTTAAAGTGCTCGATTTGAGTCGGAATGGATTCTCAGGATCCCTGCCAGATGGGTTCGGGACTAGCTTAACTCAGCTCGAACATCTCAGTCTTTCATTCAACAAGTTCAGTGGTTCCATCCCCAGTGATATGGGGAACTTGTCAAGCTTGCAGGGAATTCTTAATTTGTCAAATAACTTGTTCAGTGGCCTGATCCCAGCAAACCTAGGAAACCTCCCTGAGACTGTCTACATAGATCTCAGCCACAACAATCTCAGCGGACCAATACCGCAAAACGGGGCTCTACTCGATGCAGGGCCGACTGCTTTCATGGGTAATCCTCTGCTCTGTGGAGCGCCACTCAAGTCGATGTGTCCACCCGACATTCCCAACCCAAATTCCCCGACAAATCCCCATTTTCCATCACAGGCTTCGCCTGATCCGCCTAAAAGAGGAATGAGTAATGGGATGTTGATCTCAATAATTGCGAGCTCCATGATCGGAAGCTGCTTTCTCGGGTGGTTATTGTCCCACTTATGTCGAAAGTATCGTGATTGCAGGAAAAGTGACAGTATTACTAACAGTATGAATGAAGAGAAAGTGATGTTTAAGAAGGAGCTCTTCTGCTTTGGAAAGGAGGCCATCGAGACTCTCTCACAAAAGATGGAGCAGTACAACTTCGTGGCGCTCGACTCCCGGGTTAATTTTGATCTCGACAAACTCCTGAAAGCGTCTGCTTTCCTCTTGGGCAAGACGGGGACTGGAATAGTTTACAAAGTTGTTCTTGAGGACGGGTTGACATTAGCAGTCAGGAGATTGGGTGGAGACTCTCAGAGGATAAAGGAATTCCAAACTGAGGTTGAAGCAATAGCGAAGATCAAGCACTCGAATATTGTGCCTCTCCGATCTTATTGCTGGTCTGGCGATGAGAAGCTGCTCATATACGATTACATACCCAATGGTGACCTTTCTGCAGCAGTACATGGTATAATTTGAATTTTTCTAGCATTATAAATGAAAGGATTTGAAAATTAGGTGGTGTGTTCTCTAGTCCTTGGAGCAGAATTCACCAAAATGTTGAAAAATGATGATGCAAGTTGATCTTATCTGCGCACAACAAATTTCTTTTGTTTGGCAGGGAAGGCTGGGACGCCAAATTTAATGCCGCTTTCATGGAGCACGCGTCTCAGGATCATGAAAGGACTAGCAAAAGGCATTGCCCATCTTCATGAGTTCAGTCCAAAAAGGTACGTCCATGGAGACTTGAAACCGAGCAATGTACTGCTCGGGAAGAATATGCAGCCCTTCATCTCTGATTTTGGCATCAGTCGACTCGCTAATTTCACTGGAGAATCTTCAAAGTTTCATCTTGAACAAGTAGCGATGGGAACGCCAGAGCAGAGCTCTCCCTATGAATTCACGGCAATAAACTCCACCGAGAATCTGAGATCCTACTATCAAGCGCCTGAAGCATCCAAGCCCACGAAGCCATCGCAGAAGTGGGATATTTACTCGTTTGGGATGATTTTACTAGAGATGATCACAGGGAAGTTGCCCATAGTTGAAGTGGGGTCTCTCAGATTTGATCTAGTCCGGTGGGTGCAGGTGAGCATCGATGAGAGAATTCCAATTTCCAACATTATAGATCCCATCTTGCTCCATGATCTCGACAAGGAAGAAGAGATGGCGATGGTGCTTCAGATGGCTCTTGCTTGTGTGAACAAGAGCCCAGAAGGGAGACCTTCCATGAGGCATGTCTTGAACAACTTAGACAAATTGGCCATCTTCACCAATACTTAAAGTCAGACAGACATTACAGTTGTTAACACACAGCGACAAGCATTCATTGTCAGCCGATTGTTAAACAAGTGGTGCCTCTTCAGAGTATACTACTGCAGAAACAGGTCTGGGAGGAGAAAGGCCCGGGCTATCAAATTAGGCTCAGAGAATCTACCGAGGATCGTCTCTCTTTATCTCCTGTGGCACAATTTTCTTCGCTCTCATGCTTAAATATGCCCCTAAGAGGTTGCTTGGTGGCAATTCTCTCCCATTTCTTATCTATGCTTATACAGTTAGATGATAAACACTGTTCATTGAATTCGACATATATATCATGATATTGTTGTACCTTCATACCTTGCAGTAAAGGTCATTGTTCCAAGCGGTCTCGATGGCAATGTTCTTCTTTCAACTTTTTAAGTGATGCAACGATCCTAATGGCAGAAATGGATATGCGACAAGAATCAGCAGGACCTTAAATATGATAGTTACGGGGCACTTTTTCTTTTCATGAATTGTTAGTCCCTATTAAATGTTCGCATAGACATTGATACTTGATTCAGCGAAATGTGTACCCTCCAGATCTCCATTCACAGAATAAGATGAAATAGTTGCAGGACCTTGGGACGGTCTTTCGGAGCTAACAAAAAAAAGAATCTAGCTTAGACTGATAAGAAGGCTGTCGGGCACGACCCCATCACACTCCACAGCAGAAATTATGGCCACACTAAACACTGCCATAATTCAATATACAAGCAGAACATGCAAAGGTGGGACACACCGGATTTTAACATGGACACCCCAACGAGGGTGAAAACCATAGAGCAAGCTCGCCCAGAACTCCCACTATGCAAAGCAGAACTACAATAGGCCATCCCTAGTCCAACTAGAGCTTACACAACATTTCATCGAGATAACTATCTTGGATCACAACAACAACACGCTTAGCATTATAATGATACAGAGAAAAGTGAAATCAAATCTTGTGCAGTGAGAATGTGATAATTCGTCAGTAGAAAATAGGCTTTCCAACAACTAGCGCTGGTCCATAGGTAGTGCACATTGCCACGAACAACATACTAGAATTTCGTCAAAATCAGACTGAAATCACCATCTGATTCTTGATAAACGCAGCCCCACACAGGGTCTTTTTTCTTTTTCCTCCTCTTTCTCTCAGTGTTTTCCTCGGATCAGCTCTCTCTTCTCTCAAATGCTTCTGTTCAGTCAGCTGACTCTCCTCTTTTTTTCACTTTTGGCCGAGGGAGTCAAGGCCATAGTTTGACCAAGTTGATGAGTGCCTGGAGGAACACACACACAGAACAAATCTCCTTCCTCAACTCACTTGGAGGGAGGCTCTCCATGCCCGCTGTCACCCTGCAAGTAAGTTTTTCCTGAGGCCTGAGGTAAAGCTTTCGTCATCCTCTTTGACCCACTGCCGCCAGTATGGATCTTCTCTAGCTGCAGCTCCCTCATCTTAAAGCGCATCTTGAATCCAGTGATACCTCACTTCTTTATGCTTTGTATGTGAATGAAACATCAAGTTCTTGCTTAGATGGATGACACTCTGACAGCAGCAGTATAAAGTATAACTCTTTTGTTCACGGCCTGACTCTTACAGGAACTTCATCCACAAGCTCTTCTCGCAGGATTTTGTGATAATGATATACTTTGCTTCAGCCGTTGACTGAGGAAAGCACTTCTGCAACTGTGATTACCAAGACACTGCTTCCCCTGCATGAGTAGCCAGATATCTCAACATCAATCGTCTGGAATCAATGTCACCTACCTTGTCTGCATCTGTGTATCCTTCTACCATAGATTTGCCATTGTCAAAGCACAAACAAGACTTAGAGGTGCCTCTGAGATACCCAAAAATCCATTTACCAAAACTGTTCAATGTTCTCTGCTTGAATTGGCAAGGAAGCGGAAACACGCCTACTGCATGAGCAATGTCTGGCTGGTACATGCCATGGCGTACATCAAGCTACCAACCGCCAATGCGTATGGCACTTTCTTCATTTCTTCTTCTGTCTGTCTCACTTGTAGGACCCTAACTCAGCTTGAAAACGCATACAAGTGGAGTGCTAACTGTGTTTGACTCTCATGTTGAATCTCTACAGCACCTTTTAGACGTATATTTCTCCAGCAACAATCAGAGTTTTCTGTTCTTGTAGGAGTGATTCTTATGCCAAGGATCTGCTTAGTTGGCCCCAAGTCCTTCATAGCAAATGACTTTCTTAACTCTCCTTTCAAACTGTGAATCTTTCTGCATCCCGGCTGATAATCAACATATCATCCATGTAGAGAAGAGGATAACAAAATCACCATCTGCAAATGTCTTCATGAACATGCAAGGATCTGCAGTCATTTTACCGTATCCATGATCTACCATGAACAAATCAAATTTTCTACACCAGTTCTTGGAGCTTGTTTATGCCCATGCAAGCTCTTCTTCAATTTGCACACAAGTGCTCCTCCCCTCACTGCTGATCTCTTGGGTTGCTCTATATAGATATCCTCTCCGACCTACTTCTGCTCCCTCTTGAGCAATCTGCACTCTCTTCAAATGTGACTTGGCTTGCCACAATGGAAAAAATTAACTCCCTTTCTCAACTTGTATCTCCCCTTTGATTTACTACATCCAGTGTTATACTAGGGGTTTCGCAATCTGTTCCTCCCTTGCCGTTCTGTCACCAGTGCCTCGAATTGGGACGACAAGCCCTGAGATTTCCGTCTCATATCCCCATTCAAGACACCACTCTTAGCAAGTTCCATAGAAACAACCCTGTCAGGAGCGGAATTCGCAAGTGCGACTCCAAAATTTCCCTTGGACTCTGGGTAGAGCAGCAACCGACCACAGCCCAAGAACTTCGTCACATCTGTGCATGTACTAGACAACTGTCAATAATCAAGTAATCAGCGACAGTGGTTCCCTCTATATTTCGAAGGGCATCATTTTCTTGAATAGAAATGACTTATTACATCGGGAGTAACAACTGCTACGGATGAGATTTTACGCATTATGATCTACAAATTGCCGAATGAATCCCCAAACCTCCTCATGCTCACATGCCCAGTTCTCATCACTTAAGTTCGGGTTTCTCAGAAGCAAATACCGGAAGTTGCAAACGATTTCACAAACATTAGATCTTTCATTTTACTCTTCCATATATGATAATCTATGCCACTCAAACAAATCGTTGTGTTCATCCTCTCCATTTTCGCTCGAGACATCTACTAGCACACAGTACAACCGGTGCTCTGGTCCCACTTTCTCAGGGAAAGACCGTGGTGCGACCACGTGGCACCGCCGTGGCACCGCGGGATTTCTTCTCTCTTCTTTCGGTGACTAGATAGGAACAATAAATGCCGCTATTAAACAAGCGGACAATGCAGACGTGGGGACACATGATAACGTGGGAACCAGATCTGAGGAAAAACTACTGTGCAGAGAATCTTCACAACAGGGCCTTCTCTAGCTCAACTAGATTTACACAACTTCTCATCAAGATAACTACAATCTTGAAATAAGCGCGGTGGCGTCTCACCTAGCAAAAAGTCGAAAAATACCCAGTTGGAGAAATTTTAGAAAATCGTGATTCAATTATAGTGAATTCTCGAGTCGAAATTGTATATCACTAAAGTTTCAGATTTACGAAATTAAGGAAAAAGAAGAAGAAGGAGGTCTAATTACATCAAATTCAGATTGGAATGAAAGAAGAATAATAAGAAGAAGACTTGTCCAGATGCGTTATGGTCTTATTTATACCACCCATCGCTGCTTCTCCAGCAGTTTACTCTCGTCCTCCACCTACCACAACAGCTAAGCTCGGCGTTTGAACGTGCAAGTCTGTTCTCTCTCTGGCTCGTATTAAGGCTTGGGCGAGAAACCTGGTCCGACAACGATCACTTTTTTCGCAAATCATCTGAACTAGCTTTAGTTTTCAGGTAATAAAGCCTTCACTTTTGTTCCTTGTACGCACTGTGGTACTATTACTCAGTCGTCTTCTTTCTCGCGCTTTACTACGTTTGCTTCTATTTTTGCTTTTCTGCGAGTGTATCGACCGGTTAGTTTGGCTCTATGTATGGGGCTGCACCCGACAAAATGGGAAGCTTCCTGTCGGGCTCATACTCCGTTATTTGTGGGACAGCAGTGAAAGGGAGTAGAATTAAGAACATGGAAGCATCCTTCTCTCATTCGGCATGAATGCTTGATGAGCAATTGAGCCGTATTCGCGCTTGCGCCTTTCGTTGGGTGGTTGCTTCGCATTGAATTGAAACCATGCGTCGGAGGAATTCTGGGTTTCTTTCTTTTCTTAAGGGCATCTTCTTCTTGGGGGTTCCTCAGGTTGGTGGCTTTTCTCTTCACTTTAGATTCTCTTGCCATTGAAGTTGCTTGTGAGGTCGTTGTAATGGTTAAAAGAGGGGAATTATACGTCCTTGAGTTGTTGTTGTTCTTGGTGTATTTAGCATCAGTGAGTTGGTGTAGACAATTCTTGAATCAATTTTGAGTTTCATTAGGAAGCAGAGAGAAGCTTTTCATTGAGAAAAAGAGAGAATAAAATGGAGGGTTTAAGCATCAAAATTTTGTGGCTTCATGCTGAATTGAATGGAAGGAAAAGTGGAATTGGTTGAAGTTGGAAACTGGAAGCAAGTGTGAAATGTACTACTGATGGTGATTTGAAATTCCTTGCTTTGCAATAATGGGAATCTGTGAGTATGGAATTGAAGAGGGAATAAAATGCAACTGAATGGGGTTAGATTCTCAATTTTTTTGAGCAGTGGCGATGAAGAAACAACATGGAAAGGTAAAGGAAGTAGGAATAAAATGTCAAAAGTATTTCCTCAAGTGTATCATGAGAGAAATCACACCTGCATGATAAATGAAGGAGCATTACTTTCCTTTGCTGAATCTAACAACAGAAAGGGGATGGGCATGTCGCTGTCCATTCCCTTCAATCAAACGCATTAGTCGAAATAGTGGCATAAACGTGAACTTTTCCCCTTTCCATGGAAAACTGCTTGCTATTGGCTATTGCTTTGAGATATTGCAATAGTATTTATTTTGAAAGATCTTCAAATTATTAACAAGCAATATTCAAATTCTGTTCCTACTTGTATAGTTTTTTGCATTTATTATCATACTCACAGAGCAATAAGAGAAATTCACTTTGGTCATTAGGCAATTACTATGAGAGTCCCGCCTGTTATTTTTCACACTTGTTAAGGAACTCCAAGAATAGAATACACTCATATCTAAGTGCGCTAATACACCTTATAAATTTGCAAGCCTTCTTTTTCATCAAGATATTGGAAAGCTGCCCATTTGTGCTTGTCTAAGGATTTGAGTCTTGGGAGCTTGAAATATTTGCAGAGTGCTTAGATAGCATGATTTGCATTGGATGGTTTGCAGATTTAATTTCACAGGTGAACGATATGGGATGTTCCATGGGTTCCTTAATTTATTACCGGTGAATGATGTGGGATATTCTATTGGTTCCTTAATTTATGCACCATCTTGAATTTTCTGTAGGAAATGGAAGTTTTGGTTGGATGACCCTTTTATTCAGAAATAAAAGAAGTTGTTTGGCTTATTTTATTGGATTTGGAAATAATTTTTCTGCATGGTTTTCTAGGAGGTGCAAAGCTCAACTTTGGACTCTTCTGCAATAAGCAACAGTTCTATTCCGCTAATCAAGATTCCTTTGATAGAACAGAAAAACCAACAGGTTCATCCCGTTCTTTGATAGTGCCTTTTCTGTCTAAATTTATCCATATCTGACAGAGGACACATGTTCTAGTGTATGTTCCTGCATACTGGGTAAACCTTCAATAGTTGTTACTATTCTTTCCAGAAGGGGGGAACTGAAATGACTTCTCATCAACCAAAGTGCTTTTGTAACAGCATGATGTTTTTGTTTTTTGGTAATTTTAGGAAACATCAATTTTGACGGAGATAATACTAACAGTTTGTCATCTGGCATCTGCGTTCATTCTACAGCAGAGAATGAGGAGCCAGATTACTTCAAATATGATGATGTCCGGTGGAGTGATGGTCGCAAGGACATACGTATATGATTGGCTGATCCTTATGGCTATTGTGGTCATTGGGTCCCTCCTCCATCTCATACAACCATTTTATCGCTTCATTGGGAAGGATATGATGACTAATCTCAAGTATCCATTGAAGAGCAACACAGTGCCTTTCTGGGCTGTTCCAGTAGGCATTCTTTGCCTTTCCCCTTAATAGTCAGTCTGTAAATTTAAGAATTTTGATTGGTGGGGGTTCTCATTTTTCTTTTGTTTCTTCCCAACAAAATTTAGACATATGCCCTTCTGTTGCCAATGGTGATATTTATGGTCATGTATCTTCGGAGGAGAGATATCTATGATCTTCATCATGCTCTTCTAGGTGAAAGTATCTTTTTGTGCCATTCTCATTTATTCTCTTCCAATCATTCAATGGTTATTGTTTCTTTTTCCCCCAAGAATATGCTAAATGGAAGCTGTTTAGGCAGGGCTCTTTTATTCTGCTTCAGTCACCGCAGTTATAACAAATGCCCTAAAACTTGCAGTTGGCCGCCCTAGGCCAGACTTCTTTTGGCGTTGTTTTCCAGATGGGAAAGATGTAGGTGCATAAATTGTGCAGACTAAACTGACTATTCATTCACAAGTCTGCTTGCAGCACTTAATACTTGAATTGATTCCTAGGTGTATGATCAATTGGGAAATGTCATTTGTCACGGTAAAAGAAGTGTCATAGATGAAGGGCACAAGAGTTTTCCTAGCGGGCATACTTCATGTAAGCATCTCTCTTTGTCAATTTAAATAGTATTATCCAATGCTCAATGCGAAAGGAAAAAGAATGATCTAATGTATTAGATCATTATGCAGGCAAACCTTGTTATGTGAATAGCTTGGATTTTATTGTGCAGGGTCCTTCGCGGGTCTTGGTTTCTTATCGCTTTATTTAGCTGGGAAGATTAAAGCATTTGATCGCAAAGGTCATGTTGCAAAATTATGCATCATCTTTCTCCCACTTCTTGTCGCATCTCTTGTCGGCATTTCAAGAGTAGATGACTACTGGCATCACTGGCAGGATGTCTTTGCTGGAGGCCTCCTAGGTTTGTCTTTTTTCGTGCAATATGTGGGAGTCATAACGGTGGTGAGTTTGATTCTTTTGCTTAACGTGCGGAAGAAATTTTGCAGGGATTACGGTAGCAGGGCTTTGCTATCTGCAGTTCTTTCCACCTCCATATCATGCCCAAGGTATGTTTCGAAGCAATTTGTTATGGCCTCCAGTAGTCATAAAAATTCCTGGACGCTATCTTATAATTGTTTTATTGTCATCATAAGATTACTTGCACTAATGCTCCCTGAATTGGCAGGGCTATAGTCATGCTGCCTCATAATATAACGAGAGAACTGAAGAGAGCAAGATAATTGAAAGTTTAATACGTAATCTTCGGACATTGATGGATGAGGACATGGGGATAGCAATGACCATTTTCTCTGCATTATTTTGTAGTTGTCCTATTGTGATTGTAAGATTACTTGCATTGCGACTCCCTAATTTGGCATGGCTATAGTTATGCTGCCTCATAATGTAATGAGATAATTAAAGAGAGCGAGATCATTGAAAGTTGATTATGTAATCTTTCTTAAGACATAGATGGATGAGAACATGGGTATAGCAAAACCATTTTCCCAAAAAAAGTCTCACAATCTATTTGTTTGCAGGTTTGGGGGCCTTATGCTTACTTTGAAGAACTGGAGTTGAGTAGGAATGCACAGGCTGCGAATGCAGCAGATGTGCCTAATGCGCAGGCCATGGAAACTCAAAACGAGAGCCATCTAGATGAGCAGAGCGGCATCGGATGCATGGGCCTGACCCTATCACCTACTCCCGATCGATCACCGCAAGACATGGAATCAGGGGGAAGGTGATTCTGTTTGTCTACTGGCCCTTTAATCTGTAAAGCCTATTGTACAGAGTAGAGTTTGAGTATCTCCATTTTTTATTTTGTTCTTTTTTTGGGCAAGCCTCTGACAAGTATTACCTAGGAACTTTTTTTTTTTGGTGGGAAGTAAATGTCATGTGCTCTGAATGGACATCGAATTACACATTCGGTCCTTTCCCACGCTTGATCTTAAGATCAGGATGTCATTAATTTTTTTTCTTTACTAATCCTGTGTTGAAATCAGTTTTTGTAGCTTCTGCAGTCATTTTGGTTAGACTAAAGAGAATGCAAACGCTAATAGACAAATATCATTGCCAGTTGCAAAACTGATATCTCTGAATAGCTTCTTCTGATGGTCTTTTTGATAATCACAGATAATGTTTGACATCTATTACTCCAGATTTGACCATATCTAAAGCCCTAGTCTTGCGACCAAATATTTATGTGGTAAAACCATGTCAAGTCAGAGGAAGGATTGTCCTCAACTTGTGCTAGAATCAACGCGTACCTTGCATGCCCTTTCTGAGCAAAATATTCTTTCTGCAGAACTCTTGTTTGATTTCTTACCAGGCCAAAAGGGCACCACGATCAATCAACATATGTATATGCTATTTAGTCGCTCTCTTTAATTCTGTATGTATGGGCTGGTCAAGACAAAATGGGAAGTTTCCTGTCAGAATCCCACTTCATTGTTTGTGGGATACCACTGAAAGAGAGTAGAATTAAGAAAATGGAAGCGTCATTCTCTCGTTTGCATAAATGCTTGATGAGCATTTGAACCACCAGTAGCAGTTGGCCCTTCGTTGTGTGGTTGCCTCACATTGAAATGTGACCATGCATCAGAGGAATTTTGGGTTGCTTTCTTTTTTGAAGGGCATCTTCCTTTTGGGGGTTTCTCAGGTTGGTGGGTCTTCTCTTCGTTTTAGATTCTCATGCTATTGAAGTTGCTTGCGAGGTCATTGTAATCGTGAGAAAAAGGGAATTATATGACCTTGAGTCATGGGTGTTCTTGATGTATTTGGCTTCAGTGATTCAGTGTAGACAATTTGCGAATCTGTTTTAGCTTACATTGGGAAGAGAGAGAAACTTTTCTTTGAGAAAAAGAAGAGAATAAATGGATGGTTGCAGCATCAAAGTTTCGTGGCTTCATGCTGGATTGAATGGAAGGGAAAGTGGGAATAGGAAGTGCGAGTGAGATGTCCTACTGATGGTGATTTGAAATTCCTGGCTCTGCAGCAAGTGGAATTAGTGAGAAAATGGAATTGAAGAGGAAATAAAATGAGGGAATGGGATTGCATTCTCTATTTTTTTTTCTATTGGTGGCGATGGGGAAACAACATTGAAAGATAAAGGAAGTAGGAATAAAATGTCTAAAATACCTCCTGAAATGTATCAAGAGAAAAATTGCATCTGCATGAGAACTGCAGGGGCATTCCTTTCCTTCGCTGAACCAAACAACAGAAAGGGAATAGACATGTCCTCGCCTATTTCGTTCAACCAAATGCATTATTTGAAATAGGTGGCACAAACGTGAATATTCCCCCCTTCCCTGGAAAGCTTCTAGCTATCGGCTCTTACATCGAGATCCTGCAATAGTATTATTTCAAGAGATGTTCAAATTCTGTTCCTATTCAAAAATGTTTTTTGCGTTCATTATCATACTCAAAGAGCAATAAGAGAAATTCACTTTAATCATTGCGCAATTACTGTGAGAGTACTACCTGCTATTTTTCACTCTTGTAAAGGAATTCCAAGACTACAATACACACGTATCAAAGTCCACTGGTACAACCTGTATATTTGCAAGCCTTCTTTTTCATCAACATCCTGGAAAACTACCCTTTTTTTGCTTGTCTAAGGGTTTGTGTCCTTGGAGCTTGCAAATAGTTCAGTATGCATGGGTAACATGGTTTGCATTAAATGGTTTGCAGATTCAATTTCCTGCAAGTGTATGACAGAGTGAATGATGTGGGATGTTCTACGGATTCCATAAGCTATGCACCATCTTGGATTATTTGTAGGAAATGGAAATTTTGGTTGGATGACCCTTCTATTATCAGAAATAATAGAAGTTGCTTGACTAATTTTATTAGATTCGAAAATATTTTTTTGTGTGTGGTTTTCTAGGAGAAGGTGCAAAGCTCAAGATTGGACTCTTTTGTAACAAGCAGCAGTTCTTTTCCAATAATCAAGATTCCTTTGATATAACAGAAAAACCACAGGTTTATTCCTTTCTTTGATTGTACTTTTCCTGTTTGATTTAATTTACATCTGACAGAGGGCACAAGTTTCTAGCATACGTGCCTTCATACTGGCTAAATCTTCAAAGATATTACTATTATTTCTGGAAGAGGGAAACTGAAATGAGTTCATCAACCAAAGCGCTTATGTAATGGCATCATCAATATTTTCTTTTCCCTTTTTCCTATTTTTTAGGACATCAATTTTGATGAGATTATACTCATAGTTTTTGATATCTGACATGTGCAGTCATTGTACACTGAGCCAAATTGCTTCAAATATGAGGAGGTCTCACGGAATGAAAGTCGCAAGGACACATATATATGATTGGCTGATCCTTATGCTTCTTGCGGTCATTGTGACCCTCCTCCAGTTCATACATCCATATAATTGCTTCGTCGGGAAGGGTATGATGACTAATCTCGAGTATCCAATGAAGAGCAACACGATGCCTTTCTGGGCTGTTCTGGTTGGCATTCCTGGCACTACTCTTATCCCCTCAATAGTCAGTCTGTAAGTTTAAGAATTTTGACTGGTGGTGGTTTTCATTTTGCTTTTGTTTCTTCCAACAAAAATTAGGCATATGCCGTTCTGTTGCCAACGGTGATATTCGTGGTCAGGTATCTTTGGAGGAAAGATATCTATGATCTTCATCACGCTGTACTAGGTGAAAGTATCATTTTGTGCCATTCTCATGTATCCTCTGCTCACAGTTCAATGGCGGTTTTTTTTCTTTTTTCTTTTGAAAATATGCTAAGCCGAAGCTGTTTAGGCAGGACTCTTTTATTCTGCTGCATTCACTGCGGTGATAACAGATGCGATGAAACTTTCAGTTGGCAGGCCTCGGCCAGACTTCTTTTGGCGTTGTTTTCCAGATGGGAAAGATGTAGGTGTATATAAATGGAGCAGTATATACTGACTATCCTTTAGCAAGTCAGATTGCCGCACCTAATACTTGGATTGATTCGTAGGTGTATGATCAATGGGGAAATGTCATTTGTCACGGTACAAAAAGTGTCATAGCTGAAGGGCACAAGAGTTTTCCCAGCGGGCATACCTCATGTAAGCATTTCCCTCTGTTATCTTAAATAGAATTATCCAAAAGCTCACAATGAAAGAGAAAAAGAATGATCCACTGCATCAGACCATTATACAGGCAAATCTTGTGAATATGTGAATAGTTTGGATTTTATTGTGCAGGGTCCTTTGCAGGTCTTGGTTTCTTAGCTCTTTATTTAGCTGGGAAAATAAAAGCATTTGATCACAAAGGACATGCTGCAAAATTGGGCGTCCTCTTTCTCCCGCTTCTTGTTGCATCTCTTGTCGGCATTTCAAGACTAGATGACCACAAACATCACCGGCAGGATGTCATTGCTGGAGGCCTCATAGGTTTGTACTGCTGTTTTCTGCTATTTGTGGGAGTCAGCAGTGGTGAGTTTGATTCTTTGGCTTAACACGCCAAAGAAATTTTGCAGGGATTACGGTTGCAGTGTTTTGCTATTTGCAGTTCTTTCCACCTCCATATCACGCTCAAGGTATGTTTCAAGGCAATTTGTTATGACTTCCCAGTCATCATAAAAATTCATGGACGTTATCTTGTAGTTGTCTTATTCTGGTAATAAGATTACTTCCAATACAACTCCCTAAATTGGCAGGGTTATAGTCATGCCTCATAATGGAACAAGACGAAAGAGAGAAAGATCAGTGAAATTTAATTATGTAGTCTTTCTTTAGACCTCAACGGATGAGAACATGTGGAAGGAATAACCATTTTCTTGAAGGAAGTTTCACGGATCTGTATGTTTGCAGGTCAGAGCCCTTATGCTTCCTTTGAAGAACCGGAGTCAGTTGCAGAGAATGTTCCCGCAAGGCAGGCCGCGGAGACTCAGAACAAGAGCCCCCTGGATGAGAGGAGCAGCGGCACTGGATGCATATCATCTACTCCCGGTCAATCATCGCAAGACATGGAATCAGGTGGAAGGTGATTCTCTTTGGCTACTGGCCCTTTAGCCGGTGGAGCCGATTGTACAGCGTTGGATTTTAGTATATGCTGCTATTTTTTTTTTTCTTGAACAAGCCTCTGACGAGAATTATTTAGGCACTTTTGTTATGTTTCGCAAGTGAATGTAGCATGCTCTGATAGCACATCTGGTCCTTTTCCACCCTTCTGATCTCACAGTCAGGATGTCGTTAATGCTTTTCTTCTTTACTGATCCTATGTTGGATCCAGTTTTTGTACTTCTACTGTCATTTTGGCGAGACAAAAGAGAATGCATGCAAGCACATATAGGCGAGTGCCATTGCCAATTGCAAAACTGATGTCTCCAAGTAGCTTCTTTTGATGGTCTTTTCGATAATCACAGAGGATGCTCTTCATCTGTTGCTGCAGATGTGAACGTCTCTAAAGCATAATTCTTGCAACCAAACATTTGTCTGGTAAAATCTTGTCCGGTCAAAGAAAGGAAGGCCTTTTCTGTTTCCAATTGTACTAGAATCAACACGTCCCTTGCATGCGCTTTCCGGGCAAAAAGAAAGAATCCTTTTCTGCTGAACTCTCTCCCTACTGGGCCAAAAGCGCACTGCCAACATGCACAATGTGCCTGACGCGCAGGCCACCGAAACTCAAAACAAGAGCCGGAGCGGCATTGGATGCATGGGCCTGACCCTATCACTTGCTCCCGATTGATCACCACAAGACATGGAGTCAGGGGAAGGTGATTCTGTTTGTCTACTGGCCCTTTAATCTGTAAAGCCTATTGTACAGAATAGAGTTTTAGTATCTCCATTTTTTTTTTTTCTTTTTTTGGGCAAGTGTCTGACAAGTATTATCCAGGAATTCTTTGTGAGTGTGTAGCGTCTTCTGAGTAGACAAATATTGTTGCCAGGTGCAGAACTGGTGTCTCCAAATAGCTTCTTGTGATGGTCTGTTTGATAATCACAGATGATGTTCGTCATCTATTACTCCAGATGTGACCGTCTCTAAAGCATTGCAACCAAATATTTATGTGGGAAAACCTTGTCCAATCAGAGGAAGGATGGTTCTCTGTCTCAAATTGTACTAGAATGAATCAACACGTACTTTGCATGCCCTTTCTAAGCATAAAGAAAGTTTTTTTTTTTTTTTTTTTTCTGCAGAACACTTCTTTTATTTCTTAGCAGGCCAGAAGGGCACCGCCAAAATATACAATGTAGATTCTATGTAGTCGCTCTCTGTAACTCTCTGTGTATGGGCTGATCCAGACAAAATGGGAGCTTCCAGTCAGAATCCTACGCCATCATTTGTGGGATACCGTGAAAGAGAGTAAAATTTAGAAAATGCAAGCATCATTCTCTCATTCGCATAAATGATTGACAAGCAATTGAACCACCATTAGTGGTTGGCCCTATGTTGTATGGTTGCCTCATATTGAATTTAAACATTGCATCAGAGGAATTTTGGGTTTCTTTCTTTTCTGAAGGGCATCACCTGGGTCTTCTCTTCGTTTTAGATTCTCTTGCTATTGAAGGTTGCTTGTGAGGTCATTGTAATCATGAGAAGAGGAAAATTACACGACCTTGAGTCATTGGTGTTCTTGATGTATTTAGCTTCAGCGATTCAGTCTAGACAATTTGCAAATCTGTTTTGGCTTGCATTAGGAAAGAGAAACTTTTCAATGAGAAAAAGAAGAAGAGAATAAATGGATGGTTGCAGCATCAAAGTTTCGTGGCTTCATGCAGAATTGGATGGAAGGGAAAGTGGAAACTGGAAGTGAGAGTGAGATGTCCTACTGATGGCCGTTTGAAATTCCTTGCTCTGCAATGAGTGTGGAGTCAGTGAGAAAACGGACTTGAAGAGGGAATAAAATGAGGGATTGGGATCGCATTCTCTACTTTTTTCTGTTGGTGGCTGTCGAAGAGAAACTTTCCAACAGTGGCGATGAGGAAACAAGATTGAAAGTCAAAGGACGTACAAATAAGATGTCTGAAATACTTTTTGAAATGTATCATGAGAGAAATTGCATCTGCATGAGAAATGAAGGGGCATTCTTTCCTTTGCTAAACCAAACAACAGAAAGGGATTAGACATGTCCTTGCCCATTTCCTTCAACAAAAATGCATTATTTGAATAGGTGGCACAAACGTGAATATTCCCCCCTTCCCTGGAAAGCTTCTGGCTATTGGCTATTACATCAAAGATCTGGCAATGGTTTTATTTCAAGATTTGTTCAAATACTGCTCCTATTCATATAGTTTTTTGCATTCATTATCGTACTCAGAGCAATAGGAGAAATTCACTTTAGTCATTGTGCAATTACTATAAGGGTGCTGCCTGCTATTTTTCACACTTGTAAAGGAACTCCAAGAGTAGAATACACACGATCAAAGTTCATCAATTCACCCTGTAAATTTGCAAGCCTTCTTTTTCATCAAAATCCTGGAAAACTACCCTTTTTGTGCTTGTCTAAGGGCTTGTGTCCTTGGAGCTTGCAAATAATTTAGTGTGCATAGATAGCATGGCTTGCATTAAATGGTTTGCAGATTAAATTTCCTGCAAGTGTATCACAGAGTGAATGATGCGGGATGTTCTATGGGTTCCATAAGCTATGCACCATCTTGGGTTATACGTAGGAAATGAAAGTTTTGGTTGGATGACCTGTTTATTATCAGCAAAAATAGAAGTTGCTTGGCTAGCTTTATTAGATTTGGATTTTTTTTTTTTTTTTGTGTGTGTGTGTGGTTTGGGAGGAAGTGCAAAGCTCAACATTGGACTCTTTTGCAATAAGCAGCAGTTCTTTTCCAATAATCAAGATTCCTTTGATAGAACAAAGAAAAACCAACAGTTTTATTCCTTTCTTTGATTGTACTTTTCCTGTTTGATTTTATTCACGTCTGACAGAGGACACAAGTTTTAGTAAAGTGCCTGCATTCTGGGTAAATCTTCAATGATGTCACAATTATTTCTGGAAGAAGGAAACTGAAATGAGTTCATCAACCAAAGCGCTTGTGTAACAGCATCGACGTTTTCATTTTCATTTTTCCTTTTCTTTAGGACATATCAATTTTGATGAGATTATACTAATAGTTTTTTATATCTGGCTTGTGCAGTCATTGTACGCTGAGCCAGATTGCTTCAAATATGATGAGATCTAATGGAATGAAAGTCGCAAGGACATATATATATATGATTGGCTGATCCTTATGCTTCTTGTGGTGATCGGGTCCGTCCTCCATTTCATACATCCGTTTTATTGCTTCGTCGGGAAGGGTATGATGACTAATCTTAAGTATCCACCAAAGAGCGACACAGTGCCTATCTGGGCCATTCCGGTTGGCATTCTTGGCACTACTCTTATCCCCTTAATAGTCAGTCTGTAAGTTTAAGAATTTTGACTGGTGGCGGATTTCATTTTCCTTTTGTTTCTTCCCAACAAATATTAGATGTAAGCCCTTCTGTTGCCTATGGTGATATTCGTGGTTATGTATCTTCGGAGGAGAGACGTCTATGATCTTCATCATGCTGTACTAGGTGAAAGTATCTACATGTTCCATTCTCATGTATCCTCTGCTCATCGTTCAATGACGATGGTTTTGTTTTTTTCTTTCCTTGAGAGTATGCTAAACCGAAGCTGCTTAAGCAGGACTCTTTTATTCTGCAATATTCACTGCAGTGATAACAGATGCCATAAAACTTGCAGTTGGCCAGCCTCGGCCAGACTTCTTTTGGCGTTGTTTTCCAGATGGGAAGATGTGGGTGAATATAAATCGAGCAGAATATACTGACTATCCTTGGGCAAGTCTGATTGCAGCACCTAATACTTGGATTGATTTGTAGGTGTATGATCAATGGGGAAATGTCATTTGTCATGGTAAAATAAGTGTCATAGATGAAGGGCACAAGAGTTTTCCTAGCAAACATACTTCATGTAAGCATTGCCGTCAGTTATTTTAAAAAGTATTATCCAAATGCTCAATGCGAAAGAGAAAAAGAATGATCTACTGTATCAGACTATTATACAGACAAATATTGTGAGTATGTGAATAGCTTGGATTTTATTGTGCAGGGTCCTTTGCGGGTCTTGGTTTCTTATCACTTTATTTAGCTGGGAAAATAAAAACATTTGATCACAAAGGTCATGTTGCAAAATTGTGCGTCATTTTTCTCCCGCTTCTTGTCGCATCTCTTGTCAGCGTTTCAAGACTAGATGACCACAAACATCACCAGCAGGATGTCATTGCTGGAGGCCTTCTAGGTTTGAACCGCTGTTTTCCGCAATTTGTGGGAGTCATGGTGGTGGCTGAATTTGATTCTTTGGCTTGACACGCCGAAAAATTTTTGCAGGGATTACAGTAATAGTGTTTTGCTATTTGCAGTTCTTTCCACCTCCATATCACGCTCAAGGTATGTTTCGAGGCAATTTGTTATGAACTCCCGGTCATCATAAAAATTCATCGACCTTATCTTGTAGTTGTCTTATTCCGGTAATTAGATTACTTCCAATACAACTACCAAATTTGGCAGGGTTATAGTCGTGCCTCCTAATGGCACAAGACAAAAGAGAGCAGGATCATTGAAAGTTAATTACCTAATCTTTCTTTAGACCACGATGGGGATGAGAATATGGGGAAGGAACAACCATTTTCTCAAGGGAAGTTTCATGAATCCGTATGTTTGCAGGTTGGGGCCCTTATGCTTCCTTTGAAGAACTGGAGTCGACTGCAGAGAATGTTCCCAAAAGGAGCAGTGGCACTGGATGCATATCACCTACTGCCGGTCCGTCACTGCGAGACATGGAATCAGGTCAAGGGTGATTCTGTTTGGCAATTCTGTTTGGCTACTGGCCCTTTGGTCGGCAGAGCCAATTGTACAGAGTTGGGTTTTAGTATATGCTGCTATGTTTTTTTCTTGAACAAGCCACTGACAAAGTACTTCTGTTATGTTTCGTGAGTGAATGTAGCATGCTCTGAATGGACATCAAATAGCACATTTGGTCCTTTTCCACCTTTTGATCTCCCGATCCTATGTTGGATCCAGTTTCTGTAGCTTCTACCGCCATCTTAGCGAGACTAAAGAGAATGCATGCAAACGCGTATAAGCGAGTGTCATTGCCAATTGCAAAACTGATAATCTCCAAGTAGCTTCTTCTGATGGTCTTTTCGATAATCACAGAGGATGTTCTTCATCTATTGCTCCAGATGTGAACGTCTCTAAAGCATAATTCTTGCAACCAAACATTTATCTGGTAAAATCTTGTCCGGTCAAAGGAAGGAAGGCCTTTTCTGTTTCAAATCGTACTAGAATCAACACGTACCTTGCATGCCCCTTCTGGGCAGAAAGAAGGAATCTTTTCTCTGCAGAACTCTTTTCTTACCAGGCCAAAAGCGCACCGCAAACACACAACAAACTAATTTTCTACATAGTCAGCTCCCTGTGATTCGTTACCAGAAGCGAGAATGAGGTTTCTTCCAGGGCAAGAAGTCGAGATCGCCAGCAAGGAAGAGGGGTTCCTAGGTTCCTACTACGCGGCAACCATAGTAACTTACATTGAGAACGAGTTCTACCTAGTTCAGTACAAGGAACTGTTGATGGAAGACGAGTCGGGTCCTCTGAGAGAGGTCGTGCGTGGAGAGGACATCCGCCCCACACCGCCTGCCAAGTCATTCCCAACCACTGCCGGATTCGCGATGCCCGACAGGGTCGACGCGTTTTACAACGACGGGTGGTGGACGGGGAGGATAACCGGCAAAGAAGGGTCGAGCTACATCGTGCATTTCGAGAATAGTGGAGAGAGGCTTGCTTTCTCAGATTCCGAGCTGAGGATGCACCTGGAGTGGATCAATGGGAATTGGATTGCCACCACCAGGAGAAGGATCCTTCTCCTTCCAAAACGAAACATAGACTCCTAGAATTTTCATAGATCTCTTTCCGTTTATCTCTCCTAACTTTCCGATATCAATTTACAAAACTAACTTTCCAGTTAAGAAAAAAGAAGAAGAAGCCCGAGCCTTGTTCATCTGATTGCGAGCTATAGAAGATCTAACACTTACATGTGTCAAAGAACCGTTACGAACCCAGAATTCAAATGCTCTAGGCCAATTCTTTCTTTGTTCAGCTTGGCTCCCTAACATCACACTTTCATTTTCATCAGGAAAAGCAACACATTTTCATGTCTCTTTCACCGTCGACTTAAATCTTCTAACAAAATCAATATCCCAATGCAACAATTATGACAAATCGAAACATCGACTTGATCGTGCAGATGTTCCTCAGAAAACCACCGGGTGAGAGCGAAAGACGAAATGTGCACCAATCAGGACACTCTATAAGCATACAAAATCGGAATGAAAAGGGATTTCAATCTCGGGCTACAAATTGAGAATCCTTCTCTCGGACTTGGATCTCCGCTTGGAGGAGTCTCTGGACAGGGAATCCAAGCTGGCGCCGTACCCGAACCCTCGCCCGTACCCGAACCCGGCCCCGACGCCGCAGCCCGCGCCGACCCCGAAGACCAGCCTCAGGTGGCTCCACGGCGAGCCGTCGAAGCCGAGCCCCCCGACCAAGCCGACGCCCAGCCCGGCTCCGCACCCGACCCCGAACCCGGCCCCTGGACCCGGGACCAGCTCCTGGAGCTGCCGGTGCTTGTCTTGGAGGAACTCGGCGACGGGGAAACGCTTGTCGCCCCTCTTCCTCCTGGGCTTGCCGCCGTCTTGGGTCGTCGTCCATGTCCACAGAGACTCGGCGTTGACGTTGCCGCTCTTGGGTCTCGAGCTCATGGCGCGTCGATGTGAGTCGAGTGACCGAGTCGAGCGGCCGAGTCGACCGAGGGGAAGCCAAGGATAAGAGCAGAAGAAGAAGGAAGTAGAGAGTGGAATTACTGTTGGGCCTGTCAAGGCCGATGAAGTAGCAAATCGGGCAGCTAAGAAAAAAAAAAAAAAAAGAAAAGTTCTGTTCTTGCATGTCCAATGGGCTGCCACAGAGAATGGCCGTTTTTGTCTACTCTTATATAGTGGGCCTCGAATGTCATGCGAATGTTGCTCAGTTGGTTTAACACCTTCATCTTATTCCACTGAATTTATGAGAAAATTCACATATGAAAAAACCGAGTTACCATATCTTAAGAGGTACATCTGTATAATCTAGTTCGTGTAAACATTCTTCTTCCTTCAACGCATGGATCATCACGGGGACACACCTATTCAGAGAGATGTAACTTTTCATGTCCCTGATTAGATATTTGCATATTATAAACATTACTTACATGCAAACTTAACTAAATATAAATATAGATGATGGCTGATTTCGTTTCCATCAACGAAGTATAGGTGCAAGCTTGGTACACATACGTCGAGCGAGTGATCTTAGATTAATTACTAAATGGGGAAATTTTCAAAAATCTCATATTCAATTTTCACCCTTTTTTTTTTTTTTTTTATATAGTTTCACATTCTCAACTTCAAAAATCTACAATGTGTTTCCTAAACAAAACATGCAACTGAAAAAGAGTATTTGTTTGAATGAAAGAATTTTTCGTGAATTATATTTTCTAGACTTTCACACATTTAATTTGCTAAAAATGATCAGTTAATGAAAAATCATTTATAGTCAAAGAAAATGTGCATGCTTAAAGATAAAAAAATGAATATTCTAATGTGAAAAGGGGAATACATTTTCCTGTATTTTCTTTTATCATGAAATTTATCTCGAAATAAATCCACCCTTAGCTTAAACTACAAAAACAACCCTTACCCAAGCCAGAGGCGATAGAGAATGATAAGGGTATTTTTGAAAAGAAAAAAAAAAAAATGGTTAAATAAGTAAACCATAGTAATAGATGAAAGACACAATTTGAAATCTCATACTAAAATTCGGGATTCAAATCGTTAATTTATAAAAAAAAAAATGAGAACAAATTGGTGTAGGCGCAAAAAAAAAAAAAATGGAGTGCAATTTTGAAATATCCCTATTAAACCATCCAAAATACAAAAGTTTCATTGGGCCGAAGGGTTGGATTGTTTTTGGCCGGTGGAATAAACAAGTAAGGCAATCCTTGCTCGCGAAGCCAACGGCAATTCAACTTCCAACAACCAGTCCTCGACAAATCCTAGTTTTCCACAAACTTCCAGAGTTGTGTCCCATCATTCATACTCGACGTTCTCCATTTAATCCCCGCACCACCGCCCATCACATCTCCAACTCAACTCGCAAGAATCTCGCGCCCGGAGCTTCAGCAGCATGCCTCATCCTCACGGCCACCACCATCCCCCACCGCCAGGCCCGCCACCTCCCGATCCCTTCGCACCGCCGCCGCCCCGAGGACCGCCCGGGCCACCTCCCCCGGTTTTCCACCACCCGCCCCCCCACCAGGCCCGCCAGGCCCGCCAGGTCCGCCCCCGCCGGGCCCTCCCGGTCCACCTCACCCGCCATTCGCTCACCCGCCACCACCAGGACCGCCAGGACCGCCGGGTCATCCGCCACCTCCAGGACCTCACCCTCCACGTTTCTGATGCACCAGTTCTTTTTCAGTCGAATATTTTTATGTACCGAGACTAGAATTAAATAAGCGAGGATTAGCCGCTCGCGCCTCTATGTTCAATGGAGACGATGTGTATCTTTTCTATGCACCATGGATGAAACCTGGCATTGATCTTGTGCTTTTTTAGTGTGGGAAACAATGGTTCGTCCTTTCCTCTTTCCATTCTTTGCCTTTCTACTTCTTTTCACTGTCAAATTTCGTTGTCATAAAGAATTTAGTGGCTCAAACTCTTTAAGAATAATGGGGTTAATTCATATAAATAAATAAATAATTATGCCTGTTACTAAAAAAATATTAAGAAAATTGCCTATGTTTTCTGTTGATCTAAACTTTTCATGAAGTTCAATAGTTGCTTGTGTGAAGTCTTTGCTAATTTCACGAAATCAGTATTTATTTATTTATTTGTAATTTTTTGGAATTGGGAAATTCTGTGCGAACATCTTTCGACCGTGTAGTACCGAGCACGTCCCAAGAAGATCAAAGGAATGAGATCTGGTCTCCGGGAGGAAAATGGACAAAAAAGAAACGTAAAAATCCGAAACGTACATGACACTGTCTATTAAGTGTTAGAAAATCAAGCTTAAAAATTTAAACTAATAGGTGATCACATCGTATATTCTAATAACCCTCTCTCAACCAAAAAATAAAATAATATTCTTCTAACGTGCAAATTAGGTCAGTCACGATATATGGAATATGACAAACGAGATGATGATATATATATATATATATAAAGTATATAAATTCTATTGTCAATTGATGCAGTTATTTTTACATCAAGAATGACTCTGGTTTAATTTTATTTATCAGTATTATTATTCTTTTATTTTTATGCGAATATGGTTGGTAAAAGTAGTTTAGGGAAAGACGAAGCGGCACGCTAGTCGGGCCTGGTTTCCATTTCCTCGGATCCACTTGTCCTTAAACCACACGACGTCCTTCAATTCCGTTGGCGGTACGCCACGGAATCGGTGCTGTGGAGGCCCCCGGTTTGGGACGGGAGGATGTCAATTTCGTGTGCCCGACCTCCTCCATTCATTCCGTGCGACGAAAATTTGATCACGGGAGGACTTAAATGACAAAGCCGACGCACATTGACAAATCGATCACTCCAATCCCAAAAGGCAACGCTAAATGAGTATAAAATTCATTGTGAACCCCGCAAGCAATCGATGTGCGATGTTCTGCAGAACGATAAGATGGAGTGGTCGGAGGTAAAGCCTTTTGTAATTATGAGATAATGGCTCCACAAAAGAGTACTTTCACTTATGATTCTTAAGTCCCGTTTGGCTCAACTTTTTCAAGGGTTTGAGCTCTCAAAATTCCTTGAGGAAAATATGAAGTGTTTGGCGAGTGATTTCGGAACCCCATTGGCTAAATGTCAGTATTGGGAAAGCTGGGGCTTTCGGCATTTTCATAATGTTATTTTGAGAGTTTAATGACTTTTTCTTTTCTAATATTACCCTTACTAATAATTGTGTTTTCCACTTTTGCCCTAAAAAAGTATTGTTCATCTTCTTCCTTGGACTCGCTGGTTCATCGTTGAGGAGAGCTCCTAGTCGAAGTCGAGATCGAGGCGCACACGTGTCATCGAGCCACTTGTCGAAGTTGCTTTGGGTCGACAAGGTTAAGGGTCAAGCAACTCGGATCTAGCCCTTCGATCGTGACTATGCAACCTCGGTATCGCACATCCTCAGCAAATGTCACCTATGTTGCAAACAGTCCAAGGGTGAAGCCTTTTCACCTTGCCTAGGTTGCAAATCGCTAAGGGGCTTTAGGGGTGAAACCCCTAAATCTATAATCACGTGGCCTCTTTACCTTGCCGAGGTTGCAAATCGCCATTGTTGCAAATTCTTGGTATTGTGCATCCTCAGAAAACCCTAGATTGATGTTGCAAATCGCCAATGGAGCCTATAGTTGACGCTAGTGATGGTCGACGGTCACCTTCAATCACTATCAATGCCGGCCCATGGTCAATGCCAACAAAGCTTGCCTAACCCCCTTACCTTTGCCATTGCTCGCCCAGATATGTTTTTCTTTTTTTTTCTTTTTTTTTGCTCACTTCAAAGTTGCTTATGAGTTATTCATATGTTATTACTTTCACCAAATGCCCTTTTGTTCAAAGATATTTGGAGAAATGCAAAGCCATTTCCCCAAAGTCGAACAAAAAGGCCCCTGATGGATGTCCTTTTCATTTTTCTATTGCATTTTTCTTTGTCTTTATTTATGTTGTAATTATGAATTAATGACTCAACAAATGTAAGCATAACTGACATAACTCTTTAGCTCATATACTTTCAGTGTTTAGCTGTAGTTTCCATTGTCTTTTAAAAAAACATTTGTCTTTTTAGCTCATTAAGGGTAGTTCTTGAGGTGTGCTGGACCAAAAGAAGTGTTTGATTGAATCTTATTCATATAGTGCTGATACAAATGGGTTCTAGAGCTGTTGTATATTGGGAGACATGGTTCATGAATCCACGTAGAACCTTTAGCAAGAACTAATCATTTTAAGAAGATTCGATAATTCATGCCTCACTTACTATTTTGATCCTTTCCGATGTTATAGCATCTAGCAAGTCTATATATGATGTGTATTTTAGTCAATCTTATCTTGTTAAGATTATAAATACCTTGGCTTGATAGTTGTTAATTTTACTATTGCTTTCTCAGAATTATTATTTATGTTTATTTTTTCTGACAACAACAAACAGTACTGTGTCAGAGACAACAAAACCTGCCTCTAAATGCTACGTTAAATTAACTAACCTAAAACCCTTAAATTAATAAGTGAAGAGACACTATGAATGAGCGACGTGGAACATTTCGATACGATGCAGGAGAGAAGCAACTAGAAATATTCGGCATCTTTTTTATCTTCATAACTAAGCAAATTATTTGGGGTCTCGGACACAGGAGCTGCTAGTCTTCCACGTGTCCATCCAACTAACGGTCCGTGGAATATTTTATTTCTCGAAACTTGCCGTTGATGGTCCACGTATACATATCAATCTATCTACCGACCGTAATCCCACCCAATTTTCATTTCCTGTCATTCAATCCTCAAAATGGACTACCGAAGGCACCCGCACCCTCCGCCGCCCCATCCTCCTCCTTCCGCCCCACCGCTGCCGCCGCCTGATCCTTACTGGTATGGCCCACCGCCGCCTCCACCCCCACGCCCCGACTTGTATTATCCTCCTCCTCCTCCCCCTCCACACCACCACCACCACCATCACCCACCGCCGCCCCCGCCTCACCATCCTCCCGGCCCTCCTCCCCCGCCTTTCTTTGACCCCTATAGGCCCCCACCCCCGCCATGGCACCGCCCTCCACCGCCCTACTGAGTGCTTTCTGCGGTCAGGAGTACTCGAGAGGTTTGATCTTTGCCGTGGGTGGGATTCCCTTGCTGATCATCTAGCTCAAGATTCGCTCTATTTGGCTGAGAAACAAGGAGAGATTTATATTTCTTTTTTCCTTTGTAACAGCGTAAACATATGTATTTATTTTATGTCTAAATTTGCTCTGCTGATGCTATGTATGTGTATGGGGTTCTTATTATGGTGATATGAAGAAGGTGTAGTTGTGTGCGATTCTTCCTAGGTTTGCCATGATTCAAAGATGTGATTCTTATGTTCAATTCCGATGACCAGATTTGCATTTGGTCATGATTGTATGTTCTACCGAGAGATATATGCACACCACATGCCTCGACCTGCTCAAAATCTGATGGTTCCTGATGAATAAAATTTTAAGGCACTTTGTCTAGATGTCCAGATTCATCTGAACTATTGAATTGGATGGGCTGATCTCGAGAGTGGAGGTGGTGGCAAGAAATCTTTCTAACGTTGTACGTGTATGCTCGATTGGGATGCGACTACGTTGCACTAAGTGTGACCAGTGGGTGGGTCTAGGTAGGTAGGACCCTGATATCAAGCCAATGTGTCCTTGCTTAGCCTGCCCATACTGAAAATATGATAGATTTTCCAATATAAGATCGAGTCGGGCGGGCTGGATTGCCTCAAGAAGGGATCTCCTTGCTTAGCTCGTTTAATTTTTCATTCGAGCCGACCGGGCCTAGACGAGCCTAGTGGGATGTCGGCCCGTCTGTTGATCAAGTCTACCTCACCCTAGCATTTTCATCTCTACTTATGTCTTACTCTAGTATGGCCTCTGTATTCGAATTCTCTAGTTCACAGGATTAAGATGGACTCTCATGTCCTATTGGGGTATTTAATTGGCACATAATAAATTCGTGACGACTCTAAATCAAATTAACTAACTTGAAAAGAAAATCAAGTTGTGATGAATAGAGTTGGGAAGAGCTTTTGCTAGATGTAGCCATCACCTCACAAGAGAAGCCGATTGTTCCCTTAGTAATCTGCCAACTTTCCTATGGATGTCTCAATGGGTCGTGCCGATAATTATGATCGCATTTCATGTGCTAGCTTGCCTCCGTGTGTTCCCGACACTGATCTAATCCTCCCTCTGCTCTTGCCAATCGATTTTGTGGTCAATCCATACATTGATCACGTACACAAAAATGTATAAGGAGACTATGAAAATCACGTACATACACTACTCTCGTAGTTGTATCAGTAGTTGATGGGAGAAGGAGCAAGCGAAATTCAGGTTTCATCAGCAGATGAATTCCTACTCTCCCCCGGGTCACATGGTTCCTGGTGAGGGCTTCCTGCAAATATCCTCTTCCTGATCTTGTTCGCCTGCAAGGATCAATCAGTTCACAACATGTTAAACAAGGGCACATGAAAACTTGTGTAGTTGTGCAATTTTTACTTCCTCACTGATCTTTGGATCGAGAAACGTTATGACTCACGCTCGGATTCAGGCAGGCGTTGTTAAAAGCGGAGGTGGGTTTTTTCCGTTCAAATGTCATGTAGATGTCAAACTCGTGTGCGCGGGCTTCAAAATCTAACAACGTGCATCTGCTAGGGCAGAGGAGCATATTTTGAGCAAGCACCTGCTTACGCCAATTTGTGGCTCCAGTAACGAGAGAGAGGAGAGCTGATTGCACGGTGTATCCAGATAAGACACCGATCCAAAGCCCTTTGGATCGTTTATGCAGGACGAAACCGAAGACCACTCCCATCGGGAGTCCTATCAGATAGAACGCCCCGAGATTTATGTACGCTCCTATGTGCTGCCATCCACTTCCGGTGGCAACTCCTGATTCATTAAACATGATCAGAATCATTTCAACCGGTGGTAGAAAAACTGAAGTTCCAAGCCTGTAGTGCTGTACTGAGTGTCAAACCACGTTCAAGGAGAAAAATTTTCCTCAAAGAATGTCCCTGAGATGTAACGAGTACGATTTCTCAAACTTTCAAGTAGAGATGAGGAGGAAAATAGAAGGAATAGAGAAGTGTGAGAGATGACCGGATAGGACCGTCTGTAAACTGTCCAAGAAAACGAGGAGACAAATGAGAGGAGTCATGACTCCAAGGTAATGCACCACTTGCTTATCATTGCTAAAAGCATATCCCAGGACATGACGGCAGCAGAAGAGCATGGTTGCCACAATGACCGCTTCAGTAATAGCAAGAGACAATATTGCCAGAACTGCAACCCTAGCCCGGTTCGGGTTCCCTGCCCCAAGTTCGTTTGAGACCCGAGTACTGCAAAAACTCAAAAAACCATGTCCTTTTAACATTTATACTAGCATCACATTTTTGTGATGGCACAATAGAGGGGACTGAGGGAAACGTGAGTTTTACCTGGCAGAGACTCCAAAACCGTATGATACGGTGAAGTGCAATGTAGAGATCATAAAACTGAAGCATCAACCATTATAACAGTCAGAAAGATTGCCGATTTGTGTGAGAATGATTGCTCAAGTGTTTTATATCATACCATATGGAGAGAACCGAGGTCTCAAGCTTTGGATTTGGTAAAAGGCCAGATAACAATGTGAGCAGCTCGCTTGACCACCATTTTAGGCTGCAGCCATGGGGATTGGGAAAAATTGAAGAGTAAACAAAACAGCAAGAAAATTTCTCTTTTCTAGGGCTAGAGAGACTGACCAGATCATGAAAGCAGAAGGTACTCCATATCTGAAGAACTCGAGGATTCCAGGGAAGGCAATCTTAGTGAACCGCACACGGGTTCTCTCACATGCTGAAGAGAACACCACGTAGAACGCAAGCAGCGTCACATCCAACCAAGTCGATATGTCAATGGCCAAGGCTGCACCTGGGCTGCCTAACTCCAATTTGTATACTAGAATCCAGCAAAGGGGTATCTGGAAACAGAGGACCAAGAAGATGCTGAGGAGCATGGGTAATATCAGGCTTTGAGTTTGGAGGAACCGAACAAGTGGCTTGAGGATTGCGCTCCCGAGCAGTGCAGGAATGAGCCACATCAAGTATTCTCGGGCTTTCTGTGCAATTACATGATCTTGGTCCATTAGTTCCAGGAACTTGTCCATGAAAACCCAGAGGATGCAAACTGGAAGACAAACTAGAATGAGAGAAATGATGGCGCTGGAAACATAAACTCCGAGTTTCTGGTATTGCCCCGCACCGTAAGCTTGCCCGCATAGAGTGCTTAGTCCGGCAGACAATCCTGCCTGCTAGGAATAGCAAATATTACTTGGACATCTGTTGTGTAAGAATTTCACCTAAGTTACTTAGCAATGGCATTAGCTTACAAGGAGACTGAAGCCGGTGACATTAGCGAGAGCAGTGGCAATGGCGATGCTGGAGAGAGAGAGTTGGCCAAGGTGTCCAACTGCAATCACTGGCACGAGTTGGACGAGGTACTCCAACACCGAAGCTGCCACCATTGGAGCTGCTATTCGAGTGGCCTTCTTTAGTTCTTGGACGAATTCATCTCTTGTTAACGTCCAATTCATGTGCTCGCTCTCCGGCACCTCTTCCATGGCTCTTAGGATCAGTTTAGGACTGCTTATGGATGCAACGGTTTAGAAAAGAATGAGTGGAGGCAATTTGCAATTACTACGTTATTCTTGAATTTTTCTCAAAGTTGTATATAATAGATTTAGTTGATCAACACTGTTAGTTTGGGATGGACCGGAGGTTTTCAAGACACAATAGGCCAATTAGACATGCTTAAAGCTTCTAAACATTTGGTGGTCAAGATATTAGTCAAGATATGATAACATTTATCATATATTATATTTGGTATCTACTCAAGATATGATAAAATCGGATATAAAAGAGATGTAACTTGGATAATCCCATGGGAAATATGAGATAAAGGTGGATAGGTTTTTCTACATCTATGGTATAAAACTTATTTTTTCGAATAACAAACTTCTTAAATTGATAAAATTAATAATTAAATATAAATAATGTTTGAGTTCTAATATGAAAAATAAAATTCCAAATAACAAAAATAATACAATTTTAGTTTATATTTATTTCTATTTATATATAAATTTGAATTTCTTTCTATTAGATAATATATTATTTATGTATTTAGTATTTACATTTATACATCTTTTAGGTATATAGTGTAACTTATTATTTAGTAAATTTTTTATTAAGGAATGATGGAAGGGAATAAAAATAAAAAGAGTGGAAAAAAATAAAAATAAAGATAAAGATAAAGCTTGTGATTTCTTTAATATTGAATCATGAGAAGTTCTTGCCATCTTTATTTGTGCTTTTTTAGGTTCAGTTATACTTATATGCCGTTCATACAAAATAATGGATATGATATGATATGGAAATATCCAGTTTATTAATTGCAATTTGTTAAACAGTAAATATAATATAGTCAAATTCCTGGATTTCTTATCATATCCTATGCAGTTTTTTCTCTCCAATGCAATTCCATCCCGATTAAAAATTTGTATGACCGAACGCAGTCTGAGTTTAAAATTATCTTGAGTACTCTTGAATAATCCTAGAAATTTTTTTTAAATGCACGATTGCATTTCAAGGAATTTTTGTATTATTAAGATAGATGTTAGGTAAGGAGATTGAATTTTCACCTTTAAATAAAGAAAGACTTACGTTGTAATTTCAAGTTTTCATGGACAAATTAGGGTCCCATTCCCATCATTTGCATTATTCACAAGTCCAACGAAGAAGCAATAGAAGCATTCTCCCCATCACTCCTTTCTAAATTTCTCTCTGCTATCCGGACTGGGCCAAGGGCACTATGACAAGATCAATGGCAGCTTTTGTTGGGAGAAAAGCAACGTCAAAGTAGTGAACTCCTCTTTTTGTCCGAAGGAAAAAAAAAAAAAACTCAGATCCCATCATTTTAATTGAAAGAAGAGGACATATTGGCGTTTGCCAAATGCAAAATCAAATATAAGTTCTGTTCTGCTTGGTTATTATATGAGGACGGTTTTATGGAATTAGTGAACAAATGGATTGGTAGGAGAGAGAAAATAATAAGAGATATTGCTTAGTTTCATGTATTTTGTGAGAGCAAAGTGAGAACGGAATGATAAACACTTATCAAAATAGGCATGAATCACGAGAGAGGGAAAGTGAGATATGCATAGAAGTATATTCGTATTGCAAAAGTAATGAATATGAAGTAATGCAAAAACTAGCGATCTCGCGACTCAAATTTTACTCTTAAGAACTAAAGTGCTAATGAAATCAACAAATAACGATTAAGAATGCGAGACATTTATGTGGTTTGCTCTGAGTGTTGACTTCCAATTCGCTGAAAGAGCCGGTCACAAAGAGTCCACTCATCACTCGGAGAAGTACAAAGTTACAATACTCCACTAGAGCATTTTTCAAACCGACAATTGTTTAGCCTTGCATTATTGCTCGATAAATAAATCACAGAGAATTACCTTGAAGCTTCAAACGATCGCGCTTTCAGTAAGACAAGCGATCTCAATTGGATTTGGATGTATTGCACAAATCAGCGAGTGAAATCCATGAAGAAGTTCCAAAATAGTCAAGCGGCTTGTAGACTTCTTTTGTGCGGCCACAGAACCGCTAATGACGAGAAGTGCTGCACCACATGGGTGTGATATCAAATCCTACGACGAAGACAACTATGCTTACATCAGTAGCGGCATTAAAAAAAAAACCCACCAAAAGCATACAAAACTAGGAAACTCTCTGAGATCGAATGAATGCTCGAATTCCTGTATGTTGCGGTAGCAATGTGAGAACGGAATGATAAAGGCTTGTTGATACAGACCTTGTAACGAATCGCGAGAGAATGGAAGTGAGGATGCGCGAGAGAGTGGAAGTGAGGTCATGCGAGTACAATGAATATATGCTCCATGGCTGAAGGATCACGCATTGGTGCTGTGGATGCAAACAAATAGCGCCCTATGTCCGTCGAAAGGGAGCACAGTTGAATGAAAGGGATGAGCTTTTTCAACAGAGCATGGCATACTGATTCAGCAGGAATATATCGGATCGGGTTCGATTCTGGACCAAGGATTGTCCATTATCAAGTCATTGACTGCAGGAACTTCCTATGATTCGAAGGATATATGCCTCCTAGGTTTTTTGTTTTCCGAGGAATCGGGACTGCCATATTCTATTGAAGCAGCAGTTTCACTCTTATGTGTTGCCTTTTTGATGGGGGCTCGCTTTCCTGTTTCTCATAATTCAGCCTAATTCTCATAAACATCTACAAAATAACACCATGTCTCACATCCATCTAAAATTGGGCACATGCTTAAGTGCTTGATGAGGACATGGATATTGAAGGGATAATGCATTGGAAGTCCTAAAATTTGTCACAGAAGTATAATTGGGTCTTAAAATTTTCAAAAAGTGTAATTAAGTCATAAAAATTGTCGCAAAAGTGTAATCAAGTCATAAAATTTTCAAAAAGTGTAATTAAATCTTAAATTTATCACAAAAGTACAGTTGAGTTCTAAAATTTTAAAAAAATATAATCAATGGAATGATTTGATTGGAATAATTTGATAAATTTTTGGATTTGATTGTATTTTTGAAAGTTTTAGATTCAATTACAATTCAAGATAAGTTTTAAAACTCAATTGCATTTTTTGAAAGTTTTAGGATTTAATTACATTTTTGAAAGTTTTAAGACTCAATTGTACTGTCATAGCAAGTTTTGAGATTTCCAATATATTTATCCCAAAAAATTGAACTAGTTGGAAAGGTTAGGCATTAAGCTGGCAATGAATCTTAATATTCCTTAGGTAACCAAGAAAGCAAAAAATAATAGAAAAATCATTGATTGTTTTACTTTAAAAAATGACAAAAACTAGCTTATGCTTAACTTTCTCCCCTGGCAGATAATTCTCCCTGGCAGATAATAACACCATCGAACTAATTGATTATAAATGACAATATGAATTGGAAATTTTTGTGGCGATTAGAGCCTAGAGAAACATGCACATGATAAGGTACGGGTTTTAAATCACTAAATTCAGATTAAGTTATTGGATTCATAAGTAAACTATGTGGTACTATAGTGCACATACCCATTGACATGTGAAATTGTACCTTGTCACTACTAGCTATTGATCCAAAAGTAAAACGAGTTAATAAATAAAAAACTCCAAAGTATGTCCATCATAACACTAACATAGATTTTTATTTTGTGTTACCAGTAATCCTAAATTGTGTCTACCACTAACATCAATATCCAAAAAAATTTTGGTATTATTATTGACACATGAATTTTGGCTGTGAATTCATCATGCATTTTTAAAGAAAAATACCTTAGGGATTGAAATAGCCAACATTGGCAAAATGCAACCCTTGATGAATTAAAAAAAAAGTCAGTTTATGCAACCTTGCATATGTTTTTCTCACTGCATCCCTTGTACAAATAGAAACGAGAAACATTATAGTCCCTTACTACCTAGGTTTCATTTCATATAGGTCGTCCATGCATTTTATCAAGATTGAAAATCAAAGCTCCATTCAACGGTAGAACTTGACCTTCAATTGGAAAAAAAGTATTGTACCATTACAAGTCCATAATCCTATCTACAAACCCATTTAGAAACTAGACATACTATAGCTTTAGGACTTTGGACCCTATGCTAAGAAATCTTCGTATTTGCTAATATCAGTGGAATCCAACCTATAATAAAAAATGTTGTCATTTCATCATCTTGCATTTGTTCTTTTGCCAAACTTCTTCGACTCTTATAAATTGGGGTGAGCATGGTTTTATGGTAAAACTTGGAATCAAAGAACTGAATCAATGGGAATTTGTGAAGTTCCAAGTTTCAAAATATGCAGGATAAATTTGTGACATCCTCAATTCAACTCCTATCATGGATAGGGAATTGTTTAAAGTATTGATACCCAGTTAGCAAAAATAGACCCTAAATTGATTTAGGGATCTTTTATGAGTCAACTAACCTATCGGGAAAGGTTATTAAGGATTGAGATACACTTGACCAGAGGACTTGACCATGGACAGACAACTCAACCATAAGGATCAATGAGGGACGATCTTACTCCAATAAGAGCCGACCAATGAATGGTTATAAATTGATTTGACAATAATGTATAACTAGATTGCGGGTGATTCCACACGATTACTATACTAATTGCGAATGACCCTAAACCGATTCTAAATGAGCATGTACTAGGGGGTGAGCAATCGATCCCTTGTGATTATATGACAACCGATGGTCATCTATGAATTGAAAAGGCACAAACATGGATTGATATCAAATCAACCACGGGTCGAATGCATAAAACCCCTAAAACCCACCCATTCGTTTAGGTCGTACTAAAGCTGCCTTCAATCGATTTTAGCCACAAATCCTAATCCGGTTACATGTATTAAACTTTACAAGATTAAGAGACAACCATATTGGACGTCACTTAATTAATCTTCTTATTTATCGTTAAGCCAAATTCTTGGACAAGTGAAAGTGGACCGTGAATTGGAAGCCATGAGAGGCTCACACCCACGGCAAGGCCCAATGGGCCTCATGCTCATGAGGTTTGGCCACAAGGGCCCACCAAGCCCAATTCATGCCTATGGTTGAACTTTGGAAGCTTGCTCATTAATGACCACATGCATGAATAGTGTTTGTGAATAGTAACTATGGTTTAGTATTTTAGGAATCTTCTAAAAGCTTCAATAGAGAGAGGACAAGCCTTGGCTTGCTTGAGAGGCCCTGGACAGGGAGGGGAGACACAAAGCCAAGTTGATCTTTCCTATTTGAAACATGTGATCTTTCTTGCCTTAATGAGATGTGATGTAGATATTTGTAGAAGACTTCTTGGTCATGCATTCTACTTGGTGAGGAAGGTTTTAAGGAAAGTTTGGCTAGCCTAAAGATTAAAGTGCTTGAGTGCATTAGCATTATTGGCCCTTTTGCTTGAGGAGAAACATCTATCTCTCTCTCAATTCTCTCACTCTCACTCTCTCCCTCATCTCTTTCACACTCAACCCCTCTCTCTCTCTCTCTCTCTCTCTCTCTCTCTCTCTCTCTCTCTCTCTCCCCTTTAGCCACCACCACTGCCACTCATCATCACCATTATTTCCCCCTCAAGCCGCCGCCCTCAACGTCACCGTTCGCTACCATCATCGAGCTGCCATGCGCCATCACTTCACTAGCTACCGCCCTCCTTGTCATCATTAATTCGTCCATTTTTCCTTAACCTCATGCCATTTTTGTAAGTGATTTATCTGAACCTCGGCTAGGGTATTACGTTATGCGGATTGGAGCATAGATTGGCCTAGGTTTTGTGAGTTTCATGGTTGTCCATTATTGTTCAAGGAAGAAGAAGAAGCCATGTTTAGACTTTGTGGTTTGATCATATTCTATTTGAGTTAAGTTTGAGAATCTAAGTGCTTTGTTGCTTGTTTATTTGGTTGCAACAAGGGATTTGTTTAGATTATAGCATGTTTGTTGCTGACTTATAGTTGTTGGATTAGTAAAATGGCTATTGCGGTCAAGTTGATCTATATGTTGCAAGAGAGGCTTGCTATTGCCATAATATTATATGGTTGTTCAGGCAATGCTTGAACTATAATGTTTAGTGTATAGTATATGTGTCCATGTGGTCATTTAGTGCAAAAAAATGGTTAATAGTGCCATGGGATTGTTGGATGGTGAGACATCAATGTTATATGTCATTTTGTGCATGATCATACTTGCAAAGAAAGTTTGTAGGCAGAATGAGTACTTTGTCTCATGTTAAAATGATGTGAGTGTTCACATGTGATTATTCTCATGCCTTTTTGTGATTGCAGAATGTGAGTATTCTAATTGTTTGCATATGTTAAGGCTCTTGCATAAGCTGGAATGGAAGATACGAATTGATTTGAGTGCTTAATGTACTTGAATGATCACCTAATGAGAACTAGTCACCAAAATGCCCGATGAATTTCGGATGCACTTCGCAGTTGAGGCCAGAACAATGTCTTTAATTGGATGCCTTTTTTGGGGGAGACCAAGACGTTGCCATATCCAATGGGGGTGGGACAATGCCCAGTTATGTTGGAAGATCGTTGATAGATTTCGGTTGTGGCTCTGAGCAGTCGTAATAATCGAAACACGTGTGAGGGATTGTGAATGCATTTATGCATGGTTAAACCATTTTTTTGATTATATGTTTATTGTGTGACGTCTTGGATTTTCGACTAGTCTTGGAATATATGAATGATTATTTCATAAATGCACTATTGGTTAAATCTCGCTTTGAATTGTTCACTATGTGATACCAACCAAAAGGGAAAGGCTATTAAGGATTCAAGTGCACACACGACCAGAGAACTCGACCATGGATGATGATTCGACCATAAGGATTGATGAGGGTTGAACAATCGATTCCTCGCAATTACATGACAACCGAGATCATCCATGATTGATATTATTTCAACCATGGGTCGGATACGCGTAATTTCTAAAAGTTGTCCGTTAATCTAAGACGTACTAAAGCTGCAATTATCGAAGTTAGCCATGAATTTAATCCGATTTCAAGTATCAAAATTTCAAAGGACTTCACAACTATAAGGTTTGCCATTACTTCATTAAATCCAAAAATTTGCAGTTTGCTTAAAAATGACGAAAAATGATTTAAAAGGCCGAAATTGAAGCCCACAAGGAAGTGGGTCGGGCAAGGCCCATTGGGCCCCATGCTCAAGGTGGGCAACCACAAGGGCCGAGTAAGACCAAATCAATTTCCAAGCTTGATTCCAATTCTAGTCCATTTTGAGCCTAGCAACTTTGTGAGCCTATTACTATTCATTGAGCCCAACTCTAGGCCCACTTATTGATTTCTGACCCAAGGGCAATTTGGGAAACTTGTGTCTAAAAAAGTGATTACCAAAATGCCCATCGTGGCATTTGTTCACAAGATACAAAAATGGGGTGAAAATCATGCTAAGCTTAGGGGAAATGATGAGAGGCACAAAAACTCTCTACCCCCTTCCCCCTCTCTTTCACACAAGTTTTCTTTCCTCTCCCCCATTGGCTTCTTCTTCTTTTCCTTTTCCCTCTCTTCTTCTCCTTTTTCCCTTCCTTGTTGCTGCGTTTTTTTTTTCCGGTTCAACCTTAAGTCAACTAAGCTAGCCACCCTCACCACCCAACCGCACACCAAAACCATCGTACAGCACCACCCGTCTACTATTGTGCCACCCAACTCTACTCGTGCAACTGCTTCCTTCTCTTCTCTCTCTCTCTCTCTCTCTCTCTCTCTCTCTCTCTATGTTTTCCCTCACCAAAGCAACCACCATAGTAGCTCAGCTACTCCACTCGCACGCCACCAAACCTCTTGGTTTCTCCCTCACCAAGCTAAGACCACTATTGCCACCCTTACCTTCTTGGTTTCTCTTGGTTTCTCCCTCACCAAGCTAAGACCACTATTGCCACCTCACCACCGTGCTAGACTAGCCACTAGTCACCTCAGGCTGTCCTCATCACCGCCGGAGAGTCGCCATGAACCATTGACCACCGTCAAGGAGCTGAGCCCCCTCCATCTACGTCTTTCTCCCTTGACTTCCTCCTCATTGAACCTACCTTAGCCACGGAGACCCATTTCTGCACCGCCTCGTCTTAACGTATGGTGGTAGCCACGTGTCACCCACTACCGCCATCGTGTCTATGCCGTTGCCGTTGCTAACCGGTGAGTTAACGCTCTAACTCTCAATTAGTCCATAAAATTCTCTTAGGGAATAGTTTATTTTATAGCTAAACTTGATTAATCTTGGTTCAAGGCTAATCATGATTAGGGGAGGTTTAATTATAGTTAATCATCATTAGGAGTGGTTGTTAATTTTTGCTTAGTTTAATTAATGATAATTAATGTGATAAGCATCGTGATAGGCTATTGATGGGGGGTGATAAACTATTGTGATAGATTATCGAAAAAGTTGATAAAATATCACCAAATAGGCAATAAGTTATCATAAATTTAGTGAAAACCTATTGTTCGAGGGACGATAAATTATCGAAACTTGACTAATAGGCTATCACAGCTAGGGAAAAAAATACAATTTAATATGTGATTTTTGATTGATTTTTAGGTGAAATTCCTATATGTGCCTTACTATTAGATGCCTACTTTGCCTTGAAAAATAATTATTCCATGAGAAACTATGTTCACAAATTTTAAAGAAGGTTTTAGGGATATATAATCAATAAACCTTGAGGTGTTGAGTTTATATTTTATATTGTATAATTTAATTGGGGCAAGAATATTTTGTGAGGATTGCATGCCAAGTTTGATGAGTAAAATGTGCTTACGTGATCACGTACGAATATTTTGGCTGCATTTTTACTTGACGAATTGCAGTAATTTATTGTTGGATACATGCACCATGCCTGTATTAATTAATATTTGAGTAATGAATAAATTGCATGGTCCGAGATACTAGGGTGGTCACAATAATTGAACCTGTTGCCCAACGGAAGTTTGGGAAATGATGTTTGATTTATCGAATGCCCGATGGGGGTTCGGATGTCAAGTTGTAGTTGAGGCTAGATCGATGCTCCGTAGTGGAATGCCATATGTGGTAGGAGTTCCGGACAATGTTGTGCCCAATGGGGTTAGACAATGCCTAGTCATGCCGAAAGATTGCCAACCTCGGGCTATGCCATGGCTCTAGAGGCTGTAATAATTGGAACATGCCTAACTGTATTATGCATGAGATATTATGAATCGTGTTCTGATTATGTGAATACCCGTTTGCATTGTTTCTTGCACTTATGAGTTTGTATTGTACAGGGTATGTGCAGATGTAAGATAAAGCTACCTACGAATCAATTTAACTATTAGTAGTTCATTATGATGGTTGCACGTTTTAGGTGCCCTTGAGGCAAGTTGATATCTTAACCGAAACTTAAGGCATTAACTTATTGAGATTTTATCTCACCCGTTGTTGTTAACAATTTCAAGTCCTTAGTATGGTGCAGCACTTGATGTGGTTAGGATCCCGATGGATCAAGACACCATGGTTATGCATCACCGCTTACCGATAGTCCACATTTATAGGAGCTCCATGTGTCCACTCTTTGGGTAGACAAGGGACTGACCTGGTGGGTGTTTCACATGCTCCAAGCTTGGTTCATTCAAGATAGCAAGGCCTCGTTCAATCCTTTGCACGGTTTTGACAGCCCACTTGATGACAGCCCTAGTCACAAGATCTAGGACTCGATGGATGTCGACCCTCCTGACGGAGCAATAGAGGACCCTAACCCCCTGCTGAACTTGTAGTAACCATCGGACTATGACCCATCGGAGAATGCTGAGGAGTCGTTGTCTATCTATATTGACAACCCCTAATGAGCATGCCTGGCCTCTAACTTTTTGGACTGATTAGACCTACACCTTTTTGAGATGGAGTAGATTGACTCTTCGCCTATATCTTTTTAGTTGGCAATCGAAACAATGCCTGTTTGTTGGGTCATATATGTATATTCCTAAAGGTTAATCTAGTGAATAAATAAAATGGGGTGTTTTCTTTAGTTATGATGGCTCTCCTAGCTATCCCTGTTGTTGTTGATTGATTGGGTGTTTAATATTTTGCTTCTATGTATATATAATTAAAAGATAAAAAAAAGTCAGCGACGCGTCTTGGGACATCGCATTTATTGGATCTCAAGTGAACAGGGGTTGTCACATATCCTAGGGTTGGGGCGTGACATCTTGTTGAACTTGGTATTAGAGCCCGGTTAATTCCTAGAGTGATAAGGCACAATGGGTTTGGGGATAGTTAGTTAGGAAATATAGTTTCTTTATGTGCCTATGATTGTTTATAGGATATTTTATCATAAGTGGGTTGTTCATGATGTAGCTAGTATTAACACCTAGAGGGAGGTGAATAGGTGTAGAGGAATTTTACGCGCAAGTAATATTAAGATTTTGCAATCTACTAACAGAAATTAAATAGAGAGAATAGAGAAGATTGCAAACACAGTTATAGTGGTTCGGCTTTAGACAAGCATACGTCCACTCTCCGGGTGATCAGCCAATAGGCTGGATTTCACTATGTGATCAAAGGTGATTACACACTCTTGAGTGTTAGCACTTGGTAATGATATGTCTCACAAAGTCACTCTTCTTGGTAATTCACTAGGATCACTCAATTACGCACTTTTTTCAGACAACTAATGAAGAATTGAATCAGCCTTAGAATATATTTATCCTCTCTATCTCTTCTGGTCGCATCCTCTCCTTATATACTCTCCAAGCCACACTCGACCGTTGGCTCTTTCCGTGAGAGATTAGTCTTATCTTTCCTTTCTTGGACAGATTTCATAAGGTAAGTCTTTTTGACCGTTGGAGGTAGATTGGATCTCCTTGAATTCTGCTCGCCCATACAATCAGAATTCGGGCTTCCATAAGTGTTTCATCCTTCTTTGAAAGTTGTCTTGATGATTGATCTTGTTGATCAATATAAATATGGTAAGTGAAAATCATGATTGTTGGTGATTTGATCCTGTAGTTCCATTCTGAGTCTGACAGACTCAACTTCTCCGTCTGGTATGGTCAGACTCAGAATCTATGTCTACTCAGGTCTTTCATCTGGTACGGACAGACTCAGAATTTGCGTCCCGGTACGGACGGACTCGGAAACCGCTGCCCGGGCGAAGTTCGCGTCTACTTCATCCAGACTCAGAGGCTTTCTGTGCTTCTCCGTCTGCTTCATCTAGACTCAGAAGCTTTCCATCATCTGCATAGCGGCTTGTGCGTCTTTCACCAAGTTACTCAATAAACACATTAATAGACTTTGATTTATTTTGTCATCTTCAAAACATCATAAGGGATTTCCCTAACAGTTCATAGTTTCTAATTCATTGTTGGAATTGGAAAGCAAGTTTCTGTGAGAATCCTATGACATGAGCAATCTTGAGCAAAGAGCACCCATGAGGTGATCAACTATAGAAATGACCAGTCCTAAAAAAAGGGCACTAGGAGTCTTAGATTAGATGGGATCATGTAGGCATTGGAGGCCTTAGGTGACATGATAGAGCCTTAAGCCACTACCATTGCAGTTGCCCTTGTAGAAGTCCCCCATAACTAGGAATGAGCTTTGCGAGTGACCAATGCACTAGCTAGTTGAGCAATTCTTGAAGCTTAAACCACCTAAGTTTATTGGTGTGGATAACCCTAAGGCTGCAACCCTTTAGGTCAAGAAGATGGAAAAGACTTTTAGGTTGTTGAAATACTTGGAGGAGAACAAAGTGACATTAGCTGTTTTCTATTTGCAAGGAAACGCTAGTACATGGTGAGAAGTTATCCAAGGAAGGGTATTTCCCAGGGGTATGGCCCAAAGTAGGGTTCCTTTGTGGAAGCTTTCAATGGCAAGTATTCCTTGAAATGTGCTTGGGAGAAAAAGATGATTGAGTTTCAATAGCTTCGAGGATTAGTATGAAGTGAAGTTTACTAAGTTGTCAAAGTATGTGGCAAGACTGATTGAGGACTTGGTAGATAAGGCTAGGAGATCTAGGGGATAGACTGAAACCGGAGATCATGGACCGGCTAATACCCCTTAATTTGAAGAACTTTGATGAGCTATATGAGAGGGCTCGGATGATCGAGAAATATATGGCGGAAGGGGCAACTGCATCTAAATTGCGATTTGTGCCGATTAGGAATAATCATTGGTTCGGGAAAATGCCAATGACTAGAGGAAAGCATTTCATCTTGCCAAATAGGAGAAATAGTGTAGGAAAATCATCACCTAGCTCGAATAGGGTGTGCCGCAATTGTGGTAGGAAGCATGGAAATGCTTTGTGTTATGCTAGAATGAGAGTTTGTTTTGAATGTGGCTATTGGGATCATTAAGTGAAGAATTGCCCTCGTAAGTCCATGGAGCGCAAATGCCACCAATACGGATAGGACAGCCTATGGGGAATGCTCCACATAATAATTTAAATAGGCCCCCGGTGCAAGGGACGTGTATGCTATCACTAGGAAAAAGGTGGAGGATTCGGCCGTCGTAGTTATAGGTACAGTGTCCTTGCATAACCATGCTTCTTATGCATTGTTTAATCCTAGCACTACGCATTTTTTTGTGACTAAACAATTCGTTGAGTTAGTAGGGTTAAGTCCAAAATTTTTAGGAGTGGTTTTTAGTGTTTCTACCCCGTTTAAGGATAAAATGTTATCTGTGGTAGGATGTCTTGATTGTAATCTAGCTTTTGATGGTAGATATGAAAACACAAATCTGGTTGTGTTAGAGATGTATGATTTTGACATCATTATTGGCATGGACTGGCTCACTAAGCAATGAACTATAGTAGATTGTCATGGAAAGATAATCCAATTTAATCCAATAGAAAATAGTAGTTTTAAGTTTTTAGGAAACCAATGAGGACCCTCAATTCCTTTGATTTCGTTACTTTAAGTGATTCGATTGCTAGATGAGAGTTGCTAAGGCTATTTGGCTACCGTGGTTAAGACTTTGGTTGAAAAACCAATGATAAAAAATATTGCTATGGTATGGCACTTATCTAATGTCTTTCCAAAAGAATTGCCTAAATTACCCCTAAAAGGAAGATTGAATTTGTGATTGAGTTAGCTCTCGGGATTCAACCGATTTTCAAAGTAGCTTATTGCATAGCATTGTCAAAACTAAAGAAACTAAATGTGTAGATGCAATAGTTACTAGATAAATGATTCATCCGTCCTAATGCATTTCCATGGGGAGCGCCAGTTTTGTTTATAAGGAAAATGGACTGATTGTTGTGTCATTGCATTGATTATCAGCAATTCAACCATGTGACAATCAAGAACAAATATCAATTGCCAAGGATGGAGACCTATTTTACCAATTGCAAGGAGTTTCGGTATTTTCCAAGATAGACTTGAGAATAGGTTATCATCAGTTTTGAGAATTAAAAAGGAGAACATACCAAAGGCATCATTTCCTATGTGTTATGGTTATTATGAGTTTTCCGTAATGCCATTTAGTCTAACTAACACCCATGCAACTTTCATGGACTTGATTAGAGGTGATCGGTTTCCGATTCGGTCCGGTCCCGTCCAAGAACTAGGAATTAGACGGGATGATCGGTTCCCAATTTTTGGGACCATGGACCGAATTAACTGGTCTTGGAACTAAGGACCGACCAATCCGATCCCGTCCAAGAACTGGGAACCAAACTAGGATGATCGATTCCCAATTTTTGGGACCATGGACCGGATCGACTGGTCTTGGAACTAAGGACCAACCAGATCGGCCGGTCCGGTCCAATTCCAATAAACCAAATCATTTATTATCATTACATTGAAAAAAAATATAGACGTCCATGTGGGCTTTCAAAAATATACATCCCTTAATTCAAACACGTATTATTAGAGAAGCAAAAAAAATAAAAACCCCAAACTAACAAAATTTCAATTCATATTTTTGCTTTGGTTTCGCTCAGGTTAGGGCTTACTCTTAGACAACTTTAAAAAACCCATTGCAACTTTCTATCTTACCAAGCAAAGAGGCAAAGTCTCAAAGAAAAGCTAAAGCCAAGAAAAGCTAAAGCCAAGGCTCATAAATTACACTTCATTCATCTTCATACTCCAAGTGGACAAATATAAAAAATCTACTAGAACATCTACAAAAACAACTTATATAATACAATCGATACTCACACAACTTATGGCAAGCTCATTACATAATTTTTTGAACATTCCTAGAATTGCTATAAACACCCACGACATGATCAACATTGTCTTCAATGTCGAATTTTGTTTCTTCAGCTTTGTCACATCTTGTTCAGCTTGTTTCAATTATGCCTTGAGTGCTCTGACTTCGGCATTGAATTGCCATCATCCTCATTATGGCTTGACATTAGTTTTTCTTCGACATTACTCTGCTGAAAATTGTTTGACACACTTCTTGCCAATTGATTAATTTATGCATCAACCCAAATAAATAAATAAAACGTAAATTTCCCTAGTCCTATAGTTTGGGCAACCATGATATGTTCTACCTTGATTCTCCTTCGTCTTTGTTATTTGTAAAGGACATTTCAAGCCACAATAGCAAAAAACATATGTATCTTTGTTCATTTGAGGGACTGATGTCATCGTTCGTAACGAATTTGCCAATGTCTTCATTGATTGTAATGATTGTAGCAGTACTGCTATCTAATCTTTCAAAATCAACACTAGTCAAGCATTCCTAACATGTAACAAAATTTGACCAATAATGAGAATAAGAGTGTGCAGCTCAATAGCAATAGGACAACTTCAATCCACAAATCTTTCTGTAGTAATGCTTTAGTAACAGGACAACTTCAGGACAACAACAATGGGACAACATTCATCTACAATACACTAATGCTTCCATGTCATTGAAATGTTTCATGTACTGCTAAATGACCGTGCAATTATCTAGAGGAATAAGGCTTAAGATTAGGATCATCCTAAACATATCTAGCAAATTCTCTTAATCTGAAATTTGAGGAGACTGACAATGCCCTACTAACTAAATGAGACTATTTTTCTCACTCAAATTCAGTGAAGACAAAAGTACCAAGATCATATTATAGCAGACTGCAATCATAACTGACTGCTTAAACAACTACCATTTGCCTAGTGGAAGTTCAAGGTAACTATTAATATTAAGCCAAAGTCAACATTTGCAGGATTATACGTAAAGTCATTGGTAGTGGCATGAAAAAAGTTTCCCTAGCATATTGTGTGGGTATATGGCAGATGCACTAAATGATAAAACCAATCTATTTCTTTCTTATGCAACAAAAAGATCCCCTGAGTGCCAATCCAGTAATCTTCAAGTGACACAAAGATAAAGGCAACAAGAAGAAATTGCCAGAGAGTGTAATCGCGATAGAGTAAGTAAATCCAATGCAAAAGAAAAGCCTTCTTAGAGTGCGATTGGCTTTACGCAAGAGCGAAATACTTCCCCATAACTCATCAGATACCTGCACGAACAAACAAATAAAGATGATATGGGCACTTTAAAATAAAGCATCTAGTGATTGTCAGGCGAAGGCTTTCGGCAAGTGTCAATGGACATTTGGGTGAAGGCATTCAGGAAGCGTCGAGGGACTTTTGAGTCGAGTGTGGGATGAAGGCAGCGAGTGTTGGATGAAGGCAGCAAGCGTTGAACGAGGGCATCGACATTGAAGGTATAAGATCTAGGGAAAAATATTGGGAGATCAATTTGGGGAAGGGTCGAAGGGTCGATTAACCAAGGTGACCCATCAATGAACAACTTCACTTGACGAGGATGGCAAGACAAGATCAAATCTATGGAAAATTTGTGAGCATTTTCTATGATTTTGGGGAAAGAAAAGATTCACCAAATCTATGATTTTAGCTTCTGATATCATTAGGGTTCATCAGTTCACGAAGACGATTTGGGAAAGAAACCTTTTTTCGATTATGATATCTCCAGCCAAGCCACGTAACGTCGTTTGGGAGTTTTGAAGTATTTTTTTTTTAAAGCAAAAGAACGTCGTTTTGGGTCTTCGATGACTCGGATTCCACATAGGAATTTTCCTATTATAATTGGCCAAATGACTGAATTGTCATAATTACAAAAGGTTTAAGACTGAATTGGTACCAAAAAAAGGTTTAGAATTGAATTGGAAAATTTACAATAGGTTTAGGACTTTTTTGGTAATTTTCATCTTAATTGCACTTTTTAAAAGTTTAGGACTAAATTGCACTTCCATAATAAAATTTAGAACTTAATTGCACTTTTATGACAAATTTTACGACTTCTAATGCACTTGTTCATACTTTTTATTAATAGCTCACAGGTCCTATATTGAGGCTTAATAACAAGGATTTGTTTAACTTTTGACCAATACGGTTGGTATTCTTTACTTTCCCCACAGTTTATTGGCTTGGAATTTATTTATGATTATCTTTTATTACTATTTCTTGAGCACCATGCGTAATCAATCTTCACATGTTAAGAGGATTTAGGACAATAAAACTGATGAAGATTGTATCCATTTCATAAAAAAGTAAAGGTATCAAAAATGCGTTAAAGTGATCACATGTAACCAAGTTTCCATATTCGAAATCTCTGATTTGCTAGATTAAAATGGACTCTCGGACCCCACTCAAGTATCTAATCCATGCATAATATGTTAGTGACGACTCTAAATAAAATTAATTAACTTAAAGATAAAATCAAGTTATAATCTATAGAGTTGGGAAAATCCCTTGTTGGACATAGCCGTCACCTCACAAGAGAAATCGATTCCGCCACCTAAGTAATCCGCCAATAGTTATGACTGCATTGCACGCGCTAGCTTGCCTCCAACTGTTCCCGACACTGATCTAATCCTCTCTCTGCTCATGCAAATCGATTTTGTGGTCAATCCATACATTGATCATGTACTCAAAATGAATAAGGACACAATGGAAATCAAGTACATCCAGTTACCCTCGTAGTTGCGTCAGTTGCATCGCATATAATGACAGCACTATCCATGGTTTCATTGCACATATACTGGGAATCGACTCGAAATTACACAAACCACACGTATTCCGCTAAAAATAAGTGCATCCGACTAAAGATGCTAACTATTTCCCGTTAACAACTGATGGGAAGGGAGCGAACGAAATTCAGGTTTCATCATGCAGATGTATCCCTATTCCCCCGAGTCACATGGTTCCTGATGAGGACTTTCTGCAAAGATCCTCTTCCTGACCTTGTTCGCCTGCAAGGATCAGCTCACATGTTAAACGAGGGCACATTAAACTCGTGTAGGAGTGCAATTTTTACTTCCTCACTGATCTTTAGATCAAGAGACGTTATGATCCCCGTGTGGACGTGGGTTTTCGGTTCAAGTGTCATGTAGATGTCGAACTCATGAGCGGGTTTCAAAATCTAACAACGTGGATCTGCTAGGGCAGAGAAGCATGTTTCGAGCAAGCACCTGCTTTTGCCAATTAGTGGCTCCGGTAACGAGAGAGAGGAGAACTGATTGCACAGTGGTTCCAGATACGACACCAATCCAAAGCCCCTTGGATCGTTGATGCAGGACGAAACCGAAAATCACTCCCATTGGGAGTCCTATCAGATAGAACGCCCCGAGATTTATGCACGCTCCTATGTGCTGCCATCCACTTCCCGTGGCAACTCCTGAGTCATTGACCATGATCAAAATCATTTCAACCGGTAGTAAGAAAACTGAAGTTCCTAATCTGTAGTGAGTGTTGAACCACGTTCAAGGAGAAAAATTTCCTCAAAGAATGTTCCCGAGATGCAATGAGTACAAAATCTCAGACTTTAAGTAGAGATGAGGAGGCAAATGGAAGGAATAGAGAAGTGTAAGAGATGACCAGATAGGACTGCCTGTAAACTGTCCATGAAAATGGAGAGACAAAGAAGAGGAGTCATGACTCCAATGTAATGCACCACTTGCTTCTCATTGCTATAAGCGTATCCCAGGACATGACGGCAACAAAACAGCGTGGTTCCCATGATGAGCGCTTCAGTAATAGCAAGAGATAATATTGCCAGAACTGCAACCTTAGCCCCATTTGGGTTCCCTGCCCCGAGTTCGTTTGAGACCCGAGTACTGCAAAAACTCAAAAAACCATGTCTTTTTAACACTGCAAACAAACTGGCATCACGTTCTTGTGACGGCACATTAGAGGGGACTCGGGGAAACTTGACTTTTACCTGGCAGAGGCTCCGAAACCATATGATATGGTGAAGTGCAACGTAGAGATCGTAAAACTGAAGCATTAACCATTATTACAGTCAGAAAGATTGCCGATTTGTGTGAGAATGATTGCCAAAGCGTATTATATCTCATACCATATGGAGAGAACCGAGGTCTCGAGCTTTGGATTTGGTAAGAGGCCAGATAACAATGTGAGCAGCTCGCATGACCACCATTTCAGGCTGCAACCACAGGCACCAAGAAAAATTGAAGAAAGGACAAAACAGTAAGAAAGTTTCTCTTTTCTAGGACTTGAGAGACTGACCAGATCATGAAAGCAGAAGGTACTCCATATCTGAAGAACTCAAGGATTCCAAGGAACGCACTCTTAGTGAACCGCACACGGGTTCTCTCACATGCTGGAGAGAACAGCACGTAGAACCCAAGCAGCATCACATTCAACCAAGTGGATATGCCACAGGCCAATGCCGCACCTGGGCTCCCTAACTCCAATTTGTACACAAGAATCCAGCAAAGGGGAATGTGGAAACAGAGGACCAAGAAGGTGCTGAGAAGCATGGGTAGTATCAGGCTTTGAGTTTGAAGAAACCGAACAAGTGGCTTGAGGATTGCGCCCCCTAGCAGCGCAGGTATGAGCCACATTAAGTATTCTCTGGATTCCTGTGCAATTACATGATCTTGGTCTATTAGTTCTAGGAACTTGTCCATGAAAATCCAGAGGATGCAAACTGGAAGACAAACTAGAAAGAGAGAGATGATGGCGCTGTAAACGTAAACTCCGAGTTTCTGGTATTGCCCCGCACCATAAGCTTGCCCGCATATTGTTTCAAGTCCGCCAGCCAATCCTGTCTGCTAGGAATATCAAATATTACTTGGTTTCTGTTGTGTAAGAATTTGACCAAAGTTACTTAGCAATGGCATTAGCTTACGTGGAGGCTGAAGCCGGTGACATTGGCGAGAGCAGTGGCAATGGCAACACTGGAGAGCGAGAGTTGGCCAAGGTGTCCAACTGCAACCACCGACAAGAGTTGCACGAGGTACTGCAACACCGAAGCCGCCGCCATTGGAGCTGCTATTCGAGTGGCCTTCTTCAGTTCTTGCACGAATTCATCTCTTGTTAACGCCCATTTCATGTGCTCGATCTCCGGCATCTCTTCCATGGCTCTTTGGGTCAGTTTTACGGCTGCTTATGGATGCAACAATTTAGAAAAGAATGAGCAAAGAGGCAATTTACAATTACTACGTTATTCTTGGGTTTTTCTCAAAGTTGCATTTAATTAATCATTGCGTCCAAAATGATTTAGTTGATCAACAACATTGGTTTGTGACAGACCAGAGGTTTTCAAGGCACAATAGGCCAACTGGACATGCCTAAACCTTCTAAGCATTTGGTAGTCAAGAAAAAGTCAAGATAGGATAAAATTTATTATATCATATGTTTGGTACCTATTCAAAATAAAATAAGGTTCGGATATAAGAGGGATTTGGCCTAAACTAAAATATCCCATGGGATGTGGGACAAAAGTGAATTGGTTTTCTTATATCCATGGTAGGAAGGTTATCTTTCTCAAATAACAAGCTTTTAAATTAATAAAATTGATAATTAAATATAAATAATGGTTGAATTCTAATACAAAAAGAAAATTCAAAATAAAAAATAATACAATTTTTAGTTTTAATTATTCCTATGTTTACATATATATATTTGAATTCATTTCTATGATGTATTATATATGTATTTAGTATTTACATTTATACATCTTTTAGGTATAATGTTTATTAAAGAATGATGGAAGGAAATAAAAAATGAAAAAATGAAAAAGAGAGGGGAATAATAAAAAATAAAAACAAAATAAAGTTTGTGGTTTCTTTAACAATGAATTATGAGATACTTTTATCATTCCCATTTGTACTTTTCCAGGTTTATTTAAACTTATATGCTATTCATACTAAATAATGGACATACCATGATATGAAAATATCCGGCTTTTTAATTATGATTCATCAAATAGTGGATATGATATAATTAAATACAAAAATTTCTTATCTTATCCTATTTAGTCATATTCTGATTAAAAATCCAAATGGCCAAATGCAGTCTAAGAATTTAGGATTATCTTGAGTACTCTTGGATATTCCTAGGGGTAATATTTGAAATGCACGCTTGCATTTTATGGGATTTTTGTATTAATGGGGGCAGATGGTAGGTAAGATGATTGGATTTTCACCTTTAGATAAAAAAAGATTTACTGTTTTATTTTCAGGTTTTCATTTATAAAATAGGGTCCCATTCCCATCATTTGCAATATTCACAAATCCAACAAAGAAGCAATAGAAGCATTTTCCCCCTATACTCCTCTTTCTAAATTTCACTCTGCAATCCAGGTTGGGCCAATGCACCATGTCAAGATCGATGGCATGTTTTGTTGGGACAACAACAACGACCGAAGTAGTAAACTACTCTTTTTATCCGAAGGAAAGAAAAAGGAAAAAACTCAGACCACATTAGTTTAATTGAATGAAGTGGATACGTTAGCCAAATGCAAAATTAACTCTTAAGTTCCGTTCTGTTTGGATATTATATGAAGACGATTTTATGGAATAAGTCAAGAATGGATTGGTAACCTTGTAACTAGGGGACCTGCCTTAGATCATTGGAGTTGGTTACTAGTAACCTCACTAAGACACGGGTTATTGTCAACCTAGAGGATTGTTTACACTTGTCCCTATCTTATGGGGCGGGCTGCTAAACTGTATTCCTTATGTTACCACACCAATACTTGTAGGTCTTGTATCCCCAATTCCCCTCCATATCCATGAGGAGGGAATACCTTCTAGGTGTTTAAATCTAAGGGATATCGAGGTTCGCATATAGCCTCATACAAAATAGTTTATGGTTATGCTTATGACCGCTCTGCTTGGATTTTATATGAAGACGATTTTGAGAGAGAGAATAATATGAGATTGTGCATAGTTTCTGCATTTTCTGAGAGCAAAGTGAGAACTAAGTGAAAAACAAATGTCAAAGCAGACCTGAATCGCGAGAGGGAAAGTGAGATGCACATGAATGTGTCTTCGTATTGCAAAAGCAATAATATCTCTAAATCACGCAAAAACTAGTGAATCTTGCAACTCAAATTTAATGCTTGAGAACAAAATGCTAAAGAAATCAACAAACAACGAAAGAGAACACAAGACATTTATGTGGTGCATTCTGAGTGTCGACTCCTATACATGAAGAGAGCTGCTCAAAAAGCATTCACTCATCGCTCTATGAATTACAAAGTTACAATCCTCCACTCAAGTGTTTTTCAAACTCACAATTGTTTAGCCTTGCATTATTACTCGATAATATAAATCATGGAGAATTACCTTGCAGCTCCAAACAATCACGCCTTCAGTAAGACAAGCAATCTCAATTGGATTTGGATGTATTGCACGGATCAGCGAGTGAAATCCATCACGAAGAAGTTCCAAAATATTCAAACGGCTTAAGGACTTCTTTTGGGCGGCCGCAGAACCGCTAATGACTGAGAAGTGCTGCACCACATGGGTGTAATATCAAATCCTAGGATGAAGACAACTCTGATTACATCAATGGTGGCCCCAAAACAAACCCATCATAAGCATACAAAACTAGGAAACTCTATGAGATCGAATAAATGCTTGAGTCCTGCATGTTGTGGTGGCAATGTGAGAATGGAATGATAAAGTCTCATCGATGCAAACTTTGTAACGAATCGCAAGAGAGGGAAAGCGAGGATGCACGTGAAATATGTTTCGACATTGCAAGTGCAATGCATATATGCTCCTTGGCTGAAGGATCACGCATTCGCAGCATGAATGCAAACAAATTGCCCTATGCCCGTCGAAAAGGAGCAAAGTTGCATGAAAGGGATGAGCACTTTCAACAGAGCATGGCATACTGATTCGGCAGGAATATATCAGATCGGGCTCGTTTTTGGACCAAGGATTTGCAATTATCAAGTCATTGTCTGCAGGATTCGAAGGATATGAAGTAGCAATTTCCTCTCATGTGTTCCTTTTTAATGAGGAGTCGCTTTCCTGTTTCTCTTAACTCAGCCTAATTCTCAAAAGCGTCTACATAAAATCCCATGTCTCGCATGCTTGATAAGATATGAAAATTGAAGGCATAAGTGTATTGAAAGTCCTAAAATTTATTACGAAAATGCCATTGAGTCTTAAAACTTTCAAAAATCGCAAGTGACTTTTAAAACTTGTTACAAAAATGCATTTGAGTCCAAAAGATTTTAAAAAGTGCAATTAAGTCCTAGAACTTGTTACGAAAGTGCAATTGAATCATAGAATTATCACAAAGCTTTATTAATGGAAAGACTTGACTAGACTAATTTGACAAGTTTTAGGATTTTATTGTACTTTTTAAAAGTTTTATGAGTTAATTATACTTCGTGATAGGTTTTAGGACTAAATTACACTTTTTAAAAGTTTTAGAATTAAATTGCATTTTTGTGACAAGTTTTGGGATTTCCAATGCTAGTGCCAAAAATGAATTACTTGGAAAGGTTAGGCACTAAGCTAGCAATCAATCTTACTATTCCTTAGGTAACCAAAAAAGCAAACAATAATAGAAAAATCATTGATTGTCCTACTGAACAAATGACAAAACTAGCTTCTACTTAACTTTCTCCCCTGGCATAAAATAACACCATCGAAGTAATGATTGTTAATGACAATCCAATTTGGAAAATTTGTGTTGCAATTAGAGCCTAGAGCAACATGCACATGATAAGGTAGGTATTTAAATCTCTAAATTCAGATTAAGTTACTGGATTTATAAGCATTGCATGTGGTACTCCTGCACATACCAATTGGCATGTGAAATTGTACCTCGTCACAGCTAGCTATCAATCCAAAAATAATAAAAGTTAGTACCACAAAAAACTTTAAAGTGTGTCCACCATGACACACCCAATTTTTTTTTTTTTTGCATCACCAATAATCCTAAATTATGTCAACCGGTGATGTCAATATCCAAAACTTTTTTTGTCACTATTGGCATCTGAATTTTGGTTGCAAATTCGTCTTGCATTTTCAAAGAAAGTACCTCAGGGATCGAATTCACAAACAACCGCAGAATTCAACCCTTGATAAAATTATAAAAAAAAAAAAAAAGAAGTTAATTTATGCAACCCTGCATCTGTTTTTCTCATTGCGTCCCTTGTACATCTAGGAACTAGAAACATTATAGTCTCCTACTACCTAGGTTTCATTTCATATAGGTCGTCCATACGTTTCGTTAAGATTAAAAATTGAATTCTCCGTTAAACGGTAGAATTTGACCTTCAATTGGAAGCAAAGGTATTGCACCATCACAAGTCCCTAATCCTGCCTGCAAACCTCTACATTTAGAAACTAAGCATATTGTACCTTTAGGACCTTGGACCCTACAATGAGAAATCAGGAGTCATGTATGCATTTCATCAAGGTTGAGGATTTTATTGGCTGATATCGACGGAATCCAACCCCTAATAAAAAAAAAATGTCATTGTTTCGTCATCCTTCATTCCTTCTTCTATGAAATTGCTTCGGCTTTTATAAACTAGGGACACCATACTTTCATGCTTTGGGTCCGGTAACCAAAATTTCGATTGAAGAAGACCTGAGAGCCAACCAATGCCATCGGCCCAACTTGGTTTTTTCAAATGAAGCCCATTTTGGCTTTTTAGCCCAATACAAGCCCATGAAAATCAATTTCTTGGGCCACCAAGCTTCCTAACCTAACTTAGGCTTGACTAGGATAAAATAGAAAGCCCAAGAAAATCTCGGGCTAGTCTTGAATAGCCCACAAAAGGCCCATCAAGGTCCCTCAATTTTGGCCACCTCTCCTTCCACCAACGCTCACTAAGGGTGTGTTTGTTTCAATGAAAGTATTTTTCTAGAAAGTGTTTTCCAAACTTTCCGCTGTTTGTTTCTCCAAAAATAATTTGGTCAATGGATAATACTTTCCGGTCAACAGAAAAATTATGTTTTATTTTAGGAAAATGAATTCCTGTTTGTGGGAAGGGAAAAATACTTTCCCTCTTTATTAGGTCTTTAGGTTCTTCCTTTTTATTAAGTCAAATGTTATTCAATCATTTTCCAAATGCTATCCAAACGCCTAAAAACATTTTCAATCACATATCATCAAACACAGGAAAATTAATCATTTTCATGAAAAATGATTTTCTGGAAAACATTTTCCAAAAATGGTACGATTTCCATGAAACAAACGCACCCTAAGTATGTGTTTGGAAAGGCTTTTAGGGAAAGCCTTTAGAAAAATGCAAAGGCCTTTAGTATAAAGGGTTTTGATGAAATGCAAAGACTATTTGGTAAACTATAGTTGGAAAGTGTCTTAGGAAGTAGCTTTAGGGAAATGTTGTTTGGTAAATATATATTTGGAAAGTTTTTTGGTGTGACCAATTTGAGCTTTTTTAATTTTAATTTTTTTATAATTGAAAATTAAAATAATTACTTTTTTTTTTATATTTTCACATTGAGATGTAATATAAAATAGATATATTAACAAAATCATAAATAAATAAAAATCACATGAAAGTGGACATTTTCTCAATTGAAAAAGAGTAATTTCATTATAATAAGCAAGGTTACATATGCATCGAGGAAAGAAATATGTTATCATTGAAAATTACAAGCACCCTTAAGTATTTACTAAACTCATCGCTATATGATCAAATAAACGTGACATGTCAAAAAATAAATTATCATTTGAAGTACTAGCTCCCTCATTTATGTCACCAAGGTCAACTGAATACCCATAATTGGGATCCAAATCCGCTCTTGCAAAATGTCTATCATTGATGGCGTTTCATCGTTTATCATTATGCAAAATCATTGTTGCTATAATAATTTTTACTTGCTTTTCAAATGGAAAACTTGGCATATGCTTTAGAATCTTCCACTTTTTCTTCAGAACATCAAAGGCTCGCTCAATTTCCAATCATAACAAGGAAAGAGCACGATTAAATACCTCCCAATAACCTGTAGGTGTAGGACATTGTTGAAATTCTGGCAAATGATATGTGACTTCTTTGTATGGTCCCAAATAACCTATTAGATTTGGATATCGGTATCTACTAAATAATATTTACCTACACAAATTTAATGTAAATTTAATCAACATAGACCATATTAATACATATTAATGTACAAAAGATCATACACTCATTCATGTCATGGAGTCAGTCAAACAAAAGAAAAATCATAATAGAGAGTTGCAGGGTCTTCAATCTTAAAAACATTCAAATTTTCTGCTTGTTTCTTTTTCTGCTGAGTGGGGTCGATATAGAGGTCAATTGGATTGATGCACGACAGAGATTTTTTTTTGTCGGAAAATGCATCGTCTCTATTTACGAAATCGAAAAATTACATTCATTCTCATAGTCTAAACATAAAATTTGTAAAAGAGGTTGTGGCGGCATGGATACCCAGGTGGTTGGTAGAGATCCCTATCTATGACTTTGGCTATCCAATCGGCGGCCCGGTTCGTTTCTCTAGGTTCAAACTTCAGGGATGTGTTCGGTAATTGGGCCAACAAGTCTCGGCAGTCTAACACTACAGATTGATAAGCCCATGAACACTCAGCTCGGCCCAAGATGACTTCAACAACTGGTAAGCAGTCAGAAACTATCGTGGTCTTCAGTTCAGTTCGTGGGGCAGTTTGGAGAGGCTGTACTTCTCTTCCATCGAAGTTACGAACCTTTTGAAACCAGAGCAAAGCTTCGTGCACCCGTAGGGTTTCTGCTGCGGAGGCCAATTCTGCATGGACGGTCCTCGCAAAGCCGTCAAGAACCACGCCGGTGCTCCCTCGACAGATCCCCGCCACAGATCCCTTCATCTCGGAGCTGTTCCAGGCAGCATCAACGTTCAATTTGAGTTCATCTCGAGCTGGAGGATACCAGGTATGCATGTCTGAGTTCCCAGCTTCTATATCCTGTTTTTTTGAGTTCCATTTTGCGAACAGCTGGTGCATCAAGCTTGCTTCACTTATGATAGGGCTCGGGTTCGGCGTTTTTCCTTAAAAGGTCATAGCGTTTCTTGCTTTCCAGATCATCCACAGAATGTTGGCAAAAACGGCCTTCTCCTTGTGCGAGACACCCGAAGTGAGGTACTCATACACCCACTTGTCCATCCTCGAAATAGATGTAGCAGAAATGTTGATTGCGACCCTTGAATCTGACCAAATTTGCGTTGTCCAGCCACATAGCAGGAATAGATGCTCTGTTGACTCGGGATGCTGGGCACAAACAGGGCATGTTGGTGCAGGTATGATTTGTCGTTTGTGAAGGTTAGCTTTCGTTGCTAGTCCTTCGTTACACACACTCCACATAAAGAACTTAACTTTGGGGTGAGTCCGTAGGCTCCAAAGTTCAGACCATAATTTGTTAGGAACATAATAGGATGATGAAGTATGAGTGCCTTTTATTGCCCTGTTTGAGTTGCGCAGGTTGTTGTATCCACTCTTCACGTTATAAGTCCCTGATTTGCATGCTGCCCACACTAGTTTGTCTGGCTTCGGGTGTAGACTTAAAGGGATTGCAAGGATCTCTGAACAATATTATTTGTAAATGTCCCCTGCAATAGCTGAATATTCCATGTTCGTGATCCTGGAGTGATTAAGTCATTTACCAGCATAGGGTCATTGATATTAGCCGGTCCGCCTATTAGGCCAGATTTCAACCATCTGTCCTCCCGTAAATTAATACTCCTCCCATCCCCGACCTCCCATCTTACTTCGGAGGCAATCGTGTCTTTGCCCATTAGAATGCTTTGCCAACCCCAGGATGACCTAGTTCCTTTTGGTAGCCTTCCAGAAGTCGCCATTTGGGAAATAAAGACCTCTAAAAACTCTGCTCCATAATGCCTCTGGAGCTTGACTGAGTCTCCAAGCTTGTTTGCCCAACATAGCCCTATTATAGTCAACCAGGTCTTTAAACCCGAGGCCCCCTTTATCCTTGCGAATCTTCAGTAGATTCTAGTTCTTCCAGTGAATGCCTTTGTTCCTCACATTTTGTTTCCACCAGAAAGAGGAAATTCTGTTTTCTATTGCTTTGCAAACTGAAATAGGGACTTTGAAAATGGCCATAGCGTACTGTGGTAGAGCTTGGACGACCATTTTGAGGAGCACCTCCTTACCCGCCTTCGAGATTAAATTCTCTTTCCATCCCTCTAGTTTTCTGTCAACCTTCGCTAGCAACCAAGCAAACATTTGTTTCTTGGTTTGACCCCAATCGGATGGAATTCCCAAGTATTTCCCCGTTTTTTCAATTATAGGAACACGTAATTCTGTGGCAATGTTTTGTTTCAGCTCTTGGGGACAGTCTTTTCCAAAATATACCCCTGATTTGTTTAAGTTGATAGACTGACCAGAGGCAAAACAATAGCTGTTTAGAGTAATAACAAGGTTTTGGGCTTCTCTAGTTGTACCATCCAAGAAAAAAATAGCATCATCTGCAAATAAAAGATGTGACAAAGTAGGGCAGTGAGAATTAAGCCTAATTCCTTTTATGGTACCATCATTCACAGCTTTATGCATAAGGGAGGATAACGCATTAGCCACTATAATAAACAAATAGGGAGATAAAGGGTCGCCCTGTCTAATTCCTCTGGTGGGGTAAAACTCTTCACCTGGTTCCCCATTTACTTTGACCCTAAAGCTGACTGAAGAGACACAAAATTTTATCAGCTGCACCCATTTCTCACAAAAACCCATCTGCTGCATACAGTCACAAAGAAAGTCCCACTCCACCCTATCATATGCTTTCTACATGTCCAGTTTCAACACGGCTTGGAATTTCCGCTTTCTTTTTCTAATTATCAACTGGTGTAGGACTTCTTGTACAATAAAAATATTATCCTGTATTTGCCTACCCCCAACAAATGCACTTTGTTCCTAGTGGATAATTTGTGTGAGCCAAGGCTTTAGTCGGTTAGCCAGAACCTTTGCAATTACTTTGTAACTGAAATTACAAAGACTAATTGGCCTGTATTCAGTAATGTTTTCTGGGTTCGCCACTTTGGGGATTAAAGTGATATGTGTCTTATTTAGAGCAGGGTCGAACAAACCTTCATTGAAGAAAGACTCCACCTGGCTGAAAATATCTCCCTGAATTGTAGACCAATTATGGTGGTAAAACAAACCATTAAGACCATCTGGCCCCGGTGCCTTGGTAGCTCCCAGTTGAAAAACAGCTTGGTGTACTTCTTCCATTGTAATCTGGTTCATTAGGGCCTCATTCATCTCTGTGGTAACCACCAATGGGCAGTCCGCTAATACTGGTTGATAGTTCCGGGGACCGATTGATGTATACAGCTGTTTATAAAAAGCCGTAATATGTTGTTGAATTATTTGAGGGTCACGGCTCCATGTATTATCAGCAAGTTGTAGCATTGATATTCTGTTCCTTTGCCTCCTCTGGATAGTTGTTGCATGAAAGAATTTTGTATTTCGATCGCCATATTTCAGCCAGTTAATTCTTGAACGCATCCCCCAATACATTTCCTCTTGTCGCCATAGAGTTTCAATACGTTCTACTATTGTTCTGTAATCCTCCCCATTAGCACCAGCATCCTGTCTGTTCATAAGGGCTGTGAGAGTTCCCTGCATCCGCTCAATCTGTCTATTGGCATTCTTGAAAGTTTTTTGACTCCAGTTCCGTAATGCAGCAGCCACTGTTTTAGTTTTCCTGACTATATCCAGGTGGTGCCCATTTTCAGCCTTCCACGCATTGTCCACTACTGTTTTGAACTCTGGATGATCCACCCAGTAAACTTCCAATCTGAACAGTTTTTGTTTCTTTTGTTGTATTGAATCACAACGCACTAAAATGGGACAATGGTCAGATCCTATAGCTGGAAGAGCAAAAGCCTCAGCACTGGGATATAAAACTCGCCATTCTAGATTACAAAGTGCACGATCAAGCTTCTTTTTTACTAACTCATTCCCTTCTCTATGGTTTGTCCAAGTGAAAGCACAGCCTTTACTATCAATCTCCATAAGTGAACAATTGTCAACAAAGTTCCTAAATGCCATTATCCTATACCGCTCCACTGGTCTTATTCCAACTTTTTCCCATTGATATAATACCTCATTAAAGTCGCCAACACATAACCAGGGGGTATTTGGGTCTGCATGCCAATCCCGAAGTAGATTCCATAATGTAACTCGCTGTTGGAAACAAGTCGGTGCATGTAAGAAAGAAATACTCATAGATACCCCCTTGTCCCTATCCCTGCATACAGCCTCAATCCATACATCATTAGAATACTCCACAGTAATTTGTGCCACATCATCCCATAATAGGGCCAATCCACCTGCTATTCCCACTGGATTTATAATAAACGAGTTAGAAAAATTCAACCTCCTTTGGATCCTATCCACCACCCTCTCCTTATTTTTAGTCTCCACGAAAAAGATAACATTAGGCCTCTCACGGGCCATTAAGGCTCTTAGATGATGAACTGTCAAGGGAGAGCCTAAACCTTGACAGTTCCAACTCAAAATTCTCATGTCTGCTGTGGTGGCTTATTAGGGCCAGCCACCAAAGCCCCTGCGATGACCCCTTCCCATCCTTGAATTGGGGTTTCTGTGAGTTTATCCATATCCACTAGACTTGCTAGTGATTCCCGTTTTTCATAGGGAGTGAACCTCTTCAATTTTTTTGCAATCTGTTTTTTTGAGCTTGACCGTTCAGATTTGATCATTCTGACCTCATTGTCCTGTTGTATCATCTTCCCTTTGTTTGATGGAGTATGATCAACCAGCAGTGCACATTCAAGGTTCGTCTGGACCAATGGGGTATATATCACTAACGCTTGACTATCTTCCATTGTGTGGTGACAGCTAGAGTTGTTGCCCGCAGGTGGAGGCTGGTGTTCTGGCATCATTTCATCCGTCCCCAAGGTAAGGTCTAGCTCACCATAGAAAGTGTTCCAACATAGGCTCAACTCTTTAACCTCCTCTTTCAGCCAAGAACCATATTTTCCTGATTTGTCTTGTGATAACCCAGTCTCTTCATAAGGTATTTTGGAACAATAATTGGCATAATGACCCATACATCCACATGAGTAACAGAAATGAGGGAGCCGTTCATACTTGAAATCAATCCACCACTTTCTATTCCCAACCTATATAATAGTGCCAGTTTTCAGGGGATGCAGTAAATTCATCTTAACTCTTGCTTTCCCGGTTTTACGCGAGCTGTTGTTTCTCGCCTCAATGCGAACATCTTCAATTTCTCCCAATTTTCCAGCAATGTTTCTAATCGAGTCCTCTGTTACAGCTATGCGTGGAAGACCAATCAGGTGTACCCAGAAAGAACAACATGAAAAATCATAGCAATGTTCAGGGATATGTGGATCGCCCTCAAGTAATACTAACAAATTACTCGCGAAAGACCAAGGGCCGGTTTGTAACACTCTATTCCTTTCTTCTTCAGTCTTAAAAATGAATACGTAATATCCAGGTTCAATCACTTCACATTTAACATCCTCGAGTTTCCAAGCTCTCTTCATAGTGGTAAAGAATGCCTGGAAGTTGACATTGGGCTTCGAAAATAACTTACCATACAGAAGAAATTCATGCTCCTGTTGTTGTTTCGCAGGGGATTTTTCAGTCAACACCGTGATTTCATCTTCTGCCCATAAATCACCCATTTTCTTACATAGGGCTAGCAAGCGGAGCTGATTGTCTTGTACGCCCTCCATCCTGAGACTAGGACTAGGAAGGGAGAAATCGGCAGCTAGGGTTTGGAACAGCTGGGGAAGAAGCGAAGACCACCCAGAATCTGGGCATACCCTATGCTGTGGAGTGAAGGGAGCTCTAATTTGAACTACTATTATGAAGGGAACCCAAGAAAAAACCTCCTGCGTGGAGTTCGGAACCAAGTTTCTGCTTGTCAGGTTACTGTGCGATCAGTAACAGTGGAGGAAAAGAGATGGGCAAGAGGAATTAATCAGGTGGGTGTTCGATTAAGGTAGCCATTTGGATTACTAGGTAAAGGTGTTCTAGGGTTTTGAGAGAGGAAAGCTATCACCTGAGGGATAGAGGAGGACTCACCCAAGGTGAGAGAACATGCACGACAGAGATTGGACCGCTTGTTCCACTCGAAAAAGATGCTGGCCAAGAGCCTTTTGTAAGACTTCCACCGTGGTAATTCTACGATTCATGAGCAAGGATCGTCTGGGGCGGTCCCTCTTGATAGTTCAAATACTTCGCACTCTTTCCTTTCCCACTGCGAACTCCATGAAATCAAGATGGCATCGCATGTGCTAGCTTAACCCCCACTTGTTCATGACCCTAGTCTAAATCTCTCCCTGCTCTTGCAAATCGATCATCTGATCAATCCATCCGTTGGATGCAATCGGAATCAAGTACATACAGCTGTCACAACTGTACAAGTAGGATCGCATGTAATGACAACACTATCCATGGTATTGATGCACATATGCTGGGAATCAGCTCAAAATTACACCAACTGTACGTATTCTGCTTAAAGTAGGCGCATCTGATTAATAATACTAACGATTTCCTGTTAACAATTGATGGGAAATACAGCAAGCAAAATTCGCATTTTATCATGTAGATATAATCCTAGTCCTCTGGTCACATTGCTCTTGCTCTTGGGTAGGATTTTGTGCAAATATCCTCTTCCTGGCCTGGATGGCCTGCAACATAAGTTCACGACATGTTAAACGAGGATATATTAAACTGGTGTAGCTGCGCAATTTCTACCTCCCGATTGAACTTTAGATCAAGAAACATTATGATCGACAGCCGGATTCAGGTAGGCCGTTCCTAAAAGGGGAACTCAAAAGGTGTTGTTAAAAGTGGAAGTGGGTTTTTCATTTAAATGTCATGTCGTACATCAAAATCTAACAACGTGCCATCTACAGAGGAGCTTTTTTGAGCAAGCACCTGATTTTGCCAATTTGTGGCTCCAGCAATGAGAGAGAGGAGGGCTGATTGCACGGCGGTTCCGGATACGACACCGATCCAAAGCCCCTTGGCTCGTAGATGCAGGACAAAACCGAGAACTAGTCCAATTGGGAGTCCTATCAAATAGAACGCCCCGATGTTTACATACGCTCCTATGCGCTGCCATCCACTTCCCCTGGCTACTCCTGATTCATCGAGCATGATCAAATCATTTCAACTGGTGGTCAAAAAACTGTACTTCTTAATCTGTAGAGAGGACCGAACCAAATTCAAGCAGGACAAATTTCTGAGAGATTGTCCCTGAGATGTAACGAGTGCGATTTCTCGAACTTCAAGTAGAGAAACGCAGTAAAATGGAAAGAATAGAAGTGTAAGAGCTGACCAGATAGGACTGCCTGTATACTGTCCATGATAATGGAGAGACAAATCAGAGGAGTCATGACTCCAATGTAATGCACCACTTGCTTATCATTGCTGTAAGCATATCCCAGGACATAACGGCAGCAGAAGAGCACAATTCCCACGATGACAGCCTCAATAATAGCGAGAGACAATATTACCAAAACTACCACGCTAGCCCGGTTATGGTTTCCTGCTCCCAGTTCATTTGAGACCCGAGTACTGCAAAAACTCAAAAAACCACGTCCTTTGAGAACTTGAAACATAGCTTACCTTACATTCTTGTGACTGCACCTTACTAGGGACTGGAAGAAATGCGAGTTTTACCTTGCAGCAGCTCCGAAACCATATGGCACAGTGAAGTGCAATGTAGAGATCGTAAGACTGAACCATTGACATTATAACAGTCAGAAAGATTGCCGATTTGTGTAAAAATGATTGCTCAACTGTTTTATACCATACCATATGGAGAGAACCGAGGTCTCAAGCTTTGGATTGGGAAAAAAGCCAGATGACAACGTGAGCAGCTCGCACGACCACCACTTTAGGCTGCAAGCACAGGCATCGATAAACATTTGAAGAGAGGATGAAACAGCAAAGAAGTTTCTCTTTTCTGGGACTAGAGGAGACTGACCATATCATTACAGCAGAAGGAACTCCGTATCTGTAGAACTCAAGGATTCCATGAAAGGCCTTTTTAGTGAACCTCGCATGGGTTCTCTCACATGCTGAAGAGAACACCACATAGAACCCGAGCAGCATCGCATTCAACCAAGTCGATATGCCAAAGGCCAAGGCCGCACCCATGCTTCCTAGCTCCAATTTGTACACAAGAATCCAGCAAAGGGGTATGTGGAAACAGAGGACCAAGAAGGAGCTGAGGAGCATGGGTAGTGTCAGGCTTTGAGTTTGGAGAAACCGAACGAGTGGCTTGAGGATGGCACCCCCAAGCAGTGCAGGGATGAGCCACATCAAGTATTTACGAGCTTCGAGCGAGATTACAGGATCTTGGCCCATTCGTTCCAGGAACTTATCCGTGAAAATCCAGAGGATGCAAACTGGAGGACAAACAAGAACGAGAGACATGGTGGCACTGTAAAAATAAACTCCGAGTTTCTGGAATTGCCCCGCGCCGTAAGCTTGCCCGCATAGAGTTTCGAGTCCACCAGCCAATCCTGACTGCTAGGAACATCCAATATGACTTTGATTTCTATTGTTTAAGAATGTGACCAAGTAACTAAGCAACGGCATTGGCTTACAAGGAGACTGAAGCCGGTGACGTTAGCCAGAGAAGTGGCGATGGCAACACTTGACAGAGCGAGTTGGCCAAGGTGTCCGACGGCAACCACCGACACAAGTTGCACAAGGTACTGCAACACCGAAACCGCCACCATTGGTGCTGCTATGCGACTGGCTTTCTTCAGTTCTTGTGCGTACAGGTCTCTTGTTAACCCCCATTTTTTGTGCTCGCTCTCAGGCACCTCTTCCATGGCTCTTTGGGTCAGTTTTAGGCCTGCTCCTGGATGCAACAGTTTATAAAGAGTGAGTGAAGAGGCAATTTGCCATTTCTACTTTATTCTTGAGTTTGTCTCCAAGTTGCGTTTGACTGATCATTGTCTCCTAAAGATTATTTTATCAACATGGTCAGTGCATGTATGACGAGACCGATGGCAGCTTGTGTTGGGACAAAAACAACGTTCAAAGCCCTAAACTATTCTTCGAAACCAAATCCATTATTCGAAAGAAGAGGACTTTTTCGGCGTTAGCCAATTTCGAAACCAAACCTATTATATTGTGCGATGGGATTTCAAGGAAATGTATCTTCATATTGCAAAAGCAACTAAAACGAATATGTTGTTAAATAACGCAGAAGCTGCATAACTCAAATTTAACACTAGAGATTGATATGAACCAAGATGTTAAAATGATACGGTAAAGAATACGAAAGATTTACATGGTTTGGTCTAAGTATCATAGCTGCTCCATGAAAAGAGTCCACCGCAAAGAACGTACTATCAATCAGAAAATCACAGAGTCACAAACACTCACTCAAGTGCTTACAAGACTTAAGTTACACCAAAACTTACCATGTTTAGCCTACATAATTGCTCGAAAAAATAAGTCACGGAGAATTACTTCGCTCGCAGCTTCCAAACTCTTATGCCTTTAAAAGTGTAATCAGCGAAAAGACTTGATTAAATTAATTTGACAAATTTTAGAATTCGATTGCACTTTTTGAAAGTTTTAGAATTCATTGTACTATCGTGACATGTTTTAAGATTTCCAGTGCAATGCACTTATCTCTATATTAAAGTGGGAAACTCTTTTTTTTGCTGATTTCAACATGGAAATCAATTTCCATGCTTTTTGGCTGACTCAATCATCCACCTTCAACAAGGATTTATTGTTGCTTCAACTGGTTGGTCATTCATAAGTCCAATCAGAACTTTCGTAATTTAAATTACACATGGCCAGACTTTAGATACTCAAACTCAAGACATGTTCTAATATAATGTCCCATAACTGAAGGATCACACATTCTGCATGGGGATCCAACCGAAGTTCCCTATGCGCCTCGAAAGTCATCAAAGTTGCATGAAAGGAGGGTGCCTTTCATTAGGACATGGCATACAGATTCAGCAGTAACCGAGCTCCGCACATGCACTTGGCAATGCTTGCTCAAAAGTGCCTTCATTCCAGGAGAATATCAGATCGTGTTCGTTCCTGGACCGAATGTTTGGGATTGTTAAGTTATTGTCTGCAGTAGCTTCTTATAGGTTGGAGGATCTGGTGATGCGTTTGATGAAGATCCTTTTCGCGATGATTGGACAGTCGAACCTCGTGTTTCCCGTACTGTTACATCACGTGTGGTCCTAGAAGGAATTGGCATCCCATTCCTTCTTACTGTTTGGCGAAGATTTGGGATGGTTGATCCACATGATAGATACTTATCATCGTCTAGCATGTGGCAACAAGAACTTTTTAGGCAAAGACTTCCCAACCCTTCTCGACAAACTCAGTTGTTTTGTAACCGGGGATACTAGGTCCGTAGTCGGTTACTGCAACAAGAACTTTTTAGGCAAAGACTTGCTTCTTGAGAAACTCACCTGTACCAGGGATACTAGGTTAGCAAGTTGGTCAACTTTTTAGGCAAAGACTTGCCAACCCTTCTTGACAAACTCAATAGTCTTGTAACCGGAGATACTAGGTTGGCAAATTGATTACTGTAATAAGAACTTTTTAGGCAAAGACTTACCAACTCTTCCTGACAAACTCAGTTTTCTTTTCTTAACCATTCGAGTCAGGCGATCCTCAGATAGGGTCAAAGGTCAGCTTAGATCGTTGTCTATGTTACTCATGCAGTTATAAAGCGTGCTAAGTTGTTGGTTAAAGAAAGTGCTGATTGATGGCTTGAAATTGATCTTTGTCATGCCCTAACTTTTTTGTCTAGAAGGAGAAGGGAAAGAAATAGGTTTAGGGATATTGTCTAAAGGATGAGTTTAGGACTTTCAATTAGACGTGGGCTCTCCCAAGTTCATACCTTGCGTGACATTGGGGTGTTCATAAAAATCTTCTAAAGATGAGTCGTCACTAGTTTATTGAGGTCGGCTAAAAACCAAGTGAGGCATGGGAGTGTGCCTCACATCCTACGCAACCAAATAATTTAGGGTCGGGAACTTGATTATACTAATTAATCAATTAGTGCCATTTCAGTATCTAATCTTGTTCATATCAAAAAGATTTTTGTCAAAAGTTTGGATTGATTTTAAACTTATCCACTAACATATGAGGTGATCATGCATTTGCACAATCATTAAAATAACAATCAGCAACTAAATGAAGCATTTAAGAAATTGCAGGGGAAAACAAGCATCTAGCACTACAAAATAAGTAAATGTCAATCTCAACTAGATTAGAGGAAAGCCATAATCATTATATCACAAGTATGCAAAGAAGGGCATTTATCTCTAAGGACAATCTAAACCCTAAGATACGGCTCTAAAAGCTTGTTTAAAATCGAGCACAATCTTAGAACAAAAGGTTCTCACTTTTTAATGGAAGATCACACAAAAAAAAAAAAACTTCTTCTTTTTAAGCTTTTTGAGGAATTCTAATTTTTTTGGAATTTTTTGAATTTTTCTGGAATTTTTTTTTTTGGATTTTTAATATTTTTTGAATTTTCTTAAAAAGAGTTTTATTTTCTGATTTTTTAATTTTCGAATTTTTTTACGATTTTCTGAAATTTTTAATTTTTTATGATTTTCTGAATCTTTAATTTTTTTGATTAATTTTTTTTAATATTTTTTAATTAATATTTTTATAAATTTTAATGCTAGAAAAAGAAACCGGACCGGGTTAAGAGAGACCCGGTCCGACTAAACCGACCCGGACCCTATCGGTCAGGGTTAGACTAAAAAAGGGGCAAGCCCTAAGGCCCGTTCGGAATTTGCCAAAATGGCCCATGAAGTGTTTTTAAACCAAAGGCCCACTTTCAATTTCTATTATCAGCCCAATATTTTCCAGCCCACAATAAGCCAGACGAAGCCCACCATGAACAAAGCCCAGCCCGCTTCCCACTTTTCTACTCTGGCTTTTTCTCCTTATTCTTTTCTTTTCGATTTTTCTTTTTCTCTTTTTCATTATTCTTCCCCACGCTTCCCCTTCGTCCGGAAGCGACTTTCTCTCATCCACCCTTCTCCACCGAAGCACCTCAACCGAACCGACGCCATTTTAACTTGAAATCCTCCACCCTTCTCCACCGAAGCACCTCAACCGAACAGACGCCATTTTAACTTGAAATGGGCGAAAAGAAAACTTGTCAAATAGCTGCAAAACACGTCTAGCAACGGTGGACACTCGGAATGGACAAAAGTTCAAGGATAGTCATGCGGATTTCGCTTAGGCATTTATGCAAGCAGTTGGGGCGCGCTATGAAATCCTGAGGTTTCTGGCTCAACCGAGACTCGAGCGTGCACCGGAGGTCTTGACGCACGATATAAAGGGACCATGGACATAAAATGTGAGGGCGATGAGGGCCGAAGCTTGCGCGAGCCGGATGGCCGCGAGGTCCGGCCCGGCGCGCCTAAACCAGAGTAAGGATGGAGCCGAACCTACCTAGTCAGCTCGAGGCGTCGCTGGGAAGATCGTCAAACGGGTCTGCGCGCGGCTGAGGCTCGCTCTCTCAGTCGTTCAGAGCTCTCTCGCCGTTCGCCGTCTCTCTGCTCCTCTCACGCTCGCTCAAGCTCTCTCCTTCTCTCTCGGATCCCCCCCCCCCTCTCTCTCTCTCTCTTAAGGGCGACCGGAAGGTGCTCATGGCCTCTGCCACCGCGCCAGCCGCCCTGCCGGTCTGGCCTCGACCCAACGATCGCGCTGCCGATCTCTGTCTCTGTCCTTGTAGGTCCCCCCATCTCCGTTCTCTCGTCAGAACGCGTGAAGAGAGTGGAGAGGAAAGGAGGGGCTGGCTTGGGCTGAAAAGAAAAGCAATGGGCTGGTTTGGCCCAGGTCGGGAGAAGGAAACGGGAAAAGAAAAAGGGGGCTAGGCTTGGCTATTTCTGGTCCGGCCCAACTGCATTTAGTTTTTAGTTTTTTAGTTTTTTATATAAAATTAATTAATTTATTTTTTAATACTAGTAATGCAAATGTTCCTAATGTCTATGTATGATGCAATTTAATGAAGATTATTTTTGCTAGGGGTTAAAATTAATCACTAATTTTTTATGCAATCTAAATATAAATAGATAGTAAAATTTAAATGTCAACAATCTTGATTGGCTTGAAAGTTCGATTGGCAATTGAATTGCAAGAAAACCCAAGCCATATTAGGAAAGTCTACATTGGACTCTCGCCAACAAGGTTCATGGGCGATGAAAAAGGGGAAATCGATTTCCCACAATACTTATTTTCCTTATTCATGATGAAGTCTATGTTGACATTGGCAAACTCATAGCTTTTTGCACATAAATGTCTGGTGCGCATAGTGAGTGTGCTTAAGTAAAAACCTTGCAGGAGACGCAGAGACCATCGAGAGACAATACCAGTCAACCAAGAGACTTGAGAGTGAGAAGACTCCTTTCTTGAAATTGCCCTTGTGAATTTGGTTATAATCTAGGATATAAATAGTGTGACTGAATGATTGTAATTTCATCGCCCATCATGGTAGAACTATTTCATTGATCCGGTTTATTTCTGCAATTATTTTTTACCCAAATCATGTTGTTTGTTCACGCTTCCGCGGTAAACAGGAAACTGAGATTTCCCTTACTGTGTCCACCATCTACATATTAGGCGTATATCCGCGAATTCAGCAGACGCACACAAGCCTCACGATGCTCGAGGAAACTTCTTCAAGTGTTTGGATCACAGCTGTGAAGTCAGGCCTTTGATGTGGATCCTTACTTACGCAGTCCTCGATTAATCTGCAGTTGAAACTAAAGAAAATGAGTATGATGAAAGTCTCAGCTTGAAGGCCATATCTTTTTGCAGAACAGCTTGGTGTTTAAGCATGCGGATTGTCTTAGAGGTCAAAGTTGCTATACTTTTCGTAAACCAGTCTGTTTGCATTGCAGTTAATGTGTATTTGCCTTCACTAGACCTAATCATGAAATACTCTTAAAGCATACTAAATCTTGAGAGAGGCAGTGAAAAATCAAAGATATTCTATTTTGGGCAACTTCTTTGGGATATCTTATATGTTTTTAACTTGCTAATCATTCAAAATCACTGTCTAACCACGGAAGCAACAGATGTAAGCGCTTAACTCTGATTTGCAAAAGATGAGTTTTCTCAGTATGCAACTCATAAAGCAAAATGAAGTAATTGGACAGTATAGAACTCGATATACATAAAGAGCATCACTTACTGTTGAATTCTTTTCGGACACTTGCTCATCTGGAACTTTGCTTCGAAATCAGCCGACTTCATATGCATGGTGTCAGAGTTCTCACTATTTGGCAGGTGCCTTCCTTCTAACATCTGCTCTCCAATTGTATAATCCCAGATAAGAAATAACTCTTGTAAGCATAGAAGAGAAAAAAGGATAAGAATGGCAAGATTTATGGAAAACACAACAAAATGATGTTTTTCAGTCACTGATGAATAAAAGTAGTTGGTGATAAGTTTATTGAAGAAAAGCTAATTTTGCTGCCTATGAAACAGGCTATTTGTGCTTGTCATATCCAGTTTGCTGACCTGATAAATTATGATTCCAAATGAAAAGATATCTTTCTTAATGTCACCCGATGGGTTTCTTTTGTGGCCAGAGTAGTCCTTTCTTGGACCTGTGAAGTAGAAGACTTGATAAGAGGAGTGGTAAAGTTCATATTGAGTAAACTAAAATAATACTTGGTCACATACCGGTTTCTTGATTAGGGTGAATTTGCTCATATAACATTTGGACCCATAATTCACCAATCTTTAAGTGTCCTCCTTCGTCCTGTAACAGGTTTCTATATACGAAGGGAGGAAGCATAGGTGAGATATACTGACACAGGGCCAGGACATGACTTCAAAACAATTCTTGGTTCTAAGAATTGATGAGATAAAAAGCCAGGGCATTCAGGGATGCTAAAGATTGTAATACTTTTGCTAAGACTTCACTTTAGCTTGTGTACTGTCTAATCCTTCTTAAAGACGTTCTCCCCCATCACTTCGTAAGTGTTATAACAGAAAAAAAAAGTCTAGGAATTGACTTGATCTTAACTGTGTCCTAAGTTTCATTTCGTGACATCACTTCAGCAAATAAAGTGCATGGCCCGGAAACTTACGTACCTGGGATGGAGATGATTGTGCACTATAGGAAAGGGTTTATGCTGGTGGAGATAATTCATTCCCCTGCAAATTACTTCGGAAATTGAAAAATGTATTATGGTGGTTGTATAATGCACTTTTCATATGATGCAACTTAAGTCAGTGAATATGCAGCACATTTTCTTTTTGTTTTTAGTCACAAAAGTGCCTTGATTTATTGATAACTTGAAAGTAGACCACAAGGGGGTTCAAACTCATAACATGACAAAGACCAAAGAGGATTTTTGGGGGGGGGAGATAATACAAGTTGGGCATCAGATTCAACCGCAGAGAAAAAGACAGCTAACATTGCAAAGCTTCAAGGTACTAGTTTCAGACCATTTGCTTTCACTAAACATCATGAATTTAAGTGGTCTACCCACGTAGAAGGGTAAATAAGTGTGGAATCCTAAGATATCTAATGCATTAAAAGGTTTGCGCAGCTGAAATAATATCAGAAAATGAATTTTATTTTCGCGTGAGAAAAAAGATTAAGAGTGAGAGAACAGCTTAATTGACCTAGCTATGTCCAGTGCATATTGCAAAGCAGTGGGCAGTTCTAATCTTACTTTCCCCTTCACGATGTCCTCAAGATTCCCCTGAAATACATTTGGAACAGTAAGGTGAGTGGACAGTTGAAAGAAAGACTGATGAGTGAAGCAGCTTCCTAAGCGCTCAAGACTTGGTCTGCTTAAAAATGTCTTCACTGTACAAGGCAAACCTTAACTAAAAAAAAGAGTTCTATATTTGATCTTAAAGATTCTTCAGTTGTTATAGTTGTCTGCATGATATTTTGTTCATCGAGCCTCCTAGGCATTAAAAACAGCAGAATTCTAACGGATAATGTGATGGGATATCGCAATCATAAATAGTAAATGAAGATTCATGCACAAAAAAAGCACATTAGTTCACCACAAAGGGAGGGTCATTTAAGAAGTAGAGTAATAAAGTTTGATGATACCTTCGGTAAATATTCAGTGATCAAAATCATTTCCTCTCCCTGCACAATTGAACCGAGAAACTGCAATATGTTGGGGTGCCTGAGTTCTCGTAAGAGAGTGTTGTCCTTCGCTGATAATTTCCTGTACCATGCTTGTAATAGGAAATTCAGTCCCCTTGCATACTTCCATTGTCGGAGAGAAATCAATTCCCAAAACCGTCCGAGGAAGATAGGAAAACTTGAAGCTTTTACTCACATTTTGACAGGATGGTAGATTTGGCTCTTAATTATGGTTTTGACGACCCATGTTCCACGCCACTTGACCTTTTCAGACTCGCCAAATACACCCTGCAGCAGAAACAATGCTAATGACTAACTAATACCAGAAAGACTGATTTACAGTCATTTACTGACACAGTGTCAGTAGTTTTGCCACGTAATATAGTTGATGTGATTTAGCAAATCTCAGATTTGATTTATATGCTTGATAAAGTACTGAACATGGCCTCTTTAGATACCTCTTACGTCTGCTCATGGAGGCTCCTACCTGTTCGACAATAGAAGAATGCACCAGACTAAGTTCTGTGATATCGATATTCACTTCATTCAAATCACAGTCATGTCGCACCGGCTGCAAATCAGAAATTATGGGGTTAGACCCATTCATTGCATCCAATTCTCTATTAAAAGCTAACAGGGTGCTCTCTGGGAGATATTACATATGTTCGAGCAGATTGCTCAGATGACTTGGCTCAACAAAATAATAAAGTCCATATTGAAAATGTTTTCACTGAACTAACTTTGCTGTAGAGATTTAGCTGGTTACCATTGGTTGATCGTTTTTGAGATCTAAGCCACCATTCACTTCCAGGATCCTGCAAATATCCCGGTGTCCATAACTTCTTGCATCACTCAAGGGCTTCAGGTAAGAAAATCATAGAGTTTTAGTCTGATAAAGAACATAAAACAGACACATGATGGTTTTTAATTTCAAACACGATATCTTCTGAAAAAGAAAATCAAACAAATCAGATATCAACAAGAGATGATGCGCTAAATAGAAGCTTACAGTGCGTCCCCATCGATCTTGAAGGTTAACGTCTGCCTTGTAATGAAGAAGAAGCTCAACGATAGGAGCATGGCCCTCACTCGCTGCAAGATGTAAAGCAGTCCTCTTATCATAATCTTGGACGTTAGGAGATATGCCATTCCTGAGCATCTGGTTCAAGCCTACTCTATCACCCCTCGAAGCAAAGCTCAGAAAGTTTCCAATATGTTGCATGTCAAAGTTATCGCTAGATTCTTCACGCAGCAACTGACCCATCATCTTGATCTCAACAAAATTTCACAGCTTGCCTGTAAATCAAGAGATCATTCCCTTGTTTAGGTGTCTCTAGCAAGAAGATAGAAATTAACTATCACGTGAAAGGAAGTGAGAAACTGCATTTAAAATTTCTTCTTGGTCTTTCACTATCCTGTAGTTCACGTGTGAGCAAACAATGTCGCCAATTGCCTAGCCTTACCCAGTTTGTAAGAATCTAACTTCTGAGCACATTAGTGAAGAAGTTTGGCCTAGTAATATTAGTCTGCTGAATGAATAGCCTTACTTAAATGACAAAGTGGAACCAGCGATTAAACCTATGAAAGAAGTATTGTGCTTAACGGCCAATTCCCTTGTTCTTGTCTGTTTTCAATTGATGCCAACTTTCTGATCGATTGTTCAACTTTATTGAGTTCCTAAGACGAGAATGAGTAATGGTACTATTTGTAAGGAGCTTTAAAGACCATATTCATAGTCCAGTACTGTCCATAACTTGAGTCAAGAGCCCAGCAAGGATTGAGTCTCCAACCAAATTTGGGGGGAAATCCCAATCTAATTGCGGAAGGAGTATATATCTAATTAAGAATTCTTAAGGTCAGTGTAATTAGGAGTTGAATTATGATCCAAGCATTTAGTATTACTTTGAAGTAATTTTCTTTGCAGTTTACTGAGGAAACTGATGAAAACAAAAAGAAGAAATCGTGCTGATTAGAGATATGCAACTTCTCATTTGTTCTGGTAGCATCTATTTGTATAAAACCAAAGTTCCTGATAATTTTTTTGGTTCTAGAGGAAGGGATTTACTGAAAAGTGGGCTCTAATATTCGGACAACCTTTCTGCAAATAATTATCATTTCCATCTTTCTTTTTATACAGATCAAATATGGAACGTGCAGTTGTTTCGTCTTAAGAAAGAAACTAAGACAAAACAACTGCGAAAAACTAGTCAATCTGCCAAATTCAAAAGAGGAGTTTGAAGCAGAGTCAGTATATATTTTTTGGGTTCAGAAACATATAAGATCCATCAGAAGGTATGTGGGATCTGGAATGTGCAGCAACATCAGAAGGTACATCACTTTCGCTCACTGGTCTAGGTCTGGAATCTGATGATCTTGATTCTCACCAACTAAAAGACAGGAATCCTTGAAGAGTTCAATAGTTTGGTATATTTCACCCTATTTTTATGATCACAAGGAGAAGGCGAATGCAAGTATCCGGACATGGTTACTAGCAGCCAAGAGAGTGTGAGCTGTACTGAACAATTGTTGGCCGGCCTAAGAAATTTACCGCTTCTGCTCATCTTTTTAGATCAATTAACAAGTATCCTTTTACAATTTCTTTTTATTTTACATTCAACTCGAGCAATCAGCCTCGGTTACTTCGGTGCCAAAAATGCAGCTTGGATTATAGATCATGACAGACCTAATATAGCGGGTCCTGTGCTGAGTGCCCTTGTGTGTGTCTGCTTGAGAGAGAGAGAGAGAGAGAGATGGCCTATGTATCAACTTGATCACTTCCGGCAAACGGAGGAGATGGCTTGTACAGTTACGCCCGCAACTCCCTCTTTCAGGCAGTGCATTCTGGCGAACATATTTCACCTGCAGCTTTTTGTCTTCTTCTCCCTTATGGCAATGTTTTCCAGTTTTGCTTCTGTGGATGATGTCCTTTATCCGGCTAATAATCATATCATGTGTCTTCTTTATGTTCAATCATCAAAGTTCTCGATACCCTATCAAAAAAGTACTTTTTTTTATCAGTATCCACTGGCAGGATTACAATGAAGAGCTGAAATTTTGCAGAAACGGGGACTAGAGACCACCAAGGCCTTGATCAAAGAGTCCATTGCCAAGAAGCTCGATACCAACCAATTCATCTCTCCCCTGGCGGCCTCGACCACATTCTGCATCACAGATTTAGGCTGCTCCATCGGGCCCAACACCTTCATTGCTGTGCAGAACATCATCGAATCCCTCGAACTCAAGTTCAGTTCCAATGGCCTCAGTTCTGAGGTCATCGAGTCCCAAGTGTTCCTCAATGACTTCACATCCAACAACTTCAACACCCTCTTCAGATCGCTCCCTTGCAACCGGCGCTATGTCACGGCTGGCATACCCAGAGGATTTCACGGCCGCCTATCTCCCTAGGCTTTGATCCACATTATCCACTGCCCCTATGCACTGCACTGGCTCTCGGAAGTGCCGAAAGAAGTCGTGGACAAGGACTCGCCTGCATGGAACAAGGGAAGGATCAACTACGCGTACGGCCCTCGAGAGGTCCACGAGGCATACGCAGCTCAATTCGCTAGAGATGTGGAGCGTTTCCTCGGAGCCAGAGAGCGAGAGCTCCCGTGCGGAGGGCTTATGGCCCTTGTCGTTCCATGCCTCTTGGATGGGACGACTGCCCAGCAATGCTCACTCATCGCAATGGGCGGAGTCCTGGGTTCCTGCCTCGTGGACGTGGCCACCGAGGTACGACATCCGTTTTCGAGTTCACGCCTTTCATTGACATTTGGTTAGAAAGTTGGGTACATGGAGGTGATCTCTATGGAATGTTACAAGCTCCTTCTGATTTGCGTTCAATGATCAATCTTCTTGTTGTCTTGGATTCAGGGGTTGCTAAGCGAAGACGATGTGGACTCTTTCAACCTTCCCAGATACCATGCCAGTCAGCAAGAGCTGGAAACAGTCTTAAAGAGAAACGATTCGTTCAGCATCGAGAGGATCGTGCTGCTCAATCGGGCCAAGACCTACGGAGGGACCATCAGAGTGCTGCCGCCGTCGCCGTCCATGCTCACCTCATACTTTAGGGCGCTCCTGGATGGGCTTGTCAAGGAGCATTTCAGGGCCGAGATAGTGGACGGATTATTCGACCAGTTCGAGAAGAAGGTCAAAGAGTCTCCCATGCGATCGGACCCCGGGTACAAGTCGCCCGGCCAACTGTTCATCCTCCTCAAGCGCAAAGTTGCTTGATCCCGGAGCCTACTGCATTGGATTCGAAACAGATGACTCTCATACGATGAGTCCATCCGTGTTATTTGCAGTTGTCCATTGGAGGGTAACAGGAGCTATCATCCTTGCCAGCAGACCTCTCTCTTAGTTAGTGCACAAGCTAAAATAGCATATGCCAAGCCCTCAAAAGAAGGCCGCCGAATCTGGGAAAAGCACGTCCCGGCGAAGAGACCAACGTGCATAAGCCAAGGTGAATTCCCCAAGAATGCAGGCAGAGTTACGGTCGTTTGTCCCTAGAGAGCCCTTTTTACTCTTAGAAGGGGTTGGCGGACTTCTAGGATGGCCTAGGCTTGTTGCTAAAAGGAATCATTAGAGGAAATACGATAGAAAAAATCTCAAACTGATATATTTATGATAAATTATATATTCGAATTGCTAAATTGGATAACATGCTAGTTTGGAGTTTTATCATCTATTTGTTACAGGTATACTAATTTGTGAATTTTCGTAGTAATAATCCAATTTAACGAAAATTAATAAATAATAAATTTATCACACCTGTTTGAGATTTTTATTGGTTAAAATTAATTTAAAATAATATTATCATAAATGTACTAATTTGAAATTTTTCATGATATCAATCTAAAAATTTAATGCCAACTAGGGACGGGAATTTCAATTTTGCATGAGCCCACCGCCACAACTACCGTTAGCAAAAGGCTTTGGCTTTTAGGCTATACTTGTTTTGTGGAAAATGAATTATTTTAAAAATATTTTTCTAAAAATGATCATTTATATCATTTACAAAATATGAATGAATAAAAATTATTTTCATCATTCATAAAAATGTTTAAATATAAATTTTTATTGATGATAAAAATAATTTGAATTAACCAATTATTTCAAGTGATACAAGTAATCATTTTTAGAAAAATATTTTTAAATTATTGATTTTCTGCGAAATAATCTAGTGTTAGATATGTTAGTTTGACTTATGGGAGAAAGATTTGATAAACAAACCAACCTTATTTATAAGATCTCCCTTTCGAGTTTGATGGTGACGTAAATAATGAATATAGATGATATAAAACAAGAACATTTTATGGAAAAAGGGAGACGATTAATCCGTGATCGAGTACTGAATAAAGTTTATCATGGCCGTTCCGTGGCTTTGGCATTGTTTGGAAAATGCCACGTCATTATTCACTCACTAAGACAAAAAATATATGGATAAGTATATTAAAAATTATAAAACTTATTACGAAAGTATAATTAATTCCTAAAATTTTCAAAAAATACAATTAAATCTTGTCGCAAAAGTGCAAATTAAGTTCTTAAACTTTCAAAAAATATAATCAAATCCTAAAATTTGTCAAATTGATTTAATCAAATATTTCCGTGAATCACACTTTTTGAAAGTTTTAAAACTCGATTGTACTTTTTTAATAAGTTTTAAGATTTAATTACACTTCTTTGACAAGTTTTAAAATCCATATATATTTATCCCTAAAATATAATGGGTCTCATTCACATCATTGCTTCCTTTTTTTTCCGTAGCAATTATTGCTTCCTTTAATTGGGGAAACATTGGCTATATCTTTTTATTGTACTCATACATGTGCGTATGCATCTCAGAGCAAAATACTATATTATCTCAGAAATGGAAAGTGATTTTGTCAAACGACCTACAGATGACAAAATATGATATATCACCATGATGTGTCTATCTCTAACGTTTCATGCATGACATGTAATATAGACCAATAAGTCAGCTTCTTGGCTATGGACAACCTTTTCTCTAAAGGAAAAAGTCACTAAAAATCTTAAACTTTATCTACTATGACATATTTATCTTAAATATTTTTGATAACACCAAAAACATTAAACTTTTACTTGCATGATCTATTTACCCCAAACTTTTTTTGTATTACCAAAAACCCTAAATTTTTACTTTTATCCCAAAAATTTTCTTGTGATACCAAAAACCTCAAGACATCAAATTTTTGGGATTAATAGGTCACATGAAAGCAAGTTTGGGATTTTTGGAGTCACGAAAATAAGTTTGAGATAAATATGTTACATTATACAAAATTTGTGGTAAATGTTTTCACATAAATTTTTTTGGGATAAATATGTCATAATAGACATAATTTAGAATTTTTTGTGGCTTTTACTCTCTCTTTAACGACCAATGGCTAAATTTCTTCCCTGTGCACGATTGCATGAACCAACATAGTTTGCTTCTAGGTTAGGAGACAAGTCGATGGAATCCCTTTCTTGACTTCCCATTCTCCTTTACAGTGGTGACTGGGCGACAAAAATAGTATTAAGTGGTTTTAGATTCTTTTCAAGTTTCGCTTGGAACCTGAAACTTACCTTCAAGTACAAGTTCCTTATTTTTTGGAATTTGAAACTCTATATGTTGAAACTTGAAATTAACTATATTACAAGTTTTAGGATTGGTTTCAAATTCTAACTAATTCCTTTTTTTTATCCTTTGTAAAGCAAAACGAAAAGAAATGCAACAACAAAAATAAACAAGGATTTTATTATTGATTACTTCAGAACGAGTGCCATATACACTCATCGAATAATATTAAGGAAATTTTACAATTTTCAATGTATTAATTGCTCTTATATTAAAAAGAATTATTATTTTGAAAGAAGTAATTACCCGAACATAACTGTATCATGATCTACAAAAATAAAATTCTTAATCATAAAATGAAAGTTCAAACTAATAGTTTTAAAGTATACACTCATTATCAAATACTATGGAATATCTTAAAATCGTATGAAGATATAGAACTTAGAACTTACTTGTCGAAATAGGTTTCCCAATTTTGGAATCTGGAACCTACAAATTCTCACTGGTGTGGTTCTCAAGTTCCATATTCTACCCTGAAATCATGCTCACAACTAAGCAAAATATACAACGGAGAGGAATTGGGGTTTCTCTCGCTTTTGACATAGTAATTAGGCTTCAGCAAGAGGCCTATGGGGTTGGCTATTGGCCTAGTGGCATCGTGCTCTCTAGATAATTGCGTTGGTTATCACTAGGCTATGAGATACTCTCGGCCACATAGATATGTCGATGCGCTCGCCTTGAATCAATTTGAATATCCGCTTCTTTTTGTACTTTGGTCTATCGGATGAGCAGACTTACTTGAGAAAATTGCTTTGTACGATCAAGATTTCACCCGATTATTCAAAGTGGAATTTTTTCCTTCACTTTTAGCTGTAGGCTCTCTTGAGTAGGGGTGAGCATCGGTCCGGGGTCGACCACGGGACCGACCCCTGGACCGGCCCAACCCCTGCCAGGTCGGTCCGGTTCCTAGGGGCTGGGTCGGTCCTTGGTCCTAAAATCCTTGGGCCCCGTCTTGTGCGGGTTGGTCCTTGGTCCTAGGAGTTTCGGGTTGGTCGCCCAACCTGGACCCCTGGCGCTTATATATTATATTATATATAATATATTTTTATTTATGCTAAAAAGTAAACCCTAATTCAAATGACGTCATCCTCCAGTACTCTTGTTCTCTTCTTTTTACTTTATCCTTTTAGTATTCAATTTGCCAAGTAAAAACGAAAGAAACAACTTCACTCGTGAGCAATTTTGCCCCGCTTGTCACTTGACACTTACCTCGCTCACTTTTGGTCGCTCACCACTCAATACTCACCCCACTTGCCATGCTCACCCCACTTGTTGTTTGACGCTTGCGCCGCTTTCCTCTATTCGCTAATCTTGCTCGTTCTGAGTAAATCATAAGGAAATAAAGTCATAATTAGAAATTCTTTTTGCTTGTGAGCAACGCTCGTCTTGCGGCTCTATAAGAAATCTTAATTGTTTTTATGGTTTCTTACTTTTAGCAAGTGTGAAATTTTTATTGTTACCTTATTTTAAATTTGTTGAATATGTATTAGTACTTATAGTTTAGTTAAAATCACAATATCGATAAATATGTAATTTGAAATAATTGGTTTAATTTTTCAGAAATACAAAAAAAAAAATGAAAAAATTAATGATTTTTCCTTCACTTTTAGCTGTAGGCTCTCTTGAGATGCGTGGGGTCCAACTCTTGAGATGCGTGGGGTCCAAAAGCTTTTTCCAAACTCCGGCCCGAAAAGGGGCCGAGCCGGAACGGACCGGACCGGGCCGATCGGCCGCGTCAGCACTCGCCGGATCGGACCGGATCTCGGGAGATCGCGGATCCAAATCTCGTGCTCGCCAGTTCAAAAATGTCCAAAACCCCGACACGAGCGGAGTCGTCTTCGCCGAGGAATACAACAGTCTGAGCTAGAGAGAGAGAGAGAGAGAGAGAGAGAGAGCAGCATCGGATGGCCGGCATGCGATTGCCGGAGGACTCCGAGCTGCCCCAGCCGGCGCGGCCCGGCCCGCCGTCGGTCGATCTCGTGTCCGACGACGACCGCTCGGTGGCAGCGGACTCCTGGTCGATCAAGAGCGAGTACGGTAGCACCCTCGACGACGACCAGCGCCACGCCGACGCCGCCGAGGTCCTCCTCACCTCCGGCAACTTCCGCGCCGCCGCCTCCGATTACAGGTCTCGCTGTTGCTCTTTTCCGTTTCCTTTTGATGTTTTGGGGTCGTGGATGTTCTGTGGAAATGTTGGCTGCTCTGCGGGTTGATGATCGAAGTCGTTTTTTACTTGTTAAATTGCTTTTGAGCTAGTGAATCGGACTGCGGGGTGCCGCAAAATTGGCGTTTTGAGGGGATTTGATCGCTGGTGGAGATGGGTTTGTAATTCTTTAGGACGCATTTCTCTTTAACCTAACCACTGTCAACCTGGGATAGATAGTTTATGAGTTCCGCGTTATGTTTGTATGATGCTTAAGTTTGCAAAGTTTATGCATTTCTCGCGTATGTGAGTTTACTCTTTGAATCGGATGAGACTAAACTGAGCCATTCACCCTAAAGAAAACCTCTAAGATGCTTCCTCAGAGGTGAATGCAAAAAAAAAAGAAGAATTGAAAGGGCATGGGAGGGAGGGCAAACGTCTGGTCCATCAACTATACTTAGAAATTGCAAGTTATGAAATTTGTGGAGCCTATGTATAAATGCAATGCTAACTTAGTTTGAAATTTTTGCATGGAAATTACTGGCAGAGGGCTGTAGGTTCTCTGGTTAATGTCAGTTTGAATCAATTCTTTTCTTGGTACAATCAATGTCTTGTTTGAATGTGGCTCTGCAGTTATAACTGGAGGTAAATGACTGGTGTTCACCCAAGGAATAAATGCTTGGCAGTGTAGGATTCCTAATATTACTTCTTGAAGAAGAGAGGATTGTTTGATTGCTTCTTGAAAAGTTGCAAAATGAGCTAATTGATGGTTCTACTGTAACTAAAAGTTTTCCCGGTTTTCTTGTTACTATTTAACAAAATGAGCTAATTGGTAGTTTACTGTGAATTAGTTTTTCCTTTCCTTTGTTCCATTCAGCAACAGAGAATATGAAAATCTTCAAATGTGGAAGGCTAATTATCTTGGATGTGTGCTAACAGTTCGGACAAGGAAGAACCCGATGCTGATGGGGTAAGCTCAATGCTTGGTCTTCAAAGCTATTGGGATGCTGCATATGCAGATGAATTGACCAACTTCCGTGAGCATGGCCATGTGGGTGAAGTTTGGTGAGCATTCTCATACTTACAAGTGCAGAACACATTCTCTTTTCTTTTCATACTTACTTTGAGCGAATGGTCATTTGTCTTTACTTAATGTTCACACTGACACATACATAACCTTATATGGTAAACTTGGATGGAGAAAATTGAATAACCCCAAAACCTTATCTCTTGGGGGGATTGATTTTATGTTGGTGCTTCACTCATAACTCTGAAGACAGAATGGTAGTTTAATGATGGCTTATATCTTAGGATGTCAGAGGCAAAATGTAAGTGGGCTCATGATCTTTTCCTTCTTGTATCATACTTTCTTGTAATGGTGAGCCTGGAACTACACAGCATTGTCCTTTGGCAGTTATTCATTGTTTTCCTAGAATTTTTATATTCTTAGTCAAAGCAATTATATATAACAACGAATCCTAAAGTTACAAATGCTTTACCAGTTCCTTTCTAATACTAAGTAGTAAACAAATGATGAGGTAGGTACTTGAAGATTTTTATGACATAGAATCCTCCTTTTATCTTCCAAATTAATTTGTCTGACTAGCTGGTTATGTTGAAGGTTTGGTGCCGATGTTATGGATGTAGTAGTCACTTGGACCAGAAATCTCTGCATTCAAATTGCCCAAGGGCACTTGCCAACTGATGCTGATGATGTCAAATATGAATCCAGTGAAGATGGTGATAAATATTTATGTGGCTGGAGTGTGCTTGACATAGGAACAGGCAATGGTTTGCTTCTTCAGGAGCTTGCTAAGCTGGGGTATGCATTTAGGACAGGGAGATTGCCTGGATTATTGACACTAGGTGCTTGACCAAGACTGAACCTCTCTTCCTCCATTTCAGGTTTTCTGACTTGACTGGAGTCGATTACAGTGAAGGGGCAGTTGCCCTCGCTCGGAGCTTGGCTGATCGGGATGGATTTCCTAATATAAAATTTTTGGTATGACAGTCCCAAAACTCTTTGGACATACAAATTGAGTTCCTACTGTAGTTTTTTATTATCCTTTCCTTGCCCAAATAAATGGATGTTATCCTGCTTCTTGTAAAATATTGACTACTTAATTTGTACATATTGATGTTTATATTTTTGGATCCCCTTTTTAATCTCTATTCCATTTATTCATCAGTTTTGGTGCAATAATTGATTTTCAAATGTATGGTTGGTGATTACAATGTTGCCTATAAGTAGGCACTACTAACAAAGCAAAAAGACAGTTGAGTAATACTACATCACATGGATGGACTCCCCATTATGATTCTATCTTTCTCATTCATTGTTTTTCATATCTTTTCATGTGGCAGCAAAATTATTAAACCAAAAGGCAGTTATTTGCCTGAAGAGTCTGTTTAATGGTTTGATCCTCTCTTCTTGGAATGACCTGGGTTATTGTGCATGAGGGCCCTGGCATGTGCTTGGGCTTTCATGACTATGCCAAGCTCTTTCACCAGAACCATCAATGTATAGCCTCATCGTCCTCCACAATTTGCTCGTTTTTCTTTTGTTCTCTTTTTTGTCTTAGCTTGAGTTGTTTTTTTTTTTGTCGTCTGGTTATACTTGAAATGGGGTCAGCAATAAATGATTCAGTCTGTAACTTAGTTATGCAATGAAGCACACTGCGCAAGTTGCAGAATTTTGTAATGGTAGTTTTTTGATAGGATGGAAATGGAGCACTACGGAGGCATTTAATCAGCACTGTGTCAATTTCCTGTTAATTTTCCTCTCTTTTGGCACGTCAGGTTGATGATATTATTGAAACAAAGCTGGATCAGCAGTTTAAGCTTGTCATGGATAAAGGCACACTCGATGCCATTGGATTGCATCCTGATGGCAACATTAAAAGGTAAAGCGGCGAAATAGCATGACTTTACTGTGTGCTTCATGTGGAGTTGACATCTACTTGTATGTTGATTCTCTATGAAAATCTGAAGACATGCTTTGTTTTCAGGATTATGTACTGGGATTCTGTTTCAAGATTGGTGGCTCCTGGTGGGTTGTTGGTAATGTCCTGAATATGTTACATATTTAGTTCTGTACTTATAGTTTCATTGAATATTTTTCAACTAAAAGGTCCTGTTCTTCCTATCCTTCATAAACAAGGATCTTCAAGTTAAAAGAAGTTAATTTGAAAATTGTTAATTTGAAAATCATGGTTTCTCTTTATGGCGATTATTACTTGTGGTTTTCTCTGCCATGTAGCTAATTTTGTTGTTAATTTTGGCGCATATAAATATGTTCTAATGAGAGTCATCTTTTTTGTCCCAATGCCTTTTGATTTTAGGTCATCACGTCGTGTAACAGTACCAAAGATGAACTGATACGAGAAGTGGAGAACTATAATCGAAGGGGAGGCAGTCAACTGTTGGAACTAGAGGCAAAGGACAACGACACATGCAGAGATCCTCCCTTTAGATACATCAACCATGTTCGCTCGTATCCGACCTTCATGTTTGGTGGGTCGATCGGGTCACGTGTCGCCACAGTTGCATTTCTCCGGAACTAGGAATCTCACCCCTGCAATAGTTTCCCTCAAGATATGTTTCTTTGTCCATTATAACATTGTGCAAGCAACTTGTGTTTCTTGAAAACCTAATGATCCAGCGAAAGGCTCGAAGTTTTTGCTGCATGTACTGGAATTGCAGATACCAGAAAAATACAGAATTTCATGTAAAGCTGGTAATTTTTATGCTGTCTTCAACTTATTTTTCTGTGTGGGTGTGTGGGATTTTGAGGAAAACAAACAACGAGTGGGCTTCCAGACGCAACAAATTGGACATGGGTTTGATTGGTTTGATCGGACTTTTGGGATGCGTAGCCGGTTCCGGTGCTTGTATTGGAAGGACAGAAACCACTCCCCAGATTTTTAGGGCAGTATGGGATGGCTCTCTTCTTTCTCCACCTCTACCTAATGTTGCGACTTAATTATGTCTAGAACCTTAACGAACATCAGATAGGTTTAACTTTCTCCTCTGTCCTCCGGTCTTCCCACAATCTGCGTTTGTCCGGGGTTGAAAATCCACTCTTCCAATCGTTTTCCCTAAAACACGGCGTTATCGTAGTGTTAGGAGACTCTTTCCATGTTCGGAATAAATGGCGGATACATATTGCTGACTTATCGGCGCATCTGTTTCTCTCTTACAAACTACAAGTCCCACATCGGAGCACTCATATACCTTATAACACTACATATTAGTCGGCACATACTCGTACGGCAGCCGGGCTCGGTAACGAGAGCTTGTGACCCGAGTGGGGGCATTAAGTTGGGTTGGGAGGGTGGCGATGTCGTTCGGGGCCCAAAGCCCAAGGTCGGTCGTGGGAGTAGAGGCTAATCTCGGATTAAGCCCTACACCTCTGTCTTGTAAGAGCAGGGACTCACGGCCATAACGTTATCCTGTCCCCGGATTGGGGGTGCGGTTTGCTCTCGACAGTCTCTTCCTCAACCTCCATCTTTTTGTCCCTCTCCATCCTTAAAAAAACATCTTAATGCAGCTTCTTCATGTTCGCCCAGACGGAGATTTCGATAAATTTCTTTTCCACGCTCCCAACTGAGTCAGGACATGTGACAATTTGCTTCTCCATCCTTTAAAAGGCCTTAATGGAATTTGTTTATACCGTTGCCGCTAAGTTTGCATTTCTCTGCTGAGAATTCAATAAATTTCTTTTCCACGCTCTCAACCGAGTCGGGACATAACGATTTTTTCCCAAGTGGTGAGGAATGACGCCGGCTAACCATGACTTTCAAGAGCATTCGGATAGATATGAAATTAACGGGTTGGGCTTGGGATGGAATTTTGCATAGCGCCCGAGAAAACCGCCATGACTTTTTATTTTTATTTAGGAAGAGTCATGGACCCCATAATAGTTGTTCGACAAGCTCGTAGCACTATGCTGTGCCAAATTGGATAGCCCATTTGCAATCGTTTCGGACCTCAACTGTCGTTTAAGCATGTTTATGGGAACTTTTCCAATTTTATGTCATTTTTTGTCATTTATGTTTCCAAATTCTTTACGGATTAAAGTTCGTTTTTGAACATTCTAGTGTCACGTAAGGTTACCAAAATATATATTTAATTTTTTCGGTGTAATAGAAACTTTCGTCATGTTTCACATAATACAAAATTAGAGATTTTTCTCTATAATTAGGCGCGTGAGCTTGAGCCTGTGTTTGCGGATCATTGAATTCATGGTTATCTATCCCTCGTTGCACCGTGGTGTACTTGTAAAGATCATAACCTCTATTTATTTCCTTATCTTGCTATATTTAAGTTGTGAATTTCATCGGACAACGGAGAGATTTCTATTGCTAAATCTCAAATTTAACTCCTGATGTCATTGTCTGAATAAATGGAAGAAAATATAAAATATAAGTGATGTAGACGTCGGTCATTCTCATAGCACCGGTGATTAGGAGTCTGATAATCCATTGATCTATATATGGAAAGGATCATGAATTTTTAGAGATTGATTTCACAGAATCAACAACTACATAAAGTACAAGTTCTGCATGGAAAGTTGTCTCTGGTGTTTGGCAATCAATCTAACAAAGAATCTCATCATATTCATCTAAGACTATATTGACACCAAAAAATAATCAAGCCCTTTTGATCATGTGACGCTGATACAGAGCTTGGCATTATTCAATTTTATCGACAAGTGGATGATAAAAGAAAGGCCTATTGATAAACAAAGATATATCAACACTCAGACACGAATGCCGATATAGAGTTGAGTGTTGAGCGGTTAGACTATTGATAGGATATTAAGGGGCGAAGGAGCTCGTCGATGATTGTGATTATTGACGACCAAATACTATTATCGACATATGATGAGGACTAGTTGACTATTGATACTTGGCTTAGTATTAGAGGAGAAAACTGAAAGCCATGAAGACGTAAATTGAGGAGATGGCAATACTTTGCCGAGAAGTTTGAGTTGTAATTGTGAAAAGCAATTGTGGGCCTGAAGTTGAGTGTAGCAAGAAGTGAAGATTTGTAACCACCTATAGATTAGATGAATGTACAGTTATAAAGAGTGATACTAGAATCGAAAGTTATGGATACGCAGTTGTGACTTATAGTTTGAATATTAAAAGTTGAGAAGCGGTTGCATTATGGTGTATAGTTTATATAAGTTATGTTAAATTGCTGTAGAAGACACGATCATCTACACAAATAATGTATTTTTCAATTTATCAATTCAACTTTCAATTCTTGTACTTTCCTTTAGAGTTATTAGCACTAGTTCTTGTTTTGGTTACACTTTACACTTTTTGTCTGAATTAACACGGAACCTAATTCAAATAAGTATTGAAGTCCAACATTTGATGAGAGATATTCAGCTGCGTGGAGCTATTCCCGGCTAAATGCCAATGTTGAAAGAGAGCACCGGGCGTGGATGGCCAAACCTCTTACATGCTTGATTCATCTTCTCTTACCTTACTCTAATAAATGGCATCACTAAATGTATTCCATATCATCATTTATCTATCTATTTTAGCAGTTTCCTTTAATGATTTTGCAAAAATTCGCTGAAATATCTATAAATAGCATTCCGTTCAAGGCTAATCCCTACTTGTCTTGGGCTTTTAGCTTTCCCAAGACTAACATTTGGCCGAATGCCATTTTGAAAGGCTCAAACACCCCGGCATTTTTCTTAAGGGACTTTGGAAGTCAAAAGCCCTTAATAAAGCTGAACCGGACGCATTAGGTCGTAGGATGATGACCTTGAAGGGAGTAAGCCCAAGATATGGGCGTGGAGTCAACAAGTTTTTTCTTTTATTTTACTTTAATTTGCCTGAAAGTATTTAACTGAAGTATTAAATAATTATTACAAAATAAATATTTTTAAGAAATAGAAATTCTCTTTTATTTATTTATTTATATAAGAAATAGAAATTTGGCTTAGAGCTGGGCCCTCTCCCCAACCTCCTCCTTTTACTCTTGGTCTCCTTCTTGGTTCTTTTTTCCCATTTCTCTTATGTCGGTGTTCCACACCGAAGTTGATCGCTAGATAGACCTATTAAACGGGTGGGTTGGGTCGGGTTTGGGTCGGGTCATAAATGGTCCGACCCAAATTAATCCATTAACCTGTTTATGACCCATTTAAGCATAGTATAAAATTTTTGACCCATACCCAACCCAACCCATACCCAACCCAGACCCGACCCATATTGTTAAAACATTTCTCTATCTAACTAAATTTAGGAAAACTTATTCTTATAATCTTTTTTAAAAATTTTAAACTTATTCAAGTTCATTAACAACTCATATATTTTAGTCTTTTTAATTTTTAAACTCATTATAGATACACATGTCAAATTGGGAGTATAACCCATTTATGACCCATTTAAATATTAAATGGGTCATGCTTTCTTTAAATAGGTCATAAATGAATTATACTAAAAAAAAGCCTGACCTATTTATAACCCATTTAATATTTAAATGGGTCATAAATGTGTTATACACCCATTTTGACAGGTGTATTGCTAGATGGTGATCTGCCAGTATGAATTGAAATTGGTTTTCATTTTTCTTGTCGAGTTAGGGGAGGGCGCGTCTTGAGTTTCTTTCTGTTTGGGTTTTGGTTCCGAATTGCTAAGTGAATTCTTATTTTTCATGGAGGGTTTTGGATGATCTTTCACCGTCGTTGCTGAAGTTCGGAGAAGGGTCTTGTGTTTCTTGAATTGGTCAGAAAATTTTGGATTTTGATTTAGAAGATTTATTGCTAATTATCACTATCAGTGGAATAAAATGACGATAGAGCAACCGGGAACATCTCAAATTCTTTTTCAAAGATACTGTGAAATTTTCTTTCGCTGTAGATTTTTTGGTGGCAGTGAAGCATCTGATGTTCAAAATTTTCTTGTCCTCCTACTTCAAACTCAAGAAGTGTTTGTTCTTTTGCAAATACTCTGTGCATAATCAAGGCTGGACTGAAAAATTGAACCGAACCACCGGGCATTTGCTTGGGGTTTTCACTCCCAGGAAAAAAAAACCATGAAACCGAGATTCTTCCTTCTTGTCACCACCATCATTGCGGAAGTCCTAGGGGTTCAATCTCTGTGGATGTTAAAAGTTTCTTTTCCGTGGATGACGAACAAGAAATCTGCTGAAAATCCCACATCGGAAGAACGCTTGTACCCGGCACATTATATCAAGTCTGCAGGGGCTTATGAAAAAGTAGGGTCTTAGAGGGGTGAAAGCCCTTGTCTTACAAGAGCAGGGGCTTACATTCGATCTAAACTTGAGCCAATGGACAGGTAGGCGATCTTCAGGCCTGGTCTATCTGTCGATTAGCTCAAGCGGAGCGCGTTGCACTCCCGACCGCCAATCTTTTGATCCGTGAACCGGTAACCACACGTCATTGACATCATGGAAAAATGTTGCTTAAATTAAGACAATAGCTACTGGTCATACATGTAGTACTGCGTAGGCGTACAATTGTTTTCATATTTTTTATAGCTATTTTGGCTAGGCAAAAGATAAATAATCGAAGGGCGGATTCATATAATAAAGCACGTGCGAATTGATGTTTAGGGAAGGATCTATAGACTCAGGAGGGCAAAGTGCACTGTTGGTCATTTGAAATATGTTAGATTGTCGGAGCATGTGGTGAACTTTAGGAATCGACCCATTCTTTGTTAAGTTATTGGCTTGTACTTCATGGTTGCGGGTAGGCCGGACTCTTGAGCAAAGACGAAACGATAGTAACAGTACTTGAGCAGCGTTTGTTGCCCCAGCTGAAGCATATCATGTCGCAGAGTAGTGCAACATCGTTATGTCTGTCAAGTAGCTGATTATATTTGTGTGGTGGTGGAATGACTTTTCAAAATGCTTTCCATGTAAGAAAACATTTGATTGGTCGCATGTCGTGAGGCTATTCTTCTTTGAAGTGGCGGGATTGCTCATTGTTTGGAAAACAATTAATTCTCAATTAAGATATCAACTTTATTTTATTTGTCTTATTTTAACTCTCAACTCATTCTCAGACTTTTACTTAATTTTTTTTACAGGGCATGAGAGTCGAAATCCACACCCTAAAGCTAAATATCCTTACCCCAACTCTTCTGAGAAGATGATGATTCAAAACCCCTACCTCAACTTTCCCACATGAGAAGGGGTGGCCCTTCCAGTAATTCAAGATACCAACTTTCTCAGCTGTTTTTGGAAGAGTTAGTGGCACTTGTTTGGTTCGTCCCTTGATTATAGCAACATAGCTCATCCACAAATAGACGGTAAGACCAAAGCTATTGATTATATTTCGCGAAACTTAATCCCCCGAAGGTAAACGTCTGGTCCACCGGCATCTTAATCGACAAATAGACGGGAGAAACCACCATTACTTTTAATCGACAAAGAGCTACGCAGTGCCCGTAATATTAGTTCAGAAAGCATGTAACATTATAACATGTTTCACCTGTTTTTGCTGCATCAATAACCCAAAAATACTAATTTAGTCTTTAGAAACCTACTTATGAGCTCATCACAGCCCAAATTATTAAATGTTTCATCGGCAAAATAGATATTGTTGGATGACAAACTCTCTTCAGTAGGAAAAAATATCCAAGAAATCTTAAACTTATTGTATTAGCAAACCTCGCTTGGGCTGAGTGAGGACGTCGTGGCCCTCACCTAGATCTAGGTAGAGGTGAGGGCGTGGATCTCAGCAAGGGCCTACATGCCCTTGCTTGTTGCCTGAAAAGGGCACTGAGACTCTTGCCCAACCCCTTTGCTTGTGGCTAGCAACCTCACCGGCTGGGGCTTGGAAAAAAAATGAAGGAAACAAAAGAAAAGGAATAAAAGGGAAAAGAAAAGAATAAAATTAGATAAATTTTCAAGAAAATAATATGTTATTAAAAATTGTCTATGTCAACACCGGTCATGCCACGCAAGATAGCTAGTATTCACATAAGATTTCCAGTCAAAATTAATCGAATGGATTCAATTGGCAAAATTAAAAATGTTGAGAATCAATTGGCAAAATTAAAAGGTTTAAGACTATATTGACAAAAGAGCAATAGGCTTATGACTTTTTGGACAACTTTCCCTTTCAATATTATTTCCAATCTTATAGATTCATGGAAAAGATTCTATGGTTAATCTCACAGATCTAGTCACACTAATAGCTTCTCACAATTCGGACCACGGACATGTCTTGCATTCAAATATTCAATTCAAGACATGGACGGATGGTCGAGGTTGTCGCCCATCTCCAACGTGCTTTTGTCTCATCGCTTTTTCAGCCATTGCTATTGGAGCAAACATACGCGCGATCTTCTGTCATAAGTAGCATAGTTATGTCGTGATTATGTCTTGAAGAGAAGGGTACAAAGACTGTTGGCTCTCTCAAGAAGGTATCTCGTGGTGTTAATCGCCATAAGTTTATGTAATAACTTAGAATATATATTGTTGAATTTTAAAAACATATACGTCAAATATAATTGATCACGCATACGTTTTTAGGAGGTAACTAGATAGGTTAGTGTTTTGCCAAAAAATGATGAAATATCCTTAAAAAATATGGACCGATTGACATGAATCAGCAAAGATTGCAAATGATCTTTTTGTTGATTTTGGATAGAAAAGTAAATGACAATAAATTTAAAGCTACAGATAGCAAAGACAATAGGATCCAGCCATATGAATTGCAAGAAAGTAAAGATATCGATAAATTAATAGATAAACGTTGAGTTTTGTAATTGATTTGAGGGGGCTTACATTGTATACACTTGGGGATTTCTAATTCTCTACAAACGGCTACATGCAATGGTTACATACAAGGGTTACTAATTTGAGAGAGTATAAGACTTTATGTAATCCTATTTGTGGTTACAAGAAGTTGGTCTACAATCTTATATTATTACGGAGTAACTTCTTGTAACCACAATCTCATATTATTATTAACGGACCAAAAGAAAATCTATATTAAGAAACAACACTTATTTATAAGAAGTTATAACCACCCAACAGTTGTGTTCCATCGTCAATTGATCACTATTGCCTTCGAGCTCCAACACTTAATAAAATCTGCGATGGCTGTCAATGACTTGGTCGATACATGAAGGTTCTCATTAATGATTGATGTATATTGTTGATGACTTTATCAGAGTTCCCAATTCTTTTTGAGTTGCCTATTGTTTTGACCAAATTGTTTACCAATTCAGTTTGTCACTTATCGATAAAAAAAAAATTGATCATTGTTTTGTGTCAACACTTAGTAACTGATTTTACGTGCTAATGTAAATCTACTACGGTTGATATGTATCCTAAGAACAACTACATGAATATATAGTTTAGCGTTAATCAAACTGTGAGCACTGAGAAATTAATAGGAATAATAAGGTCATGAATCCTTCGAGCTCAACCTACTCTTTTTGAGTCAAACTATACGGAACTACATTGGGCGAGAGAGAGAGAGAGAGAGAGAGAGAGAGAGAGAGAGAGAGAGAGAGAGAGAGATTTACAGGAAATGATCATGAAGTTGACTCAGATGAATGAATATGGAAGCTAAGCAAAGGAAGAATGCACAAGCAATGTTTGTTAAGCCAATATTTCTGCAAACTAAGACTAGGAGTTCAAAGAACTCCGAGGCCTCTGCATCTTTTCTCCGCTTGGATATGGAATAGCATCCGGACATGGCGCAGTTCCACCTGAGCTCACTTCTGCAGCACCTCTCCAATCTATCCTTTGTCTTCGCTTCATCAATCCTCTTTCTCAAGATGCTCAAATTCGCATCCACGAGATTACTTGATGATGATCTCCCTAGATCCATACCAAGACATCATCACGTATAATCATTTGCAGGCGGGCACTTAACGTGCTCTTTCAAATGTGACCCACAAGAAAGAAAACAACTGAAACTTCTGTAGTGACTGAAGACTATATGATCGATATTGCGGAAAGTTATTTGAATTCCTACTATTAACGATATGTAGAAGAGAGAATGCTAAAAGGGCCAAATCTAGGGTAAATGTTTACCTTCTTCTTCTTCTCTGAAACTCTGAGCTCTAACAGGTGGAGGCTGCGGGACAGCGCGCTTAGGAGATGGTGCGATGAAGGCCCGAAAACAAGGTAGATGAACAGCCATTTGCTTTTTTGCACAGAAGAATACTGTTTAGCATTCCCATAGATTTATAGCCAAATAAAACTATTAAAAGGGGCCTTTGGAGACGTTAGATTTGTCACAAGGTATGGTAAAAAACCCTAGTTGGCTTCACTTTGATTGGGTCAAAGTGGAGCCTGTACATGCAGACAATATAGAAGTTCTCGGGTTGGTCCGACTTTTGAAGGCCATTATTTTTATTATATATAAAGCCTTGTCTCTAGCGAATGGAAGAGGCCATGCATAAATAAAGCTTGATAAGATGTCTCAGAAATAACGTGATGGTTCTAGGCGTCTAGTGCAGAGCCTTTTTTTTTTTTGGGTCGGGTGCAGAGTCAATTCAATTGCATAGAATAAGCACGTTGCCTTTGGAGTGACTTATTTGGACCAAGAAAGATTCCGGCAACTCAGCTGTCGACCATGCTTTTCTTACGTGTGTATTGCAATTTCGGAGGAAAAAAGAACGTGATGTTCTCTTTTGACCTAAAATAAAGTACTTTAAATGACCAAAATATCCAATGCTGAGATTTAAATATCATCATTGAAATTTAAAATTCTGAACGGTGACAGAACAAAATTCCTGTGTTTTCATGTAGCAACCCCTCAGTCTTATCTATCCAAAGCAAGTATGAGCGAAGAAGTAGCTCAGGTGGCTTTTACGAAACAAACGCAAAGCTATAACTCACCTTTGATAACGATAAATGATGTTATGTTAAAAAAAAATATTTATATTTGATAGCCATTGGAGATTGGGTGTTTTTTTTTTTTTTTTTTCACTGAAAACTCATAATAAAGGAAAATATTTTCCATAAAAGTTTTTTATTTGTTTGGTAATTTAGGGCAAAGTAATTTTCTTCTTACCAGCACAAAAAGTTGTTTTTCCTCAATCTAAGCTTATCATTTTCCGTCCATGGAAAATATTTATCAATTAGTTTTTCGTTATCCAAATACCGAAAAGTTAGAAAATAATTTCTCAGAAATATTTTTCCTTTAAACAAACAGCACGAAAAAGCTCATGATGAAGCAAAACATTTTCTTTGAAAATAATTTTCAAGGAAAACGGTCTTTTTTTTTCTTTATTTGGTAATAATATGTATAGGAAATAAATTTCAAAATATGATCATAATTTATTGAAAGAGAATTCCCGTGGGTTAGTCTTTTTATTAAGAACTTTATAATTTTTTTTCCCAAGGCATATACCAAATTTGCAAACAGCACATCAGAGAGGGATATTTAAAAGAGTTGCACTAGTGCTCAGCCTTACTATACTGACACCAAACTCAACTCCTTTTATTAGGAAAACACTCTCCTCTATTTTAACAGGGGAAGAATTCCTTGAAGGAATCATCTTATTTTGATTATAATTATGTCACTTGTTAGATATTGTGAATTCACCTTTTATAATTACAAGCATTGATTTTGATGAAGTTTAACGCTAAAATTGTGAGATTTAAATTTAATTTTCCATATAATAGAAAAAATTAAATAGATACGGATAGAAAGTACAAAAAGTAAATGGTCAGATTATTCAATAGCTGGCCATAAATGCCATTGAGGACACGTCTTCTGTTGAAAAATCGAGGAAAACCTTGGCCGAATATGAGATGAATTGGTCAAAGCATAGACATCTCCGACGTGCTTTAGTATACTTTATTCACCCAATCCTATTGCTCGTAACAAACTAGGGCGCGAATCCTGTCATAAGAATCGCCTTAATTCTTTCATGAAATAACTGACAGCATTGTTTAATTTATACAGATTTTAGTGAAAGTGGTTCGTGTGCAATTAAGAGTGCCAAAGATGAACTAGAAAGTGGAGACCATGGTCGAAGGGAAGGGGGTACATCGCTCGAAATAGATCCAAGGAAGAACGATGATGCACGCAGAGATCCCTGATTCAAATACCTCAATCATGTCCGCTCGTATCCAACCTATGTTCAAGGGATTGGTCAATTGGCTGACGCCTTGCCACAGTTTGCATTTCTCCAGAGCTGAAAATCCTCTCTTGTAATTGTTTTTCCTAAAACATGGCGTTGTTGGAGTGTTTGATGGCTCTTGCTATGTATAAAGCCAATAACAAATGGGAAAATTATTCAATTGACCATAAACCTATTATACATATGCCAATTCAATCTTAAATTTTTCAATTTTATCAATTTAATCCTAAATTTTTGCGTGAAAATCCAATATAGTCCTTTTGGTCAATTTTATCTAGTTATTGTCAACCATCATATGTAACACACAAACCACATTAGCAATTTCTGGCAAAAATTGATTGGAGTGACTACATTGGAATATCGCATAAAGATTTATAACTAAATTGACAAAATTAAAAAATTTAGAACTAAATCAACATCCGTACAATATTCTTATAAGTTTGTTTCTTTGTTATAAAATAATGAACAAGGGAACCCATTCTAAGTTTGCTTAAAAACTCCCATCTAGAAGAGTGTGAATGCCATGGGCACTTTATATTAGACTACATTTAGTTCTACTTTCCCAATAGGCTTTTGGTCTCCAAAACTCCTTAGAAAAATGCTAGGTTATTTGGAAAGACTTTTGAAGTAACTTTTGGCCAAATGCTAACCTTGGGAATGCCGAAAATAGAGATAACCATTTCAAAGCAGCATTTGCAAAATGTTGGAACTAGGGTTAAATAATTTTTTTCTTTCAAAATTATCCTCACCAATTCTTCAATTTTTTGGTTGCCTCTCATTGCTACTTTTTCATCTTCTTTGCGAGGGCCAACAAGGTCAAATCTAACTAGCAAAAGGCCAGCGAGAGACTAGTGAGTCGCACAACCCATATGATGGCCACTTGAGGTCGCATGATTGCCCAAGCAACGGTGACTTGGGTCACGCGACCCTAGGACTCATCACCTGGGTCACACAAGGTCACTTGAGGTTGTTAATGAGCTCGGTGACTGTCCATCTATGTGGAGATCAAGGGTCCTTTTATTCGGTAATTTGAAAATTGTGTTTGGTAAAAATCACTTGTAAAGCAACTTTGGATGAATTAGTGTTTGGTAAAAAGTTTATTGCAAAGTGTCCATGGCCATAATTTAAGGTGGACATATGGTGAACTTTAATCTATCCCCGTTCTTTCAATAGCAGGAAATGCATTAAATGATTATTATCAAAATAAAAATTAAAAAAAGAAGAAGAAGCAGAAACTGTCTCTTAAACATAAATAAAAGGTTATAAACAAAACAATCGAAAAGTCTATAATTCGAGTCGACCTAAAGATGTTCCCATATACTTGATACGCATGTGTGAAATTACCTCCATAGTTTTTTAGCTAGGCAGAAGGTCAACGCGCATAATTGAAGGCAGATGTTTAGGGACGGATCTAGACATAGAATTTTGTACACCGTCGGAGTGGAAGGTGAACTCTAGTAATAGATCTATTTTTTGTAATCTTATTATGATAACGATTTCCACATTCATCGTCATTTATATAGTTATTATAACAAGTTAAAATTTTCTTCAGCCAATAATGGATGTTACTGGAGAACTTCATAGGGACGAAGTATACTACTGGTCCTTCACTGACTAGTTTTTCCCAAGTGAGGGGATTGACAAAGACATGGTGAGTGATGACTTTTTCAAGCAATAGAATAGATATAAAACTAACAAGCAGGCTTAGGATAACAATTTGTTCGGTGTGTGAGAAAATGACTATAACTTTTAATTCAAGAAGAGTCATGGAGCCCATAGTTTTGACTAGAAAGATTGCAGCACTATGCCACGACTAGATTGGGTTGCCCATTTGCAGTCATTTTGGACCCATAATCCCTCGTTTAGGCGTGTTTTGGGGGCAGTTGTCTATCTGTATGCCATTTGTTCAGCGTTATGTTAGACATTCGTTTATTTTTCCGAATTCTTTACTGCTTAAGGCTATTTTTGGGATTTTCAGTGTCATCTAGGGTTAGCAGGGTATTTATGTAATCCTTTCGATGCATTAGATGGCTTTCTCCATATTTTACAGAAAATAGAAAAAGAGATGCCTCTCCATAGTTAGTCACCTGAGGGTGTGCACCGGAGTATGTGTTTGCAACTTGTGGAATCCACGTCTATATATAGCTTGCTACATTGCACGTATATTTCTAGAGATTATAATATTTTTTAATTCCCTTATCTTAATTTATTTTTGAAATTATGTTTGAATGTTTTTGTTTCAATTTTTGAAGTTATCATTTAGATATATAAGATTTAGTAGGTCAGATTTTCTTATTGGTTTATATACTTCCTATTTTGAAGTTAAAATTTGATAGGGTTTATTAAATATAAATAGGGAGAAAAGTGTCAAAAAAAAAATCATAAATCTATTGCATTTGTGTCAATTTAGTCATAAACCTATTGTATTGGTGCCAGTTTAGTATTAAATATTTTGATTTAGTGTCAATTCAGTCCTAAACTTTTTAATGATATTAATTTAGTCTTAAACATTTTAAAATAGTGTCAATTTAGTCCTAAACATTTTTAATTTTATGTCAATTCAGTCTTTCTAGCTAATTTTAGATGAATTTTATTGATGTGGACGTTGCTTAGCTTACATGGTACCACCAGCACTAACGTAGATAAAATAATTTTCTATTTTTATTATTTTTATTATTTTTTTTTCTTTTTTTTCTCTCTCCTTCCTTTCTTCTTTTCTTTAAACAATGGCCAGCCATTGGCCACAAGTGATGGCCAGCCACCCACCATGGCTAGCTAGGCGAGCTAGCATCGCTTGGCCATGGCAAGGCCAAGCCACGGTGATGGTCAACCTCACCCGACATGGCCTAGGCGAGGGCTAGCCTTTAAGGCTACCCTTGTATAGGCCAGATCTAGTGAGGCCAACCATCTTGAGGCTTGGTCTTGCCATGGCCAGGCAAGGCTAGCTTGGTTGACCATGGCTGGTGGCTGGCCACTTTCTAATGGAATAAGAAATGAAGGAGGGAGAGAAAAAAAAAGAAGAAAACATCAAAAAAAAAAAAAATCAAAAAATCATTAAAATTGTCTACGTTAGCATCGACGATATCACATAAGCTAGCTGGCGTTCACATCAACAAAATCCGACCAAAATTAGCCAAATGGATTAAATTGGCACCGAGCCAAAATGTTTAGGATTAAATTAACACTAGTTCAAAAGGTTCATAACTAAATTAACACCATTAAAATGTTTAGGACTGAATTGGCACTAGATCAAAAGGTTTATGACTAAATTGATACCAATGCAATAAGTTTAAGATTTTTCTAATACTTCTCCCTATAAATAGATATTATTTTATTTGTACTTCAGCTTATCCTTTGATGAATAATTTAAAAACAAAGAGTTTTTCTCTATTGTGCGTTGTTTGATTGCACTGTTGTCAGTGTTGCAATTGTTTACTCGTGTGTGCGAATTCTTAGCCACGCTGTCTCTCGTTTCTACTGCGTTGACAACCCCATTGTTTACTCATGTTTATTTATTCACGAGGTCGTCCAGCTCAAAGTATTAAACATTTCATCAGTAAATTAGATATTGATCTATGACTAGCTCTCTTTGTTCATTATGTCCCATATTTTATGATCATTGGCAATGATTCTAAGGTTAATCCCACAGATCTAGTCACATTAACAGCTGGTTACTTTAGGGACCACTGGACATGTCTTGAATGCAAGACATGGAGGGACGGTCGACGTTATAGCATATCTCCAACGTGCTTTTGTTTCATCGGTTTTTTGGTCAGCTGACGCCGTTGAAGCAAACATACGTGTGATCTTCCGTCATAAGTAGCATAAGTTTGCGGTGATTATGTCCCTATGAGAAAGTTACAAAGATTGTTGGCTCTCTCAAAAAGGTTAGTTGTGTCTTTTTTAATTAAGAAATATATTCGAAATCTAAGTGATGGTGCATTGTATACTTTTAGGATGTAATTAGAAAAGGTAGCAACTGGTTATACAGAACTAAACAAGGAGAGAGAGAGAGAGAGAGAGAGAGAGAGAGAGAGGGCGGGAGGGAGGGAGGGAGGGAGGGAAAGTGATTTACAAGAAAGGGTCGTGAAGTTGACTTAAATGGATGAATATGGAAGCTAAGCACAGGAAGAATGCACAAGCAATGTTTGTTAGGCCGATGTTTCTGCAAACTAAGAGTAGGAGTTGAAAGAACTCCGGCCTCCCTGTGTGTTTTCTCCGCTTGGGTATGGAATAGCATCCAGACGTGGCGGAGTTCCACCCAAGCTCGCTTCTGCAACACCTCTCCAGTTTCTCCTTCATCTTGACTTCATCGATCCTCTTCGTTAAGATGCTCAAATTCGCATCGACTAGATTGCTGGACGATGATCTCCCTGGATCCACAACAGGACACCATCATACACTCGCAGGCGCGCACTTCACGTGCTGTTTTCGATGCAAGCCACGAGAAGAAAAGAACTACAACTTTACAGCTACCAAAGACTACAATGGATTGCATATTTCGACAAAGTAGGATCATAAAATATCCTGAAAAGTTATGTTAGAGGACCAAATCTAGTGCAAATGTTTTACCTTCTTCTTCTCTGAATCTCTGGGCTCTAACTGGTGGAGGATTCGACACACCGCGCTTGAGATATGGTGCGACTGGGGCACGAAAAGAAGGAGGGCGAACAGCCATTTTCTTCTTTTCAGAAGAGTGCCATGTAGCATTGCCAATAACCCAGTTTTATAGCTAAATAAAGCTATCAAAAGCAGCCTCTGAAGATGTCAGATTTGTCGTCACAGGGTACACAGTCAATCTCCTCCATACACGTGGAACACTAGTTGGTTTCGCCTTTGATCGGGTCAAAGTAGAGCCTGCTGCGCATGCAGACAATATAGAAGTTCTCATCTCAGGGGGGTTCAACGTTGGAGGATCACGATCACCTAAAAGCCAAAAACTTATAATTATCATTATTATTATATGTGAAGCCTTGTCTCTAGCGAATAGAAGAGGTCGTACGTGAATAACGATTAATAAAATGTCCCAGAAATAATGTAATGATACTAGATGTCTTCTGCTGAGTCAAATCGATTGCAGCACGTTGCTTTTGGAGCACGCATTTGGACAAGGAACCATCCTGGCAACTTTTAGCTGTCAACCATGATTTTCTTTTGCTTGTATTGGAATTTAGGGGGGCAAAAAAGGATGTTCACCTTTGACAATGAATAAAGTATGGTATCTCCAGATTCGGTGCAAAAAGAAATAGTTTTAATCGCAGAACGGCCGCCCAACTAAAGATGTTTGTCTTGTAAGTGCCAAGATTGCCATTTGTATTTACTTGTTTCGGAATAAATAGATAGATATTAATAGGTAGATAGACATGAATTGCCATAATTGTTGAGTAATGCAGTGCGGAAAACCTAATGTCAGCCTATTAATTCAATATTGAACTTGATAATCATGTTTTTTTTTTCTTAATTTCTTGATAACGTTAGGTGCCGAACTCCCCCACCCCCCACGCTCTTTATCTTTGGCAATATCCAACCCCGACTTTCATGCATGTAAAGTAAACTTGTGCAGGCGTTGTCTTCCATGCGTTACGACAAGACTAAGGAGTGCGGAGGCATGATCATAATTGCGACATCAAGAAGTTTGTAATGTGTTTATGAGTCTCCAAATAGCCAATGTTCGTATCCTAGATTATTTGAAAAAATAGTACTCTTTTATACTTCCTATGTCTAATTAGCAAGAGCCTAATATTCTGCTTCTATAATAGATCGATTAATGATGGCCAAACAAAAGCCATTAACCGGATTCTGGGAAAATTAATCTCTAGTATATGTGGGGAGAGATGGAAGCAGTTGGATTTTGCATTAGCTCTGGCGGAATTTGTGCATAACGATACAGCTGGAGGGAAGTCTCCTATCTGTGTTGTCAATGGGAAGTGTCCCCGCCATGTGCTTGACTTGCATTCTAAGTCAACTGACAAAAGTCTTGCAGCTCAGAATTTGGCAGCACTGTGCAGTCGACTCAAGAGGCTATTAAGAAAAAGACTAGGGAGGGCCACCATACGGTATAAGGTTGCTGCACAACATCATCGTCGGGAGAAAGCATCCATTGAAGGTGAAGAAGTGATAGTTTTATTGCGGAAAGAGCGATCTCTGGTTGGCTTCGGTTGGTTAGTATAGTAAGCTGCCACCGAAGAAGCACGGGATGTACAAGAAGCGAATGAATGACGGCAATGTCATTGATCTTCCAGGTTCGATGAGTATCTCTTTCATTGATAATGTACATCAGTATTATTCTAGATGATGAGCCATTATACTCGAATCTGATAGGCAGGCAGGGACAATAATTCCCATAGCTCCCGAAAAAATGACCGTTACTTTCACTCTAGAAGGGATTTACGCAACTCATAATATCAATTCAAAAAGCACATAGCACTATGCTACAGCCAAATTGGATTTCCCATTTTAGTTTTTCACACCTCAAAATCTATCTTTTGGTGTATTTCGAGGCACTTTTCCATTTTGTCATTTTTTCAGCATAATTTTAAACTTTTGTTTATTTTTATAATTGTTTATTGCTTAAGGTTATTTTGAGATTTTCTAGTCTCATCAGGGGTTAGCAGACGAGAATTTTAATAATAATTTTTTTCAAGTTTATTTATCAATTTATTTATTTATTTTTCCTTTTTTCTTTTCTTCTCTTTTCCTTCTTTTTCCTTCTTTTTTTTTTAAATCTTTTTTTTTACTTTTTACTTTTTCCCTTTCACAAATTTTCCCTTTGCCAACCACTATTGGGCCTCAAGCGAGGGCAACCATTGCCTAATCTAGCAATGGCAGCTCTTGCTAGCCTAGTCCCAAACATGCCTAGCACATGGCCAACAACCTTTGCCAACCATTGACAAGGCCTTGCAATGGCCGCTAGAGGGGAAAAAGAAAAAGAAAAAGAAGAGAAAAGGAGAAAAGAGGAAGGAATAAATAAATAAATAAATTTGAAAAAATATTAAAATTGTCTATGTCAACGTTAGCCGTATCATGTAGGATGATACTTTAGTGATTTTTGGTCAAACTTGATCGGATGGACTCAATTGACAAAACGTGAAAATGTTTGGACTCAACTGGCAAAAATAAAATATTTAGGATTAAATTAGGGTTTAGGATTTTTTGGACAATTTTCCTGAATTTTGTGCAAAAGATTTAGAACCAAATTAATAAAATTTGAAACTTTATGACTAAAATCAGTACACGTACAAAAGATTTAGCATTGATTAGGTAATTTTTCCCTTGAAAAGGTATCTTGTGGCATATTCATTGAATTGCCATAAATTCATGTAGCAACTAAGAATATATTTTTCTAGAGTTTTAAGTACATATACTTCAAATATAATTGACTGTTACAAATATCCTAAGAACACTACATGGAATATCATGTTTAGCACCAAGGAAACTGTGAACACTGAGAAATTGCTAGAATTAATAAAGCCATTAATTCTTTGTGCTCAACCTACTCTCTTTTGAGTCAAACTATAAGGAACTGGAGAGAGAGAGAGAGATTTACAAGAAATGGTCAAGAAGTTGACTCAAATGGATGAACATGGAAGCTAAGCAGAGGAAAAACGCACAACCAATGTTTGTAAGGCCGATATTTCTGCAAACTAAGAAGAGGAGTTCAAAGAACTCCGACCTCTCTGCGTCATTTCTCCGCTTGGATATGGAATAGCATCCAGACGTGGCGTGGTTCCACCCGAGCTCGCTTCTGCAACACCTCTCCAGTCTCTCCTTCGTCTTCACTTCATCAATCCTCTTTCTCAAGACACTCAAATTCGCATCAACTAGATTACCAGATGATGATCTTCCTAGATCCATAACAAGATTTCATCATGTACAAGCACTTGCAGGCGCACACTTAACAAGCTTTTTTAATGTGTTTCGGCAAGCAAAGACCGTATGATAGATTGTATATTTCAACCAAATCAGATGATAAATATCATGAAAAGTTATTTAAATTTCGACTATAATGATATGTAAGACTCAAGGGTGAACGTTTACCTTCTTCTTCTCTGAATATCTGAGCTCGAATTGGTGGAGGCTGCGAGACACTCCGCTTGAGAGATGGTGCGACTGAGGCATGAAAAGAAGGAAGACGAAGAGCCATTTTCTTTTGCACAGAAGAATACTGTTTAGCATTCACACGGTTTTATAGTTGAATAAAACTATCAAAAGCAGCCTTCAGAGAGGTCACATGGTACAGTAAATAACGCGCAAGTTGGTTTCACTTTGATTGTGTCAAAGCAGACAATATAGAAGTTCTCTGGTGGAGTTAAAAGTAATCGGATAGAATAGGCACGTCGCCTTTGGAATTCTGTATTTGGAGAAAGAATTATTCTGGCAACTTGGCTGTCGACCATGATTTTCTTGTGCTTGTATTAGAATTCTAGAAATGAAAAAACATGACGCACTACTTTGTCCTAGAATAAAGTGTGATATGTTCAAAATCTTTGCAAAAAGAATAAGTTCGATCTTAGAATAGCCACCCACATAAAAGATGTATTTCTTGTAAGTACCCAGGTTGCCATTTGTATTTCCTTGTTTCGGAATAGATAGATAGATATGGATTGCCATAATTGTAGAGTTATGCAGTGCGAAAATCTTAAGCCATTCTATTAATTCAATTTTCAAATTCATAATTCTTTTTCTTGTTAATTATCTTTAAAGTTTGGTGCGAGTTTGGCCCAACTCCCCATCCGCACCTTTCTTTATTATTGGCAATACCAAACTCCAACTTTCACGCATGCAAACGTGCGTGCATTGTCTTCCATGCGTTACGACAAGAATAGGGAGGGCAAGGCATGTTAATGGCGAGATCATGTCTTTCGTTTGTGCGGTTGCCGCAACCGCCACGCTGCGTGCTTAGCTACTTCAACCAAAGACTTGCTTGTAACGAATCATTAGGGATGATTCGTTACAAGCGGTTCAAACTGCTAAATCAAATTGAATCAAACATTTTTACCAGCTTGGTTGGATTTAAAAGTACTTTTAAAGATATTTTTAATACCTAGGATTGGGACAATGAACTGGACCCTAAAGGGATTTCCCATTCATGAGTCACTAGTTCAAATCTCGAAAGTATATTCCAAAAACTTAAACAGAGAAAGATTTATATATACTTACTTTGTAAGATCATCATTGAGGAAGGCATCTTATACATCCAACTGGAACGCAAGCCATTGCCTAATAGCAACAATAGCAAGAAGACTTCGAGTAGAAGTAAGACGTGCATGTAGCAAAGGTCTTGGCATAGTCAATGCCATACTCCTAAGTAAAGACTTTGGCTACTAGTCAAGATTTGTAGCGTTCCACTAAACCATTTGCATTAGTTTTGATCTTTTAAACCCATTTACAATCAATAACAAACTATCCAAAAGGAAAATCAACCAAATCCCAAGCATGAGATTTGTTTAATACTCGCAACTCATATAATATTGCTTGTTGCTAAAGAGGATTAGTGTGAGCTTCTATATATGTGCAAGACTTGTGAAAAGAAGCAATAGTAAAATAACAATGGAAATCACAAAACTTAACAAAAGGTTGACTTACATAGGTGGACAGAGGAATAAGAGGAGGGAATGACCGAAATTGGAGAATCTGCGGATGGCACAAACATGTTGAGAGCTGCCAAAAATGAGATTGCTAGAGATACTTGCATTAAGATTAGGAGAAGACAACTTCGAAGTGGAAAATTCAGGTGTTTCATCTTCAGGAAATAGATCCACTAAAGGATTGGTGAAGAAACAAATAATTTAATAGGATACGAAAGGATGAAGCAATGAGTACATCTTGGATTCTGAAAAGGTAACATGATGAAAATATGGAAGACAACTAGAGACAGGATCTTAACATCTATACCCTTTGTGCTCAATGTCATATCCAAGGAAACAATAAAGACAAGCATGAGGTTCTAACTTTGTACGTTCATTTGGAAGAAAATGGACAAAATAAGCACTACCAAAGATTTGAAGAGGATTGTAATTAGGAACACTACCACACAAGTGCTTATAAGGAGATATCTTATCTAAAGTTGGCAATGGAGTATGACTAATAGTGTGTACATCAATATGAAAAGCCTCTCCCCAATAATGATATGGACAAGAGCCCCAGATTAAAAGAGTGTATAAAACATCTAAGGTGTGCTTATTTTCACACTGCTCGACCATTTTGTCCGGAAGTTCTTGGACAAGAACTATGAATGATAGTGAGGTTTTAAGATATAATCTAAGAAACTTAGAATGTGTTTGGTAACATTTCTACTCTTAGGAACAATTTCTTTTGAGAAATAGTTCTTTTTTATTTCTACTTCCTAGAATAATTTCTGAGTAAAACAAGGTGTTTGGTAACTACAAAAATTTCTTATTTTCGGAATAAATAAAAAATAGAAATGTGTTTGGTATCAACAAAATTTTTTTATTTCTTTTTCCCCGATGGCAGCGGAGATCTGCGACCGGCAGCCGTGGGCAAGTGACGGGCAACAAGTGGTCCCCAAGAAATAAGTTTTTAGAAGTTGTTCTTAGGAACAAGAAGTTATTTTTTTCTACCTCTCATTTCTACTCCAAATCTATTCCCGGGAACAACTTTTTATTTCGGGGAATAGAAAAATCAGTTGGCGTTACCAAACAGATTTCTATTCTTTTTCTATTCCGGGGAATAAAAGAATAGAAAAATTGAGGAGTAGAAACATTGCCATGCACTACCTTAGTCTCTCCATATTCCGTAACATTATTAGTACAAAAAATCTTGTGTATTGGAAAAATTATGCTTTAATCATGGTAACAAAATGACAATAGATGTGAGCATGTTCAAATTGATTTTTTATAAGATAAAGTCATGTATAACAGAATAATAATCAACAAAAATCACAAAACAACAAGATCCTCTCATAGTGGGAGTAGGAGATAGGCCCCAAAAGTCAAAATGAGAAAGATCAAAGAGAACATAAGAGATGGATTCACTAAAATCAAACAGTAAAGCATGATGTTTTGCCAACTTACAAGGCAAGCATTCAAAATATTTATTGTCAATAGAACTTGACAACCTCTTGAACAGATGACCTAATATAAAGTTAAAAGTATGACCCAAACAAGAACGTCAAGTTTCAAATAATATTGTGGTAGCACAGTTAGCAAAAGTCTTTGAAATCTTTAAAACATAGGCTTGAATAGACGTCCCACTTTACAACATGCTTCGATTGTTTGCCTCGTCCACAGATCCTACACACAACAACAATTAGAAGAGAAATGTATGTCGAGACAAAGACTGTCCCTTGTCCCGCAGATATGGAGTTTAAAGAGAGTTTAGGAATCAAGAAACTATCAAGTAATGAGGACATGGACATTGAAATGTTTCTAATATGATTAATAATCATCTTTGAGTTATCGACTATATGAATAGTAGGTGCTTCAAAAGGTAATGACTTCGACTTAAACAGATTGGAGTCGGAAGAATGTGATTGCAACAAGTAGAATCAAAGAACTATGAATTAGAAGTGCCTAGATTGAGAGACAGAGCAAAAGTGTTAGGGAAGAGGAGCTAGAAGTACTAGATTCTCAAGGAACGAAAGTAGATTCTCTAAGGACAGAGTTATAGATGAGTTGTTACAGGATCCCTCGATGATAGCAGTAGTGGTAGATGGGAGTGTAGGTGGAATTATGTATCGAGATCGATTAGCATCAGCAACAACTTGATATTGCATCTCAGATAACCCAAATACCATGCATGAAGGACTCAAATCATTTATAGATTGACTTGTCTTGAGATACATACAATGCAAATTCCCTAACAGCTTATATTGATGAGCAATATCCAAAGTGGAATATCTGCTAGCAAGTAGATCCCACACTTCCTTTGTTGTGTTGAAGTAGTCAAATTGAAGCATGATAGATGGAATTAAAGCGTTTTGAAACCATGTTAAGATGTGATGATTCTTGCAATCCTACTCCTCCAAAGGTTCAACTAAATTTTTTTTTCTAGTTTCTTCAATAGTTCTAGTAGACGCACAAATATCACCAATGACGTACCAACTTCACAGATGAGCTTCAGTGTCCAAGACGTAGCAGCATGTGTGGGGCATCCGGTGTCCATTCATGACGAAATTTTAGGATTTAATTCATCTCAGGGTGTCAAGTTCGGCAGTTGTGTATGTTTTCCAAGATAAGTAGCGAAAAGTCTCGAATAGCAAGGGAAGCTATAGATTTGGCGGCGAAATGTGAGCGACAACTAGCGTCGTAGTGTCCATTGTGAAATGGACTTGATGAGCGCTTCCTAATAATGATGGCTCTAATATCGAGACAAGAGCAATAGAGAAAACAGAAATATGAATTTTTTGTATATTTCAATATGTATAATAAAATGTACACAAGTATATTTATAAGCTTTACAAGAGTATGTAAAGTAAAATAAACGATATTACAATCAACTAGGATGATCGAAATCTCCTAAATATCCTTAATATCTCCAACAAAATGCTTGCAAACTACTTTCAACTTGTTCGCATTGTGTTTCACCGACCTCTAAATAGCTAATCCTATGTACTTGTGCCTCCGATTGCTTATAAAAAGGAATAGTTTCTTCCAAAAAAAAATTTCAAAAACCGTCTTTTTTGGTTTGGTTTCAACCTTTTTGAAACCAAACTGTTTTCCCGAAGCGTACGTATCACTTATTAACAATTTTGATCATATACAATTGAAGTAGCCTCTCATTTTTAAGAAAAAATAAAAGAAGAAAAAACGATTTGGTTCCTAACTACATTTGGCTAGATTTGATTTCATTTTTCTAACATAGTTTAGAATTATGTGTACATCTCGTCAAAGTAGCTGATATAGACCCATTAGCCCATGAGTACTGCATTTAGTCAAGAAATCCTTCATGAGTATGAAAACATGAGTCGGAAACAAGTCTAACACGAAAGCATCTGTCATTCCAGAAAAGGATAACGCAGATGAAGTAACGGTATTCATCAACAAATCCTCTGAACAATAGTCATATGCATTTCCTTGAAAGGATCAACCGTCGTCACAATACTATTTTCACCTGAGACATGGTCGATAACTGCAAAATCGATAGGAAGACGAAGGGTCGTTTGGAGTTTCAACAATGGAATGAACTTCACATCAAATGATAAGATGGTTGACACTAAATGAGCGACCGAGCTAGGTTTTCTATTGATATTCTGAAGTTTGTAAAATATGGGTTTTGATGGTTGCAAGAAATACATATGCATACGTATAGATTGAAACAGTGCCGTTTCGAAGCATCTGCATTCCAGTTGAAACTTTTCTAAGGTTTAATTCCAAGTTTCCTCCCCCCTACCAGCTTCAAGCATGGGCAATCACTTTAGTCTAAATATATTTTTGTTACGATGTTGAATTCTAGTTCATTTAATCTCGACATTCCGGTTTTGTCTAGTTTGCAAATGTAGTGTTCTTGACTGAATTTCCTGCGTAATGTCAGCGTTGAGTTCATTAGCACATTCAACTGTCGACTAGACAGAAGGGAGAGGGATTTGATATTTACATTCTTCTATTCGTGGTTTACACGGAGACACTTTCCCCGGTAATATATTTGTCCGGACCTCGTTGCTCTCATTCTTGAATCCAAGGATTCTGTGGCCATGATGGGGCGTCTTCAGAATCTTGACGGGAACACTTGACAGCTGCATTATTACCAGCAGTTCCTTGTCCTCATTTCAACTGAGAGAGGTAGCCGCTGCTATCATTGGACATGGATGAATCTTGGGAGAGGCTGCATCTGTGGCAACTCGTTTTCTTCATCACTCATCTCTGGCAACACTTGATGAACCTAAAGAACAAAACTATCAGATAAATTTATTTGGTGACTGGTGATTGTAAAGAGAAGCAGAGAATTACGTCGTTCAAGTTAGTTATATGGTGCCTCTATTCCGGGCAGTTTTATTTCCAGATCATAAGAAGCAGCAAGGAAATCAAACAGTGATATTCTACTGCAATTCTCTAAAGAACTTGAAACGTAGAGCCATACTATGATAAAATAACAGCTATAAGTAATCAAAGAAAAATCATCTAGTGACCTGTTGACGTCGACGCTGGATGGCGAAAAATGCTTTGACCATAATGAACACAAGTAACTGCGATCAAAGTAACATGTCAGTACTTTTTTTATGTCATCAATTTTAAGTTAGAAGAAACAGTTCTTCTGAGAAGCCTCACCGTGACCAATGTCAGCATGTAATCTCCAGCTCCGATAAGGACAATTGGTAAAGTTTGCTTCAGGACTAGAAGAATCATAAACTGTCACAGCGAAAAAGTAATTTCCTTGGCTCAATACCATTGTTTCATCCAAGCCAGGAGAAGATGTTTCTATCCCCTTACCCTAGCTTAGATAGGAGATAATAGAAGAAAGATTGTAGATTGATGTGCCCAGCCTGTTTTTTGCAAAATGAATTCATATACAGCATAGAATGCTGGAAATCGAATAACTAGATATTGTAGATGTTCAACAGCAACTTCCATGATTTGCACCAATGTAAATGTTTGTAAGATCAAGCAAGGGGGGAATATCTGTTGAACTAGTACTATACTTGACTCTAAATAAGGCAAATTTCCTTATATTGCATATTCTGAATGAGAAAGAAGAAACAATTACTTGAATAAGAAATAAAAGCAAATGTGACTAAGAAATGAACAGCTTTAAAGAATGTGTAATATAAGGCCAACTAGAGTTCTTGTGGGATATGCGCATTCACCTCCAATGAACAGATAGTGATCTTCATTGGAGCATGAACGGTTTCTAGTGTTAAGCTTCAGCTTGAATACCTCCTCAAAAGAGTGGTAGACAATTGCTGGAATATGATTGAGGCGGTAACAAATTAGGGAATAAGTGGACGTGTCTATGAGAAGCTTGAAGAAGAGACGAAAGAGGACAGTGAAAGAGCTGGACAGTCTGCTGAAAAAGTTCTCTGTTGCTCAACTGGAAACAGAAGTTCTATAAGAGACGATAAAAGATACCACCTGTGCACAGCCTGAACAAGACTACTAATGATTTGGATACGGCTCATGAACAAATGGAGGTCAGACCCAGAATTCATCTGCTAGCAACTCGACAACAAAGTCTCCACACAGAAATCATGAGAATATGCAGTTTTTCCGCCATATCGACAACAAAGTCCATGTTTTTTGCTGGAAATATCGGCAGCATTATTTCCTGCTAATTCTATTCAACTAAGTCTTTATATGTATAATGGACTCCATGAGATGGTATGTGTGCATGTCTATGTGGGGGTGCATGTGTATGCTGCACATGTCCATGCACGAGAGAGAGAGAGAGAGAGAGAGAGTACAATTATGGTAACTATGCGGAAGCACATCAACCCCCCAGGAGATGTATTTGAGTAATCCTCGAAGTCACCATCTGAAAACTCATTATCAGAAGAAACCGTTGCTATGGGTCGGGGGTCAAGCAGATCCCTTCTGATAATTCCCCAGGTTCCCCTGAAAAGGTAATGCTTAACATATATCAAATACCCATTGGAGGAAACATCAAATTTTAGTCAGGCATAGAAACATCTAAATATGATACCTGAAGCTCGAGGGAAGACTGTCATGCGGCAACAGTGGAGGTGGTGTTGTATAGTTAGGTTTGAATTGCTACAGTCTCATGGAATTTGTAATCACTTTCTTTAATTAGATAAACTCTTGAGACTTTTCTTTAGATAAATCACAAGTTCTGATAAGAAATGGCGAACCTGGCGGCAAATCTCACAGGTGGTGTCACCCTTCTCGCTGCACCATCTCTGGACACAGTTGCGGTGAGCATACTGGAAAAAACCAGAAAAGGCACAGTTTAATCAAACCGGAGTATTGCAGCAAGAAATGTCACATGACATAAAGGAAATCGCAAGACTCCTGCTTCTCTGATTAGTCATAGATACTGAATTGTACAGTACAGGAATCACTTAACCATTCACACCACGGAAAAAAGAAGCCATGATCACAACAAGTGTGAAGCGATGGATGCAATGCATATACCAATTGTTGGATTATTGCAGGACTGAATCTTAACAAAAACAATATCTCCATTAGTCAAGAGTCAAACATCAGTGCAGCTATGGATGAGCGTCTAGTTGTGTAGAATATTTGCCTAGCACAATAGAATGAAGAGTCCAACATCCACAAAACCTAAGTCCATTCATTTCTCATGTATGGTATACATTATTAAAAATGTCCTATACTTCACTATGTTATAGTTTTGTAGTTTCTTTCAATCCAAATGCTTCAGATTACTTGTTCAGTCACCATCTAAACCATGGACAAGACACAACCACTGCAATGTGATATTGCAAGGCTCAATTCAGCAAACTGTGGCTTTACTCATCAACTTGATAGATTTTCAGTTTGTGCTCCTAACGAAATTACCCGAGAACCTAACCAACAGATCACTCGAAAATGTACCAAAACATCCAAAATGGGGGACACCTCTGCAATCTGCAAATCGAACTGCGTCTGACCTTCAAGCTGCCGCAGCACGCACATGGTGCTTCCATATTTAAGCTTTCATCCTCATCATGGCAAATCCTACACTGCACCAACTCCATCGGAGTGGGAAAGATCGTCGCGTTCATCTCACCAGCAGAAATATTGGCTGTGGATTCTTTACTTGGAGACATCAACCCCTGCCGACTCTCAATAGCAGCTTCTGAGGTAGAGTCAGTAGCTGAAGGATTCACGAGCAACACGAAATGGTCCCCCATCCCTAAAATGCTGTTCCCCACAAACAGATCTTCCAGATTCAAGCAGAAGCTTCTGAACTAACTTGAAAGAGATAAAACCTTAATGAGCTCCCTACATCAAAAAATCAAATTTTCAGTATCATTATGAAGTGCAAAAGAGGAACAACTTATTATTAGTAAGTACGCACTATGTCTGGAGGACACCAATCCATCATGGAAATGACCAAACTGCTGTGGCATTCTCATTTTTGCTATGGCACGGAAGTATAATTAACTTAAATAGAAAAAGATCTCAAGAAAAGGAAGAAAAGTTTCTGTTTGGTATCTTTTCAGGACATCAACTACTACTGTTTCTGTTTCCATAATCGATTCTGTGAGGTGAGCTGGATCATTACAGTTCGACATGAAATTTGAATAGCATTTAAGGAAGCTGAATTATATACAAACCAATAAAGAGCAAAACAACGTAAGTGTGACAATATGTTTTGATGATTGTTCAGAAGTTAAATGGTGCGGAGCAAGCGCAGGGCAGCAAGGCATCTGATACGAAGGAACACAACCACCAACACGTTTCCCATTATTAAGACAATACAAAACAACATCACATAAAAGCATCGAGCAATGGTCAAGCACCAAAAAAGTACAAGGACCGCAGAGAATGTGCTACTGGGACATCAACGAGTGCAGTCACATCAAACGTACAGCAATCTAACTTAGTATTAATGCCGATTAAAATCGGAAAAATCACCGTCAAAGCGAAACACGAACGAGGAGTACAGAGACCTTACGCATAGCATGATGTTTAGAGAAGATCAAAAGTGGATTTACCTCACACGTCTGAATTCCGAAACAACGACCCATCTTCATTGTGCCTTAAACCTTAATGGAAGAAGGAGCAAAAGTAAAAGAATCCAAATGAGACGAGGGTAGGAGGAAAAAATGAAGGGAAAAAAGAAAGCAACAAAGGGGAGATATTAAAAGCAAGAAACGAGGATTAGAAAGCTGCAAAGGAGCCCACTATTTTCATCCCCATGTTCACTCCCAACACATGCTCTGCACCCAAACGAACGTACGAGAGACAGAGACAGAGAGACACGGCGAGCAAGCGAGAGAGAAGCAGCTTGCGAAAAGCTGAGCTGATATAGGAATGGTTTCGATCAACATGCGCAAGAAAGAGGAGAGAAGGCTTCTTGCAGAAAAGGAAACAGGGGTGTCCGCAACCCGAAGAAAGCAAGCAACTTTTCGTCCTCTCTTTTCCCTTTACTTCCTTCCTTCCTTTGACGCACTGTCTTTATCTCGCGCGAAGAAAGAGATGGAGTGTTGTCCCCTCCCCCATCATCGCATAACCTGTCGTCCGAAACAACGTCGCCATGCTCGTGCTCAGGTGATTCTCGCTGCATCTTTGTTGATTCGCGAGCAGAGGAGGGAAAGTTGAGAGAGGGAAAAAGGTGATGGAGATTCCAACCGCAACAGGCCATCGCGGACCGGCCCGATTCGGCCCGGTCCAATTCAGTACGGGCCAAGAGGTTTGGTTCGGGCTTATCAAGGCCCAACAATATTATGTCATGCGTATGTATCTACTGCATTTCTCAATCACGGCCACACGAGTTCTGTACAGGTTCGATCGGCTCTTCACGCCGAAACCCTAGCGCGGATCCGAGCGGCAAAATGGGTGTCCTCTCGTGGGTTAGCAAGAGTGATAGTGGAGTTTTGCTATTTAACTCTCGTAAGTATGCTTCAAGGAGCATATCAGCTACCCTAGGATGTTCACATGCTTATCAAGGAATGGTTCCAGCTCTTTATTGATATTCAAGGCCTTCAATTGGCCCATTACTCGTGGACCCAAAATGAAATTGGGATTGGATCATCAAAGCCCAAATTCAAAGTACTTTTGAGATTTATTAGGGAAAATTACCAAAAAAATCATAAATCTATTATAATTGTGTTATTTCAATTTTAAACTTATTTTTTTGTTAATTGAGTTATAAACCTTTTACAATTGTGCCGGTTTAGTCATCTAACCAAATTTGACTGGTCGCGTTGATGCAACCACCGAGCGGCACGGATGACTTTTTTATTATTTTTTATATTTATTCTTTTTTCTTTATTCTTTTTTTTTCTCTCTCCTCCTCCTCCCTCCTTCTTCCTTTGCTCCAGCGACCGGCCAAAGGGAATGGCTAGCCAATCGTTGAATTGAAGCAATCGTGCAAGCTTGCCCAATCGTTGGCGCCTTGCCGTTGTTGGGCAAAGGTAAGCTCGCTTAGCCACTAGTAGGGCAAACCCTCACTAAATCTAGCAAGGACTTAACTTTCTAGTTAATTAGTGAGCTCGCCTAGCCAATGCTAAGCAAGGGCGACCTCACCCAACCATTGGTGAGGTGAGCCCTCACTGGATTTGGCGAGGGCTCGCCTTTCCAATCGATTAATGAGCGAAACCCTCTATGCCTTTCCAGTCAATCGGTCACTCTTGACCAACCAGAACATCATTGACTTCCCCCATCGATCTGTGTGGTCTAAGGGATTAGCAACGTTGAATTGCGTTTTTCTTAAGAATAATGTTTGAATCATGGGCTAGATCTAGCAAGGGAGGTCACCCGCCCGCCTTAGTCCGGGGAGCTCGCCACGTCAGATCCAACAAGGGCTCTCCTAGCCATCTCAGTTCGAGAACCAGCCAGCCCTCCCCTTTGGCGACCGGCCAAAAGCAAAGGAAAAAGGAGGGAGGAGGAAAAAACAAGAAAAAAAAGAAAAAATTAAAAAAGTAATTCGAAAAAATAAAAATATTAATAAAAAAGTCGCCAATGTCGGCCAGCACCCACATCAATGCTAACTAGCCAAATTTGGCCAGATGGACTGAACTAATGTAATTCCAAAAGATTTAGAACTCAATTAGCCAAAAAAATAAGTTTATAACCGAATGACACAATTGTAATAGATTTATGACTTTTTTGATAATTTTCCGATTTATTATGCTCCGAAGCTCATTTGGTGTACCTATCATCTTTTGATTATGAATGATGAATGATGTTTTTTTTTACCCAAAAAAGTGATTTTTAATCAAATTCGCCGGGGGAGGGGGCGTTATTGGAAATTCATTTAAAAAATAACATTACTGTGGGACTTTACAATTAATGGCGGCAGTTGCCTCGAACCTACGTCATCTAGGTCGTTCTTGAATGATTGATTTGATATTGATCCGTGTAAATTGAAAGGGACTCCACGTATCGATCCCTGTAAGTTGGAAAGGGATTCCACAGGATTCGCACAAATCCCGCTATAAAATTCTTAGGTGGCTCGTTTCTAAGTAAAAGAAAGATTGGGCTCAAAACGAGTTGGACTGACATTAACTACTACTCACTAATGCCGACTTGTCTATTGGGTGTTTCTCATCGAGCAATTAAACACTCAATTTCGAGCTTGAGCTCCACTTTCTTCATATTTTGTAATTGAGTCGAGTCGAGTTGAATTAAGCACTAAATGTACTGGTCGAGAAACTCGAGCTTGGTATTGTATTTGCTTGACTCGACCCGGCTCGAATATGCCTTCAACTATTAAATACATTTTCGGATTGAGAATTGGAAAAAGTTAAGAGATTGCATCAGCTGAACGAAACGAAAATGAGCTCATGGCCAGCACATCATCTCAAAAGGACACTTTCTTCACAGAGATCTCAACTGGAAGACAAAAGCCACTTGAAGTAGACCGTCAGGTACACGGATAGGGAGACCAAGGCCAGCACATGCTGCCAGAAGAGGAGCGCCGAGGCCTCGCTCACGGCGTAGCCCCGCAGGCTCGCGATCGCGCCGAGCAAGATGGCGCTCGGCGTCGTGTACTGCAACAGGAGCACGAACTTGTAGAGCTCGTCCCCGGGCATCAGCAACCCCCATCTGTCGGCGAGCAGCACCACACCGATGCCCAGCAGGGGAAGCACCAGCAGGCGGGCGACCATGATCCCGATCGAGGTGCGGAGGCCTAGCCTCGACTCGTTGGGGCCCTCGGCAAGCATTCCCCCGAGGACGAGCATGGCCGAGGGCACCATCGCACCCGCCATGATGTCCAAACTGTCCGTGAGGAAGCCGAGCACGGCGTCGTCTCCGAAGCATAAGTCCTTGAGTTCAGGAATCATCCCTACAAATATCGCCAAGATGGATGCTATGATCGCGGGTTGAAGGATGTGGTGAATCGGGGTCTTCTCGGCGACGATTCTGATCTTCCTAATCACCTTCGGCTCGGCTAAGCACCTCACGGACTTCGGGCTGTTTTCGCCGCCGGCCTCTGAGGGATCGGGATCTGGAAGTGCGGTGTGCGAAAAGTGCGGTATGCTATTGAACAGCCTCGCAATGAAGGGCGTCTTGCAATGCTCGGTCTCTTTATCTTCGATTCCAGGCCATTCGGCTTCGACTAGGAGCGGCCTGCTTAGATCGCTCGCGAGTGCGTCACCGGTGATCGAGGGTCTATCGAAATCTTCTTCCGTTATTTCCTGTATTTCAATTCTGTCGTCGACGTCGGTGTCGACAACCTCGTAGAACTCCAGCGGCGGCTCCATCATGTGGTACACGAGAGTGTAGACCAACAGGACCGACACCCACTGCGAGAACGAGACGTAGGCCACGGCAGGGCCGTAGCATTCCGGGCCGAACGGGTTCTCCACATTGTGACACACCGACGAAACGACCGCGAGAGGAAGGTTGCCCGTGTTCCCGAACGCGGTCATGATCACCGTGAACCGGAAGAATTCAGGCGGCGGCCGGCATATCAGCGCCACCGCGAACCCCAGGACACACCCGATGCCGGTGCTGACCAAGATGTTCACGGGAATGAACCACCACCGGACGATGCTCTTGTACGAAATGCAGGGGCCGAGGTGGGTGAAGATCAAGCAGGGCAAGAACAGAGCGAACACGAGCTTGCTGAGCAGCCTGAAAGTCGACTTCGGGGCGATCTTGAATCTCGGGTGCGCGAGGAGGAGGCCGATCAGCGTTATGGTGAGGAGCTTCAACAGCGGCAGCACCGCATTGAGCACGTCGTGAGATCCAGAATTCATGCTCTCGCGCGGAGAGGCCAAGAGACTGGCCAATTTTCTGAAAAAACCTTCCTCTGTTTGAGAACACTCGAGTGTCGGTGAGGAAAATTCCTCGAAATGCTGAGCCTCACAAGCCCGACATTCGGAAAACGCTGCCGGAGGAGGAGGAAGAACGGAGCAAGATCGAAAAAAGTTCTGGAGAACTCGACCTGGGACGACCGGAGAATGCTGTTAGTAAGAACAGAGTCAGTCGGAGATGGAGGTACTTGGCAATGGCGACGAACCGGAGAACGAGATTTGCAGGCTTGGTGAAGAAGAAGATGAGATGCGGGAATGGCAGTAATAGATTTAAGGACAAAGCCTCTTCAGTTACCAACCTGATGCAGATGAGCTTTTGATGATTTCTGTGGTCTGCTTCTTCAAGACCATCCAGAGTCTAAGGCGTGGCCCCCTAAGGTCCTGAATTTTTATGTAATGTTTAATCAGGTCCCTCGCTTGATTTTTTTTATGCAATTGGGTCCTTGAGTAATAAGCTGATTAACCTTTTTCATTGGAGTAGGTCCTTCTGTCGAATTTGTGGACGGACGTGGCAAATCACATGGAAACAAGAAAAGGAGCAGAGAGAAAGAAGAAGAATCTCTCACGAGAATCAACTATCAGGGCTTTGATAAATTAAGATTCTTCTTAATCATATGGATCTATCGATTTGAAGGTCTCTATAATTTCTTTAATATTAGAGGGAGAAAAAAAATGCTATTTAAATCTAATTGCTGTCATAATATGCCAATCTTTAAATCAAATCCAAGATTTGACAGTAATTTGTTGTCGCGTCGGCATTTCTATTTCTTTTTAATCAGAAGGACCAATTTGAACAAAAAATATATATAATTTAAAGGCCTGATTACACAAAACAAAAAGAAAATTGAAAGACCGTATTGAATAATTCATACATCTTAGGTGCCTTATCTAGAAATCTATTCTCTCTCTCCATTAATATGATTTGGAAGCTTTCAGTTCATGAATTGCCGTAGGTCATTCTGGTTTTGCACTGCTTGGCTTCCTTGGCGGCACATGAAACTGCCCGTTTCTCAGGGGTTTTCTAACCCTAACTTTGCAGGACGCCGCTACAATTATGTTTCTCTTGTCTCCATTCTATGTTGATGGGCTCTGTCAGATGTTCCATATTGCAACTAAAGTGATATTTATCCATCTTCTGGTCGCCTGCCCAAAAGAACGAAAAGAAAAAGAAAATAAGGATTAATATTTTTTTTAGCTCGTGGCAAAAATAGATAAAATAAAACAGAAAAAAAAAACAACTTTTTTGGTCAGGCATAAGAGACAACTCTTTATTTGGTTCTCTCATAGGCTAGCCATTTTAGTCGAGATCAGGAAATTTCTTTAAAAAATGAATCTTTTCGTGTCTAACTCCCTTAGATAATTCATTCAATAGCTCATGTAGTTTCTCAAGCTACATAGGACGTAAATTCTCAATTATGTTTTGTTATTTGAGAATGTTTTGAATTGTTACGTCAATGACGATAAAAATGTGAAACATAATTGGTTATGTTAGGGATAAATGCATTTTAACTTGTTTCCTTTTACAGTTTACTACAGTCTATTTTGAAGGATTAATATCATAAAAAATCCTAAATTACAAATTTACTCAACCTTTAATTTTTTAATCACAAAATCCCAAATTAGTACACGTATGAAAATTTACCCCAAATTAAATTTTGAGTCATAAAAAATCCCAAATTAATATCTGCGTAATACATCCAATTTTCTTTAGTTTTCGTCAATTTTTTTTTAAATTGCTAAACTGGATGACATATGACAAGAACTTAGTTGACGTAGCTCTCTCTCTCTCTCTCTCTCTCTCTCTCTCTCATCCTACGATTGAGGGTTTTTCATGCTCTGAGTGAGGCAAAGAATGAGCCCTATTTGTTTAATTAGGTCTAATCCTACGATCGAGGGTTTTTCATGCTCTGAGTGAGGCAAAGAATGAGCCCTATTTGTTTAATTAGGGCTAGTTGGAGAGAGAGAGAGAGAGAGAGAGAGAGAGAGAGAGAGAGAGAGAGAGAGAGAGAGAGAGAGAGAGAGAGAGAGAGAGAGAGAGAGAGAGTAGACCTAATTAAACGAGAGAGAGAGAGAGAGAGAGTAGACCTAATTAAACGAGAGAGAGAGAGATTAGACCTAATTAAACAAATAGGGCTCATTCTTTGCCTCACTCAGAGCATGAAAAACCCTCGATCGTAGGATTAGAGAGAGAGAGAGAGAGAGAGAGAGAGAGAGAGAGAGAGAGGAATTTTCACGTGAACTCGCCACGTCAATTGAATTAGTATCATGTGCCAACCAGCTTAGTAATTGCATCGTAAAATTTGACAGGAGTTAATGGAGGGTAAATTTGTCACATGTGAACTTATTAGGATTTTTAATAATCCAAAAATTAATCCATGGTAAATTTGTCACATATGTAATAGCTTATGATTTTTGGTGATCAAAATAATAATTTGAGATAAATCCCTCACAAGTGAACTAGTTTGGGTTTTTTGGTAATATTAACCCCTTTTTGGGTCAAGAATATATTCATATTTCATTCGAGTAGCAGTTTGGTGTAATCTCAAATCTTGAACTAGTCTACATTTCTATGTGTTATTTTAATGAAATTCACAATATACAAATATTTATTTTAAGAAATTTATTAATTAAGTATAAGTAAATTTAGAATTCCCATGAATTCTTATTAATTTTTGTCCATTTATTATAAGACATCTTATGAATCTTATCAATAATATTGGAATTTATTGAACTTATCGAGAATTTCTAAATTAAATAATTTAAATATAAAAAAAAAAAGAAGAAGCAAAAATCAGGGGGAGGGCATGATGTGCTCAATCCTAGCACAAACCCTAGGCTATCGCTACTTAGGATTTTTTTTTTCAATCGATTCTACTCTAATTCTCACTTTCAGACTTTTATCCTACCTCATTGCAAGACGTGAAAGTTGAAATTCACACCTGAAGTTAAATCGTCTCTACCCCAACTCCCTAAGAATGTGAGGATTTGAATTCTCCACCTCTCCCATTCCATGTGGAAATGGTGACTACTGGGGCAAACCCTAGTGGTTCACTACTACTCGGAATTGACTCGTATAAGAGCATTTGCATGTTTTCGATTTAGAAATTGATGAAATATGCATTCAATTCATACCCTCAAGAACTTATTAAATGAGAGTGGTGGCGGTGGATTGTTATACTAATTCTATAGAAAGTTAGCTCATTACATTTATGCCCTCGAGTCATTTTTAAAAAAAAAAGTGTGAGCTTTGGACATTTATAGGGAGTCTTTACAACTGAAAATCGTGATCCATTGAAGTTAAGATAAGTCGTCTTAAGTTCACAAAGAGAAATTCTGACACTATATACATTAAGAGTGTTTGTTTCGCGAAAAATGAATTATTCGAAAAAAAACTTACCAGAAAATGATTGCTTGAATTATTTTCAAATAAGCATATATGAACAATATTTTATATTGGTCTTTTATAATCGTATGATTTATGAAGTTGGTTGGACAAATAAATGAACAAAGGAAACGCCAATAAACCAGACATCTATGATCACGTTGCACATGAGATAGGAACTTCACCTTATCAAATTGTTCGTGATGGTTTTCGAATTCTATTGGAATCCGCATTGGACCACGTGGATGGATCCAAGGGAGGGAACCATGTTAGGTCCCGCCTACACACAAACATACATATATATATACGATTTTTTTTTAATGTCGAAAACATTAGAAATTTGCCATACCATGAAGCTTTCAGACATGGACCGAAAGCAATATCATAAGTGGGGACAGAATTCCTAGATGTGATGCGTCCCGTCACCTAAATTTCTACGATACCCCACAATTTCTCCTCTTTTATCTCATCCAACCTTCCACGCCCCGCCATGGAGGATTCGTGCGCGTCTATGATGTTCCTCTCGTCGACGGCGGCTTTTATCCCACGATCAAACGTTAGGGATAATAAAGGCAATGACCAAATGTAGTCGTGCTGCGAAGCGCCGTAACCGGCGTATGTCGACAATGCATGTGCCAAAATTACAGCATCTTAAAGCTGAGATCATTGCATTTCCGAAAGCATGCTATGAGCTGTTGTGGGTTCGGAGGGTATTATAAGTCCTTTTCATAGCTCAAGCTACTAAAGAGACATCGCACAAAACAATCTCTCATTAGAGAATACATCGATTTCAAAAGCATGATTCTACATATCCTGAAAGAAGATGGTACATGAAAATTGAATTTTTCCTATTTGATCACTAACGGGTTATTTTGAGAATATTCATTAGATTCAATTACCATGGCACACGATAATAAGGAGATTTTAATATGTTGGCTTTAATTTTGTAAAATATTTGTACTGCATTAGTTATGGCTTAATCATAATTCCGAGTGTTTAGTAATTGTTATTTTCCACTCATCATCATAACTCATCTTAAACATTAATTACAAAATCATGACTCATCTAGAAACATTAATTACAACATCATGATTCATCTTGAAATATACAAGTCATCGACGTGACTCATCCCAAACACTACTTGGATATGACAAAGGCTAGATATTGAAGTAGATCTGTTCATGGGTCCTGGGCGGTTCATTGCTTTTGAAGAGCGAAAATTTGTGCCATGAAAAGGGTTTTGCATTGGTAATCCAATCTGGTCGAAATTGATCCAACGACGGCCTGCCTTAACCCGAAATTCACTAGTGCAATATTTTTCAGATTGGGCAGATCCGAGTAACTAAGTCAGGTTGGACCGCAGTGAGTCCACAGTTAAGCAAATCTGCGTTGAATAGAATAACCCAACCGAACGTGCCTAGATCCATTCGATTTTCTTTCATTTTTCATTTCCAGTCTCTCCTACAAGCCTAGCCCGATCCTTAGATTAGATCCATGAAATTAAATTAAATCAAAGTACGTCGAACACGCTTGATTCTTATTCTTAGCATGTACATGTTCATGTGGATTAGTCAAAAAAGTGGACCTTGCTCATGTTCCCCGCAAATTTAGCAAAAATCTCACGAGTGAGTCCTCGTTAGAATTGTCGGATCAGCTTAAGCAAATTTATAAATATAGACATCCTCTAGTTTCACCAAATTTAAATCGGTAATTGTAATATTAAAATAAATGCATTCTCTCTTACAAACTCGGTATTTGGATTGGTCACTTCGGGATTGATTCATGACTAGGGCATTTCCATACTTTCGGCTCAGGAACTAATGGTTGTGGATTTGAATCCTGTCTTGAGGAACTCAGAATAAGTGGAGGTTTATAGTTATGAATTGTTGTCCTCTCCAGGTAGCCGGCTAATTGTTGTCGTGCTCTTGGGTTGAAAAGAAGAGCTTAGTTGCAGGACAATTAAACTATAGTTTCTGAACTTTGTAATTACATTATAAACTATGCAAGCTAATGGACCTGTACGAGGAACTTTCACATGTCATCCTCGGTTCTTTTTTTTTTTTTTTTTGGTCACAAAAAAGCATACCTTTCATTAAAAATCAGAACTTAAACCATACGAGGTGTCATCCTTGTTAGAATGTCCAAAATATTGTGTAATGAGCGATAAGCTACTTATAAAGAATTCAAGTAAAAATTTCACTATCCTGCCTGAAGGCTGACTTCAGTGTAATTATAATTCACACACACAAAAACTTCCTTTATATAGTTGAAGGGTGTTGACGAAGATAATACGTTAGCAAATTAGCAAAAGCACACAACGCTTACGTATATAACCAAAAAAAAAACACAAAAGTTGGAAGCAGATTTGGTGGTAAAACAAAGCTAACCATTTAGGAAATTAAAATATTTTGAGAAATTTATTTAGATAGTCGTAGCATCAGAAAAATTCAAATTCAAATTCAAATTCGATATGAGAGCAATCATCCATTATTTGGAGAATTTCAAAGTTGTTGTAACCATTAGATAAAATTTCTGTCTTAAAACTTATTATTACGCGTTATTCATGATATGTTGGATCAGCTTAAGCAGAGCCACCGCCTTCCCTCCCGCCAATTGTCGATGCTGCTCCTCCATCCGCCGCCGCCGCCTCCCCTCTCCTCTTGCCTACTCTCTACATGTGGGTGTATTTGTGTGTGTTAACCCTATTCTGAGCAATTGTCCTAGAGGATGTTGAATTTCGCTGGTCACCAAATTCCTTAAATTTTCCTGATCACTTGATCTCGACATTTTCAGAAAACACAATTAAGAACTCTAAAAGGTGCAACCGATACTCTTCTAATTTGAAGTCAATTTGGAAGATGTTGAGATCAGGCGACTAGGAAAATTAAAGGAATTTGGTGACTCGTGACCTCAAAATCCTCCAAAGATATTACACCCACATAGAGCGAGTCCCCAAAAGGGGAGGCGTTGCTAGTGGTAGTGGTGGCGGCGGCGGCGGCGGCGGTTGATAGAAGTGAGCTGTCAATGATTGGAGGGAGCGACCATTGTGATTGCCGTGGTGGCGGCACAACTTTACTAACGATGATCATAGGGCACAAGGCACAAATGTGAATGCTTAGAGTAAAAATAAAAATAACGACAAAATGTCTATAGTAGTGCAACCCCCATTAGATTTGTATCGTATGTATTTATAGGAGTGATTACTTACAATAGGAATACAAATAAAAAAACATAATTTCAGAGAAACCATATAATACAAATGAATTACACATTAATACCCATTTTCAGTCCAAAGTAGGTGTAACAACTAAAAGATTGGATCTCTATAGCGTGACACATGGTCTGGTAGTCTATTGGTGAAGATGTCTAATGGTTGATCCATTGTAGGCACATAACGAACATGTAGATCGCTAGAATCAATCCGTTCTCGAGCAAAGTGAAAATCCAACTCAATGTATGTGGTGTGAGCAGAAGCAATCTGCTCTCGAGCAAAGTGAAAATCCAACTCAATGTATGTGGTGTGAGCATGAAATACGGGGTTGAGAGCATATAATAATGGTAATAATAATATTGTCTAATCACAGTATAAAATTTGGTAGTGAATTCTTCTTAGGCAAGAGAAAATGATACAAATGATTCAATGTGTAATGTGGTCTTTTAAGTTTTAATTTCTGTAATGTAATTTTTGAATTATTGACAAATTTGTGATCTAATTATTTCGTTTGTTTAAAAGACAAATAAGACGTTATTTGATAACGTGAGTTTTTATACCCTAAGCTTGATGCGTGAAAATGGTGAGTCAATATATCCGTCTTTTTACCCATCTACTTTAGAAAAGGAAAAAAGATTTAGGGCATTAACATGTCCATTGTCATTTGATGGAGTGAACTTTAATGTCTTGAATTAAAATGAATATTTTACTCGAACAATCCATGGGTCACTTCTTCTTTTTCACTATTCAAACTTAACTTATTGGAAGCCACGTAAGCAAATTCTATTTAACTTTAATTAACAGAAAATTACATCAAACATATTCATATAATTTAGGGATTAGATTGAATATTTACTAATATTTCGAAAATCATATCGAACAAATTAGAGGTTTAAAGTTCACATTACATTTTAACTCAACTCAAGAATTATTTATGTCGTTTTTTTTTACAGACAAAAAAAAGTTTTACATCAAGGGCAGTGCCCTGGAGGTAGCGTTGCCCCACTATCCGATCCCGGGCCTATCCCCGTCCCCATCCTCGTCCATCCCCTTCCCCTCATCATCAGCACATTCTAGGCTCCGTTTCGGCTGATCCAGCATGAAGTACTATGTAGAAAGGGTAAAGAACAAGAAAAGAGAAAAAAAGAAATAGAAAAAAAAGGAAAAATTGAATCAAAGCATATATTTTGAATGCTGAGGTAGAATTGACTTGACCTAGTAACCGAGTGTCCTTAAATAAATTTAAAAAAAGATACATATGATATACTTTTTAAATAAGTTTTAAAATTTAATTATACGGCCAATTTTAAAATTTGATTGCGATTTCATATTTTAGCATATTTTATTTTCGTTGTCTATTTCGAGCGTATCTCACGCTTTGATTGCGATGTGATTTGTCTAGGAATTGTATTGATCCATGTGATTGTCCGCAAAGAATAATTGAACTCGCGGAAATATCTAAATTTAAACGATGCACCATCTCATCCCATCAGCTACGTGGCATATAATGCTATGGTGACCGCCTACAGGAATTTTTATATGCCAATAATTGGCTAGAAAATGATAAAAACTATTTTTTATGATACGATGATTGGAGGGAAATTTGAAAAATAAATAAAGTATGTAACCCTGGTTCTATAATTATTTTTAAAGGAAAATTGTGTTCGATTACAACAATTATGAGAAAGGGACATAGCATGGTGTGACATAGTATCATTGGCATTTATTTTTAATTAAGTTTATTGACGTTGTATGATTGAGTTATGATGATTACTCTCTTATATGCTATTGAACTCAACGTGTCACATTTTATTTGTTGGTATTTGTCGATTTGCTAACCACTCTAATTAATTTTCAATTTTTAAAAGATGTCCGACTTCTATTCAATCTTTTTATCGCGACACTTGTTTGCTATTGATGAAATTCTTTCGACCACACTAATGATTGAATTTAAACCATTTGTGAACTTGTCCGTTCCTCCATTATGGGCCTAAAAACAGAAATAAGCAACTGATTACAAGCATTAGCTTTGAGAAAAGTTTCATGAGAAGTTACCATGTATCCACATCTTTCTTGATAATTCGCATGTAATCGTATTGAATCTAATAGTGATAGGTATTGAATATCAATGCATTTCTTGTATCATTTACACAGATAAATAAACAAAAATATTAAGATTTTTGTAAGAAATATTACTTTTATCTCTTAAAAAATGAACTAACTAAGGATTTTTTTTCATTATAAAAATACTTTAATCATAAATTGGTAATTACAAAAATATTTTTCATTAATTAATTTTTAAATGGTACAAACAATTACTTTTAAGAAAATATTTATCAAATCATTGATTTTTTTAAAACAGATGCACTTGAAGGGAAAAAAAATTAGAACTTCCCTAGAACAGTCAAATCTTACACAAGGTAAACACAAAGGATCACACAGTAAATATTGTATGATGTTTTTTATAAGTGGAAGGGTGAAAACGGACAATTAGCGCGATAACCCTTTTGAGTATCATCAAAGGAGTTTTACACCGCGCTAATATATTTAAATATAAACATAACTAGTGCTCATTTTACACAAGCCCGTAACGACTTAGATAGGGATAGAATTTTCCCAATTCCAATTGACAAGAAAGAGTGCATTGTGTTGAATTTTTATCAAGTCCTTTCGGTGCGTAGTTGGCATATTCTGAAATAACCATTGGTCTCATTATTAGGAGTTATGACCAAAGTTAAAACGCCGATATCACTGCTCTCAAGTGACAAGGACTGCAATCTGCAACAGCAATTGATTCACACGATTTCGCAGCATAAATCTGGTAAGCAAGTGAATGACACTCAAGTGAAGGACACTCGAACACCAAAGAACTCTTATCTTCATATCCAATATGCAATGCCAAAAACGGAAGTCCCTTGATGCCCTTGACGCGCCCCCACTGGCCAAGTAGGACAACGCCGAGATCCATGTCGAACAAGCCAAGATCATGACTCAGAAAAGCTCATTCTCCACTGGGTATGTGGAACAAAAATGACGACAATTTCAATGCACAATCCACAAACATCTGTAAGAATCGGAGTACCGGAACTACCGTTAAGTTAAATTATGCCTAGCTTGTGCCAAGCTTGTTAAGGACTCTCCATGCCATGTCAAAATATTAAAAACAGTCAAACACTTGGCATTTCTTCAGCCGCATCCCACCCATTTCCACACGAGCTAAAGAATGTGCAAATTCAGACTAGGCTTGAAAGAAACCATAACTAGTTCGTAACATCTGATACAGTACTATGCTCTGAGAAATAAAGGGGAATAGGAATGCCATAAGTAGTATCGATCGATGCCTGAAGGCCGAGGCTGAGCAGCCACAAGTCTAGATAAATGCTGTGTATATGGGAATTAAAATTAAGTTAATTATGCTTCCAGAAACAGCCCTCAGAGAACACATCATTCATCCACACCAGCCTATGTAAACGAATTTCCCCCATGCAAACCTAAAAAAGCATTCTTCTTAGCTGCACATACTGAGTAGATTGATGATGGCACCTGTCCTCGTAGAGAACTCAAAAAATGGAAATATATTTAAATCACCTTTCCTCTTCCTCATCACGAACTTCATGATTTGAGAGAAATCTAATTTTAGAGTTTCTTCCCAAAGAAAATATTACAGCTTGTGTCTAACATAGCAGCTTAATCCCTTACACAGGTGTGGGTGCTTCATTCTCTTGTACTGTACCCCTATCATCATCATTTCCTTGTCCGCCAGTAAATCCATTCTCTAAAATCTTGTGCTCTGAGGGTAAATTTTTCCTGGCTTTCCTGCTGCCTTCAATTTTCCACTGATCCCATACCCGTGTTTTTGGGGGAGCAACCGAATCTCCAATTGGAGCAACCAGACCTGGCTTCCCATCATCAATGACTCCATCAACCAACCCGTATTCCTTAGCTTCCCAAGCATTCATGAAATTGTCCCGGTCTGTATCCAATTCAACCTGAACATAGAAAAAGGAAAAGGGACACGATAATGAACTCTTGACCAATATCACAGGGGGCAGATACAAAGAAAATGCTAGTCCATATATCTTTTTCATGTCCAACCTGCTCTTCAGGCTTCCCTGAGACTCTTGATAGTATTTTGTTGAGCTTAATTTTATGGTACACCATCTCTCTTATCCGAATTCCCATGTCTGTGGCCTGTAGTCATAACGAACCAAATTACGGGAAAAAGATTCAACTTCGCACATCAAACTGTGCAAATAATCCGCATCTCTCAACTAGAAAAGCAAATCCAAATTCTAAGCATGCAGAGGAGAGAAGGGAAGATCTAAGATATTGAATGAGGGTCCTATGCTGCAAGTCCCTCTAATACATTTAGATATCCAAGAATTCTTACAAATGAGATCAAGTAAAATGGACTACAACAATGCAAGCAGGCCTTGAAAGACACCAACGATGGCTTTAGCTTATATGGGATGATGAAAAGCAGGTCAAAAATCAAACTTACTTTGCCTCCAGCAGTTCCAAGTGGTTGATGGATCATCACTCGGGCATTTGGCATGCAAAATCTCTTGCCTTTTGAACCAGAAGCCAGGAGAAAAGCACCCATAGATGCGGCCAGCCCCAGGCAAATGGTTGAAACATCAGCTTTGCATAACTTCATTGCATCATATATTCCCATTCCTACATTGACGACCAAGTACAAGGTTACACATGAGAATGTTCTCAACTAGATTATAGAGAATATTACACACAACCAATTGAAACACATTACATGGCAATCTCCATTTGTTATTGAAAAATGACACAAGGACATCTATTCTGCTACATCAACTCCCCTTTTTTTTAGATTTGTCCTAATCATATTTCAAATGTTGTACTAGTCTTCTAGAAGGGATAATCCTACTTAAATCGGACTGTCATCAAACTCCTTTATTTCATTGGCGAGAATCAAACTTCCCTATGATGATTAACTTGACCCCTTCATATATAAAATACTAAATAATACCTTCCATGTTGCAGTTTAACTCTTTCAGAAAGAAATGTGTTCTCACCATTCTAGTGACAACTCCAGCATTACATTTTACTAGAAAAACATATTTTCTACTCAAAGGCACCAGATAGAAGTGATTGTACTGCAACTCTGAAAAGGCACTTTCTCTGTCAGGGTGCAGTAGCACCTCGCTTAATTTAGAGTCACGTCTATTTAAGTCCAGCGAAGGAATAGCTATTCCAATGTTTGTCTCAAAATGGAGGCAGGCTAGTATTTTCAGCAGATATTCTATTCCTACAACCCTGAAGGGCACGGCTATTCCAACCTAGAGGAAAATAGCTAAACCACTTCTGCCCTTGAATTTCCTCAATTATTCACAGCATGAATATAGTTCCCTAAGGCATCATATAAAAGTTTGTGCATTCATACACCCATCTAGCACAACATCTCCCCCATGCAACTCCATTGTTCATAATGTCTCTATGTATCCATCCAGCACTTCAATTTTTTCTCTTCTGTTTTCTTCTGATTTTAGTAACAATCCAGCACTTGAATTGCATCACTGCTGCACCTGCACTACTAATGACGCCTTAGCCCAGGTGTCAAGTGAACTTAATCCACTCTACAGCTGAAGCTGCACATCACTGATGCTTCTTTCTACCTGTCAAGCACTCAACTCACTTCATACGTCCACCTCCAACCGACATTGACATCAATGCCTTGTCCTACTTTCTTCCTGGTCAACTCAATTTTACCCTTGTAGATCACCCAAACAACTTCAAAGAACCAGAGGAAGATGCCATTGACACAGTTTACTGGAGCAATAATTCAGGTTTTGTTGCAATTTTTAGGCTTTCAAAGTGGACAGTCCCGTTATGACCACCCCCACCCCCCCAAAAAAAAAAAAAAATGGAGACTCCAGTCCATGGCATTTAAATGGTTCTTAGATAACAAGTTATTTCTGTGATTTTGTGCTATTATGGCAATGGTGATTATTGCATGGACAAGTGATTGCAAATGGCAGCAAAATCCATTGCACAATGCCTGTTTGAAAAAAGTTTCAATACAAATATAGTGTACTAATTCAAGCATGCTAGAACTACAATGGCAATTTTGCTTAATGCAGCATTATTCCTAGATCATTCCACATTCTATCAATCTTAAACCACTGAGAGGAGTACAATTACATATCAGCTATCCATTTCCTGAATCAAAGTGTGGAGCAACTTTTCCATTCCTACTACTACTCTACAGTCTGTTGCGATTCTTCATTATAGACGCTCCATTCTTATCAGCTTTCGTCCCTCAAGACCACCTGTAAGAGTGACCATCAAATTACAAGCCTACAACACAGATAACCAACCTCCAAACCATTCTCAAACCATCACATCAAAAGCCTTTTGATATCCCCATTGAAGAAACTACGACTCTGTAAGCACCAGCAAATAGCACACAAGAAAAATGCTTCTTGTAACAGCCTTAATTTCCACACTACAAATCTTAAACTCACCAGCAGTAACAGAGCCACCAGGGGAGTTGATAAATAATTTGATGTCCTTGGTGGGATCCTCGGCATCCAGAAACAAGAGCTGGCTTATTAGGAAATCTGCAGTCACGTCATCAACCTGTCAAAAGAACATTCACAACTACTTCAGATTTCCATCTCCAAAATGCACTCAAAAGTTACTCTTTAAGACAGCCTTGTTATCGAGCCCTCGAGACTAGTTTCTAACATTTCAGTCTTTCAAGACATGGTGTCGCCATCCCAACCTATCAATTAACTCCTCTATAACCCGAAAGCTCGAAGCTCGTACTCACTTTGAGACCATCGAACCCAAGGTTCCAGCGGCGAACAACAATCATAAACAATCCCAACTAAGGAAACTACAAAGCCTAATACAGAAATTATAGACACCAATCAATTCGACAAAAAAAAAAGAAAAAGAAAAGAAGGAGAGCGAATGACCTGGGAACCCAAGAAGATGATCCTCTGACGGAGGAGCATGTTGGTGGTGTCGAGATCCTCGAACCTAGGCAACCGCGGGGCCGTCGGAGCGACGGAAGAGATGGAGAAGCCGCCGCTGACGTCCCAATTGCTCGACAGCGTCAGCCTCGCCGTCGACAAAGAGCCGCTGCTCTTCACCGCTTTGACGACTGCACATCTTCGACTTCTCCGGCGACTGGCGGCGGCGCAGCCGGGGTGGCTGCCGGAGCTAGGGATTGGGATTTGAAGCCTCGTACGCGAGACGGAGCACGCCAAAGCCCCCTCCATGGATTCACTTCGCTGTACGAATTGCCTCTCTCTCTCTCTCTCTCTTCTAAGGCCCTTCGATTCTCTTCACAGTTCGATTGTAAAAACTTTCTGATAGGCTCCAGTTCGAGTTCGACTAAGGGGACAACACGAGCCGGTCCAACCTAAGCCTAACCTCGAACCGATCTGATTGAGTCAGAACCGGAAAATGCGGTTCGGTTCGATTGAGACGGGTTCGACATTTTATTCTATAGTGTAACTGAACCGGAGCATCCGACCAATCCCTTTCGAAAACCATATGCCCTATTCCCGAATTGAAAGCCCTGGAGCAATGGGTTAAGCGTAAAAGTGACAAATTGGAGAATAAGGCCGAGGCCCGACCCTCTTCGACATGCATTGATTTGCATGCAAGACTAATGGAACTGAAGTAAGGGCATCACACTTTACGGTCAAAATTCCGTCTCTCCTTTTTTTCTCCCAATCACTCGTGCACCTCCAGCCCTCAATTTTTATTTTTTTTTTTGTCTAAAAGAACTTCCATTTCATTTAAGTAGGTGAATACATACATGGCGCAGCCCAGTTGGGCATCAGTATATAAAATATCCAAAAATTGTTTAGGGGGATAGGAAGTCCAACATTGGGGTAGAGAACCGCAGAGTTGGGCTTTAGTAACCCAATTTGCTGCATTATTTTGGGTCCTAAAATAGTGGGACAAACTAAGGAGAGGTATAGTAGAAAATGATGCCCAACATTTTGAAATATAAACATCACTATCCCAAGGAGGGGGTTCCGTGCACGTGATGAGCTGAACTACTGACCTATTGTCAATTACAACCCTCAATTACGACTAGGGTTTTTGCATGGAGTGCAAATGGTGCCTACACTGCATGGGTGAAACCTCCTGGCGGCACACCAGAGGCATCACTACATGCTCCGGTTGCCTTTTTGTTGGTTGTTCCGACAACGATGGAAACCATCTACATTACAAGTGCTTCAGCTACGACTCCTTGCGAATCTAATGGCTTGGCTTGGGATATTGTGTTGATTCTCGCTTTTCATATTAACTTCAGTTAGCAAGCCCCAATCACCCATCTAATTAAAAGTTAATTTATTATAATAGGTCACATTATCTTGAAAATACATCAAGAGAGTTCTTGATAATTTGATATCTTTTTGTTTATTATGTTTTTTTTATGACAAAACGAGCAAAAGGACATCCAATGAGGACAAATCAATTTGTAAACATTCACAGAAGCACCATCATTTAAGGTCGAAATTAAATTCTCTTGATATATTTGAAAATTAATGATAAAAATTATAAACAATTCGTTCCATTCGAAAATAACCTTAATATATCAAAATTATTAGTGAATGTCAATAAAAATTTCGTAAATCGTTTGACACTTTTCAGTGTAAAATCAAATGGGTAATAAAATAGACTAACTTCCACCCAAAAAAAAAAAATAAAAATAAATGAAAGTAGATTAATGTCTATCTCTTAAGCAAATCAATTTTTAAGACAACGTCCCAAGTATTTGTATATAATGCAAGCCTCGCACGTTGGCGTGAGGAATTGGGAGAGGGATAAACCAGGACAGTAATGGCGAAATTCTCAGTGGACGGAGAAGACGACGACCATTTTCCCAGCAGCTCCGTGCTCGGCAGGAGGCGCCGCTCGCCTTCTTCTGGCCATCAGTCGGAACAAGGAGAAGGTAGCCGGAGCCGAAGCCGTCGCCGACCCGCTGAAGAAGAAGGAGGCAGAGAAGAAGGGGAAGACCGAGATTCAGACAGCGATCGGAGAGACGAATTGAACCCAAGCGACGAAGAATTCGAAGCACGGGATCGAGACCCATCGGAGCACACGGGATGGTACGGGGACGAGTGCTCGCAACGTCGGAGTTGGTCACCTCCATATGGCCGGACGGTTGGGTCATTGGAAGTCACTCTCACGGACCCAGATGTGTTTGACTGTGCCGTCTGTATCGAGCCCTTGACGATCCCCGTTTTTCAGGTTCGATTTTCTTGTGACCGGGTTTTCATTTCTTTGTTGATTGCGTGTTGGTGATTCGATTGTGGTTGTTGCTGGGCTTGAAATGAATGAGTGAGAGCAGAATTGCAGAATTTGAATGAGAAACTCACATCTTTCTCATGAATTTCGAGTCTTTCGTGCCTTGTTGGGTCAAATTGTTAGTGAAATGGAGCTGCTCGATTAGTATTAGTCTCTGCATGTAAATTGAAGGCAGAGTAAGGTCTCTGTTGGGATGCCCTTTTTTGCTTCATTTCTTTTTGAAATACGTTTTGTGCTGCTCGGCCTCAATCAATTGATTTCAGTAACTTGACCGTTGACAAAAGCTGCGTGGCTGGCCTGAGACATGACCAGATTGCTCAACAGGTAGCTTTCTTGAGCAATATTAAATCAGTGTTAACTTTATTGGTTGAGGCATATTAGAATTGTCGTGATCAGTAGTGTTTTTCGGTGCCCTCAGGGGATCTCAAAGTTGGAAGTCGGTGTCGTGATTAATGCAGAATTCTGGGGGCAAATGGTAACAAGCTAGTGATTTGGATGAAAGTAGGCAATCGGTCTTTAGGGTCTTAATGAAACAGAGTGGATATTCTTTGACCCATATGTAGCTGAGAGCTGGTTGGCTCAGATTTATGTCATATGAAACACATTCCTCTTTTGGTGCCGTCTTTTGAACCCTTCCACCTGGGAAGTGGAGGAAAGTTGGTTCACATAAAAGGTAAAACACAATTAGGGTCACCGATCATGAATTGTCTGTGTTAGTGATAAACTGAGGATGGTAGCCTAATCAAAATCCACCAATTAGCCATGCTAAAGCTTGCTCTTCTTGGTGACTCTTTTGGCCCTTCTCTTGATATGTAATTAGTCCTGACAAGGAAGTGTCTTCTACTTTTGTATGCTTTTATTTGGTGTAGGAGAGCTCCTGAAATTCATGTTCAAAGCATGAATATCTCGCTAGACAGGGACTTCAGGGTTTAGTTTAGCCCCAGATCATCTTTCTGGCAACAGATTTTTTTTTTTTTCTGGAAAGTCTTCTGTCTCAATCACTAAGCCTTACAGGAAGCTTGATTCTTGATCAAAGAGAATTGAAGAGGGGTGTGCTACTCTCACTGACCTCAAGTTTTCAGAAAAATAACAAGGCTTCATTGTTGGGTTGTCTGGTTAGTACATTAGCCTTGTTGTATGGATAATCTCTTTTCAGGATTAAACTAAAAATCGTGTCTCTTTGTCGGGAAGCATATATGATGTTCTGGTTTTGTCAGATATTAAGGTTGACCGAACTTACTATTGTTTAAATTATCAGTGGTAGGTGTCATTTATTTTTATTTTTTATTTCACCTTGGCACTTATTTAGCTTGGGCCACTTTTTCTCATGTTCTAATTGTCATGAGTAAATTCCATGTATCTGTACAACGTTTTCAGGATAAGATTTTGTATATACTGAACAAAGTGAGGTTTTTTGTTATAGTTGCTGTTATATGTCTGAATTGATAATACTTTGTCTTCATATGGTGAAACAGTGCGACAATGGGCACATAGCTTGCTCTTCCTGCTGCAGAAAGATCAGCAACAAATGCCCGTCCTGCTCAATGCCTATCGGCTACAACAGATGCCGCGCCATGGAGAAGGTCCTGGAGTCTGTCCAGATGGCATGTCCAAATGCAAAGTTTGGCTGCAATCAGAAGTTTGGTTACCACATGAAAAATGATCACGAGAAGATGTGTAAGTTTGCTCCTTGTTCATGTCCCTTTCCAAGTTGCAACTACATTGGCTCGTTCAGGATGTTAGTGAAGCACCTCAGCACCAAACATGGGGCTTCTCCGACGTCCTTCCGTTTCAACTTCAACACATCTCTCTTGATGAACGTTGAGACGCAGGTCCATTTGCTTAAAGAAGAAAGAGAAGATGTTTTCTTTGTCTTGAAAAACGAAACCGTCGACCTGGGCAGCAAGATTAAGATCAGTTGCATTGGCCCCTTGCCAAAGGTGGCTTATTTGTACAACATAGCTGCAAATTCTCGAGAAAGCTCGATCAAGCTTCACACTCGCACCAAGAGCGTTTCCGACTTTGAATATAATCCTAATCTGGAACCCTACCTTTTGGTGCCAAGAGGGTTCTCCAATGATTTCTTGGGCCTCAAGTTGGAAGTGTGCATCTGGCGTAGCGTAGCTTAATGCAGTCGATATTATCTTTTTCGTTCTTTTATTTTTTTTTCTTTTGCCAAAAATACCATTGATTCGTGGATGGAACTTTCACTGTAAATGATCAACTGAATAAGTGTTATTTTACTTCAAATCCTTCGCCCTCAAGACATTTTACAAATGAACGGTATTCAGAAGAATGATCGGCTAAATCTAAGAGAGATTTATATGTATTTGGACCACTCATGTGACCCAAATCAATCATTGCTTGTGAAGTGTTACCAAATACACAACACTAGACATTCGGTGATTGATTTAAATTGGCAAATGAGAGAAATAACTTAGCAGCTGAACAAGTACAAAAGTATTGAAATCAGATCTCGTTATTTTACTGGGTGTTCTGCCTTTGAATTTGTTGTGGCAATACTCTGCATGGCGTATAATTAGTTCATGTTATGCCGATGGATGGTTGGAGTTTTTATCTCACTTTGATCACTTTTCTTTGTTTCTTTCCCATAAATGCCCCCTTTAATTAGACATCATATTATATACATTAATAACAAAATCCATGAATTTTGCTATATCCTATTTATTGTTTGGTGATTGTAATAACAAAATAAGATATATTCACATCATATTATATACATTATTTGGTATAAATGACATATTTTTATAAATGAACAAAAAAATTATAAGCGAAGATAGTAAAAATCCCTACAACACTTTTTACCTACTTTATTTTTATTTGCTTTTTTATCTTATTTTCATCTCTTTTTTTTAATTTATATCTTTTTTGTTTATTTCTTCCCCTTTAGTCATTCTCTGAAATTTTTTATTTAATAGTAAATTGTACTAATAAACCTAAAATACCTAAAATATGTAATGGATTAAATATATGTTTATATTTCCATATTGAATTTGTATTATAAAATAGAATTTGTTCTAATTTATAAATTAAAATAATTAAATTAAAATAACTAATTTTTTTGTTATTTTGAATTTCTTATATTAGAAGTCAAATATTATTTATATTGAAATATAATTTTAATTTTGTTAATTTAAGAAGTTTCTTATTTGAGAATAATAATATATATATTAGAAATCCTATCAATCTTTATTACATCTTCCTTATAAGATAATTTTATCCAGTTCATATTCCTTTTATATTCGACTTTATCTTATTTTGAATTGTCACCAAATGTAGGATAAGATAAATTTTATCATATCCTAATTTTATCTTGATTGCCAAATGCAATCTTATGATAATAATTAATGGGCAATTATCACACAATCATCGTGGGCAATAAATTGGACAATAAATCAGAATTAATTGGAAAATATTGAATGTGGAATCATATCAAACAATAACTATTATAACAGTTGACTCTTTTGACCCTTCTCTTGATATGAAGCTACTCATGAAAAGGAAGTGTTAATGAACTGGAGGGTCTTTTGGTTTTGTATGTTTTGATTTGGAGAAGTTGAGCTCCTGAATTTCATCTTCAAAGCTTTAACATGTCGCTAGATGGGGACTTTCGGGGTTAGCCCAGGGATCATTTTTCTGCCAACTTATAAATTTTTTTTTTCTAAAATGTCTTTTGTCTTTAAATCATTAAACCTCACTGGACGCTTGATTCTTGATTAAAGAGAAAGAAGGGTGTGCTACTCTCACTGACCTCAGTGTTTCCAGAAAAATAACAGGGTTTCATTATTGGGGAGTCCGGGTAGTACACTAGCCTTGCTGTATGGATAGCTATCTCCTTGTTGTATGATGTTTTGGCTTTGTCAGATTTTAAGGTTGACTGAACCTAATGTTGTGTCCATTACCACAGCGGTAGGTTTTGATTTTTGTCACCTTAACTTTTATTTTAGTTGTTGTCACTTAACCTCATGTTCTTATTGTGATGAGTAAATTCCATGTAAATGTACAACATTTTCAGGATAAGATTTTGTATATCCTGAACAAAGTGGCACTCTTTGTGATAATTGCTGTTATTTATCTGAATTGATTGTCCTTTGTCTTCGTGTGCTGAAACAGTGTGAAAATGGGCACATCGCTTGCTCTTCCTGCTGCAAAGAAACAGATGCCTGTCCTGCTCCATGCCCATCGGCAAAAGATGCAGTGCCATCGAGAAGTTCCTGGAGTCTGTCATGGATGGCATGTCGAAATGCAAAGTTTCGCTGCAATCAGAAATTTGGTTACCACATGACAAATGACCACGAGAAGACATGTCGGTTCACTCCATGTTCGTGTTCCTTCTCGAGTTGCAGCTATGTTGGCTCGTTTAGGAAGTTAGTGAAGCACTTGAGGTCCAAGCATGGGGCTCTCTTGTGCCTTGTCGTTTCAATTTCAATACTTCTCTTTTGACAAACGTAAAAAGGAGGTCCGTCTGCTTAAAGAAGAGAGAGAAGATGTTCCCTGTCTTGCAAAACGAAACGATAGATCTGGGAAGCAAAATTAACATCAGTTGCATTGGCCTCTTGCCAAAGGTGGATTATTCGTACGACATAGAAGTGAATTATCGAGAAAGCTCTCTCAAGCTTCACACTTTGCACCAAGAGTGTTTCCGACTTTGAATATGATCCGAGTCTGGAGCCTTGCCTTTGGTGCCTAGAGGATTCTTCGATGATTTCTTTGGCCTAGCTTTGAAAAGTGTATTTTGGCATGGCGAAGCAAGAGATTAATGTCTCACTTTTTTTTTCAATGCCAAAAAGGCCGTTGGTTCATTGGTAGGAACATTCATCGTAAACGATCAATTGAATTATTGTTATTTTGCTTTAGATCCTTCACTCACAAGACATTTTTTTTGGATGGATGAACTGTATTTAGAAGAGATTTATGGGTGTCTAAAAATTTTGCAACTCAAAAATATTGGCACTTGGCATTCAGTGATCGATTTAAATTGGCGAATGCGAGAAATGACATTGCACTCAGTGTTCTTGGCATGAACAGAAGTGTCATATTGTCGGATCTCATGGTATTGGTTGTCTTCCGATTGAACTTGTTAAAGGCAATGTTCTACATCTCTTATGAAGGGTTTGTATCATGACAACGAAGGCCTGAAGTTTGTTTCACTTTTATCACTTTGTTTTGTTCCTTTTCGATTTATCCCCCTTTAATTAGACAAAATATCTTGATTTATTTTACGTAATTAATCATATTCACCATGTACCAATTAGCTACTTAATAAAACAAAAAGTGTTCTCCATTTACGTATTTATTGAGATATTTATTGAGAGTACCAAAATTAACGGTACTTTTCTACCTCTTTCCAATATGAGAAAACATTAAGAGGTTTTTCCCGCCATAATTTGATATCTTTACGTCGATTACATTTTTTATGACAATTCCATGCAACAAAAAGATATCCGACGAGAATGAATTAGATTGGAAACATTCACAAAAGCACCACTGTTCAAGCTCGAAATTAAACCCTCTTGATATATTATGAAAATTAATGATAAAAATTGTCTCAAATGTGAAAAATAAATAATCCGGACGATCCAAGAACTAATTTTAATTGCATAAACTATTCGAAAATTTTCAGTGTAAAGTCAAATGAGTAATAAAATAGACTAATTTCTAACAAAGAAAATAAAATAAAATAGACTAATATCTATCTCTTAAGCAAATCAATTTAAAGATAATGTCCTAAAATTAAAGATAAAATGAAACGAAATCATAATGTCCCGAGTAGTTGTATATAATGGAAGCTCTCGCCCGTTAGCCTGACAAGTTGGAAGGGAGATAAACCAGGACAGCCATGGTGAAATTCTCAGTGGACGGAGAAGACGATGACCATGTACCCAGCAGCTCCGTGCTTGGCAGGAGGCACCGCTTTCCTTCTTCTGGCCATCAGTCGGAACAAGGAGAAGGTAGCCGAAGCCAAAGCCGACGTCGACCCGCTGAAGAAGAAGAGGAAGGCAGAGAAGAAGCGGAAGGCCGAGATTCAGACAGTGATCGGAGAGACGAATTGAACCCAAGCGATGAAGAATTGGAAGAACAGGATCGAGAGCGATCAGAGTACACGGAATGGTGCGGGGATGAGTACTCGTACGGTCGTAGTTCGTCCCCTCCATATGGCCGGACGGTTGGGCCATTGGAGTTCACTCTCACGGACCCAGATGTGTTTGACTGTGCCGTCTGTTTCGAGCCCTTGACGATCCCCGTTTTTCAGGTTCAATTTTCTTTTGACCAGGTTTTCATTTCTTTGTTGATTGCTTGTTGATGATTCGATTGCGGTTGTAGCTGGGCATGACTTGAATGAGTGAGAGCAGAGTTGCTGAATTGGATGAGAAGCTCGCATCTTTCTGATGAATTTCGTGCCTCGTTGTGGGTTGTGAGTGAATGTTTTTTGGGTCAAATTGTTAGTGAAAATGAGCTGCTTGACTAGTATTAGTCTCTGCATGTAAATTGACGTCAGAGAAAGGTCTGTCTTGGGGTGCCCGTTTTTTGCCTTCATTTCTTGTCAAAATATATCCTGTTCTTGGCCTCAATCAGTTCGATTTCAGTAATTTGATAGTTGACAAAAGCCGTGTGGTTGGCCTGAGACACGACCAGATTGTGCTGGCATCTCGGGGTGTGCTGGTAGTAGTTAACCTTATTGAGCAGTATTGAACCAGTGTTAACTTTATTGGTTGAGTCGTGTTAGAACTGTCGTGATTGGAAGTGCTTTTTGGTGCCCTCAGGGGATCCCAAGTTTAGAAGTTGGTGTCGTGTTTAATTTAGAGTTCTGGGCCCAAATGGTAACAAGATTGTGATTTGGATGAAAGGAGGCAATCAATGGGTCTTAATGAAGAGTGGATGTTCTTTGAGCCACATGTAGCTGAGAGCTGGTCGGCTTAAATTTATGCCATATGAATCGCATTTCTCTTTGGTGCCATCTTTGAACCCTTCCACCTGGGAAGTGGAGGAAAGTTGGTTCACATAAAAGGTAAAACACCTTTAAGATCACCGATCATGGAAATGCCTGCATCTTTTGACGATAAATGTCTGCATCAGTGATAAACCGAGGATGCTAGCCTGATCAGAATCAACCAATTAGCCATGCTAAAGCTTGCTCTTCTTGGTGACTCTTTTCGCCCTACTCTTGATATGTAATAGTCCTGACAAGGAAGTCTGGATGTATTGGAAGTGTCTTTTAGTTTTGTATGTTTTTTGTTTGGAGTAGGAGTGCTCCTGTTCAAAGTATGAATATCTTGCTAGATGGGGACTTTCAGGGTTTAGGTTAGACCCCGGATCATCTATTTGAAACAGATATATATATTTTGAAAAGTCTTTTGTCTCTAATCTGTAAGCCTCACAGGAAGCTCGATTCTTGACAAAGAGAATTGAAGAAGGGTGTGCTACTCTCACTGACCTGGGTGTTTTAAAAAAAATGACAGGTTTCATTATTGGGTTGTCTGGTTAGTACACTGGTGTTGATCTCTTTTCAGGATTAAACTGAAAATTGTCTCTTTGTTGGGAGTATATATGATGGCTTTGTCAGATGTTAAGGTTGACTGAACCTACTGTTATGTCAATTGTCGCAGTGGTAGGTGTAATTTTTTTTTTTTTTCACCTTGGCTCTTATTTTAGCTTGTGCCACTTAGTCCCATGTTATTATTGTCAGGAGTAAATTCCATGTACATGTGTACAACATTTTTCAGGATAAGATTTTGTATTTACTGAGCAAAGTGGCGTACATTGTGATAGTTGCTGTTATAAGTTTGAACTGATAATACTTTGTCTACATATGGTGAAACAGTGTGATAATGGGCACATAGCTTGCTTTTCCTGCTGCAAAAAGATCAGCAACAAATGCCCTTTCTGCTCCATGCCTATCGGCTACAACAGGTGCCCCACTATGGAGAAGATCCTGCAGTCTGTCCAGATAGCATGTCAAAATGCAAAGTTTGGCTGCAGTCAGAAGTTTAGTTACCACATGAAAGACGACCATGAGAAGAATTGTCCATTCGCTCCTTGTTCATGTCCCTTTTCAAGTTGCAACTACATTGGGTCGTTTAGGATGTTAGTAAAGCACTTAAGCATCAAGCATGGGGCTTCTCCCACATCCTTCTGTTTTGGCTTAAGCACCTCTCTCTTGATGAACGTTGAGACAGAGGTCCGTTTGCTTAAAGAAGAGAGAGAAGACGTTCTCTTTGTCTTAAAAAACGAAACCGTAGACCTGGGCAGCAAGATTAAGGTCAGTTGCATTGGCCCCTTGTCAAAGGCATCTTATTGGTACGACATAGTTGCAAATTCTCAAGAAAGCTCTCTCAAGCTTCAGAGTTGCACAATGAGCATTCCAGACTTCAAATGTAATCCCAATCCGGAGCCCTACCTTATTGTGCCAAGAGGATTCTTCGATGATTTCTTGGGCCTCAAGTTTGAAGTGTGCATTTGGCGCAGCGGAGCGAGAGATTAATGCAGTCGAGTTTTTTCATTCCTTCATTTTTTTTTTCACCAATTATACCATTGATTCGTTGATAGAAACTGTTATTGTAAATGGTGAACTGAATAGGCGGTGATTTGTTTCTAGTCCTTTACCCTCAAGACATTTCCCAATTACTCAGATGAACCGTATTCAAAAGAATAAATAGTTGAATTAGATAGATAGTTTCATTTCTTTCTTAAGAGAGATTTATGGATATCTAGACCACTCAGGTGATTTTAATAGAGCTATGTTGGGAAAGCAAGCATGGAGATTGAGCCAATCACCACAGGCCTTATGGAGCAGAATTTTCAAAGGTTTATATTATCCAAATGATACGTTGTGGAAAGCAAACAAAGAACCCTGACCATCCTTGGGGTGGCAGAGCATTCTTTTGGGCAGAGGTGCTATTGAACATGATATAAGGTAGGGGATGGTAAACAGATCAATATCCGAGAAGACAGATGGCTACCCTTAGGACTTATTGGAGACCCGAAAAACAGAGACGACCCCCAATATGTGAATGACTTATTGCTACCAAACTCTAATGAGTGGAACACTCCACTTCTAAACGAAATGTTTGATGACACAATTGTCCAAGAAATATTGGCTATCCCTCTTAGCATACACCCAACATCAGACAGAGTCATATGGACGGCCAATAGTGCAGGAGAATATAAAGTCAAAAATGGCTATCATCAACTACGCACGCAGGAAACAGGGAAAATAGAGTCTCAACCTTCGGCCTCATATCAAAATCCTAAACGATTATGGTTAGAGATTTGGAAGCTTCAGATCTGTCCAAAAATATGCTTCTTTATATGGAGTATATGCAATGAAGCCCTTCTTACAAAACTAATCTACATAGAAGGCATATGTTACTTGATCCACTCTGCCCCTCTTGTGGTCACGCCCCGGAGTCTACTGAACACCTTTTCGCTCTCTGTGATTGGACAAAACATGTATGGTTAAATCCCAAATTTCAACAACTTCCTCCCCCAACACAAATTACTCGGATGGATAAGTGGGTGAGTGAATACATCACGTCTGGAATTGCACCGTGAGACAAGGCTCTATTCGCCGGGACACTCTAGTTCATCTAGAAGGAGTGGAATGCGCTGATTTTCCGAAACACAACACCCAACCCGAGTTGGATCGTGAAGGAAGCAAAAGCTTTGATAGATCTCTGCGAGAAATGGAATGGAAAATCAACATCTATGGAACAACTGCCAGCTTCTGATCTAAAACAGTGGAAACCCCCACCCCGAGCTGTGAAATTTAATGTCAATGCTTCTTGGTGTGGCGCAACGGAAGCAGGATCAGCAGCGGGCATCATCAGAAATAGCAAGGGTAGATTTCTGCAAGGCTTTGCCCACCAAATCCATTCTCCCTCGGCTCTTATGGCGGAAACCCTAGCTGTGCGAACTGCCCTACAGTGGTTAAACGATGAATGCTTTAAGTTGGGGAGACAAATACAAACAGAACTGGAATTTAGAGTTGAACTCGTGTCCGATAGTTCAAAAGCAGTCAACGGAATTATGGGCCGCGTAGAACCATCATGGGCCGCGAGGTCTATTATGTTGGACTGTAGGACTTTACTGGGCCAACGACCAAGAACCACACTCCGATTTGAGCCGCGAGAAACGAATCGGGCTACGGATTGGATAGCCAAACCACACCTACAAGGTTCACTTCCTAACAATTGGCTACAAAACCCCCATTATCCTTTAAGATCTATTTTATGTTTCGAATTTGGTTTTGCTTGTAAGTTGCCCACCGGCTAAGTGGAGTTATGAAATTTCATTTTCAACCAAAAAAAAAAAGTGTTATGAAATAAAACACATATTGGCATTTGGTGATTTAAATTGTCGAGTGATAGAAATCACATCACGGTCAGTTTTTTGTCATATCGAATGTTCTGTGATTGAACTTTTTAAGGCAGTGCTCTCCATTCCTTATAATGAGTTCACATCTTTAATAACGGTATTGCAACATCAGAAAGATTATCTACTTAATGAGACAAAGTAGACAAAATGCGTTCTACGTTTACTGATTTGTTGCCAAAACTGACCTAGAGAACATTATATTATGGTTTGTCACCTCTTTGAAATATGAATGGCCAATCAATCTTTTTACTCTTAACAGCGATGATGTTGGGACACTGAATCTGGACATGCACTGCCAAAAGGCAAAGCTGTGATGTATGCATGGGCGAGTGATTATAGAACGGGGAAATTTCAAGTTAAGTGTATGGGAATTTGTGTATGGGGATAGATATCGAAAGATGAAATGCAAATATAATGATAGAATACAACCCCACCAAGGTCCAAAGGACGCACCGCTAATTGAACATGAAGATCAGGATAGATGAAGTTCACCACCAAGGCTTAAAAGACAGAGCACCTACCAAGAATAAAGGATTTTGGGATAAGAAAAGCTCACCACAAAGGCTTAAAGGAAATTCCATCAACCAAGGATAAAGGGCTTCTCGGCTCATCACTAAAGAGTAATCCACTCTCTAAAGATAAAGAGACCAATATAGGAGTAGATAACTCTTTGAAGATATTTGCTCACATAGAGTAAGTTTCCTATATATTCATTCATCAAAGTCTAGTCTACTTTACAATGGAGATGTTTTATCTATTTATAGGAGGACTATGACATAGGAAATAGACAAGTAATAAATAGACATGGGAACTAGCCTAACATTAAAGACTTAGGAACTTAGAACTTTGACTCTTGAAACTTACAAAACATTAAAGACTCCTAAGAAATTAGAAATGCAATTAAATGACTTGGGAACTTGCATTCTTGATTCTTCGATCTTGCAAAATTCATGCTCCCACATTAACTAGAAGATAACCATCTTGAAAGTTCATCAAATGTGCAATGGAAATTATCTATAATAGCCTCCTATTGACAGGTTTTATGATAAACTTCAAAATCAGCAACTAATATAGCGTACTGAGAATTCGGTAACTCTTCATTCGTTAGTAACTCTATAATGCTTGGTAACTCTACCAATAGCCGTCTTCTCAGTAGCATCATTTTATCGATAACTTGACCTGTTGAAGTATGTTATGGCCAAATCCTATCTTGGCTTGAATGAGCATTACTAGTGCCGAGTTGGGTGATAGAGTTGAGTCGGATGCTCTTGCATCATTCTCCTCAAGTTATTTGAGATTTATCATTAAATCTAAGAAATCTTAATCCTCCAAATAAAGAAAAAGGTCTCCCACATTAAAAGTTGCCGATACTCCAAACTCTCCAAGAAGATCAATCTTATATACGTCGTTAGCAATTCGCCTGATAACTTTAAATAAGCCATTAGCTCAAAGCATGAGCTTATTCTTTCGTCAAGATGGAAATCTCTCATTCCTCAAGTGAACTCATACAAGATCACCCGGCTGAAAGTGACCCTTCTTTCGATGTTGATTAGCTTTCTTCTTATAAGACTCATTGGCCTTTTCAATCTTGGATTGAAAAAAAAAAAAAATCAAGCAAGGAGATGGGCTGCACCTTGGGCTCGCGAGCGTTGGGCTGGGTTCGTTGCGGGCTGAGATGGCTGGGCTGAGAACAAATAAAAATTGAAGATGGGTTTTTTTTAAAGAATTTTCTAGGCCTTTTTGCTTTTTTTTAGTGGGCTTAAGGTCGGCCCGGGCCTTTAGCCCAACCCGGACCGACCGGGTCCGAATCAGGTTAGCAGGGCCGGGTTTCTTGACCTGGTCCGAATTATCTGTTTTTTTTTTTCTTTTCTTTTTTATAAAAAAATCATAAAAAATCCAAAAATTCAGAAAATAAAAAAAATTAAAAACATTAAAAAATCATTAAAAATTTGAAATTTCATAAAATTCATGGAAAATTCAGAAACCTGAACATTTATAAAAATTTTCAAAAAAAATATTCGAAAATTTTAAAATATTAGAAATTCCAAAATTTTTTCAAAATTCTCAAAAATTCCAAATTTGTTTTAGAGTTCCCTAAAAAGCTCTAAAATAATTTTTGGACAATTTTCTCTTAAAAAATGTCGGAAAATCATCGGCCTAAGATTGTGCTTAAAATTGAACGAGCCCTCACGGCTTCACCTTAAGGTTTAAATTATCCTTGGATACAATTTCCCTTGATTGCACGTTTATGATGCGATGATTATGGTTTCCCCTTTAGTTTAATTAGGATTGTCATTTATTTATCTCTTAATGTTGGGTGTTTATTTTCGCCTGAAATTTATTTAATGCTTTCTTTAATTGCTAATTAATATTTTGATGATTGCGCACCCACATGATCATCTTACATGTTAGTGGTTAAATCTAAAATCAATCAAAACTACCTGACATAAGTCTTTTTGAAACGAACAAGATTAGGTACCGAAAGGGCACTAGTTGGTTAATTAGTGTAATCAAGTCTTCGACCCTAGGATCTTTGGTTGCGTAGAAAGTGAGGCCCACTCCCATGTCTCGCTTGGTTTCTAGCCGACCCCAATAGGCGAGTGGCGACTCATCATTTGAAGATTTTCATGAACATTCAATGTCACGCGGGATATGGGCTTGTGAGAGCCCATGTCTAATTAAGGGTCCTGGACCCACCCTTTGGACAATATCCCTAAACCTATTTATTGATATTTCTTTCCCCCTCGGGACGAAAAAATAGGTTGCGACAATCTAGCTGAAAGTGACCCTTCTTTCAATGTTGATCAGCTTTCTTCTTATAAGACTCATTGGCCTTTTCAATCTTGGATCGAATTTGCTCATGAAGCTTCTTCATCGATTTAGCTCTTTCTTTTCCATCGAAGCCTACTTGGAAGTTGGATGAAATTGGAATTAAATTGACCAGTGTAAGAGAGTTAATTCCATACACAACTTCAAAAGGTGATCTACCAATAGCATAACTTGGAGATCAATTCTAAGTAAATTCAATATACACAACCTTCAAATCTCAATCTTTTAAGGACTTACTCATCATACTTTGAAGAAGAGTGGTAAGGGTATGATTGGTTACCTCCGTTTAGCCGTCTGTTTGAGGATGACAAGTAGCGTTGAATAAGAGTTGTGTACCAAGCATCATCCATAGTGTCTTTTAGAAATATCTCAAGAACTTGGAATCACAATATGACATGATAGTTTTCAATACTCCATGAAAGTGAATGATATCCTTAAAATATAATTCAACCATATGGAATGCATCATTAGTCTTGTGACACGACATGAAATGAGTCATTTTAGAGAAATGATCAATGACCACCATGATGGTATCTTTTTCCCTTTGAGTTCTCGAAAGAGCCACCATAAAATTCATATTAACATCTTCCTAGGGTTGCAATAGAACTAAAAGTGGAGTATACGATTCTTGATGGAAATGACTCTTTGCTCTTTGATAAGTTGCACACCTCAAGATGATAGCATGCACGTCTTCATTCATCTTTAGTAAATAAAAATGCTCTTTAAGAACTTCAAGAGTTTTGTTAACACCAAAGTGACCAGCCAACCCACCACCATATGCCTCGCGAATCAATAACTCTCAAAAAGAACTATTTGGCACACATAAACGATTTTCCTTAAACAGGAATCCATCTTGGAAAAAATAAGTACCTTGTACTCATTGCTTATAGTTGTCGATGATGTATAAGAACTCAAGATCTTCAGAATGAAATTCTTTCACCGATCGAAAGCCAAGGATCCTAGAATTTAGAATGGCAAGATGGAATATTTCCTTGATAAAGCATCCACTACAACATTAGTGTGGCCTAGTTTGTACTTTGAGATAAAAGAAAAGATTAAAGAGATTCTATCCATTTTGCATGTCTCGAATTGAGTTTGCGTTGGCTGCTATTAAACTTAAGAGCTTCATGATCAAAATGAAGAAAAAACTACTTTGGCCTTAAATAATGACTTTAGTGATCAAGAGTTCTAATAGTGGCATAGAACTCATTGCCATAAGTTGAATAATTATTCTTCGAATCTATCAACTTCTTGTTGATATATGCCAATGGTTTTTGGGTTTAAACGAGAACAACACCAATGCCATCTCCGTTTGTATCACACTCAATTTCGAACACCTTATCAAAGTCAAGATGGGTAAGAATAAAGGACTCCTAAAGTTTTTGCTTGATTACCTCAAAAGCATTTTGAGCAACCTTTGTCCATTCGAAAGAACCATTATTCATGCATTCGATGATTGGAGCCATGATGGTACTAAAATTTTTAACGAATCGCTAATCAAAAGAGAAAAGTCCATGGAAGCTCCTTACATCGGACATGGACTTCGCAATTGGCCAAATCTTCATAGCTTCCACCTTGGATTGATCGATGATGATCCCATCTTTTGAAACCACATAGCCAAGGAATACAATACTTGGAGAGAAGAGCTCACATTTTTTCATTTTAGTATAAAGTTTCTATTATCTCAAGACATTGAAGACTTGTTTCGAGTGAGATATATGCTCTTCTTCATTCCTGTTATAAATAAGAATATCGTCGAAATAAACAACAACAAATTGACTGATAAAAGAATGGAAAACTTCATTCACAAACCTCATGAAGGTACTCGGAGCATTAGATATTCCGAATGGCATAACTAGCCACTCATAAAGGCCTCCTTTAGTTTTGAAAGCTGTCTTCCATTCATCACCTTATCGCATTCTCATTTGGTGATAGCCACTTGGCAAATCTATCTTCAAAAACATAGTTGATCGATATAATTTATCAAGTATATCATTAAATCTAGGTACAAGGTACCTATACTTGATGGTGATGTTGTTGATGGCTCGACCATTCACACATATTCTAAATAAACCATCCTTCTAGGGCATAAGTAGAGCTGAAACAGAACATGGTCTCACACTTCGTCGGACATTTCTTCTATCAATAAGTTTATTGACTTGTCTTTACAACTCCTTCATTTCCTCCTGATTGCATCAATAGGCTAGTTTGTTGGGTAGAGGAGCATCGGGTAGCAAATCAATGTAATTTTCAATATCTCTTATAGGAGGTATGGGTCACTCTATTTCAGACGGCGATCGGAGAGACAAATGTACTTGGCCCTGTTTTTCAGGTTCGATTTTGTTTCAACCGGGTTTTCATTTCTTTATTCATTGCTTCTTGGTGATTCAATTTTGGTTTTTGCTGGGCATAAATCGAATGTGTGAGAGTATAATTGCACTATTTGGATGAGAAGTTCTCATGATCGTGATGAATTTCGAGTCTTTCGTGCCTCGTGGGGCTGTGAGAAATTGAATTCCTCGATTAATATTAGTCTATGAAGTGTGAAGTGAAGGCAGGGTAAAGTCTCTGTAAGAATGCCCTTTCTGGCGCCACTTTTTTTTTCTTTTGTTGAATAACACTACTTTCTCGGCCTCAATCAATTCGACTTCAGTAACTTGATGTTGGTGCAAGCCGGGTGCTTGGCCCGAGACAACGTAAAATTGCACCGGCACCGCTGGGGTGTGCTGTAAGTGTTTAACCGTACTGGGCAACGTTGAATCAATTTTAAATTTTATCAGTCACGATTCATATTTGAATTGTCGGAATGGAAAGTGCTTTATGATGCATTCAAGGGATCCCAAAGTTAACCATTGAGGTTTGTTCCAGTAGCCATCTTATCTACAAGGGAAGAGGGGATTCAAATTCCTACCTTCTTAGGGAGTTGGGGTGGAGGCGCCCTGCAAAAGAATAGGACAAAAAATTTGAAAATGAAAATTAGAGTAGGAATAGAATAGAATCGATAAAAAAAAAAGGATGCCAAAGTTGGAAGTCGGTGACATGATTAATCTAGAATCCATGGCACAAATGATAACAAGCTAGTGAATTGGATGAAAGCAGGCAATCACAGGGCAGGCAATCCCAGGACGCTTGATTCTTGATAAAAGAGAAAGAAGTGTGTGCTACTATCACTGACCTGATTGTTTGTAGAGAGATAACCGGGTTTTATTATTGGGGAGTCTGGGTATTACACTAGCCTCGTTGTATGGATAGGTATCTCCTTTTCGAGTTAACTCTTATTAGCTGCATCGTTTCAGGATTAGACTAAAAATTGTGTCTCTTTGTCGGCAGTGTAGACATGTTGTTCTGGCTTTGTCAGATGTTAAGTTTGACTGAACCTAATGGTCTGTCAATTACCACAGCGGTAGGCTTTGAATGTTTTCAGCTTAGCTCTTAAATTTAGTTAGTGCCACTTAACCTCATGTTCTGACTGTGATGAGAAATTTCATGTACATGTTCGATATTTTTCAGGAAAAGATTTGTATATCCTGAACAAGTTGACATTCTTTGTGATAGTTGCTGTTGTATGAATTGATAGTCCTTTGTCTTCGTGTCCTGAAACAGTGTGAAAATGGGCACATAGCTTGCTCTTCCTGCTGCAAAATGATAAGCAACAGATGCCCTTCTTGCTCTATGCCTATCGGCTACAGATGTTGTGCCATCGAGAAGGTCCTAAAGTCTGTGAGGATGGCATGTCATAATGCAAAGTTTGGCTGCAATCAGGAGTTTGATTACCACATGAAAAATGATCACGAGAAGACATGTCGGTTTACTCCGTGTTCATGTCCCCTTTCAAGTTGCAGCCATGTTGGCTTGTTTAAGAAGTTAGTGGAGCACTTGACTTCCAGGCACGGGGCTTCTCTAACATCCTTTCATTTCAACTTCAACACCTCTCTCTCGGTAAACGTCAAGACGGAGGTGTATCTACTTAAAGAAGAGAGAGAAGATGTTCTCTGTCTTCAAAAACGAACTATAGATCAGGGCAGCAAGATTAAGATCAGTTGCATTGGCCCCTTGCCAAAAGCGGATTATTCGTACGACATAGACGCGAATTACCGGGTAAGCTCTCTCAAGCTTCACGCTTGCACCAAGAGCATTGCGGGCTTTGAATATGATCCGAATCCGGAGCCCTGCCTTTTGGTGCCAAAAGGGTTCTTCGATGATGCCTCGGGCCTCAAGCTTGAAGTGTGTATTTGGCGTGGAGAAGCAAGAGATTAATGTCTTTCATTTTTTTGGCCAAAAATGCTATTGATTTGTCGATAGATACTTTCATCGTAAAAAATCAACTAAGTTGTTGTTGTCTAGCTTCAAAATTTTCACCAACAAGACATTTTTTTATGGACAGATAAATTGTATTCAAATAAATTATCAGCGATTTATATAAACTGTTTGGTGAATTTAGTAAAGCAGATTTATGGGTGATTAAACAACTTTTGTGACCCAAATAATTGCAGCTTGCGAAGTGTTAGTAGGTACATTGCCCTTGGCATTCGATGATTGATTTAAATGAGTGAATGAGAGAAATAACATCGTAATCAGTGTTCTTGACAAGAACAATAGTGTCAAAGTCGGATCTCATGTTTTCGGGTGTTCTGCAATGCTCTACATCTCTTATGAACGGTTTATGCTATGATGACGAAGGTTTGGAGTTTGTTTCACTTTTACCACTTTATTTTGTTTCTTTTTATCCCCACTTTTATTAGACACAATGTCATTTATTTTAAATATATAAAGGTGTTCCACTTTTACTTATTTATCTTTTATCTTTTTTTTTTGTCGAAAATAGTAGATTTTATTTCTTCAGTTCAGGTAGAAGTGCCATAAAACGGCATACAAGTTTCAGCATTTAGCATCTCTAAAAGACAAGTGGTGTGGAGGGGAAATATGACCCAATTTGCAGGTAAGCTTTTCTTTCTATGGGCCTTTGCGACCCAATTTGCTACGCAATTTTTCTCTCGTCGACAGTGGGCCAGCGTTAGACATGGGAATGAATGGGCCTGCAGTCTGGCTCGGGTGATACGTGCGTGCACCTCCTAGTTAATATGATCTATAGCTATGCAGATCAAGTTTACCAGATCAGTTCTATCTGTCTCGAGGAAGATGGTACTTTTACTTATTTATCGAGAGTACCAAACTTGACGCTGGTTTTCTACCTCTTTGGAGCATGAGAAAGCATTAAGAGGGTTATCGCGGCAATAATTCTATGTCTTTTTGTTGATTGCGTTTTATATGACAAACCGATTCAATAAAAAGATATCCAACAAAAACGAATCAATTTGCCAACATTCATAGAAGCACCATTGTTAAAGATCAAAATTAAATTCTCCTGATGTATTTTAAAATTACTGATAAAAGTTGTCTCAAATGTGACAAATAAAAAATTCGTACAATCCAAAAACTGACTTCAATTATAAGTATCAAGATCATTACTAGATGTCCATAAAAATTCGTTAAATCATTCGAAACTTTTTTGTGTAAAATCAAACAAGTAATAAAATAGACTAATTTTGACCCAAAAATAGAAATAAAATATACGAATATCTTAAGCAAATCAACCTTGATATAATGTCCTAAAATTAAAGATAAAATGAAACGAAATCATAACATCCTAAGTAGTCGTATATAACATAAGCCTCGCAAGTTAGCCTAACAAATTGGAAGGGAAAAAACCAGGACAGTGATGGCGAAATCCTCGGTGGACCGAAAAGACGATGGCGACGTACCCAGGAGCTCCGTGCTTGGCAGGAGGCGCCGCTTTCTTTCCTCCGGCCATCAATCGGGACACGGAGAAGATAGCCGGAGCCGGAGCCGGAGCCGATCAGAGTTCCCGGAAAGGTACGGGGACGAGTACTCGGACGGTCGTAGATGGTCCCCTCCATGTGGCCGGACGGTTGGGTCACTGCAGTTCACTCTCACGGACCCAGATGTGCTTAGCTGCGCAGTCTGTGTCGAGCCCTTGACGATCCCCGTTTTCCAGGTTCAATTTTCATTTCTTAGTCGATTTGCTTTTTGGTGATTCGATCGTGGTTGTTGCTGGGTGCGAATTGAGTGAGTGAGAGCAGAATTGCAGAATTTGGATGAGAAGCACGCATCTTTCTGATAAATTCCGAGTCTTTCGTGCCTTGTTGGGGGTTGCGAGTGAATATTTTTCTTTTTGGGTCAAATTGTTAGTGAAGTTGAGCTACTCGATTAGTATTAGTCTCTGCATGTAAATTGAAGGCAGAGTAAGGTCTCTGTTAGGACGCCCTTTTCTTGCTTCATTTCTGGTCGAAATATGTCGTCTTCTCAGCCTCAATCAATTCGATTTCGGTAACTTGATCGTTGACAAAAGACGTGTGGTTGGCCTGAGACATGACCAGATCGTGCTGGCATCCTCTGGGGTGTGCTGGTAGTAGTAAACCTTACTGAGAAATGTTGAATCATTGTTAACTGTATTAGTTGAGTCGTGTTAGAATTGTCACGATGGGAAGTTTTTTTTGGTGCTCTTAGGGGATCCCAAAGTTGGAAGTTGGTGTCTTGACTAATGTAGAATTCTGGGCGCTAATGGTAACAAGCTAGCGATTTGGATGAAAGTAGGCTATCAATCTTTAGGGTCTTAGGAAACGGAATGGAAATTCCCTGACCCATATGTAACTGAGAGCTGGGTGGCTTAGATTTATGTTATATGAAACGCATTTCTCTTTTGGTGCCATCTTTGAACCCTTCCACCTGGGAAGTGGAGGAAAGTTGGTTCACATAAAAGGTAAAACACCTTTAGGATCCCCGATCATGAAATTTCTGCATCTTTTTACGATCGCTTTACTGTGAAATGTCTGCGTCAGTGATAAACCAAGGATGGTAGCCTGATCAGAATCCACCAATTAGCCATGCTAAAACTGGCTCTGCCTGACTCTTTCAGCCCTTCTCTTGATATGTAATTAGTCCTGACAAGGAAGTTTCTTTTAGTTTGTATGCTTTTGTGTGGACTAGGAGTGCTTCTGAAATTCATGTTCAAAGCATGTATATCTCGCTAGATGGGGACTTTCATGGTTTAGTTTATCCCCAGGTCATCTTTCTGCCAACAGATATTTTTTTGTCTTTTGTCTCTAATCACTAAGCCTCACAGGAAGCTTGATTCTTGACAATGAGAGTTGAAGAAGGGTGTTTTCAGAAAAATAACAGGCTTTCGTTATTGGGTTGTCTCGTTAGTACACTAGCCTTGTTGTATTTTTTTTTTCGGACCACTAGCCTTGTTGTATGGATGATCTCTTTCCAGAATTAAACTAAAAATTGTCTCTTTGTTGGGATATCTATGATGGCTTTGTCAGATGTTGAGGATGACTGAACCTACTGTAGTGTCAATTATCACAGAGGTAGATAATTTTTTTTCACCTTGGCTCTTATGTTAGCTTGTGCTGCTTAATCACATGTTGTTATTGTCATGAGTAAATTCCATGTACATGTACAGCGTTTTCAGGATAAGATTTTGTATATACTGAACAAAGTGGTGTTCTTTGTGATAGTTTCTGTTGAGTCTCAACTGATAGTACTTTTCTTCAAATGATGAAACAGTGTGTTAATGGGCATATAGCTTGCTCTTCCTGCTGCCAAAAGATCGGCAACAAATGCCCTTCCTGCTTTATGGCTATCGGCTACAACAGGTGCTGTGCCATTGAGAAGGTCCTGCAGACTGTCCAGATGGCTTGTCAAAATGCGAAGTTTGGCTGCAATCAGAAGTTTGGTTACCACATGAAAAATGACCACGAGAAGAAATGTCCCTTCGCTCCTTGTTCATGTCCCTTTTCAAGTTGCAACCACATTGGCTCGTTTAGGATGTTAGTGAATCACTTCAGCACCAAGCATGGGGCTTCTCCGACATCCTTCCGTTTCAGCTTCAGCACCTCTCTCTTGATGAACGTTGAGACGGAGGTCTGCTTGCTTAAAGAAGAAAGAGAAGACATTCTCTTTGTCTTGAAAAATGAAACCGTAGACCTAGGCAGCAAGATTAAGATCAGTTGCATTAGCCCCTTGCCAAAGGCAGCTTATTCGTATGACATCGTTGCAAATTCTCGGGAAAGCTATCTCAAGCTTCACACTTGCACCAAGGGAGTTCCAGACTCTGGATATAATCCCAATCTGGAGGCCTACCTTTTGGTGCCAAGAGGGTTCTTCGACGATCTCTTAGGCCTTAAGCTTGAAGTTTGCATTTGGCGTAGCGAAGCAAGAGATTAATGCAGTTGAGTTTTTCGTTCCTTCAGTTTTTTTTGCCAAATATACCATTGATTTGTCGATAGAAACAATTGTTATAAATGAGCAACTGAATAAGTGGTGTTTTGCTTCAAATCCTTTACCCTCAAGACATTTCTCAATTACACAGATGAACCATATTTAGAAGAATGTCCTGTTTCTTTCTTAAGAGAGATTTATGGATATCTAGACCACCTATGTGACCCAAATTAATTGTTGCTTACAAAGTGTTATGAAATATACCGCATTTGGCATTTGATGATTTAAATTGTGGAGTGATGGAAATAACATCGCAATCAGTGTTCCGTCGTATTGGATGTTCTGCGATTAAAATTTTTAAGGCAATGCTCTCCATTCCTTATAATGAGTTCACATCTTTAACGATGATATTGCAACCTCAAAAAGATTGTCTCGTAGTGAATATGCTGTCTCGTAATGAATCATATTCACGACCCACCAATTTTGTCTACTTAATTAGTCACAGTAGACAGAGTGTGTTATACATTTACTCATTTGTTAATGGTGCCATAACCAACCTAGCATACTGTTTCCACCTCTTTGGAACATGAGAAAACATCAATCTCAAGGAAATAATAATAATAATAATAATAATAATAATAATAATAATAATAATAATAATAATAATAATAATAATAATAATAAGATTGAAAGGCGAGCCTGAGGAAAATATTTTCTTTATCGAACAACGAAAAATATCTTCTAGTTTATTTTCAGGCTTTAGCCGAACATTGGAAAATATGATTATTTTCTTGGAAAAATGGTTTTTCAAGAATATTAATTTATTTTGATGATACGAGACGAATCGGATATGTGTCATTAAATTTAAATTACATAAAAATTAGGTCAGAGTGGGTTAAATGGATCAATATGAGTAGGACTATTTTCGACCCGATCCGGCCCACCCATTTGACAACCCTATTTCACATTGAGATAAAGAAAAGTAGAGTTTGTTTCCGTAAATTCGGGATGGATCAAAAGTGGGTGCTAATAGCACTCTGCTTATCTTCTATACAAAATGAGAAAAAAATAATGAAGATCCTAACAGTTCCAATGAGCCCTATTAGGAATATACCACTGAAATTGAAAGAAAATTAGTCATATGTACCGAAATCAATTATCCCATCCCCAATTTTCACAAAATTTACCAATTAGTATCACCAATCATCGCATGAATCTAACGAGACAGCGCTCTCTGCGGTTTTCCCTGCTTTCCTGCTCGTTTCTTGAATGAGTGAACATTATGATCAAATCTCCTCTAACGTTGTCTCTAGCTTCCTCTTTGCTTTTTATTCGGGCTTCCTCTTCCATTCATCTTAGACGCGGCTTCTACCTACCCAGAAAAAAAAAGAAGAAGACAGAAAATGACTCACATGTGATAAAATCTTCAAAATTGCGGATCATTCAAAATCAATGCATGGTGGATCGAAACCCAATTCGTTCGAAAAGGTGTGTTCAATCCTCACCTTATATTAATCTAGAGAAGGATGAATAGACTGATTTTAAAAACTTTAACAAATTTGCAGAAAGTGTTAGTGACTTTGTAAACATCATGTCAAGCAAATGTTTTAATTAGCGTGAATCAACTTGTGTGTGAATGCAAGTAAGAGCAAGAGAAAACTGGAGCATATAACAATATGTAGTGATTTAATTTTATTTCCAAACTTACGTCCATTGTCCACATTAATAGCCACAAATCGGATTGGATTGCACTAGTAATCTGTTAGCTAAGTTACAAAAAGCACACACTGATTTATTAGTTGTTATCACTCATGTACAATTGATCTTTCGTACAATTACAAGCCAAAAAGAATACAACGGTCAAGATCATAAGAGAACGAAACACTTCTGGCTAGAAACACAGCTTTTAGCAGATTTCAGGATTTTTGTTTCTGTACATCTAATGTATGGCCTTTGAGATCTTCTCTTTTATAGAAGTACCTTCAATCTTCCCATTGGAGATGTCTTAGAAAAGTAAGGAGCCGTGAATTGCCCACACAATCCTTTATACTGAACATTTGCAGGTATCCCGAAAAAGGGCCTATTGCTATCTTGTCATTGATGGCTCTCACAGGTTTGTCAGAAAGCCTATTTCCGTTACTCTACATCTTTCAATTCTTTTGATGCGCATTTGGCTATATTGGACTTCTACAATAATTATCTAAAAGGTCATTGCTCCAACGTCACCAATGACATGATATTTTTAGCATTGATACAACCATTTGTCTTTAGCCAATCTTTAAGTCCAATGGTGTTGTTTTACGACAGCTTTTACCTTCCTGAATATCACTTCTGCCTTTTGTATATTAACACAAATATCTACAACTATCATAGTAGTCATTATACTTTAGGATGATTTTGAGATCATCAAAATTCTTTGAAATGTTTCTCCAACAAGTACTTAGCGCTCAGTTACTTGAGCCCATATCAGCAAGGTTCGCACTCTGTGATGCCCCTCTTATGACGAGAGTGAGAGATTCCAGCTTCCTTTTTGTATATGAAGGCAACCAGCCACCCGTTGAAGGTGTGTGGACAAATATTGGAAATATCCTACATTCAAGAAAATATTCAGTGGTTTGATATCACCATATCAACATCCTACATGGCATAAATTTTTTCACTCATAGCCAATGACATCTTGACAAGTGTTCACGTATCCATGTCAGCAACTGACTTAGAATTCAAGTAAAAATCTCCTCTCTCTTCCTTCTCCATTTATGGCCGTTGACCTCCACTCCTCCTTGGCCATCGCCACCGGCAGAGTAGCACTAGTCCACGGTTTTTTTCTTTTTTCAAATTCGACTTATAGTTTTTTAAAACATGAAAAGTTGTGTTTTTTAAAACATAAAAAAGTTGGGGAGAAGGACATTGGAAGTGCCAAAAATTATGTACAGCACTTATTTTAGAGCTAAGAGTTTTTTTTTCTGATCACTTAAATGTCATTTTAAAAAAAAAACATTCACTTAAGTGCCAACTCCGATCCAGGTAGCTAAAAATCCAACAAACTATATTTTATTGATTTCTCAATCCTACATGACTTACCAACATGCCTAATCAATACATAACCCTTAAACAATGTTGTGTAAACAAGTTGATTAGTGATTATTCAAGTGCTAAAAATTATAAATATGAATTGTTTAAGTGTCAATTATTATTAAAAGTGATCATTGAAATGTTAATTGTTATTAAAAAGTGATCACTTCAATACTAGTCATTATTAAAAAAACGATCACTTTAGTATCAATCTCAATAAAAAGTGATCATTGTGTGGTGTCGTTTTGGACGTTTACGTGGATCAGAATTTTCAAAAAATATACCAAGTCATATTAAAATTTTAATTATAATGCCGTGCGATGAGTTTAGCTAGAATATCTCATCAAAGGTATTTAAGTGATTTTTTTTCTCTAATTTAACACTTAAGGGTACGTATGGTAACGCTTATGTGCTCGTGAACAATTTTAGCTGAGAAATGATTCTTTTTTATTTATTCCTGGGAACAATTTCTGAGCATTTGAAGGCGTTTGATAATTGTCCAAAAATTTTATTCTCGGGATAGAAATGTGTTTGGTAAGACCTTAAAATTTCTAGTCCAAAATATTTTATGTTAATTTTGTAATGATTTAAATACATTTTTCTCTCTTTTTTTTCTTTTTCCTTTTTCATCTTCTTCTTTTTTAAGTTGCCAGCGATTGGCTAGACGAGGGCCGACGCCCTTGTCAGAGCATCGTCGGCCCCTGACGACACCAAGCCACAGTGAGGCTTGCCGGCCCACTTCTAGGCCGGTGTTGCCTAACCAAGCCGACGCTGACCTAACGATGGGCAAGCAAGGCCGAGCCCCACCCAACCACGGCGAGGCTCTAGCCGGCGAGGACGTCGGCCCTCATTTGGCCCGTCATTGGCCGGTCGCCAACCATCGGCCATGGCCGAGGTGGCAACCAACCAAACAGAAGAAGAAGAAAAGGAAAGGAAAGAGAAGACAAAGAAATTAAAAGAATTTGACTTTGATTCTGTAATTGTTCCTAGGAAAAAAGAAGTTTTTTCTGTTCCAAATTCTTAGGAACAACATATTTATCAAATGGATTTTTATTCAAAATTTACTCTTAAGAACAAAAGAACAAAACTTATTACTATTTGGCAAGTTGCCAAACAAACCCAAAGTGAGTCGGCAAAAATTCCCAACACTAAAGTGAGCACCATGCACAACTTTTGGCACTTTAAGGTCATTCTCCCTAAAAACTTGTATCAATTCAAACATAATTTTTCCCTATTTTTATTCAACTTTTATGTATCAATAGTTTTCACTTTTCAATTTTCTTTCTTCCTTAAAAATATGACATTTATTATCCAATTATTTTCCTTTGAGAGTCCTTGGAGAAATGCCAAAATTACTATATGTTATTGTCATATTGAGACTTTGTAGGATCCCACCTTAAAATCTGATTCCAATTTTTCCCATTTATTTTGCCTAACGTGTTTGCCATGAGAAAGCCATCCCAAACCGCGTATTGTATTGTTCTGACAGTTTCCATTTGGGTATTTCCCAATCAACTCCATAATGAATCTTGGCATCCATTAATTAGAACTTAATACATGAAAGCAAGAGTCAAAACCCAGCCACAGAGGTAAGTATTGCAAATATAAAATCCTGAAGTTATAAGCTTTCGACTACCAAACTGATTACAAACTTAAAGTGGCAACGGCAACTACTTTATACAAAACCCAACCATCACAGCAAGCCCATCTTTCCATGCTTATACAGTTCAGCACAATACATGAAAGTGGTGGTCTTGCAAAGGATACCAAAACCATACTCGAAAGTCTAATTGCTGCGCAAATCATTAATTGCCAGGCATCAAATGAAGCAGCCGTCACCAAATGTTTTCACGCAATCAAAATAGAAAGTCCAGATCATTTCCAATGCTCAAATCAAAACGTGGAATTACAGGGACTCTTCCCCCAGTTAAGTTTTACAAGTAAATCACAGTGCAATCAGAGGTTTTTAATGCCACACTTAATGCCATAACTGAAAAAAGAATTCTAGCAACTGCAATTTGGGCAACTTGTAGATCATTTCAGAAGAATATGTTTACTCCTAACGAAAAGGAAAAGCTACAAATCACAGACAAAAGGCAATTGAACAATGACCACGCCAACCCAAATTGCAGTTTCACACCCAACAATGTCTCATTAAATCGAATTTATTGAACTACAAGTAATCTATCAGATGAATATGAAGTACCTGGGCAGATTTGGACTCTGACTAAAGGACCGACTCCAGATTCGAAATTCTTGTTGCCAAAGTATCGAATTTCTCCTTCATCTACATCAATCCAAGCAAGCAACACCCACTCATACATCAATCCAAGCAAGCAACACCCACTCATATTCATGATCAAAAGGCGAAAAGGGAATTTCAATAAGTTATCGAAATTACACGTACCCCAGAAGAAAGAGCATAGTGGTCCGCACCAACAGTGAAATCGCAGCACCTGTCGCCAGCTGAGAGAGGCGAGTAAGCTGGGTTCGTGAGGAAGGAAGAGAGGTGAGGAAAAAGAGAGAGGCAAGGGGAAACAAACTTCAGCAAGGAGCACCAAAGTTGAGAGAAGATCTCAGAAGAGCTTGAAGCACGACTAAGAGTGTCAATGATCTACTGGGTTTTATTTCAAGGGCTCTGTCATAAAAAGGGCAAATTTGAGTTTGCAATATCTAAGTGAGGGTAAGATGGCAAACTAAAAACTTTCATTAATTCAGACCTCGGCATTTCGAAAAAGCAACAAAGCCAACGCTGATTCAAGGACAGACGGAAAAAAAAACAGAAGCCGGTTCAAGGCTGCTTTAGCTAAATGGCCCTTGGGGAGGCAGCCTCGGAGGACTTGGAAATGCTTGCATTTTATAAATGAGCTCCCAAAATGCTTGCCATACACATTTGTATGTGGCCATTTGGCCAAGAGCCTTAAAGCTAAGTTTGGTAGTTTAGATTTGAGCCCCGATAAGATAAGTGTTTAAGGATGTTCTCCTCATATGCCTAGACATCTCCAAATTAATGTCGGATAAGAAATCCGAGAGAGAGGGTAGGATAAAAGCTAATTAGGTTAGAAAAAATTATTTAAAAACTTGACAAAATGAGAATCGTCATTTACTTTATCGGCAAACACTAATCAATCACAAATAATCACTAGAGTTTGCCCTGATAACCACCAATTTCTCATGAGAAGGGAGAGGTGGAGAGAAGGGGGAGGTGGGAGATTTGTATCCCCACCTTCTCATGGGGATAGGGGTAGGGATGATTTTAGATGTGGATTTTGACTCTCAGCCTATAAGGAGATAGAGCAAAAGTTTGAGAATGAGAATTAGAGTAGAAATAAAATAGAACGACAGAAAAAAATATCATAAATCTTTTCAAACCAAATCTACGTATAAATAACTTCTATAAAAATTTGTGCGAACAAATTTAAAAGCTTGAAATGGGATAGTTTATGCAAAGAGGAAACATCTTGGGCAAAATTAGCGAGGGAAAAGAGTTAGAAAAGTCCTAAACCTATTACATTTATGCTAATTGAGTCCTAAACTTTTTAATGGTGCTAATTGAATCCTAAACCTTTTCACTTGGTGCTAATTCAGTTCTAAATCTTTTAATAGTACCAATTTAGTCATAAAACTTTTGACTTTGTGCTAATTCAGCTCTTTTGGTTAATTATGGCTAAGTACAGAATTTGCATTAAGTCAAAAGATTTAGGACTAAATTGGCATTAATTCAAAAGATTTAAGACTAAATTGGCATCATTAAAAGTTTTAGGATTGAAGTGGCACCAAATCAAAAGGTTTATGACTAAACTGGCACCAAATCAAAATGTTTAGGACTAATTTAGCACCATTAAAAGGTTTATGACTAAATTAACACCAATGCAATAGGTAGGACTTTTCTGATACTTTTCCCAAATTGGTGGTGTCTTGTAAAATCCATATTGATCGTCCCAATGTAACTTCTCTTTTGTATATAGAACTACAATGTGGCCAACATTAATGTAACATTATCTCTGGGACTGCAAAATCATACTTGCTAGAACAGCTACAAAAGGTAACATGTGGTTGATCACAAGGTCACCAACTCAGCAAATTAGCATGCCTTGAATGTGGACGTAGTTAGGTGGACACTTTAATAGCGGACTCGCATACAGCATAGCATTGGCTTTCCATCCAATAAGAACTTTTAAAAAAAAAAATGTCAAGTCATAAACATCAGTTCATTTGTTTTTCTTGTTGATGCAAAAGACTCCAAGCTGCTCTTAGTGCGGCTGTGAAGTCACATAATATCGACATTAGACTCGAGACAGCCCAAACAAGTGGACACTAACATTGTAGAGGAAGTCCTTGAGTAAGCATCGTGCTTTTACTCATTTGTAGACGATGGTGTTGGTCATCTTCGATTGCGGCCACCTTGGTGGTGGTGGTGGCGACAATACTTAAATCTAGGATTTTTAATTTCGGTCTTTTGATAAAATTGAACTTTTTATTTATTTTACAGCCTTATCCTAATGTGTACCAAATACTTGACGGTATTAAATGTTGGTGGCGTGAATATGCAAAAAAATAAAAGTAGGGAAGAAAAAAGAGGGCAAGCAAGAATTTTTACGTGGAAAACCCTTTCGGAAAAACCACGCTGCCACGCTAGGCAATCTCTTCACTATCAGTATCAGCATTACAACTATAAAAGAAATTGCCCTATTTATAATAGGAGTCTAGGGCATACATAATTAAATATGGAAACTACATGTATGCCATTAGCAGTAATATAAACTTTATTTCCTTTATGATCTCAGGATGGGTGATCTACTGGGAAATACCTACCCACAGTAATATTTTTTCTCCATCAGACTCCACAATTTCGTCAATCTCCCACTTGGAAGCTGATCTTCAAAAAACAGCAATAATCTTTTATAGTCTTCATCTTTTCAACCCAAATTGTCCTAGTGCAGCGGCCCTCTCATCACTTACCATGGGAGGCCAACTAAGACAATGCATAACCTCAGTTTCTCAATGGTGACAACCTTTGTTAACATATCTGCTGGATTTTCTACACCAAGAATCTTCTTTAATGACAATATCCTGTTATCTATCAACTAATGAATTTGATGATATTTTAACTCAATGTGTTTTGTCCTTGAGTGAAATACCGGATTCTTTGCAAGACAAATATCAGTTTGATTATCACTGAAAAGAACACTGTTATCTTGCTCCTTGCCTATCTCCTTTAGAAAATTTTTCAACAAGATCATCTCCTTACCAGCTTCAGATATAGTTACATACTTTGCTTTAGTGGTTGAGAGAGATACACAAGTCTGAAGTCTAGACATTCAACTAATTACAGTGCCACCTAAAGTAAAAACATAACCCGAGGTGCTCTTCCTATTATCCAAATCACCACCAAGAATTGCATCAACAAAACCTTGTAAAGTTGCATTATTTTTCATAAAACATATGACATACCTGAAGTGCCTTTCAGACATCTTAATAACCACTTTACAACTTCCCAATGTTTTATTCATGGATTTGCCATGTATCTGCTCACAACTCCCACTACATGAGCTATGTCTGGTCTAGTACACACCATTGCATACATTAAACTGCCAACGGCTGATGCATAAGGCACTTTAGCCATATACTCCCGCTCTTCATTCGTCTTTGGTGACTACTCCTTTGAAAGCTTGAAGTGACTTCCTAAAGGAGTACTTCTGGGCTTTGCATTCTGAACTCCGAATCTGTCAAGCACTTTTTCAATGTACTTTTCTTGAAATAACTTTAGAATTCCTTTAGATCTATCCCGCGTGATCCTCATCCTAAGAATCTGATTCGTTGCGTCCAAGTCCTTCATCTCAAACTCTTTTGACAATTGCTGCTTTAGTATGTTGATCTCTCTCATGCTAAATCTTGCAATGAGCATATCATCCACATACAACAACAAAATAATATAGCAGTCATCAAATTTTTTGAAATAACAACAGTAATCCATGTCACTTCTAGTGAACCCGTTACCACACATAAATGTGTCAAATTTTTTGTACCATTGTCGAAGAGCCTGTTTTAAGCCATACATACTTTTCTTCAATTTGTAGACATAATTTTCTTTTTTAGGATCTTGAAAACCTTCTAGTTGTACCATATAAATATTCTCCTCCAAATTACCATAGATGAATGCAGTTTTAACATCTAGTTGCTCTAGATATAAATTCTCGGCAGCAACAATACTCAATACTGACCTGACAGTAGTCAATTTCACAATTGGAGAAAAAATCTCTGTATAGTCAATTACTTCTTTTTGCTGAAACCCTTTTTACTACTAACCTTGCTTTGTACCTCTTGCTGCCATTAGGTTCTTCTTTGACCCGATACACCCACTTGTTCTGCAATGCCTTCTTCCCATTTTGTAACTGAGTTAACACCCAAGTTTTGTTTTTCTCGAATGAATCCAACTCATCCTGCATTGCTAACTCCCACTTAACAGAATCTTCAACCTGCATTGCTTCCGAAAAATTTTCTAGTTCACTAGTGTCAGTCAAAAGCAAATAGTGTAATGACGGAGAATATCTTTGTACAGGTTTAAGTGTTCTACTAGATCTTCTCAAAGTGGGATCAAGTGTACGTGATTCTTGTTCAGCAACAGTTTTAGGAATTTCAACTATAACACTTTTAGAATTCTCTTTCAATTCAATTTCTGTATTCTCCACTAAATTTTCCTTCACTAGATTCCGCCATGGATTTGTCCTTATACAACATATTCTCATTGAACGTAACATCAGCAGTTCTTATTATTTTTCTATTTTGTTCATCCCAGAACTGATAACCAAAATATTCAAAACCATATCCAATGAAAAAACACTTTTTAGCTTTTGCATCAAGTTTATCTCTATTTTCAGAATCTACGTGGAAATAGGAAACACAATCAAAGACTTTTAGATGCAACAGATTTACCTTCTTTCCACTCCATTCTTCTTCTGGTAACTTAAAATTAAGTGGAACCGAAGGTCCCCTATTAATTAGATATGATGTTGTATTAATTGCATTTGCCCAAAACATCTTGGGTAATCCTACATGCAACCTCATACTTCTTGCACGCTCATTCAAAGTTTTGTTCATCCTCTCAGCAACTCCATTTTACTACAGTCTAATGGGAACCGTTCTTGTCATTCTGATTCGGTTCTCTACACAAAATTGCTTGAATTCCTTGCTGTCATATTCACTGCCATTATCGGACCTTAGACATTTAATTCTCAGGCTAATCTCATTCTCCACTTTAGCTTTCCATCTTTTGAAAATAGTAAACACGTCAGATTTATTTTTTAGAAAATAAACCCATACCTTTCTAGTGGAGTCATCAATAAACGTGACATAATAATGCAAGCCTCCAAGGGATTGCAAAGGAGCTGGGCCCCACACATCTGTATGCACCAACTCTAATTTTTCTTTCTTTGGTTCTTTTCCAATCTTCGAAAAACTAACGTGTTTATGCTTACCCATAACACAATCTTCACATAGACCAATATCTATGCACTTCAAATCAGACAATTTTCCCTTAGATGCTAATATCTTCATTCCTTTTTCGCTTATATGTCCAAGTCTGTGGTACCATAATTTAGAATCAATTTCCGATTCGGCAATTGCTGCAATTTCTCTATTGATTTCAGTCACGTAGAACGTTTTTGACTTTGTTCCACGTGCTACAACCAGAGCACCTTTAACAATTTTCCAAGAGCGATCCCCAAAAATAGTCCCGTAACCTGTGCTGTCTAGTTGACTTATAGAGATCAGATTTCTCTTAGTAGATTTTATATAAATATCATCATTTCCCATAATATCCAAAGGTTCATCATCAGCAAGATAAACATTTCCAAATTTTCCAGCAACAAAATTGTGCATTAATTCTTTGCATGAAGTAGAGTGAAACGACGCACCTGAGTCAAGAATCCACAACTCAATTGGACTGTCAATGCTCAAAATTAAAGCATCACTATTTTGTGTCTCTTCAAAAGTTACATTCACGGATTTTTTTTTCTCTTGATTTCGATCTCGATATTGAATTTTCTTCTTTGGAGCTCTACAATCTCGTTTCAGATGTCCCTTCTTTTTGCAATTCCAGCAAATAATTTCACCACAAGATCTTGATTTGCTTCTCCCTCTGGACTTTGATCTACCATGGTACTGGTTTCATCCCCGTTGATTGCTTCTCCCTCTTCCTTCAATATTTAATGTAGCACCCGAAAATTCACCCAATTCTTTTCTACAAATATCCTCGCTAAGAATCAAATCTCGGATTTCTTGAAGCTTGAACTTTTTCTTACCAGACGAACTGCTCACTGCAGTCACAGTTGCACTCCAACTTTCAGGTAGAGAAGATAATAAAATTAAAGCCTTCACCTTGTCATCAAATTTGATATCCACCGAACTCAACTAAGTCGTGATCATGTTGAATTCGTTGATGTGATTTGTCACAGAAGCACCCTCGTCCATCTTCAAATTGAAAAGACAACGCATCAAATATACCTTCTTTGATGCAGAAGGCTTCTCGTACATGTTAGACAACGCCGCCATCAAATCCACCATTGTCACCTCATTAGCAATGTTAAAAGCAACATTATGCACCAATGTAAGACGAATTAAACCTAGAGCTTGTCGATCTAACAATTCCCACTCTACTTGCTTCATAGATTCTGGTTTTTCTCTAGATAGAGGTTGATGCAAGTTCTTCTGATACAGCATATCCTCAATCTGCATCTTCCAGAAACCAAAATCCTTGCCATCGAACCGATCAATCTTCACATTTCCTTCGTCCATATTCGGTCCTACTGTTTCGCCAAAACCATGCTTTGATACCAGTTGTTGGGGGCGCGAATATGCGAAAAATAAAAGTAGGGAAGAAAAAAGAGGGCAAGCAAGAATTTTTATGTGGAAAACCTTTTCCAAAATCAAGAAGGGAAAAACCACGATGTTGCACTAGGCAATCTCTTTACTATCAGTATCAGCGTTACAAGCTTAGGATTACAAAGCTTCAGCGTTATAACTATAAAAGAAATTGCCCTAATTATAACAGGAGTCTAGGGCATACATAATTAAATATGGAAACTACATGTATGCCATTAGCAGTAATATAAATTCTATTTCCTTTAATATCTCAAGATGGGTGACCTACTGGGAAGTGCCTACCCACAATAATATTTTTTCTCCATCAGACTCCACAATTCCATCATTAAATACGTCCACATTACCATTTGGGGAGTTTACTATCCCATTTTGTCCAATCTTATCCCTGTCTTTGTCCTGGCCATTAAGCACAGCCCTAGAGGTTCGAAGGGCTTTGCAAACGTGTTATCAAGCGCAGCGGAGGACCATCTACCCACGTAAATACAAATATGCTCACAAATTAGAGAGTGAGAAGTACACATAAAGTACATCAGGACAATGATGGCGAAATTCTCGGTGGACAGAGAAGACAACGACCTCGTATGTCTACTCAGCAGATCCTGGCTTGGCAAGGGGCGCCGCCTTAGGCGCCGCTTTATTTCTTCTGGTCACCAATCGGCACAAGCAGAACGTAGCCGCAGCCGAAGGGAAGCCGTTGAAGAAGAAGAGGGCGGCAGAGAAAAAGAGGAAGACGGACGTACGGACAGCAACCGGAGAGATGAATTGAACCCAAGCGAAAAAGAATTAGAACAGGATGAAGACCGATCAGTGTCCATGAAATGGTATGGAGACGAGTTCTCGTACGGTCGTACTTGGTCCCTTCCATTTGGCCGGAAGGTTGGGTCATTCGAGTTCACGCTCATGGACCCAGATGTGTTTGACTGCGCCGTCTGTTTTGAGCCCTTGACGAGCCCTGTTTTTCAGGTTCAATTTTCTTTCATCCAGGTTTTCGTTTCCTTGTTGATTGCTTGTTGGTGATTCGATTGTGGTATTTGCTGGGCATAAATCGAATGAGTGAGAGCAGAGTTGCACCATTTGGATGAGAAGCTTGCATGTTCCTGATGAACTTCAAGCCTTCCGTGCCTTATTTGGGTCGTGAGTGAAATTGAGCTCCTCCATTAATGTTAGTCTCTGCAATGAAGTGAAGGCAGAGTAAAGTCTCTGTAACGATGCCCTTTCCAGCGCCGTTATTTTGTCAAAATACTACCTTCTCGTCCTTAATCAATTCAATTTCATTTACTTGATGCTGGCGAAAGCTGCGTGCTTGGCCTTTGGCCTGAGACAACACAAAATTGTACCGGCACCTCTGGGGTGTGCTGGAAGTGGTTAACCTTATTGTGCAACGTTAAATCAGTGTTAAATATTATTGGTCGCGATTCTCGTTTAAATTGTCGGGATGGGGAATGCTTTATGGTGCACTCAGGGGATCCCAAATTTGGAAGTTGGTGTTGGGATTAATGTAGAATCCAAGGCGCAGATGATAACAAGCTAGTGAATAGGACGAAAGCAGGCAATCTATCTTTAGGATCTCGATAAAACAGAGTAGTTGTTCTTTGACCCATATGTAGCTGAGAGCTGGCTGACTTAGAATTATGCCATATGAAAAGCATTGCTCTTTTGGTGCCATTTTTTGAGCCCTTCCACCTGGGAAGTGGAGGAAACTTGGCTCATGTAAAAGGTAAAACACATTTAGGATCACCGATCATGAATTCCATATTTTACGATCACCAACCATGATATGTCAGCGTCAGTGGATATCCTGATCAGAATCCACCGACTAGCCATGCTATAGCTTCCTCTTCTTTTTGACTCTTTTGACCCTTCTCTTGATATGAAATTACTCCTGACAAGGAAGTGTTGACGTATTGTATGTTTTTGTTTGGAGCAGTTGAGCTCCTGAAATTCATTTTCAAAGCATGATCATCTCGCTAGATGGGGACTTTCAGGTTTTAGTTTAGCCCTGGGATCATTTTTCTGCCGAAATATATATTTTTTTTTCTTGAAAAGTCTTTTGTTATTAAATCATTAAGCGTCACAGGACGCTTGATTCTTGATCAAAGAGAAAGAAGTGTGTGCTACCATAACTGACCTCAGTGTTTGCAGAGAAATAACAGGGTTTTATTATTGGGGTGTCTGGGTAGTACGCTAGCCTTGTTGTATGGATAGCTATCTCTCTTTCAAGCTAACTCTTATTAGCTGCATCATTTCAAGATTAGACTAAAAATTGTGTCTCTTTGTTGGAAGTATATATATGTCGTTCTGGCTTTATCAGATGTTAAGATTGACTGAACCTAATGTTCTGTCAATTACCGCAGTGGTAGGTTTTGAATTTTTTCAGCTTAGCTTTTATTTTAGTTGGTGCCACTTAACCTCATGTTCTTGTTGTGATGAGTAAATTTAATGTCCATGTTCGATATTTCAGGATAAGATTTTGTATATCTTGAACAAGGTGGAATTCTTTGTGATAGTTGCTGTTAAACATCAGAATTGATAGTCCTCTGTCTTCGTATGCTGAAACAGTGTGAAAATGGGCACATAACTTGCTCTTCCTGCTGCAAAATGATAAGCAACAGATGCCCGTCCTGCTCTATGCCTATTGGCTACAGATGCTGCGCCATCGAGAAGGTCCTGGAGTCTGTCAGGATGGCATGTCGAAATGCAAAGTTTGGCTGCAATCAGAAGTTTGGTTACCACATGAAAAATGACCATGAGAAGACATGTCAGTTCGCTCCGTGTTCGTGTCCCTTTTCAAGTTGCAGCTATATTGGCTCGTTTAGGAAGTTAGTGAAGCACTTGAGTTCCAAGCATGGGGCTTCTCCAACATCCTTTCGTTTCAACTTCAACACCTCTCTCGTGATAAACGTCAAGACCGAGGTCTGTCTGCTTAAAGAAGAGAGAGAAGATGTTCTCTTCGTCTTAAAAAAAGAAACTATAGACCAGGGCTGCAAGATTAAGATTAGCTGCATCGGCCCCTTGCCAAAGGCGGACTATTCGTACAACATAGAAGCGAATTACCAAGAAAGCTCGCTCAAGCTTCACACTTGCACCAAGAGCATTCCAGACTTTGAATATGATTCAAATTTGGAGCCTTGCCTTTTGGTGCCAAGAGGGTTCTTGCATGATTTCTTGGGCCTTAAGCTTGAAGTGTGTATTTGGCGGGGAGAAGCAAGAGATTAATGTATTTCAATGATCATTGATTTAGGTAGGCTGTTTGGTGTATTTCGTAAGAGAGATATATGGGTATCTAAACGACTCCAATGACCCAAAATAATTGCCGCTTGCATACTGTGTTGATTATTATTATGTCTTGACAGTATTTTTAATAAAATTCTTTACATTAAACTAGGGATGTACAATCGGATTGATTTTACCCAAGAACCGGATTGGACCACCCAAAAATAGAAGTCCAAGAACTAGTTCCCGATTGAACTGGTCTGGGAATCGGTTCCAATTTTTGGGAATCGATTAAAACTGACTCCAAGCAAAGACCCACCTAAAATCGAATCGGCTTTGGAACCAATTTTTACCCTGTTAAAAAAATCAATTTCTTGCTAATGTTTATGCAATGTTAAGATTTTTACTTTGCCTTATGATCTTTATTTATGATAATTAGCATTGTACTTATTGATTACATATGATTTATGCTTCAACACAAATTAAAAGGATTATGTTGTTGTTTTCTCGTAAATTAATATAAAATTTGAAGCCTATAGGATATCGGGCAATTGCAAAATAGTTTCCAATGGAAATAAGGTAGACCTTGTCTCTGGACTGGAAAAATAAGGTCAGGTCCAAAACATGATCTAGTGCAAATAGAGTAGGGTACAAGGTCCGAACAAAATGGGAACAGATTATAATAGGATTAGGTACAGGGTCCAAATCTAGACCCGACCCATCCTAGACACAATCAACCCTACATTAAATTCTCCTTTGGGGAAAAGTTAAATCATCCTTAATTTTGTTGAGCTAAATCAACCAAATATGGAGTTATCACATTTGGAAGTTTTAGAATCTTATGTCTAGAAGTTTGAAAGTTTTCTATTTTATGTATTTCTTTTCTTACAAGTAAATCTTCTATAATGTACTTCTTGGGTATATAAATACTCATCTATGTTTAATGGATATACACAATAATTTTGTCTCAACATGGTATCAAGAGCCATATAAGGCTAAAGCTCCTTGCAATCGTAGCTTTCTTCTTCTCATTTCTTTTCCCCTCCACAGGTGGTCAATATGGCCCTAGTGAATTCCGTTGTTGCCATTACCATAACTACCATTACAAACCCCTCTTCTACACTTCTTCCATTTGCGTCTACTCAATACTTCCTTTTTCTACGTCTCACATCATCAAATTTCTTGCTATGAAAAGCACAGGTTATCCTGTTTCTCAAGGGATAAAACCTCTATGGCCATGTCAATGGAACCGAAACGTGTCCCTCTACTGCAACCCAAGTAGCTCTCTAGCAACAACAGAACGCTTGCATCATGGGTCTTTTTATTACGTCTCTCCCATAATCGATTTTACCTCTAATTACCGGTAAGCCAACTAGTAAAGCCATTTGGGATGCTCTCAATACCTCTTTTGGCTCATCTTTAGCTACACGTACGTTCTCTCTATATCTCAGTCTTCAATGTCTACAAATAAAGCCTAAAAGTGATAGTAAATAGGCATAGCGTGTGCCTAAATGAATACTATCAGCGCGCTTCTTGCGACCCTTTTTCTGTGATGCATGTCAGGGAAAAGATCGAGAGTAGGGGTATTGCCTTTAAGTCTAACTGATGGCCCTCGATTAAGCATAGGCTATCCCAAGCCTATGTGTCACGCGACATTTAGATTTTGTTTTTAAGTTCATAACAACCTAAATATATTTTAGAAGTTGCCACTAGCCATTTAGGGTTAGTTAAAAACCAAATGAGACATGAGAGATTTGTCTCATTTCCAGCACAACCAAAGATCCTAAATTTAGGGACTTAATTATGACAACGTTTCTATTAACATCCTTTCGGTACCTCTAATTTAGAAGGTTATTATAAAAACGGTCATAAAATTTTTAATAATAATGATCCTAAACATATCAAAAGCCACCAGTATTTATGCAAATATTTTTGTGGGTTTGTTTTCTTTGATGTCTAAACTAATCCCAACCTAATCTAGAAAAGAAATTAGCAATCAATTTACTTAAATGTGGTGCGATAAAGAAATACTCAAATATTGAAATAATTTTAAAGTAAATGTAGAAAAGATAACCCAATACAAGTCAAGCAAAGAATATACATGGCCATGTTATTAGCTTCAGGACATGATCCCCATGAGCTTGATTCAAATTGGATTCAATTTCTTTTCTAAAAGATTAACCTTCTATGGCTAAACTAAATCAAATTGTCCACCAAAACCCTAAATCATTCGTACGCTAACTAAATGAAGTTAAGCTGATTCTAGGCTAATTGTAATACTAAAATCTAACAACCTAATCAAGGCCTATTTTCCTAATCAATTTTCTGAATTTTATATTTTTCAATTTTTATTTATTTTTCTATCTCTAGAAGAAACGTGTACTACCTAAACATTTATGAGATGCCCCCATGCTAAATTTCCCTACTCCCTTAAAAAAAAGTCCTAATATTTTGTGATGATAAAGACCAGCGGAACAAAGGACGTAACCATGAGAAGTGATCCGTAATAGCAAGAATCAATACAATGGGCATTATTAACCAGTTGAAAAACATGGATAATAGGAATGGCAATTAAAGATCATGCCATATCGTTGCTTGCATACGGGCAGTCGAGTTTAGGTTAGATCGAGTCAAAGATTATCCGACCTAAACAGACCAATTTAATCTGTTTTGATCTATTTTCAAGGAATGCAAATCTAATGATTCATAGTTAATCCGAACCAAGCCGTATTGTTGAAGTAGATCAATATTTAACTCAATTTATGAAAAATTATATCAAAACTGAGATAAGAGTGCTGAGTGAGTGAGCGCGAGATTGAGTAATAGCGATAAAAAATAAAAAAAGTCATTGAAGTAGGTTGGATATGAGTAAGTTATAAACTTGTTTATGACCCATTTAACACCCATATCTCGTGTAAATATATTTATGACCCATTTGACATACAAATGGGTTAAGAAATTGGTCAATGACCCATTTTGACTTGTCTATTGATAAGAATCCTCTTAAAATGTGTAACCAGTACTCCCAAGAAACCCAACAAAAAGGGCCACTAGCTGCTCTAACAGAATGAACACCCCACCGACTCTAAACACGAATTTATCAATAGCACAAGTAACCCATTTATAAGCAATTAAGAGAAATCCGGAGTCCAAGAAGAGCTTTTTCAAAGCTTTACGGTCGCAGTAAAACATCGAATATCATGAAAGAACGCCAGCCAAGATTTTGGAGGAGCATAGAACAGGGGTGGAGAGACAGAGAGACATGAGGACAACGCCTAAATTTTTCTTATATATGTGCTTGAGAAACGAATTCAATCAATCACTGCACAAGTACTCATCCCCCGCAAGCTCCTAGGACATCCTAAGCACGCTTCGAGTCATAAGAACACGGCAATCCAACATTAAATCGATGTGAATCTGAAGCAGCGCATGGTCAAATGGATGCACATCCTGAGGAGGTCTGAGTGACAGATTCGTAACGTCAAACAACTATGGAATTTACTCGACTCGAACTTGGGTAACATGAAGGTCCAAAGTGACACTTCGTTTGCGATCAGTTCATTTAATTTACAGTATGTTAGAATGGGCCCCAGATCAGATATCAACAATTTGACTCAAGTTAACTCCCATTATTTCACTTTCTATCAACACGAACAAGTAACATGAGATCCTTTAAGCTGACATGCCAAGTTCGCGACCTTCTTTCCCACTTTTTAATTGTATTGAATTCAATGGATTAATGATGAAATGGACGACCTTTTGTACCCATAAACAAATCCAGAACAGTTTCAGAACTGTTCAAGAGAGCACAAGATATAATTTGGACTGGCAATTATTCGTGTGTGAAACCGTTTCCAGCAATAACGCCCACTGTTTTCGCTTTGCTGGTTCTCCTAAGACAATATCCATGGAAATCAAAGAGAAAGAAACGACAAGCTGAGAAGAGACCGGGGACATACCCACAAAGAGCTGTGTAAAATCAAAAGAGAAGGAAATACTAGACTTAGCTTTGATTAGAATCGGCATACCCAGATAAAACCGCAGTTGGCCACCGGACATCTCACAGACGCCAGGTAAACAAGATAGGAAAAATTAATGCAGCAAAGACCCTAATCACTATCATCACCAGACATCAGAGCTTGCATCATCTACCTCTTGTTATAGAATCTGAGTGAAGTCACGGTTTGGCGAACAGGGTCTTCAGGAAATGGTAAAGGACTTCAATCTGAGCCGATTGAAAAACTTTAGAGTGAGATTCTAGTTCTTCAAGCTCATTGATTATCGAGCTTCGAGAAGTGATTTCTCTTGTAAAAGTCAGTGAGATTTTTCCTTTTCCCATGTTAAATGGCGCCCTACTTCCCCAGTGAACGTCCAAAGAAGTTCCCCCGCTCTTTGTGAACCTCCCTCTCTTTGTTTAATCAGAGGGTCTCTTTTTCTTATCCTCTCCTGGCCGCCAGTCCCCTTCTCATCGTGTGCCCTCTTTCAATGAGTAAGCTCGTTAATGGCAGGTGGCATGAATCAGCAATAATCATTGGCAGATTTTAAGGTAGCTGAGAGAGAAAGCCAGAGAGAAAAGCCTTCCCCTCCGATTCCTATGGAGTTCTCCCGTCTCCTCCTTTTTAACGTTAAAAATCCTTGAAAAGTAAAAGAGACGGTCTCGTTTCTTGTCCTTTTATCTACGATTTGGTGTGCTCAAAGTCAAGTAACGCAATATTGATATTGAGGAGCGTGAGCTCAGATCCTATGGTGTCAAGTGTAGTACTATAAATGGTTGATTAGCTCCTGAGGCTTTATAAATTGGAACTTTCTTAAATCGGATACAAGATTTCTAAATTTCAATGTCACTAAATCAAAATATCTAAAGAAAAGATTAGAAATTAAAAATAATAATAACTTTTTCCTTTTCTTTTTCTTTTCTTTTTTTTTGAAAATTTGAGATCCAAAGGCCTAATTCTGCATGCCTATGCTAAGTTGACATTAATTATGCAATAGAGATACTAATTACACTAATCTGATTCTTTGTCACTAAGCAAGACTTGCGACAATTACCAATCTTAAACTTTGAATTTTCTCACTTAGACCATTGGGAAAATTCATGTGCCAACAACGCTTCAAAGAAAAAAATATAATTGTCGCATTGCATTACTATACTTCAAACAAGAGTAAAGAACAACAGAGTTTATTTCCCAAAATACATGACAGATCTAAAAAAAACAGAGAGAGAGAGAGAGAGAAAATCTGAAAACCCCAGTAGTCTCGATGGGTCGTACTAAGAATATACCGCTAAAGTCAAAAGAAAAATTAACCATATGTACAGAAACCAATAAGCCCTCCCCAATTTTCACAAAATCTACGAAATTACCAATCTTCGTATCAATCTAATGGAATGGAGCTCTTTGCGGTTTTTCCTGCTTTCTTGCTCGTTTCCTGAATGAGTGAACAGTATGAGCAATCTCCGCCAACGTTGTCTCTAGCTTCCTCTTTGCATTCTCATTCGTACTTCCACTTCCATTCATCTTCAATGCCGCTTCAACCTAAGAGAAAACAAAATGACTCGTATGTGAGAAAACCTTCAAAATCACTGAACATTCAAAAACCCAGTTGATTCGAAAAGATGTGCTCGATCGTCACCTTGCATTCCAGTGAGCAGTACTTGGCACTCGGCGACTTGAGAGCATACTGGCATGATTCGCACTCCGCGACGCCACTCTTACAACGGGGGCGAGATATTCCGGTGCCTTTTTTGTATATGAAGGCGACGAGCCACCCGTTGAAAGTGTACGGGCAAATACCGGAAATATCCCACAGTGGTTTCAAGTCCTCCATTCTAAAAGAGGCTGCGTGTGAAGCTTTATATGCCTGAGAAGATCAAAACCCACAAACAAAATCAGAAAAAGCGAAAGAATTCAATATGAGGAAAAGAAACCCTAATTTCCCGTTTTCATGACTCTGCAAAGATAAAGAATATTATATAGCACGGTTTCGCAATCCACTGATAAAATAAAATGCCATTAGTAAGTACAGCGATGAAAACGATTTTAAATGGATAGTATTACCGTTAAGATCTCGTGCTTGGAACGATCGTGTTGCTGCTTGCAATCTTTGCATAAAGCGAGCATGCAGACTCTACAGAAGTAATTGCGCTCCTTGGAGTGATGAGTCTCGCACGAGCTGTAGAACTTGGCGCTCAAGATCAGCCTCAACCACTGCGGAACAACCTTCTCCTGATCACCTTCTGACAAGACCATCATCGTATCAGTCACTGTCATTTTCGAGGCTCGCTTCTTTAAGTTGATGAAGAACGAAACCCCAGAAGAAGCAAGAAGAGGTGGCGAAGATGTAATGGAACTGAGATTGAGAGAGAGAGAGAGAGAGAGAGAGAGAGAGAGAGAGAGAGAAGGAGGGAGGGAAGAGAAAAGAGAGGAGCAGGCGAGGGTGAACGAAGGAAGTAGTCGGGTTCAAGTGTATATATGACAAAACAGAATCAAAAAGATATCCGGAAAAAATAAAGAACTAGGAAATAAAATCAAAGAAAGTGATATATCAAGATTCTCCGTGTGTGTTGTGATGAATGAGCGAAGGGGGTTTAATTTAGGAAACTGCACTTTGAAGCCAAACTTAATATATTTGCGTATCTCGTAATAATTTCAATTGGTCACATGCGGTTAGTCAACAACCGTTGCTACTAATTGGAGATGATATGAAGGCGATCGTCTCCATTATTGCGATGACAAAGACCCGCGTGGGGCCCGGGGGGGAGGGGAATTATCGGTTTTCAAACGGGTTTCATTGATTTAAAATTGTACTAACGGATTTTTTTTTCAAAATAGGGTAAATAAATTTTGGCAAAAAATATTTACTATTTTTTATTCGTCAATTTGAGAAATTATCGAAGTCATTACCTTTATGTAAGTCCTATTACCACTGCCTTATTTTTTATGGATGAGTCTTTGCTATTGGTCCATTAGAAGCAACAAAATTATATTATGAATTGATGTTAGCGTACTTTTGCTCCTTGCTTAATGTGATTTATTTATTTATACTTACGTTCATAATTTTGTCACATCAGTTTGTAAACATAAAATAAAATTTTTAATCAACTTATCCGCCCCTAATGTCAGACAGATCAATTAGTACATACATTTATTTATTAAATCTATGTATATCTATATTATCTAAGTATGTGTGCATAAAAACCGGGTAAGGAACATGAGAAAAATGAGGGTTAGCCAAATTGATCTATTAAACATGCCTATAAAAAAGGAATTATAATGGTAATCAACCTTAATTTTGTCCTTCATACTAAAAAATGTTCAACAGAATTCCAAGTCTTCTCCGCGGAAGTGTTAGTTAGATGGAAAATTGCTTGAACATTTTTATCAAAAAAGGAAGAAGAAGAAGAAGATGAAAACAATTCAAATGAATAATGTAGCTTGGTAATATTTTAGGGAAAATTACCAAAAAAAATCTAAAATTATTGTAATTGTACTAATTCAATTCTAAACTTTTTTTTCACAAATTCAGCCTTAAGCCTTTTGTAATTGTGTTAATCAATCCATCTAGCGAAATTTGCCAACCAATACTAACATGGCCACCGGCTGGCGTCGACCATTTGGCGAACAAATTTTTAATATTTTTAAATATTTTTTTTCGAATTTCTAAATAATTTTTCCTTTTTTTATTTTCATTTTTTTTCTCTCTCTCTCCCTCCACCTTCGCTTCTTCTCTACACCTAGTGGCCGATGAGGCTTGCCACTGGGCGACAGCCGCAAAGCCATTGCCAGTCGCGGGCATGGGTCACAACCCTCGCCCAGATCGAGGCAAGGCCTCTAATGAGGGTGGGCGAGGGCCGCAACCCTCGCCGGCAACTTTGTGGCCCTCGTCGAGTGGCTAGCGAGTCTCACCGGAGCCTCACTAGCCACTAGGTGGAGAAGAAGCCAAGGAGGAAGAAAAGAGGAAAATAAAAATAAAAATAAAAGGAAAAATAAAAAACATTATTAAAAATTTCAAAAAAAAATATTTGAAAAATTGTTTACTAGATGGCAAGTGACCATGTCACCACCAGCCCGTCAATTTTCACCAAATAGTCTGAATTGGCACAATTGCAAAAGATTTATGATTGAATTAATAAAAAAAAAATTAGAACTGAATTGACTTATTTATAATAATTTTAGGATTTTTTTAGTAATTATCCTTAATTTTTTTTTACTGCAAATGAGTTGACTGCGAATTCTATTGTAGGCCACTTGCCGATGACTCAGTCCCCTCGTGGCCAATGTCAGGTCTAATCCCTTTGGAAAAAACTCTTCAAAGTGATATCTTTTGAATATTTGGCGATAGACTTGACGAAGTGATAATAGAAAGCTTCTACTTCAGGTCAAGTAACTAATCTTCTTTCTAATGGCACAATAAATTTGATCTCCAATGATGACATCATTTATCGTAGAATTGATTACTGTTATGTCCCTATGCATTACAAGATGGGTATATCCATTTTATACCTGCTTATTTTAAATATTTACACTGGCAGTATTTTTAGTAAATATTCTGTAGATTAAAATCTCCTTAGTAAAAAGTTAATAATCGTCCTTAATTTCGTTGAGTTGGCAAGAACACTCCTTGACAAGTCATACTTGCTTAGAAAGAACATGAATGGACGATGTGACACATGGACTAGAATACATCTAGATCGCCAGGTCTAATGAGATCTTTATGATTCCATCATTTTCGATATTGAAAATGCATTTTGGCATTAATAGTAATCACACTTATCTAATAGTTTATAGTTATTAAAAAAAAAAAAAAAGGATGGCACACTGTTGCATATGCAAATCCTGCTTTTGCTCCATTCATTCGGCTTCTTTTTGGGAGGACTCCACGATCTTGAAGTGAAAACATCAATTTAATAAACAATTCCAAAAATTCTTTGTATTTTTTTTGGTCAGGATAATATTTCATTACTAACTTGAAGTATGCAACAACGAAATAAAAGACTCAGAATATAATAAATTCCAAACTGGAGCTGGGGATTGGCAAGCCAATCCTAGGTTAAGAAGTTATTATGATGGGTCTTTGCCAACCAGTCCGGCTCGATTTGCCTTTCTGCAAGAATGGGCCAAGGAAAGGTGAGCGAAGCTCAATAGCTTTGATCTGGCCTCAGTGATAAGCTGGAGTGCCTCCATGAAGACGATATGTTCCCTTCACCCTCCTCTTCTATCTTCCAGAAAGATTATGGTTTTGAGCAGTGCTTTTACAAAAATTATTTGTTTAAAATATTTATTTTGTAAAAAAAAAAAAGCTAGAGAGTTTCAATGGATAGCCAAAATTTAAACCGTTCAGCCCAAAATTCTTGCTAACGGATTTATTTTATGGGGGTTGTGTCATGAAGCAGAGGTTTTCATGGTCAATGGAAGGTTCGTGATCGAGGAAGAACGACTAAAATGCTCCTCAAAAGATCCAAGTGCTTCCGGAACATTCTCAGGAACGGGCGATCCCGTAATTGTACCATGGTCTAAAATTTTCTCGCCATAAATGCTGGTAAGTGGGGCAGTATGATTTTGTCCGCCAGATCAAAACTCGATCAATGGTTGTAATCAGAAGACCGTATAAGAAGGGTGCCTCCTCTCATTTGTATACATCCAATCATTAGCAATTTAAGTTCCATTATTTCGTTCAGAGCTTCTCTCTAGTTTCTCTCTCCGATCGGCCCGTGACACTTGCAAGAGTCATGGTCCCAAAAATCATGTGAATCTATATATTTAAGAGTTTAATTCAAAAAAATGCATGAATTTTTATACAGACGACAACTAAAGATGCACGAACTTCTTGATTATATGGGGCTCCTCATTATTTATTTTCTCTCCTTTTTTATTGAAACAAACAAGTTATTTGTTCAAAAGATCAAAAGAACAGCATCGTGTTTGAGTTGCGAGAAATGAGGTCATTTTGCGTTACACTATTAATTACATCAAACTCCACACGCGTTTTACTGGGTCATGATATTTTTGTTCGGTTGGTTTATTGATGCATTTTTGCTGCGATTTGACCTATATTTAAGGGAAAAGTTCGGACATTCGTTTCAATTTGGATTTTTAAGAATACCCAGTGTGCAAAATTGGACTCGGTCACGGAATCAGAGAAAAAGTACGATCAACAAAAAAAAATGAAAAAGGAAAGAGAGCAATCTTGATATTTTTACATATTTTATGTTTATTTATTACTTATTCACATTTTTAATTTTTTATTGTTTATTTTTAATTTTCATATTTTTTATTTGCCAATCCAAAGAGGCTTAATTGAATATTTGGGATCCTATCGCCGATCGAATCCATCCAAAGAGGCTTAATTGAATATCTCTATTATTAAGGAATCCACTATTATTAAGGAATCCATATTAGAGTGATCAGCAAAAAATTTAGGAGAATGACAAAAGCATTAAATACGGACTTAACACCGATTAAAATGAACAACTGATTATCTTTAAGTTGAAAAATTCTGAAATTCTCAGATAATTTTTGTTTCTCTCTGTGGTGGATATCACTCAAGATGGTGAATTGGAAGAAATGTAATTTGCTTTCACAAGCTGTCCTGGAAATGAACAGAATTAAGGGGGAAAGAACTTCATTTATTGAAGAGTTTATAGACTCGAAAGGGATCTTGCCCCGGTTCAACGGGGCCAAAGCAAAAAAGCTATTGACAAGCTACCAATGGAAAATCGAAACATCTAGGCATGAACCACTCTAAATAACCAGCAAATGCTTAGTTCTTTTCTAGCAATTGCTTGAACCAATAGGCGGACATCTTCGGGTGTCTGGAGAGGTCATTGAAGTCCATGTAGACGATGCCGAACCGAGCAGTATAGCCCAATAGCCACTCGAAGTTGTCAAGCAGCGACCAAGCAAAGTAGCCATTCACATTCGCTCCATTATCGATGGCTGCTTTCAACTCTTGTAGATAGCTCCTATAGTAGTTTATTCTCGTAGTGTCATGCAATCCCTTAGTATAAGTGACATTACCCGGGTCATCCATACCTGCAAAAGTACCAATAGAGTCATGAGATGTCTAAGTAAAAAACCGTAAAATATGACTAGTAGCAATAAGAAATATCATTTTCCAATACCATTTTCAGAGAGAATCATATATGGGTTTCCATAGTTCTCTTTTACATATGTAACGGCCTTGTTGATACCCCATGGCACTATATAAAGCCAACCTGAATTTGCCTGCATATATGTTTGATATTCCAAGTAAAATTAAACCAACCAACATATAAACAAATCAAGCAATTTACTGTATGCAGAATTGGAAATGAGAACAGACTCTGAAGCATAGTTTTTCTTTTTATGAGTGTGTCAAAGAATGTCTACAGCAATGACAGAAATACTAAGAGATTTGGCTAAATATGTAGTTCGAAGCTATTGTTCTAGGAATTCAGAAGATTTACCCTTGGCCCGATTGGAACTCCGTTCTTTTCAACTGCAAATTCAAACAGAAGAAAATCATTTAAGTGAACTAAAAATGACAGGCTTTCTTAGTTGAAAAGAAAGGTCTTACAAGCAAATCCGACATTCCAATCTGCCTGATAGCCTGGTGGAGAGGTTTCAGTCCAATTCGGATTATACATGTAATAACTCGTATAATGGTTAACGCCTATGAAATCAAAACCGCCTTTCACAATCTTGACCTGTCTTTCAGTAAATTTGGGAAGCCTTTCACCAACTATGTTCTGCATCGTTTTTGGATATTCTCCATAGACTAAAGGGTGTAGAAACCTGTCAAATGAAACATGTTAGAGTAGGCACACCGATTATTATTTCAATCGGTGTATATTTCCTTACCAGCCAATATGGAAATCTCTGGCTCTTTGAGCAGCATAATTGTCCTCCAGTGACCTTGTCAAAGGTTCGTACCAGACGAAATCCATCAAAATTCCGATTCTTCCCTGTTGCTTTGCCTGACGAGAGAGGAAATTAGATGGGAGAGGACAGGGACATTTTTATTCAAAAGAAAACTGAATGAAATGGCGATTCTTACCTGGTATCTTTTGCGATATCTTTTGACTGCTGCAGCATGTGACAATATCATATGATGTGCTGCAATATATGGCTCAGTGCCGGAATCGCCTGCCGTACAGTTTCCATACGGCTTGGAACACCTACAAGGAGGATTCACACCGCTATCGAACCCGAGAGCTGCAATGACCCTTGGTTCATTAAAGGTCATCCAGTTTTTCACTCGATCACCAAATGTCTTGAAACAAAACTCAGCATAATCTGCAAAATCCTTCCTGCAAGTGTGGAACATTTGGTTGAATGATACATTCTACAAGCTAATTAAATCAATAGTAACTCCAAAAGGATGATGTCAACAAGACGTAGTGGACCTCGGGAAAATATTTTCATCTTTATACCATAAGAAGAAGCACAAGACAAGGCCCTCATACTTATTTCTTGTTGGACATTTTATTTAATTTTCATTCAAAAAGTGATAAATAAGATTCAGTCACCAGTTTGGCGGTGATTCAAAATATTTAATTTTTGAATGAACTATGTTTTTTTAACTGTTGTTAATCGAAACATTTGCTTTAAAATATTTAATTGGTGAAATTTGATACTTGCCTCAGTCAGAAAGCACATCAAAATTAAGTAATTATTAGTAATGCTTCTAAATGTCATACACAAAACCTGACCAAACAATTTTGATACAAAACTTAAAACTTACACAACATTGATGCTAAGCAACCCGTTATATCTCTGCTGAAGAGCTAGAGGCAGATCGTAGTGATATAGATTTGCGTAAGGGGTTATTCCTACAATAATAAAAAAAAAAATTAGACCTATAATTTAAAACTAAAAAAGACTTATTTGTTAAAATCATAAGACTAGATAATCTACCTTTAGCTATCAATGCATCGATTAACCTGTTATAATATCTCACTCCTCTCCAATTTACATAACCTGTGCCATCTACATAACAAAATCAAACAGTGAGCATAAGAAAATAATAGTCACAAAAGATTATATTCATGATAAGGAAAAATGATAAATTACTTGGAAATATCCTTGACCATGAGATTGAAAATCGATATGCATCGAAATTCAACTTTTGCATCAAATCAATATCTTCCTGCGTTGACAAAAAAAAATGATATTCCATAAATTCTCATAGACAAGATTTCATTGAATTGCAATCCAACGATAAAAGAGCAAACTTCTGTCCAAAAAATAATACCTCGTATTTATGATACTGATCAACCGCCATCTCTCCAGAATCCAGTCCAGCAATATTTCCTGTCCGCAAACGAATGAATAAATGAATAGCGTAAAATACAATAATTAGAGTAAAAGAAACATTTAGACACACCTGGAACTTGAACGAAGGCATCCCAAATGGACGGTCCTCTGCCATCTCCACTAGCCATGCCTTCAACCTGATAAGCTGATGTTGCCGTACCAAATACAAAGCCTTTGGGAAAGCTCGCCCTACTCAAGCCTCCCATATCAAACTTCACCTCTGACTTCACCTCTGAAGATTGTACGTTGCCATTGTACGTACACAAAACAAAGAAAAGAACCAGCAGCAGCACAGTTGGGTCTCTCATGATTACTTCACAGCTTGATAATTCTGAAACATCAGGATAACAACTCAATATATAGGGAAGTGAGTTGTACTTTCTAGAAAGATTTTATCTTATCTTATCCATAAAGATTTATCCTTATCCGAAAAGATTGAAAATAACCGTGAGGTTGAATGAATCTCTCTTGCAACAGCATAATCTAGATAATTTAATTTTTTTTTAGAGTAACTAATTCTTTCTTTAAAAGAAACAGATTTATTTCCACATTTGATTGAAAAAATTAAAGGGTTTTAAAAAGAAAAATAGAAATTTATTGCTGAATTCAGGATTTGTATTAAACAAGTAGATTATTAATTGAAAAATTAACTTGCGAAACTCTGTAAAATTCGGTCGTCTAACCAAACTCATTTTATTTTAGATGGGAAACTTGTATGGAGATATTCTAATTTTAAGTAAGAAATTAAATGTAATTCTTACATTAGTTTGTAATAATAAATCCCATTCCATTCTTAATATATTCAATATTGACTTTTAAAGAAGATTTAATCTTATCAAAAAAATTGAAAGATCCTATCTTGATCATTATCATTTATTTCTATATCTATACTTTGATCCATCTATGTCTATCTATATATAATAAGAAGCTGAGTCATATAACCTTTTTTTATTGCACCACGTGTTGAAATCTTATCTATTCTCATCCTTATTAGGAAAGGACAGGATTCATTCATTTGTATGTTGACAGCTCCTAAGGAAGTTAAAAAAGAAAAACTTGATTATGACGCTTTTTTCTAAAATAGTGTAACTTAAACATAGCCCAATGTTGTCTTATTGATTTGTTAATTTGGATATGACTCGGCACAAGAGACAAATAAGCTGGATATACTAATGAAAATTTGTACACGATTTTTTTTTCATTTATCATTCGAATGAGTGATAATATAATGTCTTTTCAGTTAGTTATTCATAAAGCCATCCACATTGTGTACCATCATATTTGAATTTTTCAAATCATTAGTTTGCTCATAGAGTGTATTTTTGCACTAAACACACATGGTCAACAAGAATGACCGAGGCAAGTTAAAAGCATATTATAAACCATGCATAAGAAATCCTAAAAAAATTATTTATAATTTAGATAGATACATCTTTATGTTTTCCATAAAGAAGAATCGCACACAAATTGCAAGTACTCCCATATGCAAAGTAAAAATACAATAGTGTAGTTTACTATTAAAGAATGCGTTTGTCAACATATTACATAAATTAGCTTTTCGACACGCACAATGCGCACGTTTTCATTATAAAGCACGTATTATATTTTATTAACATAGTTTTCCAATATTTAAAATGGTTATGTATTGCAAAGATGGAGTGAGGTATATCAAACAAAGTAAGCTAATGATAATATATATTTCTTCAGTATATATGAAGCCCATTTTTGGCATCAATCCCATATTTACAAAAATGTCCTTAATTTTTCCTCTCTTTTCATAATTCTGTTGAGATCTATTAACGAAAATTAAATTCTCGTCGCCTGCAAAATAGAAAAATCAAAACTGTTAGAGAAATGCATGCCGCTTATCCATTCATTCAAAAGATCACAACAGAACCAATATTTTTGGCTCAACTAACCCAAAATCACGCTCATTGGCATGTGCTCAAGTGCTAGTGTTAGTTAAGAAGATAATTGTGAATTTTTAAAACAAACCTCTAAAAATATTCAACTCTATATGAAGAATATGAAGAATTGCACTTCCCCTGAAATAAATTATTATATTGATTCAAATAGTGAAATTTAAAAAAATACTTTAATTTTGTATGTTTAGTCATCTTGAACTTTTAGCATAAGTCTCAAGGCCTTTTGCCTTGCACGACCTAGGAACTTACTGGCAAAGAGTTCGACATCTTGTGTACCATAATATATCTCTCTATGTTATAAAAAAAAAAAAAATCCCACTAAAACTATACTTACTAAGACACGTTTACTCTAAATTTTTCTTTATTATACTAGAAACCCCAAACTTGTACTTGCGTGACACATTTAGCCTTTGTCAAAACTTCATCAACTATTAAAAATATGCATACATAGATGACAAAAGGAAAGCAATGTTGACATGGTTCCCACATGATTTGAGTCAATTAAAAAGAAGCTAAAAAATAATCAAGCAAAACCTCGATGAAGAGTAAACGTGACATGCAAATACAAGTTTGAGGTTTTTATGTCATGAGAAAAAGTTCAAGGTATAATTTGGAGTTTTTCATATCACCAAAAAAAAAGGGTAAATGTCTCACGTGATCATAATTTAGGATTTTCAGCGACTTTTTCCTTATAAAAAATGATAAGATTTCCAACGACAAACTTTCTCAAGGAAGCTCCAGGAAAGCCCATGGATGATATCAAATTATGACATAAGAGTGCATTCTTGTCTTTAAAACAGAATCAAGATTTGAAATTCCTAGATCATAATATAATTATCATGCAATCCCACAAATCTTTGACATAACAAATCTTCAATTCACCTCTGAATCTTTCTCATTTTAGAATTATTTGCTTAAATTTCCAAAAGTTTAATATTGTAAATATCTTAATTCAGTATACCTTGGAACCTTTTCATTTCTCTTTCATAAACTTATGTGCATGCTCTTCTACTGGTATTATAATCATATACCATTTTATGGAATGCTCAAAAGCACGCCAAACAAAAAGTTTTGAGTAAATCTGTGTTAAGTTAGGTGTAAAGTTGTCAGGATGGAACATCTACCATAGTTTAAAATCTAGTTAATTGAATCACTTGCTTTTTTTAACTTTAGACGTAGAAGCTTTTACAATTTGCAACCACTTCATTTGCTAGAGTAATTTGGGAATTTTCAGATTTCTAAAGTTTGGGTTCCTAAATATATATTATGAGAAATGATTTAAAAGAGTCAATGAAACGTAAGTAGAATAGAAATATGAGCTTGAAATAATGTGAGTCTGATGATACCATATAGAATTTAAAGAGGCACTCGAACTGAACAATGGAGAAGCATGAAGATAGGCCAACACAATTTTCTATAATTAATTGAATCTAATTTTAGCGGCTAGAACTTAATACATGCTAATATTGCTTATGGAAAGAACCTTTTGGAAACTCGAATTTGCTCCATACCGCCACATCTTTCGTTTTTTTTTTGGACGGCAAAAAAGAAAGTAAAATTTTTTTTGTTATTAAAGCATGAAAATGCATGAAATAACTTTTTTTAGTGTCCGTCAAATAGCTTTGTGACCCAGTAAAAGGAGAAATTACTAGCTATACCTTACTTCCCAAGTCAGTAATAAATTATTCAATTCGTTGATCGCCACTGTCCGATGGGAGGTCTTTATGGAAGAGGGAAGGTGAGTTAGAAAAGAGATTTCTAAAAAAATCTAAAATGCAGGCCTCACCAAACACATATTTGTCACGGACTCGAGGTTCCCATGACCAACGATTGTGCATGATCGAAGGAGAATGCCTCAACTCACCCAAGAACTCCCCAAGAGCTTCCAGAATGTTCCTAGGAATAGGCAAGACTGTGATTGCGTTGAAGTCTATCTCGACATAAATGCTAGTAATTGATAAGTGGGAAGATATGATCTTGTCCGCCGAATACAATCTCGATCAATAGTTGTAATCTAAGGGCATCAACTATAAAAAGGGACCACCCACCTGGGTGGTATTGCTGGTTCGCGCTCTTTTCCTCTCGCAAAAGGTCGAGAGTTCGAATCCCAACTTCATCATAGGGTGACTTACCCGGTTGCACGTGTGTAGTGGCTAGCACGTGTGGCCCCCAGGGTTTACTCCCTCGGCTGTCGGCGGGGTGCGGGGTTCCCTGGATCATCAAAAAAAAAACTATCAAAAAAAAAACTATAAAAAGGGTGCTCTCCCTCATTGTTGCCATCCAACCATTCAATAGTCTAAAGTTTCTTCTCTTTCAGAACCTCTTTCTACTTAGCTTGGATCAAGCGATCCATTGGATCAATCAAACATATCGAACAATGAATGGAATGATTTATTGCTCTATACAATCTGGATCCAAACGAGCTTGACTGATCGATTAATTCGAAAAACGCTTGGTTTAAGCACCCCAACAATCCCAAGCGATCCAAGAAATTTTAAGTCGCCGCACAATCTTGATCCCAAACAATTGGTCCGTGACAAATCAATTAATGAATGGAGTGATTTATTGCTGATCATATTTTCTCCAAAAAACCAGCAAAAGAGAAACAATGGAAAGTCCACCGAATAACCGATTGTATTGAATCAAAGTTGCCAGCAGCATCGTAGGGTATTTGGAAACAACATAATTTTCCCTAATTAATAGCCATTAATAACCATGTGTAATTATATCAAAGTTAGTAAAACAAGAATTAAATAATGATTTATTAAATTTAAAGCATTAAAATTAAATGGCCTCATTGAAGAGGAGGAATCAATTACGGCCAAATTGAAAGGAATTGGTTTTGATTTTTTATGCGCTTGTATTTTTGCAAGTTGGGTTCTTCATTGCTATTATGTTCGATAAATTAATGTTATCAGAAAAATGTAAGAATGAATAATTGACTAAAGACTTCTTCCGCCATAAATAGAAAAGCCTAAATAAGCAAACATCATTTATTTATCTTTTATATTGGCTTAATATGCCAACTTAGGGCACGAATAATAACTATTCTGACTAGAAATTGATTTCTGATATAGAAATAAATTTTTCTATTTCTACTTCTAGATAAGTTTCTAAGCAAAAATACACGTTTGATAATGACACAAAATTTTTTATTTCCAAAATAGAAAATTTATTTTGATAACAACACAAAATTTATCTCTCTTAAGTAGCGGCGGACGGCAACTAACCGCCGGTGGTGATGACCAACTTTGAGCGATGGCAACCGACAACCGGCAACCAGCGGTAGTGGCAACTGACAACGATGGCGGCTAGCGCAGGTAGTGGCAAGTGAGCAACTACCTAGCAGCGTGGATGAGTGATAAGAATAGTTTTTATTTCTCATTTCTATAAAGTAAACAAATTTTACTACTCACTTATGTTGCAAACCATTAATGGATTAAAAATTTGTTCCACAAATTAAAAAATTGAAATTGTTTTACCCAACAAATTCTATTCCTAAAACAAGTCTGTAATAAAAAAAATAATTTTGATACATATATAGAATGGTTATAATGCGTGCTCTTGATAGCCCATTTGTAAATAAGTTAAGTTTATATATTTGTAAAACAAAACAAGCCATAATTGATTTCATTAATTACAATTAAGTGACCTCATTAATGAGAAAAGGCAAAGTTTATAGATTATAGATTTTAATACTTAGGGTAAGAATATACAATGAGAAGGGAAAGATATGAGGTTGAAAATCATGAATTAAGTAGATGTGCTTTAGTAGCAAAAAGTACTATTTAGATGAGTAAACTTTCATGTACAAGATAACTATTACGTGAAACCAGTTAAGTCACTCTATGACGAAGCTGGGATTTGAACTCTCGACCTTTTGCGAGAGGAAAAGAGCGCGGACCAGCAACGCCACCCAAGTGGGTGGTAATATTAATCTATGTTGTTGTCCCCTCATCCATATATTTTAAGGATTTTGTTAGAGATGCCTCCATTGTACTTGTTAAGAAGCCATTGAAAAGTAACTTTGTAGTTTTCCAGGTATTATTTTCTCAATGTGTAATCGCTGTTTTAGAAATAGAAATACTCCTTAATCAATGTGTCCAACAAATGCAAGGGGGACAATCGTCAACATAAAAGAGGAAAAATAGGAAAAATTGCCGATTGCATTTTTAAAAGAGGAAGGAAAGACATGCTTAAAAGTACAAGGATCTTTTTATTAATTAATTTATAAATAAATATTCATGTTCTTGGAGTATGAAAATAAACATTATAAAATTTAATACGACTATGTTGTAAAAGTGGACTTTTAATCTGTCTAATCAAGTCTTTGAATTTTTAATTAATCTAATTAAGCCCTTGAACTTGCAAAAATTTTCTCAACTAAATCCTTTCTGTCTCACAACTCTAGTCAATGGACGGCCACCGGACCTTAAGCTGAGGCCCGTTGCCCAAGCCTGCTAATCACAACTTGGTACTTACAAATCTTTGCGTTGGTTCGGGTTGGGGCAGTCGGGTTTTCTCACCAAATGCCTTTGTCGAAGACCACCCGAAAGGTCTCCAGGCTCCTGTGGCTCTGTGTTGGCAGCCCACGATCTGGTCTAATAGGTGACATGTTTGGTGGAGAGTTTCACATGGAATGTTCAAGTGCAATTCGTGTTTAGTTTGCCCGAGGTAGTCTCACATGAGTTGACATTGCTGCTCTTTTTGAAAGTAGAAAGGAAAATGGAGAAATGGTCAGTCCTGATGACAAAATGGCCATGTGCAGATGCAACCGCACCTTCACGAGGCAGTGGAGACGCGAATCTGCGACTCACGCAAATTCGGAATAACAGAATCATGCCTTTTGGACTTGGTCAATCGCATTCACAACTCTGCAAACCAAACTCACCAGTCTCTGTTCATATGTAGTGCACCGAACACTCTGTTTCTGTCTTCCTCATAAAGAAATTACCTTGTCTCACTTTTGGAGTTTCATCAGTCAACTGAAGCAAAAGGGTTCTCGGAGCAGATCCGGGACGGTATTACTTCCAGGCTAAGAATGTCAATCGATGAACTCAGTCAACATCAAATGATAAAGGTTCTTCTTTCTAATCTTTGTGTTCTACCCCCTTTTTTTGCTCTTGCCCTTTGGTGACCTGTAGTTTGTCATCTAAGCCATGTTTCCCGACTCATTGAACTCGGATTTTCTCTGCTTTGCAGACACATTTGCTCAAAGTGCACGTTAACTGTCTAGGATGCCAACGGAAAGTGAAGAAACTCCTCCGGAAGATCGACGGTACTCATCTCCTCTAGATTTTGCCCAATAGGGTTTGCATGTTTCAGACTTCGGGTGATGAGCGTCTACTTCTTCTGATTTTTTCTGACATTTATCAGGGAACTTATTTAGAGAGTCTCTTGCTTCCATGTTCTGAAGATTACTAAATTAGTTTTCTGAACTTCAAGTCAAGTATCAGTATGCAAGCGAGCGCTTAATAAACCCATGCATCAATGAACTAAAGATGGTTTAATGGTGCCTGATCAAGTTCCCATTCCGTAGTTAGTTTTTCTTGACATATTTCTTCAGTTTCTCATGCGTTTGTTGGCGTCTTATCTGCTTAAATTATTTTTTTTTTTTTTATGAGTCCAGGTGTTTACTCGGTACACATTGATCCAGAGCAAGAGTTGGTAACTGTTTCCGGCACGGTGCACTCCGATGTTTTGATTGAGAAGTTGGCAGGTTCTGGTAAACACGCAGAGCTTCTTCTTCCAGACCTCAAAGCCAATCTGAAACAAGAAGAAGATGGCTCAAAGACATACTCAGACAATGATATACAGATCCTGCGTCGAGCGGATTCAATGCCCTCTACTTTCTTCGAAGGAGATAGGACCCACGGAAACTATCTTACCCCGAACATTGGAGAGAGGACGTTGATGGGCAGGAGTATTGATGCTGTCCACTGGAAGGGAGACATGAATTCCGGTGTCTATACCCAAAGAAATGGCCTCGGTTATGCTGGCTCCGGAGGCCATCAAATCGACTACCAGAATCTTTCCACCATTCGCCGTCATCTTCCACCGATGCCGATTTGGGCTCGCCCATACCAATATTCAGCTCCTGAGATTATGCACATCTATGACCCCGACAAGCTAATGATGAACGAGGGCCCAAGTAACTATAACTCATATCTCTCTTGGCCTTACGGGATGTAGTCCTATATTCACTTCCCTCTGTGATTGCGATTACCACATGGATAGCGCAATGGCTCTCTAGTCTCTAGATTCTACATCGATAACTCCCGTACTACTATTGGTCTTGAATTTTTGTGCAATATTTATGTCTAACAATCTGCTCAAGTTGTGTTGTAAGCCAAAGTTCCGAAGGAGGATTGGGAACTGCGATGGCTAATTAAATCTCATATGATTGGTGATCGGTGCCTGAAAGACCATGCATTTGTATGGACTGGAACAAGAGGTTCAGCAAATTAAAGCCCACTTCGGTGGTCATTTATCTATGTTTAGGACATGCCGGTTTTTCTCTACTTGAAGTTGGACCCATCATGGGTCAATTTTGCGATTGTGTAGGAGAAGATTCCGAAGTCTCAATCGCGCAAAACTGTTAATTTCCACTCCTATGCATTTTCTTACTGTATTACCTTTAGAGATGGCGGACATTTTCAGAGTCATATTTCATGTTAGTAGAGGGATGGAGTTCAACAAGGTAAGTTTTCGAAGCAGAAAAGGAGGAGACTTCAGAACAAATGGAGAGCCGAGTTACTTAACGTAGGCGAAATGGGTAATGGCCGCTGAAAATTTAGGCTGCAACATAAGTAAACTATGGTTGAAGTGGCAAAATTGGTTAATGGCCCTATTTTGACTTATATTGTTGTAATGCATTTTTCACGGTAGCGCAACTAAAAATTGGGCTTTAGTGGATATGTGACGGAACATCTTTAAACCCATTAATTCCTCAATTTAGATCCCAAAAGTTTTCTGATTGCACAAGCAGATCTCTGCAATCCATGGTTTGTCTTTGCTTTCCCTCCCCTCACGCTGTGAAGAAGATTGCTCTAAAAACCATGATTTGTACTTCGTGTGCTTTCCAGATAATTAACCAATCGGGATTAATATAATTATGAGTATTCATCGCCAACTATTGTTGCCTACTTTTAAAATCTTAGTTAAAATTTACAATAAGCAAGTTATCCCTTTAAAATTATGAATAAATATATCAAGCAACCCGCAGTTACATCATAGTTGAATAAAATATATCCTATTGAGAATTTTGCAAATCACTCTGTTAAGAGGCAGTAGTATGTCTGAAATTTGAAAAATATTCGTTGAACTCCTGGAAGAGAGTTATCCATTATTGGCAAAACCCCATCCATCCATAAAGTTCTTTTTCTGTTCGAAATCATCCATAAAGTTACAATCAGGTATTAGACACTTTTATTATTTATTTATTTTTTTAAGGAAAATTAAAAAATAAGACAATAAGATGTACGAAAGTCCAAACAAATGTAAATCTATCTGCAATCATGTTGCATGATGCAGTAGGAACTTTAATCATCCATATACTACGGAAATAGTAAAAGATTTATAATGTCTAACAAAAGACTCTATTTTAGTCAAGTTTAACAATATCCTCAAATTACCAGCACAATTCATTTGAATGAAGAGATTATGCGTGAACATAATAATCTAATTTATCAGCATTTACATGTTTCAAAAAAATTGGGGGTATATGCAAAACTGATCCTTTGTTGGTATTTGGTACATTCCTTACTTTCCATGTTAATGATGTAAATCTCGATTCATCCAACTTTAAATCTTTGACTATTTTCAGATCTTTTAGTGCTTACAAGAATACAAGTTTATGTCATATTTATCTTTCTAGGTATGGTCTCTTCTATTAAACTAGATCAAATTTTTAGTACCAGGAGAAATAACAGGATATGTGTTTTGGTAGCTTGATTTGTCAAATTCTTTAGTAATTTATTATTGGCTAATTGTTTTAATGTCTAATTTTTTTTAATTAGTTAGTTTTGTTTCAGTATTCTATTTCCATATATGCAAGGGGAAAATTTGTTGAGAATTGGAGCTCAATTTGGGCCCGAGTCAAGTCGAATTCGGATTGCTAAATTGTTTACATAAAAGTAAGGCCAATATGGGTTAATTTAGGTCTAACCCATCTTGGAATCCAAATTTGACCCAATTCAGTCATTTGCCAAATCTAGGTAGAGATTATTGTTGAGGTAATGATTCCGAATACAAATTTGTGGATGAAAGTTATGGTGAGTCTAGTGGCCTGTTATTTCGTGAGGAATACTTGTCATATAATGAGACTAGGCAAAATAGAAAGGAGCTTAGGAAAAAACCCTGAGAATGGTGGACTTTTTTTTTGGGGGGGGACCTTGACTTTGTTTCTTTTGGTGCATTCCATTGCAATTGGCAAAGTCAATTTTTTATCCACATTGAGCTATAGATGTATAAGTAATCTTTTTCAATAAGTATTTCATGTTGTATATCATGCATAATAGAGTGAATTTTTCATGTGAAATTATAGATATAATACTTTCTCATTCTTGTGGAGTTATTGCAACTTCTTTCTTTAGATATTACTAAATAGATGTAATATCTATATCTATGTTGATATTTTAAAAAAAAATTCGTAATTGTTTCTAAAAACATTTTTTTTCATTCTCATAGGTCAATTTTACTACTTACTGTCGAGAATATCCCAATAAAAAAAACTTTCACCCTTTTTTTTTTGGAAAAACTATTGAATTTTCATTCGTAAACAAAGACCCCATTCATTAAATTGAATACATTTTATGTGACAAAATCCATTAGATGGGTACCAACATATGTATAGTCAAACTTGCTCTGACGCACCATTTTTCTCCACCTTTTCTCTCAGTTCGGATCGAAGGCCATTCATTTTGATCGAATCTCAAGCAGTGACAAACAGTAAGTCTTGCATCATGTTTGATTAGGGTCAATTCCAAAAAAAATCCCAAACTTTAGGTCCAGTCCCAAATATACCCCGAACTTTTTTTTTTTTTTTTTTTGTCTCAAGAAAAACCCCAAACTTTAGGTTTAGTCCCAAATCTCGAACTCCTTCCGAACTTTTCTTTTGTCTCAAAAAAAAAAATCATCTCAAAAAAAAATCATAAACTTTAATTTTAGTCCCAAATCTACCCCGAATTTTGTTTTGTCTAAAAAAATCTCAAATTGGTACACATATGACAAATTTACCCAAAATTATTTTTTTGACCACCAAAACAAATTACCATATATTATTTTCCGTTAAATTTTACCGTCAAATTTCTACATTAAATAACACGTCGCAATTAACGGGTATACTAATTTGGGGTTTTACCCTCCGTTTGTACTAAAAAAATCACCAATTTTTGATCTGTTCTTAAATATGCCCCATGGTCTAGTCCCAACTTAATATGGCATTTCCACATAGATAATAAATACACATAAACAAGATGTCATAGAAAATTATTTTCAAAATAAAACCATTTTAGGACATAAAAGATTAGAGATTACTAGTACGGCTTTTGGACAGAGGCTAACAAGGGAAAATTTAGGATTATAGTAAAATTTGATGATTTTCTTTTTGACAAAAAAAAATTGGGATAGATTTGGGAATAGACTAAGAGTTTGGGGTTTTTTCTGAGACAAAAGAAAAGTTTGGGGCAGATTTGGGACTAAACCTAAAGTTTGGGTTTTTTCTGAGACAAAGAAAAGTTCGGGGCAGATTTGGGACTGAACCTAAAGTTTGGGTTTTTTTTTAGACAAAAAAAAGTTCAAGGTATATTTGGGAATGAACATAAAGTTTGGGGTTTTTTTTGGAATTGACCCTGTTTGATTATGGGTTCCTTCTCAACTAAGACGGTACGTTCAGAAATAATGGCATTCTTCGACATTAATCATGCCGATGACGACCACATTTCTTTCGGTTGTTCGAAGTGCGTTTGCGCTAATTAGCGCGTAATGAATCATTACTAAATGATGCCGCAAGCAAATGAAAGGAAATGCCATCCCAAAAGTGCATTGTGGGATTGGGGCCAAGAAAAGTGCAATGGCGGGGACCGGTTCAAGGTGTGCAACTAGGTGTAGCAAAAAAACCATGTTCTTCCCTCTTTTTTCTCGTTTTGTTACGAAAAATCAGATTTATGCAAACGAGAAATGTGTGGCTTTGGAGGAGGAGTGATTTGATTTCCTTGCATAAATAGGGCCAAATAATTTTCTTATTTAAATTACCTATTTAGGTTTTGACTCGTGTCTTATCTGATCCATGAAATTAGAGGGTATTTCTTAATGATGCGAGTCAAAACCTAAATAGGTAATTTAAATAAAAAAATCATTTGGCCCTATTTAAATAATAATGTGTGTGGCTTCGGTCCATCAAAGCTGAGCTCGTGATCTAGGTGTCCATGCCTAGATCCTCGGCATCCTCACCCGAGTCCATCAAGGCTGAGCTCGTGATTTAGGTGTCCCTGCCTAGATCCTCGGCATCCTCACCCGAGTCCATCAAGGCAAAGCTTAGGCCCTCAACACCCCCACTCCAATCCATCGAGGCCGGGCCAAAAGCCCCAACACTCGGGCATGGTTCCACAAAGGCCGAGCGTGGGATCCCAATGCCCAAGCTCGGATCCCCAACACTCGGATCCAGGTTTATAAATGCTGTGCCCAAGTCCACAAATTCTAGGCCTAGGACCTTAGTGCCCGCACTTAGGTTCATCGAGGCTAGGCTAGGACCCAAATGCTCGGATTGGGGTCCATTGTGACTAGACTCAGGACCTAGTGCCTATACTAGGTTTCTTAACAACCCATGCACAAGTTAATAGCATCTAAATAGTATGTCTTTTTAGGAAAATCAAATCAGATTTCCATACCATACAACAGAAAATATTTTTTTCAGGTTTTAACCAAACACTAGAAAATATTGTCACTTTCTTATAAAGTAACTTTCTAATAAACATTTTTCAAAAATATCATATTTTTCACAAAACAAACGAAGCTTTAATCTAATCCATAAGTTGATAATTCACTCTGAAAAAATCTTCTCATGCCAAACTACAACTCACTTCAACATACATGTCAACCCCAAATAACGAGATTGGGTAACAAAATGATAAAAGCTATGCAAATTCAATTACTTGATTAGAGGAATTAAAAGTCGAAAAACCTGATTGGAAAGAATGCTCAAGTTTAAGGATCAAAAGCAGACTTCTACCTATACAGACTCTTATATAGTGGTATGAACAAATTGCTTAGTGACAATAATGGTAAGTGGCTTCACAAAACAGACAAGGATTCTCCACCCTCTCGGTTTTCTTATTGATGCCTCAATAAATCTCAACCGGTGATACATTGGTTGCAAGCTTCACAAAAAGTCCTTCTCAACTTGAATTAATAGTTTGGATGAATGAGATACCAAAGTGAAAAAGGGATGAAAACAAAAGATCTCATCCCCTCCGATGCAATCTTTCTTCAGTTATTGTCACAAAATCTGTACCAAGATGTTGGCATTGCTTTTCTTTTTGAAAGTAGAAAGGAAGATGGAGAAATGGTCAGTGCTGATAACACAACGACCATGTGCAGATGCAACCACACCTTCACGAGGCAACGGGGGGCCGAATCTGCGACTCACGCAAATACGAAAAAGTGTCGTGCCCTCTGGACTTGGTCAATCGCGTTCACAGCTTTCGAACCAAACTCACCAGTCTCATCACCAACAGTCTCTGTCCGGCCACTATGCACTACGGCTGCGTTTAAGACTCTCTTGTCTTCCCCGTAAGGAAATTACTCGTCTCACTTTTGGAGTTTCATCGGCCCATTTGAGCAAAAGGGGTTCTTGGAGCACATCCCAGGCAGTATCACTTCTGGCCTCGGGATGTCAATCAATGCACTTGGTCAAATATTGAGTGGTTTTCTGACCAAAAGAAATATTTATTGAGGGGTACGGGTGAAGATTCAAAACCATTCGTTACACCCCTTAAAGAGGCAAAGTTGCATTCAGGTGTTTGACACTTTTACCGTCCGAGTTCTTTTTCTTTTGGAGGAAATTAGAGAATAGGACCACAAGATGTACGCTAGTCCGAACAAATGTAGTTGGTATATCTGGGATAGTACTGCATGATATAGCAGGCTTTGATTATCCGTACACTTAGCAAGTAATAAGGACTTAATAATATCTAACAATGAAATTCTTCACAGTTTAACCATCTCCTCAAATTATTAGCACATCTTATCTCAATGACAAAATTTTACGTGAACATGATAGTCTAAGTTATCAGCATTTACATGCCTCAAAAAATTGGGGTGAGTACGTAAATCTAATCCTTTGTTGTTATTTGGTAAATTTCCTTACTTTTCCTCTTAATGCTATGATTGGTATGAGTATTTTCAAATCCTTGAATATTTTCAGATCTTTAAGTTTTTATGAAAGTAGAAGTTTACATCATATATATTGTTCAAATATGCTCTCCTCTGTTAAATTAGATCAAATTTCTAATACTAGGAGAAACAAGAGTAATGTGTTTTGGTAGCTTGATTCATCAAATTTTTTAGTAATTTCTTATTTGCTAATTTTTTTCATGTCTAATTTGTTTTCAATTAGTTATTTGTTTCAATATATTATTTTCCATGTATAAGAAGAAAAATTATTAAGAATTGGACCTTTGTTAAATTCAGTTGAATTGAGTTGGGTATTAGTCACTAAAATTATATTATATGAAAATGGATCAATATGAGTTGATTTGAATTGGACCCATTTTTGACCCATCCAAATTCGACCCAATTCATCCATTTGATAAGTCTAAGCAGAGATTGGCATTGAGGTGGAAGATTTCAATTGAGACAATGTTTCTTATCACATACTTGTGGATGAAAAGGGATAATGAGTATGATAATAGCTTATTTTGTGAAGAATACTTATCAGATAGCGAGGAAATACAAGGAGACTAGACAACATAGAATAAAGCTTAGGGAAAGAATTAAGAATAATGGACCTTGACTTTGTTTTGGTGTATTCTATTATAAGCACAAAGTCAATCTTTCTCTTCACATTATTCTATATATTTGTGAGGATCTCTCTCTATATATAGAGTCAATATCATGTGAAGTTATACAATACTTCATCATTTTTGTAGAGTTACTTTTACTCTTTGTTGCTTTAGACGTTATTCTATATCGAGATCTATATCTATATAATATTTATAAAAAAAATTCTCTTAATTCTCTCTAAAAAAATTCTCATTCTCATAGGTCATTTTTACCACTTACGGTCAAGAGATTTCCCATTAAACTTTTTTACCTTTTATTGCAAAATTTCTTGGATTTTTACTTGGGAAAAAAAGATTCCCTATGTAGCGCATTTGATGTGCAAATATTAGGGGTGTGCAATGGGAACCACCCAATCCAGGAACCGCCCGAACTGGACCAGATCGGTTGGTTTTGGGCGATTCCCATAGCCGGCGGTCCAGTTCCCGATTTCTATTCTTGGAACTAGTTCTCGATTCTAAGGTGGGAATCAAATCGAACCGGTAGTTTTTCTTAAAAATTCAAAATAAAAATTATAAAGAGTCTTAAGAAAACTCTTGCTCTTTCAAGTTGGACCTTTCTTTTTTTTGACCCCATCTCTTTTTTATGTATACGGGATATGGAGTTGCGACAATGGGTTTGAGGTGTTAAAGTAGTATATGAGGGATTTTAACTAGATTTGTTTGTATGCTTTTGCTTATACTTTGGTCGGAAAAGCCAAGTTACCAGCTCCATCGGACTAGACTAGTTCGTTTCTCTATTCCAAGATCAGTCGGTCCGGTCCACAGTCCCAGAATTTGGAGAACTGGTCCTCTCGGTTCGATTGCTAGTTCTACCTTGGAACCAGACCAAATCGGAAATTGATCACTCCTAGTAAATATTACTTTTAGTATTAAATATTCAATTAGACGGGTACCAACATGCATAGTCAAACTTGCTTTGACCCACTGTTTTTCTTCTCTCAATTCAGATCAAAGGCCAAGCATTTAGATCGAATCTAAAACAGTGACAAACAGTAGATTGCCAAAGACTTATCATGCAAGTCCTCCACCATCTTTGATCATGGGTTGCTTCTTAACTGAGATAGTACGTTCAGAAATAATGGCATTCTTCGACATTAATCATGCCGCTGTCCCCCACATTCCTTTCGGTTGTTCCGAGTGCATTTTGGCAATTAGTGCGTTGTTGAATCATTACTGATAATGCCGCAAGCAAGTGAAGGGCAATGCCCTCCCTAAATTGGGTTATGGAGGACCGGTTCAAGCGTGCAATTAGGTGTAGCAAAAAACCCTGTTCCTTCTCTCTCATTTCTCGTTTTCTTTCGAGAAAAGAGGTGTGTGGAAATTAGGAGAACAAGACTGGCTTGATTTGCTTGCATCATTGGTTGCACATAATTTCATATTTTGGATTACCTATTTGAGTTTTGACTCCGTCTTATCTAATCCATGAGGTCAATTGACTGTTTATTTATGAGCATATGATTTACCTAATTATACGGGCTTCCTCATCATCATAAGGAAAACAGCTTTTCCCAAGAGTGGTGTTGATTGCAATTACAGCATAAAGCAATCGAAAAGTGATCATTCGTAAAGGGAAATAACAAATTTGAGAGCAAGAAGCTAAGGAGTGATCATTTTCAGACGCTGAGGTTTAACATGTTGTTTAAGTGCCATGATCTTCGCAGAAAGAAATGGAGGTGAAATGAATGGTGATTTAGCTACCATTACCATTCTGATACTTTATTAATTTTCAGAAAATCAATTTTAGGTGGACTAGGCAAGTGATAAGATGTAGAATACAAACTGCATTGTTCTTTAATGGTTCGCATTTACAGAGAAGAAGATTGCACACGCGCATTGAGAAATGTTAATTAGAGTGTAAACTACACTACTTTTTTAAAACTATTTAAGGATTTAGAGATGCAAAAATTATTTTCATAATTTAACTTATGAAAAAAGACGACATAACTTTAAAATCTGTCTATAAAAATAAATTTGAGACACCTATGAGGTGACGAACTTATTTAAATATATAGGACAATTTCATCGGGAGTCATGAAACTTGTTCAAATAGTGCACTTTAACTCCTAAAACTTCCATTTCGTTCAATTAAATATTAAAAGCTCCCACAAAAAAGTGCAAATAAGGAATTTTGTCGAGGATTAGACAAGTGAGCTATAATTTACCTTTCAACTTCATCACCATTACGTCACAAGTCTCTTTTTCTTTTCCCCCAAGAGTTATACACATAGGATATTGCATGAAAGTGCAAATGTGGAATTTTGTCAACTCTCTCTCTCTCCAATTTTTTCCGATGCACTTTTCTTCCGCGGACCAAATTGGAGGAAATGTTTTTCAGCCGCCCTTACAATTGGAAGGTTACAAGTCGTATGAGCCCCCTGTCCCATGCACTTAAGCAACCAAATGTGAAATTATCTAAGCATAAATATCAGTCCCATCTACAACTATAATCCGCCAATCTGAACGTTGGTTGGAAGAAGTTTTCTCCAACCCATCTCTATTTCTCGTTTCTCTTGCAGGTTTTAGGATTCAAATGATCAAAGTGAAAGTTTTTTCAGATTCGAATGTATCATCGATTGCCACAAATTTCAAAACTCCAAGCAGAACCATCTAGATTTCGGCATAAACTTACCACATGATTAAATAAATCAAAGCCACAAACTTTTTCAAGCACCTTGCGCAAAGGAACAGATTTTTCGGACGCAACGAGTCAATATCATCACCTAAGTCTAAAAGATGGAAGACAAAAAAGTCAAAGCAGCATATAATCCACACTTGCCAACCGCTTGTTGACCTTTCAAGCACTGGAGTTAGTGGCAAGAGTTCGGAAAGATTTTGTCCGCGAACCGAAGCATCCCGACAGAAAACTGGATTGACGGATGGATCGACACTCGCGACAGAGTCAACACTCTCACCTGTATCTAACGAAAATCGATGCATGTCCGTTCTTCTTCTGAGTAGGACATACAACAAAGCTCCCAATCTTCTTCATCGTCCATTGCTGTCCCCACCTAGAATGTAAATAATTAAACGATGTCTGTGACCAGAAAGAAGGGTACAAAATCGACAGGCGATGCCATGAATAGAGCTGACTTTAGGTTTCAGCGAATCCCCACGTGAGGGCCTACTCAACTGACTTGCCTAAAATATTTGATATGAATGGACCTAATCTCTCAATTGACGGACGGCTTCGATGATAGAATGTATTTCGACTTTTGTGCTTATATGCTGGGAATATTATAAAAAAGGTCTTCATTTTATTGTGCTTATGATAATTTAATTTTAAATCTTTCAGTTATGCTGATTGAGTTATAAATTTTTTGACAATTTATCAATTTAGTCTTTCCGATCAATTTTTGTCTATAATTTTTAATGTAAACACCAATTGCCTGACGTGGTACGGCCAATACTAATGTAAACAATTTTTACTATTTAAAAAAGCAAAATTTTAATATTTTTATTTCTTTACTTTCTTTTCCTTTTTTTCTTCCTCCGCCAGTCACCAAGCTGCGGCAATAGTTGGCAAGGATTAGCCACAGGAGAGGGCTAGCGAGATTGAGCCTCGCCCTATCTTGGCAAGCTCAAGCTTCACCAACCTCGAACAAGGCCCCAACTTGCTGGCCTCCTTCTGTGTCCACTTGTCGGCCGTTACCAAGGCTCGACAACCAGTAGAGGAAGAAAAGGAAAAATATATATAAAAAAATTTAAAAATTATTCACATCAATATCAACCGTATCTCGTAGGACGGTTGAAATTCGCATCAATAATTTCTAGCATATTAAAAACTAAATTGGTCAATTATCAAAAGATTTAAGGTTCGATCGATCCAATTAAAAGGTTCTGTAATAAGTTTATAATTCTTTGGGTCATTTTCGCCTTGCGTACTAAATGAACTGATTACCAGAAGAAAGTGGGGACACTTCATATCAACTTAATCAAAAGCTGTCCGAGAATAGTAGACTTTGAATTCATCATGCACGGGCATGTAAACCTCACCAATCAACAACTCGATAGGAAATCTGAAGTGGACTAATTTCCTATCAAATGTAGTAAAAAAAAACAAAACAGAAAAAAGGATAGAAAGAAGACGGTGGGAGCCCACGAAATGTGTTTCAATTGTTTTAGACAGCGACTGCGCTGTCCAAAGGCTGATCGGAGATTGGACGGCCGCCCGCGACTGCAACGCTCGAACTTTTGACTATCTTTGGATGGCTGCGCTCCGAAGACAGGCCTTTCTCCACTTGCACACTATTCATGATTTAGCTCAGCCAGACTTATCTTCTTTTTTGAAAATTTTTACAGACTTCATGTCTCTCTTTATTTCATTTTTATTTCACGTACATAAAATAAAATTCTAGAACATATATATTACATATATTAGCATATAAAATAAGATAAAAGTCATTAAAAACCTCAAATTATATATCAATCGCGGCACATTTACTTTAATTTTTTGGTAACGTCAAAAACTATAAATTTATGCATATGTGACATATTTATTACAAACTTTTTTATGACATTAGAAATTTCAAATTGATACTCGCATGACATATTTAATCTCAACTCAACGTATGTTTTTTTCCTCTCTTTTTTTTTCCTTCCTCCTTCATTCTCTTCCTTAACTTGGCGATAGTGAGAACAGTAGTAATGGCGACGGCGACGGCGACGGCGACGGCGACGCAAACGGCAAGTGGTTAGACAAATGAGAGGCAAAAATTTACCTTTCAATTTCATCACCATCGCGTCACGAGCTTTTTGTTTTTTCATTTTTTTTTCTTCTCACATGAATAGTTCACACTAAAAATAGTGTATGAAAAGGAAATTTATACAGATATAATCATGACACGCACCCTCTTCTTAACCCTAGTGGAAATGCATTAAAAAGGTGATATGAGGTCCTGGTTTGACATATCCCCCTATATCCTCTTTTAGACTTTTCTTCTTGGCGACAATGCCGGCCGTGTGAACAAAATCATGCTTTAAAGTCGCAAATTGCAAGTGATTATCCATGGGGAATCTCACGGGTACCTATCGGATTCACACCCTGTATTAACACCCATTATCTTTTTCACGTCATCTCGAGTAAAATTTCCAGAGAGTTTGAGTGGACGAGAGAGAGAGAGAGAGAGAGAGCAGAGATGGGGAACACCATGGGAGGGAAGAGAAGAGCCAAGGTGATGAAGATAAACGGCGACACCTTCAAGTTGAAGACCCCGGTTCGAGCCGGCGACGTCTTGAAGGACTACCCGGGGCACGTCCTGATGGACTCCGAGGCCATCAAGCACTTCGGCATCCGGGCGAAGCCGCTCGAGCCCCAGCAGGAGCTCCAGCCCAAGAAGGTGTACTTCCTCGTCGAGCTGCCCAAGTTCCCTGAGGGAGAGGAGGAGGGCGGCAGGAGGCTCCCGAGGCGGGCCCGGTCCACGGGCATCCGGATGAGCGCCAAGGACCGGCTCGAGTGCCTGATGCTGTCGCGGAGGGCCGCCTCCGACCTGGCACTCGCCAGGTCAGAAGGGGGCGACGGGGGGCGGCCGCGGCGGGCAGGCGAGGGGCCGCTCACGGTGAAGATGAGGCTGACGAGGGCGGAGATGGCGAAGCTGGTGGAGGAGAGCAGGGACGAGAAGGAGGTGGCGGAGAGGATCATGAGCTTGTGTTACGGCGATGAGAATGTGCTGCCGCAAGGTGGTTCGAATTGGACGCCTGGTCGTGGTGGCATCAGAGCAAAGAGCAGCAGCAGCAGCAGCAGCATCAAGTTGCCCGAGGTAAATATAGTCCCCTCATATTAGTTCCAATTTGTGAACCTTAGGGAAAAATTAATATGTTTTTAATGTCAAATCAGGGTATTGTGATGGCATAGCTTTAGGGAAAAATCAATATGCTTTTAATGTCGAATCGGATCAATTAGAACGGAAATAAAGTATTGAATTGAACTTATTGGTTTTAGATATCTTCGATTTTAGATATCTTCAAACCACGACAACTTTAGTTTCGAATTCGAACAGTGACGATTTCATTCATTGGAACCATGACAACTTTAGTTTCGAACAGTGACGATTTCATTCATTGGAACTTAAACGTTAGGAGTTTCATTCATCAGAACATATAAATTAGGAGTTGTTGGATATTAGACGTGACGTGAGCTTAAGAAGCATGTGGCCTTTTTGTAATTAAAAGCAATATCAAGCCTTTTTGTAATTAAAAGCATTGTCGATAAGTGAAACAGTACTAGAATGGGGAATCTTACCTCACATGATTCAAATCAATAAATTGACTAATTCTTGAGAAAATTGGCCACCGATAGCTTTACACATTTGTAATCAGTCCTAAACGAATGCAAAAGCGCAAAATCCAAGTGGTGTCTGTTTTGAAACTCTTCGTGCTCGCGACTCGTCTTGACATCTCCTGTAAAACCCTTTTTTTGCAGAAGAGGGTGAGATTCGATCCGACGGAAGGAGGAGAGATCCGTACGGAAATTCAACCGGAGCCATCGTGAAGATCTATCGAGATTCGAGACCAATCGGGGGCGCGAGAGGATATCGCGGACGTCGTGGACGGAGACGTTCGTGGTCCGAAAGCACGAGGGTGGTCAAGCAGCTCCTCAAGGTGGGGGCCCGCTCCGGAAATTCTACTCCGGTGTCCGAGTCCTTCGTCTCCCCTTTCGCCATTCCACTTTGAATTGTTTTCCTTTTCAGTAGCTCTGATGTTAGTCAACGAGGCTGACTCCGTGATGCGAGCAGTTGCGTATATATATATATGGCAGTAAAGATCTTGAAATGAGGGCTCCACAAGCCGACATTTACGACGTAGTTCGCATGAATCCTGATCTTCCCAGTTCCACTACACCCCCAAAAAGAAAACCATGCTGGTAACTCACTATTGTCTAAGTTGCGCATTCAATTCATGTAAGGGACATACGAGGCAATCGCATCGACTGGATGATCAAGAACGGACAAGCAAAAACGGGGTACGATCATCGATCGAATGTAAATGAGCATAGATATAACACGCGTCAGTTATCAGCTTAACGTAGGACCAAAAACGTCAATGAACTTGATGGGCAACGTCGGCAGGACCAACAACATCTGTAGCAGCCGTACAATACGAACGAGGCTTACAATTCAAAGCGCGGGTTTGGGACCAGTCAAAGTACATGTGCTGAACGACTTGTCGGACCGACCGAACCTCGCGCCAATCACGGCGGATGGGAGTGAACCAGGAGGAACGTCGTCGGGGTGATCGCGAGGCTGAGGATCCGCGGAGAGCAGAAGACCATGACCGCGGCCCGTGCTACGAATTCCAGGAGTCTGACCAAGTTCAGCATCGCGGTCGACCGACTCCGTGCGTCGGCTCGTCGTTTGCCTTTGCCCGACCTTTTGAGGTCGAATCCTCAGTCCTCGTTTCAATTTAAAACTCAGCTTTGACTTGGGACGCCATGTGTCCGGGTTAGAGACCGTGGTGGACACTTGGCACAATGTGTCGGATGCGGTTCCAGACACACGTCGCCTGTACGTCAGCTGATGGTAGGGAGACCAGACATCATAGTTTACCTATTGTGAATCTGCAGTTCATTCAGATTCTACCCACTAAACTATTATTTTGCATTATGTTATACGTTTAATTTGGGATCCATCGATTAGAAGAAAATTATTTTCTGGAAATCGTTTTCTGGCTTTTTTGTTGTTTGGATAACGAAAAATTAATCGCCTTACAAGACAACAACGTTTACAACGAGCTTAGATTAAGAAAATATGACTTTTTCTTTAGTAAAAAGGAAATCACTTTTTCTAAATTAGCGAATAAATGAAACTAAGTATTTTCTTTGAAAAGAAGTCAACTACACCCTTCATTTTGCTCAGAAAATCTGGGCCTTGGGTCTTGGAGATGCTCACAAGACTCCATGATCAGGCCCATTCCTTAGACCATTTCTTAAAGTGATCGGATGGTGTTTACTCAGGGCTCGACCCAAGCCCCCAAACCCCCAAAAAATATATATGTCTATGGCATCGATGAATTTCGCCCATGTGTTACCATAATTGACACAAATGTACCCTCCGAATTTTGCTTTTGTATCACCAACATTTGCCCATTCCATGGGGCAATCTTGAACGTTAACGATAACTATAAGGTCATGTTCCGCTCACATGGCTTCTTTCTTCAATTAGGAGAAAGGAAGACCATCCGCCTAGAGATTAAGGGAGTCAAAAACGGTGAACTCCTCACAAACTACCTCAATAAGTTGCGACAAGTCAAAACTGAAGTCAGGACAAAGTTTCGGTTATATTAGGGAGTCGATTAGACCATGTATGCTGAAATAACATGTATTATTTTTGCAATTCCAGCTGTCACCAGCTTGAGGCTCCGGCTAAATTAGGTAGTAAGGATCTATTTTCTAGCACATCTAACTGCACCAGAGTTAGTACAATGAAGTCCAAGAAAATTGCTAGTTTAGGTCATCAGATTCTTACACCCAAACTTCCCAACTTTTACTAGTGAGGGCACCGACTTGAAGTAAGTGAAACACGTGTACGTAAATAATATGAAAATTGTCATGGCATATTCGCAAATGATCGATCAATCAATCCATCAGTTCAAAGTCAACTACGAAGCTTGTTTACAATTTACATTGGAGATGGAACCTAATCCCTTTTAAATTTATGAGAAGTTGTCCAATTAACCATAAATTTATTGTACAAATGTCAATTCAATCACGAAATAAATTTTCAATTTTATCAATTTAGTTATAAATCTTCACGTGAAATTTCAATATAGTCATTTCAGTCAATTATCGCTAGAAATCGTTAATGTGGCAATGTGTCATATCAATCATTGCAATTTTTTGTTTTGCCAATTCTCATAATCATGACATTAAGTTCTATGCTATGTTACATTCAAAATGAACCATCAAATGCACCTAGAAAGGTGAATAGTTCGAGGGTTGTCGGGCTTTTTGCACGAAACTCTTATTTTCCCATTTAAATTAAAGGTAATAAATACTATAGTATGAGACTTTAAGGGAAAGGAAAATAAAATTCGAGATGACGACTCGTCAACTTATTGCTTTGCCCTATAAATGATCCTTCATCAACTTATGTGCTTTGTCATGCACATCACTAGCATTTTAAAAAATGTTCAAGGGCCATTTATGTAATTATTCCTTTATTGGATATTCAAGTTTGTATGTCATATTCATGTCGTGTTGTGTCAATACAATTATATTTCAACATAATTATAGAATAATTATCTACTAAAAATGAGTGAAATGTATAAATTCGTGTCAAATTCAAAGTAAGTCGTATCATCAGATTGGGATATTTTTAAACAAATCTTTGTCAGGTTCAAGTCGTGTTTTTTTTATCGTGTTGGGAATTGCCACTCTTGACTGATAACGACTTTCAATGACAGGTTGCACAAACGTGTTGGTTGGTGAGTGCACGTCCAAAAATTTGTGAGATTTTATAAAATGAAATCATTTCGTCAAAAAGTGTGGATAAAGTACCTTTGAAAATGTGGATCGATATGGAAATTGACAAAATGTGTGAAGGATCCTTTATTAATTCTTGATAGGAAATGCGAACTGACGAGAAAATTAAAGATACAAAAACTGAAGGTAATCGCAACCTATCTATGTACAAGAGTACTAGAATGCAAAGATACCAAGAATATACGATTGACCAAATGGTGTTCATCAATTGATTGGCGGTCCCTTCCTCGAATTACAATTCCAATACTTTTAGACACTAGCGACCGTCAACAATAGTTAAATAAAAAAGAAGCAAATAACATCCCATGTGGCTGTTAGCATTTAGCAACGTGTAGTTACAATAGCTTACCAAAAGATCCATTACTCAATGATCACAGCCTCATCACTTGCCCCATGTCAACAGTTTCTTTTGTAACTTACAATTACAACTCCTCTCCTTGATGGTTATAACAATTCGTGTTTCTAGGCCAATATGATTTGTGGCTTTTGAGATTACGACCCCACGATTTGAGGATCGTGATGGCTTCACGATTGAATGGGTCATCATGATTGTAGCCGAAATTGTTTGTTTCATAGCTTGAACCCTTATTTTGTTCTTAATCCATCAATCTTCATTTCAGTCGATTCCTTTGTCAACCATGCCAAGTCTTATTTACTAACACTCATGACTTAATAATTTTCTCTTATATCACCTATCAACAATTTCTCGTTGCCTTTATCGATTACCTATAGTTGCCGATCAAGAGGATTCAATAGATTTTTCTTCAACCATATCTCGCTCGGTCTCTTGGGGACTTTGGGCAATGTTTTCTATCAACAGGATGAATTCCACCAACAAAGTCCTAAACAAGAAGAGTCCCATCAACAATGACGTAAATTAACTTGAAAGAGAGGGAGAGAGAAAGGCATTATTATCGTACGAGGTTCGGATTTTCTTCTCACTAACCTGCTCTGCTAACTCGTAACAAGAACAAGGGTTCAAAGTCAGCATTTTATATTGTCCAGTAAGGCCAAGTACATGACTATTGGAGCAAATCCAAAATTTCTCAAAAGAGCAATACATTACTTATGAAATTTAGAGAGTTCAGTAGCGGCACTTATGTCCTTTGATTATAATTGAAGCGCCATCCCTGATTGTAGTTAGGGATGAGCATGGTTCGGATTGGGCCAGTTTAATACCTAACCCAAGGATCAACTCACATAGTGTTAAGTTCTCAATTTTTGAGACCGGCAACAGACTCTATTGAGTTTGGGACTGAGGATCAGACCGACCCTATGGGTCTGGTCAGTTCCAATGTCAACCCGGGACCAATAAATTATTTTTTTGTTTTATTTTTTGTATTTCTTAAAAAGATAAACATACCTTTTCAAAATACATATTTATCAACAATGCGACATTAAACAACCAAACTATGAACACCGGTACATATAAATTTAAGATAATGTAATAACATAAATCTTCATTTGCGATTGTTGAGTTGAATTCGAAAGGTGGGCCACAAGAGGTGAGTGATTTCACCAATTGAGTTGGCCTCGTAAGGTTGGCCTCGTAAGGCATGTATGGAGAGGCAGGAGGCGAGCCGGGCAAGTGAAGAGTAGCAAATAAGGCTAGCGAATAGAGCAAGGCGAGTAAAGAGGGTTTCTATTTTTCTTTTTTTGGTTGAATCGAGGCTAGGTTTCTACTTTCTAATTTGCATGGTGAAGCTGCATAAAAAAGAATAGAGACAAGGGCGATGGGGCTTAGAGTAAAGAAAATATATAGTATATAATATATTATTTTTATTCAAATTTATATGATATATACATAAGAAATATTATATATATAGGGTTGGTCCAGGTTAAACCAACCCTAACATCTCAAGACCGAAGACCAACATAGGGTTTAGGAGTTTTAGGACCAAGGATTGTCCTAGTCTTTCTAGGAACCGGACTAGGACTAACCGAGTTAGGCCGATCCAAGGTTAACTTCAATTGCTGCTCATCCCCAATTGTAATTGTAGAAATAAACAGATGATGAAGACAGCGAAATCGTTTGGCAAGTTTTACTACTATTTTCTCCTATTCATTTGTTCATTTTTGCCCCTCTGGCCCCTTCAAATCCTACATTGTTTCTTCTTTCTGCACGAAATGTTTTGTTTATCAGCCTTCATTGAAACTAATATCCCGCATTACCATATAACCGAAATAGCGAAATGGCAAACTCAACTAAGAGCAAAACGGACCATCTTATGTATTTCTAGAGCTATGACATCAGTTCAACGAGCTTATGGCTGTCACTTCTTTTGTTTGTTTGTTTGCATGTTTAGTACTGGCCTTCAGATAATTTGTATCCTTGAGGGCCATCACGAAAGTCAACTAGATTCTTTACAAACATATTCTCTTCTGTCATGGTACGAATCTGATCGCCATAATTCTTCTTCTTTGTTCAGCCAACCTTCACATCATTTTTCTTGAGAAAAAATTATGTCATTCACCACCATTCGAGACAGACTAAAACTTTAATGTAGATGAAGGGTTTTAACTATTTAAAAAGGTTCTACTTATGGTACGGTGGAACATCAAATGAGTATTTTCCCAAACGTTAAAATTCACAATTGAAATTCTGAAAATCATGTCTCGTATGTATATGGGACTGTTTATTTGAAACGTCTCCAAAGACAGTAGTAAGTTTTGGAAGGATTCAAATTTGCCGTAGAAATTCTAGAATTCATTGTTCTTCCTTGTATGCAGTCATACAAACCAACAAGCATATGAATAGAACACGTGCATAAGTGCAGGACACACACCACTTGGTTCTTCCATGTTCGTAGTCATACAAAACACAATCACATGAAGGCAACATATGCATAAGGAATATCAAGCACCCGGCAAGAGCCTATTATATTTTATCTAAACCAAACCACAATAACTCACCATCATTTCTTCCTAGTTTTCAGGAAGCCAGTCCCAGATGCTTTCTGCATCAAAGGAGAGTCCGCTCCAACAGTCCGACCATGGCTCCATCGTCTCCGAACGTGGTTCAAAGTCATAATCGATCCAGAGGTTTCTGTTTGGAGGCGCGTCGTGGACACATGGCTCTCGGGACTCATTCAGCTCCCTATGTGATTCAACCCCCAAGAAAGAGAAGTTCTTGGAGATGATCCAAGGGCAAGGCTTTATGACTTCAACTTTCACCAAATCTTGGGGTTTCTCATTCTCCGGCTTCCCTTGGCAAGTAGTCACTTTCCGGACATGGGTGTTCCAATAGTTCTTCACATCATTTGCAGTTCGACTAGGGAGTCTCCCAGCAATTAGCGACCACCTACATGAATAATTTCAATGGAACGAAATGTTAAATTACGAGGAAACAAAGTTTGGTTCAATAATAGATACCAGTTCATGTGGTTATCTTAGCAAATGGCATGAAGGCTCTCATTAGGTGCTTGTGTGTACCTTACTATATTTCAATATTTCGGGATAAAGACATTGTAAGTAACATAACTTTCATACAATGCTAATTTGAATGTCATAACTTTTTTTTTCGACCACTTGAGTGATGTGATTTCTCAAAAACGTTCATTTGAGTGCCAAAACTTTCGATATTTGAGTGTCATAACTTTTTTAAAAAGTTCACCTAGTTCTAAAAATCTGACGTGGTATGACACTTGTTGTAAATATTTTTAGAAAGTTATGACACTTAAGTGATTGATGAAGAAGTTTAATGGCACTCAAATTATCGGAAAAAAGTATAACACTCAAGTAAACACCACACATGAGTTATGGCATTCAAGTAATGAAATGACTATTATGACACTCAAGTGAATACTGTACGAAAATTATGACACTTGTGATGTTATTTTCCCTTAATATTTAAGCATGCTTACTATAATAAATGGAGCTAAGGATGAGAATTAGTTACTCAGCCACTTTCCCCTACCTGTTCTACTAAGTTTATATTCCTTCGAATCAAGGTGGCATTTCATGAATTCCATGCATAAACGAATCAATCCAAAGTTTATTTCTCTTCTAATATATTGGGAGTAGATCCCATTAACACCTCTACATTAAATAATTTAAATTTCCGAAACTAAATGCCAAAATCAAGCACAAAAAATGAAATTTCAGATTCGGTTCACCTATTTTTACTTATAAATGTGGAAAATGACTCTTCAAAGCCATAACTAATCAATAAGTTGGTGCTTGATTTTACTCCATATCAAATGCAACTATGGTAGTGAAGTTGATAAAATGAGAAAGATTTAGGGTCTGTTGGGTAAACTAAAAATTTAAGTGCTGCATTTTAAGTGTTAATAATCTTTAATGATAGAAATGGAATTAATATTTGTTTGATGATAATTAAAATTGATAGCTGGATATCATTAAGCTCTTTTCAAACACATAAAAAGGTGACTATGGGTAGGTTTTATCAGAATATTTAACACGATTCTAATTTCCATAAATTATTTTTCTATTGAATGAATTAAGTAATTACCTACTAGGCATGCGGCCCAGTATGCTTTGCCTCCTTTTCCAAAGATATAGTTATTTTGATTGCAAAATGATAGTATAATTCCTGCTCTATTTTTCTAGCCCGAAGAGGGTAATGCGTGTTTGTGATAAAATTCAAGCTTCTGTTGTTCAGTATACTTTTCTCTAGACTGCATAAACAAAATCTATATCAGACAAATAATCTCATTGAGTTTCTTATACCTGTAACCATGATCGGGAGTGACTAGATCTAAGAACAGTACATGAAAATTGTGCAACTAGTAAGTAATCCCTCCCGAAGTTGACGATGACTAATGAGCACCATTGCTGGTACTTTGGTCAATGATGTCCGAAGAAATAGGTAGGGAGGGAGAGAGAAGTCGTTCAGTATACTTCTCTCTAGACTGCATAAATAGAATCTATATTAGACGAATAATCTCACTGAGTTTCTTATCCCTGTGACCATGATCGGGAGTGACTAGATCTAAAAACAGTACATGAAAACCATGCAACTAGTAAGTAATCCCTCCCGAAGTTGACGATGACTAATGAGCACCATTGCTGGTACTTTGGTCAATGCTGTCTGAAGAAATAGGTAGGGGGAGGGAGAGGGAGAGAGAGAGTTTTTATAGTCGCATGTGAGTAAGTTCGGTGAATCTATGATATACACTAAACAATATATGACGGTTGCATCTGATGGGTCGAGAGAGTTTTTATAGTCGAATGTGAGTAAGTTCGGTGAATATGTGATATACACTAAACAATATTTGACGGTTGCATCTAATGGGTCCCCATTTCGTTGGCAAGATCAATTTTTGAATGACGTGAAATGTGGTTGGCAGCTTTCACCTCTCTCATGCATGTGGTCCGTATCTACAGTATGTTCTTTGAACATTTCTGAAATAGAGACTTAGAGAAATCCTACCGGATAGGCTAGGGTAGCAACTCTTGTATAGACTTCATTGGCGTTGTCTAATGGTGGTCATCAGACACAATATGCACTCTAAATGGGCATATGTACGAGAGATTTAACATTGTCCAAACACAGGTCAAAGTTGGAGACACGTGTCCCTTCCAAGTAGGGTCATAACATAAAATTGAAGGAAAAATTATCGAAAAATCCTAAACTTATTACATTTATACAAATTGAATCCTAAACCTTTCAATTTGTTCAATTTAATCCCAAAAATTTTGAAGATTTATCAATTTAGTTCTCTTGGTAAATTTTTCCTAGAAATCGTTGACGTGTCAATCTAGTTGGTGCTAGCTATCTACGTGGTATAGCAAGCGTTGATTGTGGATAATTTTTGTTGTATTTTTTAAAAATATTTTATGAATTGTTTATTACTTCTTTTTTCTTTTTCTTTTTTTCCCCTTCTCTTCTTCTCTTCTTTATTTTTTTCCCAACCCGAGGTTGGCGAGGGCCAATGACCATCATCAAATCTAGGCAAGAATCACCGACTCCCTCACCTATTGGTCGGTAAGGGAGTCGCGGCCCTTGCTTGGATCTGGGCAAGGACCAATGCTCTCACTTGTGGCCAGCAATGGCCACGATGCGCTCATCTCGACTAGGCGGGGATCGCTAATGAGAATCGACTAGCAACCAATCTAGCATTAGGAAAAGAAGAAGAAGAAGATAATAACATATTCAAAAGAATTTTAAAAAATTGTCTATGTTAGTATCGATCGTACCACATAGAATGGTTTGTGCTGACTAGACCACATTAGCGATTTTTGCCTAAATTTACTGCAATAACTAAATCAGCAAATCGTGAAAAGTTTAGGACTAAATTGACAAATCATCAAAAAATTTATGATTAAATTAGTAAAATTAAAAGGTTTAGGATTGATTTGGCAAATCATCAAAATGTTTAGTACTAAATTAGCTGGATTAAAAAATTTAAGGCTAAATTGGCACGAGTATAATTGGTTTAAGATTTTTTTTGTAATTTTTTCTAAAATGGAATGACCTAATCCTTTACACAGTTTATGCATTCGGTCATCATTTGTTTCAATCAATGCAACCCTCAATCAATTTTTGGAGGAGGAAGAGAGTGAGGCTGTTGTGAATAACGTAGGTAGGCTCAACACCATATCAGTAACTCCATTAAAAGAAACAATTGCACTTCATATGTGACCTTTTCTTAGCATGTACTCGCCTGTTCCCAAGAAGTTTGTGAAGCCTGATGATCATATCGACCTCATCATCTTGGAATTTCCCTCTCTTGATGTTAGGCTTCAGATAGTTCAACCACCTCAATCTGCAGCTCTTCCTGCATCTATTCAAACCTGCAAGCTCAAGAAATGCAAACATGAACTTAGCAATCTCTCTCTGTGCACGCATGTGTACACATAGTATAGAGATGCTCTTAGTGCAAATCAATCCATGTAACTTGAGTAAAATATCAATACCTATCTCCTTTTTGTCTAATTTAACAAAAAGAATTGATGAAATATATCTTTTTTGCATTTTTTTTATACTACTAGAAGACATGAGAAGTTTCCTTTTTGTCTAATTTTAAAAAAAGAATTGATGAAATATATCTTTTTTGCATTTTTTTTATACCACTGAAAGATATGAGAAGTTTCGTTTAGAGAAGTTAAATTTGATTTGTTATTCCGAAACTGATGAATGACACGTCCACCCATTTTAATATAAAAAAAAAAAACCTTGCACTCAAATAAAAGTATTTTGACAATATTACAAATATTTGACAAAAATCAAATATGATAACCCAACAAGATTGGACACACTGAAATCCAAGGGGGTTCTACGTATTGGGATGCAACAAGAAGACAATGATCCCCCTCCTTATATAGTACCTGCTCTCTGAGGAACTCGATGCCACTCTCCTTCTCCGTACCTTTGGACACAGCCTCTTAAGAGAGCATCTTCCTCTTCCGTCCACGCACCTTTCCTCACTCCGTACAACGAACCTTTCTGCATCTCTCTCTGTGTAAATCTTTTCGCGAAGAGTTTGCGGATCTCTCTCTCTCTATAAATCTTTTCGCGAAGAGTTTGCGGATCTCTCTCTCTCTATAAATCTTTTCGCAAAGAGTTTGCGGATCATGTTTCTCAACCCCTTGTAGTCCTCGGTTGTCTTCGGTGCTTGTTGGAGCCACGTTACCCCCTTCACTTTCCACAAAAACGCTGATCTATGTCGGTTGTCAAAGTCCGAGGAAGAATGCAAATATTTTTATTGTCAATGATTACTATTTGCAACGGTACAAATGTATCTCCTCCCAATATATGATTCTTTCCGCGTGGCTACGACCATTCAGTCCGCAGGGTTGAATCTTCGATCGAAAATCTTTTTATAGAGCTAGAAAATGCAAAGGGGACTTCGAACGATCTAGAGAAATCATATTTCTTTTGCAATGAAAAGAAAAATAGAAATAGCTCATGTGATATTTCCGGGTCGACCGTCCGTGCATGCCCGGGGACCACCATTGGTGTGAATTGTTTCCCAACTTCCATTCTTTTAGCTAAATATTCTTATTACCCAACACTAACTATTGAGATTTGCCGTTTTACATATCTATAAAATGGGTAGGTATGCATGAGGCTGAGTCACCTACTACGCTCATGCATGATTTGCTCCATTGCCACTTTGGCAAAGCTCTTTTGCTTCTTTATGCAAGGTCCTAAGTGTGCTTGTATTATTGTAGTAGGGTGCTTGTACTGTTATGGTGTTACTCTTGGCTTCATCAGTATAAGAGTAACTTCTTTAAGAAGTTGGAACAAGATTAATGTTTTGAGAATCTCTTCTCAACATATTTTTTCCTTCCTTGAAGTTTGATGTTATTAAGAGCTTAGGGTTACACTTTTAGTTTAATAAACAAAGAAGAAGAATTATGGCTATCAGATTCCTACCGTGACAGTAGAGAGAGTGTTCCTAAAGAATCTAGTTTTGAATTTCGCGATGGTGCTCAAGGATATAAATGACCTGAAGGCCGGTACTAAACGTGCAAACAAACAAAAAAAAAGTGACAGACATAAGCTTGTTGAACTAATCTCATGGCTCTAGAAAATCATAAGATGGTCCGTTTTGCTCTTAGTTGAGTGTGTCCTTTCGATGTTTCAGTTATATGGTAATGCGGGATCTTAGTTTGAACGAATGCTGGTAAACAAATCATATCGTGCAGAAAGTAGGAGAAACAATGCAAGATTTAAAGGAGCCAGAGAGGGAAAACATAACAGATTAATAGGGGAAATAGTAGACAAACTTGCCAATTTTGTTGGGGAAAATTATTAAAAAAATCATAAACCTATTGCAATTATATTAATTTATTCCTAAACTTTTTTTTTCAATTCAATCTAAAACCTTTTGCATTTATGCAAATTTAGTCCATTTGACCAATTTTGGTTGGTTGGCACTGACGTGATTGCTTACCATCTAACCGACTATAATGTGGATAATTTTTAATTAATTCTTTATTTTATTTTTTTGAATTTTTTTTATTTTTTATATTTTTCTCTTTTTTTCCTCTGCCAGTCACCAAGCTGCGGCAATAGTCGGCAAGGATCAGCCATAGAAGAGGGCTAGCGAGATTGAGCCTCGCCCTATCATGGCAAGCTCAAGCTTCACCAACCTCAAATAAGGCCCCAACTTGCTGGCCTCCTTCTGTGGCCACTCGTCGGCTATTGCCAAGGCTCGACAACCAGTAGAGGAAGAAAAAAAAAAAAAATATATATATATATATATAATTTAAAAACTATACACATCAATATCAGCCGTGTCTCGTAGGACGGCTAAAGTCCGCGTCAATAATTTCTGGCATATCAAAAGACTAAATTGGCCAATAATCAAAAGATTTAGGACTCAATCGGTCCAATTGAAAGATTCTATAATAAGTTTATAAATTTTTGGGTGATTTGCGCCAATCGTACTAAATGAACTGATTACCTTAAGGAAGTGGGGACACTTCATATCAACTTAATCAAAAGCTGTCCAAGAATAGTACACTTTCAATTCATCATGCACGGGCATGTAAACCCCACCAATCATCAATTCGATAGGAAATCTGAAGTGGACTAATTTCCTATCAAAAGTAATAAATAAATAAAAAAGGATAGAAAGAAGACGGTGGGAGCCCACGAAATGTGTTTCAATCGTTTTAGACAGCGACTGCGCTGTCAAAGGCTGATCGGAGATTGGACGGCCGCCCGCGACTGCAACGCTCGAACTTTTGACCATCTTTGGATTGCTGCGCTCCGAAGACAGGCCCTTCTCCACTTGCACACTATTCATGATTTAGCTCAGCCAGACTTATCTTCTTTTTCTTCTTTCTTTTTGAAAATTTTTACAAACTTCATGTCTCTCTTTATTTCATTTTTATTTCACATGCATAAAATAAAATTCTAGAATATATATATATATATATTAACATATAAAATAAGATAAAAGTCATTAAAAACCTCAAATTATAAATCAAATTATATACCATCGTGGGATATTTAATTTAATTTTTCAATGACGTCAAAAATCATAAACTTATACATATGTAATATATTTATTACAAACTTTTTTATGACACTAAAAATTTCAAATTGATACTCGCATGATATATTTAATCTCAGCTCAACATATGCGCTTTTTCCTTCTTCTTTTTTTCCTTCCTCCTTCATTTTCTTCCTTAACTTGGCGATAGTGAGAACGGTAGTAATGGCGACGGCGATGGCGACGCGAACGGTGTGTGGGTGACGCGAACAGTGAGTGGTTAGACAAACAAGAGGCAAAATTTACCTTTCAATTTCATCACCATCATGTCACCACCATCGGGTCACGATCTTTTTGTTTTTTCATTTTTTCTTTCATCTCACACGAATAGTTCACACTAAAAATAGTGTATGAAAAGGAAATTTATACAGATATAATCATGACACGCACCCTCTTCTTAACCCTAGTGGAAATGCATTAAAAAGGTAATATGAGGTCCTGGTTTGACATGTCCCCCTATCCTCTTTTAGACTTTTCTTCTTGGCGACAATGCCGGCCGTGTGAACAAAATCATGCTTTAAAGTCGCAAATTGCAAGTGATTATCCATCGGGAATCTCACAGGTACCTATCGGGTTCACACCCTGTATTGACACCCATTGTCTTTTTCACGTCATCTCAAGTAAAATTTTCAGAGAGTTTGAGTTGTTGGATATTAGACGGGACGTGAGCTTAAGAAGCATGTGGCCTTTTTGTAATTAAAAGCATTATCGATAAGTGAAAACAGTACTAGAATGGGGGAATCTTACCTCACATGATTCAAATCAATAAATTGACTAATTCTTGAGAAAATTGGGCACCGATAGCTTTACCCATTTGTAATCAGTCCTAAACGAATGCAAAAGTGCAAAATCCAAGTGGTATCTGCTTTGAAACTCTTCGTGCTCGCGACTCGTCTTGACATATCCTGTAAAACCCTTTTTGCAGAAGAGGGTGAGGTTCGATCCGACGGAAGGAGGAGAGATCCGTACGGAAATTCAACCCGAGCCATCGTGAAGATCTATCGATTCGAGACCAATCGGGGGCGCGAGAGGATATCGTGGACGTCGTGGACGGAGACGTTCGTGGTCCGAAAGCACGAGGGCGGTCAAGCAGCTCCTCAAGGTGGGGGCCCGCTCCGGAAATTCTACTCCGGTGTCTGAGTCCTTCGTCTCCCCTTTCGCCATTCCACTTTGAATTGTTTTCTTTTTCAGTAGCTCTGATGTTAGTCAACGAGGCTGACTCCGTGATGCGAGCAGTCGCGTATATATATATATATATATATATATATATATATATATATATGGCAGTAACGATCTTGAAATTAGGGCTCCACAAGCCGACATTTACGACATAGTTCGCATGAATCCTGATCTTCCCAGTTCCACTACACCCCCAAAAAGAAAATCATGCTGGTAACTCACTATTGTCTAAGTTGCGCATTCAATTCATGTAAGGAACATACAAGGCAATCGCATCGACTGGATGATCAAGAACGGACAAGCAAAAACGGGGTACGATCATCGATCGAATGTACATGAGCACAGATATAACACGCGTGTCAGTATCAGCTTAACGTAGGACCAAAACGTCAATGAACTTGATGGGCAACGTCGGCAAGACCAACAACATCAGTAGCAGCCATACAATACGAACGAGGCTTACAATTCAAAGCGCGGGTTTGGGGCCAGTCAAAGTATAGGAAGAGAAGCATATAATTCCACTATCGATCAAGTAATCCAATGGAGATTACAAGCACACTTGAATAATTGAAATATTATTAGTGCTTCTCAACCCCCAACTCCCATGATACTTAGCTCTCACCATTCCTCACAAAGACTTTCATTACTTCAAACACTCAAGATGTAATTTACGAGCACACTATACAATTGATTGTCACAGTTAGAAGGATACTCTTCACACACAAAAAAACCATTTCTTAAATATTAGAAAAATTGAATAAAAAATAGAAAACCTACTTGGATTGGGCTTCTTTCGTAGGCTCAAACTCAAGTTATCTTCTCAACAAAAATAAATGGAGCCGAGAATGTAGTGCGTGGAATCTCCTCTAATAGAGCAACATCACTTTGATAAATATTTGATTTGAACCATAACTCCTTAATTCATCTGTGAGTATCTGAACCTATCATCACAGTCTTATTGACATGTCAAAAAATTCGGAAGTCTCTTCAAGTCATATGATGTAGTATGCGGTAAAATGCCGAAAGCAATAAATTGATCATTAAATTTGCTCACTGACTGATATTTTGCAATCTTGGAAAAGATAGTGCTGGTCCTAGGGTGCATTGCGAGATGTCATTGAACCATCGGCTTGTTTTTGAGAAGTTTCGTCAAAAACAAAAGTGCATGTCCTAAATGTCTGCAAAGGATGGTTTGTCCTTTGCTACACCTCCAGATATAAGAAAAAAACTGCAATAATGAAAGAGATTGCAATGTTTTATATGTCTTTAGGTGAGGGGACAGCCTCTTTGCGTAAAATTACCATACTGCCGCTATTTTAAGCAAACCCTAGGACTTGTCACTTCTTTTCTAAGCTTCTAGCTCAGCAAATCGAAGCCCACCCACGTTATGATTCCTTAAACGATTCGATGGTCGTAAGAAGTGAAGCATACGATCCATTATTTATCAATGTCACTGCGGCTTGTGTTATTTGACAACTCAAAGTCGCCACATCAGTTATAACTGAAGGCCATCCATTCTGGATTTAGGAGTAGGAGCTCGTCTGGCAACTTAGTGATCCCAGTTGTTGTTACAATTTGAAAACCGTAGGTTCTCTAATCCTATAAATGATGAGTTCATTGGATTGGATATGACTATAACCATGAATAACACGCTAATTTCATGAATTATTTCTTAGAGACAAGACGAATCTTGACGAGTGATCCCATACAAATAGACTGTATTCAATTCATAATGTGAGAAGTGAAATCTGTACTGTATGGCGGATTAATTTACACATGGATCCGCAACACCACTAAGCCAACTCCATTATCGAATTTTTAGCAAGAAACAGAAAACCTACTAGATGACGAATCACCTCATTAGATAAAACACAAGGAGATGGTTAGGTGGTTTTGCTAGCTCGATTGGTTATCACAATTCATTCCAAGCTGAAATATGGGTAGTCTTTCTAGGTCTTGAGCTAGCACACTCCTTTGGTGTGAACCGGTTCATTTTAGAAGTTGATTTGCAGTTTGTAATTTTTCTAATCTTTGATGGTAGCAGCAAATTGAGAAATTGAAGAGAGTTTGCTGGCGCGGATCTGCAAGACAGTTCATCTGCCTAGGGAAGTCGTCATCCGTCATACGAACAAGGAAACTAATGTATTTGTGGACTGACTAGAAATTTATCCTTTAGAAGTGTCTCAAATTATCATATTGGAGCCTGTCCTCCTCATGATTTTCTTCTGTTTATCTTTGGTGACTGAATTAGTGTTTTAGCTCCATGGATGAGTTTAGATGTGTAGCTTTCATTGGCTTTAAGCCCGTTTAATTACTGAAAAAGTAAGACACAAAAAGGCGACTTCATTTATATTATTCCAAAAGAAACGAAGTCTTAATTCATTCATTAATCCTAACTAATCTTGATGTTGCCTAGGGATATAACTTAAAAACACATTGATCTGGAGAGGGATTAACATCCCCCACAATCCCTGGAAAAATTACTCAAAACATCATAAACCTTTTGCAAACATATTTTATAAATATATTAAGATTTGAATTTTTCCTTCTTTTTATTGGAAAATATATACATTTTTGGGATGAGCCATATCCATGTTTGTATTTCATTTTTTAAGTGTTAATTACGACATTTTATCCTTTTGCAAGATTATGGATTAAAATAAAGTGTTTAAGGGCATATTTATAATCTCATCAAAGTAAGGCTCTTCAGAGTTAATTTCCGTTTTGTTGAATTTGGATCATTAAACAAATAATATTATGAAGGTTTAGAGGCATGGGATGTTAGTTGAGTTGGCCTAGAACTATAAGGGCATGTTGGTAATTATGAGCTTGGGGATGATTTGAGCGTCAGTTATCATTTGCAGAACATTACGCTAATATGAATCATACGTGACTATAAGGTCGTGCGAATGATTCTGCTTTGTAAACCTATGAATTTGTGATAGCTGAAATTCACATTGGTGTTGTTCTGCCTCTTTGTGGAATTTCTAAAATAGCATATTTACAATCTATTACCGTGAATATTTCTAAACAATCATATTTTTATGCATAAAAAATGGATTTAACAGAAAAGCATTTGAATAAATGTTGAGTTATATTTGGATTATGTTGTTATACTAGTTTATTCTATCATTTAATATGATTTTGAGTAAAGATTATTACAGCTAAACCTTGAGCTAAACATTGTCCAGTTTCACATAAATGCTACCACAGTTGTTCCTATCTAGAAATATCGAATACTCATTAAATATATCTTCTTTGCTAAAAACAAGTGAATTCAACTTTAAGCATTACAATCAATATCCTTGCTCATTTTGTGCATAAACTAAGAAGATGTAGTTTATTACCCTCTCAACAAGCTTATCATTGCTCACTTGAGCATAATATGGGCAACCAATTAGTCTAAGAACAAAATAATCATCTCCTTTATTTGATCACGCCTTTTGGGGAGTTCAACATCTAATAGCAACCGATAATAATCTATTCACAAATAGCTTGCCCACTATGGGCATCTGCTAAGAATATCCTTGTCATACTATAGGCCATTTTGTGGATTCTCTCTAGCAACATTATGCTCATTAACTCTATATCCTATTATGGTCACTAGCAATAATGCAGTCTCACGCTATGCTCTCCTCTTTGCAGAAGTAATAACAACTTCGAGCATAGCTCCATGCAACTGTTAACTAACACATGCTTAATTGTTTAGCTTATATTCATTTCGATCAAAGCTTTTAATTGCATGATCATGATGACAACATCAAACCCTTAGTGATATTTTCTTTTAAGATGTTAAATACGACATTATGAGCTAGCATTAGCTGAATAACACCCAATGTCTGTTATTCAGCAACTTCCAGTCCGTTTGCTCCATCAAATATGGTTTCTACCTAGACGGGATTAAGTGTGGATTCATCGCTACGAGATAATTCTCAATTTGCGTTTTCATGAAGCAAAATCACTCCCATCAAATTTGTCGTTTTTCACTTTACCTTATTCTCTCACCATCAATTCACTTCCACTTAGTCAAGCCTAGCCATAGTACTAATTGTTGAGGATAATAAGCGGTCCAATAATATATAAACAAAAGAATGATATAACTCAAACACCAAATTTACATACTTTAGTCGATGACACTCTACAAGAAGAACATCATAGGATTCCATTATAGATCAAGAGATACAAAGAAATTATAGTCACACTCGAGTCATTCAAACACTCTTAATTTTTCCCAACTTCCAATTACCTTGAACAATTCATACAATATTTAGCCCTCACAATTCCTCACAAAATAATTTATCTATCATCCAAAGGAATTCACAAAATCTTTATACAAGATTTTCATGTTTTCAAACACCCGCGATGTAATTTATGAACACACTAAACAATTGATTGTCATGGCTAAAGACTCCTCTTGTATACCTTTCATGAACAACCCCACTTATTATAAATAAAAATAAAATTGAATAAAAAATAGGAAACCTACTTGGATTGGGCTTTCTACGTGAGCTCAAATTCGAGTTATATTCTCAACAAAAATGGATAGAGATGAGCATCTAATGCATGGAATCTCCTCTAATAAGGGCAATATCACTTTAATAACTATTTGATTTGAACCATAACTCCTCGGTTCATCTATAAATATCTGAGCCTCTCACCGCAGTTTTATCGACATGTCAGAAAGCTAGGAAGTCTCTTCGAGCTCATATGATGCGGTATGCAGTAAAATGCCAAAAGCAACAAATTGATCATTAAATTTGCACATCGACTCATATTTTGCAAACTTGGAAAAGATAGTACTGGTCGTGGGGTGATTGCGAGATTCCATAGGACCATCGGCATGTTTGGAGAAAAGAAAAATAATTACTTCCATGGTTTCCCACCCTTCTTTTCATCAAAAACAAAAGTCTGTATGTCCTAAATGTGGGGAAAGGATGGTTTGTCCTTTGCTACACCTCCAAATATAACAAACAAACTGCAATAATGAAGAGACGTGAAGTGAAGGCTCACATCTCGAAAACGGCAGCCTTGCACGAGATAGCATCAGAACGAAGAAGCTGTGTCCACATCTTTTGCTCCTGCAGCCACCTCCCGTTTGCATCGAGATTGTCTAGTCATGAACAGTGGGGCATAGTTCGTGCGGCGGGCATGCACCATGAATCTCCTTACCAAAGCACAAGGAACTGAAGGCAAATGGTCAGGACAAACTGTCCGGGGCAAGATTCTGCATCTTACGTTGCTTTGTTTGGAGAGTTTGTTGGTTCGGCAGTGAGGACTGTGGCTCTATAGATTCACGGCACCTCAGGGCAGTTTATGTTCTTCGTTGGACAGCGTTACTTGGACCGACTGTCTGGAAGATTGAAGTTCACCATAGAAATAGCTTCTGACTTTGCCATTACTATCAGGAACAGAGCTTCTATACTCAATGTTGGCTTTCATGAGCACCTGAGCTGAAGTTGCCCTTTGTAGTTTACTGATTGATTGATTGATTTATGTTAGGTAACAATTGCCACTGTACTTGGTTACATGGTGGCCACTGGCCCTTGGCAGTTCTTACAGGCTGTTCTTGCGGCTATGTTCTGAGCTGCTTCAATATGTATATCATGTACTAACTATGAAATTTATTGTAGGAATTTATTTTCCCTCCTGCCATTGGAGTGAATCTATGATCTTCCACGCATTAAATCGTTTCTTCACCTTTTCATAATTTGGAACGAAGAGAATCGGTATTTTACCATGCTAAATTGAGAAGTTGGTTGCGATCAATGCGCATTTTTTATTAATTCAAGGACTCGATACAAGTGGAGTTTTTAGAGGCAAAATTTGTTTTTTTGCTGTACGGCCAAGATTTATTAAATTTTTTATCCGAAGGCATTAGTTGTGAATATGACAATCACTGTTAGTACATAGTAATTTTGCTGTATTTCTCTATTCTAATGCTTAATAAATCTCCCAAGACCTAATTATTAATGTTCTTTATCGATAATTAGATTTACTCTTTTAAGTGAACAAGCAGAAATGAATGATGAGTTTTCCTTGTGGAAAATAAATGATTTGGAAACGTCTGTATTGCTAAAAAAATAAACAAATGAAAAATATTTTCGTCATCGATAAAATATTTAAAATTAAATAATTATTAAACGATATAAGCGATTGAGTATAAGAAAGTAATTTTTAAATTAATTTTCATGAAATAAATATGCTTGAAAGTCTACGTTCTTGAGGCAAGGCTTTTTGGAGAGACTTGCAACTTTGCTGGCTACTTAAATACTGGAAGTGGGGGAGAAATACGATCGGAAATTTATGGACAAAGCCAACTTGGACGTACAGATACATCCACCGTCCGTACAATTGGAAAGGATATCCACAGAATACACTCATTGCCGACTGCACATGGTTTTCATTCATGTTTGGCTGTACGAGGGAGACATGGTCCTACTAGTCACAAATAATGTGAGAGAGTTGTTGTTTTCCGTTGAAAAAGAATGAGATTTTTTTTTTTTTTTCCACAAGTGGCAGCGGAGACGTCAATTGTTTTCACAGGCAGTTGAGGTCCAGATCATGGCATTTATCTAAGGTCCACCTGCCATGAAGAAGACATGCCTTTGGTACCATGAAAGGCAGATGTCGCTCTAGAAGACACGAAAAGGAAAGCCGATACCAACAAAAGTAAAAATAAACTAAACAAATCCTTAAAAAATTCAAATGAGAAAAAATAGATGGGGAGATTCGTGTTGCATGTCTCCTTCCATTTTCCCTCCTAAGTGAGGAAGCAAAAACAACCATCTAGAAATAGGATGTCTTCAGTGGTGAAGGTAGACATTAAGTCAGTGCTTCGATACTGGTTACTTTCAGGTAAACAAATACAATAGCCTCCCACGCCTGAGGTAAAAAGGTGGAACTCGCAAAAGTTCATGCTAAGTCGACATGTGCTCTGTACAATATTTTGTAACCAATTTATGTGACGAAGGAGACATGTCTTTGGTGCTGTAAAAGAAGATGTAGCTCTAGAAGACACGACAAGAAAAGCCAATACTAATAAAAGTAAAAGAGCAAGTCATTCCTTTTTTATTTTTAGAAAATAATATAAATTGTCTTTAAACTTTGATTTAATGTGCAATATGATCCAAAAATTTTATTTTTTTAAAAAAAGAAATGACTTGCCCTTTTTCTTTTATTAGTATTGGCTTTCCTTGTTGTGTCTTCTAGAACTACATCTTCTTTTACAATACCAAAGACATGTCTCCTTTGTCGCAGAAATCGGTTACAAAATAATGTGCAGACCACAAGTCGACTTAGCAAGAACTTTTGCGAAGTTCCACCTTTTTACCCTAGGCGCAGGAGATTACTATATTTGTTTAGCCGAAAGTAACCAGTACTAAATTACTAATGTAGTGTCTACCTTCACCATCAAAGGCTCCTTATTCCTAGATGGTTGTTTTTGCTTCCCCACTTAGGAGGGAATATGGATGGAAACACTGCGGTTCTCCCACCGCAAAATGAATCTCCTCGTCTATTTATTCTCATTTGAATTTTTTAAGGATTTGTTTAGGAACATTTTTACTTTTATTGGTATCGGCTTTCATTTTCGAGTCTTCTAGAGCGACATTTGTCTTTCATAGTACTTTATTCAATATGATACATCAACTTTAGCTTAGTATATAATGTAATTCTTGAACTTTTTATTCACTATGACCCCTAAACTTTTATTACATATTCAATTTAGTCTTTAAATTATATAAAAATATTCAATGTTATCCTTACTTTTATATATAGTTAATGGCCAATATTGAATATTTTCATATAATTCAGAGACTAAGTTAAATATATAACAAAATTTTAAGGAGCACATTAAACAAATTAAAAGTTTAGAGACCATATTAAATAAATTAAAAGTTTAGAAATCACAGTGTACATGGATTAAAGTTCAAGAATCATTTATGTCATTATCCCTTTTTGGAGTAGTACCTTGGTGCTTTTGTTAATTCTTACTTTCTAATGGACTCTCCTCTATGGCATATCAAGAGATTCGTGCTGAAAACATCATGGGGTGTTGGGTGTTATTTAGGATTATAAAACACTAAACTGTGTAAGAGATTGTGTAATTCTCTAATTAATTAGTGGATTATTTGTAGTTGGCACTCCCTATGGATAGAGATACCGATACTTTGATCAAACCATGAAAATCTCAAGTGTCATTTATTGTTCCACATTTTATTTCTTTGTTGAATTTTTTTGCTCCGAATTTTATTCTAAAGATTTTGGCAGCTTCCACATCAAAATATTTCAGCAATTATCAAAACTGAGACTTTGTAATTATGTTTGGAACTTGAGAAATTTAATGGGACAAACAACTTTGAGTTATGGAATGCTAATATGCATGTGTTGTCAACAACCCAAGGTTTGGCCAAAGCGCTGAATAGCAAGTTGTTGGAAGTGATGAAAGATACCGATAAAAATGAGTAAATGGAGAGGGTGGAGAGGATAATCCCATTGAATCTATAAGATGAGGTGTTAAAAGAGCTGTCTAAGGAGAAGTATGCTGTATATTTGTGGGTAAAACTTCAAGCTCTTTATGTAACAAAAGGTTTTAATAACTAAACATATTGAAGAGGACATTTTAATTATGATATGATGAACATCCATCACTGTCACCTACATGATTTTAACAAACTTGTTATGGATTTGAAGTCGGTGAGATCCTAATCAATGAAAATAAGGCATGATATTGTTGGCGTCTCTACTAGAGTCATGAAAGCACTTTACTAATTATAAGGGCAAAATATGATTATTATGAAAGAGGTAAAATTTGTGCTGTTCTCAAGCCTTATAATGTGTCAGTATTAGGAGGAAGATCCATTTCATCATGACCGAACCTATGGAAAACATTGCTCCTATATGTGTCGATGCCCGTGTTATTTCAGACTCTCCAATCCCACTCTATAAATTTAATTTCTTCAGGATTGATTATTTTTATGAGGTCTTTCACCTTCGCTACTCAACTTCCCTCTTATAAAGCCATCCTCCGCCTTTGCCAAGCCTATTTCCTTCTCTCCCATCAAATCCGTTAGAAAATTGATCCACCATACTCCAATGGACATTAAAGAATTCATCGAGTGTACCAACCAAATAAAAAATTATGTCCTTCACCACCATTCAAGACAGACTAAAACTTTAATGTAGATGAAGGGTTTTAACTATTTAAAAAGGTTCTACTCATGGTACGGCGGAACATCAGATGAGTATTTTCTCAAACGTTAAAATTCACAGTTGAAATTCTGAAAATCATGTCTGATATGGATATGAGACTGTTTATTCGAAACGTCTCCAAAGACAGTAGTAAGTTTTAAAAGGATTCAAATTCACCGTAGAAATTCTAGAATTCATTGTTCTTCCTTGTATGTAGTCATACAAACCAACAAGCATATGAATAGAACACGTGCATAAGTGCAGGACACACACCACTTGGTTCTTCGATGTTCGTAGTCGTACAAAACACAATCACATGAAGGCAACATATGCATAAGGAATATCCAAGCACCCGGCAAGAGACTATTATATTATATCTAAACCAAACCACAATAACTCACCATCATTTCTTCCTAGTTTTCAGGAAGCCAGTCCCAGCTTTCTGCATTGAAGGAGAGTCCGCTCCAACAGTCCGACCATGGCTCCATCGTCTCCGAACGTGGTTCAAAGTCATAATCGATCCGGAGGTTTCTGTTTGGAGGCGCGTCGTGGACACATGGCTCTCGGGACTCATTCAGCTCCCTATGTGATTCCATCCCCAAGAAAGAGAAGTTCTTGGAGATGATCCCAGGGCGAGGCTTTATGACTTCAACTTTCACCAAATCTTGGGGTTTCTCGTTCTCTGGCTTCCCTCGGCAAGTAATCAGTTTTCGGACATGGGTGTTCCAATAGTTCTTCACATCGTTTGCAGTTTGACCCGGGAGTCTCCCAGCAATTAGCGACCACCGACATGAATAATTTCAATGGAATGAAATGTTAAATTACGAGGAAACAAAGTTTGGTTCAATAATAGATACCAGTTCATGTGGTTATCTTAGCAAATGGCATGAAAAGCTCTCGTTAGGTGCTTGTGTGTACCTCACTATATTTCAATATTTCGGGATAAAGACACTGTAAGTAACATAACTTTCATGCAATACTAATTTGAATGTCATAACTATTTTTTCGATCACTTGAGTGACGTGATTTCTCAAAAACGTTCATTTGAGTGCTAAAATTTTCGATATTTGAGTGTTATGGACACCTAAATTTTGGCGATTTGTTTTAGTATTTATTAATTGCATTTGGAAAATTAGAAATTAGTTTCTAATCCCTTAACAAAAAAATTATTTCATTAAAATTGCATCGCATATAGACATTAGGAGCACTTGCATCACTAGTATTAAAATTTATCAAGAAATTTTTTTTTTTTAAAAAAAATTATTAAAAAATTAATTAAAAAAAATCGAAAAAAGATGACGGGCCAAGGCTGGGGCTGCCTAGCCTCCCCCACGTGACCCGTTCCCTTTCCTCACACGGGCTCGGCCCATTTCCTTTTTGGCCTTTCCTTTCCCGGCCCGGCCTGTCCGTCTTTCTTCTCCTTCCCTTCTTCTCCCGCGCATGGAAACGAAAACCTGGAAGAAAGAGGCAGAAAAAGCGGCAGCAGCAGCAAAGCAACAGCAGGAAGTCAGCAGAAGCAAAGCAGCAGCAGCAAGTCAGCAAAAGCAGAGCAGAAAGAGAACCCGAGGGAGAGAAAACCAAGGAGACAGAGGGAAGGACAAAAAAAAAAAACGGCAGAAAGAGAAGAAACCAGAGAGAGAAAAAAAAAAAAGGAGAAAAGAAAGAAAAGAAGGAGACCGAGGAAGAGAGTCCGAGCGAGGCGGTGACTGAGGAAGAGCAAGGGAGCTTCAGCCGATGCCCTTGGCCGCGCGCGAGCTCCATCCGACGTCTCCTCAGCCGCGTCCTCAAGTTGAACCAGAAAACCGAAAGGTGTTCATACGTTTAGTCGCGACTGGAGCGAGGAGACGGGGCGAAGTCAGAGGTGAGAGAGCAAACCCAGAAGCGTGCCTGGACGCCGCCGGAGACCACTCGTCAGCCGACGCCCGCCGTGACGCCTCGCCCGAACCAGGTAAGTTTTTTTTCCAGGGTCATTTTCTGCGCTATTTTTGCAAGGCGTTGGGCCGGAGTTCGCGCCGACCAGTTCGGGCGAGCCCCGGCCCCTGCCGTGTCTCCATTTACGTCCTTGTGCGTAGCAACATGTTCGTTTAGAAGCTTAAGCCCGAGTCGAAAATCATTTGTTTCGACTATGCATACCCCTTTTTGTTAAAATGCCTAAATCAAGTTCAGAATTTTTTATCGTCGGATCTGTGCTCGGTAGCTTAGTTTCGCGAATGTTTGTTAGCATATTGTGAACCTGCCCTTGCCTTCGTGCTTTTCTTCATGTTATGGCGATTTTTCTTGAGTAGCCCTTGTCGAGTCGAGTGGGGACGTCCTCGGTTCCGGCGATGGAGGGCGTTCATGGTCACCGGCGGCTGGCGACGCTCGGTGTCTGTCGGACTGAACGACCGACGCCAGAGGATGGCCTCGTGACAACCCCAAAAGCCGGCAACGACTCGTCGCGCGTGGAGGCCGGCTTCGGTGAACGGAGTTGCAGAGGACCTTCCGTCGGGCTACATGAAGGGAAGCATGCAGAAGTCCACGTGAAGAAGCGTGGAGACCAGGAGGAAGAAGACCAGTAAAAAAAAATAATAAAAAAAGGGAAAATTAAAAAAAAACAAAACAAAAGGGCCAAGAATAAGGCAGGGGCTGGGCCGAGGCTTTGTCGAGCGGGCCTGGGCCCGCGCCAGGCATAGGGGAAGTGGCTGGGCCGAGAGCAAATTGGAAATGGGCTGTCTTTATTAAAATTTTTGTGGGCTTTTAATTTTGTTTTTTTTTCGAGCGGGCTTTGGAGGGGGAGCGCGGCCCGGTTACTTCGGCCCAACCCGGACCGACAGGGTCCGAATCAGGTTAGTAGGGCCGGGTTTCCTGACCCGGTCCGAATTATTATTATTTTTAATAAAAAAGTTATAAAAAATTTAAAAATTCAGAAAATATTAAAAAATCATAAAAAATTCGAAAATTCAGAAAATGCATGGAAAATTCAGAAACCTGAAAATTTATAAAAATTCTCAAAAAAAAAATAATTTTTGTAATTAAAAAAAGTATTCGAAAATATTAAAATATTGAAAATTCCAAAAACAATTTCAAAAATCCCAAAAACTCCAAGTTTGTTTTAGAGTTCCCTAAAAAGCTCTAAAATAATTCTTAGACCATTTTCTCTTAAAAGGTGTCGGGAAATCATCGGCCTAAGATTGTGCTTAAAATTAAAACAGCTTTTACGGCTTCACTTTAGGGTTTTAATTATCCTCGGATACAATTGCCCTTGAATGCATGCTTATGATGCGATGATTATGGTTTTCCCCTTAGTTTAATTAGGATTGTCATTTATTTATCTTTTAATGCTAGTTGTTTATTTTCGCCTGCAATTTATTTAATACTTTCTTTAATTGCTTATTGTTATTTTGATCATGATTACCTCACATGTTAGTAGGGGTGAGCGGTTCCGGGTTCTTTACGGGTTCCGCTTGGAACCTGGAACCTACCATCGGGCACGGGTTGCCTCGTTTTGGAATCCAGGAACCTACCCGTCGAAATCGAAACCTAGAACCTACCCTCTTACGGGTTGGGTTAGGTTGGTCCAATAAGTTCTTTTCTTTCTTTCTTTTTCATTTAAGTGGAGCCGGTTCCGATTCTGAAAAAAGAAGAACCGGGAACCAGAACCTCCCTCCCTAGAATCGAACCGTGATCATCCCTTTCAACATAGTTTTTATAATGATAACGACACAATTTCTATGAAGATCTCCCTAAGTCATAAAACAATCATGTCATCATATTGCAAAGCAAGAGGTACAGCACAAGTCTCACAAATTAAAGAACAAGATTATCTACAAAATGAGGGACTTACATCATTAATGACTAAGAGAAAATAATGCTTTCTCTTAAATCTCACAAGCTCATCCATTTGGTGCAAAGTCTCCATCCATGCTAAACAAGCGTAGAGGAAGAAAATAAAGATCACCTCGTTTAAAATTTAAATTACTATCCACCGAACTAAAATAATTATTAGAAAGCCTTACCACGTATCTTCATTTCGCTTAAATTGATAAACTCTATTTACTGGTGATCTCCTCACTAAGACCATCCATATCTTTAAAAAAGAAGAAGAGATAGATTAAATAAAGCATTCATATATAAGGATTTACAACATATAAAACTAGAGATATCACTTACCCAACTCAAATTTTTCTACATTCTCAATGCACTCTTCAACATTAATAGGTACACGAACGGCTCTCAACCAATCTTGAGTGCAAATCAAAGCTTCTACTACTTTGGGAGTCAAAAACTTCGAAAGCCATCAAGTACATTACCCGAAATGCGAAAGTCGACTCCGAAGCAACAAAAGTAGTTACGGGAATAGACAAAACATCTCGAGCCATCAAATATAGGATTTTATATTTTGAACCACTAGTCTTCCACCACATCAAAATGTTGAGATCAATAACTTTTTCAGTTTTATCTTCAAGATACTCATCAAGTTCAGATTTATTGACATCACACAATTGTTGGCTCGAGTTCATAAAGGTTTTCCGCCATGTTTGGACGTCATACTTCCTTTTGTTAGCTCCATTTCCACCGGCATCGGCGTTAGAACCACTGCTACTAGCACTCCAATTTTGGACACCAAAATTCTGATCACTTGAATCAAAAGAAGATTGCTTATAAAATTCAAACAAACACTCCAATGCATTCTTCACCTTATGATGCATGTCATTAGCTTTTGATTCATCGTCATAAATTTGTCCATACAAAAATTTCACATAACTCAACTTGGCTCTAGGATCCAATACAACTGCAATCAACACCATCATATTCACTTTGTCTAAGCTCCCATAATATTTGTCGAATTTTTCTTTTATTTTCAAACCCATAGCTTGAAGTTTAGGATCCGAATCCTCCGCCGTATCTTTCAAATATTTATACAAAAGAGCTATCCCCTCAAAATAATCATTGGAAGTTATATATGAACTTCCCGACATTTGATTTGTAGCATCATAGAACACCTTTAGAAATTCTGAAAGAATAACAGCATTTTCCCAATCATTATCTTGAGGAATATCATGATTAAGCTCACTTACAAAAGATAAATCATATTCTTCCAATCTTTCGAAAGCTTTCCTGAACTTTACAGCAGTGTCTAACATAAGATAAGTAGAATTCCATCTAGTGGCTACGTCAAGAATAACTGAACCCTTGTAAGTGATATTTTCAGTCTCAATACAAGATTGAAATGCTTTGGCTTTTAAGGGAGAACTTTTCACATACTTAACCACATTGCGGATACGTGAGATAGAGTCACGTACCATACTCAAGCCATCTCTCACAATCAAGTTCAATATATGAGTTGTGCACCTTATATGCAAAACACTACCATTTAATATCGCCACCCTTTTTTTTAAAAGCTTTTCCCTCAAATGACCAATTGCAACATCATTGGAGCTAGCATTGTCAACAGTAATTGTTGACACTTTTTTTATTATTTCCCACTCATTAATGCACTTATCTATCATTTTTCCAATCTCCTTACCTCTATGACTATGCATCACTACAAAATTGATGATTCTTTTATGTAATTTCCAATCATCATCAATAAAATGTGCAGTGAGACACAAATAATTCATGTTTTGAATAGAAGTCCAAGTATCGGTTGTAAGTGCAACCCTAGACTTAATCTTACCAAAGTAAGTCTTCAAACAAGCTTTTTCGCGGAAATATAGGTTCATGCAATCTTTAGCCACTGTAAAACGTGATAAATGCTTGAAGAGAGGTTGTAACTCAGAGACAAACTCACGAAAATCCAACACGCTCCACCAAAGAAAAAGGTTGTTCATCAATAATGATGAACCGGGCAAGCATTTCCCTGCAACGTTCTTGATTAAATGACCATGTTGATAAGACATTACCGGTGCTGGATTCTCCTCCTGCCTTGCTAGCTCCACTTACATTACGTGGTACAAAGAATTTCTGCCTCTTCTCTATATTACGAGGAAACTTCTTGCATGTTGTTAAGTGCTTCCTCATGGCGAAGTACCATTAGAAATACAAGATACTTTAACAAAGACCCATAATGAATGCACTTCACCTGATGTGGGTTTCCATCCTTATCTTTGATTTTCGTATAATGATTCCAGCACTCAGATGTATATTTCTTATCACGAGAAGGAAGAGAAGAACCAAGTACCTTGTCTGTCCCACTCATGTTTGGGGATGGATCTTGTTCTTGTTCATTTTCATCGCCCGACATTTCCATTTCTAGAATAGGAGTCATCTTCTCATAGTCATATCCCTCCTCCTCTATTGACATGTTAAGTTGATAAGTCCAACAAACAACACTGCCAAGCAACCATTTAATCATCTCAATAATCATAAATAAGGTCACACGATGACAATTTCACATAATCTAAGCTAGCTAAAGCAAAACAGATTAAAAAAAATTTACCTAGTAAGCAAAAACCGTTCTCTAGTCCCTTTCTAGATCAATTTCAGGTTTTGCCGTTAAGAACCTCAAAGAAAGCCAACTTGGCAAATGAAGCATGCCACGCCTGCAAGAAAAATGAAGCATGTTTAAAATAGTAGGCGAAATCAAAACTTGAATGATTCCATGACCTAACAAACCCCTTAAACCACCCCAAAAAGAAAAAAAGGAAACATTTTCTTAATTTGTCATCATTAGGCTTGGTTTACAGCTCAATTGCAACATCATTAGGCTTGGTTTACAGCTCATCTCCATTTAAGGCAAAAAAGGAGAGAGTATTTATTCCGTTTTACCATTGCTCATCTACATTCAGTCACTTGTGATCATCTTTGTTAGGCCCACTTACATTACGTGGTATTAAAAAAGAAAATACCTATCCAAAACAAAACCTAACCAACTATGAATCTGTTTGCTTATATACAAAGCTGTGAATCTCCTGAGATCATTGGGCAGTATGTTAAAACATGAATATGCTAGCAAATTGAATTTTCTCTTCAAAAACAGCTAAACTAAGATGAACATTCAAGATTCACAAAATTTGCTAGAGAAGTCTGCTATAACACCCTAATCATATCACGTGGTTGGACAAGCTTACACGGGTAGCCTATTTTCTTATCGGGCGCATGTTGTAAAGTATACCGTGAACCGTTAAATATTTGGCACACCAACTATGTAACTAAAAATAGACATTCCATTGAAGTTGAAGGGGATGGGATGCATTAAGCGAGAGGATGAGGGATATAAAGCTGTTCGAAGGTGCATAAATATCCACAATGAGACAGCCCAATAAGAAAAAGGCAAGAATTGCTACAAAGATTAGTCAATTTAATAATACTTTGATTATGCATTTGCGTGGCAATAGGCTCCTGCAAATTGTCATGCATATTTCAACAAGGAGAACCGCAAATGCCATGGAATTCACATATTTTGTTCTACAAGTCGTTTGGGGTATTATAATTCATAAAGGCAGAAATAAAGAGAGTAATCAACATAATTCTCTCTCTTTATATATATATTTCTCGTGTATGTGTGCACGTTGATTCATAAGAGAGGTCATTCAAAGAAGCTAAATATCGGCAACCAAAATTCCACAATTCGGAGCCGCAATCAACACCAAAAGTACTGAGTACCGCAAAAATGGAAGCCCCATCAGCTAAATTTAGTCTGATCTTATGACTACACATTCCATATGATCGAACTCTCCATCTCTCTATCAATCTCAATCACCGCCGGCCTTCTAGTAAACATAGGTGAGGCCGCACTTGCGAAGTAGAGGCGGGCGAGCGGCAAGTAGACGAGCGGAGCCGCGGGCGGGCGGAGCCGCGGGCGGGGGCGAGCCGCGGGCGAGCGGAGTCGCGGGCGGGGGCGCTGCGGGGGCGGAGTCGAGGGCGGCGGAGCCGCGGGGCGGGCGGAGTCGCGGGCGGGGCGGAGCTGCGGGCGGGCGGAGTCGAGGGCGGGCGGAGCCGCGTGCGGGCGGGCGGAGCTGCGTGCGGGCGGAGTCGCGGGCGGGGGCGGAGCTGCGGGCGGGCGGAGTCGAGGGCGGGCGGAGGCTGCGGGCGGGCGGAGTCGCGGGGGGGGCGGAGCTACGGGCGGGCGGAGTCGAGGGCGGGCGGAGCTGCAGGCGGGCGGAGTCGCAAGCGGGAGGCGGAGCTGCAGGCAAGCGGAGTCCGGGCGAGCGCAGGCAGAGCTGTGGGCGAGCGGAGTCCCGGGCGGGCGGAGCTGCGGGCAGGCAGCGAGTAGAGCGGCGGACGAGCGGCCACGAGCAACGGGCGACGATCGAGGGTTCAAGGCAGTGCCACAGTAAGAAGAATTGAAGAAGTTAGACGTGCCGCGTGAATCTCGAGGGAAGAGATTAGGGTTAGAAACTTAGAATTAGGGATTTTTTTGGGAAAGACTAAGGGGGAGGTGTAGATCGGTTCCGGTTCCGGTTTCGGTTCCCGGTTCCGGTTCCGGTTCCAGGAAATGAGGAACCGGGAACCGGAACCGATCTCCCTAGAACCGGAAACCGAACCGGAGGGTCCGGTTCGGTTCTCCGGTTCCCGGTTCTACCCGGGAACCGCGCTCACCCCTACATGTTAGTAGTTAAGTCTAAAATCAATTCAAACTGTCTAACAAAAGTCTTTTTGAAATAAACAAAATTAGGTACCGAAATGGCACTAATTGGTTATTAGTGTAATCAAGTCCCCGACCCTATAATCTCTGGTTGCGTAGAAAGTGAGGCATACTCCCATGCTTCACTTGGTTTCTAGCCGACCCCAATAAACTAGTGGCAACTCCTTATTTAAAGATTTTTATGAACATCCAATGTCACATGGGGTATGGGCTTGGGAGAGCCTATGTCTAGTGAGGGTCCTAAACCCAACCTTTGGACAATACCCTAAACATATTTATTTAGAAAAAATAGGTCGCGACAAGTGCCATAACTTTTTGAAAAAATTCACCTAGGTTCTAAAAATCTGACTTGGTATGGCTCTTGTTGTGAATATTTTTAGAAAGTTATGACATTTAAGTGATTGACAAAGAAGTTTAATGGCGCTCAAATTATCGGAAAAAAAATTATAACACTCAAGTAAACACCACACATAAGTTATAGCATTCAAGTAATCGAAATGAATATTATGACACTCAAATGAATACTGTACAAAAATTATAACACTTGTGATGTCATTTTCCCTTAATATTTAAGCATGCTTACTATAATAATTAGAGCTAAGGATGAGAATTAGTTACTCAACCACTTTCCCCTACCTGTTCTACTAAGTTTATATTCCTTCGAATCAAGGTGACATTTCACGAATTCCATGCATAAACGAATCAATCAAAAGTTTATTTCTCTTCTAATATATTGGGAGTAGACCCCATTAACACCTCTACATTAAATAATTTAAATTTCCGAAACTAAATGCCAAAATCAAGCACAAAAAATGAAATTTCAGATTCGATTCACCTATTTTTACTTATAAATGTGGAAAATGACTCTTCAGAGCCATAACTAATCAATAAGTTGGTGCCTGATTTTACTCCATATCAAATGCAACTATGGTAGTGAAGTTGATAAAATGAGTAAGATTTAGGGTCTTTTAAGTGTAAATAATCTTTAATGATGGAAATGGAATTAATATTTGTTTGATGATAATTAAAAATTGATAGCTGGATATCATTAAGCTCTTTCAAACACATAAAAAAGGTGACTATTGGTAGGTTTTATCAGAATATTTAACATGATTCTAATTTCCATAAATTATTTTTCTATTGAATGAATTAAGTAATTACCTACTAGGCACATGGCCCAGGATGCTTTGCCTCCTTTTCCAAAGATATAGTTATTTTGATTGCAAAATGAAGGTATGGACCTCAGGAGTGCCAAAACTTGGCACGGAGCGATACTTAAGTGCCAAAACTTACAAACGGTACACTTAAGTGCCAAAATCGGAGAAAAGGGATCGAGTTAAGTATCAATAGCGAAAAATTCCAGCCAAACCGCCACATGTCCATTTCCGGCGACTTCATTTGCCGACGGAACATTTTTTTCAAAATAAAAAATCCACGTGGCAATTTTAATAAAAAAAATTGTCCACGTCAGATTTTTAAAACATTAAAATCGATTTTATTTATAAAAAAAAAACAGAGAGAGAGAAGAAGGGGATCGGCGAGGGCTGCACAACCCTCGCCCTCGCCAATTTCCCTCCCCCCCTTTTTTTATAATTAATCAATTTTATAATAATATATACTTGAAATTATTTAATATTATTTATTTAATAATTTTTAAAATCCACGTCAGTGCAAAAACGATGTCGTTTTGTGCTGATTTTTTGTTGATTCAATTTCCGACAAGCCACGTAGGCAAAAAAATTAATAAAAAATTGCCACGTAGGATTTCCGGCAGGGTTTTGACGACTTGACACTGAAGTGACCCTTTTTTTTTTTAAAAGTGGCACTTAAGTATACCGTTTGTAATTTTTGGCATTTAAGTGTCCCTCCATGCCAAGTTTTGGCACTTCCGCCGTACTTATGCCTTGCAAAATGATAGTATAATTCCTGCTCTCTCTTTTTGGCCCGAAGAGAGTAATGCATGTTTGTGATAAAATTCAAGCTTCTGTTGTTCAGTATACTTTTTTCTGGACTGCATAAACAGAATCTATATCAGACGAATAATCTCACTAAGTTTCTTATACCTGTGACCATGATCGGGAGTGACTAGATCTAAGAACAGTACATGAAAACCGTGCAACTAGTAAGTAATCCCTCCCGAAGTTGACGATGACTAATGAGCACCATTGCTGGTACTTTAGTCAATGATGTCCAAAGAAATAGGTAGAGAGAGAGAGAGAGAGAGAGAGAGAGAGAGAGAGTTTTTATAGTCGCATATGAGTAAGTTCGGTGAATCTGTGATATACACTAAACAATATCTAACGGTTGCATCTAATGGTTCCCCATTTCATTGGCAAGATCAATTTTCAAATGACGTGAAGTAGGGTTGGCAGCTTTCGCCTCTCTCATGCATGTGGTCCGTATCTACATTATGTTCTTTGAACATTTCTGAAATAGAGACTTAGAGAAATCCTACCGAATAGGTTTGGGTAGCAACTCTTGTATAGACTTCATTGGCGTTGTCTAGTGGTGGTCATCATACACAATATGCACTCTAAATGGGCATATGTACGAGAGATTTAACATTGTCCAAACACAGGCCAAAGTTGGAGACGCGTGTCCCTTCCAAGCAAGGTCGTAACATAAAATTGAAGGAAAAATTACCGAAAAATCATAAACTTATTACATTTATACAAATTGAATCTTAAACCTTTCAATTTGTTCAATTTAATCTCAAAACTTTTGAAGATTTATCAATTTAGTTCTCTTGGTCAATTTTTCCTAGAATTCGTTGACGTGTCAATCTAGTTGGTGCCGGCTATCCTATGTGGCATAGCCGGCGTTGATTGTGGATAATTTTTTTGTATTTTTTTAAAATATTTTATGAATTGTTTATTACTTATTTTTTCTTTTTCTTTTTTTCCCCTTCTCTTCTTTATTTTTAAATTAGTAAAAATTAAAATATTTAGGATTGATTTGGCAAAGCATCAAAAGGTTTAGTACTAAATTAGCCGGATTAAGAAATTTAAGGCTAAATTGGCATGAGTATAATTGGTTTAAGATTTTTTTTTGTAAGTTTTTTCTAAAATGGAATGACCTAATCCTTTACACAGTTTATGCATTCGATCGTCATTTGTTTCAATCAATGCAACCCTCAATCAATTTTTGGAGGAGGAAGAGAGTGAGGCTATTGTGAATAACGTAGGTAGGCTCAACACCATATCGGTAACTCCATTAAAAGAAACAATTGCACTTCATATATGACCTTTTCTTAGCATGTACTCGCCTGTTCCCAAGAAGTTTGTGAAGCCTGATAATCATATCGACCTCATCATCTTGGAATTTCCCTCTCTTGATATTAGGCTTCAAATAGTTCAACCACCTCAATCTGCAGCTCTTCCTGCACCTATTCAAACCTGCAAGCTCAAGAAATGCAAACATGAACTTAGCAATCTCTCTGTGCACGCATGTGTACAAATAGTATAGAGACGCTTTTAGTACAAATCAATCCATGTAACTTGAGTAAAATATCAATATGCGTCTCTTTTTTGTCTAATTTAACAAAAAGAATTGATGAAATATATCTTTTTTGCATTTTTTTTTATACTACCGGAAGACATGAGAAGTTTCCTTTTTGTCTAATTTAAAAAAAAGAATTGATGAAATATATCTTTTTTGCATTTTTTTTATACTACTGGAAGATATGAGAAATTTCGTTTAGAGAAGTTAAATTTGATTTGTTATTCCGAAACTGATGAATGACTCATCCACCCATTTTAATAAAATAAAAAAAACCTTGCACGCAAATAAAAGTATTTTGACAATATTACAAATATTTGACAAAAATCAAATATGATAACCCAACAAGATTGGACACACTGAAATCCAAGGGGGTTCTACGTGTGTCTGGGGCCCGCTCCCGAAATTCTACTCCGGTGTCCGATTCCTTCGTCTCCCCTTTCGCCATTCCACTTTGAATTGTTTTCTTTTTCAGTAGCTCTGATGTTAGTCAACGAGGCTGATTCCGTGATGCGAGCAGTTGCGTATATATATATATATGGCAGTAAAGATCTTGAAATTAGGGCTCCACAAGCCGACATTTACGACATAGTTCGCGTGAATCCTGATCTTCCCAGTTCCACTACACCCCCAAAAAGAAAATCATGCTGGTAACTCACTATTGTCTAAGTTGCGCATTCAATTCATGTAAGGAACATATGAGGCAATCGCATCGACTGGATGATCAAGAACGGACAAGCAAAAACGGGGTACGATCATCGATCGAATGTACATGAGCACAGATATAACACGCGTGTCAGTATCAGCTTAACGTAGGACCAAAACGTCAATGAACTTGATGGGCAACGTCGGCAAGACCAACAACATCAGTAGCAGCCATACAATACGAACGAGGCTTACAATTCAAAGCGCGGGTTTGGGGCCAGTCAAAGTACATGTGCTGAACGACTTGTCGGACCGACCGAACCTCGCACCAATCACAGCGGATGGGAGTGAACCAGGAGGAACGTCGTCGGGGTGATCGCGAGGCTGAGGATCCGCGGAGAGCAGAAGACCATGACCGCGGCCCGTGCTACGAATTCCAGGAGTCTGACCAAGTTCAGCATCGCGGTCGACCGACTCCGTGCGTCGGCTCGTCGTTTGCCTTTGCCCGACCTTTTGAGGTCGAATCCTCAGTCCTCGTTTCAATTTAAAACTCATCTTTGACTTGGGACGCCATGTGTCCGGCTTAGAGACCGTGGTGGACACTTGGCACCACGTGTCGGATGCGACCCCAGACACACGTCGCCTGTACGTCAGCTGATGTTAGGGATACAAGACATTATTGTTTACCTGTTGTGAATCTGCAGTTCATTCTACCCACTAAACTATTATTTTGCATTATGTTATATGTTTAATTTGGGTTCCACCGATTGGAAGAATACTATTTTCAGGAAATCGTTTTCTGGCTTTTTGTTGTTTGGATAACGAAAAATTAATTACCTTACAAGACAACAACGTTTACAACGAGCTTAGATTGAGAAAATATGACTTTTTTTAGTAAGAGAGAAATCACTTTTTCTAGACCATCGAATAAATGAAACTAAGTATTTTCTTTGAAAAGAAATCAACTACACCCTTCAATTTGCCCAGAAAATCTGGGCCTTGGTTCTTGGAGATGCTCACCAGACTCCATAATTAGGCCCATTCCTTAGACCATTTCCTAAAGTGATCGGATGGTGTTTACTCAGGGGCTCGACCCAAGCCCCCAACCCCCCCAAAAAATATATATATGTCCATGGCATCAATGAATTTCGCCCATGTGTTACCATAATTGACACAAATGTACCCTCCGAATTTCACTTTTGTATCACCAACATTTGCGCATTCCATGGAGCAATCTTGAACGTTAACGATAACTATAAGGTTATGTTCCGCTCGCATGGCTTCTTCTTCAATTAGGAGAAAGGAAGACCATCTGCCTAGAGATTAAGGGAGTCAAAAACGGTGAACTCCTCACAAACTACCTCAATAAGTTGTGACAAGTCAAAACCGAAGTCAGGACAAAGTTTCGGTTATATTAGGGAGTCGATTAGACCATGGGTGCTGAAATAACGTGTATTATTTTTGCAATTCTAGCTGTCACCAGCTTGAGGCTCCGGCTAAATTAGGTAGTAAGGATCTTTTTTCTGGCACATCTAACTGCACCAGAGTTAGTACAATGAAGTCCAAGAAAATTGCTAGTTTAGGTCATCAGATTCTTACACCGAAACTTCCCGACTTTTACTAGTGAGGGCACCGACTTGAATAAGTGAAACACATGTACGTAAATAATATGAAAATTGTCATGGCATATTCGCAAATGATCAATCAATCAATTCATCAGTTCAAAGTCAACTATGAAGCTTGTTTATAAACTACATTGGAGATGGAACCTAATCCCTTTTAAATTTATGGGAAATTGTCCAATTATTCATAAATTTATTGTACAAATGTCAATTCAGTCACGAAATAAATTTTCAATTTTGCCAATTTAGTCATAAATCTTCACGTGAAATTTCAAAGTAGTCATCTCGGTCAATTATCATTAAAAATCATTAACGTGGCAATGTGTCACATCAATCATTACAATTTTTTTGTTTTTCCAATTCTCATAATCATGACATTAAGTTTTACGCTATGTTACATTCAAAATGATCCATCGAATGCACCTAGAAAGGTGAATAGTTCGAGGGTTGTCGGGCTTTTTGCACGAACTCTTATTTTCCCATTTAAATTAAAGGTAATAAATACTAGAGTACGAGACTTTAAGGGAAAGGAAAATAAAATTAGAGATGACGACTCGTCAACTTATTGCTTAGCCCTATAAATGATCCTTCATCAACTTATCCGCTTTGTCATGCGCGTTTTAAAAAATTTCAGGGACCATTTATGTAATTATTCATTTATTGGATATTCAAGTTTGTATGTCGTATGTTGTATCAATAAAATTATATTTCAACATAATTATAGAATAAGTATCCACTAAAAATGAGTGAAAATGTGTAAATTCGTGTCAAATTCAAGTTAAACCGTATCATCAGATTGGGATATTTTTAAACAAATCTTTGTGAGGTTCAAGTCGTGTTCTTTTATCGTGTTGGGAATCGCCACTCTTGACTGATAACGACTTTCAATGAGCAACCTAGCAATCATTTAATTTAGCAATTTTAGATAACTGCTATAATCTATCGTAATGAAAAACATTACCAAAGACCTCATTGCCATTAAGGAATAACTTTTTTAGGGACAAAGCTCGAGACAATGTTTGGACTCATATTTAATGATCTCTTGTCCCACTAATGTCTTTTTTTTTTTAATAAGATGTTGCTATCCCCACAGATTACATTCATACAATTCTTTAATCTCGGATGCTCTAGGAGTTGGTAAAAAAATTGAGGAGAAAAATAACAGGAAAAAAAAATCATTTTGATTCCAAAGGGTAGTAGTTGAAGTGTTGTCCCAATTCAATGACCTATCGACTCTTGTCCCAACTAAAGTAGCTTATTTTAGTCCCTCGAAAAAGATGTCGAGTTCACTCCAGCATCTGTCAAATAATGGACAGCTTTGTAGGTCTACGTTCCTTAGCATAGTATAAGGTTTTATCCTAATTTAGGGCAGTGGCTGAGAAAGTGATGAAAGTTGGCCGATGTTTGCAACCTATGGATGAGCCTCTAGGCTGGCGATGGGGTTGCACCTAAAGACCCTAGAGGGTTTTTCCTCTGCAAAGAAAAGCTTTGTGAATAGCTCCAATTATGCCTCGTTTACTGTTTATGTAGTGGACATTCTCTGCCTTGGAATGTAATACAATGTTGCCCTTGATTTGTTTAGAAGACAAAGGTGGTTAGGACAGAGAGAGAGAGAGAGAGAGTTGAGCCTTTTATATAATCGCTTCAGTGCACCTCCTGCGAAACTCCCAGATTTTTGTCTACTCAAGTCTCTGTGGTTTGGCCCTCTGGTTTTTCTCCCTCTCAGTGAAGTCAGGAGTGCTGCACGGAAATGGCAAGCGCCATCGAGAATGGTCATGGCGTATGTGCGATCGTCTTGGTCATGGTTCTGTTCGCTGCATTTCCACCAGCCGCGGTGTATGGACAAGCTGTAGTAACGATTTCCCAGCCGCCGCCTAGCGACTGTCCCTATCCTTGTCTCCCGCCGCCGACAACACCGGCAAACTACCCCCCACCGTCGCTGCCTTTGTCGCCGTCGCTGCCTTCTGAGGTTTATCCGCCGCCTTCCACGGTCTATGCGCCACCTGGCGGGTACTTTCCGTACTATCTTCCGCCGCCATGGTACTTGGCCAATGCGCCTCCCCCTCCTGATCCCATCTTGCCTTATTATCCATGGTACTACAACCACCCTCTGGTGCCAAGCTCTTCATCGGAAATTCGCCGCACACGATCCTGGGTCATGAGTCTCTCTCTTCTGCTGATGATCGCGAGTTCAGCTCTGTTTGGGTGAGTAGCTTTGGCAGTTGCACCATGGTCTTTACCTAGTTCTAGTGACAATGTTGTGCTTTTTTTCCTCAAAAGTGGTTGCTATTTATCCCGGGTAGCAATGTGCCGGGATGCCCAGGAAGTAATATGATTCTGGCCCTCAAAATTTTAACTTTACATATAGGTTCAAAGTTATAAAATGTTGAGTTTTCTTGCAAATTACAGACCCTGTTTAGTCCATTGGGATTAATTGATGCTGCAAACAATCAGGAAAGACAATTTGGTAGCCTTTTTTGGCTGCATTTATGTGAAGAAGAAGCATTTGATCATGTCAATCAAGAAAAAAAAATTGAAAAGATTGCAATGCACGCTAGGGAAAGCCAAAAAAAAAACAGGGGTCTTTCGAGTAAAAGCAGAAGAAGACCAGGACATATGGTTTGAACTGCGGGTCTCAAAAATCAAATTCATGTCATGGCCTTCTCGAAATGTCAGCAAAATTGGCTGTTTCTCCTTCTTGTTTTTAATCATTCAATCTGCAATTGTCGTTTCGGTTTTCCTGGTGCTCTGAACTTTCTCTGGTTTTCTTCTTCATAAATAAAATATTCTAACCGAGCTAAACGACCAAATCTGGAGTGGGATAAATTGCCAACTTACGTAACGGGTGAGAGATCCCAGGTCAACTTTTGGCCATGACATCAACACACCAACCACCTTCATTATCGCCAAGACTCGGTTTACGTTATAAGAAAGCAAAGCGCAAGCGGACGAAATAGGTGGAGATTTATATTTTCATGCACAATCACTTCCCTACTGACTTCTGAGAGCTCCTAATGTCATCTGTTGAAAATGAGTTCAAAAGTTGCGAGTTCTGAATAATTTATGGACATAAACCGATCCCGAGCCGTGTCTTACAACTCCTGTCGCTGCTGCTTATATGTTGATGTGAATTGTGAATGTGCCCGATTGCTCGATGCCTATAACGTCACCCGGCAATACAAATGAAACCTGGTGCAAAGAGATTCTCTTCCGTGGCATCAAACAAAGATACTCTGGGAAAGACATCATTACTCGGAGATCAAAAAGTTTCAATAGGCTCGATGCAAACGCCCTTCAACAAAAACATGATCTCCTTAGTTAGACAATAGCTTGCGAGGCATGAGACTGTATTAGAAAGTTGGATATGAGCTCCCCCGTAAGTTGGGCACGCAAATTTTGTGATTAACTTTGATCTGCCAATGCCATTCAGCCTTGGGGATGAACACGTCATTTCTCGTTCCTCATTCAAAATCTAGTCACAACAAAGTGCCAGCTTCGTGATACACCTTTGCAATTTCATAATCCCACAACAATACAAAAGAATTAGATAAACAGCCAAGGAACTAAAAATTCAAAAGGCACAAATCCTAATTATCAAGGCTACAACAGGCATTGGAGGATCCGCTTTTACTACTCACATAATATACATGGACCTCACATCCCATCTGATATTACAAATCCTAGTCATCAAGGCTACAACACAAAGAAGCTTGTATACCACTCAAGAGAGAGCCCCCTGATGCCAAGCCTCGAAAGTTAATGCCTAACCGGAAAGCTCATACATCCTATCTACTGTGCAACAGAACAAGGTGGGGCTTGGTTAAAAGGCATCACAGCATTGGGTAACCTGCAAAGATTGTGAATTAGATAACAGAGTGAATGACCCATCTTCTAAAACAAGAAGATACGCGGGCAGCCAACATGCATCACATGCAAATTGACAGACATAGATGGAGACGTCAACTCAAACTGCAGAAGTAAACATTAACACTTTGTTCAGCAACAAATTCATCACTCACAGTCACTGCACAAGAGCACAACAAGGTGGTTGACTATTTTTATTGAGAAAGGTTCCCTCAGAAAGCAGTCAAAGATGTTCCAAGATTGTTCAGAGCTCGATTAAGGAGGAAATGGCAACAGGAGTAAAGGTGTGTTTAAAGATATCCTTCTGATAAATATCATCAGTGTGCATACTTATTAACACTTACATAGCACACATCTGAGAAACAAATGAAACAAAGTTCAAAGACAAGTAGCCACCCTATGCAATGACAAGAACTCAGTTAGAATGATTCAAAAAAGAATTTAAGAAGCAAAGAGTAGAACCTACTGAGGATCAACACGCAGTTTCTTGTTGGCCTTTTTCTTGTTCTTGCGTCGCTTTTTGCCAGAATTCGTAGAAGCAATACGCTGCTGTTCTGTACTCGAAGGAACAAAGGAGATCAACGGATTCCCTACTGCAGAGGATGCTACAGCCACTGCTCTTGGTATTTGGAACAAATGATGCGGTGTAGGTACCTCTGAGCATGCCTTGGGAATGGCTGAACCAAAAATATAATTAGCTGGCCCAGAAGCTAAACCTTCTCTATACTTGGTATTTGAGATTTCAGAATTGCCTTTCACATTCGCTCCAACAGGACATGAATACTTAGTCTCACGGTATCCAGCAAAAAGTTTGCCCTTAGACTTGATCGTCTTCAAAAGAACTATTTTCGACTTGCTATCATCTGCATTACATCCTTTATTAGTTGAATGGATAGAAACATGCATACCTTCAAAATAAAATATAAAAAATGGGATACCATATAGGGATTGAATGGCAGCACGGGCTGCCAATTGTTCAGCCTCCTTCTTGCTTTTACCAACACCGCCAGTGTAAGTCACACCATTGAATACCAAAGAAGATACAAAAACTGGAACTGCCCCTGGTGGTTGAATGGTTGTGTAATTTGGCATTTCCAAATTCATTTTGGCTGCATATTCATTAAGAATAGACTTGCAAAAAATTGCATCCTGTGCGGTAATGAAATAACCAGTGAATTAGTTTAAAAAAACAGAAGGACGAATTAAAAATCAAAATATAGCAATGAGAGTGCGAAGCAAACATCTTGTTTTCCAGTTGCTATTGGTTGAAACAAAATGTAAAATATAAAGACTACTCCCTAGTGTCTTATTATCTAAGTTATGTAGTCAAGAATAACTATTAGTCATTTGATAAACACAATTCCAGGAAAATTCATCTAAAGATCAGATGACACCAGGAACAAGTGGAGAAATCGACAAGGTCTGGTTGACCACATGGCAAGAACATATAGATAATGAAAATCAAATGTTGACCTCCTTTGGACTTGCACATAGAACTAGATGAATTATATCAACAACCATAGAAAGGCTCATTCTTGCAATCAGCTACTATAATAAAATATTAATGAGGAGAAATTGCAGAGATATCCACCTGCTGTATATTCATAATTGTAAGGTCTCAAATGAATTAGTTGGTTCCGTTCAAGGTTTCTTCAAGATATCCACTTGCATGATAAGATCATGGCATCAATTCAAAGATAATGATTTCCAGCATTTCAATTATATAACTTACGACAACTAACAATTCAAGTGAATCAATCGCAACATATATCAAGCATAGCAACAATAGATAAAAAATTATCAAACCTCATGGATGAGAGGACAGTCTTCATCCTCCATCTTTTGAGACAAAAGATCCAATGCAATTTGAGCAACATTTTGCTCGGCTTCCTTTTTTTGGGGAAATGTGTTGGGAGATGTGAAGCTTTTCCCATCTACAAATACCGTTGACCGATATCTTGGTGCATGTTGAGATCCTTCATTTATTGTATTATAAATAGGAAAATGCACCATTATCTTTTGCGTATACTCCTGCAACCGATTTTTGTACATCACATGCTCTGGAACACCTGAACAAATTACACATGTAAGGTCTCCTTTTTGGTTACTAATGATGCACACATCACTAGTCTTTTGCCCACTTTATAGAAGCATCATCTATTTTCGGGAATTTGAAGGTCTCTTTGACCATTTGGAAACATGAAAAAAAAAAAAAGGAGAATTCATTTCTTGTTCTATATTCAAACAACTACATCTATATTCAAACAACTACAAATCACAAACCTTTACACTTCATATGAAAGGCATACTAAAGAAAATGCCAAATTAGAAGTCATTTCTGCATATATGAGGACACTAGGATGGAAACATCAAGGAGGGCAGTAAATTTCTGGAAAAGCATGTTACTACCGATAAAGTTCAATACAAGTAGATTTTTGGTTTTTGGTTTTTGGTTTTTTCAGCAAGTCAGATTTATCATTTCAAAGTAGATGAAAGAATCTGAGACACATTAAAAAAAGCAAAGCACCCTTCCCCTGACTATCGAATTATACATATGAAGCTATGGATCAGTCTCTTTTACCCATTGTTCTATCATTTTTCCTGGTACACCTTTTAGATTTAACAAAATGGTCTCAATTTTTCTTAAATATCCACTATCAATAGCAAAGTCGCTAAAGTTTGTCACAACACCTCATATATCTATTTATTACCATATGGTCACATTTGTTTACTCTAATTCCCCTCTAATTATCCTTCTAGTCAACAAGATTCATAGCCAATACTGAGTAAGAAAGTTCTCGAAAACATAGTATACAAAGTCATAGGCCAAACGACACTTCAAAAAAGACAGTTTTGAACCTATGTGAGCACAGTGGGCCATGCATTATAATGTGGAAAAAACTTGGGCCATTTAAAAATGGTCTTTAGAAATCAAGATACATAGGGTACATTATAGAAAATGAAACAATGGAGAGCAAAGTGAGACAACCCCAAAGTTAGGTAAATGTTTAAGCTATACAAGATTGTTAACATTGATTTTTTCACCGCAAAACAAGTAAAATTAGATGAGAGACCATTACAGAAGGCAAGACTCACAGGAAGGAGGGCAGGAAACCTGAGCTTGCTCTGAAGCCTGAGTTGAAGGTGGAGCTAGAGCTTGAGCAGGGACAGCTATAGGAGGTTCTGGCTGAGAAAATTCCCTGAGATCATCCATTCTGGCTGGTAAAACAGAAAAATGAAACAGACAATGACTGTCATATTGAAAGACAAGGCCTCTCCAGCACCTTTTACAACATTTACTATGAGATCATGGGTAAAAAAAATCATAGCATGAGATCGACAGCCTTTAACATGGGGGGGTGAATTGGGTACTGCAGAGTGTCCAGCCTCCTAGCTCTTCATTGATAGAATTGTTAGCAAAGCTCCACGATTAAAAAAAAGACTTGTCTTGTTTGATTTTGGAATGATAAAGTAAGAAACACTTAGCCAAGAGATTCCACATCTTTTGACCAAACGATTAGGAGAGCATTTTGAAAAATAAAAAATAAAAAATGCACTATCCTTTATTTCTGCTGCAATCATAGCCAACCTACACGGCCAAATATCAGGTATGACGTAAAGATGCGAAAGGAATTGGGAGAAAAAAACATAATGTACAACTTTTAGCTTTATCACCAGATTCTCCATTTACATCTTAAATTTGATAATTCAGTATAGAGAAAAACAGACTGTTAAGCATTTTAGCCAAATTAAATTGGTTAATCAATTTATGAATGCCAAGTTTACAGATAATCTGATCAGATGATAACCCATTGGAGAATCTAGTTGTTTAAAGTCAACATATATATATATTAATCCTTTCAATCAGGATAACAATTATCTGTCCTACTTAAGTGTGCCTAAAAGCTAATCATTCTTGATTACATTATGATAGCAAAACCCATTTTAAACCAATATCCATCAGCAAGACTTACACCAAAAAGGGTTGAACACCTGAGCTTGCACGGGAGCCTGAGATGAAGGTGGAGCTAGAGCCTGAGCTGGGATAGCAAGAGAAAGTTCCAGTTGATGAAAATGACTAAGATTATTCATTCTAACAGGCACAGCTGAAAAAAAAGAGGCAAGTGTCCGTCATATTGAAACATGATGCCTCTACCACATTTTTTACTGCTTTCCATTTCAGATTATGAGAAAAAGGAATTATAGCGTATGAGGATCAGCCTTTCCTATTGGGCGATGAACTGAAAGAACTGTCTTGAACTGTATCCAGCCTCCTATATCGTCTCCACAACAAAAGACACTCTATCTTGTTTGTCTTTAGAATGGTTAAGTAAGAAGTATTTAGTAAAGAAACTCCACATCTATCAACCAACAGCTATGGTTAAAAGATTAGAAGTGCACTATCCTTGCTTCTGCCGACATTGTAATCAACTTAGATATCAGGTATTAAATAAATACCAAAACCACATCTGAGATTCCAGAATAGAGGCAAACCAACTTTTAAGCACCTTTGCCTAATGAAATTGGTCAATCAATTTATGAATGCAAATTTCTCATATAATATGATCAAATTATAAACCATTGGAGAATGTAGTTGTTCAAAGTCCACATATATAGTAATATTTCCCTTCAATCAGGACGACAATTGTCAGTCCCGCTTAAGTGTATGCCAAAGCTAATCATTCTTGATTACATTATGCTGCCGCAAATCTCATTATAAATCAATGTTCATCAGCAAGACTTACACAAAGAAGGGTCAAACGCTCGAGCTTGCATGAGAGCCTGAGATGAAGGCGGAGCCGGAGCATGAGCAGGCTCAGCAAGAGGAAGTTCCTGCTGACGAAACTGACTAAGATTGTCTGTTCCCACCGGCACAGCTGAAAAAATAAGACAAGTGACTTTCAAATTTGAACGACGACGCCTCCACTGCATTTTTTACAGCCTTCCATTTCAGATCATGGGAAAAAGGAATCATAGCATGTGGGGAATTGCCTTTCCTACTGGGGACTGAACTGAGGGAACTGTCGTGAACTGTATCCAGCCTCCTATATCATCTCCACAACAACAGAGACACTCTATCTTGTTTGTTTTTGGAATGGTTCAGTAAAAGTATTTAGCAAAGAAACTCCGCATCTAGCAACCAACAGCAATGATTATGACATTAGAAGTGCACCATACTTATTTCTGCTGACATTGTAATCGACTTAGGTATTAGGTTGTAAAAAAGTACCTCAACCACATCTGAGATTCCAGAATAGAGGCAAACCAACTTTTAAGAACCTTTGCCTAATGAAATTGGTCAATCAATTTATGAAGCCAATCTCTCATATAATATGATCAAATTATAAACCATTGGAGAATGTAGTTGTTCAAAGTCCACATATATAGTAATATTTCCTTTCAATCAGGACGACAATTGTTAGTCCTGCTTAAGTGTATGCCAAAGTTAATCATTCTTGATTACGTTATGCTGTATAAATCAACTTTCATCAGCAAGACTTACACAATGAAGGTTCAAGCGCTTGAGCTTGCATGGGAGCCTGAGATGAAGGCGGAGCCGGAGCACAAGCAGGCTCAGCAAGAGGAAGCTCCAGCTGACGAAATTGACTACGATTGTCCGTTCTGACCGGCACAGCTGAAAAAACAAGGCAGGGAAATCTCAAATTGGAAAGAGGATGCCTCTATTGTTTTTTTAAGGATTCCCATTTCAGATCATAGGAAAAAGGAATTATAGCATGTGAGGAATGGCTTTTCCTACTGGGGGTTGAACTAAGGGAACTATCATGAACTGTATCCAGCCTCCTATATCATTTCCACAACAAAAGCCACTCTATCTTGTTTGTTTTAGGAATTGTTAAGTAAGAAGTATTTAGCAAAGAAACTCCATATCTAGCAACCAACAGCTATGATCATAACACTAGAAGTGCACCATACTTATTTCTGCCGCCATTGTAATCAACTTAGGTATTAGGCTGTAAAAAAATACCTCAACCACCTCTGAGATTCCAGAATAGAGGTAAACCAACTTTTAAGCACCTTTGCCTAATGAAATTGGTCAATCAATTTATGAATGCCAATTTCTCATATAATATGATCAAATTATAAGACAATGTAGTTGTTCAAAGTCCACATATATAGTAATATTTCCTTTCAATCAGGACGACGATTGTCAGTGCCGCTTAAGTGTATGCCAAAGCTAATCATTCTTGATTATGTTATGCTGTCGCAAATCTCATTATAAATCAACGTTCATCAGCAAGACTTACGAAACAAAGGTTCAGGCGCCTGAGCACGCATGGGAGCCTGAGATGAAGGCGGAGCCGGAGCACAAGCAGGCTCAGCAAGAGGAAGTTCCAGCTGACGAAATTGACTAAGATTGTCCGTTCTGACAGGCACAGCTGAAAAAACAAGACAGGGAAATCTCAAATTGGAAAGAGAATGCCAATTTCTCTTATAATCTGATCATATTATAAACCATTCGAGAATCTAGTTGTTCAAAGTCCACATATATAGTCATATTTCCTTTCAATCAGGACAATGATTGTTAGTCACACTTAAGTGTATGCCAAAGCTATTCATTCTTGACTATGTAATGCTGTCGCAAATCTCATTATAAATCAATGTTCATCAGCAAGACTCACGCCAATAAGGTTCAAACGCCTGAGCTTGCACGGGAGCCTGAGATGAAGCCAGAGCCAGAGCCTTAGATGAAGGCAGAACCAGAGCCTGAGCAGGCACAGCAAGACGAAGTTCCGGCTGACAAAATTGACTAAGGTTGTCCGTTCTTACAGGCACAGCTGAAAAAACAAGAAAGGTGAATATCAAATTGGAAAGATAATGCCTCTACCGTATTTTTTACAGCTTTCCATTTCAGATTATGGGAAAAAGGAATCATAGCATGTGAGGAACGGCCTTTCCTACTGGGAGATGAACTAAGGGAACCGTCATGAACAGTATCCAGCCTCCTATATCATCTCCGCAACAAAAGACACTGTATCTTCTTTGTTTTCAGAATGGCTAATTAAGAAGTATTTAGCAAAGAAACTCCACATCTAGCAACCGACAGCTTTGATCAAAACATTAGAAGTGCATTATCCTTGTTCCGGCTGACATTGTAATCAACTTAAATATTAGGTTTTGAATAAATACCTCAACCACATGTAAGATTCCAGAATAGAGGCAAACCAACTTTTAAGCACCTTCACCTAATGAAATTGGTCAATCAGTTTAAAAATGCCAATTTCTCATATAATCTGATCAAATTTTATAAACCATTCAAGAATCTAGTAGTTTGAAGTCCACATATATGGCAATATTTCCTTTCAATCAGGATGACAAATGTTAGTCCCCCTTAAGGGTATGCCGAGGCTAATCATTCTTGATTACGGTACACTGTCGCAAATTACATTATAAATCAATGATCATCAACAAGACTTACGCAAAGAAGGGTCAAACGCCTGAGCTTTTATGGGAGCCTGAGATGAAGGCGGAGGCGGAGCCCGAGCCCAAGCAGGCTCAGCAAGAGAAAGTTCTGGCTGATGAAATTGACTAAGATTGTCCATTGCGACAGGCACAGCTGAAAAAACAGAACAGGTGACTGTCAAATTGAAAGAGGATGCCTCTACCGCATTTTTTACAGATTTCCATTTCAGATCACGGGAAAATGGAATCATAGCATGTGAGGAACGGCCTTTCCTACTGGAGGATGAACTGAGGGAACTGTTGTGAACTACATGCAGCCTCCTATATCATCTCCACAACAAAAGACACTCTATCTTGTTTGTTTTTTGGAACGGTTCAGTAAGAAGTATTTAGCAAAGAAACTCCACATCCATCAACCAACAGCTATGATCAATGGAGTAGAAGTGCACTATCTTTGTTTCTGCTCACACTCTAACCCGATCAACGCCCACTAAAGGTAATGCAGAAGCGAATCAATCTTCATTAAGGACCGATGGTCATCAGAAAAAAAGGGTTCAAAAAACAACCAGTCATCTAAGGAAGCTAGTATTTACTTCGGGTTTTCTTTTCACTCAAAACTTTCCATCTCATCTCATTCGACCAAATAGATTCCGCAGCATTTGTCAAGTACAACTCATTTCGTCATCCCATCGCACTAACAATGCATTTTTCTCCAGACCGAAACTCAGACATTTCCTCCCCAAATTCCACATCTTTCAGGCAAAGCACGAATCTTTCACACACACAGAGGGAGAGAGACATTTACGTGAAGAAGCCGACGGTGCCTGAGGCAGAGCACAAGCCAGAGTAGAGGCCACAGCCGGAACCGGAACCGGAGCCGAGCAAGGAAGCTCCAGGCCCGGAAACTGGCAAAGGTCGCTCATTTCGCTTCACTTCCTCTGGGCCGCTCGCTGGAAACCGAACGGCGGGCGACGGCGGGCGACTGCGGCGATCGGAGGAGGAGGTCGGGATCCGGCGAAGGCTAGGGCAGCTGAGGCCAGACGCTTTTGGGACTTAATTGCGGGAAGGAAAACGACAGGAAACGGCACAAATATCTACTCGCCCCGGCGCATCTCTGGTCCGCGTGACGTTGCACCGGCCAATTTATCCTCCTCCTTCTTATCTTGTTGGAGAAATTCCAATTAAAGACTCGAAATGGCCACGTTTTCTCAAATGAAAACCTAAAATAAAGCTTATTTTTAATAAAAACTTGAAATAATTATATCGACTCTAAAGAAAGACCTAAAGTGATTATAGTTATTTCAAATAAGGGGTAAGCCTCGCCGGTCAGTAAAATTTTCCGGCCAATCAAGGAGAGATGAGGGAGGGTGGTGGCGGCGAGGGGTAGCAAGGTTGCTAGCGTCTAAGTGAGGCCAATGACCCTCTCCTAGAAAGGAGTAGATGTGGTTGTGACGGTTGAGCAAAAAACTCACACTTACTCAAGGCCTCTCAAATGAGGCACCCTTTAGCCTGTCCTCTCCAAAGGGCTCCACAAGGGGGTGGGCATTTTGGCCGCTTGCAACGTGTTCGGGACCACCCCCACCACGACTTCCTCTACTAAGGCTAGTGCTTCCAAATCGGGATACGGGTTCTAAGGGTCCTCAGCCATGATTGCAAAACTTCAAAGAGAGAGAGAGAGAGGGTCGAAGATGAAGATGAAAGAGAGGGAGGGAGGGATAGATTGGTGGGAGGAGTTGAGCCTAGGTGAAGGCTGGCAATGCTCATGCGGGCCATGGTGAGGGTAGGCAACCCTCGCCCAGATCTAAGAGAGGGTCCCCACCCTCTTTCAATTTCAATGAGGACCTATTGGCCCCTTGCCTCTAGTTGGCAAGGGTCGCCAACCCTTGCCTAAGCGTTGACAACCCCACCACCTTCGTCATGGCCCCACCAGCGAGGGGGGGCGATTACAGGCGGGAGGACGGGACTCCCTCCCATGCATTGTCGTCTTCTTCTTCTTTTTAATGGAATGAAAAAAAAAAAAAATAAAAGACAAAATAACTATTTCTCTACAATAAATTCAAGCCCTTTTTTGATATTAATATGGCTACTTCAAGCCCTTATTTAAAATAAAATTCACTTTAGACCCTCATTTGAGAAATAATGGCATTTTAGGCAATTATTTTAAACAATATCCATTTTATGTCCTTATTTGAAAAAATGAGGGTATTTCATACCCTTATTTGGAATTTTCCTATCTTTTTTTGTTAAAAAACGGCCAATTTCAAGAATTTGAAATTTACTCCAAAAACATATTTACGGGAAAATTTTAATTTTATGTGAAAAATGGGGATGATGAAAAAGATTAATTTTATCAATTTAAGGGAAGGAATTGATTTTGTATCCATTTTTACAAAATTTCCATGAATACCCTCCATTGCGTAAGCAGTCATGAAGACGGAAACTCTAATTTACCGATCGAACGGATGCTGTTAGCCGAAATTAAAAAAATTTATTTGTGTCGGTGCATATGAACCCTGCTTGTGCGGTGATTCTTTTTAGATCATTAGCTTACCAAATAAAAGTCTTTTACTAATGGTTTAAAAAAAAATGTTTCCATAGAAATGTGAAAACTCTAATGATAAAGCTGCAGTTGATTAGTGTTCAAGGAAAATAGAATTGATACTAAGACTCCGTTTGTTTTGCAAAAAAAGTTAAATGGCTAAAAGTTGAAAGAATCGAAAATGCAAGTATTGGAATTGAAGGTTGCGAAAAATGTTAAAGTCATGAAAAATTTAGAGGTAATAAAAATGTAAATTTAGAGGGAACCGAAGATGAGAATAATTTTGCAAGGATAGATGCCATCTGGTTGGTAGAGCGAGAGTGTATGACAACATGGTTATCTTATATCCCATCGTTGGGGATAAGTACAGTGGGAGTGCCAAAACTTGGTACGAAAGGACACTTAAATGCCAAAAGTTACAAACGGTACACTTAAGTACCACTTTTCAAAATAAATGGATCACTTCGGTCAAGTCGTCGGACCCTACAGGAAATCCTACATGGCAATTTTTTATTAATTTTCTTACCTACGTGGCTCGTAGGAATCACTAAGTCGGTGAAAAATTAGTCAAAACGACGTCGTTTTGGTTGACGTGGATTTATAAAAATTTATTAATTAAATAATTTTAAAAATATTATTTTAAAATCAATTTTTTTTTTTAAAAAAGGAAGAAGAAGAAGGGGATCGGCGAGGGGGCCGCATACTATGCGGCCCTCCGCCGCGCCCCACCCTCGTCGGGAAGGGTCGGCAGATGGAGAGGGTCGGCCAGGGTCGTCGGGCCCGGCCGGTGGTCGACGACCTCGGACCGGCTGTGACGAGGGCCCGCGACCCTCCCAGTTCGGTGAGGGTCGCCGCCCTCGCCGCAGCCAATCGAGGCCCTGGCGACCCCCGGCCGACCCTCGCCCACCGTCGCCGGCCCTTCTTGGAGCCCTCGCCGATCCCCTTCTTCTCTCTGTTTTTTTTTTAATAAAATCGATTTTAATTTTTTAAAAATCGCGTGGACAATTTTTTTTATTAAAATTGCCACGTAAATTTTTTATTTTGAAAAAAAAAGCTCCGTCAAAGCAAATGAAGTCACCGAAAAAATGGACACGTGGCGGTTTGGCCAAATGTTCTCGTCGTTGGCATTTAAGTAATCCATTTTCTTCCGATTTTGGCACTTAAGTGTCCGTTTGTAACTTTTGGCACTTAAGTGTCTCTTCGTGCCAAGTTTTGGCACTCCTGGAGTCCGTACCTCCCCATCGTTGACACTTATTTACCAACAATTATGAATTTTGAATTCATGAATAACTTCTTAACACTAGCTACAGTTATTGAGATGCAATTACACTTGTTGAGATTCTAAACATGATTATCCACTGGAAATAACAAATCCCACCTCATTTGTTGAATCTATGTCATCTACTATTTCTATTAACCCTAAGTTTTATTACAAGGCATCGGACCTATGAATCTATTCCATGTTTTTTATTTGTGCTTCAGTAGTTAGTCCTTGAATTTGGAAAGAACACAAAAATAGAATAAAGCTCTATTTGCCTCTACCATTCTGTGAGTCTCTTCCTTTTTGTGTATGGTATTGTCACTCCCTTTGGTGGCATCCTCTATGAAAGTCATATTTTGACTCAGAAATTTTTGGGATACTCCTTATAACCAACTAATAGCAAGTGATTTTCCTTATGTGGCTCCTATTTCAATAGGAACCCTACACATCTTGCTTTTATTGCTAAATTGGGAATTATTGATTGTAGGTGTAGTCATTTGGCAATCATGTGCTTGAACAATTCATTTTGTTGAAGATATTGTTGCCTTGAATTAATTGATCTTGTAGCTCTAATTGATTCTCGATATCGATTATAATTGATACACTAGAATATTGTGTATTAGGAAATCATTTTCTGATTTATTCAGTACATCATTTTTCCTTAGTTAGATTGATCCTATGTATTATAAATAGGGTTGTTGATTGTACATAAAAGTCAGTGAATGGGAAATAATACATTGCTCCCAATTTTTCACTTAATTCCTTACATGGTATCAGAGCAGTGACGACTTGGCATTGTATTTTGATCTTTCTTCCGCATATCATCCTTTTTTGTTCAACCAAAAAGCTTTTCCTTCCTCTTCCTTCCTCATTTGCAATTTGTGAAAGAAGAATTCCATCATATCTCATACTAGAGACTCAAAATTTCTCCAACAATTAAAGGATGGAAGACTTACCCTCAGATCCGCGGCCAGCTCTGGTGAACGAAAACCAGAATGAAGAACAAGGCTAGGTTTGGCCCAATGAAGGGCTCTACGGCCAAAATCAACCAAACTCGAGAATTTTTCCTCAGGGTCCATATATGCAATGGATTCCCATTCAGGTCCCACCAACCCAGAGCGTTACGGGCTCTATGGAGGGAGCCCACGCAAAGAGCAGTGGGCTAAGAGGAGGCCCAACCTTTGCACCTAGACACAACCCTAACGGGTACACCTTACCCAAATAAACAGAATCATATATTGATGACCCTCATCAATTCATGAAGGCCCTTGATGACATACATAATATCTATTGTCCACAACCTTATTAGCAAGCTGTCAATACCCTTTAAGTTGTCGATTATTTCATTCATGAACGATTTTTGTTTTGACCAATTTTTGGCTCCCACCGAGTGGCTCATCACTTGTCTGTAATAACTAAAAAGTTGATCATTTTTTTATATAGACAGAAAAAGAAAAGTTGGCATAAATCTTGGACATGCATGTCTATTTTCAAGTATGGCTATTGTTATGTGAATATAAAGTCGTTGCTTAGTTCGAATCTATATTCTCATAATTTTTTGAATTGAATCTTTTATCCTTGCCACCCACATTTATATTCAAAAGAGTTGAGCTAAAAAAATTAAAACTTTCCAAGAGCATGAATAATATTTATAGCAAAAATTAATATCAGAGAGGTCCGAAATTAAAATAAAAAAATTGTATTTTTGTCTTTTTTGAATATAATGAAAAAGGGAATTCAATGCACTACATTAATGCAAAGTCTATTTTTTCAAAAAGTATTGAAAAGATATACCTTTAGAAGACGTGAAGAACCTATTCGTAGAATTTGTAAGGTTTATTATTGGTACCACATTGATAATGCCAAAGCACCAACACGCTAATTCTTAGAAATGAATAATCAAGTGAATAATAAGTACTTTATACTAGGCATATAAAAAAATAAAAGGCATTAACTTTTACAAGCGATGGAAAGAAGCATTAGTCCATTCCATGTATTATTCGATATTTTGTCACATCTAAAGGTTTTGTCGGCCTATCCTTCTTAATGGATGTTTCCATCTACAAGAGCTGTCAGTGGTAGTCCCTCCAATGAAGACGTCTAGCCTCGCTATATTTCTTATTTTAACGTGTCGGTGCCCGCCTCGCATATGTTATTCCAAGCTATATATTTTCTCTTCCAATAAGATGAGAATATCCTAGTATTCTTCATCCTAGAGTTCATACAAAATAGTTTATAAGCATCTATCTAATTGTAGGGACCAAACACTTTTCCTTTTGCTTAATACAGTAGCTTCCACTCTATAGCTACGATAAGGAAATAAATGTTAGCAAGAAATAATAAATGAGTAAAAGATACGGATAAGAATTTGCTTCCAACAATCTTATTGACAGAGCAAGAGTAGAGCCATCACTAATCTATTTTAAGCTGATTATGAGCCGCTCTACCTCTGCCAAGTAGAGTTTTAGGGTTGGGGAACTTTATTAGGCACTTCTACCTTAGGCTTTTTATCGATTTTCTCTTTTTAAGATAATCATTTTCTTTCCTGCAATCTTATCGATTTTTGTTCCTAATAATGTAATTCTAATAACAGTAAATGCATAATTAAAAGCTAAAGAAAAAGTTAATGTAAATTAGACCTGAGCAATATTAAATTTAGAACATGACATTGCCATGAAGGCCTGGGACAAGACTTCTGCGGGCGATGAGATGCATGAGTATTTTCTTCCATCTTCTATACTTTTTTTACGGTAATTCAAAAGTAAATGAGAGATTTTATTAAAAAATAAAAAACGAGATGGAAATATATTTTTATCCCTTAAAAGTAATGTGAATTGTACATATTAGTAAAAAAATAACGGATGGTAAGACTATAACAAAATGAAAATTTTGGAAATAGTTTAAGAGTAGAAAGTTTGAAATAAATATGTATTTTTATCAATGTTGATGGGGTTTTGTGTAATTTCAACTATCCACAACAACAAAAGAGCAAATTCCAAAATTTTGGGAAAATTGTTTAAAAAGTTCTAAATCTATTGCACTTTTACTAATTAAGTCATAAATTTTTTAATTGTGTCAATTGAGTCCTAAATATTTTCATATTTTGCTAATTGAGTCAATTAGATCAATTTTGGCCGGAAATCACTAATGTGGATGTTGGTCATCCTACATGACGAGAATAATATTAAGGCAAATAATTTTAAAGGCAAAACTATCAAAAATCCTAAATTATGCCACTTGTGACAATTTTACCCCAAACTTTTTTTGTGCCTAAAAGCTCCAAAATCTATGATAATTTTAAAACTCTTTTTTGTGCCACTTATGATAACTTTTTTTACGTACAAAAAACCCTAAACTCATTTTTTTTATCTTTTTGGCTAAAAACCTTTTCCATTTTCTATTTTTTTTTTTCCTTTTCCTATCCGCGCCATGGTAACAATTTTGGCCCAGGTTCCCAAACTTTTTTTGACCGAAAAACCTCAAATTATTTTCTTTTCGGTAAAAAAATTGTTATAATAAATTCTCAAAGACAATCCACTTTGTTTATACACCGCTTTTTTGATTTTTCCTTTTAATTTGTATATAATTGTATTTTTAAGATTTTGAAGAATTTTTTCATTTTCTTGAGAAACTTTAAAATATTTATTTTTCTTTTCCTTAGGTTCCCACCTTGAACCTGGGAACCGGACCGACCTAGCCACCGGCCAAAAATGGGGGAACCGGCTAGCAAGAGCCACCCCCACGGCCTAGGTTTGGTTTGGGCGTCGGGTTGGCGTTCTCATTGCACACCCCTAGGTAGAGGAAAGCTAGCAATGGTCGCCCTCGCCGGTGTCGGAGTAGGGCGAAGGCGCCTTGACTACCTTGGCGAGGTCGACCCTTGCCTTGGTTGGGTGAGACAAGGGCGGCCCTCGTTGGCATTGGGCGAGGGCCGCCCAAGCTAGATCTAGTGAGGGTCACTCTCACTCGATGTTGGCAAGGGTTGCCTGAGCCCCATTGGATCTAGTGAGGGCAGCTCTCGCTCAACTTAGGTGAAGGTCACCCTTGTAGGATTCGATGATGGCGAACCTCACCTAGGTCGGGTGAGGTGGGCAGCCCTTGTCGGCGTCGAGTGAGGGCAACCCAAGCTAGATCCAGTGAAAACTACCCTCCCCTCGCTCGACGTTGGCAAGGGCCGCCCTCCCTCGCCCGACCCAAGTGAGGGTCGCCCTTGCCAACTAATGTCAGCAAGGGCGGCCATCACCGGCTTTCGTCTGTCGGTGATGGTAGAGGGAAGGAAGGAGAAAGAAAAAAAGAAAAAGAAAAAAAGAAAAATGACAAAAATGCCCTTCAGCCAAAAAGTTTGGGGTAAATTTATCATAAGTAGTATAGTTTGGGATTTTTTGTAGTACAAAAAGATGTTCGAAGTAAAATTGTCACAAGTGGCATAGTTTGATATTTTTGGTGATACAAAAAATTTTATGGTAAAATTGTCACAATTATCATAGTTTGGGGTCTTTAGTAGCAAAAAAAAATTCGGGATAAAATTATTACAAATAAGATAATTTAGGATTTTTGGTGGTATTTGCTATAATTTTAATATATTTTAAAATTTTTTATTAATTATTTTATTTTGTCTTTTTTTTTTTTTTGTCTAGTTTCCTCTTTTTTTTTTTTTCCTTATTCCTGCCGCCAACCATCGTCAGCCTCATTGATGGCTAGCTAGGTCAGCTCTCCCCTAAGGTCAACAATGGCCGATAGAGCGAAAAAAAAAATGAAAAAAAGAAGAAGAAGAAAAAGAAAAAAAAAAAATTGAAAAGAAACATTAAAATATTATCACGAATCATTTAGATCGGTGCCAGACCACATAAAACGACAAGCAACGACGTTAGAGATTTCCGGCCAAAATTGCAAGTGAAAAGATTCAATAATACAATTAAAATATTTAAGGCTAAATCGACAAAAATGCATTAAATTTCCCACTTTCAATGGGCATGTTTGTAAATTTGCCCTCAGTCGGCACGTCCAGCATCTTCCCGGGAAAAAAAGAGAACTTAAAGAGATATCGTCTTCCCTCCCCTTATCTTCTGATTTTCTCCGCAATCGCTCCCCCAAAATCAGCGCCCCGATCTTCTCGATTAGGGCTTTTCCGTTGCCGCTACCCATAAAACCCTCTGCAATCCAGCATAGCTACACCCCACAAGAAGGAAGGAAGGAAGGAAATCCATCAATGGCCGGCGACCGGAAGAGATCGCGCCACAGCATTCTCCGCGCCGCCCGCTTTCGTGCCCCGCCGTCGAGTCAGCCCTTCGACAAGAAGCGCCGCGTCTCCCTGAATCCGAGGCCGGAAACGAAGTCCCCCGCGTACCCCCGTCCTCCTCCTCATCATCATCATCACCACCCCCCGACGGCCCATCACCACCGGGTCGCCGCCGCCGCCGCCGCCGCCGCCTCGGAACAGGAAGTGGGCAAGCGGCCGGCGTTCAATTCGTACCTCGACGTCCCCGATTTGCCCCCCAAGATCAGGGTCTTGTGCGAGATCGTCGCCCAGACCCCCTCCCACGTCGTCGAGGAGATCCTCGGGGACTCCGGCATCGGGGTCGAGCAGGAAGACGTGGAGGAGGTGCTCAAGCTGTCCTACGGATTCCCGGGTTCCGCCGTCAAGTTCTTCCGGTGGTCCGGGCACCAGCTCAAGGACGACCACAGCCCGTACGCTTGGAATTTGGTGGTCGACATGCTAGGTAAGAACGCCCTGTTCGATGCGATGTGGGACGCCGTGAAGTCGATGCGGAAGAAAGGGTTGCTCTCGCTCGCCAGCTTCGCTTCGGTTTTCAGTAGCTACGTGATCGCCGGGAGCTTGCAAGAAGCTATTATGACTTTTGAAGTGATGGACCAATACGGCATGCCGCCTGATGTTGTGGCATTGAATTCGCTTATCAGCGCAATTTGCAGGGACGGTAAGACTCTGGATGCGGAGGACTTCTTACGAATCGTGAAGGAGAGGATTAGGCCGGATGCAGATACGTATGCGATACTGTTGGAGGGTTGGGAGAATGAAGGGAATGTGACTGGTGCTAGGCGGACTTTCGCCGAGATGGTGGCAGAAATCGGTTGGGACCCCGCCAACGTGCCTGCCTATAGCTCGTTTTTGTGTACTTTGCTAAAGGATCCTAGTGGAATGTCTGAAGCATTGAAATATTTCCGGATGATGAGCGATCGCCGGTGTTATCCAGGTATGAAGTTCTTTCGGAATGCATTGGAGGAGTGTATTAATTGGACCGATTCTAAAGGAGCCAACTTTCTATGGGAAGCTATGGTAGGAAGAGTTGGGTGTAGACCAGATACAGAAATGTATAATTCAATGATAACTTTACATTGTTACACCGACCAGATCGATGTAGCCGAGAGGCTGTTGGATGAAATGGTCTACAATGGGGCATTTCCCAACAATAGAACTTACAATATTTTGCTTCAGTTCTTGATCAAATGCAGGAAACTAAAGGAGGCCTCGATAGTGTTTACAGAGATGGTAAAAAATGAATGCTTGCCAAGCCTGGCCAACTGTAATGCAGCTGCCAGGATATTTATGGATATAAGAGACCATCACTCGGCTATCAAGGTCTGGAAGTGGATGGTCGAGTACTACAGGTCCGATTTGGATGAGACTGGAAATATTATGATTTTGGGGCTTCTTGATCTTGATAGGCTCCCTGAAGCAGTCAAATATGCTGAGGATATCTTTGAAAGAGGAATTAAATTGTCCTCTTCCACATTGTTGAAATTGAAACAGAGCCTTTCCAAGGCCAGAAAGTTACATGTGTATGATGAACTTTTGAGGAAGTGGAGAAGTCCTCTTGTAGTTTAAAATTCATTCAAGTCTTCGTGTTTAGAGGTGGCATTTTCAGATTGGCTATATTTTGTTTCTAGTCAACTGTATATTCTGTGCCTCCAATTCTTTTGTCCTTGCTAAGTTAAGAATGAACTTTGAATCATTAAACCTTCTTGTTTGCATGAACTATTCTCCGTGGTTGTATGGACAATGTTAATCTGGATATCTGTGTCAAACAAAAACCCTGCTTTTGAGTAGTAGACTGTTTTGTGTCAAATTTCTCCTCTTATGGAGAAGATGTTCTTTCTAAGCTAATTGGGAGGGTGAATGTTCTGGCTGTTTTTGGTCGATGAATGGATATCAGTGTCTGCAATTGCGCTTATATCTTTGTGAGTAGATTCAGCAGCCTCTCTCCATCTATGAATGTTTGCGTCACAGCCATGTCTTTATGTTAGAGCACTCTAATGTTGAGCTGGTATTCTTGGAGCAGTAATGTTTTGGATGGTCTTTGGAAACGTCATTTTTGGTTTTCACTGTTGGTTCAATATCAATACCTGCAATTAGAAGAACTATTTTTGTCAACGCTTTGTAATTTTTTGGATGGTCATTTTGTCATTCTTTTCTGGTAGCCTTAGCTTCTTTTATTATAAAAGAAGGTGATAATATCGCATGGCCCTTGTTTGTCGGAAGATTGTATCCGTTCTTGGTTGTAACGTACCCTTCATTTTGCATAGAGTACGGAGTGGATTCATGTTTAGGGACGCTGCATGTTCGTTCGTTGTTGGATATATCATGATTTGACAGCCATTAACAAACTAGTTGCCAAGAAGCTCAGTTGCATTGATGAGATGGTCTGTCTTGTGAGGAACGCCAAATGCAAAAGTTTGAAACGTCGATGACATTTTTATGTTGCACTTGCTATGCGGATAATCTATTATCTGGTGTCTCTCAAATCGTTCAGAAATCAGAACTGCAGCGAATTATCATCTTTGGATGCTGTTGACATTTCTTAGGCCATTAGATGTCTTTGCCTGGACAGCCAAAAGAGTGAGATGTGCCTGCCTAACTATACGTGTTCGGACATTCCCAACGAAGAGAGATGCCCAATTCCTGTTCGCTTGAGTCTTGAAGTGCCTTGTGAAGTCAGTAGTCATGAGGGAGGGTGCACTGATGGCTGATGAAGTTTTTTGTTAATGATCTGTAGTGTTCTTGGGCAGCAACTTTCCTAGTGAGTTGACAATTCTCCCAAGATCGTGTGACAAACTTCTTGTAAGCCATTTTCTGTGTTTTTATTTTTTCCCACAAAATTGGTAGGATTGCTACTGGAGAATTATTCATTAGCAAGTTTTAAATTGTTCATTAGAATTATTCAATTGCACCGAGCCCGGCCCGCGCCAATGCATCCTTGGACCGAGGCTGGGTTCAAGGTTGACCAACCCAGATCGACCTCGATCCATGGTTATGAGGGCTTGGCCACAGTCGTGGTGACATAATTTTGATAGAAGGCTTATTTAAAACTTGAAAGGTTCAGGCTTACCTAAATTTTTCTCTAGCATTTGCCCCTTCACATGATATCGCCTAGAAACCAGAGTGAGCTCATTTTAAAAGGGCAAGGGATGCCTCGATAGGGCTTCACTTGGTCATGTGAGTTGAGATGAAACCCAAACCATGAGGCGATTTCACTTGTAAAAATACATGATACACAGAGGAATTGTCCTCAATAATTTCTATATATCATTTTATATATGATAAGGCATAAAGAAATAGCTCAAAATTGGAGATTTTTACGGTGAAAATAGAAGATTGGTTAGTCAAAGAATACTAATATCAGACGATGTGATTGTTAATTTTATCATGTGAATTTTATCATGCGTTTAAAATTGTTATATGTATTTTGACAGAAACTACTTGTTAAATTGTATAACATTTCACATGAATTTTCCTCTTTTGAAAAAAATTAAAGGCGAAATTTTTAGTTCATATTATGTTAATGTAAAGTAATATTGACTTGATAACAGTTAAGAACTGGGTAATGAGGAGTTACAAAAAAGTTGAAATGTACGATAATTGCTAATTTGCTATATTGAAGCCCATCAAAGCTGTGTAGAACTAAACTTATGGTTTTGAGTGAGTAGTGAACAAATCCTAATAGGAAATAAAATGGGTGGAGAGTGTAAGACAAGCTCTACTTGCAAGGAAAATCATCAATCTCTCACAATTTAGCAAAAAAAAAAAAAAGCTATTCCAAAAAAGTCATGATCTTTTTTCTTCCCACTCTGGTTGAGATGTTAAATAATATCCATCATGATTAAATAATTGGTTAATACCGTGAAAAATCTCAAATTAATATACCTGTGATAAATTTATTCAAAAATAATTTTTTGATCATAAAAATACTAAAGTAGTACATTTGTGACAAATTTACCCTTCGTTAATTTCCACTAAATTTGATTAATACCACAAAAAATAAAAAATAGTACACTTGTGACAAATGGATGGTAAAATATCAAATTGATATACTTGTCAACTATTAGAAAAAGTGTCAAAAAATTGATAAAGCTTTTACATTTATGTCAATTTAGTCATAAACATTTTATTGGTGTCAATTTAGTCCTAAATTTTTTATTGATGCCAATTTAGTCATAAATTTTTTAACTTAGTGCTAATTTAGTCCTAAAACTTTTAACTTAGTGTCAATTTGGTCCTTTCGGGTAATTTTAGCTTAATTTTGCTAACGTGGCATAGTTGGCACCAATGTGGACAACTTTTAATAATATTTTAATATTTTTCGAATTATTTTTTTATTTTATTTTCCTTTTTCCTTTTATTTTTCTTTTTTTTTTTCCCCTATTCTCCTCCTTCCTCCAACTGGTTGTTGATTGGGCGACTAGCTAGAGGCAAGGGCATGTAAGGTTGAGGTCGACCTCTTCGGTCTTTGGCACACCTAAGGTTGCCTCACGTTGGGTTGGAGAGGCTTGCCCTTGCCAGGTTTGGCAAGGGTCGAACCTCGCCTAGCCATTGGTGAGGCTCAAGCCATCGCATGCGTGACCTCGTGGTCTTTGGCGATGGCTCGAGCCGTCTCAAGCGTGACCTCACAGTCTCTAGCGACAGCTTGAGCCCTTGCCAAGGGCTGGGCAAGGCTTGACCTTACCTGCCCTCGTGGTTGTTAGCAAGGGCTTGAGCCTTGCCAGTGCCTGGCAAGGTGCGTCGGAGGTCGAAGAGATCAACCTCGACCTCGCCGGCCCTCCCCTCTTGCTAGAGGGAATAGGTTTAAAAAAAGACAAGAAAAAGACAAGAAAAAAGAAAAGGAAAAAAGGAAAGAAAAGAATATAAAAGAAATAAATAAATAATTCAAAAAATATTAAAATATTATTAAAAGCTGTCCACGTTAATGCCGGTTGTGCCACGTCAACCATCTGGCATCCAAATCAGCAAAATCCAGCCAAAATTAGCTAGAAGAACCGAAGTGGCACTAGGTTAAAAGTTTTAGGACTAAATTATCATCAAGTTAAAAAGTTTAGCACTAAATTGGCATCAATAAAATGTTTATGACTAAATTGGCATAAATCTAAAAGGTTTATGACTTTTTTAACACTTTTTTTGTCAATTGCTATGTGTCATCTAACTCAGCAATTTAACAATAAAAATATAAATAAAATCAACGGAGAGTAAATTTGTCACATGTGTACCATTTTATGATTTTTGATAGTTAAAAAATTAGTTATGGATAAATTTATCACAAGTATTTCAGTTTTGGGTTTTTCATGCCATTGGCTCTTAAATAACTAATAGAACATTTATAGTTTTAGTCACTTTATTAATGACACTTTTATCTTAATGACATTAATAATGTAACTATCAAAGAAATAATTTATCAAAACTATCTTTTATATGGTCACCGTAATTGTTATGCTTAACGGTAATCATAAATAGATTATAAGTAAATAGATAATTGACATACGACTGAAAAGAACAATACACATAATGATTTTAATTATTGTGTATCATTATCAATTGTATTAAAATCATTTATAATACAATGATTAGCATAATTATTCACTACTCAATTGGATTTTACAAATGATTATCTAAAAATTTCATAATTAAATATAATGATGCTCATCAAATAAAAATTGCCTCAGTTATTAGTTACTTAAATTTATGTTGTACATAAACAAATAAATTTGAAAATTTACATGTAATAAAGAAATATACTATAAATTAGGGAAAAAGTCATAAAAAAAATTCTAAAATATGCCTACTATGACACATTTATCTTGACTTTTTTTTTGTGATATCAAAAATTCCAAACTATATCCACTTGACATATTTACCCTAAAAATTTTCTTGTAACATAGAAAACCGGAATTATGTCTATGTGACACATTTATTATTAGATGATTTTTCAGTCAAAACAATGTTATTTTTATTTCACTTAAGCTACATGGACTCTATGTCAACACTACCTACTTTTCGGTGTCCATGTAGACAAATTTCTAATGGTTCTCATTGAAAGAACTTTGATGGGTGGAAAATATGTCACATAGGTCTAACTTAGAGGTTTTTTATGTCACAAAAAAAATTTAGCGTAAAATATGTCTACCATTATAATCAATATAATTTTTAAGGTTTTTGGTTGTTTTTGCCCTAAAAACTAAAACTAATATTCTACCATTATAATCAATATGTCATTAATATTAAGCAAAAAGGATAATGACGTATAACATAATTATTCATTGTTTAAAAAATAGTATAACATAATTATTCATTGTTTACAAACAGCAAGTAACCTGATTACTACATATCTAATATAGTAGTTATTATCCGTATTCATTTGCAATTACAGTGTCAATCAAATGAAGTGACAATTATACCATTTAAAAAACTCAACAGGCAATAGCTATTACGTACATTCTAGGATACAATGCCTCTCATAAGAACACAACGGTGCGCGTTTCAAAACGTTGTTCAACCATGAATTCAAACCTATAAGTTCAAGAGATATATAGTATGGATGAGAAGAAGAAAGAAAGCATATTTATATGCCGTTATGTCTTTTCAACCTTCTTGTTTACACCAAAAAATATTGAGTCGTTGACGTGAATGCACGTGACTAATGTGTGATGTGGACGATCACATGAATTACATGTGACTAATGTATGGGCATTATCATGCACATGAGACATTGTTGATAACCACATCAATATTAGCTATTGGTATTGACACACATCGGCAATACATGTTGATGGATACCACCAATGAGTTGTTGACATATGACGACGATGGATGATTAACAATTATCAACAAGTGTGTTGATGAGTGAAGGACAATGTACAATTTGTTGAATACGTGAGAAATGTGGAGATATAATTCTGAGTTCAAGAGGACAAAGCAAGCACTTACATGAGGAGCATGTATGATTGTAAGCTCAAGGCCCCTGTGCTGGGCAATTGTAATTGTGAAGCAATTGACATGAATGTTTTGAGAGAGCAACCGTCTAAGAACAAGATGATAGGCTAGTGAGAATGTGGGCACAAGATTCTCAGATTGGAAGAACAAAGGAACAACCACTTGGAAACAATATCATGGAGCACACATTTTCGAAGAAGTAAACGCTCAAGAACAAGGTCAAAAGATTGTGAAAGTATGGGCAAAAGCCTTTTAGAAGTGGAGGAGCATAGCGGCAATCGATGGAAACCATTTGAGGAGAATGCAATTGCTAGAAACCGCTGGGGAATAGTTACCCGCAACCATTATAAGTACCACTGGTCATCTACTGGAGAGCCCCTCTCCCCATAAATCAAACAAATTTATTATCTTTCAATTATCTTTACTTTCTTGTATTGTACTTTTATTTTCCAGATTCACATTGCCAATTAAATTCCGGCATATCTCTTTATTGTAATTTTCAAATTTGCGTCATCAATTAAATTTTGGCATGTCTTTATCTTGGTATTCTCAAGATTTGTTGTTGATTAAATTCTGACAGAGTTTGTTTACATTCAGTTCATTTGTAATAGTTGCACTTGTCAAGCCTTATTGTTGATTAAATTCTCACACGATTTGTATTTGTATAATTTGGTTTGAAGAAAAGTGGTTGATTTCCTTAGTTGCCTGGATATTTTCCATTTGGATTTGGCATAGAATGTGTCTCAATATATTAAAGTCGAAAAAAGACTTTTTATGAAAGGTATTTCATTATGGGAGAAATTTTGACAAAACACTTCCTTCAGTCTATTTAAAGACCCAATGAAGTGAATGGATGTGCTAATATCGACAAGTTGTCATTCTTCAAATATTACTTCAATATGTTACATCTCCCAAAAGGTTACTAGGAGAACCTCTTCCATACATCAATAACTTTTGGAGCCAAATTGGTCCTAAGCATTATACCTTTTGGATTGAAATTGTTCCTCGCACCATTTCATGCAAGAATGATATCATTGCATATTCACAGGCATACTACATATATCTCTTTGAAGGATCTGCCACCAAGTTCCTTAATAACAAAACCCCCCATCAAAGCGTGGAGGGAGCACAGATAGCATCTCCATGGTGCAGAGCAGGATCGACAGAGTAGGATTTCCCAGACTGGCCAATGATACCATTTTTATAGCACAAAAGAAAGACAAATAGGAGTGGTGCATGCAGAGGTCCGCGAAGGAGACCGTATCATAGATTATGATGGAAATTGGGATGAAGGCGAATGGTCGAATCAGGGCAGCACCCACAAATCGAAAAAGCGTTCGGAGAGTTCATGTCATGCAAATCTTTTAAAATAGGGTTTGCACGATACGGGTACAGGCTGCACTTTCATGTTTGATGGACCCGCGAGTGTACCGTTCTCGATGGACATATCTACAATGGAAAACTCACTATACCTAGTGCGGTTTAATTACAGATGAGCACTTTAGAATAATTCTGGTGATGATGATGAGAGGGACATGAAAGTTGGACATGTTAGCAATAATGCAAAGCGTGCGTGGCAACTGTCATGTCAGCTGGTGAACCGGGGCAAAAATAATTTAATCAGGCTTTGTTGATTCTTGCTTCTTATAATGGTGGATTCGTCAACCTAGGGGAGCATATCGACATGAAGGGTGTTTGATGACGGATCTAATTTTGTTTAATAGGCGTGGTCCTTAAGTTCGGTTCGTTTAATTTGATCTTAAAATTTTTTTTTTCAACATGTAATATCTTTCTTGAACTTTCAATTTCATTTATATAAGTTTTTCAACTAATCTAAAATAGTAAATTGTCATCCTTTCTTTAAAGATTGATTCCACATTCAATTGGTATCAAACTTTGCATTTGATATGAATAATGTCCTCTTCTTCTCAAGTTTCCAAGAGATCGGTGAAACTAACAGAGAATGAATGGATGGTTAAGCATCATGCGCCGAATTGAAATAGAAAAAGTTGTTTGTACTTGTTACTAGTAAAGATTTCATCTACTTTGATTGATATGTCTTTATCTTTGTACGGAGTTTTTTTCTCATGAGTACCAACCCAATGCTTTAGTTCAATCACTTTTACAGTTAGTCCAACCAAACGGATCAGCATCTCTAGCTTTCTCAGATATTAATAGTGCTAATCAAACCGAACGGACTTATCAATTTGAAGGACCTCATCAATATCACCATGAGGTAGCCAACATACAAAGTATCACCATGAAGTAAACCGAGAATGATAGAGCAATGTTTGCACCAATTATTAGAGGGATTACAAAGGACCCATGTTGGTGTTTGGTCACATGGTAAAAAGAAAAGATCCGACTGGACTTGCTATGATCCTGAATTGTCCATAGGACCCCCCCCCTTTCCAAGCAAATCAAATGCTACAAATAGAAAGTGATCGAGCATATGAAACCGAAGATGCAATGATGTCTCTATCCAGTCACATTAGTGGAAAGTGTTGAGATGAATGCTTGAATTATTTTGGAAAACTCTTATATCGCAATATTGGCGTGATTTAGAGTTGTTAATATATTCTAATTCACTTATAACTTAATGGTTTAAATTTTTGACTAAATGGAGGTTCAATTGAATATATTGATGGGCGAACTTGAACTCCCTTTAAGCAATTTTTCTATGTAAAAATATTATACTTTTGCTATGCGCTTTTAACAAATGATATCTCAAGAAATGGAGAAAAGTGTCAAAAAAAGTCTTGAACATATTGCATTGATGTCAATTTAATTTTAAACTTTTTATTGTTGCTAATTTAGTTCTAAACCTTTTAATTAGATGTCAATTTAGTCACAAACCTTTTATTGATGTCAATTTAGTCATAAATTTTTTAATTTAATGTCAATTTAGTCTTAAAACTTTTAATCTAATGCCAATTTGGTCATTCTGGCTAATTTTTGCTGGATTTTGTTGACGTGACATGGGCGGCGCTGACGTGAATAACTTTTAATAATATTTTAATTATTTTTTTGATTGATTGATTGATTGATTTATTTGATTGTCTTTTTCCATTTTTCCTTTTCTTTTTCTTTTTTTCCCTCTCCTCCTCCTCCCTATGTGCATTGGAGGCTGGTGAGGCCAACCTAGACCTCATTAGCCCTCGCCTTTGGTCGGCTGCTTAACCGGCGATCAGCTAGAGGAAGGAGGAGGAGAGGGGAAAAAAAAAAAAGAAAAAGAAAAATTAATAAATAAATCGAAAAATTATTAAAAAATTATTTAAAGTTGTCCACGTTAGCGCCATTAATGCCACGTCAACTAACTGGGTCTACGTTAGTAAAATCAGGTTAAAATTAGCTGGAAGGATCAAATTGACACTAGTTTAAAAATTTTAGAACTAAATTGGCACCAATAAAAGTTAATTATTAAATTGGTACAAATGCAAAAAGTTTAGAACTTTTTGGACACTTCTCCCCAAAAAAAAGAATCTCATGACCAACCCGACTCAATTTTCAAGTAGTGGCCATTGTAATGTGGTTTGGAGTGGTAACTCATTGGCTTAGCTTTTCAATGAATGTGAGTTCAACTAAATATGTTAATGAGCTACAAAGAGTGAGAATATATTGAGGTTAATACTATGAAGAGATCCAAACTAGTTCTTTGATAAATATATCCCAAATTAATTTGGATCATCAAAAACCCCAAATTGGTATACATGACAAATTTATCTCAAACTAATTTTTGTGTCATCAAAAACCCTAAACTGATTCATCCGTGTTATATTTGCCATTCGTTAGCTTCCATCAAATTTTGTCATAAAATTGTTAAGTTGGATGACACATAATAAAAACTTAGTTGGCATAGCAAGTTCATGTGAAAGTTCATAACTTTCTCTTTTAGTTTCTTCAATTAACCCTAATTTGAAAAATTTTAGAGTAAATGTATTACAATGGATATAGTTTGATGTTTTTCACAACATAAAAAATGTTTAAAATAAATATGCCACAATAGACATAGTTTGAGATTTTTGTGGCTTTTTCCCTAAAGATTTCGGTGCTGCTTTAGTAAATTTTTTGTCAATCTTTGATGGATTTTCGTGAGATAAGACCCTAAAATCATTGTTAAAGATGGTTAAGTGGATGATAAGGTTTGAGGAAATTATTCCCAAAACAATACCCAATGCTTTAGTTCAATCGCTTTCATTCATTTAATTTCACATAGAGATTAATGACACAAATAACTTTTGAACTTTTACTTAATGTGCAATCTCGTCTAGGGACATTTAATTTCTTTGATATAGTCCATCAATTATTGATAAAATATTCAATGTAGTTATTCTGTTTGTAAATTAGATGTTATTTAATGACATGGATTATTATATAGTGAGTTAGACTTTTAAAAACAATGAGTCAACATATCAATCTTTTTATTCATCTACTTTAGAAAGGGAAAAAAATTAGGACATTAACATGCCCATGATTATTTGATAATGTGAATCATTATATTTTGATTTGAGATATCTTGCTTTAATAACTCATGTGTAACTTTTTTTTGTTGTCAACTGCTCAAATTTCACAAATTGGAAGTTAAATCAACAAATTTCATTAATTCTAATTAATGGAAGGATAATATTGAATATTTTCATATAGTTTAGAGATTAGATTAAATATTTACCAATAGTTCAACGATCATATTAAACAAATTAAAAGTAGACGTTAAATATTGGGTCAAAGTTCAAGAATTGTTTATATTATTTCGCCTCGCATAAACGGGTCTACATGTCATAGCTTTGTTCATACGTATATGGTGTTAATCAAACCAAGAGGACTTATGAAGTAGACTCATCAATATCACCATGAAATACACTGCAATCAAATGAGTAATGTTCACATCAATTATTAATGTAATGAGAGGACACATGTCAGTGTTTGGCCATATGGTAAAAAGAAAAGATTCGATTGGACTTGCTTTGATCCTGAATTGTCCATAGGACCCCTCTTTCCGAGTGAGTTGAATGCTACGAATAGAAACGGACCAAGCATGTAAACCCGAAAATGCAATGACATCTCCATCCCAACACCAACCTCACGAGCTTAACAATACTCAATATTAGTGAAAATGATTGAAATTTTCCCCTATCATCAAACAATTTTCTTCGAAAACGCTAATTTAAATAAGGGTAAATGTCCTTGAGTATCATATGATTCTTCTTATGATCGAGATAAGCTTGTTTGTCCAGTTGTAGGGCAACGGAATCTTTGCGATTTGCGCAACATGAAGTTTCCGCGGCAAAATGTATATGGTTATGGCACTTGTTATTCACACTTTATCGTTTAATCCACACATATCATTAGACAAATGTAAGGCACAATGAGCAATCTCATTAAGAACTTTTTTATCAAATGATGTGGCGAGTAGTATTTGAGTGTTGAGATAAGTGGGACCCATGCAGTGGATGGTTAAGTAGATTTAGCATCCACTAGGATACTGCCACGTCACTTGATTACATAAGCTCAGCACAATTTTTTCATATATGGGAGGCGTAGTAGCATTACTTTTTTCTTCATTGTACATTAAAAATGGCTGTATTTAAATAGATATATCAGTTTACCTTAAAAGGTTCTCGAGAAAAAGATTGATCCTAATAACTATTTTTTATATCTTGTCCCGATCAAACAAAAACTATTTTCTAGGTTAGGAATTTGTCAAAACGTTTGTTTATGGTACGAATGATCGTTAGGTTTGAATAAGACTAGAGAGCAACTGAGATAAGCGTTGCAAAGCCTAGAAAAGCAAGGCTGTCAATGTCAATCGAGGTCGTTGGAGGGTCACCCAAAGGGCAATTGTAATCTGTTTCTATTCGAGTTTCGGCATGGACCACCAATCTTTTTTTTTTTAATATAACTATTATAATAATAAAATAAATTAATAACATTTTCATTTGCAAAACATATGGTGGTCAATCTTATGGGTAATCAAATATATAATCCACTGATTCAAATGCCCGCTGAAATTTACCACGGTCAGCACATCAAATTGTATAATAATCTTCTTATTCATCAATTTTTATATCTCGAGCACAGAATAATCTAACGAAGATAGCATTTCGTTCAAGCATAATTTTCCATAATAAGATGAGATATTCACTGACATTCCATCCCCATACTAAAAAAGAGCTAGGTGATGAAAGGGTGCATAGTCTCGTAAATACACATGCAAATCACTTGTCCATGGTATTGCCTGGAAGGTTATTAACATGAGTGGATGCCAATTATAGAATCCACTGGATTCAAAGAAAGCTCTCCTCCCGCTTGATCAAGCGTATTTCTTTATTTCTTGTTTGGGATAATAGCACAAATGATTCATGATTTTTGATCTAATATTTCGTCCTTCAAGTTTTATTTTGTGCAATGTGATTTCTGAATTTTAGCCTAATATGTAACGCTATCTCCAGACTTTTAATTTGTTTAACGTGATTACTAAATTATTGGTAAATATTCAATGTAGTCCCTAAATTATATGAAAATATTTAGAAGTTCAAGGATCATATTGAACATTAGACCAAAGTTTAGAGACCATATTAAATAAGTTAAAAGTCCATGGACGATTTTACATATTGAGCTAAAATTTATAAATCATTTTATGTCATTTTCTCTTTTTCTTGCTTCTTTGCCAATTTCAATTTTCATCCGTGACCCTCTCACAGTAGCACACAGCATGCCTCCTTTGGTCAACGCTTGAGATCCACAGCCCACATGAGGCTTGACAAGGTTGGCGCTTCTGCTCCGCAATGTCTACTGAACCACATGAGCCTTGCACTTCGCTTTTTTTTTTTTTTTGGTCAGTCAATCTTCTCTCTCTCTCTCTCTCTACTGTGCTGGGGTGACTTGAGCTTGCACGCTTCGGCCATGGCAGACGGAATCTCTGCTTTTCCTCCGTCTGACCTCACAACTCATCCCCCCTCTCCTTTTCCCTTTTAAAAAAATCGTTCCTTCCCCACTTGGATGTGCCCACAAGCACCTGCTCCATTGTTCATATTCATGCTTTTGGGTGAGGGGGGCGTTTACACGCACCTTCTCTCTCTGTATTATTCTGTACGCTTTCTCATTATTTATTGACAGATTACAAATTATAATCTCACCTGCATTCGGGTTTAGTCGTATATGTATATATGAATGTCTGATGATGTTCATACTTTCAATTCATTAATCAGACTGTTAGTACCTTTCAATTAGGGGCATAAGAAGGCATGATTGATTGCGATATTGAAATTATCGTTTACGTTAAAATGCATGTACCTCAAATTTTATTTGAATTATCGATTTCAACACGTGTTTGCGAGGTAGTATCGGGACTCAACTCGGTTTGGATGTGATTGTCACACAATTGCAGGTGTCAACTGCGTTTAGATCAATGTTTGCCCCTACCCATGCATGCTAACTTATTTTATTTTTGGCCTTGATTGCATTTTCTTTTAATGCGTTGTCTCACAGCATGTTCAGGCACATCCTCAGGTCCACCTTCTTATTTGTCAAGAAGACCCTTCTCACTTGCACCTGGCTCTCTTCTTCCTCTCTCTCTCTCTCTCACATGTTCTCTCTCCTTCCTCAAGCAAAGCAGCACCCACTTTAATATATTCCCCACCCAACTCTCTGCTCCATCTTCCTCCTCCTTTCTCAAAACACTTTCACCCCTGCATTTTCAGCCACTTCCTGAAAAAAACAGAGAGAGGTCAGAGAAATGGGGTTGTCCCAAGAAACTTGCACGGATACCGAGAGGCCACGCAACGAATCAAGTGCTCGGCACCAATTTCCCATCGTTACACCGACCACCAAAACGAGTCGCGACTCAGAACCCTCCTCAGAAAGATGGTGGGGGAGTTTGGGTTGTCTTGTTTTCGTCCTCTGAAGAAGAGGCAGAGCCGGGGCGAGGCCGAGGGCGAGGATACGGACGGCCGCTTGGAGAACAACAAGGCGTGGTTGCTTGCGGAGTCGAGCGGCGGCGGCGGGCGTGGCCCGGAGCTGGCCAACGCCGACCCGCAATCCGTGCACTCGTCTTTCAGGTTCACCTTCTGCTCCCGGGTGGAGCTCGAGCCCTTCAGCGTCAACGCTTCCGCTGTCGGCACGACGGTTCTCATGCTGAATTTGGACAATGGCCTGGGCGAGTGCGATGCCCAGGAGCTCAAATGGCGACGGGTTGAGTCGCTGGAGAAGAACATTGCCCCGGTGGCCAATTCTTTGATCAGATTTGGCTACAGCGAAATTCTCTCTGCAACTCGCAATTTTTCCAAAGGTGAGTACAGTTCAGTTGGCTTCTGTTCGTCCTTTTCTACTTTCTAAATTTAGGAAGGAGCTCATTTAGGTAGAAAAACCCCACCAATCAAGTTGTAAGGAGAGGTAAGGCACAAGTCAAATCGCATTAATTCGTCAAATAATGAGCTTATTTGCACTTGCACGGCACTCTCCGTTCTTTAACTGCTAACCCAGTTCGCAGTTTTGGTTTCCGCTATTGATTTCGAGATTTCGAGTGAGAGCGTTTGCCATGTTATTTTGTAGGCAGAGTGCTGGGAAGAGGGGCATTGAGCTGTGTATTCAGGGGAAGGGTTGGCTACTTGAGAACTGCAGTGGCCATAAAGCGTTTGGACAGAGAAGACAAGGAGTCCCCAAAGGCATTCTTCAGAGAGCTGATGATTGCAAGCTCACTTCACAACCCAAACATAGTCCCTTTGTTAGGCTTTTGCATCGATCCGGAGGAGGGCCTGTTCTTGGTGTACAAATTCGTGTCCGGTGGAAGCTTAGAGCAGCATTTGCACAGTGAGTTCTGGTTTCGGAACTCGTTGTTGAATCGTACTTTCAATTCTGGGGGGTTTCTTGAAAATTTGGTCTTCCTTCTTGTAGGTAGGAAAAAGGGAGGTAAGGTTTGCCCAACACTACCGTGGTTGGCGAGGTACAAGGTCGCTGTCGGTGTTGCCGAGGCTATAATGTATTTGCACAATGGGACTGAGAAATGCGTTGTTCACAGAGACATCAAGCCCTCCAACATTCTCCTCTCCTCCAAGAAAAAGCCCAAGGTCAAAAAGTCAATCTATTTTAGTTTGGCTGCTCCATTATCCCTTTCTTTTTCTGGTCATACTGGTCCAGAAGAGTCATTCTGATGTACCTAACCCTTGGAATTGTTTGCACTTGCAGTTGTGTGATTTTGGGTTAGCTACATGGACTTCTGGGCCATCGGTCCCTTTCCTGTGCAAAACTGTCAAAGGAACATTTGGGTGAGTGTTGTGGTTAAAGGAAAAAAATGGCAAAATAGAGAAAAAGAAGGGAAACTATTGAATTGGGCTATTTGTTGTTTAGGCGTATGTTTAAGACGTTTCTTCTGCTGATGTGCTTCTAAAACTTGACCTGTTGTAGATATTTGGCACCTGAATATTTTCAGCATGGGAAAGTGTCTGATAAGACCGACGTTTACGCTTTTGGAGTGGTCTTATTGGAGCTAATAACTGGCCGAAAACCAATTGAAGCAAATAAGCCTGCAGGGGAGGAGAATTTGGTCCTATGGGTAGGTTCATCTTCTAGCTTTAGATTTTTGCTGCTGTTCACTGCTAATATTAATGTCATTTGCGTACTTCTCGTAAGCAACTTATGTGCAGAAAAGAGGTCAACTGAGAAGATATTGCATCGACAATGGCAATTCAACTAATTCGAAAGCTCATTTACTTTAGAAGTACCTTTAATCTAGCTAAGAACTGCCATAATTGAAGTGCTTTAAACTCTATTAATATGTCTGATTTTATGAAGTTTTGATTGGAGAGTTCATTTTGTTTCTTTTTCAAAACGAAGCAAATAGTTTGCATGTCGTGATGTTTTTAAGCATCAAATCCATGTGCTATCAGAACCAGATGCAGCTGGCCCTGAAGTTACTGAACTTTCACTGCGGCAAACTTGGTTTCAGCATTGAATCTTCTTGACCCGTTCGCACGATGAAATTACCATACTATTTCGCCTTTTTTGACAGAATCGTGGGAAGTTAAATCACTAAAGTTATCCTGAAAAATAAGCGTCATGTCATTGTCTCACTTGCCTCCTAAGGAAGCTTGGAGCACCTAAATGCATTGTCCATACTTCATGTCGAGCTTATTTTGTATAATTTAAGAAGCTTCTTGAAGCCATAATAAAAGTTGATCTGTCCCAGCAATACCATAAACTAATGTTTTCTTTCTTCGTTATTTGGAAGTTGAGAAAAATATTATGACGGGCTAGATGGTTAGTATTTTGAAAGATCTCATGTTAGGAAATATTGGGTTTAGTGTTATGGAATCAAAATATTTGAATGATGTTAGTCATATGATATGTTGGAATTCTACGTACGACGTAACTTATCCTGATCTGAAAAGGTAATCCTGCCGGTCCTTTTAAAGCGCTCTGCATGTAGATGTGGCTTTGTGTTTAAAGGATCACAAACTGCAAAATTGCAACGTCTGTTTATATGCCTACCTCCAATGTGTATGCCTGTTAATCTGCATTTCTGGTTTTGAAATTCTTTGTGAAAAAGCAATAGCATAAGGCTCAATGTACTTACGACGAGCTTTAATGGGACTTTTACTGGTTCTGCAGGCAAAACCCCTCTTGCAGAAAGGAGTCGGAGCCATCCAAGAGCTGCTTGATCCACAACTTAGACACACTCGTAGAAGTTCTAGCCAAGTTATGAGGCTGATTCAGGCAGCACACGTGTGCATAAATAACGAAGAATCTCAGAGGCCACCCATGGATCATGTCGTCGCCATTCTAAGAGGTGAAGAGGAGCCTTCCTCACTAAGTAGGAAGGGCTCCGCCTTTGTGGGAAACGGATGCATCATTGACTTTTACAGTCAACTACAACAATCAAAAACCGACATGAACGGGCACCTAGCCCTGGCGATGCTAGGAGTTCCTGACTTTGAAGATGACGATCACTTCTTCTGTCGTTGAGAGTTGAGAACAAAAGAAACCCGACATTTTCCTCCTGGATTTTCTGCTTTGATTATCCGAAGCAGCTCCTGCTCGGAGCACGGAACCGGAGAAAGACTGTTGCTAGAAACATTAGATAGCTATAGGGGCCGAGTTTGGAGATCAATTTCTTGTGTATATATTGCGATCATTTCCCTCTTTTCCACGAATGAAGTGTAAAACAGATTCTCATTCTCGATTCTGAAAAATTACATTGCACGGTCTTCCAGTTTGGCGAGTGGTATTCTGAAATTTCGTGAAGTTTGAATGGTTAGGGATAATCCTGTCACACTGAAACTTCAAATGGATCTCCAGTCCTTTTAGTCTCATTGAAAGGCATGCAACTCTTTGTAAGATGGGCAGCTTTTTGTGAATTGGGTTGGACCAGTGTCCATCTGAAAAGACGAACAAAGAGATGGACCAAGGCCACATTCGAGTTCTGCCATGGTAAGCAAGAAGGCGAAACGCTTCTCCACTTTGGGATCCTCTGTTCAGCTATGGAGGCTTGCTTCGCATCTATTGCTCTTGCTTCATTGCTCACGACCTTCTATAGATTATAGCATTACACCATTCTCCGTCTCTTTCTTTCTCCGTTTGTTGCGCATTTGAACATATTTGAGGATTGCATTTCATTGTTTTTTGGGTCAGAAGGTAAAATTTTTCATTAAACTAGTGAATGAAAGTAGGGGGCCAAGAGACGGGCTTCTGTACATAATAGATCTCAAAGAGCTTGAGAGCACAAGACCCATTGAAAAAGTTTTTCCTAGTTACCCAATTCGCTGTTAAAACCATAAGCTACCCAATATTTGAAAAGGAAAGTAATATATCTTTGTACTTCAAGATAAGAGCGTGAGCTTCCCATATGAACTGCTCGGGCTCTTCAATGCGTTGACTAGGTCTAGGCTTTTAGTCTCGACCACTATTTCCTTGTGTCTTAAAAGAGGAAAAAATTTAGGGCTTTAAAGAGTGTTTGAGCTTCAGCCATGGACGCTGAAGACGCTGCTACCATTCGTACAGCTCCATCCAGCAATCTCCCGGTGGAATCGCGACGCACACATGTCGCAGAGCCTTTCGTCCCCGTTCATAAGATCCGTCCATGTTTATCTCAAAAGTTCCATCTTTTCGTGGTGTCCAAGCTCGTGACAACAATAGTTCATCTAACATCCTAAAAATTTTAATTTAGTCGTTCGTTTCCGTCGTTGTATAATTATTACGTCAATGTGATTTAAATTTCATCAATACTGTCGGATATGCAAACTTAAACAAAACATAGAACGGTTCCCGATCACCCAATAACTATTTGTCCTGTAAAATGATTTCAAACAAAACTGTTATCTCATCTGCGGTTGATTTGCTTATGACGTTTCTCTGGGGCTTTGACAATAAAGTCATTAATTTATAGAAATTATAAGTACGAGTGACGTTAGTTTTTTTGTTATTTGTGGGTAATTGTCTTTGGGGAATTTGTTCAATTAGTTATGAATATATTGTATGGATGTAAATTCAATCCAAAATTCTTCAATGTCGTTTCAGACTTTTGTGAAAATTTTCAATATAATCCCTCAAGTTAATTTTTGTTGGAAATTACTGATGCAGCAGTGATACGCCACGTAAGACGGCCGGCAATGACTAGATCGTCACGTCAACATTTTCCGGTGAAATTGACCGGAATGACTAAATTAGAATTTCGCACAAAGATTTAAAATTAAAATGGCAAAATTGAAGAGTTCGTGGCTGAATTGATATTCATATAATAGGTTTAAGATTGATTATGTAATTTTCTCAATTTTCTTTTGAAGTGCTAAGCATTTAATTGGATTGAATGTTAATTTTTACTGCTTAATGGAAATTTCCTGTCATGCACTTCTCCTTTGAACACTTCGCCGCCCACGCACATAAACGTAATTTTAATTTCTTTCATGATTTCTTTTCTATCTAATTTGCAAGTGCAATACTTTCTTCCACTTCCGCAATGGAAATGCCAAACGTCCAATTACTTTTAGTGATATCAAATTTTTGTTATATCTGATATCCTTCCATTAAACCAACGATGAAGGGTCAATCAACATAAACATCTAACGTTGATAAATAGCCCCTTATTAATTAACTAGCTAGGTGATGCTTAGTGTTTTTGCATTCATCTTTTTTTATAATCCTTGTGTGGATACCATGTCTATAATTTATCAGTTACTGTCATCACTTCTTTTCTGGTGATTGCTTATCATTTCACGATGGAAAATGACATTAAGGCATTTATTTAATGAGAAATCAAAGTTTTAACATATTTTTCAAAAATTAATTGCTTATAAAAATATTTTCATCACTCACAAAAATAGTTAGGTATGAAATGTTGCTAATAATGAAAATATTTTCCATTGATTAATTTTTCTAAACAATATAACTAATCAATTTTTTAGAAAATGTTTTCTAAATCTTGATTTTTCTGTAAAATAAATGCAGCCTAATTGTCATAACTTTTGTATAGCATTTATTTTAAAAGCAATTACTTGAGTGCCATGTCAGTGGAAATACAATTACTTAATTGCCTTTGGCGATAGAATCAGGCGACTTACCTCAGCAATTTACCTACTCTTCATCTGCATCTTCACTGTCATTTTTTTTTTGTAAAGTAAGTATTATAAACTTTCAACCATGAGGGACTATACAAAAGGAGAAACATGGCACCAATATGCACTCAACGGGAACATCTTCACTGTCATTGATTTCATCTTCAGCTAACAATTTTCAGTTCTACGTACATTTTCTATTTTTTTTTCTTTTCCAATCATTTTCTTAACCACCATCTATGTCCTAACGTGACCAGCAAAATCCAAAAAAAGGGGAAAATGTTTAATTAAATTCTTTCACTCTCTCTCTGAAGTCGTGATGTGTGCTCCATGAATCTGCAATCGGAAACATGGAGCTCCAACGAGTATGGTGGATGATCTCTATGGTTGTCGTGATTTCGTTGGTGTGTGGTCCTCATTCTGCGAGAGCTGAAGACATAGTCCACAGAGACGACTTGACTTCGAAGAGGCTCGGTTGTAGCAACCAATTCGTTCTGGTAACTATGTTGCTATCTCCCCTTCGCAGCTCTTGTTACTCTGATGCTTGATAGGAACATCCTTAATTTGACGTTGTTTGTCCTGCTCCCGCTCTCGATTGCAAATTTGGTACTCAATTTTGCCTCAATTCCTCGGTGAAGAACACAAGGAATTTAGGGTTTGAAGAAGAAAATGAATTTAGCCCCAATTCATTAATTTTGGGGAAAAAAACACACATAAACAACATTGTTTAGCACTAATATTACTGACTTCACTTTGTCAGCAAGTTATGTCGAATTCATTGGCCAAACAATTCGTCAATGGCATTAAAATGATTATCTTTTTAGTAGTTTTTACAAACGTTGTACTCAAGTAATTGTTTAAAAAAATTATGATACTGAAGTGAGTACTATACAAAGTTATTGCATTTTTGTTATCTTTTTAACTATTTCTCGATAACAAGAAAGACTCTCACTTTGCATGATTATCATGGCAAAATGTCAGTATTCTTTTCATGGTTCTCTTTTAAATTAAATTTAATAAAACCTAATATTGAATGAAGAATCTTATAAATATTGCTTAGTCAAATTTGGTTTCTACATATCTTGAAGAATAATTGACAAGTAACTTAGTTAAGAGATAGTATTTATGGGAACCTCTCTATTAATTATAAAATTATCCAATACTAAATTATACTTAGTTGAAGATATTATAAAAGTAGGAACCTCTCTTTCGATTATTTAACAGATTAATCTTTTAGTATTGAATAGATTTATATGTTCAAGATATAAAAAAGATGTTGTACCGAAAAGCATTCCAAAGTCGTTAGAAGAATGATGTAATTGATGTGATGAGAAAATAATAATTATGTTATGTGGTGCTTTAATAATTAAAGTACGTAACGAATATATATTATGTAATATATTCGAAAATGATAAATTATTATCATTGTAGATGCTAAAGCCAAGAGAAATATTATTTGAAATCAAAATTTGCCTTTTTCGTTATATATGCAATTGTGTTTTCACTGTTACAAATTGTTCACACGAAAAATGACAAACTTTTGCTTATTATTGACAAGTGATAAACTTAGTTAGTGAGAATAGAATTTGGTTATTTATAAACAGAATTATTGATGGGGATCGACAACTCACTTATGAAGTCATCAACAACATAATGTAAAGTTATCACAAGAGCATTGAAATTTCTCAATGAAGTTCAATCAATCGACCTCCCTTAATTTAGGATTTGTGTAACCTTTTCTAGATAACTACTCATGCAGTTGTTGTTATTTATTGGAATTCCAAAGTTGTAATTGCCTATGTAACCCCATGTAGGGGTTTGTAAATACCACAAGGCTATATTTGGCAAGTAGGATAAAATTCCTGAAAGGATAAAATTTATCATATTTTGTGTTTGGTACCTGCTTAAAATAAGATAAAATCAACTATAAGAAGGATATAATTTGGATAAAATAATTCTATGGGAGAGGTGAGATACGGGTGAATAGGATTTCTAATATTCATAATATAAAAGTCATTTTTCTCATAACAAAATTCTTAATTAATAAAATTAAAATAATGTTTGAATATATATTATATTAGCATTCTAGTATAAAATTTTAAAGTAACAAAAAAATAAAAACGATTCCTTTTTTTGTATTTACATTTTTATTTATATATTTGAATTTCTTTCTATCTTACAATATAAATTCAATATATAGATATATATTTGAAATTTATATTTATTACATATTTTAGGTATTTTGGGTATATTATTGTAGTTTACTATTTAATAAAATTTCATAAGAGAATGATGGAAGGGGAAAAGGAAATAAAAAATAAAATATTTAAAAAGGAAGGAAAAATAATAAAAAAATAAGCAAATAAAAATGAAGTAGATAAAAGTGTCGTGAAAAATTCTTACCATCTCCGTTTGTATAATTTTTAGATTCATTTACACTAATATGCATTTATACAAAAAATGGACATGATAAAATGTGAATAAATCTAATTTTTATTACTATGATTAGCAAAATTTCTGAATTTTATTTCCTATTCTATTTAGTCATATCCCGATTAGAAATTTTAATAACCAAACATAGTCCAATTATACTCTTTCTAAACCCCTAATCAAACAGTCAAATAATTCAATATTCTATCAAGTTTATCTTCATTTTTACTTTTCCGCGATTTAAATATCTTTCAATTCTTGTAATTTAGTTGTAATTTTAGATATCTTTGCCATTGATTAAATTCCAATACCGGATCTCTCTATCATCTCATTTTGTTGCACTTTGTCGTCGATTAAATACTGGTAAGGTGTTTTCTAATTCATCATCGATTAAATTCTGACGAACTATATATTTTCTTTGTGATTCATCGAGACTCATGTTCGGAATCGCCACATAATTCGCCTACTATTTCTATTTTTTCTTTTATATAATTTAAAATCGACTTGGCTCCCGGAAGTGTACCGCCCGGTTGCTCATCCCTAAATTTTCAAACTTCATAAATATTCAGAGATCCGTGCGTTAAATAGGCAACCGAACTTTTAATGTGGTTGCCAAAACCCGCGGTCCTCGTATACCATGACATAAAAGGACTGCTGGTTGGCGCATGTCCTGCGTGACCATGAGAAAAAGGGTACTACAGCTTTCACAGTTTCACGGGTGTTTCCAAGCAGTAGCGTACCCGTTGCGCATTCCATCCGTGATGTCACTCACTACATTTTTTCTTGGATTCACATGAAAAAATATCGCCGGTGCAATATTTTCTTCACATAAGTACTTTCAAAATTCAAATTTGCGATCATTACCATATCAAACGATCAATTATAAAGCCAACTAGCATACAGCCCTGCCAGTAAAAGGATTGGATAGAGAGTATCAGGTTCGGGATTCAATTCCTGTGAGCACTGCAAACACATGCACATAAAAGAGAAAAGTAAGAAAAAAAAAAACTATATTAATGTACATGGGTTCTGATCTAAGGAGTTCTTGGGTATTCTAATAAAACAAATCATTGATAAAATGACTAGTCAGTATGTGGTTCGTGTTATCTCTTAGGTCCAGGAAAAATTAACGATTTAGAAAATATTTTTAGAAAAATGATTTGTTATATTGCTTAGATTATTAGTCAATAAGAAATTTCTTCATTATCAATAATAATTTATATTAATACTTTTTCATAGACAATGAAATTTTTTCGTTTAGACATTTTTATAATCAATATAAGCCATCATTTTTAGGTATATGTTTTCTAAAATGTGGCTTTTCCGTGAATAAACGAATCCTTATTGTATTATTATTTTTATTTACATAAGAAAATAGCGACAATGTACTCTTTTCTTCAAACAAGGGCTCTTAAAATTGAAACCTGTGTCCATTATCATGTCAAGTGATCACCTATTGCTTTCCTATATGACCTCCCGAGGTTACCTTTTATTTTTATGTAGATACTAGATAGCGGTTGAGATCTAGTTTTTTTTTTTTTTTTTTTTGGGGGGGGGGTTCTAATTTGTCTATGCATCAAATAATAATGAAAGGGAGAAAGAAACACCAAATCAGCAGAAATTAGTCCAATTAAATTTAGGATAGCATGAGCACGAAATTGGATTATACAATCAAATGGGCATTAAATACTAAAATCTCAATCATATCACAAAAATCACGGATTGCATATCGCAATATATTTGAAAATCGAACCTGATCTATTTAGGTAAATGCCTTGCAGCAAAAAGGGAAAAAAAAATTAAAAGAAGATAAATGCATCAGGAGGATTGAGATTCATTTTCAGGCTACAACCTTGGAGACGCAGACCAAGCAGTGAGGGCTTTTGCAATCTCTTCTTTTTACCCATTCATTATCAGCCTCTTCCTTAAATCGTTATTCACTCTAAATTTCCTGTAAGGATTCGTATAGGCCATTTATTGGTAATGAAGATGATGTAATCAATCACGATGCTCATCAAAAGTTACTTTTTATTTAGTCGGGCTAAGAGTAGATCTTAAGAATTCTTGAAATATGATTGATTTGACCTGAAAGAGCTAATTTATATAGGACTTACTCGTTTTTGTTATTGCTACACATTAGGATCTGCCTACTAACTTGTGGGACCTCGACTTCTAGCCCAGCAGTGCGCCGATTTGGCAATTCAAGGACACCTTAAACATATATATTGGATGTTGAATGTAATCCATTTGTTTGAAGGCCTATTTGTAGCTTTCTACATCACTTATAGTATGTTTGTTTACGGTAATAATTATTGCATTACATGTTTTCTATATTGCCTGTTATAATGCATGCTTGCAATAATAGCTATTAGGTCCCTATCATATGCAGAGCTAGAATATGCATTAAATCAACCCCTGTGCGATAGCTAATTCCAGCCTAAAGGCCCCTGCCTGTTTTTTCCAACTCACTCTACCAAGGTTAGGCTATATTAATTGTAATTGAAATCTATATTAATTATAACTAAATTGATCATGTTATTACATAAGAATGAAAACATTTATAATTATTTTGATATAATCACATATTACATGATTAAAAATATCGTCGGTCATAATCATAGTGGAGGACTCGGTGCGTTAGGTTGGCCCCATTTCGCAAAATTATGCTATCTTGATCAAAAGTAACTATCTTATTGAAAAATATTCATATGTAAAGTAGCATAATAGTAGTTGCTTAATATCGGGTATAGTAACGACATTTTTGTAATTGACTATCATATTATTTTTAACATAATGATTATCTCAATTGTAAATTATGATATTTATTCTAATACAGTCACATACTATGTGATTAACATGATAATCATAGATATTAATTAAAAATTCATATATTAATTATAATATATATCTTGATGATAATTATGGGGTTCTCTACTCATAATTGGCTATTAAAGTAGTATTTACTGTAATATAATATTTATTTTAAGGTAATCACATGTTATTTGCTAAATTTTAATAATAATCTAAACATAAAAACTAAATAAATATTTGATGTAAGAATTACATTATCTAATAATGTTATGGGGTATTAAATTCATAATTGACTATTAAAATGACTATTATAATATTATCTATTTGAGTTTAGGAATTCCGATGTAAAACCTCCCTTATTACATATGCTATTCGGAAATCAAACAGCATAATACGTATTGTATTACTTGAATCAAATAGCATAGTAATTATTACGACTCCATTACATTATAACGTAACAGTCTTATTCCATCCTTGCATCCAACTGGGCTATTGATACATGAACTTAGCACACTACTCTTATTATACCTAGCCAGCACTCATTGACATTATTGATAATCACACATAATTTTCTTTCCTCATGTCAACAAATTAATAAGAATTATCCAACTTCACATTCAGCTATGAAAAATCAAGCTCCATCTCCCTTATCCTAAATAGAATTTTCGTATGGACCATTAGTCTATTGCACCCGATCCCTATTCAAATATCCGTAACGTCGATTTCACAATAGCCAATCGCAATCCTATGTTAGGATACACATGTTGAGTTGTTTTAGAGAAGTAGTTTCACATTGGAGAATTGATGTGGTGTTGAGTAGTTGATATATTCTAGTTGCCCATAATTCATTAGCTTAAGCTTTTGAGTTGAGGTGGGTCCAATTAAATATATTGACGGGTTCAGATTTGGATTTCCTCATTGGAAATCTCCCTAGGTAAAGATATTGGACTTCTGCTGCGTTCCCCAACAACTGGTATCAGAGCCAAATCGTATAGGTAGACATTGTGATGTAACAACGTAGGCCTGTGAGAATGGCCCAGGTGGGTGTTGTGGTGTAACAACGCGGGCCCATGAGAATGATGTTGGGCTAGAAGGATATATGATTTAAGGGGAGTAGACCTAACACTGGAGCTCACATGTGAGGGGGAGATTGTTAGGATACACGTGTTGAGTTGTCTTAGAGAAGTAGTCTCACATCGGAGAATTGATGTGGTGTGGAGTAGTTAATATATCCTAGTTGGCCCATAACTCACTCACTTAAGCTTTTGAGTTGAGGTAACTCCAACTAGAGATCTCCCTAGGTGAAGGTATCAGACTTCTGCTCCGCACTCCCAACATCCTAATGTAGATGCACTCATCATGTGGAGTTGAAGTTGTCGATTGCCATTGGCTGCTGCCAAATGCAGAAGTTTCTTTCCCAAACGAATGTAAATAGCGTCACTACTTCGCTAAGTCTCTCGACGAATAATACAAACATCACATTCAAGAACAAGTGAGGAAAGGTAAGAGAGAAATGGGGGAAAATTGCCAAAAAATCCTAAATTTGCCAATTTGCTGCGCACTCGACAACAATATTTTAATAATTTTTTTGATTTTTTTTTTAGATGCACTGTTTTTATCATGTGGAGCTGAAGGCTGCGGCCACCGCGCGAGGGCCGCGGCCCTTGCCGAGACCTCGCCCGAGGTTGTCGATTGCCATTGGCTGCTGCCAAATGCAGAAGTTTCTTTCCCAAACGAATGTAAATCGGCGGGGTGGGGCAGGAGGGGAGGGGGAGAAAAAAAAGAAAAGCGTCAAAAATTCGCTAAGTCTCTCGACGAATAATACAAAAATCAAATTCAAGAACAAGTGAGGAAAGGTAAGAGAGAAATGGTAAGACAATGCGGTAGCGTCGTTTTCAAGTTTTCAAAAAGTTCGCTCTTCTTTAGGGTTAACGCGTTTTAATCTTTTGCGTAGACCAATGAACGATCGTCGTTATCAGGAGTCTTATATTTGACTTTTTTCGTGCGTTCCCAACTTCCAACATTAATCTTAAAAAATCTATTTCGGGACGAAAGCTCGAGTGAGGTCATCCAATAACAAGTATCATTCAAAAGCAGAGGTATAGATAAAATAAAAAATTCGGATCCCTCCTGGGTCACGATAAATGGACGCGACTTCTTTTTCTCCGTTCTATATTGGTAGGAAAAGTAAAAAAAAAAAATTCGATAGTACTCGCACTTATATTATGGATCAAGAACGAATGGGTGATCTCCGGTTATTGAACTGGAAATTTCCTAATATCCCAACCAACTGCATCAATCCTGGGATTTATTCATTCCATATTTTCGTTAGTTTAAAATTTCAAGTCATTTACCTAAATCAATGTGCCGAATCCACTCAAGTTCCGTTCTTTCCGTTGTCCTTATACTTTTGCCTTTTTTTTCTAACCAAATGCTTGCACTGTTAATTTGTCTAGTCAAATTTTTCTACATTTATTAATTTTCTAGTCAAGTCATTCCACCATCAAATCCAACCAAGTTTAACGAACATTGGACGACATCCAAATATGATGTGGATAGAATACATGGGATGCCCATGTCGATGTACGTGAAATAATTTAGTAGATATAGGGAAAAATAGAGTATATTGTGTATCAAAATTTAGCGAATGTATTGTTCACATTGGAAAAAATTTTATCCACCAACTAGAAGTCATCTGAATGCTGTGCCAGTTAATTTTAATGGGGTTTTGTGTCATATGGACTTGATTAAAAAATTTATCAAAGTAGAGAGATTTGGTTAGATAAATTGAAAATACAAATATATGATAAAAAGAAAAAGTGAAAGTAAACTGATAAGAGTGATGAAAATAGAAGTTTCTTTAAAAAACTCATTGCTCTTTATATTCAAGATCAAAATAGATTGAGAGAATACGACTATTAGTGTCGAAGATTTCAATAGATATCTTTTCCCATTACTCTTTGTTTTTGTGATCAAAGCTAGATTCGCAAGAGAATAAGACTTTTAGTAGGAATAAAAGTCTCCTATATATAAAAAGAACACGAGTCTTCCTCCTCCTCCTATATGCAGAACACGGCACGCGGAATAGAAAGAAATTTTGCAGAAGGAAAGCGGCACTCCCTATCCTCAACAATGGCCGAAAGTGGCGGCTCAAGTTCAATTGCGAAGCCGAGATGTTCTCTGGGCACCATGGACGAGGTGAGGCTGATTTTCAACAAGTACGACGCGAACGGTGACGGCAAGATCTCCTGCGACGAGCTGTGGCAAGCCCTGGGCACGCTCGGCCCAACGGCGGCCACCACCGAGGAGGCGAGGCGCATGGTGTCGGAGATCGACAGGGACGGGGATGGCTTCATCGACCTCAACGAGTTTGCCGAGTTCTTCATGCGGGGGCCAGGGGACGAGGAGGAGCAGCATCGGGAGCTCAGGGAGGTGTTCGACATTTACGACCTCAACAAGAACGGGCGGATCTCGGCGAAGGAGCTGCACGCGGTGCTGACGAAGCTCGGAGAGAAGTGCTCGCTAAGCGATTGCCAGAGGATGATCGGCTCCGTCGACAGGGACGGCGACGGCCAGGTAAATTTCGACGAGTTCAAGGCCATGATGACGAAGTCCAGCTCTTCCGATTCTTGACAACTGATGATGATGCATGGACATGGAGTGAAGCCCTCTTCCGTCCTGTTTCTTCTTCTTTAGTCGATTTTTTTAGTTGATTTCGGTTTAGTTAGCAAATCTTTCGGGGGAGAATATTCGGCAAAATCTCCTCATGATTTTTTTTTTTTATGACCAAGGAACCGCTGGAACTCACTCCTCGATCTCTTCATGATTGATTTCGGTTTAGTTAGCTAATTCGATATGAACAGTGTTGATTTTTTTTTTTAGAACTTTGATTAGTAATTCTAGGTGGGGGTGCAAATTTATTTATTTTTCTCAATGTTCGTAGGGCAGTATGAATATCAGACTTTTTATTCTGCAAAATTGGCGATATAAAAGAATAAAATTACACAGTTTTATTCCAAAATTATGCGGAAAAAAGAAAATAATCTTTTGGGAAAGAGAATATAGAAGATTTCTCTAATATCTCTTCGTATTTGAACTTTTTATTTCGCTTTCCAGATAGATATGCTGATTAGGAAAATAAAAGATATCGAGTATCTTTTCATCTTCGAATTATTATTTTGCTTTTCGGAGAGAATTAATGTTGAGAGATATCGTGGAGATATTTTTTTTTTTACTCTAAAAATGCGAATGGATCTGGTCACGGTCCAAGTCAATCTCTGAAATTTATGTTCAGTATCCGCCAATCATAAAAGCAAAAGAGATTGATGTGGATGCTGGTTCTCAATGTTTTACTTTCTGTTCAAGTAAGCATTTATCCAATTCGCATGTATATGTTTTCTTGTGATACATGTTAATCAATAAGTCATATTTAATTTATTACGCTTCTTTCCCCTTTCCCCTTTAGCCTTTCGTTGACCCATATTTTAACTCGTTTTAAGTGGCTTGGATAATATATGTGCTGCTTAAAATATTAAAATAAAATTTGAAAGGAAAGGTACTAAAAAAGTTATAACTTTATTGCAGTACAAATTCAATCCTAAATCTTTTTATATTGGGGTATCAATTTAGTCCACCGATCAATTTAGATTGTTGTTCCAATCAATTTAGGCTGAACGAAATCGCTCATGGGGACGCTGATTTGGGCTGGCCAAAATAAAGGAAAAAAGGAAAAATATAAAAATTCAAAAAATTATTAAAAATGTCTAAATTAGCATCAATTATGCTACGTAGGACGGCTGATATCCACATCAACGATTTACTACACAAATTTGTCGGATAAACTGAATTGATACTAATGTGAAAAGTCTTAGGACTGAATTGATACCAATATGAAAATGTTTAAGACTAAATTGATCTAAATTAAAAGGTTTATGATTAAGTTGGTACCTACATATAGGTTTAGGTAAAAGAGCAGACTAAACATGATGGGGAGTGTTAGAATAGTTAAATAATAAATCGCATATTTATCTAACAGCTTAAACTTTTATAACAGTTACATCACAAAATTGGCCACCATGGACAGTGAGATAGGTGCACACGGTGAGTTAGTGCTCAAGCACGACATCGAGACCTCAAGCTCGTGATCTAGTTGCGCTCAAGCACGGTACAGAGAGAGAGGCGATGGTTTGGTGACGAGTTGGCCTAAATGATGGCTTGACAACAGCAGATACAACATGAAAAACCATGATTTTGTGGCGTTAATCTAATCTAAGCGGATGAAATATGTTTGGCACCAAAAGTTCTAAATCGACCCACTTTTGATTGAATAAAATGGTGGGAAAGCACGAATTTTGTCGCTTAAGTTTTACTCAAGGTGACGGCAACTCTGATTTTGTCGTCAACTATACTTATTTCAGAAATCTACCAAGAGGGGAAGAGATTCGTTCTTTATCAACGGAACAGCAGAATCGTCCAGCTTAATAATGATAGGCTTTATTTTTGGGATTTAGGGTTTCTACACCAATTTCTGGTGATTAAAATCTCTCGAGACCTTAATAGTTTACAACAAGGCACTTTTTATATTCCTTCAATGCATGGAGAGTGAAATAAAGAGGCAGCACAAGATATATTAAAAGAAATTTTATCCTTGAGTATAAAAACTTTCTTCTGTATTAGAATCGGGATAAATGGGAAATACTTTTTGCAATAAATGGAGGATGCTTTTTAAAAATAAACCTGTATGTGTGTGTGATCTCTCTATATCTTATGCCAATCCCAAAACATCGTTCAACCTTTATTTCAATAAATTCCATACCTAGGCGTTGCGCAGATTGGCTTACAAAAATAGAATTACAATGGAGCATGAAACACTTAAGCATTAACGCAACATCATTTTAACCTATCATAGTCGCAAAAGATATATATAACACTAAATTATCAAACTATAAAACAACTAATAAGTACAAAATTACAAATTCACTAACATAATACAAAACTTTATGTAGTTGTACTATCTTTATAATGTATAAACAATATAAACTTTTGTCTACTACATAACATGGAAAAAACCTTTTATAGTTATTATGCTAAAAAATATTTGTTATATACAAATTATTTAGAATTAAATAGTAAAATAATGAAGAGACAAGAAAATAATGGTGGGTAAATGCAGCAAACACCCAAATCTTTCTTGTAATGAATGAGAGTCTAATTCTAGCACTATAAAGTCCTGGCACACATATAGGCTAGGGGCGAGCAGTATTAGGTTCTAGGTTCCATCTAAGTTCTGCCTAAAACTTGGAACTTAATGATTAGAGCTTTCCTAATTTTTGGAATATGAAACCTACCCTATATACTTAGAAACCTAAAACCTACCCTATTATAAGTTTTAGGGTCGCTTTCAAGATCTATTCAACTATGTATATTTAATTAAACGATTGCAGTAAATTATTACTTATAATTACCATCATTTGTTATAATTTACTGATCACAACTCATATTAAGAGATATGCAGATTATGAAATATTAACAAAATAAAAGTTTCAATCATGAATATTATCAAAATGCAAGCTTAGATTAGTGATTTCAGAATCACACACTCCTTATTGGGCGCTATGAAAACAAAGACTTGTTCCAAGTTCCTTGGAACTTAACTATTAACTATTAGAACAGGCTTCCCAATGTTTGGAACTTAGAACTTATCCTGCAGATCCTAGAACTTGAAATGATTCTTAGGATCTCAATTTTATCCTGAAACCATGCTCAAACCCTTGTTAGAGGCAACACCTATAAGAAGATTTTGTTATAATATATTCATATAGATATAGATGGTAATGTGATATTATTATGTAATAGACCAAACAATTATTTAGGAAAGTCAACACATACAAACGGTAACGTGATCCCTTAAAACATTTTCGAGAATAAATCAAATTGCCCTTGAATTTATTCCTTTTTTTTTTTTGGTCGAAGAATTTTTTCCTTTACTAGAAAAAGAGCATGAACGTTGCATACGAAGAGAAATAAGGAAAAACTAAATTAGTAAATAATAAATACCGTGTAAAGATTTCGACCCATATTTTAAATATATTTTAGAATTATCATAATGAATAAGACAAGAGGTATATGAAATACTTGATAGTTATTTTGAATTTAAATTTAGAAGATAAGAGGTTAATTAATTATTAGTCAAGCACCTTGATTACTGTGATTCACGATCTTGTCTATCTATTAGGGGTGAGCACATTGGACCGCCCAAACCGAGAACCGCCCAGACTGGATCGGACCGGCCGATTTGGTCCGGTTCCCAGGAGCATCGGTCCGGTTCCCAGTTGCATAAAAATGGAACCGGTGATTTTTGGTCCGGTTCCTAGTTCTGGGGGGGGACCGGACCAGACCGGACCGACAATTTTCTATTTAAAATATATTTTTTAAATTTCTTAAAAAATGCAATAAACCCTAAAATAATAATATTTCTAGTATTTTTTTAAAATTTTTTTGGCTAAGTGGTCGGTCCTAGGACCGTCCGGTCCGGTCCACAGTCCCAAAAAATGGGAACCGGACCGAACCGGGAACCGATCACCCCTACTATCTATAACTATGTAATGTATGCATGTGTTTGTCATGGGATCTTTAGGTAAATGTTTTGGAAAAATTACCAAAAACATTTTAAATCTATTGTATTTATGTCAAGTTAATCATAATCCTTTTATTTCAGCTAACTTATTCCTAAACCTTTTAACGGTTTGCTAATTTAGTTTTTCTAGCAAATTTTGACTGGAAATTGATGACATGGCACTAGCAATCTAGGACTGCCGGTGCTGACATAGAAAGTATTTAATTTTTTTTTATTTTATGGATTTTTTAATAATTTTTTGCTGTAATTTCTTTCTTTGCCTTTTTTTCTTTGAAATCTAGTGAGGGTTGCTGGCCAACCCTCAACATTCACAAGGGTTAACCCTTGCCAAGTGGCCAGTGGGGTCTGTCAGCCCATGCTAGGCTTAAAAGAAAAAAGAGAGAAATTTTTTTATAAGAAATCATAATATTTTAAAAAAAATTTAAAAAATTGTCCACTTCCATGATGGCCACATAGGATGGTTGACATCTACAACAACTATTTTTGGTCAAAATTGGCTGAAAGAATTAAATTAACAAATGGTTAAAAGATTTAAGATTAAATTAGTGAAATTGAGAGGTTTATGATTGAATTGACATATTTGTAATAGGTTTAGGATTTTTTTTGGTAATTTCCCCTAAAGGTTTTTGGTTGAATGGCTATTTGGGTTCACTTAATTATTTTCTTTGTACGTAAGAAAACGATAGCAAATTATTCATTCTCCTATAGGCACCATTATCGTTTAGCAGATTTTTTTTCCAATTAATCTGATTTTGTGCAATTATTAAGATTGATTAGTTTGGTGTCAGTTTAATATGTTTTAAGAAATTATTTAGTGCTAATATCATGAAAAACTTCAAACTAATATATCTATGACAAATTTATCTCAAATTAATTTTTTAATCATAATAATCCCAAACTAATATATTCGTGATAAACTCACCATCTATTAGTTTCTCGTTAAATTTTCTATGAAATTGTTAAGTTAGATGATATATGACAGTTAATAAATATACCAATTTATGGTTTCACCTTCTGCTTATCACATGTATATAAGTTTATGATTTTTTGTGGTATTAATTAAATTTAATGAAAATTAATGGAGAGTAATTTGTCAAAGATATATTAGTTTCGAGTTTTTTATGATAAAAAAATCAGTTTAGAGTTTTACATTATATTAGCTCATTATTTTATGAGTATAGCCATCTGAATTACTAGAATATAGTGTCGTGCTCTAGGCGACACGTTTCTTCTTGCCGAGCTCAACACGCTTCTCTATCGGAGGAAGAAACTCATTCCTTCTAAATTCATCTTGCGTTGAGAGAGAGAGAGAGAGAGAGAGAGAGAGAGAGATTCAGAATTAGAGTAACAATCCCCAGCAATTAAGGGTGCGTTGAAGGATCGATCGTGGGTCATTTTCGTTCTTCATTTCACAGCCACCGGCAGTTACAAAGGGTTTACTATTTATTTGGCAGGAGAGCATATCCCGTGGATATCCTCTTTCCAATTAGAAGAAGAATCGAAATGCTATCGTCACCTTTCGAATTGTACGGATGTTGTCTACACTATAAATCCAAGTTAATCCATGAACTTCCACTCGTATTTCTACTTTACTTTCCAATATATAATAGGGTTAATACAGCGAAAGTATCGATGGTGTCTACACTATAAATCCAAGTTAATCCATGAACTTCCACTTGTATTTCTTCTTTACTTTCCAATATATAATAGGGTTAATACAACGAAAGTATATCTTCAATAAATTTACCTTTTATTAGTTTCTGTTAAATTTTGCCGTTAAATTATTACGTTGAATGAAACATGATAGTTGACAAATGGACTGATTTGAAATTTTAGCCTCCATTTGTTATAAGTATAATAATTTGTGATTTTTTTACAGTATTAATTCAATTTAACGGAAATTAACAAATATATTAGTTTAGGGTTTTTCGTAATATTAATGCTATTTATAAGCCAACAAATTTGCAAGTCTCCCATGGAGGCCCCTGTTTATCTTGCGAAAAATAAATGATTTGAAAGACACTTTCTCACACTTAATCACTTGTATCATTTGAAATTTTTTATTATTATTGATAATAATTTATATCTAAACATCTGCGTGGATGATGAAAATATTTTTCATTCATTCATTTTTTTTAACAATACAAAGGATATTCTTAAAAAATATATATTTTAAATTATTCATTTCTTCTTGTTTACTTAAAATAGTGATATGGATTTAATTGTTGATAAATAACATTAATGAGTAGGTCTTGGGAGATTTATTAAGCACTACAATAGAGAAATATAGCAACTGATCGGGATCATGATATTCACAACCAACACTTTCAGATTAAAATTTCTTCCATCAAATACACAAATTGCACCCTGATGGCACTCATTAGCATTAGTAAAAACATTTTTTGCCTTCTAGAAACTTCAATTGTCCTAGGTCCTTCAATGAATAAAAATCGTGCATTGATCACAACCAACTTCTCAATTCAGATGGTAACATACCAATTCTTGAAACTAATCAAATTTGTTCCAAATTATGACTAGATGAGGAAACGATATAATGCGTGGAAGATCATAGATTCGCTCCAATGGCAGGAGGGAAAATAAATTCCTACAACGAATTGCATGGTTAGTACATGATAAACATATTGAAGCAGGGTTTACTTCCCGACTGCCGGCCGTGCGGGGGTTCCCTGGGTCACCAAAAAAAAAAAAAAAAAAAAACATATTGAAGCAGCTCAGAGTGGCCACCAGTTAACCAAGTACAGTGTCAATTGTCACCTAACATAAATCAATCAGTCAGTCAGTAAACTACAAAGGGCAACTTCAGCCCAGGTGCCCATGAAAGCCACCATTAAGTATAGAAGCTCTGTTCCTGGTTGTAACGGCAAAGTCAGAAGCTATTTCTATGTTGAACTTCGATCTTCCAGACGGTCAGTCCAAGCAACACTGTCTGACGAAGAACGTAAACTGCCCTGAGAAGCAGCGAATCTACCGAGCCACATTCCTCACTGCTGAACCAACAAACTATATAAACAAAGTGACGTAAGATGCAGAATCTTGTCCTGGACAATTTGTCTGGACCATCAGCCTTCAGTTCCTTGTGCTTTGGTAAGGAGTGATACACGGTGCATGCCCGCTGCAAGAACTACGCCCTGCCTTTCAGGACTAGACAATCTCGATGCCAATGCAAGGTGGCTGCAGGAGCAGAAGATGTGGACACAGCTTCTTCGTTTTGATGCAGGTTATATGCTTCGGTACCTATCTTGTGCAAGCCTACTGCTTCCGAGATGTGAGCCTTCACTTCTTGGAAACTCTCCTCCGAGAGGGAAACTTCCGAAAGGAGTCTCCATGCAGAGTCCTCCGATGCATTTTCAAAGTCCTCGCGTCTCTTGAGCACTATGTGTCCGCTGATCTCCCAGACGGCGGGATTTACTTGAGTTTCCAAATGCTGTTGGCTCACTTCTCCCCGAGCTTGCTTCTCTGCATAACACTGACCATTTACAGAAGCACAGTCAGATGCGTGGTCATTGGAGACTTATGATGAAGATACACAACGTTGTTCAATGGTGACCTCAACAATTTTACTGAGAATAACCACAGAGAGCATCAAATGTAAGTTCATAGAGAACTAATAGCATTTCCTTATTCTCAGAATCCAAACCGGCTCCTAAAACATGACTCAGCGTTCTCTATAAGGGTGAGATTTGGTCCATTACCAGTGTAAAATTCCCTTCTAGTGTGAGTTTTGGTTCATTACCAGTGTAACTTCATTGGAAAATCAAGAGATCAACGCAAAGTAAGTCGAAATAAATAAGATTCAGTACAGATGAAATGGAAGAGGTGCACACAAACAGCAAAAACTGCACAAATGCTACATCACACTCAAAGACCTCTATAACAAATCAAGCAGAGCGCCTCATAAGATGTGATGTCTTTGAAGATGAAAAATTGCACAAAATCAGCCTCGTAAACAAAGATGAGACTCCAAATACCATGATTGAATGGACCATGTATGAATTAAACTCCCACCACAACGGATCATCTTCAAAGTGCTAGTTCTCCTATTAAATTGCACCACGAAATGGCTCATTGGCATTAAACTGTCAATCTGTCAGGAAAGGAAGAAAATGAAAAATTACCTGTGGAAATAGAAACACCCTTTTGCTGCAATTGGCGATCAGTACATTGAAGGGGATGTTGTTGCGCTGAAGGCACATGCAGGAACTAGCAACTGCATTAGACAGATCCCATAAAGTATCTCCACCCTCGAACACAAGTGAACGGACTGGGAATTTCAGGAGTTGTGAAACAACTAGACCATTTCTCTGCATACTCGCGGAAGTCATTACTCTCAAAGTAGGGACCCTTTCAACCGGGAGTGGAGAAGCCAAATAATACGCCTGTAATAACAAGAAAAGCGAGGTAAGTAACACTACTGGGTGGAATAAAAAGTCAGAATTTCCTTTTATAGAAAAGAAAAGTAGCTCAATCAGCCCGTCAAAATCATGGATTAAAGTGTGTTCAATCAATGTTACCTGAAAGTGAAGATGGTTTATGGTGGCGAATGCACCTAGACTGTTGTAACCCACTCTGAAGAAAGGATCTGCTTCCTCTCTAGCCAAAGACAGAGCCAGAAAGAAGCTTGCGCAGTCGATCCTCTGAGGCAAGCGGTCAAGAACACGGGGTATAAGGAGAACGTGCCCATACTCAATTGGGCTCACCTGCAGAAGTTTAACCACCTTATTCGTCAGCAATTAGTGGACATCAATTAAGCCATGCATAATGTTTAGTGTTAAAGAAGCAATGAACTTACGTTGATTGCGACAACATTAGGAGAACTAGGCTTGAAAATGGCAGGTGCACTGGGGAAAAAGTGACTGTAGCGGTCATCGCTTTGTTCAAACATAAAGAGAACTTCCTCTTGGCCCACTTTGGTGAAATTGAACTTCCTCTCATCGAAATCCTGGAGAACTTGATCTACTCGGAACTCAGTCGGGCGTTTTTTGAGGTGGCGCCCCTCATTCAGCTGCACAATGAAACCATGGCCGCCAGGAATAACCTTTGTCTTGCATGTAGTTACGTCGTAGAGAAATAATCCTCGATTCATCCGATTCTCCCACTGTCCAAGTAAGAGATTAAGCAGGAAAGAAGTCTCTGGTGGTCTTCGGGAAAAGATGGGATTCTTCAGCGCAATCTTCTCCAGCTACCTTAAAATTGTACAAAGGAAGGTCTGATGCTGCAATTAGCAATTAAATCAGGTACAAGCCAGTGCCAACATAGAGAAAGTAATGAACCAAGCATCCGCATCCTCTCTCTCTCTCTCTCTCTCTCTCTCTCTCACCACATATAATGAATCTCATTATTTTTCTCTAATCTTTGATTCTTGATTTCTATATTGTCCCTTCCCCAGGCAGTGGGGAGTGATTGAAGATCAAGAAAAGCTGCCGGCCACTGCTATATTAAATATGCATCACTCCAATTAAATAAGGATCAGAAACCCCCAATACAACCTGAAGCTCAATCAAGAGTTTACCTTCCAGCAAATAATATGGGGAAAAGAGAAGACAGTGCAGTGCACCTCAGTTTATCCCCATTTCACAAATAGCTTTATACACCAGCAATCAAAAGCTCAAAGCCTCATGGTCATAACTTCGCCGAGAAACAAAGAAAGTCAAATAGAATGTGTAATTTCCGGTCAATAGTCTGCAAAGTCTAAGCATGTTACTCTCCTATGGTAGAATCATTGGTGAGGTGTGTGTTTTTTGTAAGGCTTGCCCGGATTCCTTGGATCACCTCTTTTTTGACTGTCTATTTACACATGCCCTCGTTGTTTTTCGGGCGGGTAAGTGCAATTTGGCATGGTCGGAAGGCACGTGGCAAAATACCCTTGAGTGGGCTACTTTAAATTTGGCCGGCAAAGGTTTTCAGCAAGAGATTTCCAAGTTTTCTTTTGGAGCACTCTGTTATATAATTTGGAAGTCTAGGAATGATGCACTGTTTAGGGGTAAAACAGTCCTTATTCAAGCGGTGAAGCATTATCTATATATGGCTATCAAGGACAAGGTGCTGGCAGGCCTGCCTATTCAAGACTCTTGTTAATAGGCGGCTACAAAGAGCATGGGGTTTAAATGCCTCCATTTTTTATGTTCAATGTGTTGTTGTTTCCACTAGGTGGCTCTTGCCGTGTATGATGATCTAGATCTCCTTGGAGTTCGGTACCATTCCACTCATTAGTCATGCTACGATAAGTGTAAATGGGTGCCGCTTTCCTTAGTTTGTACAGTTGGTGGTTGGAACCCAACTCCTGACAATTCGACACCACCTTCGCGACCCTCTTGATCGTCCACATCCTCTTATCGTTCTAACCAAGGCCTACAAACACACGAACGTACATGTTGCAGCAAGACAGCTACCCGCAAAATCGAAAGGGTGCCCCCGGGGATCCGCCTCGGGCTCAGAAGAGGCGACCGCCGACAGAAGATATGGTCGGCTTCGCTCTGGTTCCTTGTCTTTGTCCCAGTGAATTCGGTGAGTTCCTGTCGGAGTTTTCGTCCTTCGTGGGAACGCCGCTTTTTGCCAACCGGGAGACCCAGATATCTCTAGATTCCTTCCGGTGATTCTGCTTCTCTTTCTCTCTCTTTATTGAGGCGGCAAAATAAGGATGAGGGAGTCTGCATTTATAGGTTGGCGAAGCGAAATCCTTTGCCGAAAGTCAAAAAGGGATGTGACCCGTCCGATCCATTCGTATCCAACGGCTGCGAAGGGCTTTGACTTTTTGAGACGATCGCGCCGCTTCATTACGTGTTGTGCGGTAAAATCATTAGCTGCAACGAACATAAGCGCAGTTAATCTGATCCCTCGAATCTCATGAGCGAAATGTGGAATCCACACGATCCAATAATTAATATGTATTAAGTCTATTGCATCGATTCACTCGATAACTTCAAATCCATCTTAACCCCTATCAATTTTGGCCTATCATCATATTATTTCGAATATTGGAGGCGATAATAGAATTTGAGCATATTACATGGATAGTATTGTAAGGAGCCATTTGCAAGCATCATTACTCAAATGTGCAGTTTGATACGAAGAAATGATCATAAGGGTTGTATTTGCTAGACAATTGAGAATTGTCATAACAAATGACTACTTAATAGGATGGATTCGTTACAAATACTAAAGGGATAATTTAATGACAAAATAATGGATACATGACTTGAACACAACATGAAGTCAACAAGTCTAGTTGGGGCTAATCATTTGTGGGTCAATGTTGTGCACCAATTAGTATGACATAGTAATAATTGTGCTATGTTCATTTTATACAAGTTGTTATGTGTTGGCTATTGTCGGGACCTGCCTTCGGTGATGGTCGTTCATTAGGAGAGACAGCAATTTAGGGGTATTTACTTAAAAGACGATCCTTAAAAGGCAAATCGTCAAAGATTGCTCGAACACATCATTGATGACAATCATATGCATCAAGAGGTCCATCAATCACAAGCCTGGACTCTCCCAAGCCTATATCCCATGCAACAGGGGAAGGGTGTCATGATCCAATCTTCGCATCGCGAATGAAAATGAATGTGAGTTTATGGATATCTTTATCTCGGTCACTTTTATGAAGGTACTTCCATGAACGGATGCCATCAACTCACCCCATTAATGGTCGTAGTGATGAGTATGCTAAACCTTGATGAACCTCAACCAAAACCTATGCTCTATGGTCGCTCTTATGAAAATACTTGCATAGACAGACATCATTAACTTATCCCATCTATGGTCGTAGCGACGAATATGCTAAACTATGGCAAATATTGATTGAGAATTCATACCCGCACGACGGGTTCATTTTATTATCTAAGTTGATTAACAACTTAAGATAAAATGTTTGAAGTCACCACTAGCCTCAATTTTGGGGGCCGGCTAGAAAGCCCAATCGAGGATAAAGAGAGTTCTCTCGATTTCTACGCAACTAAAGATCTAGGGTTCGGAAGGTAAGTACACTAGAAGTGCCAAAACTTGTGTACGGCACTCATTTTGGTGCCAAAAGTTTATTTTGGATAAGTTGAGTGCCACATGTTTGAAAAATCAATTATTTGAGTGTAACAAATTTAAAAAACTGATCACTTGAGTGCCACTTATGACGTGGCCGCTGGAAAAGCTAACATGGCTGTCGGTCCACGTCAGCTTTTTTGGCGGCCACGTCAGCTTTTTTGGCATCCACATCAAAAGTGGCACTCAATTAATCTAAAATAAACTTTTGGTACTAAAGTGAGCGTTGTACACAAGTTTTGGCACTCCTAATATCCTAACCCCAGGGTTCGGGGACTTAAGTTATGCTAACATTTATATTAGCGCATTTTCAATACATAACAATCATCATGTTTACCTAAAGTGACCATGTGTATCTTTTTACTTATTAATGCCATTTAAAAATGAAAAGGTGATAATGTGTGGATGTCAGTGTCATGCCATTCTAATTCTACAAAGGTGAAAAAAGAAAGACAAATAATTTTAATTGAAATTGCGGTGCGGAAAATAAACACCCAAGAAAAGTGGTAAATGTAAACATGCAATCCTAAAAGAAGAATTGAAGGAAAGGGGAGAAAGAAAACCCGCAACTCATTGAGCTTTTATACAACACAATGGAAAATCCAAGACATATGTCGGATATCAAATGAACGGTATAAAGGAAGAAGGGTCGGAAAGGACATCGTCCATAACTATTTTCGAGACCACCTTCTTCATCTATCCTAATTCTTGAATAATGCTAAGATGAAATGATTACAATTGAAACAAACATTGAACCAAGTAAAGAACAAGCAAAACAAATCAACAAAGCAAATAGGTAAATGATCTACTTGATTCAAGTCGCGGTCAGCCTTTGAGATTACATGCGTAACAACATGTCACAAAATGTTACTTCATTCATTATTAGACACAACTTATGGTAATTAGTGTCGAGACCTATTTTTTTCTGTCCTGTGGGAGAAATGAATATCTAAACAGGTTTAGGGGTATTTTGTCTGAAGGGTGGGTCTAGGACCCTTAATTAGACGTGGGCTCTCCCAAGCCCATATTCCGCGTGACATTGGGTATTTATGAAAATCTTCAAAATACTTCGGAGCCACCAACATCTAAGATGAGAGTGTCAAGGTACGAACTGTTGCCACGTTTCTCACTAATACGGCAATGCTTTGGTGGCGCAATAGGTGCGATGAGACTAAACACAATGTCAATCCCATGGAAACATGGGCTGGCTTCTTAAAGGACTTCCGAGAGTACTTCTTCCTCGAGTTTGCTTAACAAGAAGACTGTAGCAAGCTCCATCGTCTCGAGCAAAGATGTACGGTCCAAGAGTTTTCGGAGCATTCTTAAATGGACTCAAGCTGTGAGCGGGACTCGAGCTCATGCATCAAGACATGAGGAGTCTCTTGAGAGCATTAACTGTAGCCAAATCACTCATCGACCTCACCAAAGTCGACCCAACGAAGCATCAAGTAAGGAATTGGAGGTCGGAGCGGTCCTCTAAGGATGAAGGTGGAGATGCTCCTCGTGGCCCCAGGGATCAAGGCGGTCGAGTCAAGACATGGGGAGAAGGATTGTCCAAGCAACCCATCCAAGGGAGTCGACCCCAAGGAAACTACACGAGTAAATTTGATCAACTCCCACCATCTCGTTGCTTCATTAGCAAAGGTAACCATTGGACGAAAAAGTGTCCACAAAAGCACAAAATCAATGCCATCCTCACTGTGGGAGAAGAAGAGCAGCCAAGAAGGAAAAGTGCTAAGTCCAACTCAAAGGGATGATGCTAAATTCCATACAAACCCAACCACCGACTAAAGAAGAAGGTGCAAATGGACATGCACTTCATGGGGATCAAGGTATGTGACCATCAATTCGGAAGATCTCGCAAGTGCAGGCATCACTTCATAGGGGGATGTCCGCATTGGCGAGTGGAAAGACAAGCTTCCCTTTGAAGTGGTTCCACTCAACGACTGTGATCTCATCCTTGGCATGAACTTCTTCGATTGAGCGAGAGCCATGATCAACATGGGTAGTGAGTGCATCATGGTGCTCTATCCAAAATGTCCATTTATGGTGCCGATATTAAGGGGGTGATGAACACCAAGACTATTGCCATGATCCATCTCCTCAACAAAATCTTGAAGGCGGCGAAGCGCATGGCCCAACCACAACCGAAGCCACAACCCTTGGAGAAGCTGAAGGTAGGGTTGGACTCTTCTATTCCAACTTATGACATGCCGATTCACATACTCTTCCTCGAAGTGGAGTACTTGTCGTGCGTCGTGCCCAAGTTGAAGAAGGAGTCATGTGTTCGACCGATCATGGAGTCGTGTGGCCAATTGTTTGAGATGCCATTTGAGATGCTAAGGGCCAAGTAGAAAAGGAAGAAGAGAGAAAAAGCCCATGCCAAGAAAAGCTCTCTCCGAGATGTGAGCACCAAGGACGTCGCTTAAATGAGTGGGGGAGAATGTCATAGATCCGAGATTTCTGTGGCTAACGGATGATTGAGGAAGAACGACCAAAATGCCCTTAGGATTCTCCAAGAGCTTCCGGAACATTCTTAGGGACAGGTAAGATAGTGATTGTGTTGTGGTCTAGAATTTTCTCGACATAAATGGCTATAGTTGTTAGGTGGGGTAGTACAATCTCGTCCATTGAACAAAGTCTCGATCAATAGTTGTAATTTGAGGGCCTTAAGTATAAAAGGAAGTGCCCTCCCCCTCATTTGTATCCATTTGTATCCATCTAACCATTTTAGTAATAAGAGTTCCATTCTCTTCCAGAACTTCTCTCTATAATCCAAGTGAGTTAAGTGATCGATTGATTCGATGAAAGTTTGGCTTAGGCGCCCAATGATCCAAGCAATCCATAATAGCCTAAAATGTAGTACGGTCTCGATTCGAAATGATCAACCCATGACATTTGCCTGAGATTGCCGACCTCAAGTGACCTGTGACCTAGACAACTGCCATCTCGATAATCACCAGTCGACCTCACGCAACTCTTGACAGAGCTGCACCTATGTACAGAAGATGAACAATGCTCCTTAGAGCAAAATTGGAAAATGAAAAAATTGATAAGGGTAATTTTGGAAGAAATCTTTTTTATTGACCCTAAAGTGAGCTTTTCGAAAATGCTAAAAGTCCACTTGCCTTAGGCTTTTCGCTTTCACAATGGCGGCATTTGCCCAAAGTTTTGGGCAAAACTTTGCCATACACTTGTAATTTTTCCTCTCCAAAGCCTCTTGGGAAACAGGTTCCCAATCAGAGCCTAAGTGTAACTTATCGTTGAGTGGTATACATGTTGCTGAACATGAGATGGCAAATGAAGCCCTATGGCCAAAGCATCCTATGGCCAGAGCATGACAAGTTGCATAGACGTGTTGGTTGGTGAGTGCACGTCCAAAAATTTGTGAGATTTTATCAAATGAAATCATTTCGCCAAAAAGTGTGGATAAAATACCTTTGAAAATGTGGATCGATATGGAAATTGACAAAATATGTGAAGGATCCTTTATTAATTCTTGGATAGGAAATGCGAACTGACAAGACAATTAAAGATACAAAAACTGGAGGTAATCGCGACCTATCTATGTACAAGAATACTAGAATGCAAAGATATCAAGAATATACAATTGACCAAATGGTGTTCATCAATTGATCGGCGGTCCCTTCCTCGAATTACAATTCCAATACTTATAGCCACTAGCGACGGCTCAACAATAGTTAAATAAAGAAGAAGCAAATAACATCCCACGTGGCTCTTAGCATTTAGCAATGTGTAGTTACAATCGCTTACCAAAAGATCCATTACTCAATGATCACAGCCTCATCACTTGCCCCATGTCAACAGTTTCTTTTGTAACTTACAACTCCTCTCCCTGATGGTTATAACAATATGTGTTTCTAGGCCAATATGATTTGTGGCTTTCGAGATTACGACCCCACGATTTGAGGATCGTGATGGCTTCACGATTAAATGGGTCATCTTGATTGTAGCCAAAATTGTTTGTTTCATAGCTTGAACCCTTATTTTGTTCTTGATCCATCAATCTTCATTTCAGTCGATTCCTTTGTCAACCGAGCCAAGTCTTATTTACTAACACTCATGACTCAATAATTTTCTCTTATATCACCTATCAACAATTTCTCATTGCCTTTATCGATTACCTATAGTTGCCGATCAAGAGGATTCAATAGATTTTTCTTCAACCATATCTCGCTCGGTCTCTTGGGGACTTTGGGCAATTTTTTCTATCAACAGGATGAATTCCACCAACAAAGTCCTAAACAAGAAGAGTCCCATCAACAATGACGTAAATTAACTTGAAAGAGAGGGAGAGAGACAGGCATTATTATCGTACGAGGTTCGGATTTTCTTCTCACTGTAACCTGCTCTGCTAACTCGTAACAAGAACACGGGTTCAAAGTCAGCATTTTCTATTGTCCAGTAAGGCCAAGTACATGACTATTGGAGCAAATCCAAAATTTCTCGAAAGAGCAATACATTACTTGTGAAATTTAGAGAGTTTAGCTGCGGTACTTATGTCCTTCGATTATAATTGAAGCGCCATCCCTGATTATAGTTAGGGATGAGCATGGTTCGGATTGGGCCAATTTAATACCTAACCCAAGGATCAATCCACACAGCATTGGTTCTCAATTTTTGAGACCGGCAACAGACTCTATTGAGTTTGGGACTGAGGACCAGACCCTATGGGTCTAGTCAATTCCAATGTCAACCTGGGACCAACAAATTATTTTTTTGTTTTATTTTTTGTATTTCTTAAAAAGATAAACATACTTTTTCAAAATACATATTCATCAACAATGCGACATTAAACAACCAAACTATGAACACTGGTACACATAAATTTAAGATAAGGTAATAACATAAATCTTCATTTGCGATTGTTGAGTTGAATTCGAAAGGCAGGCCAAAAGAGGTGAGTGATTTCACCAATTGAGCTGGGCTCGTGTTGACATCCGAATTTTTGTTTTGAAGGCCCATCTATTTTGCATATTAATTCATAGAAAAGATGAAAAAAAATTGATAAAAAGAATTCGAAAAAAAATAAAAATTCGGGTGGGCTGGGTTCAGCCCACCCCACCTTTTTCTCTCCCTTTTTCTTTTGTTTCCTTCGGTCCACCTCCCTTTTATTTTTCGGCCCGGCCCATCCTCTCTTCGATTCTCTTTTCTCTCACGCTCACGTGCACAGTGGCATGAAAAAAAAAAAAAAAAAAAACGCAGCAACTCAGGCGAAAAAGGGATCGGAGGAGGAGGAGGGGAGGCAGCAACGGAGCGCCTCCACCTCACGGACGACCGACTAACCTCTCTCTGCAGGAACCCTAATCCGAGCCCACGCCGCCGAAGTTCGATCCGACCCAGGTCGTCGACGTCTACATCTGGGTCACCAAAGGCGAGGTCGGGGCCGCCAGTTCCTTGGCCCCGAAGATCGGTCTGCTGGGTCTCTCCCCCAAGAAGGCTGGTGAAGACATCGCCAAAGGGAGCGGCTGCGGAACGAGGAGCAGATCCGAAGAGAAGCAGCGGCAAAGAGAAAAAGAGCAGAGAGAGGGCTTCGAGGAGAACAGATCTGAGAACCAGATCTGAGAGAGATGAGAGAGGGAAGGCCGACGCCACTGCCGCTCGAAAGACCGAGCGATGCGAGGCTATCCCCACGCAAACCGACAACGCCTGGCCGGCACCACCGGACCCGCGGCTTCCCCTGCTATATGATGCCTGAATCTCCGGTGAGTGTGCTTTGAGTTCGATCCGTTTTCATCCCGAGGATCCCGGCTTGGCGATAAATCGATTCGCTTCGAGACTGCCTTCCGGCCGTTGCTGCCGCCAAGCCCGGGTAGGGATCCTCGCGGCTGAGCGTTCCTCCCCGTGAAAGCCTCTCCGCGAAGATCGAGACTCGCTGCTTCTTGTTCGGCCAATTGTTGGGATTTAGCAAGCCACTCCTAGTCGATCTTTGAGCGTTGTTTTTGCTGATCTGTTTATGTTCTGGCGTGGGTATGGATCTTCAGTGAGCGAATGTCCTTCCCTTAATCGACGCCCACCAAATGTTTGTCTAATTGCTTCAGCGAAGTTCCTAGGGGTTTTAAGAGGAACTTTCTTAAATGTGAACATTGGACCCTTGTCACACCCTCAAATCTCCATGGGCAGCTTTGATTCATTCATTTTACCTCAGTTTCATAAGATTTCATTATGAGACCTCGAGTACCCCCGGATGTTGCCTCATTGCTATGCTCTTGTGCTTTGCATTTCGTGATTCCAATGACGAATTTTGTCGAGAAATGAGTAAATCAACTTCGCGAAAATGTTCGGCCAACGACGAGGCGATCCGGGCGGCCATTGGGGATGATTAGTGGCCGATTATAATGGCCTCTTGGTGGTCTAGCGATTGGAAGTAGCGAGTGTTGAATTAGAGCATTCCCGGTTCAAGAGGGACGCTGGTGGTTCTGGCTGGTGTTCGTGTCTCGATAAAACTTCGGTGAGGAAGCATGGAGACGGGTTGCAGGCGTTCGGTCTCGATGAAGGAGAAGGTGCAGGGTCACCTGTGAAAGAGAAAAAAAGCTAATGCTGAAGAGGCCCTGAAAAGTTCACAAAAGGAGAATCCCTTTGGATCTGCCAATGCTAGCTTTGAGCTCCAGTGCAATCTAGCTACTCCCAAGACACAGGGACGCGATGATGGTGCAAACGCTGAGGATTCTTCTCTTCCCAAGCAGCGCAGCAACACGACCCCTAAGAAGCAATCTGCTTCGCAATCATCAACGGGAGAAACATCTGAACTTCAATACAATAAAGCTGAAGTTTGAGAAGATGACATCGATGGTGGATAAGTCCCATGGAAAGTTGTCGAAGAAGACGAAGTCCAGTCTAAAGGGTGACATAAAGGAGCATAACCTGAATGATCAATCTGTTACTCTTATTGTTGCTGTATTGTCTTGAGCTCACATTCACGTTGAGGACCTCAGCTATTAAGCTAAGTCTAACGCTTTCGATCTCTTGATTTTCCGTAGCCTCATATGCACGTGTTGCTTGCTTTGTCTAAAGCTTTTCATTTCTTTTTCTTTTGATTTTTGTCTTAGGAGAACCCGCAAAACGAAAACAGGGGCATTACTGCTGGAAATAAATTGCCCACGAATCATTGCCAGACCAAATTATATCGCATGCTCTCCTGAACAACCGGCCCATTACGACCATCCTTGGATTCTCCTTCTCGGACATTGACGCGCACACAGAGGCGACGCATGCACACAGAGAAGGAAAGCAGAAGAGAGAGCAGCAGGGAGCCGAAAAAAAAAAGGCAGAAAGGAGAAGGAGACCACAGAAGAAGAGGAGGAGAAGGAGTATCAAACCCACCACCCGAAGCAAAGGCCGCGAGCGTCACTAGCGACGACAGCCGCCCCGGGAATGGGTCCACTCTCGATCACCATGATCCTCAGATCGATCCGAGCCTGCGCGAGATCTCTGCTCCGTATCAAGCATTACGCCCCCTCGACATTCCCTCGCTCGCTCGCGCTTCTGCTTGCTTGCTTTCGGTCGCACTCTAGAGAGAGAGAGAAACGGAGAGCGAGGAATTTATTCCATTCGCTGGTGACTCGCCTGAACCGTCCTCGACCTTCATCGGAAGCCAACTCCCTCGTCACCGTTCGTCACAGCAAGCATCCGATCAGGTAACCTGGAGACACATGTTTGATTCGTTTGATGTTTTGACGAAATCTTGATAAACCGAAGCAAGTTCATAACGATTGTAATGTTTTAGAGGTTAACACATCGTGTTTGGGCTGAGGAATGGCTTAAATTTGGACCTGAAACTCACGTTCTTCAATGTATGCCAACTGTTCGACATATTGTCTGAATGAAGTAAGAAACCCTTAAGAGCACCGAACTTGGGTAAAATATTTTTAGTGAATCGTGACAAAGTAGGACAGGGTCGACACGAAATATGTTGATTTGGATCTTCATATATCATCCTTGACTCGAAAATCACGTTAAATTTCATTATGGAATGCGCACTTCCGGCTGTTCGTAACAGAATTTCCGAATTTGATTTTGCAAAATTGACGTGTTGGAGCTTGTTATACACTATTTGTCCTGGTATTGTCATTGATTGTATGTTATCTCTCCTTCATTGGGAAGTTCTTCCGTTGTCGATGAATCCAGCGGCCCAAGACCGGACGAGTTAGAATATTTCTCCTCATTCTGATGTATTTATCCTTGTTGGTTTGCTGAGATCTCTGGATTTAAAAAATGCCCATTCGGTCGGGTTTTGTTTGCTAAGTTTGTGGTCGCCGGAGTAAGCGACCGGAGTTGGTCGACGGTGGTGGTGTCTTCAGGAGGAAGATGAGTCAATGAAGGCAGAGGCCGAAAGTCTAAACAAAGGGGCTGGGCTGATTTTTTTTGAAAAAGGGGAAATGGTTTTTTTAATTTCTTTGATTGATGGGCCATTTTAAGAAAATTTTCGACCGGGCCGTTCGGCCAGCCCGGTCGCTGCTCCGGCCCTGCCCGATAGGGGCCGGGTCAGTTTAGTAGGGCCGGGTCACCCGACCCGGTCCGAATCACTTTTTTTTTTAATAATAAAAATTAAAAAGAAATCTAAAAAAATCAAAAATTTCAGAAAAATCTTAAAAAATCTTAAAATTTTTCGAAAAATCATTAAAAATTAAAAAATGTTTTTATTTAATTTTCAGAAAGGTTTTAAAATTTTATTTTTATTTTTATTTTTAGTTTTTTCGAATATTTAAAAATTCCAAAAAAAATATTAAAAAAGATTAGAAAATTCCAAAAAAAACAGTAATAGATGTTTTTTCTTAAATTTTCAGAAAAGTCAGAAAATATCAAAAAATCTTGAAAGTTTGTTTTCTTTAATTTCAGGAAATTCGAAAATATTAAAAAATATTAAAAAGCATAAAAATTCAGAAAAATTCAGAAAATTGCAAAAATTCAGAAAACCCTTAAAAAAAACAAAAAAGACCAAAATTGAATAAGCTTTTAGGGCTCTACAATAGATTTTTCCTAGCTTACGATATTAGGTTATTCCTGTACCTTATTTGTCCCGATTTTTATACGTTATTTCCTTACCTTAGAAAGGTTAGGATAAACCTTGGGTTTCTCGAACGTGTTGCCATGACCTTAGTTGATATACAATCAAGTTAGGTACCGAAAGGCAAGATAGTCGCATGACTAACGTAATCAAGTCCCCCGACCCTGCACTTTGGTTGCGTAAAAAGCGAGACACGCTCCCATGTCTCGCTTGGTTCCTAGTTGACCTCAATAGACTAGAGGCGACTCCTTGTTTGAAGTTTTTGTGAATATCCCAACGTCGTGCGGGGTATGGGCTTGGGAGAGCCCAAGTTAATGAAGGGCCGTCGGCCCGAAATTAACAATACCCCTAAACCTACTATTATATATCTATTATTTTCTAAAAAATTTAGGTCGCGATAGCTCGTAAGGCATGTATGGAGAGGTAGGAGGCGAGCCAGGCAAGCAAAGAGCAGCAAATAAGGCCAGCGAATAGAGTAAGGTGAATGAAGAGTGTTTCTATTTTTCTTTTTCTGGTCGAATCAAGGCTAGGTTTCTACTTTCTAATTTGCATGGCGAAACAGCATAAAAGAGAACAGAGGCAAGGGCGATGGGGCTTAGACTAAAGAAAATATATAGTATATAATATATTATTTTTATTCAAATATATATGATATATACATAAGAAATATTATATATACAGGGTTGGTCCAGGTTGAACCAACCCTAACATCTCAAGACCGAAGACCAATATAGGGTCTAGGAGTTTTAGGACCAAGGATTGGCCTAGTCTTTCTAGGAACTAGACTAGGACTAACCGAGTTTGGCCGGTCCAGGGTTAACCTGAATTGCTGCTCATCCCCAATTGTAGTTGTAGAAATAAACAGATGATGAAGACGGCAAAATCGTTTGGCAAGTTTTACTACTATTTTCTCCTATTCATCTGTTCATTTTTGCCCCTCTGGCCCCTTCAAATTCCTACATTGTTTCTTCTTTCTGCACGAAATGTTTTGTTTATCAGCCTTCGTTCAAACTAATATCCCGCATTACCATATAACCGAAACAGCGAAATGGCAAACTCAACTAAGAGCAAAACGGACCATCTTATGTATTTCTAGAGCTACATCAGTTCAACGAGCTTATGGTTGTCACTTCTTTTGTTTGTTTGTTTGTTTGCATGTTTAGTACTGGCCTTCAGATCATTTGTATCCTTGAGGACCGTCATGAAAGTCAGAACCATATTCTTTACAAACATATTCTCTTTTGTCATGGTAGGAATCTGATCGCCGTAATTCTTCTTCTTTGTTCGGCCAACCTTCACGTCATTTTTCTCGAGAAAAAATTATGTCCTTCACCACCACTCGAGACAAACTAAAACTTTATTGTAGATGAAGGGTTTTAACTATTTAAAAAGGTTCTACTTATGGTACGGTGGAACATCAGATGAGTATTTTCTCAAATGTTAAAATTCATAGTTGAAATTCTGAAAATCATGTCTCGTATGGATATGGGACCGTTTATTCGAAACGTCTCCAAAGACAGTAGTCAGTTTTGGAAGGATTCAAATTCACCGTAGAAATTCTAGAATTCATTGTTCTTCCTTGTATGCAGTCATACAAACCAACAAGCATATGAATAGAACACGTGCATAAGTGCAGGACACACACCACTTGGTTCTTCCATGTTCGTAGTCATACAAAACACAATCACATGAAGGCAACATATGCATAAGGAATATCCAAGCACCCGGCAAGAGCCTATTATATTATATCTAAACCAAACCACAATAACTCACCATCATTTCTTCCTAGTTTTCAGGAAGCCAGTCCCAGATGCTTTCTGCATCGAAGGAGAGTCTGCCCCAATAGTCCGACCATGGCTCCATCGTCTCCGAACGTGGTTCAAAGTCATTATCGATCCGGAGGTTTCTGTTTGGAGGCGCGTCGTGGACACATGGCTCTCGGGACTCATTCAGCTGCCTATGTGATTCAACCCCCAAGGAAGAGAAGTTCTTGGAGATGATCGAAGGGCAAGGCTTTATGACTTCAACTTTCACCAAATCTTGGGGTTTCTCGTTCTCCGGCTTCCCTTGGCAAGTAATCGCTTTCCGGACATGGGTGTTCCAATAGTTCTTCACATCGTTTGCAGTTCGACCCGGGAGTCTCCCAGCAATTAGCGACCACCTACATGAATAATTTCGATGGAATGAAATGTTAAATTACGAGGAAACAAAGTTTGGTTCAATAATGGATACCAGCTCATGTGGTTATCTTAGCAAATGGCATGAAGGCTCTCATTTGGTGCTTGTGTGTACCTCATTATATTTCAATATTTCGGGATAAAGACACCATAAGTAATATAACTTTCATACAATGCTAATTTGAATGTCATAACTTTTTTTTTCCAACCACTTGAGTGGCGTGATTTCTCAAAAACGTTCATTTGAGTGCCAAAACTTTTGATATTTGAGTGTCATAACTTTTTAAAAAAGTTCACTTAGGTTTTGAAAATCTGACGTGGTATGACGCTTGTTGTGAATATTTTTAGAAAGTTATGACACTTAAGTGATTTATGAAAAAGTTTAATGGTGCTCAAATTATTGGAAAAAAATTATAACACTCAAGTAAACACCACGCATAAGTTATGACATTCAAGTAATCGAAATGAATATTATGACACTCAAGTGAATACTGTACAAAAATTATGACACTTGTAATGTCATTTTTCCTTGATATTTAAGCATGCTTACAATAATAAATGGAGCTAAGGATGAGAATTAGTTACTCAGCCACTTTCTCCTACCTGTTCTACTAAGTTTATATTCCTTCGAATCAAGGTAGCATTTCACGAATTCCATGCATAAACGAATCAATCCAAAGTTTATTTCTCTTCTAATATATTGGGAGTAGACCCCATTAACACCTCTACATTAAATAATTTAAATTTCCGAAACTAAATGCCAAAATCAAGCACGAAAAATGAAATTTCAGATTCGATTCACCTATTTTTACTTATAAATGTGGAAAATGACTCTTTAGAACCATAACTAATCAATAAGTTGGTGCCTGATTTTGCTCCATATCAAATGCAACTATGGTAGTGAAGTTGATAAAATGAGTAAGATTTAGGGTCTATTGGGTAAACTAAAAATTTAAGTGCTGCATTTTAAGTGTTAATAATCTTTAATGATGGAAATGGAATTAATATTTGTTTGATGATAATTAAAAATTGATAGCTGGATATCATTAAGCTCTTTTCAAACACATAAAAAAGGTGACTATTTGTGGGTTTTATCAGAATATTTAACATGATTCTAATTTCCATAAATTATTTTTCTATTGAATGAGTTAAGGAATTACGTACTAGGCACGCGGCCCAGTATGCTTTGCCTCCTTTTCCAAAGATATAGTTATTTTGATTGCAAAATGATAGTATAATTCTTGCTCTCTTTTTTTGGCCCGAAGAGGGTAATGCGTGTTTGTGATAAAATTCAAGTTTCTGTTGTTCAGTATACTTTTCTCTGGACTGCATAAACAGAATCTATATCAGACGAATAATCTCACTGAGTTTCTTATACCTGTGACCATGATTGGGAGTGACTAGATCTAAGAACAGTACATGAAAACCATGCAACTAGTAAGTAATCCCTCCCGAAGTTGACAATGACTAATGAGCACCATTGCTGGTACTTTGGTCAATACTGTCCGAAGAAATAGGTAGGGAGAGAGAGAGAGAGATAGAGAGTTTTTATAGTCGCATGTGAGTAAGTTCGGTGAATCTGTGATATACAATAAAGAATATCTGACGGTTGCATCTGATGGGTCCCCATTTCATCGGCAAGATCAATTTTCGAATGACGTGAAGTGTGGTTGGCAGCTTTCGCATCTCTCATGCATGTGGTCCGTATCTACAATACGTTCTTTGGACATTTCTGAAATAGAGACTTAGAGAAATCCTACCGGATAGGCTGGGGTAGCAACTCTCGTATAGACTTCATTGGCGTTGTCTAGTGGTGGTCATTAGACACAATATGCACTCTAAATGGGCATGTGTACAAGAGATTTAACATTGTCCAAACACAGGCCAAAGTTGGAGACATGTGTCCCTTCCAAGTAGGGTCGTAACATAAAATTGAAGGAAAAATTACCGAAAAATTCCTAAACTTATTACATTTATACAAATTGAATCATAAACCTTTCAATTTGTTCAATTTAATCCCAAAAATTTTGAAGATTTATCAATTTAGTTCTCTCGGTCAATTTTTCCTGGAAATCGTTGGCGTGTTAATCTAGTTGGTGCCGGCTATCCTACGTGGTACAACCGGCGTTGATTGTGGATAATTTTTTTGTATTTTTTAAAAATATTTTATGAATTGTTTATTACTTCTTTTTTCTTTTTTTCCCCTTCTCTTCTTCTCTTCTCTATTTTTTTTCCCAACCCAAGGTTGGTGAGTGCCAATGACCATCATCTGATCTAGGCGAGAATCACCTACTCCCTCGCCTATTGGTCGGTAAGGGAGTCGCAGCCCTTGCTTGGATCTGGGCAAGGGCCAATGGCCTCACTTGTGGCTGGCAAGGGCCACGATGCCCTCATCTCGACTAGGTGGGGGTCGCTAATGAGAATTGACTAGCAACCGACCTAGCATTAGGAAAAGAAGAAGAAGAAGATAATAACATATTCAAAAGAATTTTAAAAATTGTCTATGTTAGTACCGATTGTACCACATAGAATGGTTGGTGCTAACTAGACCACATTAGCGATTTTCGGCCCAAATTTACTGCAATAACTAAATCAACAAATCGTGAAAATTTTAGGACTAAATTGACAAATCGTCAAAAATTTTATGATTAAATTAGTAAAATTAAAATGTTTAGGATTGATTTGGCAAAGCATCAAAAAGTTTAGTATTAAATTAGCCGGATTAAAAAATTTAAGGCTAAATTGTCACGAGTATAATTGGTTTAAGATTTTTTTTTGTAATTTTTTCTAAAATGGAATGACCTAATCCTTTACACAGTTTATGCATTCGGTTGTCATTTGTTTCAATCAATGCAACCCTCAATCAATTTTTGGAGGAGGAAGAGAGTGAGGCTGTTGTGAATAACGTAGGTAGGCTCAACACCATATCAATAACTCCATTAAAACAAACAATTGCACTTCATATGTGACCTTTTCTTAGCATGTACTCGCCTGTTCCCAAGAAGTTTGTGAAGCCTGATGATCATATCGACCTCATCATCTTGGAATTTCCCTCTCTTGATGTTAGGCTTCAAATAGTTCAACCACCTCAATCTGCAGCTCTTCCTGCACCTATTCAAACCTGCAAGCTCAAGAAATGCAAACATGAACTTAGCAATCTCTGCACGCATGTGTACACATAGTATAGACACATAGTATAGAGACGCTCTTAGTGCAAATCAATCCATGTAACTTGAGTAAAATATCAATACGTGTCTCTTTTTTGTCGAATTTAACAAAAAGAATTGATGAAACTTATCTTTTTTGCAATTTGTTATACTACTAGAAGACATGAGAAGTTTCCTTTTTGTCTAATTTAAAAAAAAAAGAATTGATGAAATATATCTTTTTTGCATTTTTTTATACCATTGAAAGATATGAGGAGTTTCGTTTGGAGAAGTTAAATTTGATCTGACTTAATATTGTTATTCCGAAGCTGATGAATGACACATCCACCCATTTTAATAATAAAAAAAAAACTTGCACTCAAATAAAAGTATTTTGACAATATTACAAATATTTGACAAAAATCAAATATGATAACCCAACATGATTGAACACACTCAAATCCAAGGGGGCTCTACGTATTGGGATGCAACAAGAAGACAATGATCCCCCTCCGTACATATTACCTGCTCTCTGAGGAACTCGATGCCACTCTCCTTCCCCGTACCTTTGGACACAGCTTCTTAAGAGAACATCTTCCTCTTCTGTCCACGCACCTTTCCTCACTCCGTACAACGAACCTTTCTGCATCTCTCTCTCTCTCTCTCTCTCTCTGTGTAAATCTTTTCACGAAGAGTTTGCGGATCATGTTTTTCAGCCCATTGGAGTCCTAGGTTGTCTTCGGTGCTTGCTGGAGCCACGTAACCCCCTTCACTTTCCACAAAAACGCTAATCCATGTCGGATGTCTAAGTCTGAGGAAGAATGCAAATATTTTTATTGTCAATGATTACTATTTGCAACGGTACAAATGTATCTCCTCCCAATATATGATTCTTTCCGCGTGGCTACGACCATTCAGTCCGCAGGGTCAAATCTTCGATTGAAAATCCTTTTATAGAGCTAGAAAAAGCAAAGGGGACTTCGAACGATCTAGAGAAATCATATTTCTTTTGCAATGAAAAAAAAATAGAAATAGCTCATGTGATATTTCCGGGTCGACCGTCCATGCATGGCTGGGGACCACTGTTGGTGTGAATTGTTTCCCAACTTCCATTCTTTTAGCTAAATATTCTTATTACCCGACACTAACTATCGAGATTTGCCGTTTTACATATCTCTATAAAATGGGTAAGGTATGCACGAGGTTGAGTCACCTACTACGCTCATGCATGATTTGCTCCATTGCCACTTTGGCAAAGCTCTTTTGCTTCTTTATATAATGTCCTTCCGCTTGTAAAAACATCTTGCATGATAACGCATTCCTTTATGCAAGGTCCTAAGTGTGCTTGTATTATTGTAGTAGTGTGCTTGTACTGTTATTGTGTTACTCTTGGCTTCATCTGTATAAGAGTAACTTCTTTAAGAAGTTGGAACAAGATTAATGTTTTGAGAATCTCTTCTCAACATATTTTTTTCTTCCTTGAAGTTTGATGTTATTAAGAAGCTTAGGGTTACACTTTTAGTTTAATATGATAAGTTGACTCCGCAAATACACTCTTCATTTGCCACTTGGTGGATTTGTAAATTAGAAAGTTTTCGAAACTTGAGAGCTTTATAAAATAGATTAATGGTTTTTGGAGACTAAGAGGTAATTCCTTTGAAAGGCTGAAAGAAGGACCTTGTGTTGGGAGATGACTGCTCAGGAGTCTAGCTTATGCTATAGCCCCCTCATGGTATTAGAGCTAGCTTCGATTAGATTGAGCTAAAGATGATAACTCTATGCCTCATAATGTTTCATTACTAAGAGAAAGATTCATTTGGCTGTGATGAATCCCTAGCTGCTGCATCATGCTGTCAATAAATGTCATGGTCTGGATGTCAACTGCGTCTGAGAAGAATTGATGTCTCTGCTGCCACGCGTTAAAAAACCATCTCATGTATTCTCAACAGAAAACAACGAATCTCTCGCATAATTTGTAACTTAGGAACAAATCTCTCTCGTACGGCCAAACTTAAATGAAAACCACGTGCAGCTTGTGAGATCCAGAGAAATTAACTTTGGAATATTTAGAGTGCGCACGGCAAAATTTCTATTTCTATTTCCTGAGTGAATTTTTTAGACAAAATAAATATTTGATAACAATATTAAGTTTTTTTTTTAGAATAGAAATTCATTTGATGGCATTATAAAATTTCTCCTTCTCGAGTGGTGGCAAGGGTTGGGCAATAAGCAGCTGCAACTGGCAGAGGTGGATGGGTGACCGACGGGCGAGTAATGAGAAGAGTTTTTATTTCTCACTTTTATTCTAAAAATAGAGAAATAAAAAGTTTTAACTTTCAATTTCTATTCTAAGTCTATTTCTGAAATAGAAATTTATTCTATAAATAGAAAAATGAATTTGCGTTACCAAACGAATTTCTATTCCAAACTTATTTCCGGAAATAGAAAAATAGAGAAACAGAAATGATTTCATATGTACCCTTATAATGCTTCTTTCTTCTATGCAAGCAGATAGAATAAATGTTGGAAGGGAAAAAAAAAAGCAGAATATAAGACATCAATGTTGGAAGGGGAAAAAAAAGCAGAATCTAAGACATCACAAAAGTCCGATTTGGACTGTATTTATTCACACGGTATGAACTATATTTATTTCATGGGTTCAAATTCGAGACATAATTTAACAAATTGAAATGAGGTGTTGGCTCAATGAATTCTTTAACGTCCTTTGGAGTGTGGTGGATCAATTTTCTAACGGATTTGATGGGAGAGAAGGAAATAGGCTTGGCAAAGGCGGAGGATGGCTTTATAAGAGGGAAGTTGAGTAGTGGAGATCTTTCACCTTTATTAAGGTGAAAGACCTCATAAAAATAATCAATCCTGAAGAAATTAAATTTATAGAGTGGGATTGGATAGTCTGAAACAACACGGGCATCGACACATATAGGAGCAATGTTTTCCATAGGTTCGGTCATGATGAAATGGATCTTCCTCCTAATACTGACACATTATAAGGCTTGAGAACAGCACAAATTTTACCTCTTTCATAATAATCATAGTTTTCCCTTATAACAGTGAGTTAGTAAAGTGCTTTCATGACTCTGGTAGAGACACCAACAATATCGTGCCTTATTTTCATTGATTAGGATCTCACCGACTTCAAATCCATAACGAATTTGTTAAAATCATGTAGGTGACAGTGATAAAAGTACCTTCATCATATCAGAATTAAAATGTCCTCTTCAATATGTTTAGTTATTAAAACCTTTTGTTACATAAAGAGCTTGAAGTTTTACCCAGAAATATACAGCATACTTCTCCTTAGACACCTCTTTTAACATCTCATCTTATAGATTCAACGGGATTATCCTCTCCACCCTCTCCATTTACTCATTTTTATCGGTATCTTTCATCACTCCCAACAACTTGCTATTTAGTGCTTTGGCCAAACCTTGGGTTGTTGACAGCACATGCATATTAGCATTCCATAACCCAAAGTTGTTTCTCCCATTAAATTTCTCAAGTTCCAAACATAATTACAAAGTCTCGGTTTTGATAATTGTTGAAATATTTTGATGTGGAAGCTGCCAAAATCTTTAGAATAAAATTCGGAGCAAAAAAATTCAACAAAGAAATAAAATGTGGAACATAAATGACACTTGAGATTTACATGGTTTGATCCAAGTATCGGTATCTCTATCCACAGGGAGTACCAACTACAAATAATCCACTAATTAATTAGAGAATTACACAATCTCTTGCACAGTTTAGTGTTTTATAATCCTAAATAACACCCAACACCCCATGATGTTTTCAGCGCGAATCTCTTGATATGCCATAGAGGAGAGTCCATTAGAAAGCAAGAGTTAACAAAAGCACCAAGGTACCACTTCAGAAAGGGATAATGACATAAATGATCCTTGAACTTTAACCCGTGTACACTGTGATTTATAAACTTTTAATTTATTTAATATGGTCTTAAACTTTTAATTTGTTCAATATAGTCATTAAATTTTTGTTATATATTTAACTTAGTCTCTAAATTATATGAAAATATTCAACATTGGCCATTAACTATATAAAAAGTAAGGATAACATTGAATATTTTTATATAATTTAAAGACTACATTGTATATGTAATAAAAGTTTAGGGGTCATAGTGAATAAAAAGTTCAAGAATTACATTATATACTAAGCTAAGGTTGATGTATCATATTGAATAAAGTACTATGAAAGACAAATGTCGCTCTAGAAGACACAAAAACGAAAGCCGATACCAATAAAAGTAAAAATGGGCCTAAACAAATCCTTAAAAAATTCAAATGAGAATAAATAGACGGGGAGATTCATTTTGCGGTGGGAGAACCGCAGTGTCTCCATCCATATTCCCTCATAAGTGGGGAAGTAAAAACAACCATCTAGGAACAGGGAGCCTTCGATGGTGAAGGTAGACACTATATTAATACTTTAGTACTGGTTACTTTTGGGTAAACAAATATAATAATTTCCCGTGCCTAGGTTAAAAAGGTGGAACTCGCAAAGGTTCTTGCTAAGTTGACCTGTGCTCTGCACAATATTTTGTAACTGATTTCTGCAACAAAGGAGAAATGTCTTTGGTATTGTAAAAGAAGATGTAGCTCTAGAAGACACGACAAGGAAAGCCAATACTAATAAAAGTAAAAGGGCAAGTCATTCCTTTTTTTAAAAAAAAATAAAATTTTTGGATTACATTAAATCAAAATTTAAAGACAATTTATATTATTTTCTAAAAATAAAAAAAGGAATGACTTGCTCTTTTACTTTTATTAGTATTGGCTTTTCTTGTCATGTCTTCTAGAGCTACATCTTTTACAGCGCCAAAGACATGTCTCCTTCGTCACAGAAATTGGTTACAAAATACTGTAAAGAGCACATGTCAATTGAGCAGGAACTTTTGCGAGTTCCACCTTTTTACCTTAGGCGCAGGAGGCTATTGTATTTGTTTACCTGAAAGTAACCAGTATCGAAGTACTAACTTAGTGTCTACCTTCACCATCGAAGGCATCCTATTCCTAGATGGTTGTTTTTCTTCCCCACTTAGGAAGAAAAATGGAAGGAGACATGCAACACGAATCTCCCTATCTATTTTTTCTCATTTGAATTTTTTAAGGATTTGTTTAGTTTATTTTTACTTTTGTTGGTATTGGCTTACCTTTTCGTGTCTTCTAGAGAGACGTCTGCCTTTCATGGTACCAAAGGCATGTCTTCTTCATGGCAGGTGGACCTTAGATAAATGCCATGGTCTGAACCTCAACTGCCTGTGAAAGCAATTGACGTCTCCGCTGCCACTAGCGGAAAAAAAAAACAAATCTCATTATTTTTCAACGGTAAACACCTCTCTCACATTATTTGTGGCTGAGGGACATGTCTCCCGCGTACAGCCAAACCATGTGCAGTCGGCAATGAGGGTATTCTGTGGATATCCTTTCCAATTGTACGGACGATGGATGTATCTGTACGTCCAAGTTGACTTTGTCCATAAATTTCCAATCGTATTTCTTCCCCACTTCCCAGTATTTAAGGACCTGTTTAGTAACCGGCCAAACAGTAAAAATTTCTATTCTTTTATTCCCGAAAGTAGATTTGGAACATAAATCCGTTTATTAAAATTTTTGTTCCAGAAACAAATTTGTTCAAATTTATTTTTGGGAATAGATTTGGAATGTAATTAAGAATAAAAAAAACAGTTGCTTCTTGCTCCTAGAAACAATTTCAAGAATTAGTTTTTTTTCCCTTTCTTTTTTTTTTCACTTCTCTTTCTCTTTCCTTTTCTTCTTCCTCCCTCATCCTACTGTTGCCCCATCGCCGCCCACTAGCCACCATTGCCGGCGACGGCGGTGGCCAACAAGTGGCTGGGCGTTGTCCGACGAGCTCGCCTAGCCACTGGCGAGCTCGACCTCGCAGATTTGGGCGAGGCCGAGCCTCGCTAGTGGCTAGGCGAGCCTCACCCAGCCCGACGATTAAGATCAGCCCACAGGAATGGGAGAAAGAAAGCTCTACCAAAGAGAGAGGATCATTACTTTCGTTAATTCATGGCAAGAAATTCAAAAACCAGTAATTGCTACCCGATTGTTGTGGTGACCTAGAAATGATACATTGAAACTTAAAAGTGTCTTTTCTTACATGCCCATTTAGTTAAATAAAGAATCAAAGAATGATTAGGTACTCATTCTGAGCTTTCTTTGTACATTGAGATGAACTCGCAATGATCAAATTTGACAGAACTAGTACTACAGGCCCCTGGAACCGGGAATGTCTATCCATTCAAGTTGGAGCTCAACCTCACCAGACTCCACATTGCGGAGCCGGAGCGCCATGTCCTGCACCACTTTGCCGTCATGCCACACAATACAGCTCTCCTCTGCCAAGCAGTTGTCCTGGCCTGGCTTCACTCTGGTGATCACAGTTCCACTCGGGACATCATACAATCTCATTCTCAACGCGTCAAGAAAGGGTGCAATGTGGATCTCAGCGTCCCCCATCTTGTCATCGAGGCTGAATTTGTCCTTGTCGTACACCATCAATTTTATGGGGTGGTTCGGGTCGGTGATTGAGAGAGTCAGCTCGTCGTTCCACTCTGGGTTCAGGTTCCTCTTGACCACCCGAGTTTTCAGTTTCTGCAAGAAGCATCAAGAATTTAATAGTCAGTTCAGCCGAAAGCAACAAATAGTACTTGAAACAACTTAAATTAAGAGAAGCAGATATTGCAGAGTGGCCAGATTGACGTACATGTTTGCCCATACTGATGACAACATAGGGGTCACTGCTTCGGACATCTCGGATCGCAAGGTTAACTCCTCTGCAGACGTGAATTTTCAATAGTCCCAAAAGATGTTCCATTGTTTACGAGACAGATTTGCTCTTGTCCTTAGATAAGAGAGAATGAAACAAATCGCTGAAGTTGGAAGGAGGCAGTGCCGCAGAGGTGAAAACTACGTGCTTCCGATATCTTTTTCCGGATGAGAAAGGATGCAAACTGGGAATTTGCTCGGTTGCCTGATGCCAATGCCCAACGTCCGGTCTGGTCTTTTTAAACTGAAAGGTTTGAGGCACGATGAGAATGATTGCCTCGTCAAATGCTTCTGGGTTTGACTTTGAAAACTTGACTGGGCCATGTCATCGATTCAACAATGACAACGCGTACTTTGGACTGCTTCAATTGGCTCCTACAGTGTAAAGTTCGGTCTAAGAGGCAAGAACTCAACAAGTTGTGATGGCAACGTTTCGCCTACACGCAAAGGCAGGCGATTATGTGTGGGGTCGTGTCCCGACGCTGACGAGGCGGTCAAAGGTGAGAGTGAGAGGGACGATGAGACCATGTCCATGATCCTAGAGCCAAAAGTTTTCTGCTCCAGGACGGCATTGTGAAGAGGGTTTCTATTTTTTTTTTTTTTTTTGTTGAATCAAGGCTAGGTTTCTACTTTCTAATTTGCATGGTGAAACCACATAAAAAAGAACAGAGGCAAGGGCGATGGGGTTTAGAGTAAAGAAAATATATAGTATATAATATATTATATTTATTAAAAAAATATATATATAAGAAATATTATATATACAGGGTTGGTCCAGGTCGAACCAACCCTAACTTCTCAAGACCGAAGACCAATGTAGGGTCTAGGAGTTTTAAGACCACGGATTGGCCTAGTCTATCTGGGAACCGGACTAGGACTAACCAAGTTAAGCCGGTCCAAGGTTAACCTGAATTGCTGCTCATCCCCAATCGTAGTTGTAGAAATAAACAGATGATGAAGATGGCGAAATCATTTGGCAAGTTTTACTACTATTTTCTCCTATTCATCTGTTCATTTTTGCCCCTCTGGCCCCTTCAAATCCTACATTGTTTCTTCTTTCTGCACGAAATGTTTTGTTTATCAGCCTTCATTCAAACTAATATCCCGCATTACCATATAACCGAAACAGCGAAATGGCAAACTCAACTAAGAGCAAAACGGACCATCTTATGTATTTCTAGAGCTATGACATCAGTTCAACGAGCTTATGGCTGTCACTTCTTTTGTTTGTTTGTTTGCATGTTTAGTATTGGCCTTTAGATAATTTGTATCCTTGAGGACCGTTAGGAAAGTCAAAACCAGATTCTTTACAAACATATTCTCTTCTATCATGGTAGGAATCTGATCACCGTAATTCTTCTTCTTTGTTCAGCCAACCTTCACGTCATTTTTCTCGAGAAAAAATTATGTCCTTCACCACCATTCGAGACAGACAAAAACTTTAATGTAGATGAAGGGTTATAACTATTTAAAAAGGTTCTACTTATGGTACGGTGGAACATCAGATGAGTATGTTCTCAAACGTTAAAATTCACAGTTGAAATTCTGAAAATCATGTCTCGTATGGATATAGACTGTTTATTCAAAACGTCTCCAAAGACAGTAGTAAGTTTTGGAAGGATTCAAATTCACTGTAGAAATTCTAGAATTCATTGTTCTTCCTTGTATGCAGTCATACAAACCAACAAGCGTATGAATAGAACACGTGCATAAGTGCAGGACACACACCACTTGGTTCTTCCATGTTCGTAGTCATACAAACCACAATCACATGAAGGCAACATATGCATAAGGAATATCCAAGCACCCGGCAAGAGCCTATTATATTATATCTAAACCAAACCACAATAACTCACCATCATTTCTTCCTAGTTTTTAGGAAGCTAGTCCCAGATGCTTTCTGCATCGAAGGAGAGTCCGCTCCAGCAGTCCGACCATGGCTCCATCGTCTCCAAACGTGGTTCAAAGTCATTATCGATCCGGAGGTTTCTGTTTGGAGGCGCGTCGTGGACACATGGCCCTCGGGACTCATTCAGCTCCCTATGTGATTCAACCCCCAAGGAAGAGAAGTTTTTGGAGATGATCCAAGGGCAAGGCTTTATGACTTCAACTTTCACCAAATCTTGGGGTTTCTCGTTCTCCGGCTTCCCTTGGCAAGTAATCACTTTCCGGACATGGGTGTTCCAATAGTTCTTCACATCGTTTGTAGTTCGACCCGGGAGTCTCCCAGCAATTAGCGACCACCTACATGAATAATTTTGATGGAACGAAATGTTAAATTACGAGAAAACAAAGTTTGGTTCAATAATAGATACCAGTTCATGTGGTTATCTTAGCTAATGGCATGAAGGCTCTTGTTAGGTGCTTGTGTGTACCTCACTATATTTCAAAATTTCGGAATAAAGACACTGTAAGTAACATAACTTTCATATAATGCTAATTTGAATGTCATAACTTTTTTTTCGACTACTTGAGTGATGTGATTTCTCAAAAACGTTCATTTGAGTGTCAAAACTTTCGATATTTGAGTGTCTTTTTTTAAAAATTTCACCTAGGTTCTGAAAATCTGACGTGGTATGGCGCTTGTTGTGAATATTTTTAGAAAGTTATGACACTTAAGTGATTGATGAAGAAGTTTAATGGCGCTCAAATTATCGGAAAAAAATTATAACACTCAAGTAAACACCACGCATAAGTTATAGCATTCAAGTAATCGAAATGAATATTATGACACTCAAGTGAATATCGTACAAAAATTATGACACTTGTGATGTCATTTTCCCTTAATATTTAAGCATGCTTACTATAATAAATGGAGCTAAGGATGAGAATAAGTTACTCAGCCACTTTCCCCTACCTGTTCTACTAAGTTTATATTCCTTCGAATCAAGGTGGCATTTCACGAATTCCATGCATAAACGAATCAATCAAAAGTTTATTTCTCTTCTAATATATTGGGACCCATTAACACCTCTACATTAAATAATTTAAATTTCCGAAACTAAATGCCAAAATCAAGCACAAAAAATGAAATTTCAGATTCGATTCACCTATTTTTACTTATAAATATGGAAAATGACTCTTCAGAGCCATAACTAATCAATAAGTTGGTGCCTGATTTTACTCCATATCAAATGCAACTATGGCAGTGAAGTTGATAAAATGAGTAAGATTTAGGGTCTGTTGGGTAAACTAAAAATTTAAGTGCTGCATTTTAAGTGTAAATAATCTTTAATGATGGAAATATAATTAATATTTGTTTGATGATAATTAAAAATTGATAGCTGGATATCATTAAGCTCTTTTCAAACACATAAAAAAGGTGACTATTGGTAGGTTTTATCAGAATATTTAACATGATTCTAATTTCCATAAATTATTTTTCTATTGAATGAATTAAGTAATTACCTACTAGGCACACGGTCCAGTATGCTTTGCCTCCTTTTCCAAAGATATAGTTAATTTGATTGCAAAATGATAGTATAATTCCTGCTCTCTTTTTTTGGCCCGAAGAGGGTAATGCATCTTTGTGATAAAATTCAAGCTTTTGTTGTTCAGTATACTTTTCTCTGGACTGCATAAACAGAATCTATATCAGACGAATAATCTCACTAAGTTTCTTATACCTGTGACCATGATCGGGAGTGACTAGATCTAAGAACAGTACATGAAAACCGTGCAACTAGTAAGTAATCCCTCCCGAAGTTGACGATGACTAATGAGCACCATTGCTGGTACTTTGATCAATGCTGTCCGAAGAAATAGAGAGAGAGAGAGAGAGAGAATTTTTATAGTCGCATGTGAGTAAGTTCGGTGAATCTGTGCTATACACTAAACAATATCTGACGGTTGCATCTGATGGGTCCCCATTTCGTTGGCAAGATCAATTTTCGAATGACGTGTAGTGGTCCGTATCTACAGTATGTTCTTTGAACATTTCTGAAATAGAGACTTAGAGAAATCCTACCGGATAAGCTAGGGTAGCAACTGTTGTATAGACTACATTGGCGTTGTCTAGTGGTGGTCATCAGACACAATATGCACTCTAAATGGGCATATGTACGAGAGATTTAACATTGTCCAAACACAAGCCAAAGTTGGAGACACGTGTCCCTTCCAAGCAAGGTCGTAACATAAAGTTGAAGGAAAAATTACCGAAAAATCCTAAACTTATTACATTTATACAAATTGAATCTTAAACCTTTCATTTTTGTTCAATTTAATCTCAAAACTTTTGAAGATTTATCAATTTAGTTCTCATGGTCAATTTTTCCTAGAATTCGTTGACGTGTCAATCTAGTTGGTGCCGGCTATCCTATGTGATATAGCCGGCATTGATTGTGAATACTTTTTTTAGTATTTTTTAAAAATATTTTATGAATTGTTTATTACTTCTTTTTTTCCTTTTCTTTTTTTCCCCTTCTCTTCTTTATTTTTTTCCCAACCCAAGGTTGGCGAGGGCCAATGACCATCATCTGATCTAGGCGAGAATCACCGACTCCCTCACCTATTGGTCGGTAAGGGAGTCGCAGCCCTTGCTTGGATCTGGGCAAGGGCCAATGCCCTCACTTTTGGCCGGCAAGGGCCATGATGCCCTTATCTCGACTAGGCGAGGGTCGCTAATGAGAATTGACTAGCAACGGACCTAGCATTAGGAAAAGAAGAAGAAGAAGATAATAACATATTTAAAAGAATTTAAAAAATTATCTTATGTTAGTACCGATTGTACCACATAGAATGGTTGGTGCTGACTAGACCACATTAGCGATTTTCGGCCCAAATTTATTGCAATAATTAAATCAACAAATCGTGAAAAGTTTATGACTAAATTGATAAATCGTTAAAAATTTTATGATTAAATTAGTAAAATTAAAAGGTTTAGGATTGATTTGGCAAAGCATCAAAAGGTTTAGTACTAAATTAGCCGGATTAAAAAATTTAAGGCTAAATTGGCACGAGTATAATTGGTTTAAGATTTTTTTTGTAATTTTTTCTAAAATGGAATGACCTAATCCTTTACGCAGTTTATGCATTCGGTCGTCATTTGTTTCACTCAATGCAACCCTCAATCAATTTTTGGAGGAGGAAGAGAGTGAGGCTGTTGTGAATAACGTAGGTAGGCTCAACACCATATCAGTAACTCCATTAAAATAAACAATTGCACTTCATATATGACCTTTTCTTAGCATGTACTCGCCTTTGTTCCCAAGAAGTTTGTGAAGCCCGATGATCATATCGACCTCATCATCTTGGAATTTCCCTCTCTTGATGTTAGGCTTCAGATAGTTCAACCACCTCAATCTGCAGCTCTTCCTGCACCTATTCAAACCTGCAAGCTCAAGAAATGCAAACATGAACTTAGCAATGCATGCATGTGTACACATAGTATAGAGATGCTCTTAGTGCAAATCAATCCATGTAACTTGAGTAAAATATCAATACGCGTCTCCTTTTTGTCTAATTTAACAAAAAGAATTGATGAAATATATCTTTTTTGCATTTTTTTATACTACTAGAAGACATGAGAAGTTTCCTTTTTGTCTAATTTTAAAAAAAGAATTGATGAAATATATCTTTTTTGCATTTTTTATACCACTGGAAGATATGAGAAGTTTCGTTTAGAGAAGTTAAATTTGATTTGTTATTCCGAAACTGATGAATGACACATCCACCCATTTTAATAATAATAAAAAAAAACTTGTACTCAAATAAAAGTATTTTGACAATATTACAAATATTTGACAAAAATCAAATGTGATAACCCAACAAGATTGGACACACTGAAATCCAAGGGGGTTCTACGTATTTGGATGCAACAAGAAGACAATGATCCCCCTCCTTATACATTACCTGCTCTATGAGGAACTCGATGCCACTTTCCTTCTCCGTACCTTTGGACACAGCCTCTTAAGAGAGCATCTTCCTCTTCCGTCCACGCACCTTTCCTACTCCGTATAACGAACCTTTCTGCATCTCAATCTTTTCGCGAAGAGTTTGCGGATCTCTCTCTCTCTGTAAATCTTTTCGCGAAGAGTTTGCGGATCATGTTTTTCAGCCCCTTGTAGTCCTAGGTTGTCTTCGGTGCTTGTTGGAGCCACGTTACCCCCTTCACTTTCCACAAAAATGCTGATCTATGTCGGTTGTCAAAGTCCGAGGAAGAATGCAAATATTTTTATTGTCAATGATTACTATTTGCAACTGTACAAATGTATCTCCTCCCAATATATGATTCTTTCCGCGTGGCTACGACCATTCAATCCGCAGGGTTGAATCTTTGATTGAAAATCTTTTTATAGAGCTAGAAAAAGCAAAGGGGACTTTGAACGATCTAGAGAAATCATATTTATTTTGCAATGAAAAGAAAAATAGAAATGGCTCATGTGATATTTCCGGGTCGACCATCCGTGCATGGCTGGGGACCACTGTTGGTGTGAATTGTTTCCCAACTTCCATTATTTTAGCTAAATATTCTTATTACCCAACACTAAATATTGAGATTTGCCGTTTTACATATCTATAAAATGGGTAAGGTATGCACGAGGCTGAGTCACCTACTACGCTCATGCATGATTTGCTCCGTTGCCAGTTTGGCAAAGCTCTTTTGCTTCTTTATGCAAGGTCCTAAGTGTGCTTGTATTATTGTAGTAGGGTGCTTGTACTGTTATGGTGTTACTCTTGGCTTCATCTGTATAAGAGTAACTTCTTTAAGAAGTTGGAACAAGATTAATGTTTTGAGAATCTCTTCTCAACATATTTTTTCCTTCCTTGAAGTTTGATGTTATTAAGAAGCTTAGGGTTACACTTTTAGTTTAATAAACAAAGAAGAAGAATTACGGCTATCAGATTCCTACCGTGACAGTAGAGAGAGTGTTCCTAAAGAATCTGGTTTTGAATTTCGTGATGGTGCTCAAGGATATAAATGACTTGAAGGCCGGTACTAAACGTGCAAACAAACAAAAAAAAGTGACAGACATAAGCTCGTTGAACTAATCTCATGGCTCTAGAAAATCATAAGATGGTCCGTTTTGCTCTTAGTTGAGTGTGTCCTTTGATGTTTCAGTCATATGGTAATGCGGGATCTTAGTTTGAACGAATGCTGATAAACAAATCATATTGTGCAAAAAGTAGGAGAAACAATGCGGGATTTAAAGGAGCCGGAGAGGGAAAACAGAACAGATTAATAGGGGAAATAGTAGACAAACTTGCCAATTTTGTTGGGGAAGATTATTAAAAAAATCATAAACCTATTGCAATTATATTAATTTATTCCTAAACTTTTTTTTTCAATTCAATCTAAAACCTTTTGCATTTATGCAAATTTAGTCAATTTGACCAATTTTGGTTGGTTGGCACTGACGTGATTGCTGACCATCTAACCGACTATAATGTGGATAATTTTTAATTAATTTTTAATTTTATTTTTTTGAATTTTGAATTTTTTATATTTTTCTCTTTTTTTTCTCCTTGTTCCTTCTTCCTCTAGCCAGTTGCTGATAGCAAATGACAAGGACCAGTGAGGTTGAGCCTTGCCTACCGAAGGAAGAAGGAGGAGAAAAAGGAGAAAGAAAAAAAAGAAATTAAAATTAATAAAAATTTGAAAAAAATGAAATATTATTAAAATATTGTCCATTTCAATGTCCACCGGACGGTCGGCGCTGGTGGGCCAAAATTGGTTGGACGAACTAAATTATCATAAATGTGAAAGGTTTAGAACTGAATTGAGAAAAAAAAGTTTATGATTAAATTGCCCCAATTGCAATAAGTTTAGGATTTTTGGGGTAATTTACATTTTTATTGTCTTCATCATCTGTATATATCTACAACTACAATCTGCCACCATTGAACTTTCTAAATTTCATAAGTAATGTATTGCACTTTCGAGAAAATTTGGATTTGCTCCAATAATCATGTTCTTGGCCTTACTGGACAACATGACATGCTGAGTTTGAACCCGAGTTTTTGTTAAGAGTTAGCAGAGTTTATAGTGAGAAGAAAATCCAAACCCCGTACAACAATAATCTCTCTCTCTCTCCCTCTCTCTCCCTCTCCCTCTCCCTCCCTCCCTCTCAAGTTAGTTTATGTCATTGTTGGTTGGAGTCTTCTTGTTTATGACTCTATTGGTGGGATTCTTTCTGTTGACACAAAAAATTGCCCAAATCCCTAGAGACGGAGCGAGATAAGGTTGAGGTAAAATCTACCAGATCCTCCTGTTGGTAGGTGTTAATAGGTGATATAAAAGAAAATACTAAGTATTGAGCCTCGAGTATTGGTAAATGAGACTTGGTTTGATCGACAAAGGAACCAACTGAAATGAAGATTGATGGATCAAGAACAAGATAAGCGTTCCAGTTACAAAACAAAAAATTTCAGCTACAATCATGATGACCCATTCAATCGTGAAGCCATCACAATTGTCAAATTGTGGGGTCGTAAATCTCAAAAGCCACAAATTATAATGGCTGAGAAACACATAATGTTATAATCATGAGGAAGAGGAGTTGTAAGTTACAAAAGAAATTGTTGACACAAGGAGAGGGTCTTTGGGTAACCGTTTGAAAATATATGTTGTGAATTCTAGGAGTCACATAGGATGTTATTTGCTGCTTCTTTTTTTCAAACTATTGCTAACCGTTGCTAGTGGCTAAGTATTGGAATTGTAATACGAGCAAGAGACCGCCAATCAATTGATGAACACTATTTGATCAATTTTATATTCTTATTATCTTTGCATTCCAGTACTCTTTTTCATGGCCGGTCGTGATTACCTCCAATCTTTATATCTTTAATTTTCTCATTAGCTTGCATTCCTATTTAAGAATTAAAAAAGGACCCTTTACATGTTTTGTTGATTTTCATATCAATTCACATTTTGAAAGGTGCTTTGTCCACACTCTTTGGCGAAACGGTTTCATTCAATAAAATCTCACATAGATTTTTGGACGCGCTCACCAACCAACACATTTGTGCAACTTGTTAAGTTCTGACCTTAGGGCTTCATTTCCCACCATGTATTCATCGACATGTATACTTACTCAGCAATAAACTGTACAAACCATTTTCCCAAATGGCTTTGGAGGGGAGAAATTAAGGTTGTTTGGCAAATTTTTTGCCCAACCCTTTGGCCAAATACTAGCCTTGTGAAAGCTAAAAGCCTAAGGCAGGTAGGTTATTCCAAAACTAACCTCATTATTTTTTTTCGTTTTTTGATTTTGCCCTCATAAGCACAATTAATCTTCTCTTCATAGGTGCACCTCTATCGTGAATTGCATGAGGCTGGCATATAGTAGTCATCAATGGTTGCTCAACTTCAGGTGGCAATCGCTTGAGTCGTGAGTTACCTTAGGTCGCCCAACCTTAGCGAGGCTACCAATTGCTCCAGTTTTGAATTTTAAAAAAAAATAGTAAAATATTTTATTAAGGGTGATTTTTCCAAATACCATATAAATCAAAGTTGTTTGTCAATGCACTTTCAAATCATAATTTACCAAACACTAGTATTTTGAAAAATCCTTTAACTCTAAAGACCTTTATATTTTCCCAAAGACCTTTTACAAAAGCCAAACTAAACACACCCTTTAACTCCATGCGACCCATTTGGTTCCATTAAAGTGGGAACGACTCTTTATGAATAGAAACCCTACACCTACGTTAACTTCTAATCCTATTTTCTATTTGGAATCTATGTCTACCCCAAAGCTAACATCATTAAAGGGCGTTAATAGTGACATTTGTGATCTATATTGAGATTGATTTTCTATTAGATTTTAAATAGAATTACTAAAGATTTTTTCAACATGTGGTTGAGATTTATTTACTTGTATCTCATCAACTACAAAGTTATTCTATAATTAAAAGTGTTGCAAAAAATAGATAACTAAATAACATAATAAACATAACAAGAAAATAAATCAAACAATAAATTTGCATAATTCAATCGGTGAGACCTTCTCCATCCATTGAGCAACAAATTTCATGATACATCAAGCGATACAACAAAGCTTATATTCGAATCACTTAAACACTCTCAATATATCCTAGCCCCCATTTACACCTAACAACTTACATAGTATCTATCACTCATGATTTCTTAAAAAAGAATCCCTTAATGACACAAATGAATTCACATAATCTTAGCACGAGAATTCCATCACTTCAAACACTCAAGATGTAATTCACAAGCATGCTGTACAGTTGATTGTCATGGCCAAAAGCTCTTCTATGATATTATTCTAGAAGAAGATTCGCTTCTTACTTTTTTTTTAAAAAAGAGTATTGGATTCAAAATAGAAGGCCTACTCAAGTTAGGAAATCTAATTGGATGAAGCTATCTTCCTAAGTTCAAACTCGAGACATGTTCTCAACAATCTCTACTTTGGCACAACATATGAGCCAATCACAATCACTTCATTGAAATCTAAACTCCATTGCTACTCTTTTATACTCCCTTATGAGCTCACCAACTATAGATAACTTCTAAATCCAAGCAGTGTTGCACTCCATAACCGTGCACCTCATCTTAATATTAACTCCACCGGCACCTTTAACTAGTCTACAAGGATTTTCTAATGCAAATAGATAAAGAAACCATCTTTACATTATTATCAATTAGCATATCGAGCACAAACCTTATTAAACTCAAAAGTTATAGCAACTATTGGCTCTATTAGCTCCATCTTGCTATAAGCACCATCCATGTTGATTATTCTACTAGCATCCACTGCCTTAGGAGTTTCTGATTGCAATACCTCAAAATTGAACACCGTCCAAGTGCTTTAGAAACACTACCATAAACATTTTTACTAAGTAGCATTAAAGACTCATAAAATGCAACTTATCTATTGATAACACATGAATTTAATTCTAGGCATCACAACCGTTAACTCTACTCATCTCATGCATAATCTAGGAATTCAAACTTTCTTGCCCTTCCATTAAGGTTACAATCATTTACTTGAACATAATCCAGTAGACTAAATACTCTAAGAACAAACTAATCAATAATGTTAGTTGACTACACTTCATCAAGAGTCAAACATCTGATTGTGGTTGATAAAACCTTTTCACTAGGTAACTCGTTGTACTAAGCACATCTATTAAGAATATCCTAGTTATCCAAGTACTAGAAAGCATTTTATGAGTCGTCTATAGTAATGTTTAATTAATTCACTTGCAACCTATTATTGTTCACCAATATTAGTGCAGTGTCTCAATATGCCTTTCTTTATGTAGAATCCGTTTCGTAACTGTGACCAAAACTCCATGCTACCATCAATCCACACATGCTTGATCATCTTACTAGTTTTTCTTTCGATCAAAGTTCTCAATTACATGATCCTAGCAACATCATCAAACTTGTGCCTAAACACAAATAATAAGGTTCTCTTCGAGTAGTCATCTACAACTGTTGGCATAAATTCATCACTTTTACTTGAAAGAAATCGTGATAACCTGCAAAAATATAAGTGAATCAAATTAGTAATATTTGTGATTTCTCTAAAAATCGTATTGATCGCACTTTCACTTTTTGCATGAGTCACAACATTTGAATACACTTGTGTATCATCCACACAATCACATAACAAATTCATTTTATTTAGAACCTTCAAACTTCTCTCACTAGTATGCTCCAAACATATATGCCACAATTTTGATTGTCATACACATGCATCCAACGTTTTTGTGGTGAGATCCATCACTCTCTCCGTCCATGAATCTCATATAGGCCATTATACTTGATTTGTCTCATATTCACCAAGGCATGTCAAACAACCGTTAGAAATCCACATTCTTAAGTATATCGACACCTAGCTATATCTAGGATACTTAAGAAAATTAAGTTCTTCTTTAACTCTATAACGTGCCTCTCTCTAGCTAAGGTCCTCATGATATCATTATGCATTGTAATTCTAACATTGCCAACATCGACAACATGGCATTCAACGTTATTTCTCAACTACACTTTACCATTATCTGTGCATTAATAAATAGTAAGCCAGTTTATGTTTTATATATCATGCAATGAACAACCAGAGTTCATAATCTATCAGTAAAAAATTCTTAGTGATAGACAAGGCATAAACATTACTATCAAGACACCATTAGCAATTGTAGTAATATGATCAATAGACTCAATTCTAATTCCCTTACCCTTCTTGTTCTTCAATCTAAGGCAATCCCTTTTGAAATTCCTTCTTGCCACAATTTGACATACAACACCACTAGTCCTATACGGCTAACATCTGTTCAAGTTCGCACTACCGCTGCTAACACACACTAGTTCTTCCTTTAACTTTATATACTAAACCAATAAGCATAAGTTCACCAGATTCCCTTCTACAGATGTCTTTGCTGAACCTCATCAATTATAAAACTTATTGACCCAAGGAAAGTACTCATATCATTAACAGTATTATTCCTACTAGTAGGCAATGAAGATAATAAAATCAAAGAACATACCTTATCATCAAAGTCGACATCAACTCAACTCAAAATTGATTAACAATTTCATTGAATTCATTAGTATAATTATCAACTGACGTACTTGCATTCATCTTTAAGTCAAATAGACATCACATCAGGGAGACCTCATTAAGACATCACATCAGGGAGACCTCATTAATCATAAAGGGAGGGCTTCAATACATGTTGAACAGGGCATTCATTGAACTCGTAGTGATCTTCTTCTTCCCAAGTTAAATGGGATGTTATGAGCCAATAGCAGCCAAATAACATCCGATGCCTATCTATCCAACAACTTCCAATTAGTTTGCTCCATTGAATATGGTTTTTGCCTAGACAAGGATAAGTGTTGATTCCCCTACTACAGATAATACTCAATCTACCTTCTCCATAAACCAAAATCATTCCCATCAAATCTATCAATTTTCACTTATCTTTTTAATGTTGTCATCAATTGGCTTTGACTCAACCACATGTAGCTCCATGTTGATTGTTGCAAAAACTAAGCGATCCAATAATATAATAAACTAACAAGGATATAACATGAACGCTAGATTTACACAGTTCGCTTGATGAGACTTACTCTATAGGAAGAGAAGCATATAATTCCACTATCAATCAAGTAATCCAATGGAGATTACAAGCACACTTGAATAATTGAAATACTCTTAGTGTTTCTCAACCCCAACTCCCATGATACGTAGCTCTAACCATTCCTCACAAAGACTTTCATTACTTCAAACACTCAAGATGTAATTTATGAGCACACTATACAATTGATTGTCACAGTTAAAAGGATACTCTTCACACAAAAAAAAATAACTTCTTAAATATTAGAAAAATTGAATAAAAAATAGAAAACCTAGTTGGATTGGGCTTCTTTCGTAAGCTCAAACTCAAGTTATCTTCTCAACAAAAATAAATAGAGCCGAGAATGTAGTGCATGGAATCTCCTCTAATAGAGCAACATCACTTTGATAAATATTTGATTTGAACCATAACTCCTTAATTCATCTGTGAGTATCTGAGCCTGTCATCGCAGTCTTATTGACATGTCAAAAAACTAGGAAGTCTCTTCAAGTCATATGACGTAGTATGCGGTAAAATGCCGAAAGCAATAAATTGATCATTAAATTTGCTCACTGACTGATATTTTGCAATCTTGGAAAAGATAGTGCTAGTCCTGGGGTGGATTGCGAGATGTCATTGAACCATCGGCTTGTTTTTGAGAAGTTTCGTCAAAAACAAAAGTGCATGTCCTAAATGTCTGCAAATGATGGTTTGTCCTCTGCTACACTTCCAGATATAAGAAATAAACTGCAATAATGAAAGAGATTGCAATGTTTTATATGTCTTAAGGTGAGGAGACAGCCTCTTTGCGTAAAATTACCATACTGCCGCTATTTTAAGCAAACCCTAGGACTTGTCACTTCTTTTCTAAGCTTCTCGCTCAGCAAATCGAAGCCCACCCACGTTATGATTCCTTAAACGATTCGATAGTCGTAAGAAGTGAAGCATACGATCCATTATTTATCATTGTCACTGCGGCTTGTGTTATTTGACAGCTCAAAGTCACCACATCAGTTATAACTGAAGGCCATCCATTCTGGATTGAGAGTGGGAGATCGTCTGGCAACTTAGTGATCCCAGTTGTTGTTACAATTTGAAAATCGTAGGTTCTCTAATCCTGTAAATGATGAGTTCATTGGATTAGATATGACTGTAACCATGAATAACACGCTAATTTCAATTATTGCTTAAAGACAAGACGAATCTTGACAAGTGATCCCATACAAAGAGACTATATTCAATTCATAATGTGAGAAGTGAAATATGTACTGTATGGCGGATTAATTTACACATGCATCCGCAACACCACTAAGCCAACTCCATTATCGAATTTTTAGCAAGAAACAGAAAACCTACTGGATGACGAATCACCTCATTAGATAAAACACAAGGAGATGGTTAGGTGGTTTTGCTAGCTCGATTGGTTATCACAATTCATTCCAAGCTGAAATATGGGTAGTCTTTCTAGGTCTTGAGCTAGCACACTCCTTTGGTGTGAACCGGTTCATTTTAGAAGTTGATTTGCAGTTTGTAATTTTTCTAATCTTTGATGGTAGCAGCAAATTGAGAAATTGAAGAGAGTTTGCTGGCGTGGATCTGCAAGACAATTCATCTGCCTAGGGAAGTCGTCATCCGTCATACGAACAAGGAAGCTAATGTATGTGTGGACTGACTAGAAATTTCTCCTTTAGAAGTGTCTCAAATTATCATATTGGAGCCTGTCCTCCTCACGATTTTCTTCTGTTTATCTTTGGTGACTGAATTAATGTTTTAGCTCCGTGGATGAGTTTAGATGTGTAGCTTTCATTGTCTTTAAGCCCGTTTAATTACTGAAAAAGTAAGACACAAAAAGGAGACTTCATTTATATTAGTCCAAAAGAAACGAAGTCTTAATTCATTCATTAAACCTAACTAATCTTGATGTTGCCTAGGGATATAACTTAAAAACACATTGATCTGGAGAGGGATTAACATCCCCCACAATGCCTGGAAAAATTACCCAAAACATCGTAAACCTTTTGCAAACATATTTTATAAATATATTAAGATTTGAATTTTTCCTTCTTTTTATTAGAAAATATATACATTTTTGGGATGAGCCATATCCATGTTTGTATTTCATCTTTTAAGTGTTAATTACGACATTTTATCCTTTTGCAAGATTATGGACTAAAATAAAGTGTTTAAGGGTGTATTTATAATCTCATCAAAGTAAGGCTCTTCAGAGTAAATTTCCGTTTTGTTGAATTTGGATCATTAAACAAATAATATTATGAAGGTTTAGAGGCGTGGGATGTTAGTTGAGTTGGCCTAGAACTATAAGGGCATGTTGGTAATTATGAGCTTGGGGATAATTTGAGCGTCAGTTATCATTTGCAGAACATTACGCTGATACGAATCATACGTGACTATAAGGTCGTGCGAAGGATTCTGCTTTGTAAACCTATGAATATGTGATAGCTGAAATTCACATGGGTGTTGTTCTGCCTCTTTGTGGAATTTCTAAAATAGCATATTTACAATCTATTACCGTGAATATTTCTAAACAATCATATTTTTATGCATAAAAAATGGATTTAACATAAAAGCATTTGAATGAATGTTGAGTTATATTTGGATTATGTTGTTATACTAGTTTATTCTATCATTTAATATGATTTTGAGTAAAGATTATTACAGCTAAACCTTGAGCTAAACATTGTCCAGTTTCGCATAAATGCTACCACAGTTGTTCCTATCTAGAAATATCGAATACTCATTAAATATATCTTCTTTGCTAAAAACAAGGGAATTCAACTTTAAGCATTACAATCAATATCCTTGCTCATTTTGTGCATAACCTAAGAAGATGTAGTTTATTACCCTCTCAACGAGCTTATCATTGCTCACTTGAGCATAATATGGGCAACCAATTAGTCTAAGAACAAAATAATCATCTCCTTTATTTGATCACGCCTTTTGGGGAGTTCAACATCTAATAGCAACCGATAATGATCTATTCACAAATAGCTTGCCCACTATGGGCATCTACTAAGAATATCCTTGTCATACTATAGGCCATTTTGTGGATTCTCTCTAGCAACATTATGCTCATTAACTCTATATCCTATTATGGTCACTAGCAATAATGCAGTCTCACGCTATGCTCTCCTCTTTGCAGAAGTAATAACAACTTTGAGCATAGCTCCGTGCAACTGTTAACTAACACATGCTTAATTGTTTAGCTTATATTCATTTCGATCAAAGCTTTTAATTGCATGATCATGATGACAACATCAAACCCTTAGTGATATTTTCTTTTAAGATGTTAAATACGACATTATGAGCTAGCATTAGCTGAATAACACCCAATGTCTGTTATTCAGCAACTTCCAGTCCGTTTGCTCCATCAAATATGGTTTCTACCTAGACGGGATTAAGTGTGGATTCATCTGCTACAGATAATTCTCAATTTGCGTTTTTCATGAAGCAAAATCACTCCCATCAAATTTGTCGTTTTTCACTTTACCTTATTCTCTCACCATCAATTCACTTACACTTAGTCAAGCCTAGCCATAGTACTAATTGTTAAGGATAATAAGCGGTCCAATAATATATAAACAAAAGAATGATATAACTCAAACACCAAATTTAGATAGTTTAGTCGATGACACTCTACAAGAAGAACAACATAGGATTCCACTATAGATCAAGAGATACAAAGAAATTATAGTCACACTCGAGTCATTCAAACACTCTTAATTTTTCCAAACTTCTAATTACCTTGAACAATTCACACAATAATTAGCCCTCACAATTCCTCACAAAATAATTTATCTATCATCCAAAGGAATTCACGAAATCTTTATACAAGATTTTCATGTTTTCAAACACCCGCGATGTAATTTACGAACACACTAAACAATTGATTGTCACCGCCGAAGACTCCTCTTGTATACCTTTCATGAACAACCCCACTTATTATAAATAAAAATAAAATTGAATAAAAAATAGGAAACCTACTTGGATTGGGCTTACTACGTGAGCTCAAATTCGAGTTATATTCTCAACAAAAATGGATAGATATGAGCATCTAATCCATGGAATCTCCTCTAATAAGGGCAATATCACTTTAATAACTATTTGATTTGAACCATAACTCCTCGGTTCATCTATAATATCTGAGCCTCTCACGGTAGTTTTATCGACATGTCAGAAAGCTAGGAAGTCTCTTCGAGCTCATATGATGCGGTATGCAGTAAAATGCCAAAAGCAACAAATTGATCATTAAATTTGCACATCGACTCATATTTTGCAAACTTGGAAAAGATAGTACTGGTCGTGGGGTAGATTGCGAGATTCCATAGGACCATCGGCATGTTTGGAGAAAAGAAAAATAATTACTTCCATGGTTTCCCACCCTTCTTTTCATCAAAAACAAAAGTCTGTATGTCCCAAATGTGGGGAAAGGATGGTTTGTCCTTTGCTACACCTCCAAATATAACAAACAAACTGCAATAATGAAGAGACGTGAAGTGAAGGCTCACATCTCGAAAACCGGCAGCCTTGCACGAGATAGATACCGAAGCATAGAACCTGCATCAGAACGAAGAAGCTGTGTCCACATCTTTTGCTCCTGCAGCCACCTCCCGTTTGCATCGAGATTGTCTAGTCATGAACGGCGGGGCATAGTTCGTGCGGCGGGCATGCACCATGAATCTCCTTACCAAAGCACAAGGAACTGAAGGCAAATGGTCAGGACAAACTGTCCGGGGCAAGATTCTGCATCTTACGTTGCTTTGTTTGGAGAGTTTGTTGGTTCGGCAGTGAGGACTGTGGCTCTATAAGATGAGGTGTTAAAAGAGCTGTCTAAGGAGAAGTATGCTGTATATTTGTGGGTAAAACTTCAAGCTCTTTATGTAACAAAAGGTTTTAATAACTAAACATATTGAAGAGGACATTTTAATTATGATATGATGAACATCCATCACTGTCACCTACATGATTTTAACAAACTTGTTATGGATTTGAAGTCGGTGAGATCCTAATCAATGAAAATAAGGCATGATATTGCTGGCGTCTCTACTAGAGTCATGAAAGCACTTTACTAACTCACTGTTATAAGGGCAAAATATGATTATTATGAAAGAGGTAAAATTTGTGCTGTTCTCAAGCCTTATAATGTGTCAGTATTAGGAGGAAGATCCATTTCATCATGACCGAACCTATGGAAAACATTGCTCCTATATGTGTCGATGCCCATGTTATTTCAGACTCTCCAATCCCACTCTATAAATTTAATTTATTCGGGATTGATTATTTTTATGAGGTCTTTCACCTTCGCTACTCAACCTCCCTCTTATAAAGCCATCCTCCGCCTTTGCCAAGCCTATTTCCTTCTCTCCCATCAAGTCCGTTAGAAAATTGATCCACCATACTCCAAAGGACGTTAAAGAATTCATCGAGTGTACTGACCAAATAAAAAAGAATTCATCGAGCCAACACCTTATTTCAATTTGTTAAATTATGTCTCGAATTTGAACCCATAGAATAAATATAGTTCATATTGTGTGAATAAATACAGTCCAAATCGGACTTTTGTGAGGTCTTAGATTCTCTTTTTTTTGTTGCTTCAAACATTAATTCTATCTGCTTGCATAGAAGAAAGAAGCATTATAAGGGTGTGTATAAAATCATTTATGTTTCTCTATTTTTCTTTTCTTGGAAATAGGTTTGGAAAAGAAATTTGTTTGGTAACGTAAATTCATTTTTCTATTTCTGGAACAAATTTCTATTTCAGAAATAGATTTGGAATAGAAATTGAAAGTTAAAACTTTTTACTTCTCTATTTCTAAAATAAAAGTGAGAAATAAAAATTATTCTCATTACTCGCCTATTGGTCACCCACCCGCCACTGCCGATCGCAGCTGCTTGCTGCACACCGCCATCACCATTCGGGAATGAGAAATTTTTTAATGCCATCAAATGAATTTCTATTTCAAGAAAAAAAATTTCATATTATTATTGAATATTTATTGTCTCAAAAATTCGCTCAAGAAATAGAAATAGAAATTTTTCTGTGCACACTCTAAATATTCCAAAGTTAATTTCTCTGGATCTCACAAGCTGCACGTGGTTTTCATTTAAGTTTGGCCGTACGAGAGAGATTTGTTCCTCAGTTACAAATCATGTGAGAGATTCGTTGTTTTCTGTTAAAATGCATGAGATGGTTTTTTAACGCGTGGCGGCAGAGACGTCAATTCCTTTCAGACGAAGTTGACATCCTGACCATGACATTTATTGACAGCATGATGCAGCGGCTAGGGATTCTCACAGCCAAATGAATCTTCCTCTTAGTACTGAAACATTATGAGGCATAGAGTTATAATCTTTAGCTCAATCTAATCGAAGCTAGCTCTAATACCATGAGGGGGCTATAGCATAAGCTAGACTCCTGAGACTGTCATCTCCCAACACAAGGTCCTTCTTTCAGCCTTTCAAAGGAATTACCTCTTAGTCTCCAAAAACCATTAATCTATTTTATAAAGCTCTCAAGTTTCGAAAACTTTCTAATTTACAAATCCAAGGGGTTAGGACACTGTGAGGAGTCTTGTAGCATAACTTTCGACGGCGCTCACTTTGGTCTGCCAAAACTTTTTTTTTTTCATTTCACTGAGTGCGCGAGTTTTAAAAACGTTCACTGAGTCCAATCCGACGCGTGGCTGCTTGCAGGAAAAGGCGACGTGGCCGCCGGAAAAGCTGACTTGGCCGCCGGAAAAGCTGACGTGGCGCCGGTGAACAATATTTTAATATATTTTAATATATTTATTAATTTTTTTGATTTTTTTGATTTTTTTTTTATTTTTTTGATTTTTTTTTTTTTTTTTTTTTTTTTGATTTTTTTAAGGCTGGCGAGGGTCACCGGTGGCCCTCGCCGGCCCTAAAAACAAAAAAAAAAAAAAAGAAAAAAAAAAAAAAAAAATCGAAAATTTTTTAAAAAGAGAAACGGCGTCGTTTTCCCTAAATTGTCCACGTCGGCATCGAAATTTATTAAAAAAAAAAAGAAAAATCATTGAAAAATTCCACGTATGCATTTTGGCACTTAACGAACGATTTTTGGCCGGAAGTGGCACTTACCCGAACGATTTCACTCCGATGTGGCACGGCTCAGTGAGCGAAAAAAAGTTTTGGCCGAGAAGTGCGCCCGTACGAAAGTTATGGCACTCCTAGTGTACTTATGCCCAAATCCACCGAGTGGCAAATGAAGAGTGTATTTGCGGAGTCAACTTATTCATTTTTCTTGAAAAATTGTGTCCTTCAACACCATTCAGGACAGACCAGAAACTTTAACGCAGATGAAGGGTTTTAACTATTTAAAAAGATTCTACTTATGGTACAGTGGAACATTCCATGAGCATTTTCCCAAACATTAAAAAATCACAGTTGATATTCTGAAAATCATGTCTTGTATGTATGTGGGACATTTTATTTGAAACATCTCCAAAGATAGCAAATCTTGGAAGGATTCAAATTCACCGTTGACGTTCTAGAAGTCATTGCTCTCCCTTTTACGGAGTCACACAGACCACAGGCATATTAAGGGATCATGGGCAGAAGTGCAGGACATACCCAAATTGGTTCTCCCATGTACGCAGTCATACAATCCACAAGCATATCAAGGCACCACATTGCATAAGGAATATCCAAGCTCCCGGCAAGAGCCTATTATATTTCATCTAAACCGAACCACAATAACTCACCATCATTTCTTCCTAGTTTTCAGCAAGCCAGTCCGGGATGCTTTCTGTATCGAAGGAGAGTCCGCTCCAACAGTCCAACCATGACTCCATCGTCTCCGAATGCAGCTCAAAGTCATTATCGATCCTGAGGCTTCTGTTTGAAGGCACATCGTGGACGCACGGCTTTCGAGACTCGTTCATCTCCCTATAGGCTTCGACCCCCAAGGAAGAGAAGTTCTTGGAGATGGTCCGAGGGCGAGGCTTTATGACTTCAACTTTTACTAAATCTTGGGATTTCTCGTTCTCCAGTTTCCCTTGGCAAGTCATCATTTTCCGGAGATAGGTGTTCCAATAATTCTTCACATCATTTGCAGTTCGACCCGGGAGTCTCCCAGCAATTAGCGACCACCTACATGAATAATTTTAATGGAACCAAACGTTAAATTATGAGGAAAGAATCTGAAAATAAATACCAGTTCATGTGCTTATCTTAGCAAATGATATGAAAAGCTCTCGTTAGGTGCTTTTGTGTACCTCACTATATTTCAATATTCAAATAAGAACACTACAAATGTTATAACTTTCATACGACGCTCATTTGATGTCATAATTTTTTTTCGACCACTTAAGTGCCATAACTTCTCAAAAACTTGTATTTAAGTATTGAAACTTTCGATTGATCATTTGAGCATCTTAACTTTTTAAAAATGTTTACGTAAGTGTCGAAAATTCGACGTGGCATAGTACTTGTTGGGAACATTTTTAAAAAATCATGATACTCAAGTAATTGATGGAAAAGTTTTATGACACTTAAATGGTAAAAAAAAATAAATGAGGTACTCAAGCGAATGCCGCACATAAATTATGACACTCAGGTAATCGAAAAAAATAATTATGGCACTTAAGTGAGCTCCGTACAAAAGTTATGATACTTGTGGTATATTTTTCCTCAACATTTAAGCATGTTTACTATAATAAGTGGAGCTAAGGACGAGAATTAGTCACTCACCCCCTTTACCCTATATCTTCTAATTAGTTTATCTTCCTTCGAATCAAGGTGGCATTTCACGAATTCCATGCATAAGTGAATCAATCCAAAGTGGTAATTTCTTTTTATTTCCATAAGTGTTCATTCCCGACCGAATAAGCGTTTCCATCGTGGGCATGGCTAATCCATACCGAAAGTCAAGGAATGGGAATTTTCATAAGCTCTCTCCAATCTGCGAAGTGTTGTAAATGAGTTGCATACAATTAGTTTCTTTCTCTTCTAACATATTGGAAGTAAACACCATTAACACGTTTAATATTAAATTCTTTAAATTTCAGAAACTAATTGCCAGAATCAAGCACAAAAAATGAAATTTCTGGTTCAATCCACCTATTTTTACTTATAAATGTGGAAAAATGACTCTTCATAGCCATAACTAATCAAAAAAATTGGTGCCTGGTTTTACTCTATATCAAATGCAACTATGCTAGTGAAGTTGATAAAATTACTAAGATTTAGGGTCTGTTGGGTTAACTAAAAATTTAAGTGCTGAATTTTAAGTGTTTATAATCTTTAATGGTGGAAATGGAATTAATATTTTTTTGATGATAATTAAAATTTGATAGGTTTTTATAAGTATATTTAACAAGATTCTAATTTTCATTAATCATTTTTCTATTGAATGAATTAAGTAAGCACCTACTGGGCACGCGACCCATTATGCTTTGCATCCTTATCCAAAGATATAGTTATTTTGGTTGCAAAATGATAGTTTGATTCTTGCTCTCTCTCTTCTTCCCGAAGAATGAAATGCATGTTTGTGATCAAATTCAAGCTTCTGTTACTCAATTTACTTTTCTGTGGACTGCATAAATAGAATCTACATCAGACGAATAATCTCTCTGAGTTTCTTATACCTGTAACCATGATCGGGCATGACTAGATCTATATGAACAACCATGCACCTAGTAAGCAATCCCTCCGCCGCCCCGCCCCACCCCCCGGGGGAAGTAGACGACGACTCATGAGCACCATTGTACGTACCTGGTTAATGTTGTCAGAAGAAATAGGTAGGGAGAGCGAGAGAGAGACTACCTACTATCACCCGTGAGCAAATATCGGTGCATGTGCGATATTTACTAGACAGTATCTAGCAGCAAGATCAAGTATCGACTGTCGTGAACTGTAGTTGGCAGCTTTCATTTCTCTCATGCGTGTGGCCCATATCTACAGTAGGTTGTTCTTTGAAATTTGCTGAAACAGAGAAATCATATCTTCCCACGGAGAGAAATCCTATCAGACAGGTTTGGGTAGTAACTCTTGTATCGGCGTTGTATCAGCCTTTGTCCTATCTAGGGGTGGTCATCAGGCACAAGATGCGCTCTTAATGGGCGTGCGAGACTTAACAATGTCCAAACAATAGGCCAGGCCAAAGTTGGGACCAGTTCCATGTAGGACAGACAATGCTAACTAGACTATTACATCAATGATTTCTAGCCAAAATTCGTTGTAATGACTAAATTAGCAAATCGTAAAAAATATTTAGAACTAAATTGATAAAAATGAAAGTTAAAGTTTAATGATTGAATTGGCAAATCGTTAAAGGATTTAGAACTAAATTTATCATATTAAAAGGTTTAAGACTGAATTGATACAAGTGCAATAAATTTAGGACTTCTTTGGTATTTTTTTCATAAAATGGAATGACCTAATCCTTACCACAATTTATTCTTGCTATTGTCATTTGTTCCAATCAATGCAACCCTTAATCAATTTTTGGAGGAGGAAGAGAGTGAGGCTGTTGTGAATAACTTAGGTAGGCTCACCACCATAAAAGTTACTATGTTAGAACATGCAAATGCACTTCATGTGACCTTTTCTTAGCATTCACTCGCCTGTTCCCAAGAAGTTTGTGAAGCCTGAAAATCATATCGACCTCATCATCTTGGAATTTCCCTCTCCTGATGTTAGGCTTCAGATAGTTTATCCACCTCAATCTGCAACTCTTCCTGCACCTATTCAAACCTACAAGCACAAGAAATACAAATATGAACTTAGCAACCTCTCTCTCTTCCTCTCTCCGCACACATATGAATACATAGTGCGAGATTCTCTGAGTGTGTATCAATCCATGTGACGTAAGTAAAATATCGATACATGTCCCATTTTTGTCTAATTTAAATAATCAATAAAATATATCCTTATTGTATTTCTTGATAACATCGGAGATTACAAGAAGTTTCACTCAGAGAAGTTAAATATGATCCCACTTGATATCATTATTTCAAAACTAGTGAATAGCACGTCCACCCATTACATGGCTATTTGGAAAAAGTCAAATATGACAAAATGATATTATTTGACACGCTCAAATCCAAGTTATACGGATTGAGATGCGACAAGAAGATAATGATCCCCATTCTTATACAAATATATGCGCACACCATTATATGCAAATAGAAAACAAGAATAATCTTCAAATGCAATCATACGATACCTGCTCTCTCTGGAACTCGATGCCACTCTCCTTCTCCGTAACTTTGGACACAGCTCCTCAATAGAACATCTTCCTCTTCCATCCACGAACCTTTCCTCACTCCATAACCTTTCTTCTCTCTCTCTCTCTCTCTCTCTCTCTCTCTGCAAAGCTTTTCGCGAACAGTTTGCGGATCTTGTTTTCTAAGCACCTCGGTGTCCTGCGTTGTCATCGGTGCTTTAAGGAGCCACGTGCCCCTTCACTTTCCACAAAAACGAAGATCTACGTCGGTTGTCTAATACCGAAAAAGATGGCAACCGTTCTCTTTCTCAATCATTACTATTTGGAATAGTAGAAATGGTATTTCTACGTTCAATGTGAATCTTTCCGCGTGAATGCGACCTTTCAGTTTGCAGGGTCGAATCTTGGAATGAAAATCTTTTTATAGAGCTAGAAAAAAAAGGGACTTCGAACGATTTAGAGATCATATTTCTTTTGCAATAAAAAAGAAAAATAGAAATAGCTCGTATGATACTCTTTGGTCCAGTGTCCGTACGTACCCATGGACCACCATTTGTATGAATTGTTTCCTAACTTCCATTCTTTTAGCTTATATTCTTATTAGCCAACACTAACGATCGAGATTTTCCGTTTTACATATATAAAAAATGGGTAAAGTTTGCACAAGGCCGAGTCACCTATCATGCCCACACGCGACTTGCTTTTGAGGTCGCTTTGGCAAACTCTTTTGCTTCTATACAAGGGTCATTGCTTTTGGCCAAATTGCCTTATTAGTGTCCTTCCGAATGTAAAAGCATCTTGCATGATAACGCGGTCCTTTATGCCTAGTGGTCCTAATATACTTGTATTATCGTAGTAGTGTAATTGTACTGTTACAATATTACCCTTAGCTCTGTCTATACAAGGGTAACTTCTACAAGAAGTTGGAACAAGATTAGTGCTTTAAAAATCTCTTCTATATACAATTCCCCCATGGACTTCTCAACACTTTCTCTTCTTCCTCGAAGTCTAATGTTATTAAGAAGCTTAGTGTTAAACTATTAGTTTAATATAATAAATAGGTTTCACAAATAGGCTCTTCACTTGCCAATATGTGGATCTAGAGAATTAGAAAGTTTCCGAAGCTTGAGAGCTTTATAAACTAAATTAATGGTTTTTGGAAACTAAGAGGCGGGTCCTTTAAAAGGCCTAGAGAAGGGCCGTGCATTGTGAGATAACATAACTGTTTGACGAATCATTAGCTTATTCTATAGCCCCCTCGTGGTACCAAAGCCAGCTTCATTTAGATTGAGCTAAGATTGTAACTCTATGTCTTATGTGTCAGAATTAAGAGGAAGACTCATTTGTTTCGGTTGAAAATAATTGAGATGGTTTTCTTTTTACAAAGTGGTAGACAGGCAGGCAAGGAGACGTCATTTCCCTTCACACGCAGTAGACAGTCTGGCCATTACATTTAGTGAAGAGGGTCCACCAGCAATGATGGGACACCTTGCTCTTACTACCATGAAAGGAAATATCCACCCGGAAGACACGAAGAGGAAAGCTAAACCAGTGAAAGGAAAAGAGCAAATCATTCCTTATTTGGAGTAGTCCCTTCGTCCTTTTATTACAGGAAGAATAATACAACCTGTCCATGAATTTTTTTTCAATAAGTAATTTAATTCTTAAAATTTTTAATTTATTTAATATAATTTATGAATTTTTAATTTATTTAATATATTCATTAAACTTTTTATACATATTTAATATAATTCCTCAACTGTATGAATATTTCTATTATGATAAATTAAAATTTTAAGAATTACATTACACATTGGTCTTAGGTTTTTGAAATTAGAATACCTCAATCCTATAGTCTCGCGGGCAACAATCCATGATTCTTATGGATGTAGTATTGCAAACCTTGAAGGATAGTATCGAGTAATCTAGAAAATCCTTTGTGAGAAAAATCAAATAATCTTTACTGAAATTTGGGCAAGTGCTTATGATGAAGAAGTACCATGAAATTATGCTCAGGCTCATGAACCCACCAAAGACGCCTTCAAGCAAGCCCTTGGGGAGAGTCACGGCAAAACCAGAAGATAGATCCAAACCCTTGGGGTGGACCTTTATCACAAGATCCATGGGACTTTGGAACGTCACTAGCAAACATGATCATTGATGCCCCTCCATGCAAAATGCCTGAAGTTTCCACCTGGCCCTAGCTAATGTAGCTAGTATTAACACCTAAAGGGGGGTAAAAAGGTATAGAGACAGTTTACGCGCAAGTAATAAAGATCTATTACAATCTACAAATAGAAATTAAATAGAGAGAGTAGAGAAGATTGCAAACATAGTTTATAGTGGTTCGGCTTTGGACAAGCCTATATCCACTCTCCAGGCGATCAACCAATAGGCTGGATTTCACTATGTGATCAAAGGTGATTACACACTCTCGAGTGTTAGCACTTGGTGATGATATGTCTCACAAAGTCACTCTCTTTGGTAATACACTATGATAACTCAATTTCGCACTATAAACAACAGATGAAGAACAGAATCGAGCTTTGGAATATGTTCATCTACTCTATCTCCTAGGTCTCATCCTATCCTTATATACTCTCCAAGCCACACTCGACCGTTGGCTCTTTCCTTGAGAGTTTAGTCTTCCCTTTCTTGGACAGACTTTATAAAGCAAGTCTTTTTGACCGTTGAAGGTAGATCAGATCCCCTTGGATTCTGTTCGCCCATACAATCAGAATCCGGGCTTCCATAAGTGCTCCATTCTTCTTTGGAAGTTGTCCATTAATTGATCATGCCAATCAGTTTGATACAATAGAATCAATATAAATAAGGTAATTGAAATACTTTACCGTTGGTGATCTTATCCTGTAGTTTTATTCTGAGTCTGCTTAAGTTTTCCGTCTGGTACGGTTAGACTCAGAATTTGCGTCTGCTTGGGTCTTCCGTCTGGTACAGACAGACTCAGAATTTGCGTCTCTTCATATCTTCCGTATGGCACGGACAGACTTAGAGACACCTTATGCTTTTTCTTCTGCCACCAGCAGACTCTAAAGCATATGTCACCCTGTGACTATTCCTTTAAAAGAGATATGTAAATATCATACATAAAACGATTTGTTAGCATCAAAACTAGGAATTTTCTCAACAATCTCCCCATTTTTTATGGTGACAAAACTTTTTATGCATACGACTTGTTGTTCCTGTAAAATATGATTAGACAAAGCATACTTCCTACCATAGTAAACCATAATACTCAAATCATCAAAAATAGCCCATATCAACCATGCTCAAGTGATATCAGATGATGATTAGCCCATGTCAACCATGTTCAAGTGATATCAGATGATGATTAGCCCATGTCAACCATGTTCAAGTGATATCAGATGATGATCCATTCATGCATTTATGTTCAGAACAACAACAGCCCAGTCAGTCAGACAATAGCAAAACAGATCAACAAAATATCAAATTTATCAAAAGATCTACATAAGCATAATTACTCTCCCCCTTTTTGTCACTGTCAAAAAGTTAATATCCGGAAAAGAGGAAGTAAGGTCTAACAAAAATTTGACAAACAGTGTTAAACAAAATAAACCAGAAGATGATGTTTTTAGGAAGTTTTCTTTTTAGGGGTCCGAATAAGAGTGAAATCCTCCATATCTGTGGCAGACTCCTCAATCTTGTTGAGACATTGATGAACTGTCTTCTCTAGAGTCTCCAGCCTGTTTTTGAAGGAGATTTCCATCGCAGTCTGCTGATCTCTAATCTGCATAAGAAGTGCTAATATCTTCTAAGATTCAGTATTATCAGATGAAGCTGCAGGAGTATGTGTTTCAACATTCTGAGATTGATGCTTCAGTCTGTCCTTGTTGCCCCTGTTGAATCATGTCATCTTCTCTGTTATCAGCCTCAGGAATAGGACCCTCATTCATTTCATCTCTGTTTTCTCCATTTCCTTCTTCTTTTTCTTCTGGATCTTCTTCTGGGTCAGACTCAACACTCTTAGCAGGTTCTGTGCTAAGAATGTTCTCTGCTGGTATTTCTGGTGGATGTATTTCTGCTTTTGGTTCAGTCAATCTGCGTGCAGTTTGACTCATAGTTGCTAAAATTTCAAAAATACTTTCCTCCTCATCTTCTTCATCTTGCAATAGAAGTTGTCTTCTCTTCTCAGAACTTGGTTTAGCAGTAACTACTTCTTTTCCTTTCCTCTTAGCTGTTGCTGCTTTAGCCAGTTCTTTCTCATTTCTTCTCCATGTTTCCACAACGTCCTTCAGCCTCATCTTATTGATCATATTGGTGTCAATGGCCATTGTTGGGAGAGTTTTAGTGCAGAATCTCCTAAGTATATCTATCTTGAGATGTTCAAAGATTCTAGTCACCAAAGCTCTATAGGACAACTGTCTTTTATTCTTCGAAACTGTCCGATACATGTGCAAAAGAACAGTATAAGGGAGTGAGAACAGTACTCCCTTTTCAATCGCCCACATCAGTTTAGCCTCAAATCTGGCCACATCAGTCTTAGATGATGCCTTAGGACGAATGCAACTGATTATGATTTTATACAGAATCGTCTTTGCTGAGGTTAAGAGGGGATAAGTGATACTAGCCCTAACAGACTTTGTAAAATGTTTACAAACAGTCTCATAGGTAACTTCTATTGGCTTGAAAGGACCCCTCTCAACTTTTATAATGTCAGCCAGATTATCTGCACTAATATCATAGAACCTATCATTTACACTAAACTGCATTATATCTGGAGACAAAAATGTCAAATTCGAGTAAAAATATGCTGTTAACTCTAGATAAACAGTAGCAGAGTCAGTGCAGAATTGATCCATCTACAACATTTCAAAATATCTACACAGATTCACATCAGCAGCATCCAAAAAATCAAAGTCCACAATCCTGTGGTGCATAACTCCTCGTTCCAGCAATCTATTATAAAATATCTTATGCTCTTTAGATCGGAACAATTTCCCAATTGTATTCCGAGCCACAGCAGCAATCCCCATTCTGACTTCAAAATTTCTATATATTCTTTCATCATCCTCCTTCTCACCCCAGACATTCTCTCTACTTCTACCTGCTTCACTAATTTGTTCTCTTAGTGCAGGCGGTGGTTCTATAGTCTGAACAGCTTGGACAAGACGAAACTCATTTGCTTATCCTTTTTCTCGCAAAAAATAGAGTTTAACGTCTTCCCTAGCATTTCGTTGCACTAACCGCTCATACATCCTCATGACTGTATGGGGATTATCAGTAGGTTTTGCTAGAGTTAATCCAAACATACCTCTTCTAGAGACATTTCTTTGCTCAGATTCTGTTGGGGAAGTTCTTGGAGATTCCACATTTTCACTTCCATCCCTTTGAACCGATGCATTTGGATATTGTCCTTGAGAATCTTCGGAAGTCTGCGTCAGATCGAAGTGCGTCTGTCCTCCTTCGATATTCCTTGGTCCTCTACCAGCAATCCTGTTTGATCTTCTTCGAGGAGACAGAGACACTGACCTTGATCTGGACATGGAGGATCTCGATGCCATGTTCGGAGAAGATTTGACTTGATTTTGGAAAAATGTTTGTTCTGTTAGGGTTTCTAAAATAGGTTTCTGAAGAGTTGTGAAAAAGAACTCGACTTTTGGGGGTTATAAAACCTAGAGGGGGGTTATAAACCCTTCGATGTGAGACAAATGAAAAGTCGCATCTTTTTAAAAATAACTGAAAATGGCAGTTATCCAAAATCTATTAAACTTGACAAAAATATATTCAAACAACATAGGCATGTACCAGAAATTATGCAAATCAATTATTTGCTAACAAAAACTTACCAAGTTCAAACATATAAGGAAATAACTTACACGCCAAAAATACCATCAATTTCTTTTGAGTTCTTCCTAGAAGATTGGTATATCCAGACGATTGCTTCTCCCAGATTTTGTCCTGTTCTCATAGACTTTATGAAAAAGGGTTAATAATATTTAATCTTCTACATATTGTATCGAATGTACCTTTATCCAGTGGCTTTCTGAAGATATCTGCTAATTGATTTTTTGAATCAATGAATTCCACAGTTATGTCTCCAATTTGCACATGGTCTATAATAAAGTGATGTTTGATTTCAATGTGCTTTGCTTTGAAATGTAGAATCGGGTTCTTGGTGAAATTTATAGCACTTGTATTGTCATATCTTATTTCAGTACAGGTTTCTTCCTTTCCATAGTTCCTCAGTTGCTGTCTCATCCATAGAATCTGTGAACAGCAGCTTCCAAGAGCAACATATTCTGCTTCTGCTGTTGATAGAGCCACAGTGTTCTGCTTTTTGGAAAACTATGAAACCAGCATCTTCCCTAGAAGTTGGCATATTCCAAACGTACTCTTTTCTGTCCACTTTGCATCCTGCTAGGTCAACATCTGAGTAACCAAGGAGAGTAAAGTTTGTTCCCTTGGGATACCACAGACCCAAGTGTGGATAAGTGGCTATATACTTGATTATGCGCTTGACAGCCGAGAGATGTGATTCTCTAGGATCCACTTGAAATCGAGCACATAAACACACTGTATAGAATATCTGGTCTAGATGCAGTAAGATAAAGAAGAGAACCAATCATGCTTCTATAAGTCTTCTGGTCAACTTTCTTTCCCATTTCATCCTGATCTAGTTTGATGGAGGTTGGCATTGGAGTTTCAGTCTTCTTGCAATTCTCCATTCCAAATTTCTTGATTAAGTCTTTGGCATACTTTTCTTAATAGATGAAAGTTCCATGTTTTGACTGATTGACCTGAAGTCCTAGGAAGAATGTGAGTTCTCCCATCATGCTCATTTCAAATTCCTCATGCATAGACTTTGAGAAGTTCTTGCACAAGTGCTCATTAGATGATCCAAAAATAATATCATCTGCATATATTTGTACAAGCAAAATATCTTTACCTTCCTTTTTGATAAACAGAGTTGTGTCTACCATACCTTTTTTGAAGTTATTGTCTAGTAGGAACTTACTCAATCGTTCATACCAGGCTCGAGGTGCTTGTTTCAGACCATACGACGTCTTCTTCAATCTGTATACATGGTATGGCTTTCTTGGTTCCTCGAAACCAGGAGGCTACTCTACAAAGACTTCTTCTTTGATAAACCCATTCAGGAAGGCACTCTTCACATCCATCTGGAATAGCTTGAAGTTTTGATAACAAGCATAAGCAAGCAACAGTCTAATTGCTTCTAATCTTGTTACTGGTGCATAGGTTTCATCATAGTCTATTCCTTCAGACTGAGAGTAACCTTTTGCTACAAGTCTTGCCTTGTTTTTGGTGACTTTACCAAGTTCATTTACTTTGTTCCTGAAGACCCATTTAGTACCAATGATAGTTCTTCCTTTGGGTTTGGGAACCAATTCCCATACATCATTCCTTTTGAACTGCTGGAGTTCTTCTTGCATTGCTTCTATCCAGCTTTCATTCTCTAGGGCTTCATCTATTCCTTTGGATTCAATCTCAGAGATCAATGCGACAATGCCCGTATCCTTTTTGTTCTTCGATCTAGTTCGGATTCCTTCATTGATGTTTCCAATAATTAGCTCCTTAGGATGACTGGACTTATGCTTCCAGTTTTTGTTCTGCACTTCACTATTATTAGAATCTTCTAGAGATTCAGAAATGTCTAGCTGAGTGATTCTTTCTTCTTGAGTTGCTTCTGTGACTGTTTTATGAGAAGATTCAGCTTCTTTGTTAAGACTTGATTTCTCAGGAGCAGCATTTGGTTCTGAGTATTCATTTTCAGTTCTGCTCTAGTTTGAAACATCTTGCTCCTGAAACTTCACATTCATGGATTCCTCCATTGTCTGAGTATTCTTGTTGAACACTCTATATGCTTTACTAGAGTTTGAATAGCCTAGAAAAATACCTTCATCTAACCTTTCTTCAAACTTCCTAGGATGATTGTTAGCATTTTTGAGAATAAAGCATTGACAACCAAAAATGCGAAAGTAGGAAATAATTGGTTTTCTTTCTTTGAAAATTTCATAGGGAGTTTTCTCAAGAATTGGTCTAAGAAAGATTCTGTTAATGATATGGCAAGAAGTGGAAACTGCTTCTGCCCAAAAACGAGTTGCCACCTTGCTTTCAATAAGCAGAGTTCTGGCCATTTCTTGCAAAGTCTTGTTCTTCCTTTACACAACTCAATTTTGTTCTGGAGTGTAAGGAGAGGAGAACATATGCTTAATACCATTTTTATCACAAAAATCTGCAAAGTCTTGATTTTTAAATTCTCCACCATGATCTGTTTTAATGCTTGAAATAGAGTAACCTTTCTCATTTTGAATTCTTTTTGCAAATATTGAAAAGTACGAGAAGGTTTCTCCTTTATTAGCAAGAAAGAATACCCATGTAAATCAAGAATAATCATCTATAATCACGAGACAGTATTTCTTACCTCCAATGCTCTGAGTTCTAGTTGGTCCAAATAAGTTCATATGAAGAAGCTGCAATACATGATTAGTTGAAATCTGTTTTATAGATTTGAAAGAACTTCTTACTTGTTTTCTCAAAGTGCATGCGGAGCAAAGCTCTGTCTTCTTATAACTTAGTGTGGGCAAACCACGAACAAGCTTCTTGCTGAGAAGCTTAGAGATTTGTTTCATACTGACATGTCCAAGTTTGCGATGCCAGAGACTTGCTTCATCTTGGACTGAAATAAGACATTTTACAGTGTCTTCGTTTATGTCCAAGAGATAGATGTTCCCATGCCTTCGTCCAGTGAATGATTGAGAAGAGTCGTTGCTTATTCCAAAACATAGGTTCTCCTTGAAATTAATTCTAAAACCAGCATCACACAACTAGCTGATGCTTAGAAGATTGTAGTTTAATCCCTTAACCAGAGAAACATTGTTGATGATTAGACTACCAATCTTGATAGTTCTTAATCCAATGATGCTTCCTTTGGTGTTTCCTCCAAAAGAAACTGTTCCTCCCTTAACTCTTTCGAAGCCAATGAACATCCTTGAGTCTCCAGTCATATGTCTTGAGCATCCACTGTCCAAGTACCATTTCTTCTTGCTTTTGAAACTTACCTGCAACCAACACACATACTCATTTTTTCTTTGGTACCCAGATTTTCTTGGGTCCATTGAGGTTAGTAGTATATGTTTTTTCTATCCATTTCTTTTGAACAAGTCTCCAGACTTTAGGACATTTGTTTTCAAAATGTTCTCTTTCTTCACAGTTAGAACACTTTAGATTCTCTCGACCAACAGACCTTACAAAATTCTTTCTAAAATGATTTTTGTAAGCCTGTCGAGGAGGTCTCTGTTTAATTATTTCCTTAACCTTAGAAAAATCAATTAACGAATCACTTTCCTTATAAAATCCAAGTCCTGACTTATCATAGTAAGGGATTTGAATTGAAAGTATATGCTGCAAGGTTTTCGACCATTTATAAAACTTTGTATTGATATTCAAAATTTCCTTTCTGAGAGATAAATTCTCATTTTGCAAAGATTCTCATTTTGCAAAGAACTTTGATTTTCCTTTGTCTCCAAAAGTTCCCTTTTAAGAGACTCATTTTCATTTAAAACAGAATCTCGATTTTCCTTCAGTTCTGAAAATTCCTTTTTGAGATCGTCAAATTTTCCTTTCAATGAGTAACTTTGTTGACTCAACTTATGATTTTCCTTTTTTAAACTGGAGATCCTTTTCAGAGTAGATTTTAAATTAGAACACAGCTCATTTATGTAATCTGAAACTTCTATTGGAATATTAGAATGATTTACCTCAATATCTTTGTCTGAGTCTGATCTTGAATCTGTTTCAAAGTCTGAGTCTGAATGTGCTATAAAACAGATGTTGCCATATTCATCTTCACTGTCTTCAACCTCAGTGTCACTCCATGTTTCATCTTTTAGGGCCTTCTTGTATTTTTCGAATTTCCCTTTGTTCTTCTTGAGCTTGGGACAATTCTGCTTTATATGACCCTTTTTCTTGCATTCAAAACAAACAACATTTTTTGCATAATCTTCCACATCATCTGTTCTTCGTTGTCCAGACTGTCTGTTTTGTTTCTTGCTGTTGAACTTTCTGTCTTTCCTGTTTAACTTTTTTACTTTTCTGATTAGCAGTGCAAGTTCTTCGTCATTCAACTCGTCCTTAGAATCTGTATCATCAGAATCAACGTTAGACTTAAGAGCAATGGATTTCTTGCATTTGGATTCCACTTCCTCGTTCATTTGTTCTGCTTCATAGGACTGCAAGGTACCAACAAGCTCATCGACCGTCAGCGGTGAAATTCGCAGGGTTTCTCTAATGGAGGTCTTCACATTATTCCACTCTTTTGACAACCCTCTCAAGAGCTTGTTGACTTTCATTGGTCCAGGAACATGTTGTCCTTGATATGCCAATCCATTTATAATCTCTGTAAATCGACTGAACATGTCTCCTATGGACTCCCCCTATTTCATCTTGAAGGATTCATATTGACCAAGTAAAATATTTACTTTGGTCTCCTTAACACGATTAGTTCCTTCGTACGTCACGTGCAGTCTATCCCATACTTCCTTTGCTGTGTCACAAGAAGATATTCGATTATATTCATTAGGTGATAAAGCACAATAAAGGGAGTAGATAGCCTTAGCGTTGAGAGTTTGTCTCTTTGTCAGTTCTTCTGGTGAGATGGTAGCTGATGTTTCTGATATAACTAGTATTAACACAACACCAAGCACGTGTGCAATATATTATAACAATAATCAATAAGAGATTAAGGGATAAGAGAAATTGCACATGAATATTATAGTGGTTCGGCTTAGATTAAGCCTACGTCCACTCTCCAGGCGATCAGCCAATAGGCTGGATTTCACTATGTGATCAAAGGTGATTACACACTCTTGAGTGTTAGCATTTGGTGATGATATGTCTCACAAAGTCACTCTTCTTGGTAATGCACTAGGATCACTCAATTTCGCTCTTTTTCAGACAACTAATGAAGAATTGAATCAGCCTTGGAATATATTTATCTTCTCTATCTCTTCTGGTCGCATCCTCTCCTTATATACTCTCCAAGCCACACTCAACCGTTGGCTCTTTCCTTGAGAGATTAGTCTTCCATTTCCTTTCTTGGACAGACTTCATAAGGTAAGTCTTTTTGACAGTTGGAGGTAGATTGGATTCCCTTGGATTCTGTTCGCCCATACAATCAGAATCCGGGCTTCCATAAGTGTTCCATCCTTCTTTGGAAGTTGTCTTGATGATTGATCTTGTTGATCAATATAAATATGGTAAGTGAAAATCATGACCGTTGGTGATCTTATCCTGTAGTTTCATTCTGAGTCTGATAGACTTATGTTCTGAGTCTACTTAAGTTTTCCGTCTGGTACGATCAGACTCAGAAACTGCGTCTACTCGGGTCTTTTGTCTGGTACGGACAGACTTAGAATCTGCGTCTCTTCATCCAGACGTCTGTTCCATCCAGACTCAAAGGCTTCCTATGCTTCTCCGTCTACTTCATCTAGACTCAGAAGCATACGTTAGTAGCCTTTGATTTATTTTGTCATCTTCAAAACATTATAAGGGATTTCCCTAACAATCTCCCCCATTTTGATGATGACAAAACAATATCTGAATATGTAGATATGCAATTGATAAATCAAAACATCATAAGCACATAATGCAATCTCCAAAATTTTATATATTCAATGAATGTCATTCAAAATAGGAGATTATAAAATAGAAGATAGTTGATAAATTGAGCAAAAGAATATATAGAAATAATTGCAGCTCAATATTATGCACTAAATAATATAAACCAATTAGCACATATGCATATAGATATTCTCTCCCCCTTTTTGTCATAATCAAAAGGCGATAATAATGAAAAAGGGTGTCACGTGGACAATAAATTCACATAATATCTTTAAATAATGTATGAGGCATGAAACACAAACTTTAAAGATACCATGTTGATACGAACATAAAAAATATTCAATATAGCTCATATATATCAACAAAAATCTGCCAAGGATCACGAATTGCATTATAAACATCACCAACTTTTTGTCTTAATAAAAGGATAATATAATTAAGTGATCTACTAATGACAAAAAGTAATGGAAATGGATGATATACTTACCAAATTATGTAGGACACAATTTACCTTTTCTTATCGTAATAATCAAGGTCAAGATCAATTCAAAAAATCTACCATATTTTATCAATGCTCCCCCTCAATTTGTTGCCTTTTCAAAATTATCACGATTCTCCCCCTTTCTTTTTGTACTCACGTTCTCCCCCTGTCCTCATGACAGTATTTGCGATAATACTTATCACGGCTTGTGCACGTTGAATAGAATGTCATCCCTTTATTTCCTTTGTAGCAATGACAACTGCACTATTCTCTTGCTTTTGAAATTTGAGGTAGAAGTTTGTTTTCTTCAATCAAACTCACCTCAAATTTAATCTGCATAAACTTATTAAACTTTCTGCACAAATGCACTGTTATAATATTTCACGTAATATATAATGCCCTTTCTTGCAAAATAAACTGAATAGCATATTTGAGAATATAAAAAATTCAATTCAAAGCTATTCAACCTTTCATATGACACATTAGGGGCCTACTCCATAATATGTGAGAATTTTGTGCAATGAGTAGAATTTCTGAGCCTTCGAAAATACTATAAAATCTCCATAATTTCGGATCAAGCTTTCACAACCTCATATGGAAAGATTTTTTTGCCCCCTGCAAATTCTTGTAAAATAGATAATAATCTTTGCAAATTATAGAAAATATCACGCACATACCTTCCTTCAATTTGCGGATCAAACTTGCCTGATATAAAATATCTTCTAAAATTATAGCAAGTGTATACAATAATATCTTTCAAAATAAAAGGGATTTCCTTAAGCATAAATTTTAAAAGGATATTGTTGATGCGATACCAAAAGGAAAGTAGATATTTTTATCACGTGCCAAATCAAGTAATCAAAATGTGCAATATCTGACACGTGAGTCATAAAAATTTTGAAAGGCAATATGATAAATATGAAATACTTTATTTCCTTACCCAAGGTTATATTTAAAATATACCATTGAATTAGAAAAAGATCCTCATCAATCATTGCTTGTGATATTCTTCTGATTGCTCAATGATTTGCGTAGATTTGCAATCATTCTTCTTTAGTAAAATTTCCTGCAACAAGCTCTTTTGCTTTTGGTATCCATGAATTTGGATCATTCTTTTACGTTAGAGCACAAATAGGAAAATTTCATAAAAACTCAACGATGCTTTCCTATCTTGTATAATATCTCGTAAGACAAATTTTTGCTTTGCAAAAATATAACAGAATAAGAGAGCATAAAATCTGATCAAATAATCATGATTATCTCTAAGCAGGATATTAAATCGTATTAAATCATATTCTAACTCACCGTAACATAAAAAGAACATTATGCACAAAAAAATTCTCACTTCCTTACCTTTATTACCTGCAAGAAAACAATTTATCTTTTCTTCGGTACCCAAATGAATTTGGGTCCATTTCGGTTAGAGGAAGCATCAAATTTCCAATTGATTGACTTGGATTTCTTCCAATCAAGTGGACATTGTTGCTTAAAGTGATTATGATCACCACAATTCGAGCAATTAAAATATTGAGATCCAACAGGCTTAACAAATTGCTTACCAAGATGATTTCGATAATGGTGGATCGAAGATTTGCGCCGCAATCTCTCCTTTACTTTCGGAAAATCATTCTTGATCTCACTATCATTCTCGTAACCGAGGTCGGATTTGTTGTAGTGCGGCATTTGTATGGAGAGGACATGTTCTAATGTCTTCGAGCCAACAGAAAATTTCTTACAAATTTTCGGAATTTCTTCATTATAGGAATCATTTTCCTTTTGCAAAAAATCTTTATCTTCCTTAACAAAAGAATTCTCCTTTTCCAGCTCAATGATCCTTGTCTCATTTGTAGAATTTTGCTCTCTCAATTTAGAGATTTCTTTCTTCAATTCAGAGATCTTCTTCAATGCTTTCTTATGTTCTGTGCATAATTCTTCAAAAAGATTATCATCATCAAGAATAGGATTTGAACATATTACCTCGTCTTCTTCAAATTCAATGTCCGCCATTAAGCATAAATTCTCATCATCGCTGAATTCACACTCGATATCGCTCCACGTCTCGGCTTTCAAAGCTTTATTCTTCTTCTCGAATTTCCCTTTCCTTTTCTTGAATAAAGGACAATCGGGTTTCTTTGTGGACTTCTTCCCTTTTGAATTGTTTCTTTTTCTCACAAGGTGTTCAGATTTTTTGATCAACGACCTCATCTCCTCATCGTCATCTTTTTCATCTTCCTCAGAATCTGCCTCATCAAAATCAGCATTAGATTTTAAAGCAATTAACTTCTTACCTTCTAGATCTTCATCATTTATACGTTCTACTTCATAGGATTGCAAAGTTCCAATAAGTTCATCAACAGATAAAGGCGAAATCCTCAACGTTTCGCGGATAGAAGTCTTGACGTTGTTCCAATATTTCAATAAGCCTCTCAAGAGCTTGTTAACCTTCATTGGTCCTGAGATTGGCTGACCTTGATATGCAAGTCCATTCACTATTTTGGTGAATCTACTGAACATATCTCCAATGGATTCTCCTTGTTTCATCTTGAATGATTCGTATTGCCCAAATAGAATATTGACTTTAGTTTCCTTTACACGATCAGTACCTTCATAGGTAACGTGCAGCCTATCCCACACTTCTTTTGGTGTTTCATAAGAAGAAATTCGGTTATATTCATTCGGTGATAAAGCACAGTAAATTGAGTAGATAGCTTTTGCATCTAGTGCTTCTCTTTTTGATATCTCCTTTTGAGATAGAGTGATTGAAGATTGAAGCGTTTTGCCATCCTCTTTTCTTGTAGATGCTGACGCAACATTAGGATTGATTCCTTTCTCAACAACATCCCATTCCAACATATCCTTAGATCTTAGGAATGCCTTCATTTTGTTTTTCCAGACATTGTACTCTTTCCCATCAAAGTAAGGTGGTCTGGTGATGCTTTATCCCTCAATCAGACCTGGAGCCATGAAAGATCTTTAGCTCTGAAGTAATAAACACTTCAAGATATTGAGCACGAGGCTCTGATACCAATTGATATAACTAGTATTAACACAACACCAAGCACGTGTGCAATATATTATAACAATAATCAATAAGAGATTAAGGGATAAGAGAAATTGCACACGAATATTATAGTGGTTCGGCTTAGATTAAGCCTACGTCTACTCTCCAAGCGATCAGCCAATAAGCTAGATTTCACTATGTGATCAAAGGTGATTACACACTCTTGAGTGTTAGCATTTGGTGATGATGTCTCACAAAGTCACACTTCTTGGTAATGCACCAGGATCACTCAATTTCGCTCTTTTTCAGACAACTAGTGAAGAATTGAATCAGCCTTGGAATATATTTATCCTCTCTATCTTTTCTGGTCGCATCCTCTCCTTATATACTCTCCAAGCCACACTCGACCGTTGGCTCTTTCCTTGAGAAATTAGTCTTCCCTTTCCTCTCTTGAACAGACTTCATAAGGTAAGTCTTTTTGACCGTTAGAAGTAGATTGGATCCCCTTGGATTCTGTTCGCCCATACAATCCGAATTCGGGCTTCCATAAGTGTTCCATCCTTCTTTGGAAGTTGTCTTGATGATTTATCTTGTTGATCAATATAAATATGGTAAATGAAAATCATGACCGTTGGTGATCTTATTCTGTAGTTTCATTCTGAGGCTGACAGACTTATGTTCTGAGTCTGCTTAAGTTTTTCGTCTGGTACAGTCAGACTCAGAAACTGCGTCTACTTGGGTATTCCGTCTGGTACGGACAGACTCAGAATTTGCGTCTCTTCATCCAAACGTCTGCTCCATCCAGACTCAAAGGCTTCTTGTGCTTCTCCGTCTGCTTCATCCAGACTCAGAAGCATACGTTAGTAACCTTTGATTTATTTTGTCATCTTCAAAACATTATAAGGGATTTCCCTAACAGTTTCTGTTTCTTTCCCATCATTTTTCTTTGAGGTTTTTCCAGCTTTAACAGTGGGATCAACTCCTCTTTCAACTACATCCCATTCCAGCGGATCTTTTGATCTGAGAAAGGCCTTCATCTTGTTCTTCCATATATTGTAATCTTTACCGTCAAAGTATGGTGGATGAGTGTTGCTCTACCCCTCAATCAGACCTGGTGCAAGAATACTAGCCATAGAGGATCTTTAACTCAGAAGTAATAAACACTTCAAAATACTGAGCATAGGGCTCTGATACCAATTGATGCAGGTAGTATTAACACCTAGAGGGGGGTGAATAGGTGTAGAGGCAGTTTACGCGCAAGTAATAACGATCTATTACAATCTACAAACAGAAATTAAATAGAGAGAGTAGAGAAGATTGCAAACACAATTTATAGTGGTTTTGCTTTGGACAAGCCTACGTCCACTCTCCAGGCGATCAGCCAATAGGCTGGATTTCACTATGTGATCAAAGGTGAATACACACTCTCGAGTGTTAGCACTTGATGATGATATGTCTCACAAAGTCACTCTCTTTAGCAATACACTAGGATCACTCAATTTCGCACTATGAACAACAGATGAAGAACATAATCGAGCTTTGGAATATGTTCATCTACTCTATCTCCTAGGTCTCATCCTATCCTTATATACTCTCCAAGCCACACTCGACCGTTGGCTCTTTCCTTGAGAGTTTAGTCTTCCCTTTCTTGGACAGACTTTATAAGGCAAGTCTTTTTCACCGTTGAAGGTAGATCAGATCCCCTTGGATTCTGTTCGCCCATACAATCAGAATCCGGGCTTCCATAAGTGCTCCATTCTTCTTTGGAAATTGTCCATTAATTGATCTTGCCAATCAGTTTGATACAACAGAATCAATATAAATAAGGTAAGTGAAATACTTTACCATTGGTGATCTTATCCTGTAGTTTTATTTTGAGTCTTACAGACTCAAGTTCTGAGTCTGCTTAAATTTTCCGTCTGGTACGGTCAGATTCAGAATTTGCGTCTGCTCAGGTCTTCCGTCTGGTACAGACAGACTCAGAATTTGCGTCTCTTCATATCTTCCATTTGGCATGGACAAACTCAGAGACATATTATGCTTTTTCTTCTGCCACCAACAAACTCTAAAGCATATGTCACCCTGTGACTATTCATTTGAAAGAGATATATAAATATCATACATAAAACGATTTGTTAGCATCAAAACTAGGAGTTTTCTCAACACTGGCTAGTCCTTCCAAATAACACCAAAGACAACAGTGTACCTAGCTCTAGTACCAGCACGACACCCAAGAGACAACAAGACATCACTCCAGACTACTTTGAAAGTGCTCTACTTGCTTTAGAGCTAAAGAAGGCCAGAAAGCAAAGGTTCTCTCGAGAACTCAATGCTGAAGGCATCACTTCATTAGAATACGAGTCCCTCAATGACGATTAAGCCTGTGCAGTAGGGTACCGTAGCAATAGTCATTGTAGCAAGATCTTTGTAGTAGTACCGTACTATTCATTGAAAGAACCGAAAGTTGTGGGACTTATAACAATAATGGCTCTAGAGCCCTATCTGTCTGTTTTTTCTAGTGTCTATCTTGTCCATGGCTAAGACCTTGTTTGCCATGAAATCCTATCTTAGGATCCTATACATTTTGTTTACTTGCTCTCCGAATTGTCTATAAAAGGCCGGAGTTTGTATTGTGAAAGGACAGAGTTCCATGAAGTAAAGTTTGTGCCTTTATCACTCCCAATGTCTTTCTAAATACTTCTTCATCTCCAGCCTAGAGGATCCTCTAAAGAATGTAGCTCGGCCAATTAGGAATATTGTCATCCTGGCATCTTTGAGTATCTCTATGTTCTGAACCAAATCTTTGGGTGGGTTGCAGCAAAAGGTAGTTCCTGAAGGGTTTGAACAAGAGGTTCGTCTATTGTGAAATAGCATACCTGCTATAACTTGATCTGGTTTTCCCTGGTTCTGAGCATAGGTCCCCTCATTACATGTATGTACTATATTTTGCGATATATATATTTGGATGAAAAAGTTATAGCCTGTAATTGCAACTATCTTGGTAATTAATATTTTAAAGTACTCGCCTATAGATATTTACTGTATCAAAATATCTATATAGGCTAAAAGTGATATTCCATGGTTGTGCCTATTTAATAATATGAACATTAACAAATTAATAAAGAACTACCGATTAACACAAACAATTTATTGAAGAAAACTTGAAAGGTTTTTATGAAATAATAGTGCATATGTCATCAATATATTGTGTTGGAGGATCTTTAAAGAAGTTAATAACATGACTCGATCGATTGGACTAATAAATAGAGAAATTTGTCTAAAAGGTCTTAAAATTATTGTACTTTTTGCCAATTCAATTCTCAATCTTTTAATTTTGTCACTTTAGTCCATCCAGCCAATTTCGGATATATTTCGCATAGTCCGCGCTAACATGGATAATTTTTAATAATATTTTAATATTTATTTCGATTTTTTATATTTTATTTATTTTCTTTCCCTTTTTTCCCTTTTCTTCTGTTTTCTTCTTCACTTTTCTTCTTACTATGGCCAGCCAAGGCCACTGGGCTCTCGCTAGCCATGGGTGCAACCTTGCTTAGATTTGGGCGAGACCTTGCCCATAGTTACGATGGCCTTCTGGACGAAGGGCCACACGGCCATTGGTGATAAAAGATTCGGAAAAACTAAAAAATTTATTCATGTCAGCACTGGTCGTACCATATAGGATAGACAATGCTGACTAGACTATTACATCAATGATCTCTAGCCCAAATTCGCTATAATGATTAAATTAGCAAATCTTAAAAATGTTTAGAGCTAAATTGATAAAAATGAAAGTTAAAGTTTAATGATTGAATTGGCAAATCATTAAAAGGTTTAGAACTAAATTTATCATATTAAAAGGCCTAGGACTGAATTGATACGGGTGCAATAAATTTAGGACTTCTTTGGTATTTTTTTCATAAAATGGAATGACCTAATCCTTACCACAACTGATTCTTGCTATTGTCATTTGTTCCAATCAATGCAACCCTTAATCAATTTTTGGAGGAGGAAGAGAATGAGGCTGTTGTGAATAACTTAGGTAGGCTCACCACCATAAAAGTTACTATGTTAGAACATGCAAATGCACTTCATGTGACCTTTTCTTAGCATTCACTCGCCTGTTCCCAAGAAGTTTGTGAAGCCTGAAAATCATATCGACCTCATCATCTTGGAATTTCCCTCTCTTGATGTTAGGCTTCAGATAGTTCATCCACCTCAATCTGCAACTCTTCCTGCACCTATTCAAACCTACAAGCACAAGAAATACAAACATGAACTTAGCAATCTCTCTCTCTTCCTCTCTCCGCACACATATGACTACATAGTGCGAGATGCTCTGAGTGCATATCAATCCATGTGACGTAAGTAAAATATCGATACATGTCCCATTTTTGTCTAATTTAAATAATCAATAAAATATATCCTTCTTGTATTTCTTGATACCATCGGAGAGTACAAGAAGTTTCACTCAGAGAAGTTAAATATGATCCCAATTGATATCATTATTTCAAAACTAGTGAATAACACATCCACCCATTACATGGCTATTTGGAAAAAATCAAATATGATAAAATGACATGATTTGTCACGCTCAAATCCTACTAAGTTATACGGATTGAGATGCGACAAGAAGATAATGATCCCCATTCTTATACAAATATACGCGCGCACCATTATATGCAAATAGAAAACAAGAATAATCTTCAAATGCTATGATACGATACTTGCTCTCTCTGGAACTCGATACCACTCTCCTTCTCCGTAACTTTGGACACAGCTCCTCAATAGAACATCTTCCGCTTCCATCCACGAACCTTTCCTCACTCCATAGCCTTTCTGCATCTCTCTCTCTCTCTCTCTCTCTCTCTGCGAAGCTTTTCGCGAACAGTTTGCGGATCATGTTTTTTAAGCACCTCGGTGTCCTACGTTGTCATCGGTGCTTTAAGGAGCCATGTGCCCCTTCACTTTCCACAAAAACGAAGATCTATGTCGGTTGTCTAATACCGAAAAAGATGGCAACCGTTCTCTTTCTCAATCATTACTATTTGGAACAGTAGAAATGGTATTTCTACGTTCAATGTGAATCTTTCCGCGTGAATGCGACCTTTCAGTTTGCAGGGTCGAATCTTGGAATGAAAATCTTTTTATAGAGCTAGAAAAAAAAAGGAACTTCGAATGATTTAGAGAAATCATATTTCTTTTGCAATAAAAAAGAAAAATAGAAATAGCTTGTACGATACTCTCTGGTCCAGTGTCCGTATGTACCCATGGACCACCATTTGTATGAATTGTTTCCTTTCCATTCTTTTAGCTTATATTCTTATTAGCCAACACTAACAATCGAGATTTGCCGTTTTACATATATAAAAAAATGGGTTAAGTTTGCACAAGGCCGAGTCACCTATCCTGCCCACACGCGACTTGCTTTTGAGGTCGCTTTGGCAAACTCTTTTGCTTCTATACAAGGGTCATTGCTTTTGGCCAAATTGCCTTATTCGTGTCCTTCCGAATGTAAAAGCATCTTGCATGATAACGCGGTCCTTTATGCCTAGTGGTCCTAATATACTTGTATTACAGTAGTGGTGTAATTGTACTGCTAAAATATTACCCTTAGCTCTGTCTATATAAGGGTAACTTCTACAAGAAGTTGGAACAAGATTAACGCTTTAAAAATCTCTTCTATATACAATTCCCCCTTGGACTTCTCAACACTTTCTCTTCTTCCTTGAAGTCTAATGTTATTAAGAAGCTTAGTGTTAAACTATTAGTTTAATACAATAAATAGGTTTCACAAATAGGCTCTTCACTTGCCAATCCGTAGATCTAGAGAATTAGAAAGTTTCCGAAGCTTGAGAGCTTTATAAACTAAATTAATGGCTTTTGGAAACTAAGAGGCGGGTTCTTTAAAAGGCCTAGAGAAGGGCCGTGTATTGTGAGATAGCATAACTGTTTGAGGAATCATTAGCTTATTATATACCCCCCTCATGGTACCAAAGCCAGCTTCATTTAGATTGAGCTAAGATTGTAACTCTATGTCCTATAATGTGTCAGAATTGAGAGGAAGATTCATTTTATCATGACTGAATCTTAGCCCCGGTCTGAAAAGAACATTTATGCATCGGCCCGGGAAACCAAGTCTCGGGACAACTAGTTATTAGAAACCGGCAATGCTTCGTTGAGCAAGTTAGCGACCGGTGGTTCCCGAATACACAGGCCCAGGGAGTGCCCAGCCCCCATACGTGTGGTGCTCTTGTCATTTTAGACTCTCCAATCCCATTCCGTAAATCTAATTCCTCCAAGATCGATTATTTCTATGAGGTTTCATATCTCAATGAAAATGAGAAGATCTCCATTCCTCAACTTCCTCTTGAAATCCATACTCCATCTTTGTCAAGCCTAGTTCCTTCTCTCCTATCAAGTCCTTCAGAAAACTGATTCATTGCAGTATGAAGGATGTTTAAAAATTCAAAAAGCAAACATCTCATTTCAACTTATTAAATTATGTCTTGAATTTGAGTCCGTTAAACAAACATGGTCCATTATATGCAAATAAATTAAGTCCAGTTTGGACTTTTGTGAGGTCTTAAGAGTCTGTTTTTCTTTTCTTCCAACATTCATTCTATCTGCTCGCGTAGAAGAAAGAAGCTTTTTAAGGGTTCTGCCATTAATTTCTTTTAACTGTCACAAACTGCGCATGGGTTTAATTGAAGTTCGGGCGTAGGTGAGAGATCTGTTCTTCAGTCACAAATCACGCGAGACATTTGTTTCTGTTGAAAATAAATGAGATGGTTTTCGTTTTACAAAGCGGAAGGCAGGCAGGCAGCGGAGACGTCATTTTCCTTCACACGCGGTAGACAGTCAGGCCATGACATTTAGTGAAGAGGGTCCACCGGCAATGATGGGACACCTTGCTCTTAGTACCATGAAAGGAAATATCCACCCGGAAGACACGAAGAGGAAAGCTAAACCAGTGAAAGGAAAAGAGCAAATCATTCCTTACTTGGAGTAGTCCCTTCGTCCTTTTGTTACAGGAAAAATAATACAACCTGTCCATGAATTTTTTTCAATATGTAATTTGATTCTTAAAATTTTTAATTTATTCAATATAATTTATGAATTTTTAATTTATTTAATATATTCATTAAACTTTTGGTACATATTTAATATAATTCATCAATTGTATGAATATTTCTATTATGATAAATTAAAAGTTTAAGAATTATATTACACATTGGTCCTAGGTCTTTGAAATTAGAATACCTCAATCCTATAGTCTCGCGGGCAACAATCCATGATTCTTATGGATGTAGTATTGCAAACCTTGATGGATAGTATCAAGTAATCTAGAAAATCCTTTGTAAGAAAAATCAAATAATCCTTTCTGAAATTTGGCCAAGTGCTTATGATGAAGAAGTACCATGAAATTATGCTCAGGCTCATGAACCCACCAAAGACGCCTTCAAGCAAGCCCTTGGGGAGAGTCATAGCAAAACCAGAAGATAGATCCAAACCCTTAGGGTGGACCTTTATCACAAGATCCATGGGACTTTGGAATGCCACTAGCAAACATGATCATTAATGCCCCTCCATGCAGAATGCCTGAAGTTTCCAGCTGGCCCTGGCCAGTCCTTCCAAATAACACCAGGGACAATAGTGTACCTAGCTCTAGTACCAGCACGACACCCAAGAGACGACAAGACATCACTCCAGACTACTTTGGAAGTGCTCTACTTGCTTTAGAGCTAAAGAAGGCCAGAAAGCAAAGGTTCTCTCGAGAACTCAATGCTGAAGGCATCACTTCATTAGAATACGAGTCCCTCAATGACGATTAAGCCTGTGCAGTAGGGTACCGTAGCAATATTCATTGTAGCAGTACTGTAGTAGTACCGTACTATTCATTGAAAGAACCGAAAGTTGTGGGACTTATAACAATAATGGCTCTAGAGCCCTATCTATCTGTTTTTTCCAGTGTCTATCTTGTCCATGGCTAAGACCTTGTTTGCCATGAAATCCTATTTTAGGATCCATGGTTGCAACTATCTTGGTAATTAATATTTTAAAGTACTCGCCTATAGATATTTACTGTATCAAAATATATATATAGGCTGAAAGTGATATTCCATGGTTGCGCCTATTTAATAATATGAACATCAACAAATTAATAAAGAACTACCGATTAACACAAACAATTTATTGAAGAAAACTTGAAAGTTTCTATGAAATAATAGTGCATATGTCATCAATATATTGTGTTGGAGGATCTTTAAAGAAGTTAATAACATGACTCGATCGATTTGACTAATAAATAGAGAAATTTGTTTAAAAGGTCTTAAAATTATTGTATTTTTGCCAATTCAATTCTCAATCTTTTAATTTTGTCAATTTAGTCCATGCGGCCAATTTCGGATATATTTCGCATAGTCCATGCTAACGTAGATAATTTTTAATAATATTTTAATATTTATTTCGATTTTTTATATTTTATTTATTTTCTTTCCCTTTTTTCCCTTTTCTTCTGTTTTTTTCTTCACTTTTCTTCTTACTATAGCCAGCCAAGGCCACTAGGCCCTCGCTAGCCATGGGCGCAACCTTGCTTAGATTTGGGCAAGACCTTGCCCATAGTTATGATGGCCTTCTGGACGAAGGGCCACACGGCCATTGGTGATGTCAGCAGCAGTGATGGCAAAGCCCATTGGTAAAGGAAGAAGCTTTAGCTGAAGGGGCTGTAAGGGATCTTCTTAAAGCTGAAGAAGTGGTAGCCGACGAAGCCATTAGAGTAGGAGTCAAAGGCGAGGATGAAGCCCAAGAGGTTGTAGGAGATGCCACCAGTGGCTGCATCAAGGATGCGGGTAAGGAAGCCTTGTCGCTACAATGGCCTCACCTAGATCTAGGCAAGGCCAAGCGAGGGCATCACAATCCTCGACCATGGTCGGCAAGGGCCCAACAACCCTCACCCGGTGGCTAGCAAAGGCCCGGCGACTCTTGCTAGCCACAACAAGAAGAAAAGTGAAGAAGAAAATAAAAGAAAAGAGAAAAAGGGAAAATCAAAATCAAAAAGGAAATCAAAAATCAAAAAATATATTAAAATATTATAAAAAATTATCCACGTTAGCGCCGGTCGAATCACATAAGAGGCCAATGTCTATGTCAGCAAATTCTGGCCAAAATTGATCGAATGAACTCAATTAGTAAAGTATGAAAAGGTTATGACTCAATTGATAAAATTGAAAGGTTTATTACTAAATTGGCAAAAGTGCATTAGGTTTAGTACTTTTTAAATAATTTTCCCCTAATGAATGACATCAAAGGATCAACGAAAGAAATGCATCATTAAAGAATTATAGCCCATCTCACAAATAAATGAATCTTACAAAATCAATGAATAACCATACTAAATATATAAATGAATAAGTGTACCAGAAGTCTTAAAATTTATTGTGAATACAATTGAATTCTAAAACTTTCAAAAAGTGCAATCAAATCATAATCAAGTCTCTTTATTAATTTCATCCAATTTCATTAATGGAAAAAAGCCAACGTGGCTTTTTATTATTTTTCGAAGTGAGATGCGCCGATATGATTTCCATTTCAACCATTTTAGAAAATTATTTAAGATAAAATAAAAGGAAAAATTAAGGAAATAAACCAAAATAAGGAAAAATGAGTTGACATTATATCGTGTTTGGCCTGTCTGCAAGTTTGAAGCCCAAGGTGTTAACTTAAAAGGTAGTAGATTGTGGGGCAAAGAACACCCCAAATGCCACAACTTGGCATAAGCACACACATAAGTGCCAAAACTTTCAAAATGTATAGTTAAGTGCTATTTAAAAAAAAAATTGGATACTTAAATGCCAACTAGCGAGCTTGCTGAAAATCCGACGTTAGGTTATTTTATGAAAAAAACAAGTCTATGTGGCTCGCTAAGATTTCCACTCAACAATCCTTGTCTAAAATAATATCGTCCTCCGTGTTCACTTAAGTGGCAATCATGGTTAAAAAGGATCACTAAAGTGTCAAGTTAACGTATAAGTGATCACTTATGTGCCACTCATGGTTAAAAATGAATACTTAAGTTTCAAGTTTTGCAGAAAGTATTACTTAAAGTATCAAAACAATGTCATTTAGTATCGTCTCAAGCGGTCTATGAGGACAGCACGATGTCATTCACCTTGTCTACGTACATAATTTTTTTTTTTTAAGAAATGTAATGACACTCTCATTAGAAAAAGCCATGTTAGCTGTTTGGCAGAAAATTCTTGCCATTCGGCATTTAAATGTTTCTTTCCTCTTTGATTTTAACACTTGAGTATATTTTTTAAGAGTTTTGGCACTTATGTGCCCCCATACTAAGTTGTGGCACTTGGGGTGTTCTTTTGTCTAGATCGTATATCCAACTATGAGACCCAACAAACGATTGTGATGACAAGAGGTTAGGATCATCTTGCATGGTCCGGTGACTTGCTTGAACTCCATGAATCTCGAAGCCATGACAATCCAATTTGCAGATTCAATTTAATACTAAACTCATTCCCTCTCTGTTGTCGGGTAAGAACGAGCTACAGTCCTACTTAGACAATGCCATGTTTGTTTCAAAAGAGACGCTATCGGTTTGAGTCAACGGACGTGTCCATTGTACATGTCATGGTCGTTAGCCAAGTTAGATTGTCACATGAGCTTCTTCGGACATCCAAGTCAACCGTGTTATTTTTGTCCTTGAGCAAAAGTTGATACTTATTTTTGGGTCCATTAAAAAGTGTGTTTGCCTTTCTTCTGAAATGATAACTCTCTGTTTTTTTCCCCTTATAAGTTCGACAGGCAAGGCTAATTTTTCGTGTAAGTTGGTGTCTTTTTCCTTTTGGATTCGGCCTTAAAACTGAGTTTTAGGTATCTAGGCTATGGCTCCCGAGGCCTGAACCACGGCCCAAGGTGAAAAATTAAGGAAACCAGATGCAACACATACCAAATAGGCCCAATCTCGTGGAGTCCCCAACGAATCGCCTGTGTGTACAGCGGTGCCAGTGTCGCGTGCTCCGGCAGGCCATGGGAGCAGCACATCGGTCGGCGGTGACACACATGAACTGAAAGGAAAGTGAACAAAGCTTGTCGCGAACACAACAAGAGAGGGGTTCATGATGGCAGTGAGGAGCTGGCCAGCCGCAAAGGATTAAGGGGAGGACGGCGGCAAGAGCCATGATGCTCGCACGGAGGTTGGGAGGAGCAAATGCTAAGCTTTCCGCATTTTCCGGCTAAGTTGTCGTAGGTATATGTCTAGTAAAGTGCTACATTTTGATAATTAGGCATGATTCTCACTAATGTCCTTTTAGAGAGACTAGGCCATTGAGAATGAGTTAGCAAGCTTTCTAATGAGTAACCTATTGCAGTCTTACATCTCTACATTAACAGCTTCAAATTCTGTAAAATTTGTAGGTCTGAGAGGGAGAAATAATGTTCTAAAATGACCAATGACATGTAACCTTTTTTGAACTGAGAATCCTGAGTATTTCATTCAGCGGCAGGAGCACGAGAAAGAAAACAATAGTTCAAGAAGCTTGTCCTATTAATGTACATGAGAGAGAGAGAGAGAGAGAGAGAGAGAGAACTTTCACAATTCCCTGGAAGAAATAACATGAACCCATTGCAATTGGAGTTCGATCTCTCCGCACTCGACGTTGCGGAGCCTGAGGAACATGTGCTGCACCACTCTGCCGTTGCTCACTACGATGCAGCTCTCCTCGGCCAGGCAATTTTGCCGGTTCGGCAGGATTCTCTTGACCACGGTCCCATCTTCGAGGCCTTGCAAGTCCGCCTCCATCCTCACGGCTTCCAGGAATGGCCGGATATCAAACTCCGCGTTCCCCATCTTGTCATCGAGGCTGAATCTGTCCCTGTCATACACGGCCTGCAACGAATGGAAACGAGCAGTCATTACGAGGAATCGAAAATCCTCGAGATGCATGTCTGTCACTTCACCAATTTGACGCAGTTGCAGCAGAAGTCACTTACAAGCTTCACGGGAAGATCTGGATCAGCAACGCAAAGAGTTAAGTTTTCGTTCCACTCGGGGTTGAGATTCTTCCTCACGACACGAGTCTTCAGTTTCTGCAAGACAGTTATAGACAAAAGGATCGTCAGTTTAAGCAAACAAAACCGAGGGCCTCGGGCTTTGATCTTAGTTACAGCACCATGATTTCATTCATGTCTACAAGAAGGGCAGTAACAAAGCAGAACGAATCAAGCATTGATTCAAGGCATAGCACATTTCCTCTGGCTATGACAAGAATTGGACTAGTTTCAGCTTTCTTGCCCAGGACAAGAACACCACTACTATCATCCTTCCATCTATGACAGCAACTGCCACCATTCGTGCTCAACATCACAACAAGTACCACTGTACTAACGACTGGCTCGATCAGACTAATATCTGAAGATCAGCATCCCAAAGGACACCCAGAAAAATAGAATTCGCCAAAAACAGCGGACCGAAAGAAGAAGGAAAAGAACACGAAGAACCAGTACCTGCTTGCCCATCCTCACGACAACATAAGGATCGCTGCTTCTGACATCTCTCACGGCGAGGTTGATTCCTCTGCGGATGTGAATCCTGAGCAGGCCCAGCGTATCCTCCATTAGATCCCGAACGGAAGAACGATTCTGGTGTCAAATGGGTCTAGAAATTAGTGAAGGTGTTCTCGCCGGACGGGGGAAGACGGGTGCCGCTTCCGATGCTCCGGTGATGCTTAAGTTCTAACGCCCCAAGTCTGGCTTGATTAATGGGCTCTTTTATAACCCCACATTAGAGAGATTGATAATCATTTCTTCGAATTTTCTATGAATTGTGGCCAGATATCACGGGGGGGAAGGACGGTCACGCGCGATGAGCGTTATTGGACGGACGCGTCGAGTGAGCTGGCCCTCGTGATGAATTTTTGCGGTCCTGTTCATCCTGAGTTAGGAAAGTCTTATTGGACTCTCGGAATTATGCGCGTGTGAACCACATTTTGTGAAGACTACTTTTGGAATTTGATCATCTGTTAATTTTTGAGAAAAAAATATTAATATTATTGAACAACGATCATAACACGAGATGGGAAGTAAATTAAAGGGACATTACATAAATGATCCATAAACTTTGACTTGATGTGCAATATAATCCCTAAACTTTTAATTTGTTCAATATAATCTCTAAATTTTTTTAATATGAAATGTAGTCCCCAAACTTTTAAATTGTTTAATGCAATCTCTAAACTTTTAGTACATATTTAATATAATCCATGAACTATATTGTGAGATTTCGAAGCTTAAATTATTGAATAAATGCGTGATTTATTATTTAAACATTCTGACGTTCCTCCTCACATTTAGTCTAGTCTTTACCTAGTACTAAGTGTGAAAATTTAATTAGGAAAGCAAATGGGATCTAAAACGATTCAGACTCATTGTGAGACCTCTAGCTCTCAAGACGTGGTTTATTATTAAATATCTTGATGTATATAAAAATTTCAAATGTTATCTCTAAACTTGAATATATGAATTGAACAGGTATTGAAAGTTCAAGGATTAAATTGAACAAATTAAAAGTTTAGGGACTACATTACATATTGAGGTAACATTCAAGAACTATTTTGAACAAATTAAAAATTCAATAAATCAAATTTCTCGTTAAATCAACGTTAAATAACCATTTATGTCATTATCTCTAAATTAAATACTATTGTATCAAGATGGTACAAAATATTTTTAGGAATCATACTGAAAAATAGATTACTACAGCTTGCCAGTTTCCAGGACTTTGTTGAAATCTCCGCAGGTTGGTTGACTAATTTTTGCCGCATGATTGTTTGTTTCATCGTTTTCTGCTACTTTTTGTTTTGTCTTCTATGTCCTACCGCGTTGCAACACCCGACACCGTGTCTTCACGCGAACGGGCCGGTAGGTTTCTAGAATCGTCTTCGGATGCTTCCATAAAACTCCATTAACCAATGTGCCGCCTGACACTCAACAATCATGTTGAGACGGGTTTGGTAAACCGAATCTTGTACAAATGAAAATAAAGTATAAATTTATTACTTGCTCATTTAGATTAGAAGTTGTTTAATTAGAGGCCAATCATATACACTGGAGGAATTAAATTTTTTGAGAGAAAAATCATCCGAAAAGTCGTAAACCTACTATATTTTTATCAATTCAGTCCTAAACTTTTTAATTTTTCCAATTGAATTCTAAATATTTTGATAATTTGTCAATTTAGTCCATCTGTTAAATTTTAAGCAGAGATAGCCGACATGGACACTGATAGTGCCATTTATATCAACATCTGATAGAGCGTCTCACGCGAATGGCTAACATGTTTCTAGAAGCACTTTTGGAAGTTCCATACAACACCATTAATCAATGTGCTGCCTAAAACACTTGATAATTGTGTTTAGGGTCTGTTTACTTAAATAAACTTTTTTCAAAAAATAATTTTTCGACTTTTCAAGATTTGGATAACAGAAACTAAATCGAATTACAACAAATATTTTCATTAACTGAAAAACAATAAGTTTAGATTGGGGGAAAACGATTTCCCTTTTTTACAAGAAAGAAAATCAATTTCCTTATATCATCAAGTAAAGGAAATATAACCATTTTTTTCTTGAAAATGATTTTTGGAAGATATTTTTATTTATCACAAAATTTTCAGTTGAAACGAATGTATTCTAAATGGTCATTCGACAAGCTCTACAAAATGGAAATTTCATGAGCTGCATATACTGAAGGTGAATTAGTTTGTGGCATGACGCGTTTCATTGGAGATCTGGAAAAAGAAGATTTGAAAGTGTTGGAGCGGTCTCCTCGGTGGGTAGGGTACAGAATGTTGATAAGTCAAAATCTCCCGTTCGGATCAAGTTGTCAAACTGTGCCTTCGCAGTTAATTACTCTGGTTGGGCTAAGCTGTATTGCAAGTGCAGTTGGCAACCCCTCATTCCTCATAATGCTACTTCTGAAGGTTCTTAATGTCATTTGCAAAACCCTGCGTTTAGATTGGTCCCCAATCAGCGGCTGCTGTTCAGTGCTTGGAATGCAACCATTTATTTTTTGTGGAGGGGAAAGGATTTGGTACTTCACGACAGCTGTTCTCCTCAAGCGAAAGGAGTGCTGGCTTCTCTTCTTTTCTCTATTGGAGACACTATTTCAGTTTTACTACGTTGTTGGGTGAACATTCTCGTCTGCTTACCAGTCATGTGAGAAGTCGTTGCAATCCATGGAGACTCCGTGTAGATTGGTTATTTTGTTTTGTTTTGTAGTGGCATATAAAAATCCAGTATTTCTGTCACCCCATCTCAGCCATTCAATTCTCAATTTCATCCCTCAATGTATCTCCTCTTGCCTCCGCATCCAGTCTCTTTATGAAAAGATTCATCAACGGGATTTCTTGTTTGCTGTAGTTCCATCTTCAAGGCCTCTATCCTAAGTGACACCAACACAGACACACGACACGATACGATACGCTGACACATTGTCTCTTTAAAAATAAAGAATTCCGACACGTTGGGACACATTTATTAAATATATTTTTTAATATATTCATGATAAATTATCATTTTTATAATTATTTTAATCAAATTCACAAATAGATAAATAATAAAAAAGAGTATAAAACGAATTTACACTAAAAACATTAATCCACCATTTGTTAATATCATTCATTGTTTCAATTTAACAAATTTTACTCAACTTCAATAATCCATAAAACCTGAAAAAAAAAAAAAAAAACAAGCAATCCACATTCTAGACTCTTGTGTCAAAGCATGTTTGAAGAAAAGAGGAAAAAATAAACTTGATTGGGTGAATTGTGTGTCACGAAAAATGATAATTAGAAGAAAAAAAGAAGATTAGGGTTTTCATCTTTCCCATATATTATTATTATTATTATTATTTATATATTTACATTTTGATCTATTATTTATTGAAAATTTTTAAAATTGACCTTTTGCATGTCAAAATCACGTCTCAGAATTCCGACACGTGTTGACCAAGTGTCAAAAAGTGTCTGAGAGTGTCTAAGAGTATTGGACACGTGTTGAAATGTCCGACACAACACGAAGGCTCCCGAAGAGTGTTGGTACTTCTTAGCCCCTGTCTATCTTTTGGCATTTGAAAGCTTTACGTTTGCTCCAATCTATGCCAAAGCCTTAGAAATTCCTTAAACCCTCTTCAGTTCTTCCTCCCAAAACCCACCTTTCTTTCACTACTTTCAAGCACTTTCATCATCCAGCCAAAAAGAGCCTTCAATTTGAATTCGCTCTTCCTTTAAGGAAGAGAAGCCCTGAAAAGAGTAAAATGGGGATATGGTCAGAAGAAGCCTTTGCATCTTGATAAGATGCTCTGCAATCATGGTGCAAAAACTCTATCCGACAGTAAACATTTATTCAATAGATCTCAGAAAGCAACCATTTGACAAGTTTTAGCTTGTCTAGCTCCTATCTCTCCCGATGACAAGAGTACTTCATTGAAATCCCCCAAATAAATCATGGCAAAGGGTTCACGGTCCTTTTGTGCTAGACTTAGGGTGTGTTTGGTTCAGCATTTTCAAGGAGCTCTCAAGCCTGAAAGTCCCTTGGGGAAATGCTGAACCATTTGGTTCAACTTTGAAGCTGGCTTTCAGCTTTCAAATGACCTTCAAAATGCTGAAAGGACTAGCTTTGGGCTTTCAGCATCCGGCGAAATGCCGAAATTATTTTTTCCCTTCCAAAACTACCCTCACTAGTTCTTCATATTTCCGATTTTGCCCATGATTTTTTTTTTTTAAATGAGAAAGGAGCAACCCTTCACCAGACTGGTGAAGGGCTACGGTTGCCAGTGAGCCAGATCTGGTGCCGACAGCTGTCAACTAAGGTCGCCCGACCTCAGGCGAGGGTCGCTCGACCTAGGCGCACCACAACCCAGGCGACCGCCACCTGGGTCTCATGGCCGCAGGCGGCCCTTGCTTGGGTCTCGCGAGGGTTGCATGACCACCGGCCGCCGTCGTGCGACCCTCATGAGACCTAGGCAAGGGCCACCTACGGCCACGAGACCCAAGCAGCGGTCACCTGGGTCGCGGCGCGCTTGGGTCGAGCGACCCTCACCGAGGGTCGGGTGATCGCCAGCGGCCCTTGACTGGGGCCGTGCGACCCTCGCCGGAGGTCACCCGACCTTAGGCGACCTCGGCCGACAGCCGCCAGTACCAAATCTGGCTCGCCGGCGGCCATAGCCATTCGTCGGTCCAGTAAAGGGTTTAGTCCAATTTTCCAAAAAAGAAGAAGATATTTATATACACGTATAATGCCCCTCAAAAGCCCATTGCGAAATTTTTTTTTACCAAATATACATTTAACTCAAAGTCCATTTGCTAAGAAAAATTTACCAAACACAATTGCATTTAAAGTAGCTTTTTGGGCTTTCAAAGATTGCGTTGGACTCAAAAGCCTCAAAGCTGCGAATCTTTGAAAGCTGAACCAAACGTAGCCTTAATCTCATGCCTTCATTCTTTCCTGAAAGGCAGCAAGAGCATGTATAAAGGTACATTCGTATCACATTTCAGGTTTCAGTCAATTCACATGTCACATAAATCAAAATTATCCGTATCCATTTGAAAAATAAAAATATTAAATCATTCCACAAGACCGCCATACCAGCCACCTAACCCGCAAGATCTCTGACAAAAATATGTGGTGATTCTGAAGCCAACGTTTTAATCGATCCAAAACATGCCTTTGATTTTTAGTCTCCATTAAGAAGATTATTGAGGGCTTTTCTTGAGTTAATAAGGCTCAAAGAGTCCAAAATTGTCGGGAGAATACCCAAATACCGACAATTCCAATAGAGTAAACATTATGTGGTCCTCGGTGGCATATTAGGGCCAACCACCAAAGCCCATCCTTTCGTCTGAGTGGATAAATTAATGGGAGTTTCTACAGTTGAGATTCGTCAGCCAAGCCCAACTTGGGAGTCGTCGTTCCTTAGGGTTCTTATCGACTTTCATCTTTCTGAATCTTAGCTTTGCTTGCAGAATGTTTGAGTTTTGGGAATTCTTCCAAACACCGGTTCGGTTTCTCATCACGCAGAAAGAGCTGATTTTCCTCTTGCGTCACTGGAAGGGGCGGGATGCTTTATCTTATCACCAAAAGCAGAATGACCAAGTCTGTTTCCCAATCATGGATAGGTTCTGGGTTCCCACAATGTACAATTTGCATTGTATGAATGTGGGATACAGGTATGACCTTTTCTTCCTCATTTACCACAGCTTCCTTGGAGTGAAAAATCTTCCAAAAGGGGCTCAAATCAGCAATCTCAACTCTCAACCACTGCCGAAAGCAACTTTCGTTTCTCTTCCCTGCTTTAGATTCATCAAAGACAATCTCTTCACCGTATCCCACGTAATGACCTATTTTCCCACGAGTTATAAAAATGTGGAAGCCTTTCAGGCTTTCCTCATGGTGCACTGAAAGGCGTTGATGTTGATACTGGGGATTGACATCGATATATTGGCATTCCTGGAGTTGTTACTTTGTAACCACTCCATCCATTATTACTATGTCTTCATTTGACTGTAGCTTCCCTTATATTCTTTTATACGGCGCTGCGATTTTGTCGCTTGAAATTGTCTTAATCACTCGTTAAGATCTGCCCACAGGAATGGTAGAAAGAAAGCTCTACCAAAGAGAGAGGATCATTACTTTCGTTAATTCATGGCAAGAAATTCAAAAACCAGTAATTGCTACCCGATTGTTGTGGTGACCTAGAAATGATACATTGAAACTTGAAAGTGTCTTATCTTACATGCCCATTTAGTTAAATAATGAATCAAAGAATGATTAGGTACTCATTCTGAGCTTTCTTTGTACATTGAGATGAACTCACAATCATCAAATTTGACAGAACTAGTCCTACAGGCCCCTGGAACCGGGAATGTCTATCCATTCAAGTTGGAGCTCAACCTCACCAGACTCCACATTGCGGAGCCGGAGCACCATGTCCTGCACCACTTTGCCGTCACGCCACACAATACAGCTCTCCTCTGCCAAGCAGTTGTCCCGGCCTGGCTTCACTCTGGTGATCACAGTTCCTCTCGGGACATCATCCAATCTCATTCTCAACGCGTCAAGAAAGGGTGCAATGTGGATCTCAGCGTCCCCCATCTTGTCATCAAGGCTGAATTTGTCCTTGTCGTACACCATCAATTTTATGGGGTGGTTCGGGTCGGCAATTGAGAGAGTCAGCTCCTCATTCCACTCGGGGTTCAGGTTCCTCTTGACCACCCGAGTTTTCAGTTTCTGCAAGAAGCATCAAGAATTTAATTGAGTCAGTTCAGCTGAAAGTAACAAATAGTACTCGAAACAACTTAAATTAAGAGAAGCAGACATTGCAGAGTGGGCAGATTGACATACATGTTTGCCCATACTGATGACAACATAGGGGTCACTGCTTCGGACATCTCGGATCGCAAGGTTAACTCCTCTGCAGACGTGAATTTTCAATAGTCCCAAAAGATGTTCCATTGTTTACGAGACAGATTTGCTCTTGTCCTTAGATAAGAGAGAATGAAACAAATCGCTGAAGTTGGAAGGAGGCAGTGCCGCAGAGGTGAAAACTACGTGCTTCCGATATCTTTTTCCGGATGAGAAAGGATGCAAACTGGGAATTTGCTCGGTTGCCTGATGCCAATGCCCAACGTCCGGTCTGGTCTTTTTATACTGAAAGGTTTGAGGCACGATGAGGATGATTCCCTCGTCAAATGCTTCTGGGTTTGACTTTGAAAACTTGACTCGGCCATGTCATCGATTCAACAATGACAACGCGTACTTTGGACTGCTTCAATTGGTTCCTACAGTGTAAAGTTCGGTCTAAGAGGCAAGAACTCAACAAGTTGTGATGGCAATGGTTCACCAACACGCAAAGGCAGGCGATTATGTGTGGAGTCGTGTCCCGACGCTGACGAGGCGGTCAAAGGTGAGAGTGAGAGGGACGATGGGACCATGTCCATGATCCTTGAGCCAAAAGTTTTCTGCTCCAGGACGGCATTGTCCAAGTCTGCACGTCCCTGAAAGGTCGAACATTCCGGCGACAGCATCTAGACTGATCCCCGGGTAGGAAGGAAGAATTGGCTGCTATCCGATGAGGTAGCAACGCGCACGCACCTGTTGCTGCATTTACCGGCGTGTGGCAGCCGCCTAGGCTTCCTTTGTGTTCATGGCGGTCTGGTTGTCCATGGTGGAAAGTGAAAGGAAGAAGAATAATGGGAAAAAAATTAAAAAGAAATAAAATGTGTAACTCCAGCTGCTGTGGAAAAAGAAGACAACCTAGATGACAGGTTGGACAAAATTTGCAACATTTGGATAGAAAATTAACCTAGGCAGATTTGGATTAGAAGTAAAGGCTTGTTATTTTTTATGAGACAAAAAAATTTGAGGTAGAATTAGGACTGCACCAAAAATTAGAGGTTTTTTAGGTAATTAGCATTCAAGAATGAGAAAAATATCATGTCATATTTCTTGATTCATATGTTTTTTTATCATAAATATTCCTTCATTCGTGGAAATGTTTTTCTTAAGTCATAATATATATATATATATATATATATATATATATATATATATATATGTATGTATGTATGTATGTATGTATGTATGTATGTATGTATATTGTGTCTTATTTTTTCCGACCTCTCCCCATGGTTATAAATATGATAATTAAGTCCTTTTCATTCCTCGTATCTATTTCCATTGCTTTTTATACCAAGCTTTTTTTTGTCGAAACTTTTCGTTCCAAGTTACTAAACACCATATCGAATACAAAAGAGATTAAAATCCCGTTCCTCTCATTTCATTCTCAGTAAACATATCTAGCCTAAGCCTAAACCCTTAACCGGAATAGGTTAAGACGATTAAGTAAGACCATACCTTACTGGGCTCTAATATTTTTTTTTTAAATATACTTGAACCAATATTATAAGATTTTAGAAAAACCATATCCAGACTAACCAATTATATTGAAGCTCAGAGATAATAACCCATTCTTCCATCTCTATTTTTCGTCCACTGTGATACAAGAGTGCTACATTTATTTAGTGGTAAATTACAAGGAAGTGAATGCAACCTTCAAAAATTCAACTTCGAATAGGAGATAGAACCCTGGTTGAGTAATAGATATGACAATACTTACCCTTAAATGGTTAACATCTTGTGTGATTACTTGTATTATTTCTTTCGGGGTCTTAGCCACCGTGAGAAGGGATCGGGTCAGTATGAATGGTATTAGAGCAAGACAACCTTCAATAGATTTGTGATTTGTGGATGGCTAGGCTTAAAAGCCCATCGGCACCCAATAAATATAGGAGTGATTGCTAGAGTAAAACGGCTCAAATAAGGTGTTGCTCCTAGCAGGATTCTGATATAGTGGAGGGGTAAGAAGATATCAGACCACATATCGAATATAGGGAGGAAGGTTAGGTGATACAACGACATTATTCCTTTAAGTGAGGGAGTTTGTGATGGTCCAAAATCCTACACGATCCTCCATTAATGAGAGAGGCCATGTTAAGTGATTTATTAGTGAATATCCATCCCAAATAGTTGTCACTTTGTGTGGTCAGTCAAAGCACTTCTTTTTTATTAGTTATAATCCACGTAGGCCAAATCTCCGGAGAAGCATATTGGAAGCGCCAAAAATTACTTACAACACTCACTTTGATGCGTTACAAGCTCACTTAAGTGCTTGTCAAATTAGAGAAAAAACGATCACTTAAGTGCCTTTAATAATAAATTCCGGTCAAAAAATTATGTGGCTTTTATAATTAAAAATTTAATATGACTTGGCATTTTAAAAGAAAAAAGATCAGTCCATGTGGACTTTCTTGGCTGCTGTCCAACAAAGAAGAAAGAATATATTGGCACTTCTTTTCATCTCTCCTCCGCTACCCTCTAAAAGCTTGCTCTCTGCAACAATGGGGTCGGCCCTCTCCCTCACCTGAATGCCTCCGGTCCCTCTTGCTTGAAAAACCCATCCTCTCTCTCCGAGTTCAGCCTCCGCCCCTCCTCCATCGTTGCCGCTAGTTGTCCCCACCAGATCTGGTCGGACAACATTGACACTGGCGAACCACTCGTCCATGGGAACAAGCTACCCGTATTGTCTCCAGCGTGCTTGGCCGAAGGACACGTTTTAATGTCTTCAATTTTTGCTTTTTAAGAGCTCCCCAGAATACTATTGATGTGCCATGAACTATCCCACTCTACTCTATGTTCTGCGATCCAAGTACTTAAAGAACTCGGATCTGCTTGACACACCATTGCTGGCTCTGATTCCCGGCTTCTTCGTCACTGAGAATCTTCCATGTCGATCTAACCTTCGTTCGCCGCCACCAATAATCGATTCCAGAAGATTGCGAGGCGCGCTCTGTTTTACTCTACTTCGCGACTGAAAGATACGAAGTGATGAAATCGCTCTCGAAATCTAGTCGTTCGCTTTGATTCCCACCAGCAGTGATTGCGGAACTTTCTGTCCTCAATCTCATCATAGATTGCAACTCCATCATCGTCCATAGATCAGGCAATGCCTGACTCCCTGTTTTGTTCTGTTCAGACCATAGTTGACGCTCAGATTTGATCTTCTCTGTTCTCCGAAAGGGGTGGGACGAGCCCTCACAGCAGCGGAGGTCGGGATGATGAGCAGGTGGAGCAGCTTCTACGAGGCTCGCCGGAACATGGCGGATCAAGTTGGGAGGATTCATTCAACGGCCGCTTAGGATTGGAAGTAGGGGATTTCTTTCAATTTGGCTAATTAGGGTTCTTATTTGAGGGAAAATGCAACCAAAGGACGTCCTTTCTTGCTTTAGATGATGAGTAGATTCTTCGGCGAGCCATGTCAGCTTCAAAAATAAATAAATAAATGCCACGTTAAATTTTCGATTTATTATATCGGAGTTGGCACTTACTCAAAATATCGTTTTTCAAAAAGATTGACACTTAAGTAATTCAAAATAAAATTTTGATACTAATGTGAGTGCTGTATATAACTTTTGATATTTTTAGTATACTTACTCGCCAAATATCTAAAAAGACCACATATCTGTCATACATTCCATACAAATCTGGATATGAGCCGATTTGAACAACGCCATCCTTCGAGGATTGAATCGTCAACAACCACGACCTCCATCTGGGGCAACGAGTTCGATTGCGGCGGGAGCTTCGCCACTCAGAGAGACAACTCGGAGATAGTCCCCTCATTGGCCTTGGCACTGGGTAGTGGAGCGGCAAAGGGTCGCCGTTGGCGACGCTGGCAAATGTGCAGCAGTGATGCATATGAGAGGGGCAAATGGAAATTTACTTGAGTAAAAGCAGGATGAGTCTACCCCCTCACGTGACCAAAATCAAGGCAAATTTGCCATGCTCCGATCCAACGATCGAAGCTAACAAGTTTTAGATGGCGCCAATGACAAGGCACAAGATCCTACGGTCGACATTGACAAGCTTAGATCTAATGGTTGACAAGGGTGTCATTTTTCGATGTATAAAGTCACTGGAGGGCAGACTCACGCGGCACATTGACATCCAGATTAGATGTCCATTTTTGTTATGAATGCATTCTGTCATGGTTAGTGTTAAGAAAAAGATATGCCGTCACTGTTTAGACTAGGACAGTCTTCTAGAATTTGTGCAAAGAAAGTTTTTCCAGCACCGAGGAAAAGTCTTTCAACATACTAGTATATTCTCATCATCCCTTTTTCATGGTAAGCAACTATGTCATTCCCAACATTTTATTATGCTGTGATAAGTTGATCCTGTTGACCAAAACAATTTGACCTACATTCATACCGTTGAGGAAACATGCTCTTCTAGAACATCTGCGTCTCAATTGCAACGTGGAGAAAGAACTAATGGAGTTCCTCCCATTTGTAATGTCGAAATCTTTCTTTCATATCCAAACGTGAACTCCATTAGCGTTTCCATCAGTTGAGATTCCTCAACCAAAAGCGCCTTTGGAGTCTTCATTCCATAAGATTCATACGGACTTGATTTTTCGAACCTTAACTTTGCTTGCAGAATGTGTTCAGTTTTGGCGATTCTTCTGAACACTGGTTCAGATTCTCATCACGCAAAAGAACTGGTTTTGTCTCACCCCATGACTAGAAGGAGTGGGTTGCTTTATATTGTTACTGAAAGCCCACTGAGAGCGCACATGATAATAATTTTATTTATGTTTCAAAACTATTTTTCTATTCCAAAATTGTTTCTGGAACAGAAATCCGTTTGATAAAATAATTTCATTTTATATTTCCGGAATAGATTTATATTCTAGAAATAGATTTAAAATAGAAATCGAAGTAAAAACTTTTTAATTTTTTATTTCTGGAATAAAAATTAAAAATTATTTTTCTATTTTTTACTTCTCATCAAAATGAGTCTCTCCATAACCTCTAACCATCCACCACCCTCCGGTCATCGCCACCCCCCACCGTCTTTGCCGTCGCCCACTACCCCGCCACCACCAGGCCCTTTGCCACCGCCGCCTCCTCCCTCCACCGCGCCTTCCCCCCCGCTAGTCGCCCACACCATCGCTACCGCCGCCGCCCCCTCCCCGTCACCGCCGATTGCCAACCACTCATCGCCACCGCCACCGCCCCCTCCTCCCCCATTGGCTGCCCACCATTGTAGCCCCCCGCCACCCTTGCCCCCGCCACCGGTCATCAATTGTCGGCCATCGCCACCCCCTCCTCTCGGGCCGCCGATCGCCGACCGGCCACCACCGGTCACCAATTGTCGGTCGCCACCACTTTGCCCCCTCCTCGCCATTAGTTGCCGGCCGCTACCGCGACGCCCTTCCCCCATTGCCCGCTTCCACTACCCCCCCTCGCCGCCGGCCATCGCCACCACCCTCCCCCACTACCGACCATCGCCACCCCCTTCTCCCACCTTTGATCGCCCACCGCCACAGCCACCGCCTCCCCTCGTTAGCTACCCGCCCACCGCCAATCGCCGGCCACTGTGTCTTCACGCGAACGGGCCGGTAGGTTTCTAGAATCGCCTTCAGATGCTTCCATACAACTCCATTAACCAATGTGCCGCCTGACACTCGACAATCATGTTGAGATGGGTTTGGTAAACCGAATCTTGTACAAAAGAAAATAAATTATAAATTTATTACTTGCTTATTTAGATTAGAAATTGTTTAGTTAGAGGCCAATCATATACGCGGGAGGATTTAAATTTCTTGAGAGAAACATCATCCAAAAAGTCATAAACCTATTAAATTTTTATCAATTCAATCCTAAAGTTTTCAATTTTCCCAATTGAATCCTAAAAAATTTGATATCTTGTCAATTTGGTCCATTTGTTAAATTTTAAGTAGAGATAGCCGACATCGACACTGAGGCTCAGTTTGGTAACACTTATGTTTCTCTATTTTTTTGTTCTTTTATTTCCCGGAATAGAAAAAGAACATAAATGTGTTTGATAATGCCAACTGATTTTTCTATTCCTGGGAATAGAAAGTTGCTCCTAGGAATAGATTTGGAGTAGAAATGAGAATAGGAAAAAATAACTTTTTATTCTTGGGAACAATTTCTAGAAACTATTTCCTGGAGACTACTCACCGCCTATAGCACGCCGCCACCTGCCCATCGCCATCCGCCGCCGCCGCTGGTCGCCCACCGCCCACCGCCTGCTGCCGCCGCCACCCGTTGCTCGCCGCCCGCCGATCGCCGACAGCCACCACCCATTGCCACCTGCCACTACCGGATGCCGATCTCCGCCACCTATCGCCAGCCGCCCCCACCCGCTCGCCACCGGCCGACCGCCCATCGTCGGCCTCTTGTCACCATCCTTCGCCCTGCGGCCGGGGACCGGCGGGGGTCGACGACCATCGACTAGCAGTGGCGGCGACCGGCGGCGGCGACTAGCGGCAAGGTGCGGACGGCAACCGACGACCAGCGGCCACCCCCGATCACCGTTCATACCCCGCCGCCGCCTGTCACCGCCCCCGCCCGCCGGTCTCCGCCGCTGTTGGGGAAGAAAGAAATAAAAAAATTTTGTCGATACCAAACGCATTTCTATTCTTTTTCTATTCCGAGAATAAGAAATTTTTGTAGTTACCCAACGTCCTATTTTACTCAAAAATTGTTCCCAGGAGTATAAATGTTACCAAACGCACCCTAATAGTGCCATATATATCAACACCCGATAGAGCATCTCACGTGAATTAACATGTTTCTAGAAGCACTTTTGAAAGTTCCATACAACACCGTTAATCAATGTGCTGCCTAGGCCAAAAACATTTGATAATCGTGTTTAGGGTTTGTTTACTTAAATAAACTTTTTCAAAATATGATTTTTCAACTTTTTAGATTTGGACGACGGAAACTAAATCGAATTACAATAATTATTTTTCATCAACTAAAAACAATAAATTCAGATTGAGGAAAAACGACTTCCCTTTTTTACAAGAAAGAAAATCAATTTCCTTATATCATCAAGTAAAGGAAATATAACCATTTTTTTCTTGAAAATGATTTTTGGAAGATATTTTTATTTATCACAAAATTTTCAGTTGAAACAAATGTATTCTAAATGGTCATTCGACAAGCTCTACAAAATGAAAATTTCCTGAGCTGCATATACTGAAGGTGAATTAGTTTGTGGCGTGACGCGTTTCATTGGAGATCTGGAAAAAGAAGATTTGAAAGTGTTGGAGCGGTCTCCTCGGTGGGTACAGAATGTTGATAAGTCAAAATCTCCCGTTCGGATCAAGTTGTCAAACTGTGCCTTCGCAGTTAATTACTCTGGTTGGGCTAAGCTGTATTGCAAGTGCAGTTGGCAACCCCTCATTCCTCATAATGCTACTTCTGAAGATTCTTAATGTCATTTGCAAAACCCTGCGTTTAGATTGGTCCCCAATCAGCGGCTGCTGTTCGGTGCTTGGAATGCAACCATTTATTTTTTGTGGAGGGGAAAGGATTTAATACTTCACGACAACTGTTCTCCTCAAGCAAAAGGAGTGCTAGCTTCAGTTCTTTTCTCTATTGGAGACACTTTTTCAGTTTTACTACGTTGTTGGGGGAACATTCTCGTCTGCTTACCTGTCATGCGAGAAGTCGTTGCAATCCATGGAGACTCCGTCTAGATTGGTTTTCTTGTTTTGTTTTGTAGTGGCATGTAAAAATCCAGTATTTTTGTCACCCCATCTCAGCCATTGAATTCTCAATTTCATCCCTCAATGTATCTCCTCTTGCCTCCGCATCCAGTCTCTTTATGAAAAGATTCATCAGCGGGATTTCTTGTTTGCTGTAGTTCCATCTTCAAGGCCTCTATCCTAAGTAGCACCGACACAGACACGCGACGACGATATGACACGATACGACGACACGTTGTCTCTTTAAAAATAAAGAATTCCGACGTGTTGAGGACACATTTATTAAATATAGTTTTTAATATATTCATGATAAATTATCATTTTTATAATTATTTTAATTTAAATTCAAATTCACAAATAAATAAATAATAAAAAAGAGTATAAAACGAATTTACACTAAAACATTAATCCACAATTTGTTAATATCATTCATTGTTTCAATTTAACAAATTTAACTCAACTTCAATAATCCATAAAACTTGAAAAAAAAAAAAAAAAAAAACAAACAATTCACATTCTAGACTCTTGTGTCAAAGCGTGTTTGAAGAAAAGAAGAAAAAATAAACTTGATTGGGTGAATTGTGTGTCACGAAAAATGATAATTAGAAGAAAAAAAGATTAGGGTTTTCATCTTTCCCATATATTATTATTATTATTATTATTATTATTATTATTATTATTATTATTATTATTATTATTATTATTATTATTATTATTATTATTATTTACATTTTGATCTATCATTTATTGAAAATTTTTAAAACTGATCTCTTGCATGTCGAAATCACGTCTCAAAATTCCAACACGTGTTGACCAAGTGTCAAAAAGTGTCTGAGAGTGTCCGACACAACACGAAGGCTCCCGAAGAGTATTGGTACTTCTTAGCCTCTATCTATCTTTTGGCATTTGAAAGCTTTACGTTTGCTCCAATCTATGCCAAAGCCTTAGAAATTCCTTAAACCCTCTTCAATTCTTCCTCCCAAAACCCACCTTTCTTTCACTACTTTCAAGCACTTTCATCATCCAGCCAAAAAGAGCCTTGAATCTGAATTCGCTCTTCCTTTAAGGAAGAGAAGCCCTGAAAAAAGTAAAATATGGATATGGTCAGAAGAAGCCTTTGCATCTTGATAAGATGCCCTGCAATCATAGTACAAAAACTCTATCCAACAGTAAACATTTATTCAGTAGATCTCAAAAAGCAACCATTCTACAAGTTTTAGCTTGTCTGGCTCCTATCTCTCCCGATGACGAGAGTACTTCATTGAAATCCCCCAAATAAATCATGGCAAAGGGTTCACGATCCTTTTGTGCTAGACTTAGGGTGTGTTTGGTTCGGCGTTTAGGCTGTGTTTGAAAGTTGGGGAAATCTTTGAACCATTTGGTTGCTTTGGCTTTCAAATGACCTTCAAAATCGCAAAATCTTTGAAAGCGAAATTATTTTCCCTTCCAAAACTACCCTCACTAGTTCTTCATATTTCCGATTTTGCCCATGAATTTTTTTTCCCTTCCAAAACTACTCTCACTAGTTCTTCATATTTCCAATTTTGCCCTTTTTTTTTTTTTTAATTGAGCGGGCGGCCCTTGCTTGGGTCTCGCGGGTTGCATGACCACCGGCCGTCGTGCGACCCCCTCATGAGACCTAGGCAAGGGCCACCTTCGGCCACGAGACCCCAGCGGCGGAAGGTCGCGGCGCGCAGGTCGGCGACCCTCACCGAGGGTCGGGTGATCGCCGGGGCCCTTGGCGGGGCCGTGCGACCCTCGGAGGTCACCCGACCTTAGGCGACCTCGATGGTAAAGTCTTTCGCCGACCGTAGTCTAGCCATTCGTCGGTCCGATAAAAGGGTTTAGTCCAATTTTCCAAAAAAAAAAGATATATATATACCTATAATACCCCTCAAAGCCCATTACGAAATTTTTTTTTACTAAACGCACATTCAACTCAAAGTCCATTTGCAAAGAAAATTTACCAAACACAATTACATTTAAGTAGGCTTTTGGAACTTTCGGATTTGCGTTGGACCCTCAAAACCCCTGCAAATCTTTGAACCAAACGAGGCCTTAATCCCATGCCTTCATTCTTTCCTGAAAGGCAGCAAGAGCATGCATAAAGATACATTCGTATCACATTTCAGATTTCAGTCAATTCATATGTCACATAAATCAAAATTATCCTTAACCATTTGAAAAATAAAGATATTAAATCATTCCACAAGACGGCCATACCAGTCGCCTAACCCGCAAGATCTTTGACAAAAATATGTGGTGATTCTGAAGCCAGCGTTTTAATCGATCCAAAACATGCCTTTGATTTTTAGTCTCCATTAAGAAGATTATTGAGGGCATTTCTTGAGTTAATAAGGCTTAAAGGGTCTAAATTGTCGGGAGAGTGCCCAAATACCAACAATTCCAATACAATAAACATTATGTGGTGGTCCCTCAGTGGCATATTAGGGCCAACCACCAAAGCCCATCCTTTCATCTGAGTGGATAAATTCATGGGAGTTTCTACGGTTGAGATTCGTCAGCCAAGCCCAACTTGGGAGTCGTCGTTCCTTAAGGTTCGTATCGACTTTCATCTTTCTGAATCTTAGCTTTGCTTGCAGAATGTTTGAGTTTTGGGAATTCTTCCAAACACCGGTTCGGTTTCTCATCACGCAGAACGAGCTGATTTTCCTCTTGCGTCACTGGAAGGGGCGGGATGCTTTATCTTATCACCAAAAGCAGAATGACCAAGTCTGTTTCCCAATCATGGATAGGTTCTGGGTTCCCACATTGTACAATTTGCATTGTATGAATGTGGGATACAGGTATGACCTTTTCTTCCTCATTTACCACAGCTTCCTTGGAGTGAAAAATCTTCCAAAAGGGGCTCAAATCTGCAACCTCAACTCTCAACTCTCAACCACTGCCGAAAGCAACTTTCGTTTCTCTTCCCTGCTTTAGATTCATCAAAGACAATCTCTTCACCGAATCCCACGTAATGACCTATTTTCCCACGAGTTATAAAAATGTAGAAGCCTTTCAGGCTTTCCTCATGGTGCACTGAAAGGCGTTGATGTTGATACTGGGGATTTGACATCGATATATTGGCATTCCAACTCCATCCATTATTACTATGTCTTCATTTGACCGTAGCTTCCCTTATATTCTTTTATACGGCGCTGCGATTTTGTCACTTGAAATTGTCTTAATCACTCGTTAAGATCAGCCCACAGGAATGGTAGAAAGAAAGCTCTACCAAAGAGAGAGGATCATTACTTTCGTTAATTCATGGCAAGAAATTCAAAAACCAGTAATTGCTACCCGATTGTTGTGGTGACCTAGAAATGATACATTGAAACTTGAAAGTGTCTTTTCTTACATGCCCATTTAGTTAAATAAAGAATCAAAGAATGATTAGGTACTCATTCTGAGCTTTCTTTGTACATTGAGATGAACTCGCAATGATCAAATTTGACAGATCTAGTCCTACAGGCCCCTGGAACCGGGAATGTCTATCCATTCAAGTTGGAGCTCAACCTCACCAGACTCCACATTGCGGAGCCGAAGCACCATGTCCTGCACCACTTTGCCGTCATGCCACACAATACAGCTCTCCTCTGCCAAGCAGTTGTCCCGGCCTGGCTTCACTCTGGTGATCACAGTTCCACTCGGGACATCATCCAATCTCATTCTCAACGCGTCAAGAAAGGGTGCAATGTGGATCTCAGCGTCCCCCATCTTGTCATCGAGGCTGAATTTGTCCTTGTCGTACACCATCAATTTTATGGGGTGGTTCGGGTCGGTGATTGAGAGAGTCAGCTCGTCGTTCCACTCTGGGTTCAGGTTCCTCTTGACCACCCGAGTTTTCAGTTTCTGTAAGAAGCATCAAGAATTTAATAGTCAGTTCAGCCGAAAGCAACAAATAGTACTTGAAACAACTTAAATTAAGAGAAGCAGATATTGCAGAGTGGCCAGATTGACGTACATGTTTGCCCATACTGATGACAACATAGGGGTCACTGCTTCGGACATCTCGGATCGCAAGGTTAACTCCTCTGCAGACGTGAATTTTCAATAGTCCCAAAAGATGTTCCATTGTTTACGAGACAGATTTGCTCTTGTCCTTAGATAAGAGAGAATGAAACAAATCGCTGAAGTTGGAAGGAGGCAGTGCCGCAGAGGTGAAAACTACGTGCTTCCGATATCTTTTTCCGGATGAGAAAGGATGCAAACTGGGAATTTGCTCGGTTGCCTGATGCCAATGCCCAACGTCCGGTCTGGTCTTTTTATACTGAAAGGTTTGAGGCACGATGAGAATGATTGCCTCGTCAAATGCTTCTGGGTTTGACTTTGAAAACTTGACTCGGCCATGTCATCGATTCAACAATGACAACGCGTACTTTGGACTGCTTCAATTGGCTCCTACAGTGTAAAGTTCGGTCTAAGAGGCAAGAACTCAACAAGTTGTTATGGCAATGTTTCACCTACACGCAAAGGCAGGCGATTATGTGTGGGGTCGTGTCCCGACGCTGACGAGGCGGTCAAAGGTGAGAGTGAGAGGGACGATGGGACCATGTCCTTGATCCTTGAGCCAAAAGTTTTCTGCTCCAGGACGGCATTGTCCGAGTCTGCGCGTCCCTGAAAGGTCGAACATTCCGGCGACAGCATCTAGACTGATCCCCGGGTTCAAGGAAGGAAGAATTGGCTGCTATCCAATGAGGTAGCAACGCGCCCGCGGCTGTTGCTGCATTTATCGGCGTGTGGTGGCCGCCTAGGCTTCCTCTGTGTTCATGGCGATCTGGTTGTCCATGGTGGAAAGTGAAAGGAAGAAGAATAATGGGAAAAAAAAACAAATAAAATGTGTAACTCCAGCTGACGTGGAAAAAGAAGACAACCTAGATAACAGGTTGGACAAAATTGGCAACATTTGGATAGAAAATTAACTAGGCAGATTTGGATTAGAAGTAAAGGCTTGTTATTTTTTATGAGACAAAAAAATTTGAGGTAGAATTAGGACTGCACCAAAAATTAGCATTCAAGAATGAGAAAAATATAATGTCATATTTCTTGATTCATATGTTTTTTTATCATAAATATTCCTTCATTCGTGGAAATGTTTTTTTCTTAAGTCATATGTATCGCATCTTATTTTTTCCGACCTCTCCCCATGGTTATAAACATGATAATTAAGTCCTTTTCATTTCTCGTATCTATTTCCATTGCTTTTTATACCAAGTTTTTTTTTTTGGTCGAAACTTTTTATTCCAAGTTACTAAACACCATATCGAATACGAAAGAGGTTAAATTCTCGTTCCCCTCATTTCATTCTCGGTAAACATATCTAGCCTAAGCCTAAACCCTTAACCGGAATAGGTTAAGATGATTAAATAAGACCATGCCTTACTGGGCTCTAATATATATACTTCAGCTAATATTATAAGATTTTAGATAAACTATATCCAAACTGGCCAATTATATTAAAGCTCAGAGATAATAACCCATTCTTCCATCTCTATTTTTCGTCCACTATGATACAAGTGCTACATTTATTTAGTGGTAAATTACAAGGGAGTGAATGCAACCTTCAGAAATTCAACTTCGAATAGGAGATAGAGCCCCGGTTGAGTAATAGATATGACAATACTTATCCTTAAATGGTTAACATCTTGTGTGATTACTTGTATTATTTCTTTTGGGGTCTTAGTCACCATGAGAGGGGATCGGATCGGTATGAACAGTATCAAAGCAAGACGACCTTCAATAGATTTGTGATTTGTGGATGGCTAGGCTTATAAGCCCATCGGCACCCAATAAAGATAGGAGTGACTGCTTGAGTAAAATGGCTCAAATAAGGTGTTGCTCCTAGTAGGATTCTAGGACAATGGAGGGGTAGGAAGAGATCAGACCACGTATCAAATATAGGGAGGATGGTTAGGTGATACAACGACATTATTCCTTTAAGTGAGGGAGTTTGTGATAGTCCCAAATCCTACACAATCCTCCATCAATGAGAGAGGCCATGTTAAGTGATTTATTAGTGAATAACTATCCCAAATAGTTGTCGCTTTGTGTGGTCAATCAAAGCACTTCTTTTTTATTGGTTATAATCCACGTAAGCCAAATCCCAGGAGAAGTATATTAGAAATGCCAAAAGTTGCGTACGACGCTCACTTTGATTTTAAAAGTTTTCGTAGAACTGCTTAAGTCCAAAAAAAAAAAAAAAAAAAAAAAAAAAAACCAATCACTTAATTGCCTTTAATAATAAATTCTCACCAAAAAAATTATGTGGCTTTTATAATTAAAAATTTAATATGACTTGGCATTTTAAAAGAAAAAAAATCAGTCCATGTGGACTTTCTTGGCTGCTGTCCAACGAAGAAGAAAGAATACATTGGCACTTCTTTTCGTCTCTCCTCCGCTACCCTCTAAAAGCTTGCTCTCTGCAACAATGGGGTCGGCCCTCTCCCTCACCTGAACGCCTCCGGTCCCTCTTGCTTGAAAAACCCATCTGGTCATCCCCTCTCTCGGAGTTCAACCTCCGCCCCTCCTCCATCGTTGCCGCTAGTTGTCCCCACCAGATCTGATCGAGCAACATTGACACTGGCGAACCACTCGTCCATGGGAACAAGCTACCCATATTGTCTCCAGCGTGCTTGGCCGAGAGGGCATGTTTCAATGTCTTCAATTTTTGCATTTTAAGAGCTCGGCAGAATATTATTCATGTGCCATGAACTATCCTACTCTACTGTGTTCTACGATCCAAGTACTTAAAGAACTCGGATCTGCTTGACTCACCATTGCTGGCTCTGATTCCGGCTTCTTCGTCACTGAGAATCTTTCATGTCGATCTAACCTTTGTTCGCCGCCACCAATAATCGATTCTAGAAGATTGCGAGACGCACTCTGTTTTACTCTACTTCGCGACTGAAAGATACGAAGTGATGAAATTGCTCCCGAAATCTAGTCGTTCGCTTTGATTCCCACCAGCAGTGATTACTGAACTTTCTGTCTACAATCTCATCATAGATTGCAACTCCATCATCGTCCATAGATCAGGCAATGCCTGACTCCCTGTTTTGTTCTGTTCAGACCATAGTTGAAGCTCAGATTTGATCTTCTCTGTTCTCCGAAAGGGGTGGGACGAGTCCTCACAGCAGCGGAGGTCGGGATGATGAGCAGGTGGAGCAGCTTCTATGTGGCTTGCCGGAACACGGCGGATCAAGTTGGGAGGATTCATTCAACGGCCGCTTAGGATTGGAAGTTGGGGATTTCTTTCAATTTGGCTAATTAGGTTTCTTATTTGTGGGAAAATGCAACCAAAGGACGTCGTTTTTTGCTTTAGATGCTGACTAGACTCTCCAACTAGCCATGTCAACTTCAAAAATAGATAAATAAATGTCACGTCAGATTTTCGGTCTAATGTCGTTGTATCACTTAACTTTTTGACATCAACGTGAACGCCGTACGTAACTTTTTACACTTTTAGTGTACTTATCCTCCCAAATCCCTGAAGAGACCACATACCTGCCATACATTCCATACAAATCTAGATATGAGCCAATCTGAACAACGCCATCCTTCGAGGATTGAATCGTCAACAACCACGACCTCCATCTGGGGCAACGAGTTCGATGGCGGCGAGAGCTTCGCCACTCAAAGAGACAACTCGGAGATAGTCCCCTCATTGGCCCTGGCACTGGGTAGTGGAGCGGCAAAGGGTCGCCGTTGACGACGCTGGCAAATGTGCAGTGATGCATATGGGAGGTGCAAATGGAAATTTATTTGAGTAAAAGCAGGATAAGTCTACCCTCTCACGTGACCGAAATCAACGCAAATTTGCCATGCTCCGATCCAACGATCGAAGCTAACAAGTTTTAGATGGGGCCGATGACAAGGCACAAGATCCTACGATCGACATTGACAAGCTTAGATCTAATGGCTCACAAGGGTGTCATTTTTCAATGTATAAAATCACTGGAGGGCAGACTCACGCAGCACATCGACATCCAGATGTCCATTTTTGTCATGAATGCATTCTGTCATGGTTAGTGTTAAGAAAAATATATGCCGTCACTGTTTACTAGGACAGTCTTCTAGAATTTGTGCAAAGAAAGTTTTTCCAGCACCGAGGAAAAGTCTTTCAACATACTAGTACATTCTCATCATCCCTTTTTCATGGTAAGCAACTATGTCATTCCCTACATTTTATTATGCTGTGATAAGTTGATCCTGTTGACCAAAACAATTTGACCTACATTCATACCGTTGAGGAAACATGCTCTTCTAGAACATCTCCGTCTCAATTGCAACGTGGAGAAAGAACTAATGGAGTTTTTCCCATTTTCAATGTCAAAATCTATCTTTCATATTCCAAACGTGTACTCCATTAGCGTTTCCATCAGTTGAGATTCCTCAACCAAGCGCGCCTTTGGAATCTTCATTCCATAAGATTCATATGGACTTGATTTTTCGAACCCTAACTTTGCTTGCGGAATGTTTTCGGTTTTGGTGATTCTTCTGAACACTGGTTCAAATTCTCCTCACGCAAAAGAACTTCTTTTGTGACTCGCTTGACTAGAAGGAGTGGGTTGCTTTATATTGTCACTAAAAGCGCACTGAGGGCGTGCATGATAATTATTCTATTTCTGTTTGAGAACTATTTTTCTATTCTAGACTTGTTTTTATAACAGAAATCCATTTGGTAAAAATAATTTCATTTTTCTATTTCTAGATAGATTTGAATAAAAATCAGAAGTAAATTTTTTTTACTTTTCTATTTCTAGAATAGAAATCAGAAATTGTTTTTCTATTTTTTACATCTCATTCAAAGGAGTCTCTCCATAACCTCTAGCCATCCACCCCCCTTCGGTTGCCGCCACCCCCACCATCGTCGCCGCCACCCGCTCCCCCGCCGACCACCGGTCGCTACCGCCGTCACCTCCTCCCCCACTACCCCTTCCCCGTCGGTCGCCCACCCATCCACCGCTTTGCTACCACCCCCTCCCCGTCATTGCCGATTGCCGGCCACTCATCGCCGCCCCCTCCCCCATTGGCTGCCCACCATTGTAGCCCCCGCCCCGCCGCTGGTCGTCAATTGTTAGCCACCGCCACCCCCTCCCCTCGCCGCCGATCGTTGGTTGCCCACCACTTTGCCACCCCCTCCCCCACCACCGATCAACAATCGTCGGCCGCCACTAGTGCCCCCTCCCCTTGTCGTTAGTTGCCGGCCACCGCCACCGTGCCCTCCCCGACTACCGGCCTCCACAACCCCCTCCCCTCGCCGTTGGCCATCGCCACCAACCTTCCCCCACCGTTGGCCACCGCTACCCCCTTCCCCCACGTCCGATCGCCCGCCGCCGCCTCCCCGTCAACTACCCGCCGATGTTGCCGCCGTCCCCATCCCCACCGCCACGGGTTGCCGGTTGCCATTGCCCCCTCCCCTCGTCACCATCATTAAAGAGAGAGAAATTTTACGTTGTTATCAAACACATTTTTATGCTCAAAAACTCATCCAAAATTAGAAATAGAAATATCGAGGTGCGGACCCCTAGAGTGCTAAAACTTGGTACAATAGGACATTTAAGTGTCAAAAGTTACAAAATGTACACTTAAGTGTCAAAATCAAAGCAAAAAGGATCAGTTAAGTGCCAACGGCAAGAAAATCCGGCCAAAATACTGACATGGCACTTTTCCGGATAGTTGGGGTCAAAACGGCGTCGTTTTGGGTGCTGACATAGCCAAATAAGCCCAAAATGACGTCCTTTTGGCCAAAGTTTAATTTTTAATATAATTATTAATTAAATAATATTAAAAGAGAATTTTTTTATAAAAAAAAAAGGCAACAACGTCCCCCCGCCTGTGGCCACCACCCCATCACCGGTGGGGCAGCGGCGAGGGTCGCCGACGCCTGGGCACGGGTCGACGACCCTCGCTAGACCCCGGGAGAGGGCGATGACCCTCTCCCAGATCTGGGCAAGGGTCGGCCGCCCTTGCCCAGCGCCATTGAGCTTCTTGCGTTGTTAGGCAAGAGTCGCCGGCGCCGAGGAGAGGGCCGACAACCCTCACCCAGGCTGGGGCGAGGGCGACTGACCCCCGCCCAGATCTAGGAGAGGGTCGCCGCCCTCTCCCGGCCCTCGCCCCCGGCCTGGGCGAGGGTCGCCGGCCCTCGCCCAAATCTGGGAGAAGGTTGCCGCCCTCTCCAGGCATCCGGTGAGGGTCGCCAACCCGCGCCTAGGCGTCGGCAACTCTCGCCGTCCGTCACCGCCGCCCCACCGGCGATGGGGCGGTGGCCACAGGCGAGGGACGTTGTTGCCTCTCTTTTTTTTAAAAAAAAAAAATCCAGTATTTCTGTCACCCCATCTCAGCCATTGAATTCTCAATTTCATCCCTCATGTATCTCCTCTTGCCTCCACATAAAGTATCTTTATGAAAAGATTCATTAGCGGGATTTCTTGTTTGCTGTAGTTCTATCTTCAGGGCCTCTATCCTAAGTAGAATCAACACAGACACGCGATACGCATCACGACACGCCGGCATGTTGTCTTTCAAAAAATAAAGAATTCCGACACATTAGGACACGTTTATTGAATATATATTTTAATATATTCATGATAAATTATCAATTTTATAATTATTTTAATCAAATTAATTTGATTCAAATTCACAAATAAATAAATAATAAAAAGAGTATAGAATGATTTTATACTAAAAACATTAATCCACCATTTGTTAATATCATTCATTGTTTCAATTTAACAAATTCAACTCAACTTCAATAATCCATAAAACTTGAAAAAAAAAAAAAAACAAACAATCAACATTCTAACCTCTCGTGTCAAAGCGTGTTGGAAGAAAAGAGGAAGAAATAAATTTGATTGGGTGAATTGTGTGTCACGAAAAGTGAGAATCGAAAAAAAAAAAAAAAAAAAAAAAAAAAAAAAAAGAAGAAGAAGAAGAAGAAGAAGAAGAAGAAGAAGAAGAGAAGATTATAGTTTTCATCTTTCCCATCTATTATTATTATTATTTTTTATTTATATATTTATATTTTGATCTATCATTTATTGAAAACTTTTAAAATTGACCTCTTGTATATCGAAATCACGTCTCAGAATTCCAACACAAGTGTCGGAGAGTGTTGAGAAAAGTTGACCAGGTATCGAATTTTCCAACACATGTTAACCAAGTGTCGAAAAGTGTCCGAGCGTGTCGGACACTCCGACACGACACAAAGGCTCCCAAAGAATGTCGGTGCTTCTTATCCTCTGTCTGTCTTTTGGCATTCGAAAGATTTACGTTTGCTCCAATCTATGCCAAAGCCTTAGAAATTCCTTAAACCCTCTTCAGTTCTTCCTCCCAAAACCCACCTTTCTTTCACTACTTTCAAGCACTTTCATCATCCAGCCAAAAAGAGCCTTGAATTTGAATTCGCTCTTCCTTTTAGGAAGAGAAGCACTGAAAAAAAGTAAAATGGGGATATGGTCAGAAGAAGCCTTTGCATCTTGATAAGATGCTCTGCAATCATGGTACAAAAACTCTATCCAACAGTAAACATTTATTCAGTAGATCTCATAAAGCAACCATTCTACAAGTTTTAGCTTGTCTAGCTCCTATCTCTCCCGATGACGAGAGTACTTGATTGAAATCCCCCAAATAAATCATGGCAAAGGGTTCACAGTCCTTTTGTGCTAGACTTGATCCATGCCTTCATTCTTTCCTGAAAGGCAGCAAGAGCATGCATAAAGGTACATTCGTATCACATTTCAAGTTTCAGTCAATTCACATGTCACATAAATCAAAATTATCCATAACCATTTTAAAAAATGAAGATATTAAATCATTCCACAAGATGGCCATACCAGCCGCCAAACCCACAAGATCTCTAACAAAAATATGTGGTGATTCTGAAGCCAACATTTAAATCGATCCTAAAGATGCCTTTGATTTTTAGTCTCCATTAAGAAGATTATTGAGGGCTTTTCTTGAGTTAATAAGGCTTAAAGGGTCTAAATTGTTGGGGGAGTCCCCAAATACCGACAATTCCAATACAATAAACATTCTGTGGTAACTCAGTAACATATTAAGGCCAACCACCAAAGCCCATCCTTTCACCTGAGTGGATAAATTCATGGGAGTTTCTACAGTTGAGATTCATAGCCAAGCGCAACTTGGGAATCTTCATTCCATAAGGTTCGTATCGACTTACGTCTTTCTGAATCTTAGCTTTGCTTGCAGAATGTTTGAGTTTTGGGTATTCTTCCGAACACCGGTTCGGTTTCTCATCACGCAGAAAGAGCTGATTTTCCTCTTACCTCACTGGAAGGGGCGGGATGCTTTATCTTATCACCAAAAGCAGACTGACGAAGTTTTTCCCAATCATGGATACGTTCTGGGTTCCCACATTGTACAATTTGCATTGTATGAATGTGGGATACAGGTATAACCTTTTCTTCCTCATTTACCACAGCTTCCTTGGAGTGAAAAATCTTCCAAAAGAAGCTCAAATCTGCAATCTCAACTCTCAACCACTGCCGAAAGCAACTTTCGTTTCTTTTCCCTGCTTTAGATTCATCAAAGACAATCTCTTCACCGTATCCCACGTAATGACCTATTTTCCCAGAGTTACAAAAATGTGGAAGCCTTTCAGGCTTTCCTCATGGTCTACTGAAAGGCGTTGACGTTGATACTGGGGATTGACATCGATATATTGGCATTCCTGGAGTTGTTACTTCGTAACCACTCCATCCATTATTACTATGTCTTCATTTGACCGTAGCTTCCCTTATATTCTTTTATACGGCGCTGCGATTTTGTCGCTTGAAATTATCTTAATCACTCGTTAAGATCAGCCCACATGAATGGTAGAAAGAAAGCTCTACCAAAGAGAGGATCATTACTTTCGTTAATTCATGGCAAGAAATTCAAAAACCAGTACTTGCTACCCGATTGTTGTGGTGACCTAGAAATGATACATTGAAACTTGAAAGTGCCTTATCTTACATGCCCATTTAGTTAATCAAAGAATCAAAGAATGATTAGGTACTCATTCCAAGCTTTCTTTGTACATTGAGAGGAACTCGTAATGATCAAATTTGACAGAACTTGTGCTACAGGCCCCTGGAACCAGGAATGTCTAACCATTCAAGTTGGAGCTCAACCTCACCACACTCCACATTGCGGAGCCGGAGCACCATGTCCTGCACCACTTTGCCGTCGAACCACACAATACAGCTCTCCTCTGCCAAGCAGTTGTCCCGGCCTGGCTTCACTCTGGTGATCACAGTTCCACTCGGGACATCATCCAATCTCATTCTCAACGCGTCAAGAAAGGGTGCAATGTGGATCTCAGCTTCCCCCATCTTGTCATCGACGCTGAATTTGTCCTTGTCGTACACCATCAATTTTATGGGGTGGTTCGGGTCGGTGATTGAGAGAGTCAGCTCGTCGTTTCACTCTGGGTTCAGGTTCCTCTTGACCACCCGAGTTTTCAGTTTCTGCAAGAAGCATCAAGAATTTAATAGTCAGTTCAGCCAAAAGCAACAAATAGTACTTGAAACAACTTAAATTAAGAGAAGCAGATATTGCAGAGTGGCCAGATTGACGTACATGTTTGCCCATACTGATGACAACATAGGGGTCACTGCTTCGGACATCTCGGATCGCAAGGTTAACTCCTCTGCAGACGTGAATTTTCAATAGTCCCAAAAGATGTTCCATTGTTTACGAGACAGATTTGCTCTTGTCCTTAGATAAGAGAGAATGAAACAAATCGCTGAAGTTGGAAGGAGGCAGTGCCGCAGAGGTGAAAACTACGTGCTTCCGATAACTTTTTCCGGATGAGAATGGATGCAAACTGGGAATTTGCTCGGTTGCCTGATGCCAATGCCCAACGTCCGGTCTGGTCTTTTTATACTGAAAGGTTCGAGGCACGATGAGAAGGATTGCCTCGTCAAATGATTCTTGGTTTGACTTTGAAAACTTGAGTCGGCCATGTCATCGATTCAACAATGACAACGCGTACTTTGGACTGCTTCAATTGGCTCCTACAGTGTAAAGTTCGGTCTAAGAGGCAAGAACTCAACAAGTTGTGATGGCGATGGTTCGCCTACACGCAAAGGCAGGCGATTATGTGTGGGGTCGTGTCCCGACGCTGACGAGGCGGTCCAAGGTGAGAGTGAGAGGGACGATGGGACCATGTCCATGATCCTTGAGCCAAAAGTCTTCTGCTCCAGGACGGCATTGTCCGAGTCTGCGCGTCCCTGAAAGGTCGAACATTCTGAAGACAGCATCTAGACTGATCCCCAGGTTCGAGGAAGGAAGAATTGGCTGCTATCCGATGAAGTAGCAACGTGCACGCGGCTGTTGCTGCATTTACTGGCGTGTGGCGGCCGCCTAGGCTTCCTCTGTGTTCATGGCGGTCTGGTTGTCCATGGTGGAAAGTGAAATGAAGAAGAATAATGGGAAAAAAATTGGAAAAAGAAATAAAATGTGTAACTCCAGCTGACGTGGAAAAAGAAGACAACCTAGATGACAGGTTGGACAAACTTGGCAACATTTGGATAGAAAATTAACTAGGCAGATTTGGATTAGAAGTAAAGGCTTGTTATTTTTTATGAGACAAAAAAATTTGAGGTAGAATTAGGACTGCACCAAAAATTAGAGGTTTTTTAGGTAATTAGCATTCAAGAATGAGAAAAATATCATGTCATATTTCTTGATTCATATTTTTTTATCATGAATATTCCTTCATTCGTGGAAATGTTTTTTTCTTAAGTCATATGTATCGCATCTTATTTTTTCCGACCTCTCCCATGGTTATAAACATGATAATTAAGTCCTTTTCATTTCTAATATCTATTTCCATTGCTTTTTATACCATTTTTTTTTTTTGGTCGAAACTTTTTATGCCAAGTTACTAAACACCATATCGAATACGAAAGAGGTTAAATTCCCGTTCCTCTCATTTCATTCCTGGTAACCATATCTAGCCTAAGCCTAAACCCTTGACTGGAATAGGTTAAGACGATTAAGTAAGACCATACCTTACTGGGCTCTAATATATATTTTTTAAATATACTTCAACTAATATTATAAGATTTTAGATAAACTATATCCAAACTGGCCAATTATATTAAAGCTCAGAGATAATAACCCATTCTTCCATCTCTATTTTTCGTCCACTATGATGCAAGTGCTACATTTATTTAGTGGTAAATTACAAGGGAGTGAATGCAACCTTCAGAAATTCAACTTCGAATAGGAGATAGAGCCCCGGTTGAGTAATAGATATGACAATACTTACCCTTAAATGGTTAACATCTTGTGTGATTACTTGTATTATTTCTTTTGGGGTCTTAGTCACTGTGAGAGGGGATCGGGTCGGTATGAACAATATCAGAGCAAGACGACCTTCAATAGATTTGTGATTTGTGGATGGCTAGGCTTATAAGCCCATCGGCACCCAATAAAGATAGGAGTGACTGCTTGAGTAAAATGGCTCAAATAAGGTGTTGCTCCTAGTAGGATTCTAGGATAGTGGAGGGGTAGGAAGAGATCAGACCACGTATCAAATATAGGGAGGATGGTTAGGTGATACAACGACATTATTCCTTTAAGTGAGGGAGTTTGTGATTGTCCCAAATCCTACACAATCCTCCGTCAATGAGAGAGGCCATGTTAAGTGATTTATTAGTGAATATCTATCCCAAATAGTTGTCACTTTGTGTGGTCAATCAAAGCACTTCTTTTTTATTGGTTATAATCCACGTAGGCCAAATCCCAGGAGAAGTATATTAGAAGTGCCAAAAGTTGCTTACGATGCTCATTTTGGTTCTAAAAGTTTTCGTCGACTCACTTAAGTGTCAAATCAGAAAAAAAATGATTATTTAAAGGCCTCCGATAATTAATTCCAGCCAAAAAATTATGTGGCTTTTATAATTAAAAATTTAATATGACTGGGCATTTCAAAAGAAAAAAATCAGTCCATGTGGAATTTCTTGGCTGCTGTCCAACGAAGAAGAAAGAACATACTGGCACTTTGAGTAAAAGCAGGATAAGTCTACCCTCTCACGTGACCGAAATCAACGCAAATTTGCCATGCTCCGATCCAACGATCGAAGCTAACAAGTTTTGGATGGGGCCGATGACAAGGCACAAGATCTTACGATCGACATTGACAAGCTTAGATCTAATGGCTCACAAGGGTGTCATTTTTCAATGTATAAAATCACTGGAGAGCAGACTCACGCGGCACATCGACATCCAGATGTCCATTTTTGTTATGAATGCATTCTGTCATGGTTAGTGTTAAGAAAAATATATGCCGTCACTGTTTAGACTAGGACAGTCTTCTAGAATTTGTGCAAAGAAAGTTTTTCCAGCACCGAGGAAAAGTCTTTCAACATACCTTTTTCATGGTAAGCAACTATGTCATTCCCAACATTTTATTATGCTGTGACAAGTTGATCCTGTTGACCAAAACAATTTGACCTACATTCATACCGTTGAGGAAACATGCTCTTCTAGAACATCTCCGTCTCAATTGCAACGTGGAGAAAGAACTAATGGAGTTCCTCCCATTTTCAATGTCGAAATCTATCTTTCATATTCCAAACGTGTACTCCATTAGCGTTTCCATCAGTTGAGATTCCTCAACCAAGCGCGCCTCTGGAGTCTTCATTCCATAAGATTCATATGGACATGATTTTTCGAACCTTAACTTTGCTTGCAGAATGTGTTCGGCTTTGGTGATTCTTCTGAACACTGGTTCAGATCCTCATCACGCAAAAGAACAGGTTTTGTGTCTCGCATGACTAGAAGGAGCGGGTTGCTTTATCTTGTCACCGAAAGCACACTGACCGATCAGGAATTTGTTCTGGGTTCCCATAAGAGACAATTTGCATTGTATGAATGGGGGATGCAGGTATAACCTCTTCTTCCTCATCTACCCCAGCTTCCTTGGAGTGAAACATTTTCCAAAAAGAGCTTGAGTCTGCAATCTCAACCCTCAAGCACCGCGGAATGTGACTTCCATTTTTCTTCCCTGCTTAAGATTCATCAAAGACAATCTCTTTGCGGCATCCCATGTGATGACCTATTTTCTGATATGAGCAGTAGAAATGCAAAAGCCTTTCAGTCTTTCCTCATGATCCTATAAAAGGCATTGATGTTGATACTGGGATTTGACATCAGTCTACTAATAGGATACATCGGCATTCCCGGAGTCGTGACCGCTCCATCCATTCTTGCCATGTCTTCATTTAACCATAGTTTCCCTAATTTTTTACACAGGGCTGCAACTTTATCTTTTGAAATTAGCTTCGTCACTCACTAAGATCAGCCCTCAGGGAGGGTAGAGAGAAAGCTCTCCCAAAGAGAGGATCATTGCTTTCGTTAATTCATCGAAAGAATTAAGAAAAAAAACCAGCAATTGCCATCAAATTGGTGTAGTGGCCTGGAAATGAAATATTAAAACTGGAAAGTGTCATCTTACATGACCAATAAGTTAAATAAAGATTCAAAGAATGATTAGGAACTCATTCAGAGCTTCCTCTGTACATTGAGATGAACTCGCAATGATAAAATTTGACAGAACTAGTACTCCTACAGGCCCCTGGAACCGGGAATGTCTATCCAATCAAGTTGGAGCTCAACCTCGCCTTGCTCTACGTTGCGGAGCCGGAGCACCATGTCCTGCACCACTTTGCCGTCACGCCACACAATACAGCTCTCCTTCGCCAAGCAGTTGTCCTGGCCCGGTTTCACTCTGGTGATCACGGTTCCACTAGGGACATCATCTAATCTCATCCTCAATGCATCAAGAAAGGATGCGATGTGGATCTCAGCATCACCCATCTTGTCATCGAAGCTGAATTTATCCTTGTCGTACACCATCAATTTTATGGAAAGGCTCGGGTCGGCAATCGAGATAGTCAGCTCGTCATTCCACTCTGGGTTCAGGTTCCTCTTGACCACCCGAGTTTTCAGTTTCTGCAAGAAGCATCAGAAATTTAATTGGGTCAGTTCAGCTGAAAGCAACACATAGGACTTTAAACTACTTAAATTAAGAGAAGCTGAAATTGCAGAGCGGACAGATTGACATACATGTTTGCCCATTCTGATGACAACATAAGGATCACTGCTTCGGACATCTCGGATGGCAAGGTTAACTCCTCTGCAGACGTGAATTTTCAGAAGTCCCAAAAGATGTTCCATTGTTTATGAGACAGATTTGCTCTCGTCCTTAGATAAGAGAGAATGAAATAAATCACTGAAGTTGGAAGGAGGCAGTGCCGTGGGGCGAAAACTACGTGCTTCCGATATCTTTTCCCAGATGAGAGAGAATGCAAACTGGGAATTTGCTCGGTTGTCTATTGCCAATGCTCGATGTCTGGTCTGGTCTTTTTATACTGAAAGGTTTGAGGCGCAAAGAGGACGATTGCCTCGTCACATGATCCTGGGTTTGACTCCGAAAATTTGACCGGCCATGTAGTCAATTCAACAATGATTACGCGCAGTTTGAGCTGATTCAGTCGGCTTCTTCGGTCTATTAGGCAAGAACTCAACAAGCTGTGATGATGATGGTTCGCGTACGCGCAAAGGCAGGCGACTACGGGCTATTTATTTGGATTCGGGGCCTAACCGGCTGCTCGGAATGCTAAAACTGATAGTGCGAGGGGTCGTGTCACGATGCTGATGAGACGGTCAAAGGTGAGAGCGAGAGGGAGGACGTGACCATGTCAATGATCCTTGCGCCTAAAGATTTCTGTTCTGGGACGACATTGGACGAGTCTACCCATCCTTGAATGGTTGAACGTTCCGGCGATGGCATCTAGACTGATCTCTGGGATGCTTGGAGAAGGAAAGTTCCTGGCTGCTAATCCGGTACGATTGGCATCCCTCGTGAGCTATACCAGCTCCTTGTCATTAATAAATGGGTCTTATCTATTTGTCGGATTTAGCGGTCCCCAAGTGATGTCCAGATCGGTTTTTTGGCGCACTTAGATGGGTCCACATCCCCGAGCAATCTAAAGGGCATATTTTTCCACATCGGCATAGTGCATTCAAAATTTTACTACTAAAACAGTCAACATAACTAAAATCCAAGACCACAGTAGAAGAATAAACTTAGTTGTCTTGTCCTTTAAGCCATTACTCGTTGGGCACGGAGAGCCAAGGGGACAAAACTCTTTTCCAGAGTAGTAAATTCATCTAGCTTTGTGGACATGGGTTTATGGCTACATGTCTATCTAGCTTTATATAAATTAATGCATTAGAAGTCCTAAAACTTATCACCAAAGTATAATTAAGTCTTAAAACTTGTCAAATTTATGCAATCAAACCCTTTCGTCAAGACTATCATTTTATATTTAAAAAAATGCTAACATGGCATTTTAAAATTAATTTTTCTCTCCTATGTGGCATGTTTTATTATTTTCTTTTTCAAATCTCATTAAATTAAATAAAAAACTAATAAATATAAAATTTTATTTAAAAAAGAAAAGCTGGAAAACAAAAAAAGAGAAGGGCAAGGCCTCGCCAATGAACACTACTGCCGCTACCGCCACCCATTGCCGAAAGGGCTGGCAAAGGTCGCCAACCCTAGGTGAGGGTGGCCGGCCCTAAACGAGGGTACCTAGATCTAGGCGACATTGGCCCTCACTTAGGGCCTACAACCATCGCCCGATATAGGCAAGGCCTTGTCGACTCTAAGAGATGACTGGCAAAGCCAGATCACGGGTGCCCACCCAAATCTAGGCGACACCAGTGGTTGCCTAGGGCCAGCAAGCCATGCCATCCTCGAGCAAGGGTCGACATCACCTAGATTTGGGTATCCTTGCCCAAGGCTAGCGAGGGTCAGCCACCCTCCCCTAGGGTGTCGACCCCTTCAACGATGGATGGCAGAAACAGCGATGGCCACAAGCAAGGCTATGCCGTTCTCTTTTTTTGTTTTTCAGTTTTGCTTTTTTAAATAAAATTTTAGCTTTATTAGTTTTTAATTTAACTTAAATAAGATTTGAAGAAGAAAATAATAATAAAATGCCATGTCGGAGAGAAATATTTATTTTTAAATACCACATTAGTATTTTCCGTTAGACAAATTGATAGTAATAACAGAAGGACTTGATTGCACTAATTTGACAAGTTTTAAGACTTCACTTTTTACAAGTTTTTAGGATTCAATTGCACTCTCACACTAAATTTTAGGACTTCTTATGAATTTGTTCCTATAAATTAATATGGACCTCCAGCATCTTAATGAGCTACATAGGACCTTCAGCCTATGGTCAACGCCAAATAACCATGGTTGAATCAAACATTCCGTTGCGAATCTAGAGCCTTTATGATTAGTAAGACATCTTTCACCGCCCTTTCATGACATATATATAAATATGTTATGGGTGGGAGGGAGGGAGGAGGGAGAGGAAGAGAAATTTAGTCAAATCGAATACAGATTCTAATCTTAGATGATCTAGGTCTCATTTGGTCAGTCAGAATGAAACAATTTGAATTACATCTTGTTTGTTCTAAAATAGTTGAAGGAATAGGAATAAATCAAACCACACATCAAATTGGGAGAATATGGTTGGGCGGCACTTCTTTAAGTGGGAGAGCTTCTACAAATTCGTAATTCGATATGGAATGAGAGAGGTCTTGTTAAATGATATATAAGTGAATATCTTTCTTAAATAGATTTTTTTGTGTGATATGCCAGAGTATCCTTTTAGGTAGTTACAATTCACATGGGCCAAACCCCCAAAAAGACAGTCATATTTGATATATGTTCCATACAATTTCAGATTTGAGCAGATTTCAACGGCGCTATCCATCAACGATTGAGTCGTCAACCGCGACAAGCTCCTTGAAGGGCAACAGGTTCGCCGGTCACGAGAGCTTCGCCACTCGAAGAGAGAGCACTACAAAATAGACCTCTCATTGGATAGTGGAAAGGCAAAGGTTGCCTTTGAGTCGTTGACGACGGTGGCAAACACGAGGCAATCATGTGGTTGGTTGGGGAGATGGAAATAAATTTGAGTAAACACGGGGCGAGTCTACCCTCAAGTGGGCAAAATCAAGGTAAATTTGTTGTGCTTCTATTTAACGATCGATGCTAACAAGTTTCCGATCAGATCACTGATAAGATATGAGATCCAAAGATCGATATTGACAAGCTTAGATCTAGAGGCTGACAAAAATGTCGGTAACTTTCCTATTCGTAAAGTCACAGGATGGTAGACAAGCCCAGCAAATCGACATCCGGATTAGATGTCGAGATGTGCTGTGAATAATATTTGCTGTTCCAGTTTGAGACTGAAGACTAGGAAAGTCCTAAGCCTTCTAGAATTGGCATAAGAAAGTTCTTCCAGCAACAAGAAAAAGTATATTTAACCATAACACTATTATATTCTGTCGTCATCATCCGTTTTCTTGGTAAGCGACTCTGTCATCATTCCCGACATATAATCATGTTGTGGTAAGTTGATTTTGTTGAACAAAAAAATTTGACCTACATTCATGCCGTTAAGGAAAGAATGTTTTCTAGAACGTCTCCGCCTCAATTGCACCGAGATGAAAGAACTAACGGAGTCCTTCCACTTGTAGAATTAAAATGTATATTTTACACTTCATTCTTGTTATTATGAATGACGTGGACTACGCAGATACATCGGAAAAATTATCAGAAAACGCTTAAATTTATTGCGCATATATCAATTTGATCATAAATATTTCAATTTAACCAATTGTCCTAAACCTTTTAATATTTTACCAATATAGTAAACTTTTTAATTATGTCAATTTAATCATGAACTCGATTGTCATTTAAGCCACAAATTGTTGGGTGCAAAGATTCAAGGGGACCAAATTGCTTTTGAGCATAGTAAATTTATCTAGCTTTGTGGACACGGGTTTATGATTCATGTATATCTTATCTTTTTTTTTGTCCAATCATATCATAAATCTATTTTACAAGTCATTGTGTGTGCTATGTGCCATGCACAGGTTGCAAAACTGCTCCTTCACATGTGCCAAGAAGGTGGGAATCAAACTTCCAACCTCCTCCTTCCCAAGTAGGAAGAGTGGCCATTGAGGCGACATCCAGTAATTGATTACATATATATAGTTTACTACAAAGTGTTATGAACCTCTAGCATCTTGATCGAGCTACATGGATAGGATTGTAAAGCCTAGGATTTCCCGACTATGGACAAGCCAAATAATCATAGTCGAAAAATCCTATGTTTAATGTGAAAGATGTTTAGGGTTACTAACATTCTGTTGCGGATCTAGAGCCCTTATGTTTAGTAACCCTAAACATCTTTCACAGCCCTTTCAAATGAGCAAATGAGAGAGAATTTTAGTTAAATCGAACTATGCATTCTAATCTTGGATGATCTAGGTCTTGTTTGGTTAGTCAAAATGAAATTTGAATTACATCCTGTTCATTCTAGAATAGCTCAGGATTAGGAATATATCGAACCACACATCAAAGAGGGAGAATATTGTTGGGAGACACAAGGAGGTTAATTCTTTAGGTGTGAGTGTTTATACTAATTCATAATTCTATATCGAATGAGATAGGTCTTATTAAATGGTTATGAGTGATATCTATCCCAAATAAATGTCATTTTGTGTGGTTAGTGAGAGTAATTTTTTAGGGTAGTTACAATTCACAGGCATCAGACCTCTAAAAGACATCATATTTGACATATGTCATGTACAAATCTAGATCTGAGCAGATCTCAACAGCGCCATCCATCAACAATTGAGCCATCAACTGCGATAAGCTCCGTCAAGCACAACGAGTTCGACAGTCACGAGAGCTTTGCCGCTTGAAGAGAGATAAGTCAAGATAGACCTCTCATTGGATAATGGAGCAACAAAGGTCGCCTTTGAGTCGTTGACGACGGTGGCAAACATGCAGGAGTGATGCAGTTGGTGGGGAGAGATGGAAATATATTTGAGTAAACGCAGGGTGAGTCTACCCTCACATGAGCAAAATTGATGCAAGAGCATCCAACCTAACTCTATCGACCAACTCAACATCATCGATTCTCACCCAAGCCACAATTGAATTTGATCATAATGTGATTTGATAGGTCTAGAAATGAAATTATCAAAGGAGAAAACCATTGATCATAAAATTGATTATGGAGTTGTTGATTCATTATATTATATGCCGGATTCAAAGCCGAGCAACAAACTATTAATGGGAGCACGTTCTGGGTAATCTTCATGGATATTTGATGAGCTTTCTAGGTGATTATCTTCTGGTCAAGGTGGGAGCACAAATTTTGGAAGGCTGAAGAATCAAGAGTTCAAGTTTCCTTAATCATTTAATGCGTCTCTCAATTCCTAGGAGTCTTTAATATTATGTAAGTTTCAAGAGTCAAATTTATAAGTCCTTAGGTCTTTAATTCCTTTCTAGTTCCCATATCTTTAATGTTTCAATAGTTCCCTAGATGTCATCTCCCCTATAAATAAAGGAAGACTCTCCATTGTAATGCAAACTAGACATTGATGAATGAAAATATATAAGATTTCTTCTGTGTGAGTAAATATCTTCGAAGAGTGGATAACTCATATTTCGGTCTCTTTATCATTGGATGGTGAAGTACTCATCAGTGGTGAGCCAAGAAGTACTTTATTCTCAGCTAGTGGATTTTCCTTTAGGTCCTGGTGTTGAGCTTCTTCTATCCTGAAATCCTTCCTTTAAGCTTTGGTGGTGAACTTCATCTATCACGATCTTCTTCCTTAGTTGGTAGAACATCCTAAATACTTTAGTGGTGATCGTATTCTATCATATACTTTTATTTACCCATCGACAACCATCCCTATACACCATTCAACTATAAAATCCCCCTTTCCTGGAATCACTCGCCCACACATGCATAAAAAATCAAGGCAAATTTGTTGTGCTCCGCTTTAACAATAGATGCTGACAAGTTTTCAATCAGATCATTAACAAGACTCGAGATCTAAAAATCGACATTGACAAGCTTGGATCTAAAGGTTGACAAAGTGTTGGTAACTTTCCAGCAGATCAACATCCGGACTAAATGTCCAGATGTGTTGTGAATATTATTTTCTGTTACAGTTTGAGACTAGGAAAGTCTTAGGCCTTCTAGAATTGGCATAAGAAAGTCCTTCCAGCACCAAGAAAATGTATATTCAACCATAACACTATGATATCGTCGTCTCATTCCTTTTCTTGGTAAGCGATCATGTCATTCCAGACATATCATCATGCTGCGATAAGTTGATCTTGTTGGACGAAACAATTTGACCTCGATTCATGCCGTCAAGGGAACACGGTTTTCTAGAACGTCGCCGCCTCAATGGCACCAAGAGGAAAGAAAGCTCCTTCCACTCGCAGATTTAAAATGTATTTGTCATACCCAATTCTTGTTATTCATGTATGACGTGGACTACGTAGATAGATTGGGAAAATTATCAGAAAAATCCTAAACTTATTAATTTGTGCCAATTTAATTCTAAACATTTCAATTTGGACAATTTAGTACTAAACATTTTGACAATTTGCCACCAATTTAATCCTGAATTTTTTAATTATACTTATTCAATCCTAAATCTTTTGACAATTTGTCAATTTAATCTTTCAAGGCAATTTTAACCAAAAACCACTGACATGTGGTTCAGTTAGAGTCGGTTGTTTTAAGTAGCTTATTGGTGTTGATGTGAACAATTTTTATACTTTTTTTTATTTTTTTATTCTTTTCTTTTCTTTTTTCTTTCGACCCTAGGATGGCAAGGGTGTCACAGCCCTTGCCTATTGGTCGGCGAGAACTAACACCCTCGCTTGTGGCTAGCGACCTCACCGACCTCAAGTTTGAAGAAAAATAAAAAAATCATAAAAATTAAACAAAATAAGAAAATTTTGTCCACGTCATCGCTGCCCGCACCGTGTATAATGGCTATTACTGACTAGATTGCCACATTGGTGATTACTGACCAAAATTAGTTTGAATGACTAAATTGGCAACTTGTCAAAAGTTTATGACCAAATTGATAAATTGTTAAATGATTAATCCTATTCCCAATTCCTAAAAGTGGAGTTGGTATTTGGACAATCCGGTTCTCAGTTCCAAGGAGGAACCAAACCGCCCTTGGAACCATGAACAAGACCACCCAAACTGATTGTTTTTTATTTAATTTTTTTATTTTTAAATGTCTTACGCATGTGTCACGGCTTGAAGATCGATCGGCCCGTGACACATGCCTCCTCTACTATTTTGGTCTTTCACTTTCGCCCCATGACACTCACACCTACTCTCCTTTATCGGTCTTTCCCTTTCTCTAGGTCTCCTTCACCTCTAATGGAGTTCAAGGCATTCTCTCTTTCGAACTCAACTGGTTCCACTAGGTCGCCTAGGAAACAAACTAGACTGGGAACGCCTCTACTAAATTGGTACATTTGAAGGATATACGACTATATTTGGCAAATTGTCAAAGTATTTAGGATTAAATTAGTTAAGTTGAAAAGTTTATGACTCAATTATCACAAATGCAATATATTTAGGATTTTTTTGAAAATTTTCCTAGATATATTAGACATATTTCTCCATCTCTATAAGCTTTCTTTATTCGTCTCTAGAACATTTAAAGACGGACACATTATCTGGCCGCGTTTACCCCCGTCCCCAATACTATTATACTCAGAGGCAAATTGCGACGAATTTGTATTTGTCTCTAATTCTACTTTAAAGTTTGTGGATTGTGTTTCGGAATTATCTCGCGTCTAAAGCAAAGCATGACTCGACACGGTGGATCCATCCTCGAAGGAAACATACGGAGACCCCCGGTTGCATCTCTGCCATTCTCTCTTTGTTTTCAGCGCTCACTTTTCGTTTCCAAGCTGTGACATGCTTCAAATTAACAAGCAAGAGCCCGAACGGTTCAGTTGCTCGCTGAAACGACTCGCTGGAGTCACTGCGAGACCGAGTCAGGAGCACAAGCACGATGCATAGATTAGCTGTGTAAAGCGAGAAAAGAAATCGGCAGATACGATAGTGAATAGGGTACAAAGAAAAATGAAACTTCACTCAATAATCAGAGTACAGTGAGATGCTCCATCATCTGATCATTTAGCAAGAGCGTTTGAACATAGAGCAAGTCCTGGCCACTACTACAAGCCCCTGGAACCAGGAACATCAATCCACTGAAGCTGCAGCTCGACTTCGCCCCGCTCTACGTTCCGGAGCCGGAGGACCATCTCCTGGACCACTTTGCCTTCACTCCACACGATGCAGCTCTCCTCGGCCAAGCAGTTGTCCCGACTGGGCGGCACTCTGGTGATCACGGTCCCGCTCGGGACTCCATCCGTGGGCGCTCTCAGGGCTTCCAGGAACGGCCCGATGTGGAACTCTGCATCTCCCATCTTGTCGTCTAGGCTGAAAGTGTCCTTGTCGTACACCAACACTTTCACGGGGAGGCTTGGGTCGGTGATCGAGAGAGTTAGATCGTCGTTCCACTCCGGGTTAGTGTTCTGCTTGATTACCCTAGTCTTCAGTTTCTGTGAGACACATTGAAACTTTCGATCAGACGAGCCGAAAGCAAAACTGAATCCTACCATATGTTTTATCAGATGACCCAGATCAGCGCAAAGCCCTGGAGCCAATTTTGGTCCCCGGCACCGATTCAATTGACCAGACCTATAGGATACTTGCAGAACCCCATACCATGGACCAACAGTACCAGAAACCATCTAAAATCAACCAAAAAGGCAGGGTATGCTATACATGCCATGTCCCAAGATGCTCAAGTCTTGATCAGAGTGAAAAAAAAACACGAAACAAGGAGATGGGTGTTCCAAGAAACGCATCATGGACCAAAACAAGAAGCAGGAAATGGCGGGACGAGCTGACCTGCTTGCCCAATCTGATGACAACGTAAGGATCGCTGCTTCGGACATCTCGGATCGCGAGATTCACCCCTCTGTGCACATGGATTCTCAAGAGCCCCAGGATATGCTCCATTCGTGAAACTGATGCAGTCTAAGGGAACTGATCGCCGGGCCTCGGTCGAGAGAGGGAGATCGAAATCGAATGGTTTGGGAGCGAAGCCGATGATGAGTCGCGCTTTCTTCTGGTTGTGAGAAAGCAACTGATGTTCGTGAAGAAGATGGACAGTCAAATTTAAAAGAAGGGGCTCACGGGCGGGTCCATACATTAAAGTATGCATCGTGCTTTGACTTTGAATACTATAGCCCCACCATGATCCAACACGATCACGCGCTTCTTCCTTTTTCTTTTTGGACTGCTTCTACGAACCAGTGAGAATGGGGACTTTCCTCCTTTCCTGTGCAAGTCAGTGCCTGGATAACCAGAGCTAGCTTTTCGATCCTTCGTTGGTTAGGTGCTTCTGTCGCGATGTTTGACGAGAAAGTCGCAAAGATAAGAGCTAGAGAGAGGGGGAGAGAGAGAGAGAGAGTAATATTGCCTTGGGGAGGCTTTACTTGCCGTTGACCCTGACCGCAACTCTCAGGTTTGATTTGACTGGTCGGGCGGGACTGTTGGGATCCTTGTTCCATGTAGCAGACACTTTCGCCTGACGGGGGAGAACGACCCAGCTGCTATGACAGAGTCTTGTGTTCGAGAAGGCAAATCAATTGCGGTTTTCACTCTCCTTTTTCTCCAAACGAGGCACATTGACCATTTAGTAAGGAAATAACATTGGAAACTCTTCATTTTTTTTCTTTTTTTAAAACTTTATTTTGTTTTTTTTGTCAATTATAACTTTATTTCGTGAAAGATACTATAACTGTGTTTGGCAGTCAAAGTAAAATTTAGGATATGATAAATACTGATAAAATTCAAGATAGGATAAAATTTATCATGTACTACATTTGGTACATACTTAAGATAAGATAAAGTCGGATACAAAAAATATATATATTCCATATGAAATGATTCCATGGAAGAGACTGGATAAAAGTTCATAAGATTTTTAATATTCATAATAATAAAGTAATTTTCTCAAATAACAAGCTTCTTAAATTAATAAAATTAAAATTATATTTCAATAAATAATATTTGAATTCTAATATAAGAAATTCAAAATAACAAAAAATAACAATATAGTTTTTAATTTAATTTAATTTTTATTTATATATTCGAATTTAAAACTATCTTATAATATAAATTCAATATAAATTATAAATATATTTATATTTATTACATATTTTAGGTATTTCAGGTATATTAGTACCGTTTACTATTTAATAAATTTTAATTAGAGAATGATAAAGGGGAAAAATAAAATAAAAATTATTAAAAAAGAGAGGAAATTTTTTTTTAAAAAAATCAGATAAAAATAAAGTAGTCAAAAGTGTAGGAAGAGATTTTTATCCTCTCCGTTTGTAAACTTTTAGGTTCATTTATAGTGATATGTCGTCTATATCAAATAATGTATATAATATGATGTGTATGATATGAATATATTTGATTTTATTACTACAATTCACCAAATAGTTGATAAAATTTAGCAAAATCCCTGGACTTCATATCTATCCTATCTAATCTTATTCTTGTTAGAAATTTAAAAGACCAAACGTATCATAGTAGTTTAGTACAATTCATACAAACCGACTTGAAGTGGAAACCTTCATTTATTAACAAAATGAAAATCTTCAACAAAACCAAAAACTGTACGTGTCAATGCCTTAACTCCTTTTTTCTTTCATCTGTGTCTTAACCCCTTCTCGTGAACGAACTCTTTTTTATACCGTCATTGTATCAAATTAAAGTGTTGAGTTTATGGCTCGAGTTCTAGTCTAAATCAATGTTGGATCGAAACTAGAAGACCGAGATTAGTCGGAGACGTGTTAGGAGATGTCGTGGGGGAGCTAAAGTTCCGGGCTGCCGGCCAAATGACCCAATAGCTCATTTGCTATTGGGCATTGGCCGAACAGTTGTAACAGCAATGCATCAGTCGGAACCGTGAGAATTAAATGCTATGCTGTGCTATACTCAACTCGTTGGGGGAGAAAACCTGTGACTTGATTCATAAGTACAACCCATCATCTAGGGGAGCTTAGATTACATGAATCCAGCCAGGTCTTTATAAAATTGTGAGTACCTTTTGTGGAGGCTTGGTTTACATGAATCTGACCAATTAAAATTGCAAAGTACTCAATGGAGAATGCCATTTGTGAGCCGGCCCTGTGCTAATACAGCCATCACTCCGGCCTCCGAAGCTAGAGCTAGCTTCACAACAACGACATGGAAGGATGGAGCTAGTCGTCGACATCATCATGTCGCAACTGTTGTCGTGATTATGCCATGTTGAATTTCAATTTAATTTGAATAAGTCATCTCTATTTTTCAGATTTTTTTATGATCATAACAATACGAATCAACTCAACGTTTTCAGCACGTGTGACGTTGATTGTACCATAGAACAAAATCAAAAATTAAAAAAGAAGATTCCAATTTATTTGGATTTGTGCGTGAAAATTAGAATCTCGAGCAATATGGAAACAAATGGAAATAAATTGTTAATTCCTCGCGGGCATTAGCTTATTCAGTATTCTAGCTGGCACTCGAAAAGAATTTTATTCCGAGGCGGCCTCCGAGGTGAGGGAAAACATCTAGACGACGGACACGGTCATCAAGAACTCAAAAAGTGATAATTTGGAGCATCCAATCAAAGTGATCCACGTGGAATTGTGACGACATAATTTCGACTCATGCGGTGGATAATCATTGCTGGTGATTGACTCGACAATCGAACATGGAAGAAATTGCATTTTGGTGGATGTCAGTTCTCAGAACGGAGGATGATGCACCTGTCAAATTGACAATGACACCAAAAAGATCTATAGCCTCGATCTACATTATCTTTTCACTGGCAAGATCCAATTTTGGTCATTAATGGCCCGGCTTGCTTTTTTCTTTCTCTTGACATTTATAATATTCGGCTTTTTTCCTAAAATATCTCCAATTTTAGGTCCGATCCTCGTTCGGCCCCAAACTTTATTTGTCACAAAAGAAAATCACAAAATACTATGACCTCAAATATGTTTGGCGTTCAACAATTACTACTAATTTCTTCAAAATTATCAATATCATAACCAATTATAAGTTTATTATTAGAACTTGCATTTTCACCAACGCTCTCACATTCGTATGGAATAAGAGCAGTCTCCTAATGTTAATAATTTTGAAGAAAGCATTGATGATTTTGGACAAAGAGTAGATTTGAGACTATAGTGAACGGTTGTACTTTTTTTTAGAGAAAAAAAAGTTCGAGATAAAATTAAAATTAAACTTAAAGTTAAGGATTTCTTAGAGAATTAGAATTGACTACTATATCATTTTTATAAAGTTTTTGTTAAGTGAATTTACCGTGTATTAGCTTGATTGAAATTGCTAAGCTCGAAGGAGAGATCGCAAACACACTCACGTAGTATCCTTGTCAATTGCTCCTTCCTTATAGGTGCAAAAGTTGGTTAAATAAATACAATTAAAGATTTAGGATTGGTGCAGTTGGTTCTAGTTACGGAGGATTTCGCACTCAATAATTGAAGATCACCCATATCAAATGCTATCAATTGCATGTAACCTGCTTTGGGTCTTGTTTTTTTTTTTTTTTTTTTTTTGGTCGTAAATATTGCGTTGCCATTTACTAAAGAGAGCGATTACACTCGTGATCATAGTCCAAACATAGAATAAGCGAAAGAGGACGTGGGGGCATCGAAATCCAATTAAATGGAAGGGACCCAGAACGGTGGAATTTAGCGAGCCAGTCCGCAGCCCTGGATTGTGAAACAAAAGATAAGGTTTCAATTTGTTTGGGCTCTGTCTTTTCTTTTCTTTTCCAAGGATGTTTAGGTGGATAAGGACAATGAGGTGAAAAGAACAATGCGGTGAAGAGAACAACGGAAGTGAAGAAAGAAAAAGTGAAGAGAAGAAGTTGGGTGGTGTTTAGGATGTGTGGAAGATCAACATCATGAAAGCATCTGGATTTGAATAAATTATTTTGTTTAGGAAGAAAGGAAAAATTGGAAGGAAAGAAAAATATTTGAAGCAATATAATTCCGACCATTAAGCAAATTTTTAAGGTCGTAATTTGGGTAAGAGGCAAGGCAAAAGTTGTCTTTCACCTCACGTATCCACTTCCTCTCTCCAATATGAGGCAGATCATAATTGAATCGGTTCAAGAAAAATCAAATCCTTGCCATCTCTCCGCGTCAACTCTCTAGGAAGACGGATTTTTTTTTTCTTAAATCAATCGAAGTATCGAATTATTATAACATGAAAAAGTGAAGGCAAGTGGATGGAAACCGACAAGAGAAAAGGCCATACATTCTGGAAGCCGCCCCTCCAAGTGGGAGCTCAAAGAATTCCTTTTCCCTTTCGCACCTGTCAAGTCATTTTTTATGAATTATATCTTCCCAGTCTTCCCTGACATTTCATCTTCTTCAGTCAACTTGGGACTGCTTGACCACGGTTACTCTTCCTTAGCCCCCACAAATGCTATGGTTGCTGTTATACCAGCTGTTGCCAATTGACTAGGATTTAATCAAGAGCGGATACTTCTTGTGGTTAGATGGGGGATACATGGAAGCTTTTCTCTCTTTCCAGTCATGTCATGCCGAATGCAATTGTGGCCATGTCGTGTAGTTGTCTCTTTAAATTTAGATTATGCAATTATGAGGTAACTTTATATGTGACTATATTGCTGTGTGATTGGAGATAGGATTGAAGATCTTCGAGATGATTTTGATTGTGATTGATTTAGTCGATCCTTGATTAGTACAGTAACTAGAAAAGTAGTGATTCATGCATACTATTTTCCTTTTTATTCTTTTATTTTTACATTATAAATTGGTCGATGTACTTGTAAACAAATCGGAATACAAGAAAACATTTTTCCCATTTTCTATCTTCCTTTGTAACATGGTATCAAAGCATCGTTCTTGACATAGCTTCTACAAAATTCTCATAATTGCCTTCATTTTTTTTTCTTGAGTTGTTTTTTTTGCAAACCTTCATTATGCAAAACAAGTTAGCAAATCGATTAGGAATTAAAATTATTTTTTGATACCATGGAAAAGAATGGGAATACTGAAAGCTCATCAAACGAGACACCTAGCTTATCACAAAATCAAACCCCACCAACATCAAATCCAATTGTTCTACTTGGAGAGGAGCAACCTTCTCTTCAACTGCCTTCTGCTTCGGGCTAGTTTCCAAGCCCATCAATTTAGTGGCCTCCATCAGTTCCACCAGTGGGCCGGTATCTCGTCCAAGGCCACTGGGCCATTGGACTGACATAGACATGGGCTCAATACCCATCTAAAGATCAGCCCAACAGAAGAGGGACCAACCCAACTGATGAGTTGGCCCAAATGAATCCAAGTTATAAACTCGGATCCATATCAGGTTAGGGAATGGATCCCTACCCAGTCTACCAACCCAGACTCATGCTATATCCTTTTCCATTCAACGACGGCAATCACCCTGATCTTGGATATCTTCTTTACACTTCGTTGGTGGATAGGTTGGAATTACGCCTAATTAGCCAGCAACTTACCAAACCGAAGAACTACAACTCTTGGGCATAGGACCTTTGGCGAGCACTTATCACCGAAGACAAAGAGGGCTTCATCAACAAAGTTGTTCCCTTCCCAACTGACGAGTGGCTACAGAGGCATTGACGACGGTGTAACCAACCGGTTTGCATATGGACTAACATCATAATAAGAGAGGTTTAGAAACAACATAGAGGGTTCAAGCCGTATTAAGGCTCTTTTGTTTGATTCATTGCATTTGTCATTAAATTTCCAGAGTCCTCATCTCACGGGACTAAGCATTTGATGCATCCATTCATTACTATATGCTTGAATTATGCTTTTGATGATTATCGAGGTTGACATGTCTATTTGATACGTATCCATTTATGTTGCTTATTTTGAAGTGCTTTCCTTGATAATTGTACGCATTAGCTCGCTAGTATAAATCTCAAGTAACATATAGACCACGGAGTAGCCCGCCAAATATATAAATGGTCAATCTCGTTTTTTTTCTTTTGACGGGCTGACTTTGATAGCTACAATGTAATTTGACTCCATGAGAGATTAGAGTCAAAATAGCCTTATCTCGATATAGATATTTTTTTTCAATGACATGAATTGAATAGAATTACAAGGAAAATATTTAGAAAGTTCTGTTCACCATTGAAACTATCTTGCTTCATCACAAAAATAATTTCCGTCACGTGCGGAGTCGAACTCGATACTGCTAAATCCGACTTGCCACGTGGACGGACATCCGCCAAACAGGTGGAATTCGCTCGCAGTTCACCATATCTCTGCCACGTGCAACCATTGTCCGCTGAGAAGCCTCGGTTCGACAGAGAAGAGTTGGAGCTCTCGAAGGCGAATTCTCAGTAAGTGATTTAAGACTTGAAACTCGATTCATCTTAATGCTAGTGCATTCAATTTACGTTTAGTGTGCACTGTTTGTCAGTAGCTTCTCTCTACATTCGCGAGGACCATACGTTTCTTGATTTTCAAGTAGGTAGCATCTTATGTTTGACAAAATGCGTGACTGGTGCCAAAAGGATTTAAGTTTTAGATTGGTTCATGCTTCTTGGGTAGTGGGTAGCTCCGAGTGGAGAAGGAAAGCTGATGGATAATGTGCATGTGATCATTTGTTTTCGATGGTAGAGTGTTGCTGGGTTTTTATCTCCGTGGAAATGATTGTCTCCAGTGAGTAACTGTGGAAGCATTGTAATCAAGCTTTGCGAGATATTATTGCATAGACTCTTGATGTGGTCAAGTAAATGAATCAAAGTGCAAGAAATGCACGGCCCGCGTTACTGGCTTTGAGATCCAATATTTCTTGGAGTGTTACTGACTTGTTCTGACACGATTCTTCTGGGTTCATGGATGATTTAAGTGAAAGTGAAACTCAATGGGAAAACGGAGGTTTAAAGTTCGATATCCTTTCCCATTTTCTTCTTCAGCTACTGAGTGCATTCGAATTTTTGGAAAATAGTTAATTTTCAGCCTACACAAGATGACAACCTACACTCCTGGTGGGCCAACTTTACTAGGATTTGCACTAGATAATTATAAAGTTATTAGGGTCATTGACTCTCGAGGTGTAACGGCTCTCTGGTCTACTATGTTTGGTAAGTCTGATAGATTCGATATTGCATTCTCAAATCTTATCATGTCTTTTTAATGGAACTGGGAGAAATGTCATTGCTCACAGATGAGTTAGGGCATCATGCTTCAAGTGACAAACCACCTCTATCCTTAATGATTCTTCTATATTTGGTGTCCTCAAAAGAAAAGTTGTCGCAAATGCAGCCAGTCACAAAAATCTTCAGAGATTGGTATACATGTATGACTGTTGTTTTGAGAACCATATAAGGTGGTTCTGCATTCTTGTTGCCCGATTGTGAATAATTATAAGTCAGTGGAAATGAGGCCTCATAACTCTCATTTGTGTGGCAGGGGTAGCTGTTCAATGGAGATGAGCATTGCAAGGTATACATGCTGCACATGCAAAAAAAGAATTCGAGGAGTATATCTTATTTAATATTATGCTGGTTCTTCCTGTACTTAAAAGATGTCCATGATGGGACTAAACTCTCAGATAAGGTCCTAATTGTTTAGAAATTATGGTGCATTTTTTGTGGTTTTAAAATGCGACAAAAAATTGATTACACTACATAGGGACAGGATGGCATTAGATAATCCATGTGAACACTTCACTAAAAGCAAGGCTGCTAGGGTTAATTTCCTTTAGGTGATGCCATATTGTCTGGTTCATCAAAAAAGTGAAAAAAGATATTTTAGTAACAAGGTTTGGTTGTCATTGCTCAGTATGACACCAATAATATGTTTCTGTAAATAGGGTGATGTGAATATTGGTTTGTTCGGTGAATTCATAGCAAAATCTTTACTATCTTCTGCTTTTTGGAGAAAAACAGATGTTGTCTTGACAAGCAAGTGTTCCAGCTTTCATCAAAAGCAAGAACGTCTGATTGGGAGTCTACTAAGAGAACTCCACATACCATGACCTCTATTTCTCAAATGGTCAATCAGAGTACATCATATAGTCCTGAATCTTCTCTTAAGATGTGCCATAAGCACCTTAAGCAGTGGAGGACCTTTTCAACTCCTGTTAGCATAGAGGAATCATTTCCATTTCAGCCAGGTGATAATTTGGCTGATGAAGAGGATTCTCCTGAAGACTCCCCAGAGAACCTTCTTTCCAAACCATTGAATAGTGAAGAGGTGAACTTCCACTCTTTTGATTGTGATCCTAGTTAACTTTGTTTTCTCTTTACTACCATTTCATTCTCGAGCAAAGTATGGATTTGAATATGGAGTATTGATTTAGGGCGTGTCTAGATAGGCTTTTACTTTTTGCTTTTTGCTTAATCCAAATCTTTCAACAAACGCACTTTGACTTTCTTTTAGCCCGTAACACCTGGAACTTGCACAAGATACTAATTTCAACACATAGATTCACATATAACTATGTATATTTTGATAGGAAGCAAAAAGAAGTGCTGCCTCTTGCTTTTGCGGAAGCACAACCAAACATGCCCTTAACTTGTGTAGCTCAATTGTTGCTTAGCTGTTGTTTTTGGAGGGGGAGGGGGGATTGCGCAAGGGGAGATACACCCATGTACTTCTAATTGGAGTTTTGGGGTTTTGTCATTTCATCTTCATGTTTAACTAATCCAAATACAATTGATTTCTGCCTATTTAACTTAGTTTTTGCCTTGACAGTTTCCTGTTAATGAAGCTTAGGATTATGTCTCATTTGTTTTAACATTGTTGAACAGTTAAAAGCACTGCTTGCTGACACAGAAAGAGCAAGACTCATCAGAAAACTTAGTGAGGCCAATCAACAAAACCGCTTCCTCAAACGGCAGGTTTACATCTTATACCCTGACACGTCTATTCAAGCATAATAAATCATGATTGAATTCTCTTACATGTGTTCATATGATTCCATAGGTTAATGATTATGCATTACACATCCTTTATAATTCCTCTTACTGTGTGGGATTTTGTACCATGTAAAGGTATTTGTTGGTCTCTTTATCGCTTGATTGTCATATAATATGCTAGATACATTCATCTAGATTTAATAAGCACAATGAAAAAATCTGGCTACAGTCCAAGAACACTTGAACTTTATACTACATTTGGATTTGTTATCTCTCTCACAAACTTTTATCAATTCAGGGACTAAGTTAAAAAAAAAAATTCTATTAATGCAATGTAGTGAGTTCCTGCTGTGATTTAAGCATACACATGCAATATTTGACAGTTTTCTTATAAGAGCACTTTAAGTAACTCATACCGTGGTATACAGACAGTGGGAAATATTAATGCTTCCAGTAATTGTAGAAGACTGCAGAAGCACTAAAAATTAGAGTGTGGATCATCTATAAGTGGAGTTGCTTTGTTCTGGTAATTTATTATACCCCCTTCTAGAGACTTCTTGGGAAGATAAAAGTATTTTAGGTTGGAGTATATTGAAAAGTGAACAATGAAATGTTACTTTTTCTTTATAAGTATTGTGAGCTTCTTCTGCAAGGAAAGGAAATGTGTTGAACCTGGCTGATAGACTCATCCAAAGATCTCAGCATTTTGATTCTCCACCTTCTTGACGTTTGGGTTGAACAAAAAAATTGACAACTTAGAAAGCAAACTTATGGAGAAAGGCTAAAGAAACTAGCTGATAGATGCATTGGACGACTTGACACATTTCTGGATGGCAGTAAACCCTACCCTGGAGACTTTTGCTGGTCAACTATTTTGCAAAATGTGAGACCATTGGCTAGCCTAAAACTTGAATGATGTTTATGAGTTTCTGCCTCAAATGGTGATTGGAATATAACAAGAAACATTAAATCTATTAAAAACGCTCTGTGACTGATGGTTCTGAATCTACACTATGGAAGTAGCGATGCTTTAATTTTTGCTTTGTATCGGTGAAATAGTCATTTGATAAGTTTATCATATGTCATCAAGAAGTCACCTTATGAATGGAACTTCCATGACAGGATCGACTTTTGCCTTTACTGACCTATTGCTCTTATGCATGTCTTGTAATTGTGATTGCTTGTATTGCTAGCGTTTACAGTGACCTTTTGTTTTGGTATCTCTTTCCTATTTATTCAGAGAGAATTTCTATGGAACTTCCAACTTATAATGATTTTCATTTGCAGGAAAAGCTTCTATTAAGTAACCGTTGTGTGTGGTTTTCAAGGAATCTGATTTCTGATGATCATTTTCATTAGAATAGCCTTGTTACTTACATTCTCTATCTTCAATGTGTCAGCTGCATGTGAAGGAAGATGCATTAATTACCTTCAAAAATGAACTTGCAGTTATGGAACTTGAAGTACAGGTTTGTCTTAGAAAATAACTTTGTCCAGTAATTCCTTATCTAGTCTTTCATGAGAGAGATATTTATGGGCATAGGAAGCAGATTGCCTACAGGTGGGGCAAGTTAATATCCGGGGATTGGATGGTAAGGCAAGTTAATATATAGGGTTTATATACAATGGCATCCCCTTAGTTTTAGGTAAATTGTGTTTACAACCCATACATTCTGGAAAATGTTAATTTTAGCTGCGTTATCTTAAAAATAACCGAGAGTTTGAGACTTCATATTAGAAGTATTAGGATCCAAAAAATATTACAAATGGAGAGTGCCTTAGAATTACCTAAAATATATTGGTGCCAGCTATCCTATGTTGTGCAAGGACTAATAAAAAATGAATGCTTTCAGTTAATTGAAAATAAGTTGGGTGGGTTATGATGTGAGTTTTTTTTCAATGATATGCTAAATAGCTTCATTAATTTAGCATGTGTTTGCAAGAGCAGCTACTGTTGAATGATTTCTTTGTATTCAAGAACAACTAGGTTGACACAGCTGAGACGTCATTTCAGTGTTCGATGAACAGGGTCACTCTAGAAAACAAACTGCATAAAGAGAAACAATCTAGATTGATTTCTAAATTTTGCATTAACTTCTGTTTTGGAAGGAAGAGAGGTTCAATAACTCATAATTAAGCTCTTGCGAATGTCATGTACTGGGTTTGTCCTACTCATTATTCTCTATATCAGTTGAAATTCGACCTTAATTCTAGTTAGTTGGTGCCACAAAGTAGTTTTAACATATCTTTTTATCCTAAATCCAGCACCTGTAGAAGTGCTAGTTTGATCAAGAAAACTAATGTTAGTTTTAAAGAACTTACTTTTGGCCAACAACAGCCTTATCACATTTTTAATCTAGGACATTATGTCAAAAATGCTAGAAAATAAAATTTAACAAGGAAACAATTCTGTTTAAATTCAGTGGTAAGGCTGCATACATCAAATTCCTCCCCTGATCCCCGTAATGCGGGGAGCCTTGTGCATTGGATTCCCTTTTCTGTTTGTATTTCCTAGAGTCAGTCAGTATTGTGCTGTATAATATTTGTGAACTGATACGGTTGTTGCCCGTTAACAGGCTTTGGTTACAGTAGCAGAAGAAATTGCTAAATCAGAAATTCCGGTGGGGACAAGGAAGATTAATGGGAAGTACATCCAGTCTCACCTTCTTTCACGGTTAGAAGGTACTGTTAGTATATGACTTTTGGACTAAGATGGATAGATTGCATCCATGTCATTGATTTTTGCATTAAGTTGGATGGGATACATCAATATCATATTTATCTCTCGGCCTTGGTCCTGTATGATGATCTCCAACTATCAAAATGACAAATTTCTTTATGTTGTTTCCATTCAACTAAGTTATAGATTCATCCATGTTATATATTTTATATCCTGAGAGTTAAAGTACATATGATTATTCCAAAGATATTCAGTTTAAAATTAAAGTTGATGGTCTAATTTTATTAGGTTCTTCAAGGGGAGGCAGATCCATAACTTGGTCAAAATATTGTTGTGGCTTCTTTGATCTGATTGCCTGCTTTGTAGAAACTCTTTTGCTGATTTGTAAGCTACCTAGGTGTTTACTGAGCGACTAACAGGTTAAGTTTCAGCAACTTTATGATTTTCTCTCTTGTTTTTTTTCTCCCTTGAAGCAATTCATGAAAAGCTGAAAGAAAAGATGAAGGATGTTGATGCTGCACGGTCCAAAGAAGTCCCTCTGTTTTGGTATGGCATGGCTGAGGTATGCCCACTCATTTTCTAGTCATCCCTCAATGGGTGTATCTTTTAGGATCTCTTTGAAGTAAGGATAAGGATCCAATGGATATGCTGAGCGTTTTTTACTACCCTACCCAATAAAACTAGAATTTCAGACTAGTGAGATTGGATCAAAAGGTTAGCCCATTCATAATGGAGAAGTATACGTATATGGTTTGTGTACGACTGATGAGCATTGCAACAGACACAAGCCTACAATTGTTCAGAAGTTGTTGATCCTGTTTAATTAATTCTTATTGTGGAATGAGGTAGGTATGTGGTTACAGTTCAAGCTGAATATTTTGGTCATTTCAATTTACATAAGTAAAAATAACCCACCCTCCCCAACCTTATATAAGTAAATGAATAAAAACATTAAAAAGACAAAAACCGAAAGACAAAATAAAAGGGTTTCACAAAGACAATATTATTATGTGCCAGAGTGTGCAAGTTATGGGCACATTTGATGGTTGGAGTCAAGGAGAGCATTTGTCTCCAGAATACACGGGTTCCTTCACAAAGTTCTCAACAACCTTGATGCTTCGACCTGGAAGGTATCCCATACCCTGTCTTTTGCTTTATTTTTATGTTATCGGTTACTCTTCCTAACAGTTCATCTCAAATTCCATGATAAAGGTATGAGATCAAGTTCCTGGTGGATGGGGAATGGCACATATCTCCAGAATTTCCGACTGTCGGTGAGGGGCTAACCAAAAATAACTTGCTAATAGTTGAATAGCTTGGAAAATGCATCTTCAGGCTTCTTGAAACATGGGACAGACTTGCAAAATAGCCTTTGCAGTGTGAAATGGGAACTGGAGCTGCAGCTCCTGACAAATGGAAAGAGGAAAAGAGAGGAACCATACCGTGTCTATAATTAGTTTCAATGCACGTTGTTTTCTATAGTATCGTGCCTTTCATTTGTCTATAATGGACACAGCATTTTCTGACTTCTTGTGGACCTCGTTGTGTATAAGTCTCTTTTCTGATGTATACTGGTGCCCTTGTCTGCACCTTCAATATTCTTAACCTTTTCATCTTGAATATAATCTTGGGGATAAAAAGCGAGTGAGAGAGAGAGAGAGAGTTCCTCTGCAATGAAATGAAAAATCCTTCTAAATACTACCCCTATTTCTGTGAAAATTATTGTTTTATGCATGTAACATAGGATTCATATCGGAGGCTGCACGTCAACATCGATCCATGCTTTTGTGTCATCGTCAAGTCGCTTGGATTGTACACATGTTTTCGGCATTTTGGTAGTTGAGTGACTCGGTATTAGTCGTGCCTCGTAGCAATTTTCAGTAAAAAAACTCCATTTCCAGGCGATGCTCGCTTGGACACGAAAGGTGTGATCGGACCGTCCTTTTTTTTCTATTCCCATGTGGGCGATAAAATCAGTTCCATTCGTCTGCTACATGAGCTAACAAGCAAGAATTGCACGTTTCCTTCTCCGAATCTGTTACTGGGGAAGAGAGCTAAAGGTGGTGACCCTGGCGTGGGGAGGTAGAATGCATAAGTCAAGGGGCTGCCGGCTCTTGCTTCGCTTGATCCAAGACTATTGTATATTTCGATGCATTCTGATCGACCAACTCCAATGTTAATGAAACCAACTAATTAATAATCCTTCACATGATTGGTGGTGACGAAAGGTCAACCCTTCTGAATTAATCCGGATCACAAGCGAGAGAGACGACTCTACATTAGGGTTGACCAGGTTGGGAACCCTTCCTGGAACCGAGAATCGCCCATAAAGACCGGTTTTGAAAAATTGATGCTAGGAACCGACCATTGATTTCATAAACCCTCTTGAGAACTAGATCACTTGTTTCCGGATGGGTCTATGGAACCAGTCAAAATGTCCCCACTTCAGAAGAAGCATCAGACTTGAGCAAGCGACAAGGTCAGAGGCCAAAGGTGATTGAAAGCGAGAGTTAGAGAGAGCGACAAGGCCAGAGCTGATCTAAAATGAGAGTGAGAGAGGGATCAACAGGGCCAAAGGCCACCGAGAGTGAGAGTGAGAGAAGTAGGCAAGGCCACAAAATAAGCGAGGCAAGAGGTGGAGAGAGGCGAAGAGAAAACTAAGGTTTTGATTTGAAAGGTCAAAATAAAAAAATAAAAAAAAATTATATGTATATATCGATCCGGTTTGAGTGGGCAGTTCCACACCTAAAACCGGAAACCAAACTAATACTTCGTTCCAATAACTTGGAAGCAGGAAGCAAAGTCCTTCTTGAGAACCATTGGTTTTGGGCTGATCCGGTCCAGTTCCAGCCAATTCTCGGTTCCTTTACAAACCCTTGCTCCACGCCATTTCTCAATGACGTTAGAAGTAGGTATTAGCCAAGAATATTCTTTCGACGGCCAGGAAGACGATATTAAATGGGAGGTGTCAGATGATATCCATATTTCGTTGCGAGAACGTTCTTTTCCTTCATTTGAAGAAAAGGGGAGTTTATGGAAGACGACGTCACCCAGTGTACGACTTGTTGGCACTGTATTGCAAGTTCCATTCACATGTCCTGGGAAGTACCAATGGAGCCTCCTCAATATCGACCCACACCACCCAATCATCCTCCCTCTAAGCATGCAAAATAAAAGCAGCTTTTGTTGAGCCTTTAAAATATGAAATAGGTGACAGATGACAGGGGAATTGTTAACTTGACGGGCTGCAACCAACCCCCAGGATCAGACACATGTGGCCCATTCCTATGTGCCAAGTAAACTTCCACTTCTATATTATATGTCAAATGCAGCTTCAGTCAATCTCTCCTCTCTCTTTGAATCTAATATATAAGTTTGGGTGAATTGGGTATCGTTGTTCGTGCGAATACTTCTCTTTAAGAGAGAGGCCCCTAGAGCATAGCATTCATTTCACCTTTTTTTCCCTGTGAAAGAAGAGACTTGGCCATACGCATTCGCAAGATCTTGAATGGTGGGAACCATCGATACCTTCATGCCCTTTTCCTGTTCTATTCCATTCCTCCCGCACATACTCTCCTCCTCCTCTCCTTCCACCTTTGGCTCCCGCAAACAAGCCTGGTACTATCGCTGCCTCGGCCTCGACCCATCCATGTGAACTTCCTGAGTTTTCTCCCCCAACTGGCGGAGGAAGTTTAAGTCTGTGTTGTTTTCTTCAGTTATTGCATAATCTTGTGAGACATCCATGGATAAAAGGCAGGAAAAGATGAAGAGGAATTTGTCTGAGAAGTCACAGCTGATGCAAAGGCATAAGAAGAAGAATAGTAACGATGCTCAGAGCACGAATAAGAACAGGTTTCTGGTTACTGTCAATGTTCTTGGAAGTGCAGGACCAATAAGGTTTGTGGTGAAGGAGGATGATTTGGTCTCAGCTGTGATTCAGACTGCCTTGAAGACTTATGCCCGTGAAGGCCGTCTTCCAGTTCTTGGCACCGACATCAACAAGTTCATTCTCCATAGTACTGCAGATTCAGCCGGTAATAAATTTATTTATCTAGCAGATTCAGATGACAGATTTTGCAGTCCTGATTAATGCCACTATTTGCAATTTTATCCAGAATATGGAGTACTTTCTTCGATTTTCATTGTTTAGAAATATAGGAGAATATGTGTGAAGGTTTGATTCGGTTCTCTCAGCCTCTGATCTCATGAATAGAAACTCTAGACTAACCTCGATCTTAGAGGCAATCTAATTTATCTGTGTATCGGTCTTTGCTTTTTCTATCAGCATGTTGTGCTTCAATTGGCATGTATTCGCGTTCATGGTGGTGTCCTTGGCTGATAAGACATCCAGATCCAGCATCAAAACAAAGATCTGATGAGTCTTTCTGTTTCTTGAGACATAATTGTGAATCTCAACTAATTCTTTCGATTTTTCAATTGTCAGCCCTGAACCCATCAGAAGCCATAGGATCTCAGGGAGGAAGGAATTTCGTGCTGTGCAAGAAGCAGATCCAGCCACAGATGACAGAAGCCAGATCCGAGATGATATCGCACAAGAGAAGTGGGAGCTGGAAAGCATGGCTCAACAAGAGCTTTAGTTTCAAAATTCCCTCTTATTGAGATGTCTCTATCTTGTATGTCCAATTTCCCTCGCACTGTTGTCTTAAACTTGAATTATTATGTTCCTGTGGTCATCGACAAATAAATCACTAAAGTCCTAATGTCATAGGCGACAGAGGCACATGAACTGTTAGGAAAGCACATCCCAATTTCGAGCTTGTGATTGATATGGACACCATATATGGCATCTATGTTTTCTTTTTCGTCATTCTGTTGTTGACTTGTGTGATAGCTTTTCCAAGTGCAAGTTCACTTTCCAGAGAGATATGATTGAATACATTGGAGTTGGGCAAGAATATGATGAACACAGAGAAATATGTTACCTGGGGAAGGTGGGGGAAACTAAAGAAGTATCCTTTTCTTTGCTTGAAGAATCGGAATATACGACTTTGTCGAAATCATGGCGGCATGCGTGCAATGGCTCTTGGCAAACTAGGGAAGCCCTAGTGCGCGAGAATCTGCTGCATAAAGCGCTCAGGATTACTTATAACAGGCGCTCAGGATTACTTATAACAGGCGATCTCAGTCTAAATAGTTAGAGATGTGGATTGATTGGTCGGGCACTCGAGTCGCGGATGGGTCGTGTGTGAAATGTGGAAGTAGCTTGTCCTTGGCATTGGGAGGGCCAGAAACCAAAGAAATGTGATTAAAGGCCCTCTCTTTTCATCCTTTTCCTCTGCTTTTCCTTAGTTTTCAGGCTTTGAGCTTAGTGATACTTTTCGTAATCTAAGGGAATTTAGTGCAGGGGTATCAAACGTCACTCTCAGTCTTAATGAGCTTCGGAAGATTTGCTGGAACTGAAGGAGGTGAGATGAGAGTACTTAAAATCTGGGTGAATTGTTCAAACACCCCCTTGAACTTGAGTCGGATTTGTGTTTAGATTAGTGATATCGTCTATTAGACCGGAGTCTCTCTCATTTGATTTGAGGCCTATAATAGGTTTTGGTTGCAATATCGAAGTTAAGCAATTGAATCGTTATATCAGTTCATAAGCAATTGAATCGTTATATCAGTTCATTCTTCCTGTTTTCTGAATTTCACCCTTGCCATCTCAATGCCCCAGTTCACAACCATGCATCTGCTTTTGTAAGTTCTCCCTAGCACCTCAATTTTCCCCAAGTGCCATTGCAGGGTCCTCCATAGAGAACCTGACAGCGTATCGCATCCAACCTTGTCGCATCTGCTGCAACACAACCAATCGTGGGTCCTTATCAAAGCTCCTGTGGTCACAAGATACTCTTCACTGCCTGCTTTTCAAACATCGTTTCATAACGTCGAACCATCTATTCCAAGGCTAATCCGAACACTCGCTTTCAAACGATAAAATCGTCTTTTAACATGGCCTACTCGATAGCAAAGTTCAACGGGGGCCAGCTTTTAAACGGTGTTAGTCATCACATATTTGGACAATGCTTAAAAAGTCATTTGGACGATGCTTGCTTTTCAAAGTGTCATTACATACTAACATCTCACGTTTCTCGTCCACCGAAAAAAGCTAAAGTTGACAGGACTGCTTTGGAAGGGGCCGTGGAAAGTCATTATAATTTTCCCATGACAAGCCAACTTCAAAATCATTGGAAGGGGCTTTTGGTGGAATGTCAAAAGTCCATGGGCTATTTTCACCAAAATTGAAAGGATAGGAGGTCACCAAATAAAATACTATAGTAGAAATAATGACACAAATGATTCTTAAACTTTGGTACAATATATAATGTGATCCCCAAATTTTTAATTTGCTCAATATAATTATTGAACTGTAACTCAATATGTAATATGATCTTTAAAATTTTAATTTATTCATTATGATTTCTAAACTTTTGATACATGTTCAATTTAGTCTATGAACCATATAAAAATATTCAATATTGTCCTTCCTTTAGTTCAAGTTCAAGGACAACATTAAACTTTTTATATAATCTAGAAAATAAATTGAACATGTATAAAAAATTCGAAGATTACATTAAATAAATTAAAAGTTCATGACTTGATTAAAGTTTAAAGATCATATTAAATAAATTAAAAATATAGATATAATATTACAAATTGAATTAAAATTCAAAAATCATTTGTAACATCCTGAAATCGACTCAATTTAACCTCGATTTTTAATCCGATTTTGGGAACCGACTTCCGGTGATATCATGACTAAATACTTGGATGTCGCCTCATTTATTTTGGGATTTTCCATTGGACACGGAAGCGTCGGAAAAAGGAAAAATTGGACCGGGTTTCGGGCCCGCGGGTGGGCCGGCCCAAGCTGGCGGCCCAATGGGCCTTGCACCCATTCGGCCCGGCCCAAGAGGGCCCGGCGCCCAAGTTCCTCCATTTCCGGCCCACATGGGCTTCTCTCTTTTGGCCTTTTGCTTTTGTGTGAAGTGGGTATTGTTTTTTTGTTTATTGCTTGTTTTTATTAGTCCTTCAAGCAAGTGGCAAGCCCACTTGCCTTGGCTTCTCCTTCAAGTTTTCAGCCCCTTCTCTCTCCTCTTTCTCCCCCAAAATTCGTGCACCAGCCCAGCTGTAACATCCTGAAAATCGACTCGATTTAGCCTCGATTTTTAATCCGATTTTGGGAACCGACTTCTCAGTGATATCATGACTAAATACTTGGACGTCGCCTCATTTATTTTGGGATTTTCCGTTGGACACGGAAGCGTCGGAAAAAGGAAAAATTCGATCGGGTTTCGGGCCCGCGGGTGGGCCGGCCCAAGACCGGCGGCCCAATGGGCCTTGCACCCATTCGGCCCGGCCCCAAGAGAGGCCCAAGAGGGGCCCAAGTTCCTCCATTTCCGGCCCAGAACTACGGGCTTTGGCCTTTTGCTTTTGTGCCCAAGTGGGCTTTGTTTATGCTTGTTTTTGGTTGTTTTTGATTGGTTCTTGAAGCAAGTGGCAAGCCCACTTGCCTTGGCTCTTATCCTTGACCAGCAGCTCCTTCTCTCTCCTCCTTTCTCCCCCAAAATTCGTGCACCAGCCCAGCCCTCCTCTCTCTCCCTTTTTCTCTTCCTTTTCTCTTCCATTTTTGCTGTTTCTTGCTGTCCTTGCTGTTTTCCAGCCCAAAAACAGCCTAGTTGCCATCACCGGAGCCGCCGCAACCGCCCAAAGTGTAGTCCTGGGAGTTAGGAAGCCAACCGCGCATCCCTGGTCACCTTTGGTCGCCGTTAGCCTCCCGTTTCGGCCGTTTCCGCTCAGCTGCACCGGTTCGCGTGAATAGTAACCAGCACTTTGTTTTTGGCCCGTTTCGGCCACCGTTTGTCACTTGTTGTCGTCCCCGAGCTTACCCCTCGTAGCCCTCGTTCCCCTCTACGCGCCGGTGTCGCCGGATTTCCGATCCAAGTAAGTTAACTTCCTAATCCTTGTTTAGGGGTTAATTAGTGTATTTGTGTATTTATGATTAATTAAGGTTGATTGGTTAATTAGGCTGGTTAATTAAGCTGACTAGGGTTAGATTAATTGACCATAGTTAGTAATAAAGTAACCTAGGTTAATTAATTAAAGTAACTAAAGTTAGTTTTAAAGTAACCAAGGTTAGAATTTAACTATGGTTAGGTTAATTTGTTAACCATGGTTAAGTTTAATTATTGTTATTTATTTATTTAATTTCGGACGAATTTACTGTTCACGACATTCTTGTTCCACCATCGTTCACCGATTCGTTCACATTAAGACTTTGTTCATACAGAAATAAATTTTTGTTTCAAATTGATGTATTCTTGGTTGTTATGCTTTATTGAAGTGCCGATTGTTAATTATATGCGTGAATAATGATGAAATGCATGATCGAAGATCGAGTGGAAGTGAAAGTGTTTGATTTATTGAGTTATTCGAGAATTAGGGAATGTACGTGATTGTTGATTGGTTGAATTTGGAATTTTGGAATTGTCGAGTGATACCGCATGACATATTACGTGGGTTATTTGAAATGGCATGTCGCATGAGCATGAGTGCATGAGCGATGTTGCATTCACGACCAAGCAAAAGCAAAGACAAGAATGAACCATTTCATTTCTTGAGGTGTTGCATGGTCGATTAAAGTTGATAGCCCGGTTGAGCCGGATGACCGCCAATCCTTCGGGGTTGTGCCGTGACCATTGGGTCGCCCGACGGTGGTCGATGCGGAGTCGCGGTTGAGGCCGGGCCCATGCTCCTTATGGAATGCCGTCGGTGGGGGAGAGCCCATGACGTCGCCGTGCCTCATGAGGGAGGACGATGCCTGGTTTACGACCAATTGACCGCCAACCATAAGATTGTGCCGTGGCCTAGAGGGTCGTAATAATCGGAGCATGTGTGGGCAATGTGATATGAGAAAGTTTTGTATAATGCTCTGATTATTTGCATGCCTCTTCTTGTTGTTGTGAGGCGATTGACGGTTTCACGCAGCAGTAGCGTGTGCCAAGGCCGGGTAGGGTCGCTTGTGATTGCACCTCGTTTATTAAACCTGTCTTATCTTGCGTCGTCATTCTCTCGAGGTGGTATTGCATTGATTCTTTGTATTAGGTTGTATGTTAAACTCCCGAGGCGAGCGAAGTTCCTAAGGGGCTTAGGACTTTAACTTGCCGAGTTTATCTCAACCCGTCGTGGTTAACCTTTTCAAGCCCTAGATGATGCAAAGATCCGAGGATCGAAGAGAGCGATCCCTCTAAGGCCCGTGAGTAGGCGTTTGTAGCTATTTCTTTTTGACGAGCCTTCCCCCACTTGTACGGGGTTAGGTTAGCTAGGCCGGTCCCTTTTTAGTAGGCCTTAGCTTGTCGCCCGTAGTAAGGCGTGTATGTATTTCTTGGTGTCTTGCTAACCTTCGATATATAAAATACTTTTGTTTGTCTTTCCTTTGCTACCGTTGTTGCTATCCCCGTTGTTTGGTTTGGGAGTTGTTCGTTTCCGCATGTGCTTAATTACAAGATAAAATGAATTGGTCGACGATGCACGGGACGTCGTACAGTTAGACCTCAAGTGAAATGGGGTTGCCGCGAGCTCGAGAGTCGGGGCGTGACACCAGCCACTCTCTCTCTCCCTTTTTCTCTGCCTTTTCTCTTCCATTTTTGGTGTTCCTTGCTGTCTTTATTGTTTTCCAGCCGGAAAACAGCATTGCCGCCGTCACCGGAGCCGCCGCCACCACCCAAAGTGTAGTCCTGGAAGTTAGGAAGCCAGCCGCACACCCCCGGTCACCCCTGGTCGCCCCGGACCGCCCGTTTCGGCCTTTTCCGCACTGCTGGTCAGTTCCGCGTGAACAATAACCAGCAGTATTTTTGGCCCGTTTCGGCCATCGTTTGTCATCTTTTGCCGTCCCCGAGCTTACCCCTCGTAGCCCCCGTTCCTCTCTACGCGCTGGTGTCGCCGGATTTCCAATCCAAGTAAGTTAACTTCCTAATCCTTGTTTAAGGGTTAATCTTGCTTAGGGGTTAATTAGTTTAATTTTTGTGCTTGGTTAATTATGGGTTAGTTTGTTAATGGTGGCTGAGTTAATTAAGCTGACTAGGGTTAGATTAATTGACCATAGTTAGTAATAAAGTAACCTAGGTTAATTAATTAAAGTAACTAATGTTAGTTTCTAAAGTAACTATGGTTAATTATTAATCATGGTTAGGTTAGATTAACTAGGGTTGAGTTAAATTGTTAACCATGGTTAAGTTTATTTATTTTTATTTGTTTATTTAATTTCGGACGAATTTACTGTTCACGGATTGACATTCACGGATTGACATCGTTCACTGACATCGTTCACGGCATTGTTCATACAGAAGTAAATTTTGGTTTCAAACTATTGTGTTCTTGGTTGTTATGTTTTCTTGAAGTGCCGATTGTTAATTATATGCGTGAATAATGATGAAATGCATGATCGAAGACCAAGTAGAAGTGAAAGTGTTTGATTTGTTGAGTTATTCCCGAGAATTAGGGAATGTATGTGATTGTTGATTGGTGGAATTTGAAATTTTGGAATTGTCGAATGAGATCGCATGACATATTGCGTGGGTTATCTGAAATGGCATGTCGCATGAGCATGAGCGATATTGCATTCACGACAGAGCAAAGATAAAAATGGATTGCTTGATGATATGTTGCATGATCACATTAAGAGAGGGAACCCGGCGTTGCCGGAGGACCGCCAATCCTTATGGGGCTGTGCCGTGGCTAGTGGGTCGCCTGACTTCGGTCGGATGCCTGACAGGGAGGGGTTCTTTGTGGAACTGCGGTAGTGGGCGGGTCTCGGGCCTCTGTCAGTTGCGGGGCTACGGTAGTGGGCGGGTCCTATGCTCCTTCGGGAATGCCATCTTGGGAGTGAGCCCTTGACGTCACCATGCCTCGAGGTAAAGATGACGAAGCTGGTTTAGCCAGGAACCGCCAACCATAAGGTTGTGCCGTGGCCTAGGAGGGGGCGTAATAATCGGAGCATGTGTGAGTGTGAGACATGAGAAAGCTGTGTGAGATGCTCTGATTATTCGCATGCTCTTAATGTCGTGATGAGTTAAATGATAATTTCTGCAGGTCACGTGTGCCAAGGCCAGGTAGGATCGCCTGTGATTGTGTCTGCTTATTGAACTATCCTATGCTTTTGTTTCTCTCTACATTATGCTGACTGCTGAATTAGGTTGTATGTTAAACTCCCAAGGCGAGCGAAGTTCCTAACCGGGGCTTAGGACTTTAACTTGCTGAGTTTATCTCAACCCGTCATGGTTAACCATTTCAGGCCCTAGATGATGCAGTACTTGAGGATCGAAGAGAGCGATCCCTCTAAGGCCCGTGAGTAGGCAGCTGTAGCCTATTTCCTTTTTGACGAGCCTTCCCCCACTTGTACAGGGTTAGGTTAGCTAGGCCGGTCCCTTTTTGAGTAGGCCTTAGCTTGTCGCCTGTAGTAAGGCGTGTATGTATTTGCTGGTGTACCGGCTAACCTTCAGATATATAAAATACTGTTTTTCTTTCCTTTGCTGCTGTTGTTGCTATCCCTATTGTTTGGTTTGGGAGTTGTTCGTTTCCGCATGTGCTTAATTACAAGATAAAATGAATTGGTCGACGACAGTACCTGGGACGTCGTACAGTTAGACCTCAAGTGAAATGGGGTTGCCGCGAGCTCGAGAGTCGGGGCGTGACAACCCCGTCGATTTTAGTATCAGAGCCTGGTTGGCTGATGGAGTAATAAGATGCAATGAGTCTTGTGTTGGTGCGTGGGGATAGTTAGTAGGAAAGACAATTTCTTTGATTGCATGTGATTGACTGCAGGATCCTTCATGGTCCTTTATTGTAAGGTTGTCTCATTTTCTAATTCCGTGTGGGGGGAATTGGAACGCAGGTTAGGAGAGTCCTGCAAAATGAGCAATCCAGATCCGAGTACCCCTGGTTTGAGGACCCCTAGTCAGAGGGGTCAAAGGAAGAGGACGGCGCAAGTGCCGACTGGTGCAAGGGAGGTAGTACCGGAAGACCCGAGGATGGATGGGATTATGCATGCCATTGAGACTTTGATAGGTCAGCAGGCTCAGACCCAAGCCGTTGTTGCTGCTGCCGCAGCTACTCCTGCAGCTAGGCCCGGGACTAGTAACCGGCCTATGCATCAATTGGTGGAGCAGTTCATGAAGCTGAAGCCGCCCAAGTTTTCTGGGGCTGGCGACCCTGAGACAGCGACCCTCTGGGTAAGGGAGCTGAAAAAGACTTTCACCTTGCTGCAGTGTTCTGAGGAGGAAAAGGTGATCATGGCGGCTTACCAACTGCAGGATAACGCCGGCACTTGGTGGGAAGCTACAGCCAGGGTATGGGATACCTTCAGAGAGGCTTTTCTGAGCAAGTACTTCTCAGACTACGCGAGGGAGCAGAAACTGGCAGAATTTCAGAGGCTGCGTCAGAGTCAGATGACAGTGGATCAGTACGAGGCCAAGTTTGCAGAGCTGTCAAAGTATGCGCTGCGGATGGTTGAGCATCCTTTGGACAAGGCTAGGAGGTTTCGGGACGGACTGAAAATGGAAATCCGAGACCACTTGGTGTCTGCAAACCTGAAAGAGTATAATGAGCTTTATGAGAGAGCTCAGATGATTGAGAGGCACATCGCAGAGAAGGCAGCCGCTTCTGGATGGCGGTTTGTGCCTAGCAGGGACAACCATCGATTTGGAAAGAAACCGATGGCGGGAGGAAGGTATCCTCTCCCGCCTAATAGAAGGGATGGTGTGGGAAAATCGTCGCCGAGCTTCTTCTGGGGATGTCGGAGGTGTGGAAGAAGGCATGGAAATACCCCGTGTCCCCCAATAAGGGGAGTTTGCTACGGATGTGGTCAGGTGGGCCACCAAGTGAGGGATTGCCCACGCAGGCCCATGATACCATTCACGCCACGACCGCCAGCCGGACCATTGGTGGGAAATGTTCAGCAGGGCAATCAGTACAGACCCCCTGCACAAGGACGGGTGTATGCAGTCACGAGGAAAGAGGCGGAGGACACGCCTGCCGTGATTACAGGTATGATATCTCTACACAACCATACTGCTTATGCGTTGTTTGATCCAGGAGCTTCGCACTCCTTTATTGCTAAACGGTTTGTAGAATTAGTGGGATTAAGACTAGAGCCGTTGGAAACGGTCTTTGTTATTTCTACTCCGTTAGAGGATTCAGTTTTATCTGCAGTAGGATGTGCTAGCTGTAAACTGATTATAGATGGTCGAGAAGGAATAATTGATTTGATTGTTTTAGCGATGTATGACTTTGATGTCATTATCGGTATGGATTGGTTGACCAAGCAAGGAGCTACTATGGATTGTCGGGAGAAGAGAATCCGATTTAATCCGACTGGAGCTAGTAGTTTCCAGTTTGTAGGGAGTCGTGGAGGGTCCTCGATTCCCTTGATTTCTTCTTTGGAAGCAACCAGGTTGTTGGGGTTAGGATGTCGAGGTTATTTGGCGTCTGTGAGTGATACGTTGAAAGAAGGACCGAACTTGGAGGACATCGTGGTAATATGAGATTATCCTGATGTCTTTCCAAAGGAATTGTCAGGATTACCCCCGGCCAGAGAGACAGAGTTCGTAATCGAGTTGGCTCCTGGGACGGAACCAATCTCGAAAGCACCATACAAGATGGCGTTATCAGAGTTGAAAGAATTGAAGGTACATATGCAGGAATTATTGGACAAAGGCTTTATTCGCCCAAGTGCATCACCTTGGGAGCGCCAGTCCTATTTGTCAAGAAAAAGGATGGTTCGTTACGGTTATGTATTGACTATAGACAGCTTAATCAAGTGACGATTAAGAATAAGTACCCACTACCAAGGATTGACGACCTATTTGACCAACTCCAAGGAGCATCGATATTCTCTAAGATAGACTTAAGGACGGGCTATCATCAATTGAGGATCCGAAAGGAGGACATACCGAAGACAGCTTTCCGTACTCGTTATGGTCATTACGAGTTTACGGTAATACCTTTTGGATTAACAAATGCCCCTGCTGCTTTCATGGATTTGATTAACCGGGTGTTTAAGGAGTATTTGGATCGGTTCGTGATCGTGTTTATCGACGACATTTTAGTGTATTCGAAGAGTTCGGAGGAACACGAACAACACTTAAGGACCGTGTTGCAAACCCTAAGAAATCACGAGCTGTATGCGAAATTTAGCAAGTGTGAATTTTGGTTGGCTCGCGTGGCTTTTCTAGGCCATGTGATCTCAGGCGAAGGGATTTCGGTAGACCCGACCAAGATTGAAGCGGTCATAGATTGGCCGAGACCGACTTCAATAACCGAGGTTCGTAGTTTTCTGGGACTAGCTAGTTATTATAGACGATTTGTGGAAAGATTCTCTTCGATAGCTATGCCAATGACGCAGTTGCTGAAAAAGGACAAGAAATACGAGTGGACGGATAAGTGCGAGCGTAGTTTCCAAGAGCTTAAGCATAAGCTGACTACCGCACCAGTTTTGACTATTCCGTCAGGCTCGGGAGGATATGAGATTTTTAGCGACACGTCATACAAGGGACTCGGTTGCGTTCTGATGCAATATGGTAAAGTGATAGCATATGCTTCTAGGCAGTTGAGGCCTCACGAGCTGAATTATCCGACGCACGACTTAGAGTTGGCGGCCATCATATTTGCGTTGAAGATATGGAGACATTATCTCTGTGGAGAGAGATTTCAGATTTTTACGGACCATCAAAGCTTGAAGTATCTGTTCTCCCAAAAGGAACTGAATATGAGACAGCGCAGATGGATGGAACTTCTTAAGGATTATAACTGCGATATTCTGTACCATCCGGGTAAGGCAAACAAAGTGGCAGACGCTTTGAGTCGCAAGTCATCGGTTGCTAGTATGATGGTTCAGGAATGGATTCTGTTGGAGGGAATTCATGATTCAGAATTCAGGCTCGAGGTATGTCATCTTTCCAGTTTAATGGCTACCCTTAAGATCGAACCTGAAATTCAAGCCAAGATTAAGGCAATGCAACCTTTGGACGCTGAGATCCAAAAGATTCTGCAAATGGACGCGACCAAGAGAAAGTCGAATTTTCAAGTATCCGTGGATGGGATCTTGAAATTCCGTGGACGGTTATGTGTACCAAGCGACGCCGAAATTAAGGAGAGGTTGTTATCTGAAGCGCATCGCAACGACTACAGTGTGCATCCCGGCAGTACGAAGATGTATCAGAATCTGCGACAGTATTATTGGTGGAATGGCATGAAGCTAGACATCGCCAAGCACGTGGCGAAGTATTTAACTTGCCAACAAGTGAAAGCGCAACATTGCAAGCCAGGAGGGTTATTGCAACCTCTTGAAATCCCTGAATGGAAATGGGAGCACATCACAATGGACTTCGTGACGGGATTACCAAGAAGTCAACGAGGTAATGATGGGATTTGGGTTATAGTGGACCGATTGACGAAATCAGCTCATTTCATCGCCGTACGCAAGGACTTCACTTTAGAAAAGTATGCAGAATTGTACATGCGACAGATTATTCGTCTGCATGGGGTGCCAGTGACGATTACTTCATATCGAGACCCCAGATTTACGGCTGCATTTTGGAAGAGTCTACAGACTTCAATGGGGACAAAGCTGCAGTTCAGTACGGCCTACCATCCTCAGACAGATGGTCAATCAGAGAGAACGATTCAGACCTTGGAGGATATGCTGAGAGCCTGTGTATTGGATTTCAAAGGAAGTTGGGAGGAACAACTTCATCTCGTGGAGTTCGCATACAATAACAGTTATCAGCAAAGTATCAGAATGGCACCGTTCGAAGCTTTGTATGGCAGACCGTGTAGGACTCCAATTTGTTGGGACGAAGTCGGCAAGCGGAAAATTACAGGATCAGAGTTGGTGCAGCAATCGTTGGACGCCGTTAAGATGATTCGAGAGAGGTTAAAGACGGCTCAGAGCAGACAGAAGAGCTATGGAGACAGACGACGTAGGCCATTGAAATTTCAAGTGGGCGATTATGTGTTCCTTAAAGTATCGCCGATGCGAGGTACATCGCGATTTGGAAAGAAAGGAAAACTGAGCCCAAGATACGTCGGACTGTTCGAGATTCTAGAAAGGATCGGGAATTTAGCCTATCGTCTTGCACTACCGCCTCGACTTGCTCAAGTGCATAACATATTTCACGTGTCGATGTTAAGGAAATACGAGCCGGACCCGACGCACGTGTTGAATTTTGAAGAGATAGAGGTGGACGATAGGGTGTCGTATGTGGAGAGACCGATTCGAATTGAGGACCGGAAAGAACAAGTGTTGAGAAGCAAGACGGTCTCCTTGGTCAAAGTCATCGCGGCAAAGATCATGGTACGGAGGGAGCTACGGGGGAAAGAGAAGAAATCATGAGGCGTCAGTACCCCTATCTTTTTGAGGATTAGCATGTCAGTTCAAATTTCGAGGACGAAATTTCTGTAAGAGGGGAAGAGTTGTAATATCCTGAAAATCGACTCAATTTAACCCCGATTTTTAATCCGATTTTGGGAACCGACTTCTCAGTGATATCATGACTAAATACTTGGACGTCGCCTCATTTATTTTGGGATTTTCCATTGGACACGGAAGCGTCGGAAAAAGGAAAAATTGGACCGGGTTTCGGGCCCACGAGTGGGCCGGCCCAAGACCGGCGGCCAAATGGGCCTTGCACCCATTCAGCCCAGCCTAAGAGGGGCCCAAGCTGGCCCAAGTTCCTCCATTTCCAGCCTATGGGCTTCTCACATTTGGCCTTTTCCTTTTGTGCCCAAGTGGGCATTGTTTTTTGCTTGTTTGTGCTTGTTTTTTATTGGTCATTCAAGGAAGTGGCTTGCCCACTTGCCTTGGCTTCTCCTTCAAGTTTTCAGCCCCTTCTCTCTCCTCTTTCTCCCCCAAAATTCATGCACCAGCCCAGCCACTCTCTCTCTCCCTTTTTCTCTTTCTTTTCTCTTCCATTTTTGGTGTTCCTTGCTGTCTTTACTGTTTTCCAGCCGAAAAACAGCCTTGCCGCCGTCACCGACCCCCTGCCACTGCCCAAAGTGTAGTCCTGAAAGTTAGGAAGCCAGCCGCACACCCCCAGTCACCCCTGGTCGCCCCGGACCTCCCGTTTCGGCCTTTTCCGCACTGTTGGTCAGTTCCACGTGAACAGTAACCAGCAATGTTTTTGGCCCGTTTCGGCCATCGTTTGTCATCCGTTGTCGTCCCCGAGCTTACCCCTCGTTCCCCTCTACGCGCCGGTGTCGCCGGATTTCCGATCCAAGTAAGTTAACTTCCTAATCCTTGTTTAGGGGTTAATCTTGCTTAGGGGTTAATTAGTTTAATTTTTGTGCTTGGTTAATTATGGGTTAGTTTGTTAATGGTGGCTGAGTTAATTAAGCTGACTAGGGTTAGATTAATTGACCAAGTTAGTAATAAAGTAACCTAAGTTAATTAATTAAAGTAACTAAGGTTAGTTTCTAAAGTAACTATGGTTAATTATTAATCATGGTTAGGTTAGATTAACTAGGGTTGAGTTAAATTGTTAACCATGGTTAAGTTTATTTATTTTTATTTGTTTATTTAATTTCGGACAAATTTACTGTTCACAAATTACTGTTCACGGATTACAGTTCACGAATTACTATTCACGAATTACTGTTCATGGATTACTGTTCACGGATTACTGTTCACGGCACTGTTCATACAGAAGTAAATTTTGGTTTCAAATTGTTGTGTTCTTGGTTGTTATGTTTTCTTGAAGTGTCGATTGTTAATTATATGAGTGAATAATGATGAAATGCATGATCGAAGACCGAGTGGAAGTGAAAGTGTTTGATTTGTTGAGTTATTCCCTAGAATTAGGGAATGTACGTGATTGTTGATTGGTGGAATTTGGAATTTTGGAATTGTCGAGTGAGATCGCATGACATATTGCGTGGGTTATCTGAAATGGCATGTCGCATGAGCATGAGCGATATTGCATTCACGACAAAGCAAAGATAAAAATGGATTGCTTGATGATGTGTTGCATGATCACATTAAGAGAGGGAACCCGGCGTTGCCGGAAGACCGCCAATCCTTATGGGGTTGTGCCGTGGCCAGTGGATCGCCTGACTTCGGTCGGATGCCTGACAGGGAGGGGTTCTTTGTGGGACTGTGGTAGTGGGCGGGTCCCGGGTCTCTGTCAGTTGCGGGGCTGCGGTAGTGGGCGGGTCCTATGCTCCTTCGGGAATGCCGTCTTAGGAATGAGCCCTTGACGTCGCCATGCCTCGAGGTAAAGAGGACGAAGCTGGTTTAGCCAGGAACCGCCAACCATAAGGTTGTGCCGTGGCCCAAGAGGGGGCGTAATAATCGGAGCATGTGTGAGTGTGAGACATGAGAAAGCTGTGTGAGATGCTCTGATTATTCGCATGCTCTTAATGTCGAGATGAGTTAAATGACAGTTTCTGCAGGTCACGTGTGCCAAGGCCAGGTAAGATCGCCTGTGATTGTGTCTGCTTATTGAACTGTCCTATGCTTTTGTTTCTCTCTACATTATGCTGACTGCTGAATTAGGTTGTATGTTAAACTCCCGAGGCGAGCGAAGTTCCTAACCGGAGCTTAGGACTTTAACTTGCTAAGTTTATCTCAACCCGTCGTGGTTAACCTTTTCAGGCCCTAGATGATGCAGTACCTGAGGATCAAAGAGAGCGATCCCTCTAAGGCCCGTGAGTAGGCAGCTGTAGCCTATTTCCTTTTTGACGAGCCTTCCCCCACTTGTACAGGGTTAGGTTAGCTAGGCCGGTCCCTTTTTGAGTAAACCTTAGCTTGTCACCTATAGTAAGGCATGTATGTATTTGCTGGTGTGCCGGCTAACCTTCAGATATATAAAATACTGTTTGTCTTTCCTTTGCTGCTGTTGTTGCTATCCCTATTGTTTGGTTTGGGAGTTGTTCGTTTCCGCATGTGCTTAATTACAAAATAAAATGAATTGGTCGACGACAGTACCTGGGACGTCGTACAGTTAGACCTCAAGTGAAATAGAGTTGCCGCGAGTTCGAGAGTCGGGGCGTGACATCATTGGTGTCATTTTCCTACTATGAAAGGTGTTTGGACAATTTGTTGTTTAACTTTTGTGCCACATGTGAATGGTAGGTGTTGAATCAGCAAAATTCGTTAGTCAACGGAAGTTTGACAAAGAGAATTAAATTATCGCTTTGAGAATAGTACAAGGGCTAAGACAAAAATAAAATAAAGTTGAAAATTCAAATGGAGCTCTACTAAAAGTACAACACTTAATAATGTGATTCGCCCTTTATGCCTCTCGTCAGGAATTCTTTTCGTCTCTTTCTCAACTCCAGAGTTCAGCATTCTTTTCCTTTTCTTTTTAAAAGAAAAAGGGCACGAAGGGATGATCGATGTAACCGACCTCCTCTAGGCGTTATCATTCACACTCGCTAGTGAATGCTTAGTTTGAATTATATCTACTCCACACTATTTATGAACTGAAAATCCGAGATTTAAGAGCTCGTCATCATAACCTCATTAAAATGCTAACCGTCAGGAAATATCTTTGTAAGACTCTAAGATATGAAAAATTCGCTCACAATACAAATTGAACTCATGATTTCTTAGAAAATAAGTGACCGTTTACTACTAGATCAACCACTAGGTATACATATTTATGCATGTCTATAGTGATTCAAAATTTAATCGAGTCCAATCTTTAGAAAATATCAAGCATAACCTACAAACAGCATAGGGTAATTAGAAGAGAAAGATCCTTCCCTATTTAAAACCTAAAAAGTAGAATAAAATGAGCTTGAATTTTAATCAAAATCAGATCAGGATAGAAACGAAAACATACACCTCAAGTAATTGGTATAATGGTCAAATAATGGAGATGTGTGTATGTAGATTAGGCGCATGGTACATATTTGGTCCCTTAGAAAACTGAACACAAAAATCATAAGACCACCTAGTTGAGTTAAGCTCAAGCCTTATTTGGTGCACGCGATTAAAAAGATATTTCATAAGCTCAACATCTACATAACTCTTTCTTTACCACACAAGACCTAAAATGGAGTTTCTCAGCACAAGAAAAAAAGGTATAAACGAAAATTTATAAATATGAACGCAAAGACCATAAGACCATCTAGTCGAGCAAAGCTCGTGCCTTATTTGGTCCACGAGATTAGAAAGACATCTACATACCTCCTTCTTTACCACACAATATTTACGTACCTTAGACGACATTTCTTATCACAAGAAAAAAGGTACAAACAAAAATATACATTAATCGTAGAGGTCAGTCGGTTCCAACCTTGTAGGGGTGGCAAATTGTCCCCGTCGAAACCCGCTCCACTTGCCATGGAACGGGGAGTGATGCTGGAACTTCGCTCACGTTCCTATGGAAGCTAGTACAATTGCCTGTTTAAATGTAATAACGATTCCTCCATATGCAATATGCACTTCAAAATATCCACAGCACAGTAGTTCACAAGACTTAAATATCCTCGAGAAGGACAACACATAAGTCCATTCACTATATGAATATAGATGCACCCAAAGACCTGGTAATCCTAATATACAAGCATAGGCAACAAATAACCTTGGCAATAAGAAAACGCGAGATCTACAATTACAAGTGTAATCGGGCCGAATCGAGTCAATATAGTGCCAAACTCAAGTTCGACTCAACTCGTATACTCAATTCTCAAAGCTCAACTCATTCTTGATCCAGTATTTGAGCTTAAGCTTGAGCTTGAGCTTAGCTCAACTGTATATGAGCTTGAGCTCGAGCTCAAGTTCAATTTCAGTAACCTTGAATTCATTCTCTACATTTATTTGTATGAAAAAAAAGTCAAAAACATATGATTCAACGGCCAATTGAATCCTAAACTCTTCAATTTGGCCAATTTAGTCTTAAATCTTTCAAGATTTGCCAATGTAATTCTTCCGGCCAATTTTGATCAAGAAATGACTAACATGGACACAGTTGAAAAATTTATGACTAAACTGGCCATTGTACAATGACTGAACTGGCCATTGTACAATAGGCTTAAAACTTTTGGAATAATTATCATTGAGCATTATTATTTGGAATTTAATGACACGGTGTGTTTTTTTTAACTGTTTTGGAATAGTATAATATAAACTCAATTATGCTTGCGAGCATGTCTAGCTGAGCTCAAACTTTCCTTGACAATACTCGACTAGCTTGAGCTCAAGCTTGACTCGATATTAGGTGGCTTGATCTCAGGTAATCATCAACTTGAGCCCGAGCTATTCATTAGTGAACTTGTTTCAATTTCACCTCTACCAAGGGCGAACACGTAGGCTCAATACATCATGCACAAGAAAAAATACCAAAAAAATCCTAGAATTATTGCATTTGTATCAATTCAGTTACAAACCTTTAATTTTGACTAATTTAATTCTAAACATTTTCCATTTGTGCAAATTCAATTCATCTAATCAATTTTGGCCAGAAATCATTGACATAAATATTGTTATCTTATGTGATATGGTTGGCACTAATATGAACACTTGTAATAATATGTTAATAATTTTTTGAAATTTTTATATATTTTTCTTTGTTTTCTATTCTATTCTTTACTCTCTTTTCTTGGCTAAGGGCCAAGGGCTATCGGCTGACCCTCACCAACCATGGGCAAAGGGCTAGAGAGGGTTGCGAGGCCCTCGCTTAAAGCCCGCCCTTAGCCCAAAAAAAGAGAGTAAAGACCAGAAAATTAACAAAAAATTAAAAAATTATTAGAATATTATATAAAAAATGTCCATATCAGTGCCAGCCATCCTACGCACGACAATTTCTGACCACAATTGGTCGGGTAAACTGAATTGGTACAAATGCAAAAGATTTAAGACTAAATCTATTCAATTAAAAAATATTTTTTTGATAGTTCTAGATACCTTATATATAATACACACCTTAGCTCATCTGTGTCCAGGAGGTGCTGCCATTGCCGTATCGACCGACCGCACGCGCTGCTACTGCCGTCTCAAACAGCAACCCCATCAAGTCTCGTTTACCTTCTTCTTCTTCTTTTTCCAATTTTCTTTTACCGACCTTTCGAAAAATGCTTTATTCATTTTATTTTTTTAAAGATATAAAATCTGTGTAAAATTCTATGTCGGCATTTAATGGCAATTTAGCGTCCACAATAACATTTTTCATTTACCATTTTAAGGGAAGCTAATTCGAACAATAAAATACATAGCTTAGTGACCAAATGGCAAAAAAAGAGTTCAGGATTAGATTGCACAAGTTGAAATAGTTCAGAGGCCATTAGTATTTTTACTCCTTTTATATTTTTTTAACTTCAATCCTTATTTTGAAAAAATTATCTTCCTAAGTAACTCCATTGATTTTACTAAAAAGCAAGTTCAATGCTTTATTTGGTAAAAAAAAGATAAGATTTCTACCTTTATTATCATCAATATTACTTATGGTAATTAAACTAATAAAAAGAACTAATGAAAGTATGTTATATGTACAACTTCACCGAACAATAATTTTTTCAATGTTGCATTAGAAGTATTTTGTAAAACAATGATTACCAAATGGTCGTTTCTTTCATTGGAGGCACTTTAATTCAGGATTCCTAGCCTAAAGGCAAATCTAAAAGTAAAAAGCATTTCCAAACTCACTCTAGACTGTGGTGGTATAGCACATACTCGTCTTAATTCTAAAGCATAGTATGAATCATTTTAAATTTATTATACAGATATCAATTCAATTCAAAAATTTTAATTTTGCTAATTTAGTGATTAACTTTTGCGGGAAATTCAAATGTAATCTTTCAAGCCAACTTTCGTCAGAAATCACTAATGTGACAAAGTGCCACATAAAACGGCCAGAGATATTTGAATAGCCACATCAATGATTCTAGGCAAAATTTTACTAGAATGATTACGCCGAAATTTTACGAAAATATTTAGGACTAAATGAAGAAAATTAAAAGTTTATAATTGAATTGATACCTATATAAGATGTTTAGAATTGATTAAATAATTAGCCAAACATGGAGTATTGATTTAGAGTGTATGTGTTTCGACAGGCTTTTACATTTTGCTTTTTGCTTAATTCAAATCTTGTTACAAACGCATTGTGGCTTTTTTTAGCTTGTAAAACATAAAATTTTCATAATATATAAATATTAACATGTTGATTTACGTATAACTTTTTCATTGTCTTTGAAAGGGGGGGGACACCCATGTTCAAATGAGCATTGTACTTATGTTCTTCTAAATTCCTCTCATTTCTTGGGATTCTTACACTGGATACGGGTATTGCTGGTTTACTGATGTCTTGATCGTCATCTGATATGCTAGATACCTTTGTCAAGATTGGATAAGCACAATGGAAAATCCATGGGAGAATTACCAAAAAAGTCTTAAACTTATTGCAATTATGTCAATTTAGTCATAAAATATTTTTTTCAATTCAGTCCTAAACATTTTATAATTGTATCAATTAAGTCCATCCAACTGGCATTGAAGTGGACGCCAGCACTAGCTATCCGGGCAACACTAACGTGGTAATTTTTAAACAATATTTTATTTTTTCAAAATTTTTATTATTTTTATTATTCTTTTTTCCTTTTCTTTTTCTTTTTCTTTTTTCTCTTCTTCCTCCTTTGGCTTATTTTCCCCGCAGTGGCTAGCGAGGCTCGTCAGCCACTAGGCAAGGGCCACAAAGCCTTCACCAGCTACGGTGAGGATTGTTTCCCTTGCCTGACCTCACCCAAATCTAGACGAGGCTAGCTTCGTCATGGCCTTATCGCAAGCAAAGGTGACATTGCTTGCAACTAGCGAGGCCATGGCGACCTTCACCCAGGTCTTGGCAAAGGCACCTAAGACCTCGTTGAGATCTGGGCAAAGCCACCTCGCTAAAGCCTTGCCAACCACTGTAGGGGAAAAAAAAAAGCCAAAGGAGGAAGAAGAAAAAATAAAAGAAAAGGAAAAGGAAAAAATCTAATTCAAAAATAAATAAAATATTATTAAAAAATTGCCATGTTAGCGTCAACCAAGTAGCGTCCACATCAACACTAGCCGACCAAAATTGGCCAAATGAACTAAATTGGCACAATTGCAAAAGGTTTAAGACTGAATTGACCCCAAAAAAATACGTTTATAACTGAATTGATACAATCACAATAAGTTTAACTTTTTTAAGTAATTTTCCCAAAAATCCGGCTATAGTCCTAGAACACTTCAACTTCCCAATATTGGAATATACTACATTTGGAGTTGTTGTCTCCTCACAAACTTCTGTAAATTAAGGGACTATGTTCTAGAATAATTCCTATTAAAGCAATGTATTGAATTCGTGCTGCGATTTACGCACTCACATGCAATATTTGACAAAATTTTTCTTATAAGGGCACTTCAAGTGACCCATCCCGTGCCATGCAGACATCGGGAATGAGTTATGCATCCAGTAAATGCAGAAGACTGCAGAAGCACCTACAAGTGGAGTTGCTTTGTTCTGGTAATTTATTATACCCCGCATTCAAGAGACATCTTGGGAAGATAAAAGCATATTAGACTGGAGCATATTGAAAGGGTAGCAATAAAATGTTATTTTTTTATTTATAAGTAAAGTACTGTGAGCTTAATTTGCAAGCAAAAGGTAATGCGATGAACTTGGCTGATAGACTTATCCGAAGATTTCGGCATTTAGTTTGTCTACGCCTTGTCGACATTTCAGTTGAACAAATTTTGACAACAGGAAGAAAAGTTGTGGAGAAAAGCTAGGACCAATTGCAAATTTCTGGATCGCTGTAAACCCTGCCTATAGACTTACTTGGTACTCTCTTTTTTTCGATAGGAATAAAACTTTCATTTACTTTAGGGACGAGCCCAGTTACACCTCAAAGGAGCGTCCAAACAAACAAGGTTCTAAAGGGTTTAAGGAGGCCTCAAAGCCCAATTACAAGGTAGGGCGTTACATCTTTGGGCCTTTACCAACCAATCAGCAACTTTGTTCGCCTCTCTATAGCAATGGGCTAAACGTGCTTCTAGGAGTTGGGCCAAGAGAGTTGTGCACTCAGTGACAAGGGGAGCCACTTCCCACGATGTCTGCGCTGAACTTGACAAAAAGCTTGTCAAGTTAAAACTATCAGACTCAAAGTTGTACTTCACTTTCTTAGCTTCAGATCGTGAGAGGATGCACTTGAGGGTTTCCAAACATCCTAGGGTTTATGCCTGCAGAGACATACAATCCACATGAAAATTATGATCTTGGGGTAAGTTTTCAGAGACCATATCTTCCTCTAGAGTGCTTTGGGAACTTGGTAGGACGAAGAGGCTTGGTTTACATTCAATTTTGACTCTGTAGCTCTGAGACGATTATAGCCACTTTTCACCGAATGATTTCCAATTCAATTACCTGTCCATACCAATTTGTCTAATGTATCATCCCCTCTCAAGGGGATAGTTAGAATCTCAGCCACAGTTTGATCATCAAAAAAATAGGCGTAGGGTTTGCTCTTTCCATTTTGAACTCTTTGAATTGATCAACTCTGCAACTGTCTGTGGTTCATTCCAATTTGCTAGTCCCTTAATTATGCCTTGTTTTATCCATTTATCCTCTCTAATTCTGATTTGTTTTCCATTCTCCACTGACCACATCACTTCATTAGATATAGCCTCTCTCCTCATTATTAGGTTCTGCCACCCCAAAATGGTCTTGATCCGTTTCCTGCATGCCATAAATCTATATGCGGGAAATAAATTCCTTTTAATATCTTGCTCTAGAGGGTTGATGAAGATTGTGCAATTCTCCAAGCTTGCTTGCCTAGCATTGCTTTGTTGAATGTGAGTAAATCCTTGAATCTAAGCCATCCATTGTCCTTCCTTTGCTTCAATAGAACCCATTTCCTCCAATGCAATTATGATTTGGACTCGTGATTTTTCCACCAAAAAGCAGCAATTTTTTTCTCTATCACTCTGCATATGGAAACTGGAATTTTGAATATAGACATAGCATCTTGTGGAATCACTTGCACCACTGCCTTGATTAAGATTTCCTTCACTGCTTTTGACATCAGATTCTCTTTCCATCCTTCCATCTTCATATTTACTCTAGCCAATATCCATGCAAACATCTGCTTTTTAGTCTCACCCCAATCTGAAGGGATACCTAGATATTTCCCTGTTTTATCTATTTCAGGACCCCTTAATTCTTGTGCCATATAAGTTTTCAAATTATGCAGGCAGCTAGCACTAAAGTGAATTCCTGATTTATTCAAATTTATGGCTTGACCCGTTGCAAAGCAATACTGATGAAGAATAGCAGCTAAATTTTGGCATTATGTTATCTTCCCATCTAGAAAGAAAATAGAATCATCAGCAAACAGTAATTGGGTTAAAGTTGGACAATGCCTATTCAGTTTAATTCCTCTAATGCTCTCATCTTCAACTGCTTTCCTCATGAGAAAGGATAAAATATTTGCCATCAGAATAAACATATATAGAGAGATAGGATCACCTTGCCTTAATCCTCTCGATGGTCTGTAATAGGAGAAGGGTTCCCCCATTGAATTTTACACTGAAAGATACCGATTTGACACATTGCATGACCGAGGATACCCATTGATTGTTGAAACCCATCTTTAACAAACAAGCTTCCAAGAAATCCCATTCCACTCTGTCATACACCTTCTGCATATCTAGCTTCTATATGGCTTGAAACTTCTTCTTCCTCTTTCTAATTCTTAGCTGATGAACAACTTCTTGAACTACCAGAATATTGTCTTGGATTTGTCTACCACTCACAAAGGCGCTTTGTTCTATGGCAATTAACTCTGGTAACCAAGGTTTTAAGCGGTTTGCCATGACCCTAGAAATGATCTTGTATGCAAAATTGCACAAACTGATAGGTCGAAATTGGTCTAACCTCTCTGGATTTTGGACTTTAGGAATGAGAGAAATACGCGTCTTGTTGAGAGTTGGGTCAAGGATGCTTGTTTTGAAGAAATTTTTACCATGTTGAACACATCCTGTTAGAGAGTGATGCTGATAAAACTACCCATTCAGTCCATCTAGTCCGGTAGCTCTCATAGCCCCCAATTGGAAAATCGCTTCTTTAACTTCCTTCATTGCCACAACTTCTATCAATGTTTGGTTCATTCCTTCCATAACCAAGTTGGGGCATTGGTCTAAGATTGGCTGAAAATCTCTGGACCCCATTGTGGTATATAGAGATTGAAAAAATTTCACAGTTGATTGTTTAAGCTGAGAGGGATCTCGAATCCATACATTATCAGCAATTTGCAATGTGGTTATTTTATTTCTTTGCCTCCTTTGAACTGTTGTTGCATGAAAGTACTGGGTATTTTTATCTCCCCATTTTAGCCAATTGATTTGAGATCTCATCCCCCAATGCATCTCTTCTTGTGTCCAAAGCTCCTCAATATGCTTAGTCAGATGTTACACTCTTCCTCTGTCTTGCAATATATCTTGGCTATTCATGACTTTTTTGAGTTCCTTCTTCATTGTGTTGATCTGTCTCTGAGCATTAGAGAACTTTTTTCTACTCCATTCTGTGAGAGCAATGGTAACTTTGTGTATTCTTTCTAGCATATCAGCATTTTGCAATTCAGGGGTCTCCTACACAGCTTTAACGATTTTTCCACTTTCCATCCTCAACCCAAAAAGCTTCGAACTTAAATTCTCTTTTCCTTTTCACTGGTTTAGCAAAGAGTGACAATGAGAGAGGACTGTGATATGAGCCAATAGCTAGCAAAGCATAAGCTTCAGCATTAGGAAACAGAACTCTCCATTCAACATTACATAGCACTCTATCTAATCTCTTTTTGACAAAAGCATCCCCTTCTCTATTAATTGCCCATGTAAATCTTGAAAGGTAGTTAATCTATAATGCTTAGCCATACGAGTCCCCACTTTTTCCCAACGATAGAGTATTTCATTAAAGTCACCTAGGCAAATCCAAAGAAACTGATTGCAAGATTGAATTTTTTCAATTCTTCCCACAGTTTAAGCCTTTGTTGAAAAATATTCGATGCAGGGACAAAAGTAATTCTCATAGTTTCATTACTAACACTCTCTGTGCAAACTAAATTAAAAAGCTCATTAAAGGCATATTCCACTGTCAAAATTACAAGATTAGTCCACAAAATCGCAAGGCCTCCTGTAATTCCTACTGGATTTACGACAAAACAATGCTGAAAATGAAGTGTTCTCCTTAAACGCTGTTCTACATCTTCTTTGTTTTTGGTTTCCATGAGAAAGATGATATTGGGTCTTTCTTGAGCCACAAGGGCTCTTAAGGCTTGAATTGTCAGAGGGGTACCTAACCCTTGACAATTGCAACATAAGATCTTTATTTGTACCTCGGTAGCTTATTAGGGCTAGCCATCAAAGCCCATGCTTGTGCGTCTTCTAGAATTTGAATTGGAGCTTCTCAATTTATGTTGGCTGGAGACTTGCAATCCTTACTACTTTTCCTAAATATCCTTGCTGATGCAGGTTAGGTTTTCACTTGGGACCTTCAACCTTTTTTTCCTCCAGAACCCAGATTAAGAGTGCTCGAGAAGCTTCCGTTGCCCCCTCATCCTAATTTCTACAAAGAGTAATGACGCAGACGTCCACTTCCTCTTCAGTTGCCATTTTCTGTGCTCTTCTTAAAACAACAATGCAAATCTTTGGACACATCAACTGAATACCAGCCGCAATGCAGGAGGAGGTCTAGGCCCCAAAAGACAATCTTTGACAGTGAGGTGAAAGAAGGGCGTAAAGGGTCAGTCACATTCAACAACACTGCTCGGGAAAGCTTGGTTAGGGCTAGAAGCGGAGATTAGGTGATTGAGGATCAAACGAAAGTTACAAAGCTATGGAGATGTTGAATATCGGTTACTGGGGTTGCGTTTAGGTTTTGAGATTGAAGGGAGCTACCACAAAAACGGTAGAGGGGATCTCTACAAAGCAAGGGAAGAAGCTACCACAGGATAGAGGGAATATCTACATAGTGAGAGAGGGCCCACATTATGTGTAATTGTACTTTTCAAGCAGCTTTTTGCAAGTCAACTAATTCACGGCTTAATACCCAAAAAAATCTTCAACTTTACCTTTTGTCTCGTAATTAACTTTCAATTTTTTATCTAGTCTCAATTCTATTTTAAATTTTTTTTGTCCCATGAAAAATCCCAACTTTAGATCGAGTTCAATTCTATCCTAAACTTTTTTTTGTCTGGTAAAAGAACTCTCAATTTTAGGTTCAACACCAATTCTATCATAAACTTTTTTTTTATCTCGTAAAAAACTCTAGTTTTTTTGTTTCATAAAATATCACCAACTTTTATTTGAGTCCTAAATTTGTCTCCATTAATTCTCCATAAAATAGTGATTTTGCTCATGGTTTTCAATCTCTTGTGTTTGGGAATGTTCCATCTCTCACAATCAAGGAATTTGTACTCAAGATGTTTGAACAGCTCGTGCTTAGGAGTTTTCCATCTCTCGGTTGTCAATGAGAAATTTTAGATGAATAATTAATGGGAATAGATTTGTGACTTGAGTAAAATTTTGTGACTTTTATGAGATTGTAAAAATTTTAAGGTATAATTGGAACTTGACAGTAGAACTGAGACAAGACAATAGTACAAAAAAAGTTTACAGTAGAATTGGGACAGAACTTAAAGTAGGAGGCTTTTTATGAGACAAAAGATGAAATTGGGACTAAAGTTAAAATTAAGAGTTTTTTAGGGTATTAAACCACTATTTCGCAAAAAATCAGACTGATGGCTAGTCGAAAATTTGAATGATGGTCATGAGTTTCTGCAATCAAATGGAGATTGGAATGTAACGAGATGTGACAAAATCTAACAAAATGCTCTGTGACTGACGGTTCGGAATTTCTACTCTATGGAAGTAAGATACTTATACATTTGCTTTATGCTTCTGGATGTCGTCAACTATGGGCCTAAAGAAAGGTCATGGGCTCACAATAAGGACAAGTTGATGATATACCTCATCGACTTACCTTTATTCAAGAGCATTTCCACTTACAAGGGTTACCTGTAGTAATCCCACCGAGTGAGCGCTCAGCCAGACTGTGTTTCTTATTTTAACGTACTGGTGCCCGCATACCTCATACTCCTCATTGAGATTGTACATTTTTCTTCCCCAATCCCGAGAAATACCAACGATTGTTACACCAAGAAGAGCTAAACGCTAGCAACTTTTCTCTACCTCATCCCCACAACCAGGTTCTCCCTGGAGGGTCAGTGTATGGTTGTTTTTTTTTATGATTATTTCGTCTATCGTATATGAAATAGCCATTTGATAAGTTTATAATATTCCATTAACAAGTCATATGTAAATTGAACTTCTAGGATAGGATCAACTTTTGCTTTTACCGATCTATTCCTCTTGCACATGCCTTGTAATTATGACTTTGGAGACCAAGAGAACCGATTCCCAATTTTTGGAACCGTGGACTGGACTGACTGGTCCTGGAATTGGACCGGACCGATCCAATTCCAATGGACCAAATCACTTGTTATCATTACATTGAAAAAATGTATATACGTCTTATGTGGACTTCCAAAAATATACATCCCCTAGTTTAGACTCGTGTCTCAACATATATTTCTCCAAGATCGCTTTCTTGAACTCAATCCTAGTAAGGTTAGACCCTTTCAGTCTTCCAAATCAAGAGGTCTATTTAAACAAAGTTTATAAAGAATGCGATACTCCCTAAAACATGTGCATAAACTTGAAAAGAAATATCTTGCCTAGTGTTGTTCATAAATTTAAAAAATAAAAATAAAAAAATATACATAAATGGTCAGTTTGGTCCTGTTGGTTCGGTTCCCACCTTGGATGCAGGTACCGGACCGACTGGCTACCGATTTTAAAAAGAGGAACCAAGGACTAGACCAGGATTCCCTATAATCGCCCAAAACCGACCGATTGGGTCTAATCTCAGTTCGGGTGATTCTCGCTACACACCCCTATTGCTAGTATTACCAGCCTTTAAGGTGACCTTTTGTTTTAGCATCTCTTTCCTATTTATTCGAGGAGCATTCCTATTGAACATCAACTCAAAATAATTCTCATTTGCGGGAAAAGCTTCTATTTAGCAACTTTTTAAGTGTGGTTTTAAGAAATCTATGTTCTGACGAGTATTTTCAGTGGTATAGCGTGTTCCTTATATTCCATGTCTTCAATGTGTCCGCTGCATGTGAAGGAAGATGCATTAGTTAACTTCAAAAGTGAACTTGAAGTACAAGTTTTCGTCTTAACAAACGACTTTGCGGAGTAATTTAATATCCGATCCTTCATGAGAGATATATTTATGGGTATAGAAAGCAGATGGCCTGCAGTGGCAAGGCAAGTTAATATCCGGGGGTAGTACACAGATGGCATCCAACCTATATATCCAAAAATGATTGTTAACTGCATTATTTTGAAAGGGGCTTTACTAGTATACCAGTTTTTCGGTTACTGTAACAATAACAGCTTATTATAAGCCATAATATTTTGAAGAATGGACCTCACAATAATTTATAATTATTTGATATTTGGTATTTTGTGGTCCACAATAGACTATTCTCATAATATATTGAAAACTGTTACATAATCATTTCTTTCTTTAAAAATGATCCAAAGACTTCATATTAGGAGTAGGGATGCAGAAAATATTACAGACGTTGACATTGCGTCAATTAAGGAACTGATGATGTCCTGGTTTACTTCTTTGGCATTTTAGTACTAAGATTATGCAGTCTACCTGGGTGATCAATGACCTTGATTTAGTATCAATGCATTTGTGGTCATTTTTAAAATGGAGAGGTGCCTTGGAATTACCTAAAATAAGGTGCTGCCTTAGATTGGCTGAGACGCGTTTAACAGTTTATACTGTGAGATTTTATTTTTTTCAATGATATACTAAATAGTTTCATAAATTTAGCATGTCCTTGTAAGCTACCGTCGAATGGTTTCTCTCTGTATTCAAGAACAACTAGTTTAACACGACCAAGACATCATTTCAGTGTTCAATGAACACGGTCGCTCTAGAAAACAATCTGCAAAAGGAAAATTAATCTAGATGGCTCTTTGAAATTTCCGTAACCTTCCATTCTGGAAGAAACGGAGGTTGTTCAAGAGCGCCTAATCAAGCTCTTGTCAATGTCGTGTACTGGCTTTCTCTTACTCACGATTCTCTTCGTGCCAAGAAGTTCAACCTAAAATCTATTTAATAGGTGCCATTAAATTAGTTTTAGCATTTTTTTATCCTTAATCCAGTACTTGTAGAAGTGCTTTTTTTTATAAGGTGTGGGAATCGAAACATAAATCTAAAACTAATTATTCCCATCCCAATCCCAAAGAATATGGGAATTCAAACCCCCACCTCTTCATTTAATATGAAAAGGTGGCTATCAAGATAAACTCTAATGATTAGTAGAAGTGTTAGTTTTATCAAGCAAATTTTTAAAGAATTTTCTTTTGGCCAACAACAGCCTTTATCACATTTTTCTAGGACATCATGTGAAAGATGCTAGAAAAATGTAATTTAACAAAGGAACATCTTGTCTCAAAATTCAAGGGGCTGTATACATCATTTCCTCCCTAGATCCCCATAATTTAGGGAGCCTTGTGCACTGGGACGCCCATTTCTATTAGTGTTTCCTAGAGTCAGTCAATGTTGTGACGTATAATTTTTAGGGAAAATTGTAAATAAAAGCCTGAAATGTCCTTAATTTCTCAAATAAGGATCTAAAGTGGACTTTGTTTCAAATAGAGGCCTAAAGTATCCTCATTTTCTCAAATAAGGGCTTAAAGTGACCATGTTAGTCTCAAAGAATGACATGACTTCATCAGCTAGTCAAGGGCATTTCCATACTTTACTTTTTCTTATTTTCTTCCCTTTTTTCTTTTTCACTTTTTCTCTTTTTTTCATAAAAAAGACAAACTAAAGAATAAAAATAAAAAAGACTAAAACTTAAAGAAAAAAACACTAATTACAAAAGCAACCCCAGGCGAAGGGTTGGGCCAGCCCTTCGGCCTATGGTCACCACCCCATCGTCGATGGGGCGTTGGCCATGGCTGATGGAGTTGCCAACGCCTCGATGAGGGCCACAGGCAAAAGAGGTTTGGCCAAACCTCCCGCGTGTAATTTTTTTAATCTTTTTTTTCTTTTTTGTGTTTTTTTAAAGAAAAAATAAAGAAAACATGAAAAAATAAAGGACAAAATGCCCTTGACTAGCTAGTGAGGTTAGGCCCTTTTTTGAGACCAACATAGTCATTGCATGCATTTATTTGAAATAAACTCCACTTCATATCCTTATTTGAGAAAATAAAAGCACTTTAGGCTCTTATTCAAGAAATTGAGAGCACTCTGAGCCCTTATTTAAAATTTCCCCTAATTTTTATGATCAAATATGGTTGTTGCCTGTTAACAGGCTTTGGTTGCACTAGCAGAAGAAATTGCTAAATCAGGAATTTCTATGGGGACAAGGAAGATGAATGGAAAGTACATTTAGGGTATGTTTGGTAATGATTCTACTCCCGAGAATAATTTTTAATTAGAAATGTTTTTTTTATTTTACTCCCGAGAACAAATTCTGAGTATTTAAGTTGTTTGATAAACTGTTTAAAATGTTTATTCTAGGAATAGAAATGCGTTTGGTAAGAGTTTTTGATTTTTTTATTCTTTTAATTTTTAATACTTTTTTTTTATAATTTTGTTATTTTTTTCTTTTTTTCTTTTTTCTTTTTTCTTTTTCTTTTTCTTTTTCTTTTTCTCTTTTCTCCCCTTCTTCCTCTTGGCCACTGCCACTGGTGGTGACCACCGAGCGGCCGAGCGAGGTCCGGCGAGCTCACCGGAAGCTCGCCTGGCCACCAGCAAGGCTCGACCTCACAAATTTGGGCAAGGCCGAGCCTCGCCGATGGCTCGGCGAGGTCGAGCCTCGCCCAGGCGATACAGGGTGAAGCTCGACCTCGCCCAGGCAGCGTGAGGCCAAGCCTCTTCGGTGGCCGAGCGAGGCTCGCCTCCTCAAATCTGGGTGAGGCGAGGCTCACCCAGCCACCGACAAGGTTCGGCCTCGCCAGCCGACGGGAGGCTCGACCTCGCCAAGCCAGGGCGAGGCCCGGCCTCACGCCACTTAGGCAAGCTCAAGCCTCGCCAAGCTAGGTGAGCCTCGTCGGGCTAGGCCAACTTATCGAACTTCGCGCTGGCCCGATAGGGCTCTGACAAGCTCGTCAGACCTCGCACGGCCGCTCAGCGACGACAGCCCAAGGGCAACAATGGGGCAATGATGGGTGGCAGTGGGTTGGGAGGAGGAAGAAGAACAAGAAAGGGAAGGGAAAAAAGAGCAGAGAGAAAAAAAAGAGATAGCAAAATTGATTCTCAAAATTGTTCCCGGGAGTGAAAATCAACTTTTTTTTTTATTCTCGGTTCTACTCCGAATCTATTCTCCAGAACAAATTTGTTCCTGAGAACAAAAAATTTACCAAACAGATTTCTATTCCAAATTTGTTCCTAGGAACAAAAGAACAGAATCAATTGTTTCCGGGAGTGTTACCAAACAAGCCCTTAGTCTCACCTTCTTTCACGGTTAGAAAGGTACTGGTAGTATCTGATTGCATCCATGTTATTCATTTTTCGCTTGGTCCTATATGACGACCTCCAGCTACAATTTGACAAATTTCTCTATGTATTTTCCATTTGACTAAGGTTATAGCCTCATGCATGTGCATGTCGTATTTTAGATCCTGAGAGTTAAAGTGCATATGATTATTCAGAGACATTCGGGGTTAAAATTAAATTTGAGAGTATAAAAGATACTTGTGGCTTCTTTGATCTGATGGCCTGCTTTCTAGGAAATTCTTTTGCTGATTTGTGTGCTACCTGGGTGGTAACTGAGCGATTAACGGATTAAAGTTCAACATACCTTTTATGGTTTTCCTTCTCTTTTTTCTGCCTTGAAGCAATTCATGAAATGCTGAAAGCAAAGATCAAGGATGTTGATGCTGCACAGTCCAAGGAAGTCCCTCTGTTTTGGTACGGCATGGCTGAGGTATGCCCACAAAGTTTCTAGTCATCCCTCAACAAGTATCATCCTTTAGGATCTCTTCATTGAAGTAAGGACTGATCCAATGGATATGCTTATAGGTTTTTTTTACTACCCTCCCCAGCAAAATCAGAATTTCAGACTAGCAAGATTAGATCAAAAAATATATAATGGACAAGAATTGGTAATGTGGTTTCTGTATAACTGATGAGCATCGCAACACGATTGTTCAGAAGCTGTTGATTCTGTTTAATTAAATGTGGTTACAGTTCAAGCCGAATGGTTATATCATTTCAAGTTACAGCGTAAGTAAAAATAACCCAACTCCCGCAACCTTAAAGTAAATAAATATTAGTGTTCAAAAGAGAAAAACCGAAAGACAAAAGGGTGTACGAAGACAATTTTATCATTCGTTAAGAGTGTGCAATTGATGGGCACAGCTGACGGTTGGAGTCAAATAGAGCGTGTCTCCAGAATATCCTGGTTCCCTCACAAAGTTTTCAACAAGCTTGATGCTTTAACCTAGAAGGTATTCCATATCCTGTTTAATGCATTATTTTAATGTTATTGGTTACTCTACCTAATAGTTCTTCTCCAATTCCATGGAGGCATGAGATCAAGTTCTTGGTGGATGGGGAATGGCAGATATCTCCAGAATTTCCAACCGTCGGCAAGGGGCAAGACCAAAAGTAACTTGCAAATAGTTGAATAGCTTGGGAATGCAATTTCAGGCATTTTGAAACACGGAACAGCTGAGCTTAGCACTTCATTAACATTAGCATCAGGTCTTCTGCTGTCCCAGAGACTTGCAATATAGCCTTTAGAGTGTGAAATGTGAACTGGAGCAGGACAAATGAACTGGAGCGTCATTTCCAGGCGATTGTTCACACGGACACGAAGGGTTTGATAGGAACCTCCGTTTTTTCTTTTTTCTTTTTTCTTTTTTTATTTTTGGCTGTGGATGGCAAACTTCCTTGGCCCTGCAACATGAGCTAACAAGCAAGAATAAGAGATTTCAAGCTCCAAATCTACCACGTGGGAGGAGAGTTCGAAGGTGCTGACCCTGCCCTGGGAAGACAGAATGCCAAAGTCACGGGGCTACTGTCTCTTTCTCCGCGTGACCAGAGAATTTTACACATGCTCATTGACTAAAGCAATTGTAAATGCTACTCGGTCAGGCACTAATTAATAAATCCCAGTAGAAAGGTGGGGATGCGAGAGGTCAACCCACCTGAATCGGCAACCTTCTGAATAGGCAAGAGATGACTCAATGCCGTTTTCCAATTGCAGAAGTTATTCGCCGAGGAATTTCCTTTCGACACTCAGGAAAACAATATTGAATGGGAGGTGTTAAGATACGATCCATATGTGAGGAGCAAAACGTCCTTTTCCTTCATTTGAGAAAAAGGGAGTTTATGGAAGACGACGTCACCACCGTGGATGACTTGTTGGGATGACTATGAAGCCTCATCCTCATCAACCCCTTCCACCCATTCATCCTCCCTCTACGCACGCGAAAGGAAAGAAGTTTTTGTTGAGCCTTCAAAATATGAAATATGTGGCAGATGACAGGCAAATTGTGAACTTGACAGGCTCCACCTACGTCCCAGAATCAGACACATGTAGCCCAATCCTATATGCGAAGTAAACTTTTATTGCTATATTACATTTTAAATGGAGGTTTAGTCAATCTCTCTCTCTCTCTCTCTCTCTCTCTCTCTCTCTCTCTCTCTCTCTGTATATAAATATGGCAAATTGGGTATCATTATTTGTGCGAATAATTCTCCTTAAGAGCCCCTAGAGCATAACATTCATCTCACCTTTTTGTTTGTGCGAAAGAAGAGAGTTGGCCATACGCATTAGCAAAGTCTTGAATGGTGGGAACCATCGATACCTTCATGCACTATTACTGTTCTGTTCTATTCCTCCTGAACAAGAAAGTGCGTACCTCGCACACATCCTCCTCCTCCTCCTCCTCCTCCTCCTCCTCCTCTTCTTCCACCTTTGGCTCCTGCAAACTAGTCTGGTACCATCGCTGCCTTGGCCTCAACCCATCCATGTGAACTTCCCAGTTCTTCCTCCACCACAGAGTAGGTCCACGTCAGTGTTGGTTTTTTCAGTTATTCCATAATCTTGTGAGACGATCATGGACAAGAGGCAAGAAAAGATGAAGAGCAATGTCTCTGAGAAGTCACTACCGATGCAAAAGCGTAAGAAGAATAGTAATGACGATCAGAGCACGGATAAGAACAGGTTTCTGGTAATTATCAATGTCCTTGGGAGTACAGGACCAATAAGGTTCGTGGTGAAGAAGGATGACCTGGTCTCAGCGGTGATTCAGACTGCCTTGAAGACTTATGCCCGTGAAGGCCGTCTTCCGGTTCTCGGCACTGACGTCAACAACTTTATTCTCCATACTGCTGCAGATTATGCTGGTAATATATTCATATATCTAGCAGTTTCAGATGGTAGATGACGTTATTGTCCAGATAAATGCTACTGTTTACAATCTCAAAATGTTCTCATATGTGCATTATGCAGATACATTTTCATGTATTTTTGGATTGTCATTGTTAACAAATTGAGGAGAATATATGTGAAGGTTTAATTTGGTTCTCTCAATCTCACTGTTCTCAAGAAAAGATTCTGGACTAGCCTCCATCTTATCGGAAGCAGCCTAATTTAATTATGTGTATCAGTCTTTGTTTTTTCCTATGATTATGTTGTGCTTCGCTTGGTATGTATTTGTGTTCGTAGAGGCATCCTTGACTGATAAGACATCCAGATCCAGCATCAAAACAAAGATATGATGAGACTTTTTGTTTCTTTTGTGAACCTCGACTAACTCCTGTAAATTTTCAATTCTCAGCCTTGAACCCGTCGGAAGCCATAGGATCTCGGGAAGAAAGGAACTTCGTGCTGTGCAAGAAGCAGATTCAGCCACAACTGACGGAAGCCAGATCTGAGATGATATCGCCCAAGAGAAGCAGGAGCTGGAAGGCATGGCTCAACAAGAGCTTTAGTTTCAAACTACAATCCCAATGAGGTCTCTATCTTGTATGCCATCTGTGAATGAACCATTAACGTCCTAATGCCATAAGCGATGGAGGCATGTGAACTCATCCCAGTTTCAAGCTCTTAATTTGTATGAAGGATCCCCCGTATATGGCATATATGTTTGCTTTTTTATCTTACTGTTGTTGACTAGTGTAATTCCTCTCCCATGTGCGAGTTCACTTCACAGAGACAAATGATTGAACACATAGGAGCTGGGCAAGAATATGATGAACCCAGAGAAACGTATGACCTAGGTGGGGCTACTAAAGGAGTTTCCTTTTCTTGCTTGAATAGAAATATATGAATGCGAATATCATGACGGCATATGCGCCATGGCTCATGCATAATAGGGAAGTCGCAGTGTGCGATGACCTACTGCATAAAGTGCTCTGGATTACTTACAGCAGGCGATCTCTGCCTAAATAATTAGAGATGCGGATTGATTTGTCGGACACTCACGTCACGGACAGATAATACGTAAATGTGAAAATAGCTTGTCCTTGGCATTGTGAGAACCAGAAACCAAAGAAACATGATTGAGGAGCCTCTCCTTTTATCCTCCTCCTCTGCTTTTCCTCAGTTTTCAGGATTTGCAAACGCACAGAACGTCAGTCCCAATCTTAACGAGAGTGACTTGGGATTGGTATCAAACGTCACTAGCAAGGTCTTGTCTAGAAGCATTTCTTGGATGTCGGAAGGAGATGAGATGAGAGTACCTAAATTCTGGGTGAATTGTTCAATCTCCCCCCTTATACGTTCGATTTGGTGAGAGCACTGCTCTCAGAGCAGCCTTTGTCCTAAGTTAAAATAAATCTTTTAGATATTATTAAGATATCAATGGTACCATGTGTACCTTGCATGTGGTCGGATTTGTCTTTCGATTTGCGATATCATATATTAGGCCGGGTTTCTCTGATTTGGGCCGAGACTTGTAAATAAGCCATCGTTGTAACATCAAATTTAATTTATCTAATCATTCCATCACTCTTCTTATTTCCTATGTTGAGTATTAGAGCTAGGTGATTATGAAAAAACTTTTGAGTGGAACAGATCTATGAACCCGGTGCTCACCCGGATACACTTTCACCCATAAGATGAAGAATCTTTAATGAAAAGTTTGATTTTGGAGTTGTTTGGGAAATGGGCTCTTTGTTCATTAAGGAAATAAATTGCGAGTTCTAGAATTAAATTGCAGGAACAGTAAATTTGCAGCAAGTATATTCCCTGTTCCGTTTCGGTACGATGGGTGTTCGGACAATTTGTCCTTTTAACTTTTCACAGAAGAATAACGAGAGATTGGTTTCGTGCGCCAGCGGAATATAGGAAATGATAGTGAGCGACACGTGAATGGCAGGAGCTAAATCAGCGGAATTCGTTTGTCGACTTAACGAACGGACTTAAATTATCGCTTGTGAATAGAATAAAGACCAAGGACCCAAAAAAAAAAGAAATTAACATTCAGAGGTAGCTCTGCCAACCAATTGTCCGAAGCTAGAGGATTCATCATCTCAACTCAATAAGATGTTAGCAATCAGGAAGTTTCATCACATAGCAACTACCAAATATCCAAGGCTAAGAGTGTTCGCCACCTTAGCTCAATAAGATGCAAGCAGTTAGGACATCTCATCGTATCCCAATTAGATAATGCAACACGAGCCATTTAGGACAGGCATGATAACTATTGTATTTTTCTGTTTTTCTATCTTTCTGTTATCGAGAACGAGTTTTGAATAGAAATCCGTTGTATAACGCAATTTTATTTTTCTATTTCTGAAACAAACTTTTACTTCAAAAATAGGTTTGAAATAGAAATAAGAAGTAAAAAAATTTTACCTTTCTAGTTCTGAAACAAAACTGAGAAATAAATTTCTCATCGTTCACTCTCGTTACTATCCGGTTGCCCACCTCGTCACCACCGTCGCCTACCACCAGTCACCCCATCATTTGCCACCGTCTCTCACTGTCACTCAAGATGGAGAAATATTGTGTCTTTATCAAACGAATTTCTATTCCAAAAGTAAAAAAATTTGCATGGTTATTAAATGTGTATATTTGCTTAGAAACCCATATGGGGATAAAAATATAAAAAATCTATTTCTGACTAGATATTGATTTCTAAAACAGAATAATTATCATTATGCCCTTAAAGGGCTCACACCATGTGAACCAAACTCATAACCTTATAGAAAATAGATGTCATTTACTACTAAACTAACCACTAGGTTTATATATTTGTGCATGTCTATAGTTATTCAAAATTTAACCGAGTCTGAGGATCGATTTGCTTCACTGGAAATTTGACATTATTGGGAAGTGTTTTCCTAGTAAATTTTTCCTAGAAAATGAGCTTTCTTTTCTTTTATTTTCTTTTGTATTTGGTACTGCTATAAACCCAGTTCAAGAAAATGATTTATATTGTTTATTCATGATTAAAATAGCTAGTTAAAAAAATTACAAAGTAAAGAAAAACACTATTAGGATATGTCCAGATCAGTCATATTTACATGTTCATGATGAAACCAAATATATTAACAACAAATATCGGAAAAGTTTAACTCAGATGAATATGATTTCAATTTGAAGGTCAAAGGTCAAAATAGAAAAGTAAAAGAAAAGATAAATAAAACTATGTGCGAAGATCAGTAACGTGACTTCAAAAGAAAAGGCAAGAAAATATGGTCATAGTTTTTGAAAATAAGCTAAAAGAAATGACATTTATAATCACAGTTGAGAGAGAGAGAGAGAGAGAGAGAGGGCTATTTACGCAATTGTGATGCTGATAGTAGCGAACGTGTTCTCACGAAAATGATTTCCCTTCTGACCTTAGGGAAATTCACTGATTTGGATTTTAACCTGGGAGTTTCGCTTAATAAAAAAAATTAAAATTATCTTTTATTTTTCAGTGTCCTAACACATGAAAAGTCTAAAAGTATTTTCCTAAATATAGCTTCACTTGAGACAGACACACCCTAATATTCACCCAATCCGAAAATATCGTGCATAACCTACAAAGGGAATCGGGAATTAGAAGAGAAAGATTTGTCTCTATTTAAATTTTAAAAATTATAACAAAAATGCAATTGAATTCCAATTAATCTAATCAAGATAGAAATGAAAACATACGTTCGAAGGAATTGGCATAGTGGTCTAATAACGGAGATGTATATGTGGATTAGGCACATGTTACAATCTTAGTTCCCCACAAAGCTGAATGCAAACAATTCCCATTAGATCAACCAGTCAAACTAAGCTCGTGTCTTATTTAGTCTATTAGACAAAACATATATTACGTGGAATCGAACTCTGTGTACCTTTTTTTTATCTCACAAGATTGAAATGCCTAATATGAGATTTCTTGTCCTAATAAAAACGTACAAGCCAAAATACACATCGAACTATAGATAACATGCCAGTAACAATCATTGAGTTCTAGCCGGGAGATGGAAGCCCTATCATTTTGAATTGACCTCATTATTTTTTACATCCACTCTTGATTTAAGATTATTTTTTACCATTTTTTATCATTTTTCTTTGATTTCAATTTTACTAAAAGACAAATCTACCGATGCTTCTCTCAAGTAACAAAAATTAAGATCGAATGTGGAGCCTACTCCTTATTTGATATTATTTCTTATCTTTTCTTTCTTATACTTTTTTCCCCATCTAGGACAAAACTAGTGTCCCTCTTTTCCCAAAAAAAATATAGTTTATTTAATAGGCAGCTAACCAGTTATCGTGTAAATGAGTTATATGTTATTTTTGTACTAGAAAAAATTATTATAGAGAGTGTTGATACCATGGAAAACCTTAAACTAGTATACCTATAGGAATTACCCCAAATAAATATAGATTTCTATAGAGACTTGTCATGTCAATTGAGTTATTACCGTGTATCATCTAATTCAACAATTTCAATGTAATATGTCACATGTGTACCATTTTAATCACCAAAAATTAGTTTAGGTAAATTTATCATAGATATACCAGTTTGGAATTTTTGGTGACCCAAAAATTGGTTTGGGATAAATTTTTCATAGTTGTACCAATTTGAAGTTTTTCTTGGAATTAAACCTTCTAAAAATAACCTACGCACGAGTAAGAGTGAAAAGAATAATCTACTAGTTTTAATGAATGCATTCGATTTGATTATAACTTTAATATGTGATATTACGTTAATCCGTGTATTTAAACTGCTCAACTTTCATTTTATTCTATGAAGTAATATTCCAATTTTTATTTATTTCTCATGCTATCACTTCACAATTTTTTAAAAGATATTTTCAAAGAAATTAAAAATATGAAAAAATAAACTACGTAAAAAAATTCTAAACATCCATTGTTATCATGCAAATTTAAAAGAAAATACTTCTTAAAACATTCTAACATGTAATATTATATTTGTCTTGATTACATGGAATTATTATAATAAAACTCATTCATACCATTTGCGTATACATATTTTTTTGTCAATTCTAAATTCACCAAAATATCCAAGGAAACTTTTAGGTTACATATAGTCTTCTAGATTTCTAATCAAGATAGGACTAAATAGGATAGGATATGAAATCCTGAAGATTTTGCTATATTCTATCCACCATTTGGTGATAATAGTAATAAAGTCGGATATATTCACATCATATCATATATATTTTTTGGTATGAAGGACATATTAATATAAATGAACCACAAATTTTATAAATGGAAATGGTAAAAATATCTTGCGACACTCTTGTCTACTTTTATTTTTATTTGTTTTTTATTTTATTTTACTCTCTCTTTTTTAATTTATTTCTTTTTTATTTCTTTCTTCCCCTTCCATTATTCTCTAATAAAATTTTATTAAATAGAATATACCAAAAATGTTAAAACACCTAAAATATGTAATAAATATATTTTTATATTGAATTTATATTATAAGATAGAATTAAATTCGAATATATAAATAAAAATAAGATTAAATTAAAAAACCAAATTGTTATTTTTTGTTATTTTGAATTTCTTATATTAGAATTCACAATATTGTTAATATTGAAATATAATTTTTGATTTTTTAATTTAAGAAGTTTTAACTTTCCTATTAAGAAATTAGAAATCCTATCCACCTTTTTCTCAGTTCCTTCATGGGATAATTTTATCCGGCATATATCCCCCTTATATCCGATTTTATCATATCTTGAGTACGCACCACATAGGATAGGATAAATATTATCCTATCCCGAATTTTATCTTGACCGCCAAACACAACCTTAAAGATAGGGTTAATATTACGAAAAATCTTAAACTTGTATGCATGTGACAAATTTAACCCATTTGTAACAAATTTACTCTCTATTAATTTCCGTTAAATTGAATTAATACCATGAAATACTACAAAGTGATACAATTATGACAAACAGAGGGTGAAATCCCAAACCGGTATACCCGTTAATTGCTACGTATCATCCAACTCATCAATTTGACGGTAAAATTTTAATAGATACTTACGGAGGGTAAATTTGTCACAAATAGACTAGTTTTGAGTTTTTTGTAATATTGACCCTTAAAGATAAGAAAAGTATCTTCAAAGTACAAATATGCAACTCAACAAAAAATATTGTCCATCTAGTTGCTTGGCATCCCTAAAAAAGGCTACTCTCTTAGAAAAAAATATTTTTTCACTATATTAGATAATAAAAGTTTTCAATCATATTAATAAGAGAGTCATTATATACTTAAAAACAAACAAATATCAGGGAATAATTTTTAATGTTATAACGTGAGAAGCTCCATCTTAAAATAGTTCTTCCGGGTCGATCGTTGCTTGCTTGAGTCCTCTGTGCTTAATACATTTCAACACCATGTATTCCAATGGTCCTTGAATGTGTTGATCTAGGATCTTTGCCTTTCAATTTGCAGGTCCTACTATTATGGCCTTACAAGTATCACATCTCTTCCCCTTTTCAACAATCTCAAAATGCGAAACGATCATGTCATGTAAAAGTTGCTTCTTCTTTAATTTTTTAACTAGATGGACAATCTTTATGAGATGTAACTAGTAGCTCATATAAAAAAGGATTACTTGTTCATATAAACTGCTCAATTAACTTTCAACCAACTTCCTTTTTGGAAAGTGACCACTCTTGATACCTCCTTTCCAATTCATATGTAGTTGCAGAAATAAATGTTATTCATTATTTTGAGTAATATGGCAATCAAAAAATGACCTTATATCAACCCTCCATTGTGGATTAATTATATATAGAGGCAAACCATCGGAATACCTAAGTATTATCTCATGTGCAAATGGAAAGCTCATGGATTGCATGAAATGCCTAGTACTTTTAGCAATCTCATATTAGTTGAAGAGATTGTTTGAAGCAAAAATCAAGTTCCTAAAAATAGGGATGTGAAGATGATGTGGAACTCTTATCTTTTTGCCGACTAATTAATTTTTATTTCCCGAAATTGATCTTCAATTGCAAGGCATACTTTCTTTTTCTCCTCTACTAAATCCCTAGTTGAAACTTGTAGATATGCTTTCAATGTTAAATGTGCCCCTTCAATTTTAAAGTAAAATGATTCCCAAAATGCATGTGCAAGTTTGTCCAAGCAGGTACGAATAACTCTTTGAAAGGAAGTCATGTCTATTTAATGTAATAAGAACCGATGTTTTTTCCTTATAATGATCTTTGAACCTTGGACCAATCAAACATAAAAGAATCTCAATCTATTTCTTCTTCAAACTAAGATTTACATTTTGCCACAATATTCTTCTCAATGTGTCCGATGCATAACAAGATTGCACTTCTAGGAAAAATAAATCGAACTACATTCATTAATTGCAACTCCCTATCGGTGACAATAGTTGAAGGTTGACAATCACCACCCACTATGTTGCTAAACATTGCCAAAGCCTAAATATTATCTTCCTCTTCTTCCTTTCGAAAAAATGCAAAGCATGAGTAGAAATAAGTAGTAAAGCTATAAACTCAATAATATCCAATAAAAGCATTGCATTCATTAGTATTGTAAGTACAATCCATTACAAAGACACTTGAGAAGTTCTTCATTAGTGCTATGGAGATAGGATGACAAAGAAAAAATACATGGGTCAAGTGACCCTCCACATCATGTTAAAATTATAGATAAATCTACCTACAATACTCATCCAATAAAACCCATATCATAGCATAACCATCTGACATTCACAATAGAATTTCGCTTTCAGGTTGTAAGAAATTTTAGCAACAGCATGAACATTGCAATTCCTTTGTCTCAAGGAAGAAAGAATTTGGCGATGACATATACTAGCCTTAGACATCTTTCAATATATTGATTGACCATGATCCATTCTTCCTTTATAGTAATGAACTTCACAATGACAATTAACTAAACAAGATCTGATTTGTCTTCTCTAATTGCAGTAGAAGCAAGCACATATTTTTCTCCCTTTGATCTTTTAATATAGACAACATAACCTTGAACAAGAAAATGCCTCCACACACTACTCAAAAAATCCTCTCGAGTTAGAAAATTACTAGGAAAAGTTTCAAATTAACTTGTCGGCATGATAGATTACTCATCTCCATTCACATTTTCACCGTCAATAATACATCTAAGCAATTTGGGTTCTCTTAATTTTTGCCTTCAATAGTGGTCACGCTACAAAAAATAATAGAAAGAAATAGGAGTAAATTTTGTGCAATGCATACATCAACCATGATATTAAATTATAAAATAATTGCATTAGAAGTTCTAAAACTTGTCACTAAAGTATAATTGAGTCCTAAAAATTTAAAAAAGTGCAATCAAGTTCTAAAACTTGTTACGAAAATACAATCGAGTCCTAAAACTTTCAAAAAGAGTAATCAAATCCTCAAACTTGTCATGAAAGTGCAATTGAATCCTAAAACTTTCAAAAAGTGTTATCAATTAAAGTTCTTGATTTGACTAATTTGACAATTTTTAAGACTTGATTGCACTTTTAAAATTTTTAGGACTCGATTGCACTTCCATGACAAGTTTTATAACTTAATTGTACTTTTTGAAAGTTTTAGGACTAAATTGCGCCAAGTTTTAGGACTCCAATGCATCCCTTAAATTTTTGAGCAAACTCTTGTAAATTTGAAATGAAATTAAATTTAAAAATTTGAGATTATGAGGAGAATTTGGGGGAAACAAAGTGCAAACAAAACTAACCTTTCTTAATTCCGATGTATGATTAATGCTTGCTTAGATTACAACAATTGCTTAAACTCTCATGCAAGTGGATGATGGAGAATGAGTTAAGAAGGAGACGAAGATGAAGGAAATGTTGAAATACAATGGGTGTGGAAGAAGCACTTAGGGGGAAAAGAGTTGTTTGAGAAGAGCATAGGTAGTTTTATTTTATTTTTTTGTAAAATTGAAATCAAAGAAAAAATGGTAAGAAATAATCTTAGAGATATATTCACTCGAATTCCTAAAACTTGTCATAAAAGTATAATTGAGTTCTAAAATTTGACAATTTAACATAATCGAGTCATTCCGTCATTGTTGTCAATGTAGACAAATGAAAAATGCCAACGTGACTTATTTTAATTGATTCTCTCTCCTGCATGACAACTAGGTGTCCATGTCAACAAAACGCCATTTTGGATAATTTTACTTATCCAAAAACAGTGACCTCTCTCTCTCTCTCTCTCTCTCTCTCTCTCTCTCTCTCTCTCTCTCTCTCTCTCTCTCTCTCTCTCTCTCTCTCTCTCTCTCTCTCTCTCTCTCTCTCTCTCCCTCCCTCTCCCCCCATCTCTACACCACCATTCTCCTTCTCTCCCTCTTCACTTCTCTGCAACTCTGTTCTCCTCCTTCCCTAATCGATGTCTCCTCTATCTAAACCCTAAGCCCCAAATCAAGTTGACGCAAATCATGATTTGGGTCCCCTCACGAGTTAGAGTTCTTCACCAAAAGTGAGTTTGTGTGAGGACTCGTCTCAAGGGCGCCTCAACAACAGATCGAGCAGCATTGACGATAGAGACTGCCACTGCACCTTAATCGAAAAAACTAGTTAGATAACTACTAGGGTTGAATGTCACTTGGAGTCAATGCAAGAGGACAAAGTTAAAAGCATTCAAGGAATTGCATGGCAATTAAAAAAAGTAATATGCACAGGTGTACAACTACTTAAGAAAGCTTTGCACTACAAGCACATTTAAGATGAAAGTTGAAAGGCCACCACCAAATTCCCTAGCATTATTTGATAGGGCTTACATTTACTTTGATACCTGTAGGAAAGGATTTTTGGCAAGATGTCAAAAGATCAATGGACTAAATTGATGTTTCCTTAGGGGCTTGGTCAAGGGTGAGGTGTTGTGTGCTGCAGGGAGGAATGCCAACTACTAAATGTATCCAATAACATGGGCAATTGTAATAATTAAGAATAAGGACACATGAATCTAGTTTATCAACTTGTTGAAGGAAGACCTCGACATGGGTAATGGCAATGGTTAGGCTTTAATAAATGACTAACAAAAGATATGCAATACTGTTATCACTCATCTTGAATTTGTCTATGACCATTTATGTAATGACTATCCATATTAATGTTTTTGCTTCTTTTTTATTTATCAAGCTCTCATCCCTTTAGTAGTTGAACTTTTGTCAAATGCAGAGCACAATGTGTACAAGGCACTATATTTTAATCAGGGTCAAAATATAAAGAAAAGTAGTTTATGAGATAATTTTGGAAATGTGCTAAGAGTACTAATATGAAAAATTTTGAGACACATGGACAAAGGTTCAAAGAAATGACACCACAAGGTCATGATAATCTATTCCACTCTTAGCCAAAGAACTAGTGTAAAGTCTTCTTTGACACTAACATATATGTGATGTTACCGATAATAGTCTTAATGAAGTTTTCGATGGTAGGTGCATAGAAGCAAGGTGCAAGACCATCATGAGTATGATGGAGGATATTAGAATCAAGATTATAAATAGAATGCATTGTCAGAGAGATGCATGTGCTTGGTGGACAAGAAATTATGGTCCAAGGATTATACATAAGGTATATCAGAATGCATCATGCATGTGCATGATGATGTATTCCATTTGATGGAATGGATATCAAGGATGCGAAATTATGAAAGGTAGTGACAAATATGTTGTAGACTTAAATTTGAAGACTTGTTCTCGTATAGCTTGGGAAGTTAGTGGAATTCCATATTGCCGTGCCATCTATGTAATACACCACAAGCAAAATGGTCCAAGTGACTACCTAACCGAGTGCTTCAACAAGGACAAATACCTAAGTGCATATCAATTCATAATGCCAATTTTGACAAGATAGAAATTCTAGGACAAAACCAATAAAAAAGTTTCTTAGCCCCCATCAATCAAAAAGATGCATGGTAGGTGAAAATGAACAGAAGAAAGTAACCAATTTACTTTATTGAAAAGTATTTTAAGAAATAAGAAAAAAAATTTGAATACATATACCAGTAACAATATTCAATTTATTTCCAATTAAGAATCTGGTGCAGCACAACCCATTTAGAAAGCCAGCCCAGCACAACTCACTTATGCTACCATAAAACATGTATCATCAAATATGCAATATTATTACATCTATCTAAAATGCTTTCCCGATAACCACATCCAAAAAATGTATAAACCAAGCTAACTTGACATGCGAATTAGGTCACTGAATTGGGTCATCAAATATCACAATATCAACCATTATTTAAGCAAAAAAATTAAGCTAACTCGACATGTTGAATTGGCAAAACCATACATGCTATTGGAGAATTTTGCAATAAAACTTCTACGCTTGCATAAAATGACAGGGTGGCAATCTGCAATGATATCACATCTACCTCGAATGCTTTAAAAGTAACTTAACGTGTTGAATTGGGAAAAAAGCCACCCAAGTGCAACATGTTTCACTTTTTTTTTTCAATGACGTCACACCTAATAGTCAAACCAATCAATCAACAGGAAACATCAAGAATTGAAGGATCAGAAAAATTTATCTATGCTTATTTATGAGTCTCTCCACTTTTTCCATGTTTGACTTTGCTGAGCTTAACAAGGCAAACTATTGTGCAAAGCCGGAAACTACAATGCATGATGACCTCAAAGATGTACATAGTCTTTACCTTACAAAATGGGAACCGACAAAGAGCAGATCTTAAGCAACAAAAGAAACGCAAAAAAAAAAAGTAACAATAAGAAGGAGAAAATTTGAATGGGGATGGTGAGCAAGCAAAGCAAAGACATCCCTTATGTACACAAATTCTAGGGTTGTGCTCCCCTCTTACACAATAGCTTATTCTCTTCACCACTCCCTTCCTCGTATGTAACGGTGCTTAGATTTCAAAAAACAAAAAACAAGAATTTTAAAAAAGTCAAGTTCATGTGTGCTTGCACAAAACCCTTTTGATAATTTTCCGAATCAACAAGCTACGGTCAAATCGACAATGAAGATACAAACACTAGCACAAATGTAGTGAGGATACCTACAAGGAGAAAAGAGGCTTAGAGATAGTGGCACTCTCAATCGTCGACATTGCTCAATCCACCGTTGAGGCTCTTGCAAGATGAGTCTTCGCACAAACTTGCATTTGACGAAGAAGTCTAACTCACAAGGGGACCCAATTCCTAGTCTGTGTCAACATGATTAAGGGCTTAGGGTTTAGGCAAAGGAGACACCAATTTGGGAAGGAGGAGAATGGAGCTATAGAGACGTGAAGAGGGAGAGGAGAATGCAATGCAGAGATGTGAAGGGGGAGAGAAGAGACAACATCATTTTTGGATAAGTAAATTATCCAAAACGACGTCATTTTGCTGACGTGGACCATTTGCCTTGATCTAGTTGCCACGTAGGAGAGAGAAATGATTAAAATAAGCCAGGTCAGCATTTTTCATTAGTCCAAATTGACACAAAAGGGCTCAATTGCACCAATTTCTCAAGTTTTAGGGCTTGATTGTACTTTTATAACAAGTTTTCATCTTAAAACAAGTGTGAGACATACAAGAGATATTGTGATCAATTCAAGGTATTAAGGGATGACAGAAATTTAAAAAATGAAAAAAGTGCAAGCCTATTATTATCATCATCATTATAGTTATTAGTTACCTATTGTAAGAGTATCCGATAAACTAATTTTTTATTATACTCAATAAACTTTTGTCAAAATAGTCAATTATTTTAGATGTTATATTATACACACCCTTTAGGTCGAAGTGATTTTACTGGATAAAATGTAAACCTAAGTTTCGCTATAGTGAACTTCGAGAATATGTGGACATCTTCATTGACGTTCCTACGAAAGCAAGTATCAGTACCTGTTTAAGTATAAATTATTCTTCTGTATGCAATCTGTACTTCCATATATCCACACCACTATAGTTCACAAAACTAATGTATCCTCAAAAAGGGCAACATATAAGTCCATCATTATATGTAGATGCTCAGATGGACCGGGTAACTCTAATGTGGAAGGCATAGGCAAAAAATAGGCCTAGCAACTAGCAAAAGCACATCCACAATTAGGGTTGTAATTGGAGTCTGAGTCGAGTAGTTACAATAGCAAGTTCAATCTCAACTCGCATACTTAGTTCTTGAAAATTAACTCGTTCTCAATCAATATCAAAAAATATGAGCTCAAGCTAGATTCAAAATAGAACATCCAAATGCTAGAGTTCGACTTGATTATCATAGGGTTGAATAAGAACTCGAGATCAATTTGAGTTCAATAAGCTCAAATATTTTTCTTTCTAATCATGTGCATGAGGGTTAAAAATGTAATTTTCTCTTTTTGTAATTATTTGAAAAAAATAAATAATCGAAGATTGATTAGGCTTGCGAGCTAGTCGAGCTACATACTGACTAGCTAAAACTTGACTCAATAGTACTTGAGTTGCATGAGGTTAAGTTTGACTTGAAATTAGATAACTATGGAGCCAAGTCAAAACTACTCGCTTGATTATTGTGGGGTTTCTTTGTACTTGTTGTCGGGAATGAATTGCCTAAACATTCTATTAGGGAGTCCGGTCTTCACTCTTCTACGTGGTATTCATTCTCATTCCAAGTGACTTCGGCTCAATTTCACTTCTATCTACAATGGGTGACACATAGGCCTAGTATGTCCTGTTCATGTAGTTTTCTACATGCATGATACAAAACCCTGATGAAAATTATAGCCAAACTAATTCAAGCTACACAATCCATTCCCAACTCCATTTTATAAGTCCTCCAAAACTAATCAGTCCCCTATGAAAAAAAAGAGCGTCTCATTCATGATCAAAAGATTTTTTTTTGTTATCGGTCCTACTCTACTCCTACTCTAATACTCAGATTTTTACTTTACCTCCTTGCAAGGCATGGGAGTTGAAACTTACTCCTAAAATTAGATCGTCCCAACCCCAACCTCCTAAAAAGGTGAAAATTCAAATCCCCCACCTCCCCATTCTCATGTGAGAATTGTGGCCATGGTTAAGAGGGGTTGAGAAAGTGCTAACCCAATCACTGAAACCACGTTTGAAGTAGTAAATTTAACCACAAAACCCCTCTTTATTAACAAATAAAATCATCAATTCCGTTCAATAGATATTCACCAACTTTAGTAAAATCCACATTAGTTTTCAGACCAACTAAAACACAAAGTAGTCCGCCTGCTGCTCCACTATGATCAAGAGGTCTGATTAGAATTCATACTACCCCCATTTGGTTTTTGGGAAAAGTACCAAAAACATCCTAAACCTAATGCATTGGTACTAGTTCAGTCATAAACCTTTTAATTGGACCAATTTAGTCATAAACATTTTCACATTGGTATCAATTCAGTTCATTCCGCGAATTTAAGCCGAAAATCGATGACGTAGACGCCAGCCATTCTACATGGCATCACCGATGCTAACGTTGACATTTTTTAATAATTTTTCGACTTTTTATTTTTTTCAATTTTTTTTCTTTTTTTCTATTTTTCCTATTTTCTTTCTTATTCTTTTTCTTTGGACTGTGGCCAATATTGGCCACAAGCAGGGGCCGGCGAGGGCACAACCCTTGCGGCCTAGATGAGGGTGGCCCTTGCCGAGTCTGGCAAAGGCTCAACCATCACTGAATTTGGTGAGGGCTCGACCCTCGTTGCATGGGTAAGGGTGGCCCTCGCTTGACTTGGCGAGGGCGACGAGGGTCGAGCCCTCGCCAGATTCAGCAAGGGCCGCCCTTGCCTAGGCAATGAGACTCAAGCCCTTGCCCGATTCGGCAAGGGCTACCCTTGTCGACCCCCAATTGTGGCCACTAAGGACCACAATGCCCTCACCGACGCCCCCTATAGCTAGTCGCTCCTTGCTCAATTCGGTGAGGGTCGCAATCGCCTAGGCCACAAGGGTCGTGCCCTCACCTATGGCCAATCGCCAACCATGGCCGATACCAGCCATAGTCCAAAAAAAAGAATGGAAAAAAAAAAAAAGGGAAACAATTTTAAAAAGGAAAAAAAATTTAAAAAGTCAAAAAAATTATTTTAAAATGTCCTCATTAGTATTGGTGATACCATGTAGCACGGCCGGCATTCACGTCATTGATTTCTGGCATAAATTGGCTGGATTGATTGAATTGGTACTGGTGTGAAAAGATTTATGATTAAATTGGTCCAATTGAAAAATTGATGACTGGATCAATATCAATGCAACAGGTTTATGTTTTTTTTTTTGTACTTTTTCCTTGGGTTTTTGGGTCTACAAGAAATTCTCAATCTTCTTCTTTGTAACTAGACCTTTGTACGATCACATAAGGTACCTGGGTCGCTCACACAATTTTGGAACAGATCAATATATGCCCTATTTATATGCCCTATTTAGACCATACTTACTGAGGATCTCCCTCAATCTTGTATCCGGGCACCCTATCATCGCGACTACACGACTCCTCAAACGAGCACCAACTTGTTAAGAAGATATTGCAATTCTATCCCCCGATAAAGAAATTTCGTACTTGAAATTTGACGAACTCGATTCATTACTCGAATAACTCAGCATACTCTTTCGGCATTTCCTACTCGCCTTCACCTATTGCTTCCACGATTACTTGAAGGCACCACAGAATTTTCTTCGGAGGAATGCGTCTCGTTCGCAACACTTGCTCCTCCTGACCAATATTCGATTCGGCTTCTCAATTTACAACACCAGTTCATCCATCTCACCATCCATCGCTCGATAGTCAAGTTCCTGCAGAAGCGAACGCAAGAGCTTGTTTAGACGTGGTAACTTTTCCTCCCCCCCCCAGCGTTTTCACAAAACCTGTATATCCTCAAAAAGGGCAGTACATAGGCCCAATCAATGTATAATCTTGAGAGAAAGCAGCACACAGGCTCACTTGCATATGCAATATACACAGTACAAGCAACGAACAGGCTTAGCGATCAACCGCACATGCGCAACGGGTGACACAAGCCCGATACCACCTGTACACATGCATGCAAAACAAAAGGATAACCAAACTTTCCAATGCTGCACAGCCCATACCCTAGTCCACAATATAAGGCCTCCAAACTTGATCACGTCCAACTGATCAGTCCTCCACCAAAAGATGTATCGACTCCTAGATTTGTCTGACCTGGGGATATGGAACTCGAATGGTAACAGGAATGATATTCTAAGTCATAGGACTATAATGAAATATATGATCAATTTATCGAATAAGACATACTTCGACTTTCTTGTGTAAGAACTTTGACTCGTAAACAACACTATACTGAATATATAAATTAGGAGTGAACAAACACTGGTTCCGTAAACAAAACGTCCAATGTTTGAAGCAGAGAAGCTAACCATGACAAACGCCTCTCGCATTCATAGATTCTTGCTTCAATAGCTTTCCTGAAACTATCCATGATTCATTAAGACAAATACACACTCTAATATCGATAATACACTACAGTTAAATGCACACAGCATATATGCACAAGCGGATTCAGTACAGTCGACAACTACCTGCTAATGGCTCATCTCTAATAAGACACACCATGGTCATCACCCAGAAGGATGGACCACAATGCAATTATTCTAGGATCTTTAAGAGAGAAGGAGAAAGGATCGATAAAAACTACATCTTTTATCGATTGACTTGCCTTTACACTTTATTATAGAAGATATTAATACTCAAACAATATGCATAATCTAATCTAACAAAAAAAATTAGCTAGCTTAGATAATAACAAAAAATCCAATAATATCCCTAATATCTAATAATATTTATAAATTTATTCCTAATAGGGAATTCTCCAACATCCATAAATATACATCAACAAGCAAAACACCTATTCAGACCTTCAATACGGTAACAATAAAGGACGAAGGTTCCCTATCGATAAAAGCATGAACCGAAGTCCCAGTTTGGCTTCCCTTAATAGGGCCATTGCTCAAGGAGCTGAATCGGTCATAATCAGGGTCCAGTAACGGTATACACGGCATAAATTAGAGGCATTCGCATATATTCACCAAGTGCAGCTCGCGCCAATTCATGCCAATTCAATTAAGTTCCGACACCATTTGGTTCATATGCCTGCTTCATTTGAATCGACACGAATGACAAGTCGAGCATCATGTCACGGCAAATATAAACAAGGAAGATGGACTTATCATACTAAAATTGGATGCACCTCATTTTTCCATTCAATATACATAAATTGACGTGCCAAACTTATGAAACCATCAAACTCCCTTCACTTGCCCTCGGATCCCCGGACTGAAGCAAAACCCTCATGAATCTCAGATATGTTGATCAAAAACTTGCCGATGATCGAACTACGCTTTAACCAGAAGCCGTGCAAATTTCGGAGCAGTGGGTCCTAGTGAAGGCAAGAACCTAGCTAATTGGGCTCTTTTCTTAACAATTTCTCTTTAATAGGAGACTTGCCAAGAGAAAACGAGAGGAAAATAAAAGCTAAGGAGCGAAATCAATGCTCTGGAGATTATGCTTCTATCGCTCATATCATTTAGGAAAATGAAAATTAATCAGTAGAAGATATCTTTGTTATCAACAACAATCGACGCTCAAACATTTCTATTGATGATAAAGATATATTACGTCTGTTCATTTTTATAGGTGATATAGGTGACTGGCTTTAGGAAAACTTGTTCCAAATTATTGGACATGAATTTAGAAAACGGAACTGAGTTTCTTGGTATCTGAGTTTTCGTTTTATACTGTGGACAACCGACTGAATCTCAACGGGTGCCCAACCAACCAAGAGCTTAGTCAAAGGCTCAAAGCACAAATTTTGTAGCAGAACACGTGAAAGATTTTGATGGTCAGTGCTTGTCTTTTGCTTCGGTGTAGTGAGCATGGAAAAGCTCTTTAGGTGGTCGTACCTTCTTATTATTGAGGATTTCAGAGATAGAAGGGAGCAAACGAGAATAAATAGATTTCATACCCTGTCAATGCTAAAAGATTAGGAGTGTGTCTAGGGGTGATCGGCGGGAGGACGGCCCTGCCTAGGCTCGAGAGGCCCGAAAGCTAAGTGGCCGAGCTTAGACAATGTCCTTACATGAGACAGCTCAGCCTACCCAATTTTGGCCTAGGCCTGGCTTGGCCTGAAAATCTTGTAAAACTTCATGTCCTTAGATAGGCTTGAGAAATCCATTAGGCCAGGGGACCGTGACCCCCATTACGTCCCGTGCCCATCCCTAGCTTTGCCTCCATTAGTCTACAAGATAGCTCGGAAAACTTTTGTTTTTCATCTTTTGTGCAATGCTCGGGAACTTAAATTTTCCAAATTTTTCTTGCGTTGATATCAAGTGCGTAAAGATTGATTTTCTGTGCACTCGCCTTGGGATTGACCAGGTGATAAGGGTGTTTTCATGCTTTCAGCTCAGAAACCGATGATTGTAAGTTGGATTCTTTCCGTGTTCGACTCATTTATGAGCAGGGACCTCTGACGGTGGTGGGCTTGCTATGTTAGCTCCCCTCTACATAGCCGGTTGACTAGGGCCGTGCCTTCTGAGTGATTGGAAAATTTAATGAGAAGATCTAGCAATGGTTTCTAGGGACCATTTCATAGGAAAGTGGCTGTATAGTTTTTAGCAGAATTAGGAAAACATCACCACATGCTGCTTATCCTGGCAACTACTGATTGGGAGGGGGCTAACCACCACCTATAAAACTCACCCTTGCATGTGCATGCTTTCCATGGAGGACAGAAAAGTCGATGGCCCTAGGCCCCCACCACCATACATTAAAGAAGCAAACGATGCAGTGAAACTCGTACACACATGCACAAAAAGGTTCCACGCACTCGAAGGGAAATAGATCGATACACCCTAGCTTAAAGAAACCGGACACGGAGACGATGAAGAAACAACGAATGGGCTGAAAGCCGAGTCGAAGAAGGACATCGACACCCGAAACGACCTCGAAACGGGTTCCTAGACTCGGCCGCCGGGTCATCCTCTCTTTTCCTGTCGTGCGATGGCGACAATGAGTCGGTACGTACTGAGAATGGGCACTCTCCAAATCCTCGAGAGATTATATTGAGATGTCACGGTCCACATCGCACAAGGCATGCAGTCTCTCGAGCTCCACTCGACTCGACCATAGCCGGCTGAGCTCACACCAATCGGAGAAGTGACTCGTGACCACAACACTCAATTTTTATAAACGCACTAGTTAACCATCCATCTGTCGCCTTTTCGCGCCCTTCTTCTCTCCACGATCGCTTATTCTAATGCTGATATACGCCGCCATATCTCTTCACGACGTTGCGCTTTCCTCAAACGCAACTGGTCAAACGCCAATGATTCGCCATTGAACATATAACTAGATCACACTAGGGAAAAAAAAAGCACATGATTAAGAGAAATGATTGAATAACGGCCTTTTCTTTGGGTCTATGACCTTTCGGTATCCGGATAATCCCAACTAATCCAAAAGAGAGCACTATTGGACCCAAATGAAGGCATCTGATAGCTTTTAATCTATTAAAAATAATAATATATTTTAAATAATAAAAAATTATAAATTATCGTAAAGTTCATATGTTCAAAAATTTGTGTTTCATAACAAGTTATTACTCGCATAATAAACAGTCTAGCAAAGTACAATGATTAAAGAGAGGCCTTTTCATGGGGAGGAAAAAAGGGGAGGGCGAGGAGATTTAGTGGAGATATACTCATACCCAATTACTCACACCCATGTAGTAAAGGAGAAACTTTTCGCGATTTATTTATTTATTCTATCTTTGCCTTTTTCCAGGAGTAGTTGTTGGAAAGGGCCACCACTTAAATGTGTGCAAATGCTAAGGAGGTCTCATGCACTTGGGGGACCCCGTGCTGTCTGCCAAAAGCAGAGAAAAAGAAAAGGAGAGAACCCAAGAAACAAAAGAAAATTAAGGAAGAATAAAAACGAGAGGAAGTGCTTTGCTCGGGTGGAGATTGTCAATGATCGCTATCATGGAGAGAGCCACCCCCCACTAGCCAGTCAATTCCAGAAACATCATACGAAGCCCATCCCTCCCGCTTTGCCCGATCGATCATGGCCCCTGCAGAACTAGATCAGATTGAGATAAGAAAGATAGAGAGAGAGAGAGAGAGAGAGAGAGAGAGAGAGAGAGAGAGAGGAGGAGGATGAGAAAGTGAAGTTTGTGCGAGGCAAACTCGTTCGATTGTAACTCTGCACTTTTCTGTAGTCCAAATCATGTGAACAGTCCTATGTTGACTTGGCCCTTCTTCGATGGTGGTGGTGGTGGTGGTGGCGAGAGAACACGACCAAGCCATCCATCGTGACAGCTCCTTTCCACCCCCTTTTACTCATTTGGCCCTCCCCAAGCTCTCGTTAACATCTTCACCTCATTAAGGAGTATTTATGACCTCGCCGTGTTCGAAAAGTTCAAGAGATCTAGAGTTTTTTGGAGGGGGCGCCAATGGATTCGTGAAACTCCGGTCGGATTCGCCGAGATAGATTGCAATCGCTTCTCGAGAGGGCGTATCGGACCCACTCTCCATGAACCCGGCATCGAGCTTTATCGCCTTAATCTTCCGGGCACGTTTCTTGATGGTTGTATTTGGCATCGTCGGCTGACCGGATGCACGTGGAAAACTACCGCATCGCATGTCCACTCCGCACGCATCAGATATCGTTTGCAGCCATAGAGCAAGATATCGGGAAGCGTAACCAGCTAATCACTCGTCCCGCTCGATTAAAGAACGACACGACGTGCGGCGACTGTCGAACAAAACCCCCTCACTGTCCCTATCCCACCTCCTCTAAGCATGCATTAAATCACGAACGGGGGGTCGCATCTTCTTGCAAGTTCACCGAGAATAGGATCGACGTGATGATTCGAGATCGGTGCGTAAATACAAACCTACGTTCGTACATGCAAGTCCACATCATCGTCTGACTTTAGGGCAAAAACAAGACTCGAAAACAAGATTTTCTGGAAGACCTCCTTCCCCTAAGATATTCTAGGGTTTCGCATGGTGGTGGGGGAGCTTCGATGGTTCCTCGAGGTTCCACTTACCTGCCGTGAGCTTCCCACCTTCTTCCGACCAATCTAATGCAAACCACCAAACGGTGGTGGGTCTCCGCACGACAGTTCTTTACTCGATTCAACGCAAGCAGAGGTCCGAGACATCCAGCCGGTTGCATGGTCCTGCCTACGATCATTACGTACGGCTTGGGGATCCCACGTCCTGATTCGTTGCGTCAATAAGACTCGACCGGTTGCTCGGGTTTAGACGCGCCCGGACTCATCAGCAAAGACTAAGTCGGGTCACCTGCCATTCGAGAGCCACGAGATAAGGTATCGGCAATTTAGAAATCTCATTTCGGCAAGCAAGGTTTAGAGAGAGATATCGATGTCGGATCGGTCGACCAAATGCGTACACGGATCGAGGCGTGAGGCCGGGTTGTTCATCGTTGGCACCACCACATCGCTAGTCACTATACGTCTATGACTAGCTTCTTGCATGCATGAATTTCAACTGCATCGACCAATTAATGAAAGCCGTGAGATAGCGATTTCAAGGATTAGACCGAAAGTTCGGGAAGAACTATAGCAGCTAGGAAGCTACAATTGGTCATTTCAAAATCGGGTTTTGACAAATCCTCCATCGTCATGCCACTAAGTTGATACCATAATTGAGATCTTCTTTATTAATTTATCTTGAATCGGGGTCTTCTCATTAAACTTGAAAAAGTGAAACTAACAAATTTTTTTTTAAAATATTTTTTAAAATTTTCTAATTTGGAGGAAATAAATACATCCGTAATATAAAAAGAATCCTTCTGTTTCTCTTCATTTAATTTGAAGGTGAAATTGAGTCCACCAAATGGAGCCACGGTTGTCCCCGAGAATGCAAAATATGGTCCCAGCAGAACATGTGAAGATTTTCTTCTTTCCCATGATAATGTCTTCAGAAAAACTGTGCAACCCCAGCAAAATGGCCCCTACATGAAAGCACCTCTAATTATTGTATTTGTTTCTTTTTCTAGAAAAAAATATACAGAACTTATTGATTGGCCAAAAATAAGAAAAGATTGGTCGAGTGATAATATGAACATAATATCACGTGAACTCTTAGGGCATGTTTGTTTAAATATATGAAAAGCAAAAAGGCAACTTTTACATTATAATAGAAAGAATTTCAAAAAATTCTGAGAAAATTTTTAAATGAATCTATATGTTAAATTAATGTGAAAGTTTTCAGACATTTATATCAAAAAAAAAAAGGGAAAAAAAAAATCAAAGTACATGCATAATCAAATTTGGAAAAACCAAAACAAAATGAACAAATGTGTCAAACATCGTAAAATTTGTGTCAAGTTTTAAATTTTTTAAAAATCTAATCAAGTCATAAAACTTATCAAGTTTGCACAATTCAGTACTTTCATCAGGTGCATATGTTTTGGTGACCAAAAATATCTTCAACATAGTAATTGGGTGGCGACTCTATATGTTTCGGCAAATTTCTAGCATTTCCTTTTCTCTTTTAATGCAATTCAAATTTTTTTTCCCTACCACGGCGCCACATCAATGTTACGTATGCTCGAGACATATATAACGCCACACAAGTACTTCCCGTCACTTAATTGCAACACTTCCGCGACTATTTTTAACCTCGACCGTACTTTTTTCGAAAGATTCAAAACTCGATCACGGTTCATGCAAAAGGATCACAAGGATCCCCTCCAAATGGGTCTGGCGGTCCGATTCTTGCACCGGGTACAGTACTTTCTCGGGCGCATCCCCCCTAATCCCGACGCAGCGCAGGTTAAGGCTCGACGCGGTGCAGAAAAAGCTGACGAGAAAGCGCACACACCATCCTCGCCAGCAGCAAAGGACCAAAACGCGACAAGGACACCGGTCATCTTTCTCGACCCCTCTTCCCACTTTGCACGAAAACGCACAAAGAACCTCTCACCGCCTAGCCTCGACGCGTGTCGTCGCCATCACGGCGATGAGCAGAGAGACGGGCAGTAGATGGACAACCCACCACCCTTCTCCTCCATCAGGCCTTTGCTTTGATGGTCCTGCTTTCGTGGCTTATCCGATCGCCGCAAAATGGAACTGCAATGCAATCAATCCCATTTGGTGAAGATTCACTTTCGCGAATTATTGCTCGGGCTTCTCCTCTTTTGGAGGGTTAAAGATCGCTGCTTTAGGACTGGGACGGAAGGGAGAACGAGTGGATGACAGCAGGGGCTAAGGATTTTTACTGTTTTACTGTTTTGGGTTTCGATGTGATCTTCCGCTGATGTTGATGCTGAACCGGGCTACAAGAATTCGATGAACTTGCCATATGCTTTGATGCCTTGTCGACACGATTGGTTTGCGTGTCTGCCTTTTACAGAACCGACTGCAACACGCGAAAGCTCGAATGAATTGTTTGTATCCTGGATTTATGTCCTAAGAAGATTGGTGGACTGAGGAGCATTTCTGATGATACGGGTTTTCCCTTATGTCCTAGTTCTTCTCATCATCAACCACAGGGCTTCTTCTATCGTTATCAATCCCAACCTCCATTAGAACTGACAAGTCGAATGAACGATGCCGGAAGTTGTTCTCCCTTATCGATTGCAACACCAGATCGATTGCAACACCAGCCCAAGTTCAAGAATCGCCATCCCTTCCTCTCTGTTCCGTACATCATTATCTGCACCTATGATTAAGCTCCCAGGACAGCTTCTCACACCCACATGAGATTTACGGTTCTACGGTTTGAATACCCAGTTCGCGGATCCACAGGTTGCTCCTCCATTCTCCAACAAAGATTCATCCCCTGTTTCTCTGTTTCATCAGAAGTTTGAATAGCTGATTGATTAAGTAACAGCAATCGCACATAGGCATCTAACAAACATTCATCGTTCATAGTCTGGCATGGCGACCCATTCGAGTAATGAAAACCAGCAAACAAATTCGCCACACAAGAAGTGATAAAAGCAAAAAACCATGGTCTGCCAGCGAGAGTCGAATCGTGGTCGTCATCATCATTTTATTCCAAAAGCTAAATGCAGAGGATACACATTCGCATTCATCCAACCTTGAGTAGAGAGCCCAAAGGTCTAACCAAAATCAAAATTCATGAAATAAATCAATAAGGAAGATTGGAAGATCTTGCAGAAGACTACACAGAGGCAAAAAACAAGAAGTGGAACTACACACTCTGAGGTTGTTTCGTAGCCTCTCCCTCTCTCTCTCTCTTAGTACCTCCCCAGCTCAGGCAAAGCACTTTCCTTTAACTGATCATCTAAGGGGTCGAACCGATCTATCTCGATTTCAATCCAACTCAGCTGAATGACACTTGATTCACTGAGTCGCAGCAGCTAGTTGCCACGCCGAAGTGGCAATCAGAGGCCTCGTGTGCCAACCGAGCATGAGACAACCGTTGTTTTCCTCTACCCTGTAACCTTCTCCACCCGCAAACAGGACCAGCAACATGCTCGCCTGCTTGAACGCGTTGGACCCGAGATGGACCGGGTCGAACCCAGCCGATCCCATCCGCCCCTGCCACTGCGCCAGCGTCTCGTGCCGCTCCACTCGATCCGGCCCCTCGCAGGCCACAACATTGCAAATCTGCCGACCCAAGTAGACCTCGGACATGACCAGATCCTGCGTCGGGGGAGCCACCCCAGACCCTTCCAGCGAGTCGAACAGGCTGGAGTAGTAATGCAGAGCTTCCGTGAATCGGTCCACGAAAACCAGGCCATTGTGATTCGCCTCCTGTTCCACCATCGTCACTATCTTAGGCCTCATAGCCTTGATGGAGGATAGAACCTTGTCGATCGCCCCCGGTCGGGCGAGCAGGCGGTGGAGCTCAAACACCGAGTTGACCGCCACCGTCTCCACCTCGGGAGGGCGGATGTCCAGCATGGCCGGCTCGAGATCAGCCAACGAATTCGCGACAAAGCCCCGGAATTCGAACTCAACCCCGATGGTTTCGGCCAATTGAGCCAGCTTCCAGCCGACCTGCTGCAAGGCGTCGGTGTTGTCCGGCTGTGGCGGGCCAATCCCCGTAAGCCGGAAGGTGGGCGGACCGCCGGGCCTCAGGGCCAGAGCTTGCATGAGGGCCGGCCACTGCATACCCTGCTTGAGGCCGAAATCGATGACGTGGACGCGGCTGGCGGTGGCGAAGGCTTCAAGAATCGCCTGATTGGCAGTGAAGTGGGCGAATTTGAGGTAAGGGCAGGTCTCGTAGAAGTGCATCTGGAGGATGTCGTTGCACGAGGAGTCGAGGCCGCCGTCGTGGGGGTAGATTCGGTAAATCCGGCGGGCGAGCGCCTCGGCGAAGTAGGTCGCTACCTTGCGCATCGCGCCGTTCTGCGAGGCGGCGAGCAGGCCAATGTGCTTGACGAGCGCGTCGGCCAGCTTCAGGTTCTCCTGCTGGACCGCCTCGGCGCAGGCCATGAGGGTGTGGACGAGCCGCACCCCAGTCTCCTGCGTGTCGACCAGGACGACCGGCCGAGTCAACTCGGAGGGCGCCGCTCCGGCGCCGGCCGACGAAGAGGACGAGGACGACAACGAGTTCGACCCGCCGTTCAGGGTCTTCAACTTCTTCCGGGCCGCGCTCTCGAAGTCCGAGTCGCTCTGCGGGTAAGCGGCGACGCCGGGAATCGCCCTCAAGTCGTACTCGGAGTCGTCGTTGAAGATGACCTGGGACTGCGTCTGGGCCGGAGTCGGAGCCTGAGTTCGAGACCCAATATGCGAACGGTGGTGTTGCGCGATGGTGGAGGACGTCTCGGCCGGAGGGAGGACCGGGTCGGCCACCTGCTGCGGCGGCGGCGTGGGCGCCGGAGTAGGGTTCAGCTCGAAAAGCATGCTCTGGACCCAAGACGAGAGATCGGAGGGGTTGTAGTGGACGGCGTCGTAGGAGAGGTGGGAGATGCCGTCCTCCTGAGCAGTGCCCATCACCATCTCGAGCTGCTCCAGCTTCTGGGCCACATCGGCCATGTCCGACGACCGCACCTTGTACCCAAGAACAGCGAGGAGCTCGTCCATACCGCCGCCCCCGCCGCCGCCGCTCGGATCTTGGTCGTCCTCGCCCCACATCAACATCTTGGCCTTGCTGGAGGGGGCGGGCATTGAGGAGGTGGAGGACGAGGAGGGCTCGCCCTTCGAGGCGCCGTTACAGGTGTCTCGATGATCCCTCTTCATATCTCTCTGTGTTCTTTCTTTCCTATTTCTGATGTGGGTTTTCTTTGGGGAGGGGAGGGGAGGGAAGGGGTGGTGCTTTGATTTCAGGGATTTGGGAGGGCTGTGAGTGGGAGAGGTGGAGGGATCAAGGTCCGTTCATGGCAGCACCTGCAGCAGGAGGAGAGGAGGGAGATGGGGAGGAGGGTGGGGTGGATTCATTATGAGCATGGTGCTGCTGCTACTGCTGCTTCTGCTGGCAGCATGTCTCTTCTCTTGATTTTCTTGGGGGAAGAGGAAGGAGGAGAAGGGAGGTGAGGGTGGTGGGAGGTCCAATGAAGGAACAGCACAGGCTGAGGAAATGGAAGGAGATAAGGAACAAGGGGAGGCCATAATAATGGGGGGCCTCTCTTCCTCCCCCTCTCTCTTGTTTTTTCTTTTTTTTCTCTTATCCTTTTTAGGGTATTTTCTTCTTCTTTTTCTCTTTCTTCTCTTTAAAATTTCATTCCTTTTTTTTTTTTTTTTTTTTACTTTCGTTTTGGATTCCGATCGTAAATTCCACTTTTGATCATGGGTTTTCTTACCAAGGGCAATCTTCCTTGTGTAGTTCTAAAGTAGCAACTTTTAGCCCTTCAAAGTAAAATAAAAAAATAAAAAATAATCATCATCTATAAGCACTAGAGTTTGCACTTATAACCGTCCTTTTCATATGAAAAAATCAAGTGGGGAATTTAAATTCACGCATTTTCAAAAAGATTGAGAGTGAGAACGATTTAGTTTCAATAGTATATTTTGACTTTCGCGCCCTATAAAAAAGTAGGACAAAAGTTTAAAAGTGAAAATTAAATTAGAAATAAAATAGGACTCATCATTTATGACATTAATAGAAGACAAAGCTAGTTCTATCAATTTTGGTCCATGCCCTTTTACTCTTTTAACCTCATCCATCAAGAATTAAATCCCACCTCGACCTCTTTCGTAGGCAAAATTTTGGGGGCGATGCGGTGATGACGAACAATATAAATGAATTATACTAATGGAGGTTGCTAGCACCGATCGAAATGAGTCAAAAAGAACCGAAATTTTTCAACAGATCACATTGTCTTCTATCGTTCCGTTCCTCAATAACACGCCCGTTCCTCAATAACACGCAACGGGCTTTCACTTCACACGTCAATTAACTTAGACTTTCTTTACAACAACTCGTTTTTATCATCATGGCAGCATCAGCTCTTGACTGACATGACATTGTAGCGACTCCATTAAGCAAATTTCACTAGCTAGAAGTCTCGCTAGTGTCATGCCTCGATGTCATATGGGACGAATCCGGGTTATTTCTCTCCGATTATATTATAGTCACGAAAATTAAGATGAAAAGTTTATATACTTTGACCAACCAAAAAATAAAAATAAAAATGAAAGGGGATGGGAATGGGAATGGGAATGGAAGAGCCGTAGCAGCACCGCAATGGCGAAGAAGATAAAAGGAGGGGGGGATCATAAGCGAGCGAGGGAGGTTTAATCAGGTTTTTGGGCCGTACGATCTTTTTAATCCGATGTCTAGGAGATTTTTGGGGACTGAGAACGAGAGGGATGGTGGGGCCCGCCTCACTTTTATGGGATTCTGCTCATCTGAAATGATGGTCGACCTCTCCCCCATCATTCCCCACCGCCCCTCCTCCTCCACGTCCTCCCCACCTTCCCCTCTCCTCTCCTCTCCTCATCATAACCATTAAAAAAATCAATTAGTTTTACAAAATAAATTTTATTAAATATAATCGGAAATTTTAAATTGTTCGATATGGTTTCTAGACTTTTGGAAAATATTCAATTCAATATTTGAACTAATTATCAATGTTATCCTTTAACATAAATTGATGAAAATACAACATTGAACATTTTTACATAATTCAGGCATTAAATTGAATAGTATTAAAAGTTTATGTACTATATTATTGCATATTGGGGTAAAGTTCAAGGATTATTTTGAATAAATTAAAAGTTCATGAACCACATTACATATTAATTTAAAGTTCAGAGATTATTTGTATCATTATCCAAGTCTAGAGATCTGTTCTTGCCAAGGTAACTATGCATTCTCGGTACAACGAGAAAGCTCCAAGGGAGAGTTGGGCCCGGGGTCAATGAGTTTAAGTGCATGTTATGACCATACTAGTAATTTTATTTTGGTCAAAATACTTGTGTGCTTTTTTTTCTCTAAAAGTACTAGTGTACTTTGACTTTAGGAATTTTCTCTTTTTTTTTTAGTGAAATTGCATATAATGTGATTTTTTTTGTCAAAAGAAATAATGCAAATTTAAATTCATTATCTATCTACCATTATTGTATCCCTCTTAAACGAATTATTCATGATACAATATTTTATCTTAAAAATATGACTAATGTAATAAAAAAATGTTGCTATTCTCATCCTGCTAAAGGCACGGTTTATGGCTAGTATTAAATAACGTGGATTTAAATAGTGAGGTAGTGGTGATGCATGTTTAGCATTTTTTTTATTGTTTGGTTTTTTTCCTAACTTTTACACTTACTTATCACATTCTTAGTACGTAATATTGAATATTTTACAATTTAATAAAGTAAATTTTATATACGAGACCAATAAGAATAGCATAAAGGTTATCTCACTTGTCATAAAGTATTGGTTACTTTCCAACATCACACTTTTTAATTAATGTGTCTATAATCTTACGTCTAAAGTTTCTATTCCAATGCCTGCTGCAATAAGTGATTTTTATTGAGATGGAATGGTGAGCATGAATTCCATTTTGTTCCAGTGGTCTTCTTAGAATAATGGGTGGATTTTCTTTTTTCAACTTAAAAACGATAAAGTATAATTGAATAATACATGTTTTTTTTTTTATAGTGATGCGTTAAAATGTTTCCTTTTCTCTTTTTTGGACAATACGCAATCGAGGATGTTATTTTTTCTTATGGTGATTTTTTTTAGCCAAATAATAAAAGCCCGACTAATAAGCAAAGCAAAATGTGATTGGCATAATGGAAAACCCCTTTACTATGAAATTTAACTTTGAAGGCAAATACTACAAGACATTCTAAGCTATGTCTACTATGATATAATTACTTCAAAAAAAATTTGTGTTGTTAAAAATCTTAAACTTATCAATTATGACACAAATGCCCCAGACTTTTGTGTCACGAAAAAAACCTAAACTTATACATAAATTAAAATACGTTCTCTATTTTAATTCAATATAGGTTTATTTGTCACGCTAATATAAGTTTGGGGTTTTTATACAATCCAAAAAAATTGAAGTATTTATATCAAAATAGGCAGATTTAGGATTTTTAGCGACACAAAAGAAAATTCAAGATATTTGTGTCACATTAAGTATAATTTGAGATTTTTTATGGTATTAACCTTAACTTTAATTATAACTACGCATTTTTTATTGTACATATTACTCTTGTTGCTTTTCGCACAACAAAAAAGTCACATATGTGTGTCTTAATTTCTCAATTTACCTAATTTCAACTGCTTATGATGCTTCATCATCGACTTTACAATAAATTTGCACGTTTTTTATGATCCTATGACATAGTTTACGATAGTACTCAATCAACATTTACAAATTTTGGCATGCTACAATTGCAACGCAATAATTTAATTAATCACGAGTCACTTTATAGTGTTGTGAACAGTAATTTAAACAACTATCCATCGAGATTGCCGGTTCGGGATACCTAAAAAAAAATGAAAGACGACAGCTTTTTGTTAATAAATTACTCTTGATATACAGGAATAGGGTTTTACTATTAATTTTAGTAGATCGAGATTATTAAAAAATAAAACTGATTACTACAAGTATTAAATTTCGTGACCACGTGTCGGGGAGGGGGTGAAACTCTAGTTAAGAAAAGGCCGAAACTGAAGACAAGCGGTGCGTGGTGTCCACGCAGCGACGCCTCGAGCGTTCGGGGAAGACAGCCCTGCACGGCCACGTGACCCCACAACGAGGAGCAACCGCAAAAATAATGTCGTTACTTTTTTTTCTCTATTTCTCCGAAAAAAAATACGAACCGGGCCCCACGCACGGAGAAGGAGGGTCAACTTCAACGATCAGACGCGCCGGCCCGGCGAGTGGACGGGACGCGCCCGATCGCCGCCCGGGCCGTGGCACCTAGGGGGCACGCGGCGCCTCTGTGAGCACGAGTGCCGCGGCACGCGCCCAGGCGCGTCGGGCGGGGGGGGATCGGGGCAGCGGCGACCCTGGCGTCACCCCGCCCCCCCGGCGGTGTTGATCTCCTGCGGGGCGCCCCCACGGTAGTAGGGGGAGAGATGGAGATCGAGCCGGAGATTCAGACGTCGACGTCGGTTCTGCGGGGCCCCACATCGAGACCGGGGTGGGTCCCATGAAGACGGCTGGCCCGAAAGGAAGGGGAAGTTACCGTACAACCGCTTAACGCCGTTTGGGTCGGAGTTTTTATTTTCCACGGAACTTCGCGAAATCTCTCTCGCTTATGATATATAATCGAGGGGAAATTTGAAAAAAATCCATTTACAAATGAGAAAGTGCATATTAGCGCGAAAACAACTTCCGATTGAAGTTTAAATCTTATGATAAAAATGTAATTTATTTTTTAATTATTTTAACACTCAGTCTCACACATATATTATATTTGTCCATATGCTAAGCGTGAAAATACATAATAAAAAAGGCAAATAAAAAGACCCATAAACATCAAAATTCGAGACGTCCCCGTTCAATACCACGAGAAAAAATCTAACTCGAAATAATAAACATAATTTATATTGGATTAGACTTGCTAACGCCTAACAAATAAAAACCCGAATCTCGTTGAAGACCTACTTATTAAAATGTCTCTGGTGCTAGTTGAAGTTAGCAAAAAGACAATTTCCTTGCATATGTCCTTCTCGGGCGAATTCATTACATTCTGCATACGTTCATTTTCGCAAAAAATGCAAACCCATCGAAAATCGAATCTCGACCATCATCGAATCTAACAGGGTCTCGCTCTTCTAAATGGTCCAGATTCGCCCGGGCACTCAGCAACCTATTTGTATCCTAATTTTTTGTTTTTTTTTGGGGTCCGGTCATATTTGTCTCCTAAAAATTTAATCAGCTAGCTTGTGCTTCTTTTTTTTTTCCTTTTCCTTTCTCGAAAATTATTTCTTTTTTCCATTTTTTTTTTTTGGAGGGGCTTTGGGTTAGTGATCCCATCTTCTCCCATGTGACGTTGGGGCAAGCAATTGGGGGGGGGAATCGCAGGGAATCGTCCTTTTCTTTTATATTTTTTTTTTTTTTTTTTTTTTTTTTTTTTTTGGGTGGGGGGTCCTAACATAAAGACTAAACAGTGAGAGACATAGAGATAGAGAGAGAAAGAGAGAGAGAGATAGACATACATGCAAAGGTTAAAGGAGAGGTCCCAGAGGAGAGACTGACTGACATCTCTCTCTCTCTCTCTCTTTCTTTCTCTCTCTGCTTCTTCAGTAGTGATAGCAGGAGTAGTCCTCCCCACACCATGTGATCCCGCCACGTTGCCCACCCCACACGATTCTCTTCCCCCTCCGTGGTCCCCCCGACCTCCCTCCCCACCTCCACATGTTTCCAGTGTTGCTTGAAAACATTTTGCCCTGCTCTTTATACTTAAAAAAGAAATAATTATATAAATAATCTCTAAATTTTAAACCTAATATATAGCTTGGTCCTCGAATTTTGAATTTTAATATTAAATCTGTATAAAAAAATTCATGGACTACATTGCACATTAGAGTAAAGTTTATGAATCGCATTGAACAAATTACAAGTTTAGGGACCAAATTACACATTAAACTAAAGTTTGGAGACTGTTTATGTCATTCCCCTATTTGAGAACGCGACTAAAACGGATCTTTAAACTTTGATTGGACGTACAATATCATTCTTAATATTTCGATTTGTTTAATATTATTCTTGAACTTTAGTCCAATGTGAGTTTTCGATTTTTTAATATGGTCTTTGAATTTTGGGCACATGCACATTGAACTGATTATGAATTCGAAGATGTCATTGCATATTGAGTTAAAGTTCACAAATCACATTTACACAAATTAAAAAGTTCAACGACAATACTACATATTAAATCAAAATTTAGGAGACCATTGATGTCGTTATTCCTTAATATTTCAACGAAACGGAATAACTGGAAAATATATTGTTCCGGGCAATTCAGTTTTCTTCGTCATTGTCGCTTCTCGATATTAAATATTGTGAAGAATAATTTTTATCGGGAGGTTTGCTTGGACGGTACAACTCTTGGGGGGAACTTTTGGCGAAGGGCCCAAGCGGTACACTTATTGTCCAAAAGAGCTACATACGTGCCGCATGGGGTAGTGTAAATTTAGTAAGAAAACCACTTTTTTCAGTGAAATAATTACGTGTGACCTTTCCGAAAAGAATATGTGCTTTGGCCAGCTCAAATTTAATTTGCTTGCAAAGATAGCATGAGGAAGACCTCTATTGGATCATATAGACGCGAAAGCTCAGCTATCATGAAACAACCTTTGCAAATTCCCTCGGTCGGTTAAATTCAAGTCATCAATTTCTGCATACAACCTTTGAATCGAAGCAATTTGTCGGCAGATAAAAAAATCCATATATGCAGACTTCAGTCGCCACGTTAGAAATTTCCCGAATCGCTCGCTCCATCGGAAGGCCACGATTTGTCTTTTTATCCATTGACCGTCGGTTCGAGGGGGACCTAATTATGAAGCCCAGGATTTATGTAGAAGATTAGATTAGTTTTACCTAACTAAAAATCTTGATGGACCGAAGTAGGAGAAGAGGGAGGGGGAGGAAAGGTGTGCACTCCAAAAGAGGAATTTGAAACCAATCATGGTCCGCTGGAGGTGGCAACTTTTGGGTTTCCATTGGCATCCTCAGCACTCCCAAAATTGGAGCCAATCATCAACTTTTTCCCTTGAGAGGATTCCAGCCCCTCATCCCCCAACCCAAGTCCTACCCTATAAAAGACTACACCAGAACCCTAATTTCCTGAAAATTCTCGACTTCCTCCAGCAGTCCCCTCCTCTCTCTCTCTCTCTCTCTCTATCCTTTTCCTAATCTATGATGCCCTTTCTCTCTCTCTCTCTCTCTCTCTCTCTCTCTCTGCAAATTTCAAAACCCAAAATTGAAAGGGCCAATGGAATGTAGATCTTCTCCCCTCTTCTGCCATTAAATGACCTTCCCAAAAAGACCCTAAACCTAGTTCTCCTTTGTTTCACAATATGCATAGGTCAAATTTTTTTTTCCTAGGATCTTTTCTTCTATTAACCCTTTTGAAAACCTTGAAAAAGTCTTGTGATAAACAAATCAAGGACAACATTCTTGCAATGTTAATTGACTGGTGTTACTGTTTTGGAGTAACCCATTTGACTTTTCTTTTCACAATGTGGCAATAAGCTTTATTCGTGTTAGATGCGCAGAACTAATTCTATATAAGCTCATGAAGGACAAATTAAAGAGAACCCGGAAGAGTCTTCTTTCATAGTAGCATCCATCTTGATTAGAGCATTAAAAGATCCATATGCAATCTAAATTTCTTATACGATTAATTGACAATTGTCAGTTAGAACAAACTCTTTCCATTATCGAACCTATTATGACAAGCCGATCAAGAATCCCATCGTCCCATAATAGATACGCACGATCAATATCATGCGAAAATTTCCTAACAAGAATCAACTTTCATTCACCATTTAGAATTCGGCGTCATAATGACTCAATTGGTTTCCACTCTTTCAATGCAACTCGTGCCAACTCAACATTGAATTTGGCTATTTCACTAGAATCTCAAAACCCCCAAGTTACACTATGCAGCATATCCCCAAATGAATGTAATGAATCGCCACGCATCCAATTTTCTTCCTTCCTTTTTTCTTTCTTCTTCATATAAAAAAATGCAGGCAATATGTTTAGTGGACCCTCTTTCCTCCCTCCCAAATTTATAATTAGCCGGCATTTGTAATTATATATACATATTTCTTGACTCTCTATCTCCTAGGAGCTAATAGAAGCAAATAGACTTAGTCAGCCTTGAATTACACTTTATTTTTTCAAAAAAAAAAGAATAAAAATCTGCTCCTTTTTATTTCCTTAAATAAACAAATTGGTGTCTCACTAAAGTAGCTTGCCCATTATCTTTTGGGTCTAGCACAAAAAATGCTAAATCAACTCTCTCAATGGTCGCATAAATAAATCCTCTAAAGTTACGCCGCTCCCTTCTCCGTCGCCCTCACTCCCCCGAGTCAATCCAACCGCATCGACATCTCGAAACTCATGAAATCCCTTTCTTTATCCCGGACGGACAGAAAAAAGGAAAAAAGAAAGGTTCGTGTCTAGTTTAAATGACCAGTTCCGGACGGTCACGACAACTGTGTGGAACGAGCATTTTGCCGTCGAGAGGGAATTTATCGAAGACACCCGTCCCAGAATTGAGAACCGAAATAATATTCTTAAAATAAATCACAAGCGGAGCTAAGACCCGGTCATGATTAAAATCACAGATAAAGCAATAATCACATAGTCCACAACACCCCGTCTTCATCATCATCGTCGTCGTCGTCGTCATCGATTGGCCCCAATTCCTTCCATTTGTCATAAGCATCTCTTCCTTCCTCCTCCTCCTCCCAATTTTTTTTTAAATACAAATAATTTTTTTTTTTTTAAAATCCAATAATTTATTTTTGCAAAAAAAAAAAAATCCTCGTTCAAATGCAAGTCAATGAGATTCCTTTGCGTAATTTAAAGATCCGTCAGATGTACAACACATTTCCCAACTAAATTAATCCTCCTCCCCCAAAAATAAAAATAAAATACCAGAGTCCCAATTGAATAATATATATATATAAATAAAGTAATAAATAAATATTTTTTATTGTTTAAAAAATGGGACCAATCTCGTGGGGACTCGAATTAGTTAATTGCCACATAAGAATATAACGTTCACTGTTGTCGATTAATATAATTATTCGTGGACACATTAGATAGATCAGTGTTGCTTAAGTAATCACGCCGGCTGCGAACGCTAAAAACCAAGTACATATTCCCAAGTTTTGGAAAAATTAAAATAATCCCCTACATCCTTATCTAGGTCCTTTGATTAGTGCTACTTGTTCCTTAGTACCCAGCTCTTGATTTTATTAAAGTTTTGTAAATTTTATTTTATTATATGGTTTTTATTATTGACAAGTTGCCATTGTAGCTGATATCACATTGAAAATAATGGGAAACTAACCAGCCGAAAAAATAATAATTATAATAGTAATAATGATAATCATGGGACATAAAAAATACAAAAAATAAAATAAAATAAAATAAATAAAGGATGTATAAAATGTTTTCACACGAGACTTGGTGATGGTGATAGAGTTACGATAACTGCTCATCGTCTCCTGCAATTTTGGCTATCCAAGAAAGGAATTCATCAAGGTAGATAATAATAATATTAATAATAAAAATTTATACCAAAGATACTTTCTTCAAGACCGCTATGTGATTGAATATGTCCTTCTCTGCCCATCGCACTGATCGAGGACTCATTCTTGTTCCCCTTATTCAAGCTTTGATTCGTATATTTACAAAAGTGAAACAACAGCTATTACAAGTAAATTGAGAGTCCCCCGACCGTTCGAGTCCTCGTGACTTGGAAAGTGTATCGATAATTAGAGTATGGGGTCCGTCTAGGGTCATAGGACCCGACAATGCTTTTGGAAAAGACGTGGACGATTGCCTAGAATTGGAAGGCGTGGCCCAGTTCCACCCAAGCCAAGCTCGCGCAGCTCATATGATTGTTATACATGTTTTAACATGTTAGGCAGCCCGGGCAATGTTTCAGGCCCAATTGAGGGCTCCACCGGGATTAGATCTGCTCATCGATCACCTCTTGAAATTAGTGTAGTACAATTTAAAAGGGTTTATTTAAAGTTGAAATGAAAGCCTTAATCGAAATTCTATAGGGTCTCTCTTCTTTCGAACGGAGTCCAAAGGAAAAAAAAAAAACTTTATATCTAATATTTTTGTAAATCAAATAGCATTTTTTTTTACTTTATATGGACACCAAATACGATCAAATTCAACTGTTGAATATCTGAATATATCATTTCTTATAGTCCCGGTCATTTCGATCTTGATGACGTCACTCATGGTACGAATGGCAAGTCTTTTCGATTAATAAAAAAATCATGTCAATCAAGCAAAATTCAATGGTCAAATAACATCTTCATCGCGAAGGGAAAAAAACCAACAGAAAAAAATATTAGAAAAATAGGAAAGAGACCTTGAAAATCACTTAAGTCTTCGTGATATGACAACCGGTCGGAATTTATTCATTTTGGTCGTAAAGTTGAATCTAGCCTCGTTTAATAAAAAAAAATACCAACTTTATATATTCGAGCTATAAAGTCCCCTTTTTTCCATAAAATAAAGAATAACTAGATTCTGACGTTGGATTGAAAATACTCAACTTTTCTCTCAATTTTACTTTGTTTCGTAAAAATCTTCAACTTTACATTTAATTCCAATTTTACTATAAACTTTATTTTTGGGTCCTATGAAAAGTCCCTAACTTTAGGTCTAGTCACAATTCTACCATAAAACTTTTATGGTCTTATAAAAAACCATGTACTTTTACTTAAATCACAAATTTGTCCATATTAACCCTCCGTCCAAAATTTATCGTTGACAATTGAGAGATGTAAAGCTCCCGAGCACGAGCCGTCGCAAGCTCTCTGTCTACAAATGATGGAATATTTCTAAGCATGAGAGATTGACAAGTGCAAACATTGAGGGAAATTTCAATGGAGGATAAATGGAGAGCAAATTTGAGACTCAAATAAACATTAGTAATATTTTATGAGACAAAAAAAATTAGAGTGAAATTGAACTTGGACTAAAAGTTGAGATTTTTATGGAATAAAAAAAGTTAGGGATAGAATTGGTATTGGACATAAAGTTAGGGTTATTTATGATAAAAAAAAGTTTACGGTAGAATCGAGACTGGATCTAAAGTTTGGAGTTTTTTTATGAGGCAAAAAAAGTTTAAGATAATATTAGAACATGACCTAAAGTTGAGGTTTTTTATGAGACAAAAAATGTTTAGGGTAGAATTCGAGATTGGATCTAAAGTTTGGGATTTTTCATTGGACAAAAAAATATTTAAGTTAATATTAGGACACGACCAAAGTTGAAGGTTTTTAATAAGAAAAAAGGTAAAATTGGGATAAAAACTAAAGCTAGAGGTTTTTTAGGGTATTAAACCCATAATTAATTTAGAAAAATTACCTCTTTTTTGTGGTCATTAATTTGCTAAAATTAGACTTTAGAATACCCTAAATGGTATCGCTTCCATAAGTTAAGTATTGATGGTTGTTTTCACCATGGCACGTAGGTTTAAAAAAATAAAATTAAGGAAAATTTTCTCGTTTCATTCCTAAACTAAAGCAACTTTTTCCATGAAGTCCTTAAAAGTTCAATCAATCTAATTAAATTTACGTAAGTCTTTAATTAACCGAGTTTCTTCGACGCTAAGTCCAATCAATTTTGAATTGACTTGACTGTCGGACCATGTTGAAATATTGACATGCCTTTGGGAATCATCGATCAACCACCTAGAAATATGACGGGAACCATTTGCTCCGGCAGGCAAAAGAACTGCTCAGGTTCTTCCGGCGAGTGTAAGCCCGATCCACATGCAACGAGAGCGGGGCAAGGCTCAGCTCCGGCGACGAGCCCGGACAGAAAAATCTTCCGATCGAGGTTTCGGATTCGATTCGAATTCGGATTCGGATAGAGAGAGAGAGAGAGAGAGGGTGTTGAGAGGGACCGGTGATGACAAATGGGTGTCAAATCATAGTGAGAGAGAGAGAGAGAGAGAGCGAGCCCCGTGAATCACGTTTGGGCGGAGGCGACCGTGGCCCGTACCGGAGGATCTTTCCCTCCTTCCATCCATCATCGAGCGCACGCTACGGAGATGATGATGATGATGATGATGAGAGGGAATTGAGAACGAAAGCCACCGGCACCAAAGTTGCAACGGAGGGACAGGGCCGAGAGATGGGGCGACGTCGGCAGCGGCGGCGGCGGCGATGCTATTTCGATCCCACCTCAGGCTTGCCTATCGAGCTCGAATAACCCGTCCTCGAGCATTTCCCAGGGGCGGACTTTCTCGACCCCGTCCCGTCCGGACGTCTTTGAAGAAAGGCGAGAGGACGATAGAGAAGTACCGAATGTCCTTCTGTCAGACTAAAATTATTGGGCAGAATCAAAGATAGTTGACCAGGAGATTGGCTCGCTAAAGTATTTAGTTCACCTCAAATCAAGTCATCGAGCGAGTTACGAAAGTAGCTAGATATTTGTAGCTCGAATAACATGTGTAGCTTAAAATCACTTCCACGTGCGACGGTGATTAGATCGAATCTCACGCGATCTAAAAATTATCACATAGAATCGAGGCTATGTCGAGTGCAAATCTACCTCGGATTCGAGATCCCCGCCAGAAATCTGGGTACTAAAAGAAAACCTTGACCATCAATGAGGCCAGATCTTGCGAGGGGGTCCATTTGACACCGTACCGGATCTTTCCCATGTGCAGCATGTTCCTCCATTTTCATTCCCTTGCTTCCAAAAGACCACACCACCCATCAAACTCCTCCTCCTCCTCTTCCTCCTTTTCCTAATCATGCAAATGCATCTGCCATTGATTTTGAGGCAGCCCTTTTGCCATTCATTAAAGGCAAAATAAGAAGGAGAGGAGGACATGAGATGGTGGCCCCTTTTGGTTGGCATGTGACTTGGGGACAAATGTCCCTTCAAGGTCCCACCTTACATGATGGAAAATTAGAGCCCATTTATTTGGAGGAAAAGAAATTATTTCGGAGAAATTATTTTAACATTTTTCATGGACTAAATTTAGATTGGGATAATCACTGGAGGGTTGTCCCGGTGGTAATGGAGAGGTCAGAAGGCTGAGGATGGGGATGTTTAATTTTAGATGTGAGATTCGATAGTAGGATAAAAATTTGAAAGTGAGTTGATGATTATAATATGACTGATGAAAAAGAAAAATTTAGATTGGGATAAAACAATTTCTTTTTCTAGTAAGAAAGAAATCACTTTTCCTAAATCATTAAAATAAATGAAAACTAACCGTTTTTCTTGAAAATGATTTTCATGAAATATATATATTTTTAGGATGAAATTTTCGGTGAAAGAAGCTCTAAATTATATTGTGCTAGAAGGCCAAGAATGAAGAGCCTAGTTGGGTGTTCAACCGGCCCAAACTATTTCTTTTTATCTTTCAAATCTTGTGGTGAGTGGGTTGGGCCTGTAGATTCTCCAATCATAACCACAGCTTCCTCCTTTTTCTTTTTCGATTAGACAAGATACGACTAAGTTAGAAGTTCACAAAATAGTAGTAATTTAGGTTTCATTTAGATAAAATAATAATTATCTGATTATATTTTTCTTTCCTAGTAAAATTTTTTGACTAGGTTAGGGTTTCACAAAAATGAAAATGCTTTTCTCATTTCACAAAATGAAGCTTACCATCCAATTATATATCTTGTCAGGTTTTGTGCTTCGTAAGCCCAAGTAAGCAATCAAGAGGGCGGCGAATTGATTTCCAAGAAAATACAAATTGACTTTGTAGAATCGAACTCAATAAAAATCATACTTGTGGGCACTATGTGAATTTGCAATATAAATAGCGAAAATTAAGGAGTTTAGGGAAAGAGAAATAGCGAACCTTATAACCTTATTTTTAGGTTCGTGACTATTTGCCTACATCCTCTCTTCCAATTCTAGCGGACTGGAGAGATCGAATGCCACTAGTTATGCCAAAAGTACAACTGCGGCCTTCTTGAAGATGTTGAAGTAGACTGTAATATACTCAATTACTATGAGTCGGGTCTTCAATTTAGGAACTCCAAATGTCGTAAAATCTATGGTGCATCAATGCTTTAGAACCGAATAGTGATGTGCTTGCCTGAGATGGGGTGGGAGTTTGCATTCCCCAGCCATGGTCCTATCTCGTTAATTCTCAAAATATGTAAAAGTAATAATCAAATAATATATTACAAACAGGTTAATTTGATCTGATTTTCCAAACATCAGTTGATGTTGGCATAGTCGAACCGATTGCACTAAAAATGATGAAATATCCATCAATAATATGAATGGATTGATATGAATCGACAAAGGTTATGAAAATAATCATTGTCAGTGATGTAAAATGAATGAAAATAAAGGAAAAATAAATTTATATGATTTTTGTAGCTAGCCTCCACTGTCATTTAGGGGTGGCAAATGGATACGTTGAGTTGAGTTTGGTTGTGTCATAAATGGGTTCGACTTAAATCCACCTATTTAACATATATTAGCCTAACTGTTAAACAATTCAAATGACCTGTATCTAATCCAGCCCAGAGCCAATCCAAACCCATGCATATGGCCCATCAAAAAAATAGAGAGAAAGTTCCAACAATTCATAAAAAAAAAAAAAAAAAAATCTGCAAAATTAAATGAAAATCCTTTCTATGCCTAAAAAATGACCTGCATAAAAACATAAGTTTTTTTTTTTTTTTTGAAAAATAAATTAAAACCATGCCCTCATAAGGCTCGAGCTTTACCAAAACTGAAGACGATGGATTCAAGTAGATCAGAGGCGAATTTTTTTTTTTCCAGCTATAACCTTTTTGGACTTAGATGGATTGTAAATGTACTTGTTTTCAAACCCATGTCTAGTTGGGTTTTAATATTGTAAACCCATCCCATTGACTTTGAGTTAAAAAAATAAAGTCGTGAACTCATTTTGCCAACTCTACCTCGCTATAATTTGATCATGATCTTTTTGAAGCTTATGTTTAAAATTGAATATCAAACTTGAGAAGTGAAAAGAAAAATGCAATCCCGAAAGTCCGTTCCATGGTCCGTGACTTAGAGTCTTTCCTTTCCAAGGATGGAGCGTGCTCCTATGTTGGAATCTTAAATCATTTTAGAAGTCACCATCAACAATTTCTTAGGCTGATTTGAAAGTCAACTAATCACCTCGTGGTGAACCGATCTTAAAAAATTAAATAACGTGCTCCGGGCAATGGGTTACGCATGGAAAGGACAGGTATCCCCTCCCCATGTCGCCCTTCTCACGTCATATTCATTGATTAAATTCTGGCGTGCAATGTAATGGGATTTCCTAGTCCTAATATATACATATAGTCTGCTTTTGGATGTTGAAATTTTAAAAAATTGTCATCGACCCTCAGGTGAAATTGCAATATCATGGGGCAAACGGGGACTCGACTTTATGCGGTCATGTGTGATTAGTATCATCTTTGAAAATTTGCCACGAGTTCCGAAACAAATTGGATAGATGAATCAATCCAAGACAGACGGCAAGCTCAAAGGAAAAAGAATCCAATTCCATACAATAGCCAATGCATCTCGAGTATGCATGAAAGATAGTGTGCAATTTACAATAGCATGTATGTTGAATGCCATTGTGCGATTCGTGACAAAGCGTAATGTCGTGTAATTATTGTCGCGACCTAAAATAATTTTTTCGAAAATAATATAGATATAGGGGTATTGTTAATTTCGGACCGACGGCCCTGTCGTGCCCCATACCCCACGCGACGTTGAGATATTCATAAAAACTTCAAATAAGGAGTCGCCACTGCCTATTGAGGCCGACGTAAAACCAAGCGGCATACGTGGGAGCGTGTCTCCTTTTTACGCAACTAACAAGGTCAAGCAACACGTTCGTTAAAACCCAAGGTTTATCCTAACCTTTCTACGGAAATAACGTCTAAAAATCGTGACAGGAATATAACATAAAATAAAAACCTATTGTAAAGCCCTAAAGGCTTATTCAATTTTGGATTTTTTCTTCTTTTTTAAGGCTTTTCTAATTTTTGCAATTTTTTCTGATTTTTTGAATTTTTATGAATTTTTATGAATTTTTTATACTTTTTAATACTTTTTAATATTTTTAACATTTTGCAATTTTCTGAAATTAAAGAAACAAGATTTCAAGATTTTTTTTTTTTTGGATATTTTCTGACTTTTCTGAGAATTTAAGAAAAACATTTATTACTATTTTTTTTGGAATTTTCTAATCTTTTTTAATTTTTTTGGTATTTTTGAATATTCAAAAAAAAAAATTAAAATGAACTTTTAAAACCTTTCTGAAAATTAAAGAAATTTTTTAAATTTTTGATGATTTTTCGGAATTTTTAAAGATTTTTGGAATTTTAAAGATTTTTTTAATAATTTTAATTTTCTGAAATTTCTGATTTTTCTATATTTCTTTTTAATTTTTATTAAAAAGGGTGATTCGGACCGGGTCGGGTGACCCGACCCTACTAAACCGACCCGGACCCTATCGGTCCGGGCCAGGGCAATCACCGGGCTGGCCTAACGGCCCGTCGAAATTTTAAAAAAAAAATGGCCCTAAAACAGCCCATTAGCAAAAGAGAATAAAATGGCCCATTTCCAATTTCTGAAAATTCGGCCCAATTACTTTTCAGCCCACATCAAATAATCAGCCCAATCGTCTCCAGCCCACATCAAAAAATTAGCCCGAATTCATACTAGGCCCAGTCGAAACCAGCCCAACTCACAATTTAGCTGAGACGTAAATAAAAACAAGCCCACAGAACAAATTAAATATAAACCCGGCCCAGTCCACTTATGCTAAACCTAGCAACCAAACCCTACCCGTTTGTACCTCGTCCGACCCGGCTCTTGACTCGGATCGGTGCTGCCGCTGCGCCTCTTCTCTCTTTGATATTCCTTCGCGGCGCCGAGGGGATGGCCGAGCGGCTCCCGGCCTGGCCACGGCGACGGGCGGTGACCGGCGTGAGACAGCAGCTGAGGCGACGAGGCAGCGGGCGGCCCAGGGGTGACGGCGGTCGGCGGCAGGGGCCCCGAGCGGCCGGATCGTCGTGCGCCAGGGCGGCTTTGGGCGCGGGTGGAGACGGCAGCGGCGCGGGTGGCGACGGCATGGGTGCGAGCCACCGGCAGTCCTCGTCGTCGGTGTTTCGGGTGGCAATGGCGTCGACCTTCCCTCTTTCTCAGATCTGGTTCAGCATTCTGCTCGCTCAGCCGCTCTTGCTGCTGCCTTCCTCGGAGCTCTCTCCCGTTCTTTCTCTCCGTCTCCCCAGATCTCTCTCGGATTTTCTGTCTGTCCCCGCAGAAACGATGCCGGCAATAGCGGAAGACAACACCAGCAGGTAGCGGGGCTCGACCGAGCAGAAATGGCGTCGGGCCAGGCAACCAGCTTCACACGCGGCGGTGGGAATCTGCCTGAGCAGCTCATTCCACTTTCAGATCTCGAGCTCTCTCTCCTGTGTTTTTTTTTTTCTGCTCTAGATCTGCCTTCCTCGAGCTCTCCTGTCTTCGGCGTTGGAGTTGAGGCACGGCGGAGGGTGGTTGGTGGCGAGTCAGGCATGGCTGCCGGCGTGGCTGCCGGCGACCTCTCACTCCATCCGCTTTCTGTGCGTCCCCCCTCGGCTTTTCCTCCTTGCTGCCTTTTTTTTCTGCAGATTTGCCTTCTCTGCTCTTTCTGCTTCTGCTTGTTGTCTTCCTCTCCTCCGGCTCACTCTCGTTTCTTTTTCTGAGAATCGTCGCTGCCGTCGGAGGGGAGGCCTGTCCGAGCGGCGTCGTCGCCCTCCTTCGTTGTTCGTCCCTCGCCGAGCGCCCCCCTTTTTTTTTCGATTTGCTCTATATATGCAAAATAGATGGGCCATTATATAGCTTATACCTAACAATTCTCTTCATTTTGGTTGCAGATTAGCATTTTAAGGGAAAAATTACCAAAAATTACTCATTGGTTGTAGAACAAAAATAAGTTTATTAAATTGTGCCTTATTAATTTAGTCATAATTTTTTTTTTTTTTTTTTGGATTTGAGTCCTAAACCATTTGTAATTATCTTAGTTCAATCCATTAAGCATTTGGTCAATTGGCATTGACGTGGCCGTCGGCCGGCGCCGGCGATTATTTTTTATCAATATTTTATTTTTACAATTATTTAATTGAATTTATTTATTTATTTCCCTCCTTCCTCTTCCCTCGTTCTTCCTTTGCTCTAGTGACCAAGCAGAGGGGAGGGATGGTCGACCCAAAAGAAGAAGGAGGGAGAAGGGAGCAAAAGAAGGAGAAAAAAGAAATAGAAAAAAGAAAATATTAATAAAAACTAGTCGCCGGTGTTGGCCAGCCAAATTTGGCTGGATAGACTAAATTAGTATAATTGCAAAAGGTTTAGGACTAATTGGCCAAAAATATAATTTTATAACTGAATCAGCATAATAGCAATACTTTAGGGCATTTTTGATAATTTTCCCGCATTTCAAGAGCTCAATAAATTACTTGCAATGCATAGATGCCACATTTTCGACAAGGTGGAGTCAATTTTATTCAAATTTTTTTTGATGATTTCTAAAAAAATTTGAAAATAATTATAAATGACAATCACATGCACGGCCCTCAGATTGAGTCCCTTCGTCCTTCATAAGTCTCCATCCCTCTCGTCTTTTCGGCTCAATCTCTCAGTGCATAAACCTAGGGTTGACTTTTCGAAAAAAAAAAAAAAAAAAAACCTAGGGTCAACTTATATAGGGGGATTTTCTATAGTTGCAGACATTGCAATGATCCAAATAATAGCAATGCTAACTCGAGCAACGCAACAACTTCTCTTTTAACGAAATACAACTAGTATCCAAATTAATTCCGACATAATAATGGCCTTTTTTCGATCATAATTTTATTTCTACTTTAGGAGCATAACGATAGGGTTTCGTGATTTCAAAAATTATTTCAATATTGTTACGACCTATACACATGCAAATTTGGGAGAGGTTTTTATTCAAGAGAGCCAAAGTTACAGGAGAGGGTGCTCATACAAAACTTACCTTAAAGAAAAATGCATAAAAGAGCCTCTTATGTCAAGCTTAGAATGCCTTAGAAAAAGGCTCAAAACGACCTTGATATGACGTCATTTATTTATTTATTTTTAAATTTATACGTATTTTCTTTTGGCTCTTAATCCAAGTTCAACCGCCCATTTGTCTATCATGTGGTGCCCCCATGGACCCGATTCCAATAACTATCTTGAGTTTGATGATAAATCTATTTTAGGAATAATTAGAAACCTCTCTTCGAAATTGAAACACTCTAGATGTAGATTTTCATAATAAAATTCATTTAAATGTAGTGCACTCCTGTATCTGCAGTTCACATAAATTATTTTTGCCACTCTTCGAAATTGAATTTTCCCTAATGAACAAATATATTGTATCTAATCACTATAGCCTTAATGTGATATGAGAAATATGCCTATAACTTTGATTAGGTGTTTGACAAGTACTCTAAAGCTTTTAAAAAATATTATCGATAAAAGAAAATTATAATCACGTCGCAGTCATTACCGCTTCACCAAACAGGCTCTTAGACTCACCATGGATTGTAAGCATTGACGTCACCTAACGGCTGAAATGCCAACTTTTTATTTATTACCAAGTTAATTAGATTGGACAAAAAAAGGAAAGGCTTAATCCTATAAAAAATCATAACTTGATATATCCGTGACAAATCTACATTCTTTTACGTTTCATCCAATGTCTCATTTTAATTGCAAAAGTGAAAATGCATGTGTTGAAGAACTTGAATGATCAATGTGTGACGTGGATCCGGCATAGTATTCAACATATATCGTATTATAAATGACGATTTTTCAGAAAAAAAAGGCTGACTAAATAAAAATTGTGAAATTCGTTAATTTTGCTCCAGGAGCTCTCTTTCACGCTGCGAAGATCCACTAACATCCCTAATTTTGCACCTACTTTGCTCTGAGATTTAGCTAGAGTTATGGAAAATTGATATAAATAATCTCCGAACTTTGGCCAATATGTAATTTAATATCTAAATTTTTAATTTATTCAATGTGATTTCTGAACTCTTAATTTATTTAACGTAATATCTAAACTTTTGGTACATATTCAATTTAATCTATGAATTATATAAAATTGTTTAGTGTAGTCATTTTATAATTATTCAAGACTAGAGATTACATTGAACATTTTCATATAGTTTAGGAAGTAGATTGAATATGTATCAAAAATTCGTTCAACGTAATCCATGAACTACATTGTACATTAAGTTAAAGTTCAAAAACTACATTGAACAAATCAAAAGTTTTTGGATCAAATTGCATATTAGCCAAAATTTAAAGACTATTTATCTCATTATCCCTAGAGTTATCATAGATGCGCCGACTTAGGATTTTTACGACACGAAAATTAATTTGGAATAAATTGATAAACCCAAAAAGAAAATGGATAATTACATAAATGGTCAATGAATTTAGATTTAATGTGTAATGTCATTCTTGAATATCTTAATTTGTTCAATGTGATCCATGAACTTTAAAATGTGTGTAATGTTGTCCCTGAACTCTTAATTTGTTCAATGAGGTCCTTGAATTTTTGGTAAATTCTAATCTATTCACTAAACTAGTAAATGATATTTTCACATAGTTTAAGAATTAAAATTGAATATATATAAAAAAAAATTCATGGATTATGTAAAAAAAAAAAAAAAAAAAAAGGTTAGGAAAGGGAGAACAGAGAAAGATGCTTCCCGATGCTGTCCTCGTTGTCTTCTTGCGGTTCCTTCGCCCACGATAAACCAACGCCTGCGTATGTGGCTCCGAATCTGTCCTCCTACATCGCCGGCTAGACAGGCCTCTGTCCCGCTCGGCGCTTTGCTGGTATCGCGTGAGCTCGCGTCTCGCGCCTCTTCTCTCCGCACAGGTTGGTCTGCTCGCGTCTGAAACTTCCTTCCTAGTCTTTGCTTCCACGTCTCCCTCCTCGCCATATCTCTACGTTATCTCGCTCGCTCTACAGAATTAGCACCGTTCGCAGAGGCTCAGATAATCATCTTTCCGTGAGTTCCCAACTTCGCTATGACGACACTGATTACTGGGTCGTGTCGAAATGTAGATGGGTTCGTCTTGGAACGTTGCCGTTTGTTCGTTTGTTCCACTATCTTTTGGGTAGTTGAATTGGGTCCTTTTTCTTCTTCATAGTGATTGTCTCTTTACTTTTGTTTTTCTGCAATGCATATTGTCCGCCTAGATTGAACACGGTGGTCCAATTGTGTTCTTGTAACTTAGTCATGGAAGCTGTTATCACCCACCCAAAAAGGGAATAAAGGAGAAGAAGAGAAAAGAAAATGCCATTTGATTCCTGGGCTTTGAGTGTGTGTGAAATTGGATAAATACCTTGGACCTCTTGTCTTTTGCAATGTGCTTTATCCAAAATGGAGTTAGTAGTTAATAGAGGAGTAATTACTTGATGTAGCTAGATATAAGCTGACAAAAAATGGAAGGGGAATGTAAAACTGTTGATTTTAATTATGCGGGAATGCTTATGTTGGGGAAAAAAATCTTTGAAAGGAGAGGACTGTGAAGAGATTAAGGTTCTGTGGAATGGAAATGGAGAAGGAGAGAGAGAGAGTTTTCACTTTTTTCTACCTCTTAGATGAAGGGGGAAAGGACACTATGCTTCCTACAGTATAGAATTGATTATACTGTTTGATTTTGTGCTTTCGATAGTTTTACAAATCTGCATATATTGACAGGTAGCTGCAGAAATTCTCGGCTCTTGGACACGACCGGAAGCAACTATCAAATGTCGACTGCAAAAATAACACCTACAGCCTCTGTCCTCTCTTCAACGATAAAAAACCTGGGTTTCGGTCTCCGCCTCCCAACCTACACCGTCCTACCCAACAACTTCAAACAGCGCCACAGTTGCTTCCAAAGAAGACTATCCATAATGGCAAAGTCATCGGCCTTGGACCCTCTAGAAGTCTGCGCCAAGGCATCTGTAACCATCCCTAACAAGTTGGGTGACTGTGAGTTATGCCCTCCTCCCCTTTTACCTCTAATTTTTGTCATACTCTGTTTGATTATGGGGAAAGTGAGCCAAAGTGATGGACATTGATGGAATTGTGTAAACAATGTATAGCTAGAGTAGCCATGTTGCATCTCATACATATAGGTCATTGAGTAGCCCAAAAGGAAAAAAGAGAAGAAATTTGTGTTTTCCTTTTCCTTGCTGCTGGAGAAAGTTGGTAGTTCCTGTTGTTATCCTGGTATATTGGTTCTCTCACTTCTTTATGAGCTATATTTGTATAGCTTAATATGCTTAGTTTGTATTAGTTGATTCATGAAGAGAGAAGCATTCATAAAAAGTTCTATTATAAGTGAATGGGAAGCTGTTTAAGTGCATCTTGGAGATTAAATTTTTCTTCTGCACTTGAAATTGCTTATAGAAGTATTCATATTTTCCCAGATGATTGAATGAGTTAAGTTTAGTGGAAGTTGTCTATGACGTGCCAATCTGTGGTGCAGTAGTTGTTGTGAATGAGGTCATTCAAAAGGAAAAAAAGGAGACAGGGTCACCCTTTCCTTTACAATTTTTATTTTATTTTACCTTGTTGTCTTAAGTTACTCACCCGGATTTAGGCTGTAGGCTCTCACATAACACTTGGAAGAGACATTCAAGCTATTTACTTTACTTACATCCATGTAACTTTTTACTGACCTGCATTTAGCACATAAGTGAAGATGATAGCATGAAATTGTGGTTGCCTGGTATCAATCTAAGCACCATTCCAAATGATATCTGTAAGTTGTGAGTTATATACACCTATCTTTTTGTCGTTATATGTGGCATACTAGTTGGAGTGAGTCTGTATGTGAAACTAATTATTGGCTCCCTCAAATTCCATCTTCAGGTCCTTTTTGTCAGAGGGTACTACTGACCATGGAGGAAAAGCATCTTCCTTATGACCTCAAATTGGTAGATTTGGGTAACAAACCAGAATGGTAATTTGTGGTTACTTCTTCGTTTAGATATCTGTGCTTCTTAATTTCAAGCATTTGTTTTTTGGATGCCTCTTTAGATTTGTCCACAAGTAGTTCTCTCAGCTGGTTCAATTTTCCATATATATACATCTGTGTGTAGGTTTTTGAAAATCAACTCAGAAGGTAAAGTTCCAGTGGTAAAACTTGATGAGAACTGGGTTGCAGATTCAGATGTCATCACGCAATCCCTGGAAGAAAAGTACCCTGATCCACCATTGAAGACCCCAGCTGAGAAGGCTTCAATGTATTATCACATATCTATTATTATGTTGTCGGGCTTTTCTTTGCATAATAATCATCTTACTGATGTTCTGATGATATATGTACTACTGTTATATGATGCTGTATGTTGTTTCCATTCTGTTCTTTGCTGCTGGTGGATCAATCGGTTCATCAAGTTGATTGGTTTTTTCACATGACTGTTTTTTCTTTACTGCAAGTGGTTGTGCATTTGCAATCCATCCCAATTGCAACATCAAAACGACATGCTTGCCCGATAACAGTGAACTGTAATCTGTTTGATATCATTGACAAAATATGACGAGTTTTATGAGTTGAAATTTCTAATTGAACCATCATTCAGAATCTCATATGCTTTTCTGCCTTTGATATATTTAATTTGGTAGTACCATGAATCTGAGCATTTGGAGGCAAGAAACCTGTCTCAGCTTTTCCTGCTAAAATTCAATGGTTTCCAGCTGTCACTGTAATCCAAGGTCATTCAGTAAATTTACTGCTATTCTCTTTTCTTCTTCATTTGCTTTAGCAGTCACCATGATTTCATTATGTTTTGTTTTTATTACTTTGATTCATTTCTGAACTGCTGCATGTGTTTTATCAGTTCTTGGAATATAGTCTACTAAAATGCCAACACCACCTGGCTTGAATTGTACAAGGATGGCAACAGAAATCACTGTAGTAAATGATATTTTTCATAATACATGATGTATTTCTTCTGTGCAGTGGATCGAAATTTTTTTCAACATTTATTGGTTTTCTCAAGAGCAAAGATTCCACTGATGGCACTGAGCAGGCGCTCCTTAATGAACTTAGTTCTTTCAATGACCATATCAAAGAAAATGTAAGTCCTCCTTTGACTATGTTGTAGGTACTCAACTTTTACCGCACATATGTTATTGAATGCCTATCTGGCTGGGAGCGATATTTGCTTTTACCTTTTAAAAATTTTGCTTGCTGCCTGATATTGACATCTTCCTTTTATATATGATGAACTAATTGCAAAAACTGGGCCTATGAATAGGATTGCTTCTCTTGTTAGTAATTTTGTTAAATAGATTTTACATTAACCAGGTGTGAATTTGTATGAACGTTATGAAGTGTCTTGGGAAGAGTTGGGCATATGACTGGTGCCGATCATATAATTTACGTCCTTATCGCAACAAACAATCCATTGACCTAGTACCGGATGCTTGTTGGCCAAAAAGAAAGAAAAACAAGTACTGGATTTTTGGAACTGGTATGAGCAGTATAATTAATATCTGAGTTAAAGTAAATGTTGCACTTGAACCTCAGTAATAGTAAAAAAATAATCAATGTACAATTTGGCTGATGTAGGCAATAAGTAGAAAGCACGTCATAAAGCAGGGGCAGCGTAATCAGCAATAGATAAATTCCTTTGTAAGGGCATCTAGAGGTTTATTATTGGGTTTCAGAGTTCTCCATGTGGCCAAAAAATTAAAAAAGATTAGGGAGAATAAAGCAAAATCAGAGTGTTTGATAAAGACTCTGGGCTATTAGCATATTTATATAGACTGAGCCAAATTTGCTTAGAGTAGGAATGGAAGAATCGATTTCTATCCTTTTAACCTGTGACAAAACCACATTGAGGCCTGAAGGTTTTAGTGCATATGCTTACCGAATCGTTTTACAGATTTTGATCTGTCATAACCACAGTGCAAGACTAACTAGAGATAGACCAGCAGCAGAAAAGTGCTGCATAAGTACAATCTTTGAAGTAACAGAGTATTATGGTAAAAAGGAAGCGAAATGACATGCATGAACTAGTTGTAGCAGCAGTTTGGCTTCTGATGAAAGCCATGGTAAACAATGAACAGGGACAAGTTAAGTTAGATATTGAACAGCGTGGTGACACACTACATAGTGCCTAATGGTCTTTCACAGCTTGTTGTTAATGAACTGCAGGCATTCACATTATATTGTTTCCTAATTCCTGCTAACTTGTCATTGTTAATTCAATTTCTTCTTATCCTCTAGGGCCCTTTTATCAATGGGAAGGAGATTTCTGCAGCAGACTTGTCCTTAGGGCCAAAGCTATATCACATGGAGATTGCTTTGGGTCATTATAAGAATTGGTCGGTGCCGGACTCTCTACCTTATGTGAAGTCTTACATGCAGGTAACTGAAGTCAGTCTTCCACTAGTATGACTGTTACTTGACTGGCACAAATTGAATCAGTGTGAAAAGCTAGTGCTTGATATCCAATGTCCGCATATGACAATTCTTCTGATTTTGCTATTATTGTCTCTTTCACCTTTGCTTACTGCCTGATCATTTTACCCAAAATCCTATGTATGCTGCTTTATCTAGACGTTTTTTTGGTCGGAATCTGGACAAGTTTTGATGATGCTGTTTTTATTTTATTTTATTTTATTTATCTAGACAGGTTTTCGTGGCAGCAATAATTCCTTGAAATTCTTGAAGTTTTCCCCAATCCTCATTACAATGATATTTTATCACATTTAGCGTAATTGGAAAATGCTTGCTAATTGGGCTCTCTTTTGGTAGAACTTATTAGGTGGTTGATTGACTGATAGTTCCTTGTAGACTATTGCCTTATTCTAATAATACTCTGTTTCTCGCACCCAGAGTGTCTTTTTAAGAGATTCTTTCGTCAAAACACAAGCGCTTAAGGAGGATGTCATAGCAGGATGGCGTCCGAAAGTCATGGGTTAAAATGTCTCCTGGTGCTTTATGCCATTGCTGGTGATATCAAATAGTAGACTGTGCAAAGTACAATCATTGGTGAACGGATTTGCCATGCTTTTGGTGGCCAAGTTAATTGATAGAATTGGCAATTCTACTTTTTGCTGTCTTGTTAAGGCGATGGACTTGTAATTTATCAATGACTCATTTTAGCAAGAGTTATACTCACAGTGCATCACAAGCATTGTACCATATTGAGGCTTGAGGTGGCGCCATATCGGCTTTATTCCCAGTGTTACCATGTAAAGCAGGCTACTCTATTTGTAAATCTAACCTTTACCCATTTCCTGGCGTCAGTCATCTTTCCGACCATATGGGTTTGTCGCCGTTTTAATGCAATTGGTCTGTTTAGGAACACACCCGCCAATGGAAATTGCCATCTACACTTGCTAAATCGCCTATTCTCGTGAAAAAGACAATCCCTAGTTCATAAAAATGCAGGATTTCTGTTTGGTGTGACGGAGAGACATCCTCTTCCTCTTTACAAGAAGCATCAGTCATCTGGTTAATGTATGACCGACATATTTGTTGTGCAAAATCATCGTCAGTGTAGCTAATTTTAGTCTTTTTCGCGCTGGAACTCAGTGTAGCTGATCAAATTCCATCTTTTACATGGTATACTTCAGCGGAACCAGTGTTGCCACAAGCGAACGTAAAGAACTTTTCAGTCGTGCTCTTGGTTATCTGAAAAAGACCAAAGAACTCCCGAACGTAGTGTCAAAGTAAAGCCTTAGGTGATGATCTCAATATAAAGCAAACTGAATGGTGATGAATGTAACCATAAGAGACAGGGCTTCTATCAACATAGATTTCCCAGGAGCTTACATCAGAAGTTGATTGTCCAAGGATGAAGAAAAGCCAAGTCAACATCAAAGCAACAAAACCTAGAGCAACATTGGTATTCATATGAACTGGATAGCGAGCATAGAGAGGCAGAATATCACATATTATTTGATATTATTGAAGAAGTTAATTGATCATAGCAATGCAGAACCTTGATCTAATTATCAATATTTTACTTTTCAACAGTTGATGTCTTGAGACAATTTGATATATTGTGTGACTTGGGAATTATGATTTTCAAAATCTATTATTTTTAAGTTTCCGCTCGATCCTGCTCGATCTGTTGTTGCACTAGCTGGCCCTTGAGCCTTAGGCTGCGTTCACGAATGCTTTGGCAGAACGCAAAGCCATTTCCCCAAGGATATTTGAATGAATGTGTATTTACTGAAAGTTGGTCAGCCATGAGCTCTCTCCCTGTGCATCACTCTCTCCATGGTATAACCATATTGCCCATGACCATCTAACAAAGGAGCATCAGAGTTCAAACACCATTTGAGCCTCATCAATTATCCAAGCACATTAGTTAATTATGCAAGCAAGGGGAGATCCGGCCATAACACGATCCATTTGGTCTATATTTTGAAGTTCAACATTTCATAAAACTTTCAGCATCTTATCAAACAGTTTTCTCTTGAATATGGTCAGCATCCTCTAATTCTCATCACCCATCACCATCAACCATTTTCACAACCAAAAGTTCCAAGCGGGATTGAGTCTCCATTCGAGCTAGATAAAATCTTGTCTTGATGTCATGACACCGAGGGGATTAGGGTTTCTATTCGCTCCTTTTGAACCTCGAAAATTAAAGATAGATCCCTCCCTAGATGTCCTTGACTAAATTTACTAACCCCCTCCTTCCCTTTGCCCCGGGCCAACATACTCATCTCTCCTGTCTTGTTTCCGTGCGGGCGAGACCCAAAAATTAAGCCCAAACACTGAGTTTTGCAATTTGGCCTTCGTTTATTCAAACCCATCTTTGTTGGGCCGGACCATCATCCGGTCTCCATATCCATCTTCTTCCTCCTCCTCCTCCTCCCCCCCTGACTTGTTGGACTTTCGACCGTCAGATCTCCGACATCCGCTGTCACCGGAAACGACCCAGTTGCGGCTGTCCCTCCGGCAGAATTTCTGCATGGTCATGTCAATCTGTCTTGTAGATTCATGTGGCGAGGTACTTTGTTCTTACAGCAAGACTTCCATCCCACGCAGGCCATCATCTGTCATCGTCAAGGTATTGGAAGCATGTCGCAGGAGTAGAAGTGGCTCTTCTGAATGGTCCACGCCATGTGATGAGGAAAGTTTCATTCAACCTTTGGGTCCGTCTTTCTAGTGTCCAAGGAACGAGGAAAAGCAGCTAGGTGGAGAATGATATAATAATTTAATATTACAGCTAATATCACGAAAAACTTAAACAGATATATTTATAATAAATTTATTTTATGTTGCTTTCCGTTAAATTCGATTAATATTATAAAAAACTATAAATTGATATACTCGTGACAAATAAATGATAAAACCCAAAATCAACACACCTATTAATTGGCATGTAAATTCTAACATAGTAATTTGACAATAAAATCTAACGAAAACTGAGGAAATATAAATTTGTCACAAGTTTATTAGTTTATGATTTCTAGTGATAAAAAAATTGTAGCATTTTGTGTACCCTAATTATTAAATTAGCTTTTATCAAACAAATTAAAATTTTAAAATAATTGAAAATGATCCTACAAAATTTCATAGGAAAAGAATCATTGTTCTTGTTATTCATCAACAGATATGCCATCTTGAGATCTTAACGTGTTCATGCATTTATTTATTGATATCTAATCGAACGTACAAAAGGATCCTTAACTATTCATAGGATGCGATGTAAAAAGATTATGAGATGTCGGTCGTGCCGATCAACAAAATGTACTAATTATGTTTTCCGTGAAATAGGAAAACAAAATTGGATCGAGCACTAAGTTCTTCAAAGGACTTGATTTGTTTTCATTCCGGAAAGAGGATCATCAGTCACTTCATGATATCTCTAGATCACATTGTTGCGCCGGAATTGTTCCCGCGATGAAATATCTTTCATAGTAGTTCTTTGGCATTTTAAAAAGAGACTAAGGTTCAATGCTAACTTCGAAAAAAGAATATCACATGTGAAAGGGAAACAACTTTTCCAATTCAAATGGTAATGAACAATTCCAAATCAAGTTGGAATTTAATCGACGATGTGGCCTGCAAATTATAGCCTTGATAACATTACATGGTGTAAACAAACTATGTTGAAATTGAACTAACGTTACAACTTGAAAACATAAAGATATTATGGTAAAATTTAAGTGATGACGCAACACCAGGATAAACATATATGCCGAAGATAATAGGATAAGTGCATTAGAAGTTATAAAACTTGTCATGAAAGTACAATTGAGTTCTAAAATTTTTAAAAAGTGCAATTAAGTCCTAATACTTGTCACGAAAGTATAATTGAGTAATAAAACTTTTAAAAAGAGCAACTAAGTTATAAAATTTGTCATGAAAGTGTAATCGAATTTTAAAACTTATCAAGAAAGTACAATCGAATCTTAAAACTTTTCAAAAGGTGTTATCAATGGAATGACTTAATTTGACTAATTTGGCAAGTTTTGATATTTGATTGCACTTTTTTGAAAGGTTTAGAACTTGATTGCATCTTCATAATAAGTTTTAGGACATAATTGTATTTTTTTAAAAAAATTAGGACTAAATTACATTTTGTTGACAAGTTTTTGGATTTCTAATACACTTATTCCAAAGATTTTTTTTTTTTTTTTTGGTTAGTTCCCCATGATAATTGAAAGATAACATTTTTTATTTGATTTTGGGGAGTGGCTTTCTAATGTATGACCAGTAGTATTTATAATGATTTATGGTAACTACCTTATGACTCTCCTAGCAGTTATAAGGAAATTAAATTCTAGCGGTTACCTCTATGGTTTTATATTTCTACAAACCTTACATCCATATTCTCAAATGGTTACCCTTATTGTGCATAAACTATTCCATGATCTGGTTTCTTGTAACAACGTGTCTTCCATGATCTTGCTTTCATATGGTAATTGTTCCCTAAAAAAATGCGTGCCTTTGGTCTCAACTACTTCATCAATTTTAAATTTCAAAGCAACATGTTAAGGGAGCCTCTAACGTGCCTGACCAAAGGATAAAGGGATAAGTGCAATACAAGTTCTAAAACTTGTCATAAATATATAATTGAGTCCTAAAACTTGCAAAAAGTACAATTGAGTCCTAAAACTTGTCAAATTGATGCAATCGAGTCCTAAAGTTAACACCGTCAAATTTTTTAACGGAAAAAGCTGACGTGGCATTTTATTTTTATTTTTCATGTGGCATTTTTAAAGTAATTTTTATTTTCTACACGGCTTTTTTTATTCAATTATTTTTAAATTAGATTAAAAAACAAAAACAAAAAAAATTATTAAAAAACAAAACTGGAAAAAAAAAAAAAGTGGTGGAATTAAAAAAAAAAATTCTTCAACGCCGCCGCCGCCCACGCCGGGAGGGGCGGGCCGGCCCTCGTGGGGGCCGGCAACCATCGCCCGGCGAGGGGGAGTCCTCGCCAAAGCATCGGGTGAGGGCGGCGACCCTCGTGGCGAGCGTGAGGGCGCCTAGATTTGGGCACGCCGGGCCTCACGGGCCGGCAACCATCGCCCCCGGGCGAGGCCTCGTCGGCCCCGGGCGAGGGCCGATGACCATCGCCGGAGCCCCGACGAGGCTCACTTGGGCTTGGCGCGTCGCCGCCGCCCTCGCTTGGGGCCTACGACGCCTTGCGGGGGCGGGCGATGGTCGCCGCCCCCGTGAGGGTTAGTGTGCCCCATTTGAGCGCCCTTGCGCCGCCGCGAGGGTTGCTTGGCCCCCGTGAGGGCCGGCGTGCCCAGATCCGGGCGCCCTCGCGCTCGCCGCGAGGGTTGCGGCCCCTACGGGGCCGGCGAGGGCCGGCCACCCTCGCCCGGGGCGTCGGCGCCGGCTCTTCCGGCGATGGGCGATGGGCAGCGGGCTGCGACGGCGGCCGAAGCCCCGCCCTTCTCCCTCTCGTTTTTTTTTTTTTTCAGTTATTGTTTTTTAATAAAATTTTAGGTTTTCTTTTCCACTTTTTAATCTAATTAAAATAAGATTGAATAAAATAATAATTAAAAATGATGACGTGGCATTAAAAAATAAAAATAAAATGCCATGTCAGCCTTTTCCGTTAATAAATTTGACGGTGTTAACTTTAGGACTCGATTGCATCAATTTAATAAGTTTTAGGACTCAATTGCACTTTTTGCAAATTTTAGGATTTATATTGCACTTATCCCAAAGATAAAATATCCCTTTAATAAATGTTCATTGTTAATGCTCATATTAGCGTGTATTAACTATCCGTCGCCATATTTCAATAACCGAACATGTGGCATTGATGAATACCAATGTCAATTAACATATATTGATCATTTTACTTGTCAATGAGTTGACGCACTTATAATGATACCCACATGCTATACACATGATTGTCCATATTCATGTACTATTCACGGGTTTGTTCTCATTCGTGTGCCAGGCAGACTATTTTTTGCTGTCCGACGCATATGTATGAACTCAAACTATCAAACAGCTAAAGATGGGAGACCAACTTAGAATTTCATTTAGATCGATTCATTGATACTTCGCCAGATCCATGCGGGCTACCTTCATGGGAATCATCTCCGAGAAAAGTCTTCCCCTCCTATTTTTTTACTCCTCATGACTATCAATACACCGAAAAGGGAAAAGCTATCTAGGGCTAGGAGTTGGAAGAATTTTCACTTTGAAGCAAATTTAATTAACCTTTTAATCACTAACTAAAAAAAATTAAGTTTTTAATCCTTTCAAATACCTCTGAAATTTTACCCCCCCCAAAAAAATCCCTCTAAAATAAGATGACTTGGAGGGATTTGGAAATATTTGATGGTTTGTTCATTCCCCCCCCCCCCCCCCTTCGATTTCTCAACTCGTCCAAACAACAAAAAGCATCTACCGTTTCTCTTCTTTTATTTTCTACAAATCATACAATTCATCATTTCTTTTCTTTTCCCTTAACCCATTCAAACGCATACATGCCCTGAGGGCCATCATGCAACTATGTTAGATACCACGTACACATCATATTTTTTTCGAAACTAAAATTAATCTATAGTATTCAAATAACCTCTACACGGAAGTTTTCTGACATTTGTGACTAACTCGAGATGTCATGAAAAGTTTGCACACAAATCTAGTCTCTTGAAGCAAATTACGGTTTTTGAATGCGAAGCGGAAAATCAATATGTGACAAAAGTAAGCTTGGCCAATCAGAAATTAAGATGGTCAGTCAGCAGTGGCGGATACTATTTTAAAGGTCGTAGTTTTCATCAAATCCTTAATGGGAGGAAAGCGATATGACTGATGGGTCATCCTCTTTGAGCATCTTCCACAAACTTAATCGAAACTAAATACGAATGGCAGAGGAAAAAACACAAATCTTAATTCCTTTTTCTTGTTGGCTTTCTCCAGGCTCAAGTCTCAGCTCTGCTCTCTCCATCCTCCATCTTTGCTCCTCGTATTTGACAAGAAAAGTAAATTAAAAAAAAATTCCTTTTTTGGCTGTTTGTTTTTGAACGTGGCATTTCTATCTGATCCACAGTTCCTGGTTCATCCGAAGATCCACCATGAAAGATTTATCCGAACTCACGCCACCTCATCACTGTACAAACCCAGCCCCCTCGTTCCCATCCCTACCAATAGCGACTGCTGACTCCCGTCCTTGTTGTCTCCTTCCCGTACCGCGAACAGCTCTGTCGTTCCCCGGGGGCCACATGTTGAACGTGTGGCTCCAGATTCCTCCTCTCTCTTCCCTCACCTTTACTTACTTCTCACTCTCTCAACTTGCTCTCTCTCTCTCTCTCTCTCTCTCTTTCTCCGTTTCTGTGCGTGCTCGAAGCTGGTGTTTCCTAGCACGGGTGAGTTGACGATCACCCCCCACCCCCACCCCACTCATTTTGCGCTGCTTTGCGAAATTGTGGCACTACCCTCTTGTGGTTGCGCAGTTGTTCTTCGACTGCCTGTTTCTGATCGAGGGATGCGATGCAAATGTGCCATCTTTGTGCACTGTAGCGGCTGAACTTGGTTCAGTCCGAGAAGCTGGTCTCTCTTTCAAAGTTCTGACTAGGCTACAAGAATTCGTCCCTCCTCCTCCTTCTTCTTTTTCTTTCCATAAGGCTGATAATTTATGATGGGTACCACCCGTTTTCACCGGTAGATCAGTCTGGTTTGGTGATTCTGTTCATGTCAAAAGTGACATGGTTGGAGTTCCATTATTCTTGATCCATACCCGTATTATAGGAACTTTGTTTGCCTGCTAGCCCAGTCTATGCGTATCAAATTAATGCGCCTTTTGTTCTTACCGATGCTTAGATCAAGCCTTCGGTATTTGTCTTAGCCTATATCCGTATGACTGTTGCGTAAGTTTCTCCTCCGATCTTGTTCTAACTTCGAGCTGAACAGGGTGTCGGGTATATTCCGGCTTTGATCGGTTGGCTGTTTGTGCAAATCCTCTTTTCTAATGGCACTCACAACCGGCAAGCTTTCTCGAAGTCCATCGTTGACTGATCGGAACACCATCAGTAGATCATGTGGGACGACACCCTCTTTCGAAAGTTCAATTCAGCTGAGTCCTGTCCACCCGAGTCAAATGGAGCATGGACATTTGCGTAGAGGACGTCTCTTCTCAATGAAACCGAAATCGTCAAAGGATATCATGCGCTTCCTGTGTGGAAAACCTCTTCCTACTCATAGTGGCATTCGGGGATCGTCAGTCTTATGCTTTTCCAAGGGAAGGCCTGATACCGAATCAACAGAATGTGCCAGACGGTCTAGGGATTCTTCAAATATTACTAGGTAAGACAAGTCACACGATTCTCTTCATATCGTCCACCAAATTGCTCAGCACTTTGTAGAGTTTTATTTCTCCTTTAGACAAGCAAAAAGAATGGGGTTGCTGCATGTGGAGAACTTTGTGAGTATTTTTTGCTGAAGATTGCTGTCATTCGGCCTACACGATATCTCGTTCATTTTAGTCTGTTTTTTCTTTTCTAGTAGTTGCCATGCTCAATTAATTGCACGTGGTATGAATTTTCTTCTCAACTTACAAGTTGCTGATATCCCATAATTCTGATATGATACCGCCATTTAAAGTTTTCTCAACACAGTCATGGCTAGTAATGCTCTTTTGTATTTAGTGCACAAATTGGAGAAGACAAAGATGATCCGCTAATTGCACCATATGGAACAACTCAATCAAGGCAGGGTTTAGCTGAAGCTTGCAGATTTGTTCAGAATGATGCAAAGTTTGTCAATGAAAGGGCTCGCAGTGACATGGTCTTGCTCTCCCGGTATTATTGACTATCTGGTGTCTACATATTATCCTTTCAAGAAAGCATGGGAAATTAATTAGAAAATCCTCCTTACATTACTGAAGAACTGTGTGCCTTCCAATACGTTGCCATTTGCTCATAGTTTACACTCCTTATCAGCGGCATAATGAGATTGGATGCTCGTGCACGTCAAGATGTTGCTATCCTTGGCTCAGAGTTTCTTAAGCTCGATGGTAAGTTATTACACAAATGACATTTTGATCTAATGTGGTTTGAGCGTCTATACATTTACTAAAATGAGAACTTGAGCTCCCCCAAAACCTTTGACTCAAAAGCGAACTTTGAGGTTTAGGTTTCCTTAGGGGTTGGTTGGTGGAGGAAGGTTAAGTACTTTATCTGAATTATCAACTATACTGCGAACGTCTACAGATTTTTGCTCGATAAAATAAAATGAAATTTGGTGGCGGGGGCATCAGGGCCACCTCATGCTTCCTTGGTCGACCAGTACTTTACTAATATATATCCTATCCTCCCTAAGACAAGATGTGAGTTAAAGCATAAGAAAACAGAAGAGTCAGATTTGTTCCTAGTTTCACATTTACATTCTGGAGTGGACTTTTAACAACCAAAAGAGGGTAATTGATTATCGTAGGACTTTAAAACTTTTTCTCGCAAAACAGCATGTACAGGATGAAGCAGAGTTTACAGACAAAGTATCTTATGCAGAGCAAATATTTTCTATCAATAGATATGTAAAGAGAGTAAAGGATCAAAGACTTTGCGAAGTAATTTATAGTGGCTCACTCTTTCCACTTGGCCTACTCTACTTTCTCGGCTCTAATAGCCCAACAACAAGGCTTAAAATCTACTCTACAAATACTCTGCAAAATAATTTGCACCGAGCCATTCTACAAGTATCTTATGCAGAGCAAATATCTTCTATCGGAAAAACCTTGTGAAACCCTTGAAGCCTTTGAAAGCGATTGTAGATGAAGTTCCCTGAACAGCGAGGCGCCATAGCTCACTTTACAAGTAGACAACCTTCATTCAACGCTGAAAGCACTTTTTTACAATAATCACATTGACTCTCTCTCAGAAAATGCACTCAGATTGCACAAGGTTATTCTCAAATAATAAGCACAGGAGATAAGAACAAGTGTCAAAGCTTTTTGATCCACTTGATTACCTTCATCTTTCCCTTTTACGCGTATATATAGTCCTCCAAGCATTGTCAACATTTTGGAGACTTCAAATAGGTCAAAGTAGCTGTTGCGTAGATTGTCCATATCTCAGAACATCTTTCTGCAGCCAAATAATGGACTTCACTTGAAATAGATAAAACTGTCTGTGCTTCCTGTCTGATGCTTCTTCTGTTTTGCCAAAAATGGCAAACCCTGGTTTGACGTTTCAAGAAGGTTCTTTCTGTGTATTCCAAGGTCTGAATTTGGCTCCAAAGCACCAATTTGAATTTGGATTTGAGTTCAAATTGATTTAGAGCTGGGTCTTAGTTTTTATGTACGTGGAGTATCATCCACCTTGACTGAAGTGTGAACTTTCTCTACTACTGGGTCCATCTAGACTTTGCGATTTCACCCAATCCTATTCTGTTTACCTTTTGTATTTAGGTCATTCCAAGAATGTTGATGTTCTCAATGTTATCCAAGTTCTTGTCCTTCTAATTGATCCATCTAAGCACCCGATGATTGCACATCCCTCACTTGTTCACATAAATCTAAACATCTTTCCAACTCTTGAACACTTTCCACTCGGTATCTTGTTCTCCATTTGCAGAGTAAGGAAGCTCTGCACCAGCGCAGACATCCTCTTGTTGGCATCATGTGCATATGAGCTGATGTATGTAGAGTTCGTTTGCACAGTCAAATACACATAATGTTTTGTCATCTTCAAAATACATAGGCGTTCTCCCAATGCATTAAAATTTCTAATGTGAAGATCTTTCTGCCTTATTAGTTGTCGAATGTACAGTTTAAGTGATCAAAGCTAGGGGTCCAGTATCGATTAACCAACTCCTGTTGGACAATGGTGGCCACTTATTTGCTTGTGTGCCTGTTTTTATCAAAATATTTTAGTCGTAATGAAAGGGGAAAAAATCATGATGCTTATCTTCACCTTCTGCTGGCAGCTCGGGCAAGAGAGGATACTGAGAAAATTGACCGTAATGTGAAGAAGAAAGCTGAATGGCTTAGTCATATTGCAACTGTATGTGGAAGTTATTATGTCTATGTCTTCAATAATAGAGATAATGCTTCTTAGCTTCTGCCTCTATCTAATTTGATCACATTCTTCTTCACTTCAAATTTTCTTTCTGGCTTAGATCTTGAAAAACAAAGCACAGTCAAAACTAAAAACTGCTGCAGACCGGCACTGGAGTGACGGAGCTTTGGAGGTTTGTGCACTTCATATTTTTCATTCTGCTTGTTTTCCTTTAATTGTTGATATTTATTTGAAGAAAAATGCCAGTGTTGTACACTGGACATTCTTCCATTTTTTATATTAGATCGCAAATGCAAGTGTATGCTAAACATCCCTTGAAGCATTATTGAAGTTTTGCCATGCATGGGATGAGCTATGGTGAAGAAGTGTTTTGGCTTGTTTGACTCCCATAGACCAGTGGGCTGTCAGAGTATGTGAGGATGGCTTTTTTGTTATCATACTTTCTAGCAGGATCTCCTTTGGTCATGCCCGCTTCATCTGCAAAATAGAATAACCGATCATTGTAGAATTGATGTTATGCACCTTCTAAGTCTATGAATATCTCACAAACTGAGTCCTCATCAATATGGGTGACGATTATCTTTTTGTTCCATGTGGTTGGTCGGCCATATTGATACAGTTGCTCCTGCATCAAAGCACCTTATCAACTTTAATCCACCACGTTATGTCAATGATTTCTTTGGTGTATCTATTGCTTCCTTTAAGCCTTGTGATCAGAATATCAATGTAAATTACTGACGATCTTGACCGGGTCTTTCTTAGTCTTATATCACTTATGACATCCACATTTGTGCGCACTCAGTGTTACAAATATAATTTTCTTTATCATACAAAACTGGGTCTTGAAGGGTGGCCTTGGTTTAAGGTAAAGCTGTCGCCATGTGGCAAAGAGGTCACGGGTTTGAGTCTTGGAAATAGCTTCTTGCAACGTAAGGCTGCTTACCTTAGACACAAAGTGGTCTGACACTTCCCCAGACCTGGAGCATCGTTGGAGCTTCGTGAACTGCAACCCCCCCCCCCACACACACACACAAACAACATACAACAAACACACACACAAATACTGGGTATCTATATTGAAAGTCCTAAGAGATAGTGCATCTAGACCGGGAAGAATTCTTGATCTGCTCTTTGTCTAATTGAAATAAAAATAACAGGAATACGATTTCTCTTGATCAACATCATTGATGGCTATAAAGAACTCGTTACTTTAGGTGTGATTCATCTGTAATTTTTTCAAAACTTCCTTTCTGACAGTCTCTCTGCTGATGGATGGGACAAGTATTGGACTATTATCTGCCTGGTGTTCCTTTTTTTGTGAATCTGATCTTTAGGATGTGTGGGAGAAAGACACATGTGACCTATGCATGCCGGTGTGTAAAACAATGGGGTAGATATCCCTATAGATGGAGTAGAGGGTAGTGCAGAATATTATTGTGCCAATCTTGTTGTTTTCCACGCCATCTTTGCTTCTCAAAGGGCTTGAACAATGGTTCAGGGTGCAACTATAGTATCTATGTGGATTTCCTACCTAGGGTTCATTCCACAAGTTTGTTTTCTCAGTTGTGGTGAAACAACAGTTAAAAGAGGAGAAGATATTTGTCTGCTTGTCTGTCTGTCTGTCTCCCTTGCTCTATGCATGTGGATGTGCCCATTCACGCAAGTTTGTATGTTCTAACTCTGTCTTGAATACTTAACATTTTATTGTGTATGTGAAGACTTGACTCTCAACTTTGAGATCTGTTTAATGGATATGACACTTCCTTTTCTCCTCACAATTTTCTACTCTTAGGCTGATCTGCGTCTTGCTGACTTTCGAGCAAAACAGCGTGCCCTGGAAGATTCCCTAATGGCTCTGGAGGTGCGATAATCAACTCTGTGATATAGATGTGCTGTGATTCACTCTGTAATATATGCTTGTAAGAGTTTAATATGCTGATCAACAAGAACAAGATAATGGTCATTTTTCTTTCACATTTATCATCTCAAAGGGCATATGCCTTTCAAGTCTTTTTTAAACTTTAGTTAAAAATTTTCTTAATTAATGGATTTTGCAGTTTATCAGAAACATCCATGACAGGATGGTGAGCAAGATGTACAAATTGTAAGTTCGACTGCTGATAGCTAGTTGTTCAATGTGCTACCTCCCCTAGAAAAAATAGAACAGAAGATTTAAAAACTTGCAACCTCTCATCGTTAACATTTCACGTTTCTCTGCAGTCCTCTGCCTTCAGAAAATGATTCTATGTCATCTCATGATGTGATGGGGCGCATAATGCTAGAAAAGAATGGGAAAACACTGGATTCCTTCCCAGGGGAAGTGTCTGCTGACCGCATCAGTGCTATCCAGGTCACTTTTTGAAATGGCCGTCTCTCGATTTTCTTCTTCTATTAGCGTCATTGTAGGATTTAAACTTACACCATTAGCTTGATGTAAGTAGGAAGCTTATTGGAGTATGGCATCGGCACTATCTGAAGCTGATGGAATAGACTACACTGATCCTGAGGAGGTCCGAACATCATCTAATTCCAAATGAATGTAATCTTTTCTTAAATTTGCTCTCGATGCAATTGCTTCGTTGATGGTTTTCTGACTTCTTGTATTTTTGGGAAAGCAGCTCGAGTTGCTTGTTAGAACCCTCATAGATCTTGATGCTATGGATGGCAAAAGTAGTGTGTCATTGCTGGCAGAATGCTCCAGTTCTCCCGATGTCAGTACTAGGTGAGCTATCTTACCCATGTTAAACTTTCAAATTCGGGCATGATATTACAAGGATACACTGCGAGATCTGAAGAGTGACAGCCCTTTGGTTTGTTATACTTTTTAAGGATCAGAATCATATACATCTGAGTTTCTTTATCATCTCACGCTATTATTTGTCCTTGATGCATGCGATTTCTTGTCTTATTTTGTCTCAACAATAATTTTCTGAACCATTGTTAATGTGAGTTTTGCTTGCACCTGCGGGAAGACGTTGATCAAGATTTTAGATGTTGTCTTTTATGACCAAAATTGCATCCCATACCCGTTTTGTACCTCTTCAATACACAGAAACTGTCTGAATATCTCTATCCAAAGCCTACTAGTTTGAAGATATCACTGGCCATAAATTGGTTTAGTTTGAAATTCTGGTAATGCAGACATGAATCTCTGTATATGGACGTTAGGAATCTAATCGACGAATCTGCTAATACACTTAATTTTCCCCCTTTTTGGTGCTCCAGACGTGCCCTGGCCAATGCATTAGCAACAGCACCATCCATGTGGACACTTGGAAATGCAGGAATGGGAGCATTGCAGGTAACTTATTTTTATACGACCAAGCTCGTCATTTTTTGAAGTAAGATAAGTTCCTTGATTGGATATGTAAATATTCTACATTAACAGGAGACCTGACGTTTCATTTTCATTGCAGAGATTGGCACAAGATAGCAATCCATCAATTGCCGCAGCTGCTTCTAGAGCCATGTACGAATTAAAGAAACAGTGGGAAATAGAGGAAGGAGATAACTGGAGGTTTACGAGGGACAAGGACCAGAAGGTGGATGACGCAGAGACTTAGAGGTTTCTGGATACTCATGTTGTACATATATGGGGAAAAAAAAGGCCCAAGTAGTTTTAGGATGAATCCATCATCGGACGTGCTGAATGCGAAAGTGCACTTCACCGAAGAAGAAAAGAAAAGGGAGCTCGTTAGTTGTCTGCTTTTTGTGTTATTTCTGCTCTTCAATTATCAAGCATGTCAAGAAAGCTAGGCAAGCTCATGATCTTTCTTAACAAGGAAGCAGTTGCATAGATGGTATGAAGATGTCTCGATCTCATAAAGGTTCAGAAACACTATTAAATCAGCCAGCTTCTTTCTCTGTAGAAGATTAGTTTTTTTATCTTTTTGGCCATATGTAGGATATATTGATGGAATCTTGATTCTTCCATGGTTTCAAGGGGAAGCAAATGACACTGATAATTGGCCTTTTAGAATGTGCCCTGTAGCCTCATCTAGTACCCCCATGTAGAACCAAGAAGCATCATCCTTTTCGGGATTATGAAATGAATATGGAATATACAGAGTATCTCTACTAACTCGTGCTGCTAGTTATCCTTAGTTTTCTGGTTAATATGCATACCCGACTGCGAATTTCATCTATTGTCAAAGCCAATAAATCAATTCACTGGCTATTTCTGCCAATGTAGTTCGAGATAAAAGCCGTTTGGTGGTAAATAGATCTGGGATGGTGATGGTGGTTGGGGTTGAAGGTTGAAAGGCAAATGGTTCATGCATGAAGTTCCCTTAATTGAATGTGATAAGAGTATTGAGAGGAAGGCCTTAGTGCTTGAATCATTGCCTGGTTTGGGGCCTCTAATGGTTGGTTTGTCATGTGATCCTGCTTTTCCCTGGGATCCACACCACATGATGAGATGCCATCTTTACATAGCCCGGTTGCGACTCAGCATAATTGCGAAAAACGTACGAGGTGTCCAGAATCTATTTCAGGATCTCAGAGGCTCCATGATGTCAGGAACGTGGGTCGCATTTTTGCTTCAGATAGCTGATTTCTTATACTAGCCCCAGGAAAAAGAGGCTCTCTTTGAGCCTTAATATTTAGTTGGTTCATACCAAACTCCAATTAATGTTGGACTTTGAATCCAGGAGAAGCTTTTCTAAAAGCAGGCAAAAGCAAAAGCTTGAGACAGAGGCCAAGGTCCCATCACTTTAATTTTTTATCTTTTCTTTTATTTTCTGGAGGAAAGCTCTAGGGTCAGAATCAAGGTTCCTCGTTTTGGTCCATTATCTTTAGCTTTTCCTTTTTCAAAGACTTTCCTGTTTCTTAACTTTACCATGATGCCCGCCACTATTTGACACCCCATGTTTCATCATTCTTGCCCTTCACTCTCATATTTTTTTGTCCTTGCAAGTTGTAATGATGGTGCAACCATGAGTAGAGCCCCGTGAATTGGAAATGGAGACCCTGAACAGGACTTATGATGTGACCTTAAGGCGAAATAGGACCGTCTCGAGCGAATTCGCCGGCTGTTTTCATTTACTTTCTATCCTTTTGCTAGCAGCTTCTGCTGGTTCTGGATAGTAAAAACTAAAAGGCCTAGGGATGGCAATCAAGACCTGTTCCGCCAATATGACCAAGAAAGAAGAAATCTCGTGTTCTTTAGGGAAAGGGGGTGGCCCGGTGACTGATATGAGGGACGAAAGTTTTGCATATGCGGGGGAAATTACTTCCCTGGGATGATTATATTTGTGATATACGAGGGAGACGACAAAGCTGTTGTAGTATAGAGCGTTTGCCATGCCATGGCGGGGCAGGTGGGCCTATGGTTTCTGTTCACCTTTACGACTTCGCGTGAAGCAGCGCTAATCAAGCGCCGTGGAGCCTGATTCCGGGTGGTGTGTGTTTCCACCTATTAAACACATTCCTAGTTCGTTCTTCGGATATTTTAGACAGACATTCTCTCTTTTGAGCCCTCCCTATGGAATAAAATACTTCCTTTTCCATGGTCATGGACATCCCATACTAATGCCTGGAGATGTTGGAAATAGCATATATAGAATAAAACTGTCACATCCACCTGATAAACTCTTCACACTGTAACTAGGTAGCAACGCTGAGCCTCCTCTCTCTCTCTCTCTCTCTCTCTCTCTCTGTCTCTCTCTGTTATCTTGGTGGGTTAAGACAAGACAACGAAAGCAACAGCATGGCAGGCAACAAGTTTGCAACCATGTTGCACAGGAACACCCACAGAATCATAGCCATTCTGGTGTATGCTGCCCTCGAATGGGTTCTCATCGCAATGCTTCTGCTGAACTCTTTTTTCGGCTATCTCATCTCAAAGTTTGCCGGCTTCTTTGGCCTCAAGCCCCCATGCCCGTGGTGCTGCAGAATCGACCGCGCATTGGAGCGTGGCAAGAGAGCAGATTACTCTTTTGTCGACGAGGTGTGCGAGACCCATGCCGCTGAGATTTCCAAGTTGAGTTACTGTTCCAATCATCATAGGTTGGCCGAATCACAAGGTATGTGCAACAGCTGCTTTGCATCTAGGCCGGTTCCGGACACATCAAACGGAACGATGAGGACACCATTTGTCTCTACGATAAGGGAGGATCCATGCCAGAGTGGAGATGACATTTTAAGGTGCTCATGCTGCAAAGAGAACTTAACCGGAAAATGGCACTCTTCTTGTTTGCTGTGGAAGCCTTCTTGGAGCGCTTCGGATGTTATCCAGACAGGAGGCCTCTCGATCGAAGAAATGGTTGATGAGAATGCAGCATCCAAATGTGAACAGATGAAGAAACCTGATGGACTGCAAAATCACAGGGAAAGTATGCGTGAGATAAAAGATCACACTGATGAAGCTGAAGGCGTTTCGGAGGAGCATCAGGTACTTTCTGATGTTGATAGTTTTAGTTTTCGAGAGGCATCCGAGGAGGATTATTCAAAGTGCTTGTCGAGCATACTGTGGAATGAAAAGGAAGACGCTAATGAAGACATTAAGGAAGCTACTTCGGAGGTTATAGAGAAGTACTCCTACGGCGTGAGCAATGGGAGTCCAACTTCCAAAGGAAAGAGCACAATGTCTTGTCTTGAGGAAGATGATTTACTCAGTGCCATTGATCTGCAACGCGAGGACTATGATGCTTGTGATTGGCATCGGGTGATCCCTGTGGATCTGATAGATTATTCCACCAATGAAAACACAAAGTTTCACGCCTTGGTAGAGGAACATCTGCGCAAGTGCGATCATCATCAAGATGCAGCTTTCACTTCGAATTTGGTTTTCGAGACCGAAATCGGTCTCTTAGGAGAGTCATTCATAGTGGATGACAACATAAAGAAGTCAGCTTATGCTGAGATGAAGGAATTGGGAATTTACATGGTTGATGTCGAGGGTGCTCCAATTCTCCCATCTGAAGAGGGGAAATTAGAACACGAAGATGCTTCCTTTGGTCGAGCAGCTCAAACATTGGAAGCTGATGAAGACAAGATTGAACCATACGGGATGGACGAATCAAACAAATCAATAGGTACACATTTACTGTTAAAGAAGGCTTTTGTAGCATCTTACTTCTTGAAGTGTCACACTTATTCCAAACTTATCCTATACTGGCCCAAGAACAACAAATCCTTACCTTCCACAAAACTAATTTATTTTTGGCCAGGTGCAGTATTGAAGGATGAAATGGGTTGCACTGAAATAGCAACAGATCTCACTGCCAGGAGCACAAAATTTCCTACTTCCGATCAGTCACACCCTCAAGAACTACTTACTTCATCACAGCAATCGAAAGAAAATTTCTCTCTCCTGAAGGGCCAGAATGCTGAAGTCAACAAGGCCTTAAATGAGTTAGGACCTCAGGACGGACATGGTAAGCTTCGCATTTCTTTCTAGTGCAAGAACTGAGTGCTTTATTGACAAATGTGTAGAGTTGATCTGTACGCAGATTGTAATGTAGGTACGCTCCCTCCATGCCCAGCAGATGCAGGAAGGAGTTATGTCGAAGGGACCATGTTGACTGACGTGAGTCAAGCAAATCCAATCAATTGCCAGCCTACGGAGCTTGAAGCTGAGGAAGAAAAGTTTCCTGAAACACCAACCTCGGTAGAAAGTCTACATTATTTACATAAGAAATTACTGCTGTCTGAGAAAAGAGAATCTTCCATAGAGGAGTCGTTGGATGGAATGGATGGAAGCGTGCTCAGTGAGATGGAAGTCGGTGATGGGGCGATATCCATCGAAAGGCTCAAGGCGGCTCTAAAAGCAGAGCGAAAAGCTTTGAGTGCATTATACGCTGAACTAGAGGAGGAGAGGAGCGCCTCTGCAGTGGCCACCAACCAGACCATGGCTATGATCACGAGGCTTCAAGAGGAGAAGGCGGCAATGCAAATGGAAGCACTGCAATACCAGAGGATGATGGAAGAACAGTCCGAGTATGACCAGGAAGCCTTGCAGCTTCTAAACGAGCTCATGATCAAGAGAGAAAGAGAGAAGGAAGAACTTGAGAAAGAGTTGGCCATGTACCGTCAGAAAGTTTCGGATTATGAGGCCATGGAGAGGATGAGAGCAACGAGAAACATCCATCCTGAAAATTGGAGCAGTAAGAGCTCGTCCGACTTTGGCAATAATGCAGAAGACAGCGACAATCTATACATTGATTTGAACCATGAGCTGATAGACAATGATGCTGGCAACCTCTGTGACCACCAAGGAATTAATCCCCCCAACAATACTCCGACCAATGAAGTTTTAAACTTGGAGGAGATGGCGCTAGATTGCGTGAAGCACATGACTTCTCTTGATGACTCCTTGGTAGAATTCGAGGAAGAGAGACTATCCATCCTCGATCAACTGAAGGAATTGGAGGAGAAGCTACTCATAATGAGTAGCAACGAAGAGTTCGTGAATGACAAAAATTTGAGCGAGCAATTGTCAAACTTTGATGGGAATGACTCTGACAAGAATCACAATTTTACTTGCCAAGAACAAAATGGGGTTTTGGATGCACTTCCGAAAGAACCGAATGAAAACTACCTTCCTGAAAAGGGGACAATGTGCTTGATGGCGAAAAGACTGCTTCCTCTTTTGGATGCTGCAGAAACTGAATATGAAGATGGTATGGTTGTTCAGGATTCAGGTGAAAACATCTCTGAGATTGAGGAGGATGGGAAGAAATTAGCCATTGTGGAGGAGGTTGACCACGTCTACGAGAGGCTACAAGCCCTCGAAGCAGATAGAGAATTTCTAAAGCATTGTATGAGCTCCATTCAGAAGGGTGACAAGGGGATGAATCTTCTCCAAGAAATACTGCAACACCTCCGTGACTTGAAGAGTGTCGAGCTCCATTCGAGGAATATGGATGAGGGCAACTAAGGTGATGATTTGCTTAATCAGTCTCTTAAACACGTGTGCTTGCTCTTACATACTTTGTTCTCATCCGTTACACTTTGCTGAATCGCAAAGCAGGAAATTTTGTCACCCGAGTCTGTTCATATGCTCTATCCTCTGGTAATGGCATGTTATTTGATAGATCTTGGTCGAATTGAGTGGTTCAAGAAAACAAGGTTTGCTTCAAATATTAGAGTTAAACTACTTGGCTGTGTTCTTCTACGTTGTAACATTAGGAAAAAGTTTGTCCAAATATATCTTTATGCAGAGTACAACAATCTAAGACAATATGTATGACAGAACGATCATTCTTTGAGCAACTGAGTGCTGCATCATAAGGTATGACCTGATTCTCTCTCTTTTCAATGTTGAGAGCAAAAATGAGATGTAAAGCTAGTGATTGCAGCATGCAGTTGCATCTTCTGATTGCACCCTTCCCAATTAATGTGATTGGCATCTACCTAAAGTCGAAGCATCTAATTCTGCTAACCTGGACATTTTTTAGCAGAACCAACAAGTGAGGGATGGAGAACTTCATTGTGAGCAGCAAGCATACCAAAGGGCCTTGACAACTGCATTTCATCCTTGAAATTACAAGGCACTTTTCCTCGCATACGTCCAACTGCTTAAATCAATCCTAAACAATTTCTGTAGTCAAACTCGAAAAAACAACAAAATCAGATACCAGTTAAAGATGTTCTCTCATTACCTAATCATCTCCGTTGACATGGTTAAGTAATGTCCATTGTGATGGCTCCTGGGCCCTTCCATGGGTATGGGAAGCAAGCAGTAAAAACTAAGCGCATCAAATAAGGGATGCAGCTATCGGGAACGGCAGATTTCCTTCCCTACAAAAAGTTCCTCTCATCACTATCTGGTCAGCAACTGCAGATGATGGGACTGATCCCTAGTCGTATAGATTCCTGGTGTGTACATATTTTGAACTTGGAGATGGTTGATTCCGGCATGCGCTCTTCCGTTCGATCGCTAACAAAATAACAGTCCTACAACGACCAGCATTAGGTTAGATATCAAAAGGAAAATCAAGAAACCTTGAATCTCTTGCCCAGCTACTTCAAATGGCTCTCTCTAGGATAATGGCCTATCATCACGCCGAACGCAAAGCATAAATCAAAGTTGTTACCTGTAAAGTCACCTAATTGTGGGGAACCTAACCAATTCCATACTGTGTAGAATTCTCAGTTTCTTGTTGAAGTATGGAAAAGCTTAGCTGAGTTCAAAGGTGATAGAGTCATGGAAGCATCTGCTTCATTTTTCTTATTTGAAAGAAACGAACAACCTTGATGATACACCATTGCTTTGATCGTTGCTTTCAATAACCAAATTGCTAGGAAACTGCATGCTCAATCAGAAATTTGGTCGCAGAGGGCGAAGATGAAGTGTCTCGAAACGACAATGGAGACATGCCTGTGCATGAAAAGCTTTGCTACCTATTGATTGTCTCGGCTGCTTCTGTGAACATATTTGCTGGGCATTTTGAAGCAGGTATATGAAATCGACAATGCAAGGGCTTGTTTGCATTTCTGGTGGGCTCAAATCATAGGCAGTCAATCTTTTGAACTATTTTACGACGTTTTTTAGTCCATCTCAGAGGCACCCGAAGGAAATTTGTCATTTTGTTTTTCACTGTTCTTTTATCATAGAGAATGATGTAAACTGGTCGGAAAGACTATATTGAAATTTTTGTGTGCAAAATTCATGATAAATTAGTAACATTCGAAAGTTTATGACTAAATTTGCATCCTAATAATAGGTTTAGAGATTGAGCGGGTAGTTTTTCTTGACACTAATGATAGCGGGTCTAAGAATCTTTCGATGTAGTTTGGTCCATGCAAGTTATCTGTGAACAATATCATCATATATGTGTATACAATTATAAGTTTCTTCTTGTTATTCATACAACGATCATTGTTGCAAGTTATTCCAGGATATCATGTTAAATGCACACATTTTTAATTCTAGCAAAGACTCGAGATTTGGGTGTCTATCTTGGGTTACGACAGTAATGTCAAGAAGTAATGTCTCGAGGAACAATGTTACCCGAGGTTAAGGTTAAGTATGGTCCAATTTTTACACGGGAGGACAAGAAGGAGAAGGAAAGGGAGACCTATCTTCGACTTACGATTTGTCCATCAAGACCGTCTAAGGGAGGAGAAGAGAGGAAGACCTTGTCCCGGGCCCGTCCGTATCGATCAATTCAAGGACGGCAATCATCAAACGAGGCATGTGATTTCGAATGAATCTTAAGACATTCTAAAATCCTATACACGACATTCATCAGCTGATATTAGCACGACAGAGCAAACAAAAAGAGAGTTGACTCGAATAAGCCGACCAAGAGAAAAGGCCAAAGCAAAGCAGGGCAAAAAGAGAACAGAGCCAGTAAGGGCTCTGACCAAACTGAACTGGATGTCGACCATGGAAAGCCAAGCCTGCAGGAGTGATTTGAGTCAGTCTCTGGTGGTGAAGGAGACCGGACATAATGCGAGTCCCGAACGAACCGTTCGTTCGGTAGTCGTGATGTTACGTTTCATGAATAGGCCGGCCGGACTAAGTGAATAAAGTTGAGAATGATTCTATCGAAATTAATAAATTTATTCTGTTTTGACTTATTTCCATACAATGCGAAACAACACTCGACCCGACCATATTGCTATAACATCTGCATATCTCATTTTAGAAAAATCTATATACAAACTGAGGTGAGAATATAAAGTGAGCGAGATTTACCATTTTAAATTTATTTATGACCCATTTATTAAATATAATTAATCCATATATTAACTTAGTCCATTAAATATAGTTTTTTTTTTCAGTTTATCATACTTTAACTTTCAACTTACTTTTAAATAAATATAATTAATTCATGTATTAGCTTAGTCTATCAAATATAATTTTTTTTAAGTCCGTCCTACTCTAACTTTCAACTTATTTTCAAACTTTCATCCTACTTCTTTGTAGGGTTGGGAGTCGAAATCATACTTAAAACTATTCGAACTCCCACCTCCGATGGAAATAGTGACTATTGAGACAATGCTTGATAATTTCTAATATGGGCTAAAAAATGAGTTTATGACCCATATTAATTGGTCTAATCATGAGCTACCCCATCAACATACCTATCAATACACTCATTAAGATATATCGATTTTCACTCTTATCTCCTTGGATAAAGAACGAGTACTTATTTGAATGACTAAATTCGACTTCACACGAGATCTCTCATGTCCAATGTTCCAAATGCATCTTCCGATGAGCACCCGAGCTGCTACAATTAGCTTCAAGCAATTATCACCCCACATAGGCGCATTAAATCCGATGCATGCACCCCTTTAGGATCCAAACGATCCAAGAGAGCTAGTGTACCGAGTCCATATATTACGGGTGCGTTTGGAAACACTTTTTGGTGCGGCCAATAGTTTCGCTACCGGTTTCCGGGAATTATCAGTTCATCAGGATAAACAAATAATAAAAAAATAAATCTAACATTTATTTTTTCCAAAACTCTTGTTGGTGGGGATGGGGGGACCATGTGCGACGCTGATTGATGAGTGATGCCCTCCAAAAATCCTCTCCTACAAAATAATTTATGCACAGAGGATAAACCTTTGCATTCATATAATATTAAAATATTTCTTTTCTTTTCCTGCCGGAACATTTGCATTATTTAAATGCACAATGAGACCAAACCCATCTGTATTGCCCCTCCCCCCCTTCCCCGGGGCGCCACGTCATCGATCTGCGCGACCCCTCCGCAGCGCATCGCCCGCCCTCGGATCAAAGCCCCCATCGCCATCCTGGCCGTCCGACGTATATCCGGAAGCAGAAATTAAAAGAAAAAGAAAAACCCAAAAAAAATTTGTAATTCAATGCCCTCGGAAGAAATCCACCACTTCCCTCAAGCTCCTTCCTTTTCTTTTCGTCTCTCGTTTTCTTCTTTCTTTTGCGGGTCTATCCTTTTCTTTAGCTTTTTTCTCGAGTCTAAATCTCACTACTGTTCTTGAGGAACCACCTCTGTGGGCGTAGCTGCTCGGTGGGGACTGTCTTAGGATTTTCGTAGCTCCACAGTCTCTCTCTCTCTCTCTCTCTCTCTCTCTGTATCAGAGAGTGAGTGAGTGTGTGTGTGTGTCTCTCTCTCTCTCACTCTCTGCAACTTTAATGGCTGCTACTGAGTTTAATAAGCCTCCGCCACTCCCTCCTTATCCTGAGGTAACATCAACCCTCCTTCTCTCTCTTCTCTCCCCCTCTCCTTCTCCTTCTCCTTCTCTCTCTCGAGCCCTTTCCATAGAAATTTGCAGAAAGACAAGAAATTTCCTTGCAAAACCATGTCTTTTGGGGTTTGTGTAATGAAATCAAAGATGGGTGGTTGTAGTCTTGTAGGATGGTTTGGTTGCTGTCATTTCTGGGGTTCTGGGGGTTTGGGTGTTTTCTTGTGATGGGTCTTGGTAGGAAATGCTCGAGCTGAAGATTTTCTTGATTTTGGATTTTGATACCTCGTTCCCCCATGGCATTCTTGCTGCGCATGATATCTGTTCCACGATCGTTTGCTTCGGTTTAGCTGCTCAAATTCTTGATAAACTGACAAACGAAATGTCTTTTCTTTTTTTCTTTTTCTTTTTCTTTTTTCCCTTTTGGCTTGGGTGAATGTCACAATCTGGATCCGATTGGGGCGTTCTTAGTAAATTGAGCTAAGGCTCGTCCACATTTCAGGAAAGAAAAATGGAAATCTAATGCAATTCACACCGAGTTGATCCAACCCTAAACCTTTTCCTCCTCCGAAGATTGAGGTCCAGCTAATTGATTTTTACTTTCCACCCTGATTCTTTCCTTTCTTGGTAAATGGGAAATGCAGGAGTGCTTGTTAATGGTTGAGATCCTAGAGAAAATTTTCCTGTTTCTCTGAATCCTTTGTTAGAGATGAAGATCAAGATTTGCACTATCAATTTTGCTTTATCTGTCTAATGACCGCCCTTTGATTCTTGTTTCATTTTCCCTTTGTCTTTTCTATTTTGAGACGTGTCTTAACAGATGATTATAGCAGCACTGGCGGCATTGAAGGAGCCCAATGGGTCCAACAAGACATCAATCTCCAAGTACATAGAATCCAAGTATGGAGACTTACCACCCGGCCATTCCCAGCTCCTGTCGCACCACCTCAACCGGATGAAGGACAGCGGGGAGCTCGTCTTCTGGAAGAACAACTACACGATACCCGACCCCAGTGCTCCGCCCCGCCGGGGCCGTGGCCGGCCGCCGAAGCCCAAGGAGTCCTTGCCTGCTGCCCCGCCTGCCCCCCCGGCCCCAGCGAGGCCTCGGGGCCGCCCCCCTAAAGACCCGAGTGTGCCGAAGCCGGTGAAGCCCAAGGTCTCCACGGGCAGCAGGAGGCCGAGGGGGCGGCCGAGGAAGATGGCGAAGCCGACTGGAGGGTTGGGCGGATTGACTGAGGCTACGGCATCTGCTGCTGGGACGCCGAGGCCGAGGGGCAGGCCCCCGAAGGTGAAGGCGCCGCTGACTGAAATGAGTGTAGAGAATTAGGACGTGAGGCAGCTTGGTCTGTGGGGTTCTTATGTCTCTGTTCAGGTCTTCTCTAGAGTTGGGCGTGGCATTAGGCGGTTGACTAATTCGTTTGTGTAGTAGCTCTAATGTGCAATGTTTGATGTGGTAAATGGCTAGTAGCGGTAATGACAATTCGCGGGGAGTCTCTACTTCCACGGTCTGATCTGTAACTCGGTAGTTCCCCGGTGTTTATCGTAGGATGTTTCACTGTCGTTCCCTTGTCTAGTGGGGATTGTTCTTGTTCTGATATGTTTCCTGGGTGTTCCATGAAAAGATCAGTCGCGGATTGCTGCAGTTGCAGTTCCATTTTGACTCGGATCGGTCGCCAGGAAAGTTGGACGAGCGAGTCGAGCCAAAACCGTTCGATGACGATGATGACAGGGTGATTGGGAGAGAGCAGACAGAAGTGACGAACTGCACAGGCGGATGTTGACGTGATTCTTCTTGGCGGGGCTGAGTGGAAGGAGTTGAGGGAACCTCGTTCCGTACCCCCTCCACTGATCTATCCACCTAGCAGAGATTAGTGACGTCCGTACGAGGGGGACTGTTCATGTTTGGAGTGGCGTGGCCTTTGGAGTTCGGCTGGGAATGCTGTCTTGTCCCTTAAGGATTTTAGGCCCACTTCGTTTATTTAGATTAGGAAAGGGAGTATTTGGGGCCAGCATGCATGCTCAGCCGCGAAACCAGCATTTGTGCAGATATCTTAACAGACGCATATTACAACAGGAGCGAATCTTAATCTGATCTTAAGACTGATTAGACAGCCCGTTTCATGAGAGAAGTCTGTTATGAGAGAAAGCTGCTTGATTTCGAGATCTCGTTAAAGGCTAATCGGCATTTTCTTTTCGGGGATCAAGAATCACGTAGATTTTGGTAAAGATTAATTGGCATTTTCTTATTGTGGGTCCGGAATCACATAGCTATTTCGATTGGTTTCGTATTTACATGTCCATGCGTTGATGGGTCATTACATTTCACGACCTAATTATGGTAGATAACTAGGGAAAGTCATCTCTCATTCTCACATTCTAGTCCTCGACCTAATGATGAAGGCTGGTTTTCAACTCCCCTACGCACATAGGAAAATTTCTTATATGATCCGAATGTATGTGAGCTTAATTTATCTAAGTCATTGATATTGGTAGATTCCACGTAATTTAAGGATTATGATACATTGGGTTCATGTGTGACCAATGCACCTAAAAATGTCTTTTCTTCTCATACAAATTGGATTTTGACCTAAGATTTAAGCGTGTAAATATATAATTTGGGTAGGCAAATAGAGGTTCGAAAAAATATGAATAGGGTTCTAACATGCTTGTCTTGCACTAGGCATGTTTGGCCATGGCCCAATTTTCAAAATTAATAATTTAAATCTTCTTAAATGAAAGGATTAAAAATAACACACAAATTTGTTTCAAATAGTGAAAAAGTGAAAAAAAAAAGAGAACATAATTGATGAAAATTAATGAAAAGCACCCATTCAATTAAACCAAATTGTCTGACCCCCAAAAAAAAAATTAAACCAAATTGAAATACAAGCACAACTCCAGGAAAAATTAAAGACATGACACAAAAAGTTACACGTAGTGGCACCTTAGTGATTGCACACAAGTTAAACCAAAACAGTATGTCTAACAAATTTGGTTTCGTCGTCATATTCCTCATCATGATTCATATGATATAGTTGTTGTCCTCTTGTTTATGTTGGTCACGTCCCTCCAGAGTCAACTCCTACAAAAAAACAATCGTGGCCTACGACAACCACCTATTAATTTCTTGCACACAAGTTGGACTTATTGTCTTCCAAGATTTGTTGGCTAGTATTAAAATGTGAAATCAAATGATACTAGAGTTGGTGGTTGGTTTGATAAGACACGACCCATGGCGGAAATAATGAAAAAACTAGTCACTATTCGCTCTCCTCTTCCACCATTTCACAATGTCCATTTTGTCCTTGCCAACTCATCTAATATATTTGAAGGAGTTTGTTTCCATGTATGTCTCCAACTTATTAATAGATGAAGACAAAGACTTGGAATGTGGTATGGTGTTTTTCTACTTACGAAGCATAAACTATACAAGTTTCTAGGCACAATGGCTCCATCTCCGTTTATGGGGTGGAACTTGTCATATTGAATTGATTGATCTGTGCAATATACATATTTCAGAGTCAACTCATTGCCATTGCCACCATCAATTGCCCGTAGGCTTCATCATCCAGTCCCAACGATGAGAGTTTTGGACCCTTTCACCTTGAACCTTGGACCCAAAGTAGTGGATGCCAAAAGACTAGGTGGAATGTCCCGTTGATATTTGAGGAATTTCGCAATTCATTGTTGCTACTACTTCATTTAGAAAGGGCTCACCCTCCTTGGTTCTTCGATTGATCGGACATGATGCATGAAAATGGAATGACTCAGTTGCTTGAGGAATTATTATTGGTGCTCAAAGCATTTGTTGTGTTTCAAAAAACTTACAAAATGTCCCTATAGACTTGAACAAGACTCCAATCTTGTTGGTCAATGGCAGGAAACTAGCATTTCTCTTGAATAGTGGTTAGATAGTCAACACACTCATCTCCTCGTATGTCTTCTTCAATATCTTGTATGTTGAATTCCACCTCATTCTTACATCTAGAGGGACTTTTCTACTTGTCTTCCTTGCATCATGTACAAGAACTTCAACTCTAGATGCCTCAGTGGGTGGGTGGATCTAATGTATTAAACCAGCCCTCGTACGTTGGCCATGGAATTGTGAAATTTGCAAAGGTCATATTGCACGCACAACTTAATACAGTGGCACACGCACTGCACAAGAAAGGAAATCTCATTGCAAATAGAATTTGGATGTTAGACCAAAGGGCGGATTAGGAGGTATTCATATTAGCATATCTAGCGTGGTAGTGAAAATTTATTAGAGATATCAAATTCATTGATAGCTTATTATTTTGATGGCCACATTTTAGAAATCAGAGGAGAATATTGACTTCATGAATGTAAGAGCTCAATTACATATTGATATGCCTCATTGACCCAATGGTCAATGATGGCATAGTAGGCACAATTCATAAGGCAGTCAAATAAACTCGAAAGTTACCTATCAATAATAGATTCACCAATGCCACCATTTTCTCTGTGTAGTGACTTGTAGTTTGTGGAGTTTTTATTCACGAATAGGCTTGAACTGAGGTTGCATGGATGTCTTTAATTAATGGACGAAGTAGGGATCTTCGACATTGTCAAAGCCAACAGGTTGCTCGGCGACAACACAATAATGTGCAACTCTTGTTGATTCGTTACATCATCATACTTGAATAGGCCTCAGTATGCAGCTTTGTTAGTAGAGAGCTCCCCCTGGCCGTGGACATCTCTTCCTCATATCAACATTAGTGCCCCCTCAAGTGACCCGTTCCACTTGACGATTCACTAACTTTTTTTTTGCCACATATAGTAAAAGGCTTAGCATCGATCTCGAGTAGGAGTGTCCTCCAAACAGCGAACACTCTTCTCTATGAAGCCGACAACCAAGTTGCTTAGGGATCTTTAAGGGTAGGGTTATTGTTTGAGGAAGCGTCTTGGCAGGGACTTACGTCTAGCATGCGCCCCTGCAATCCTCCAAAGTATAGGGTCACCATGTCTCGTTTGTTGATAAATTCGGGTTGTTGTGCGGGGAGAGGTAGTTCAAAGGCTCCATATAAAGGGTCTAAGCATAGGTCATGCTAGGGGAACAGCAACGCCTGGTTATCCAATGAGGCTAAGACGTGGATGCAGTCTAGGGTGCGAACCTTTTCTTTGAATTTCTATAAACTAGAATGACATAAGATGCTAGGCCAAAGCGAAGTTGGAAATGAAATGAAAGGTTAAGTACTCGAGATAGATCTGAACCCATGTTTGCGGAGAATAGGTGCAACGGGGAGCCGGCATGTATATGTTGTTGTTGTACTCACTAGACGAGTCCCAAGACAATTGAAAGGTGAAGTTTGAATTGAATTATAATGATTGGACACGATTATTGTTATTATTCTCCACTCTTATATAAGAACACTATTAAAGCATTCTAATGAGAAATAAAATCAATGAAATGGACTAAATGTTTTAGAGAGCAAGAGAATTTGGAAGTGATATTTGAGTGAAATTGAGAAATGGTTAAAAAGAAAAAAGAAGAAGAAAGATCAAGGAGGCTAATCTATAGAGTGGATAAACTTTTTTGGCCCGTGGGCTATTGATGATCGATCAAGTGACCTAGTAGTATATGTATAGGCCCAATGATTAATCGCTTGGTCCGATTGGGTCAGTCACTGATTCAATCCATGTTGCTTTTGGTCTCAGCCTTGGCCTCTAAGAGCGCGAATAGTAATCATTTTATTTTCAGAAATAATTTCTGAACATTTGAATGCGTTTGGTAATTATCCAAAATTTTTATTTTTGAAATAGAAATGCATTTGGTAGAACTCTTACATTTTTTTTTATTTCTTCTAATTTTTAAATACTTTTATTATATTTCTCTTTTTTTCTTTTTCTTTTTTTCTCATCTTTTCCTCCTTTTGTGGTCAGTCGTTGCATGCGGCGGCGGCTGGCAAGAGGCTGGACAAGATTCGGCAAACTCGCTAGAGCCTCATCAGGCCATCGGCAAGGCTTGGCCTTGTAGATCTAGGCGAGGCCGAGCTTCACCTAGCCTAGCAAGCTTCGGCAGGCTACCGGTGAGGCTTTGCCTCGCCCTGTTGATACAAGGTCAGCTTTGCCTCGGCCTGGCGAGGCTAGCTTCACCTAGCCTAGCAAGCCTCGGTAGGCTACCGATGAGGCTTTGCCTCGCCCTGTTGATACAAGGTCAGCTTTGCCTCGGCCTGGCGAGGCCTAGCCTTGCGCTGGCTAGCGAGGCTTGCCTCGCCAGATTTGGTCGAGGAGAGAAGGTCATCTTTCCCTCGGCTTGGCGAGGCCTAGCCTTGCACTGGCTAGCGAGGCTTGCCTCGCCAGATTTGGTCGAGGAGAGCCTCACCAAGTTAGGGCGAGGCCAAGAAGAAGAAAATTAGAGTTGATTCTTGGAATAGTTCTCGGGAATAAGAAGCAACTTTTTATTTATTCTTGATTATGTTCTAAATCTATTCTCGGGAACAAGAATTTTACCAAACGAATTTCTATACTAAATCTATTATCGGAAAGAAAAGAACAAAATTAAACACTATTTGACTAGTTAACAAACAAGCCCTAAAAGGCCAAATCCCAAAAAAAAAAAAAAAATTTGTTGGGCCCATGGGCCTGACCTAGCCTAGGCTCAAAGTAGGGCAAGGCCCCCACCTAATGGGTTGTGCTTGGATAATATTGGTGTCAACGTTTTGGTTCAGATTTCTTGAAAACCCAAACAAAAATGTTTGAGTGTGCATTAGCTTTGAACTGAATCATGCCTCGATTTTGATCGGTCGGTCTTTTAGTTTTCTTTTTTGAGATATAAAAAAAAAGGTTTAGTGAAAAGGAGAGGGATTGTGTAAATTATAATATTAAAAAGATGGACGATTTTTAGTTCCATTTGGTTAATCGAACTGAACTAGAATAAAAATGGTTATTTTTTCATTACTCGAACCTAACAGAAAATGCATGGAAATTTAGTTCAAATCGATTTTGCCTAGATTTTCGATTCAGTTCTAAGACCCCTACTGGACACTGCCTTGTTTGAAATGGGCCCGTGCCCAAGTGCACTTCCCCTACCATGTCTCGATCGACATCACTTGGTACCCATCCCTAGATTTTAACATAGAAGAGTAATCGAAGACATTATTTGAGAAATTTTTCAAAGAAATTATATTGATTATATTACAAAGAAGTTAGTGGATTTAATTCTTTATATTCTATCAATAAACTATGATCCTTTCGGATCTGAACGGGTCCTTAAAAGGTTCAGCCGGAAGAAACAAGCGAAAGATTCGCCTTAAGGTGAGAGACCCTACAATATCACTCCCATATTCCCTCTGTGTTGGGAAGAAAACGATAGATGAGGAATTAGGGGATCTTCGATAATGAAGATAGATACCACGTTAGGACATTGGTTCTAACTATTGCTGAGTAGACAAATATAGTAACTTGCTGCGCCGGGACGAGAAGATGGAGGTGTAAACCCTCTTGTTAGGTTGGTTTGTGCTTCGTATAATATTTTATAACCGACATGCTAACCTAGGATTCCCGTTGCATAACATATGGATTGTATATGCTGCACATGGAATTCATATTTCAATAATAGCTAATAGCCTTTATTGGACCTTGTATCGCGAATGGTTGAATAAAAAAAGAAGGTTGAAAATTGACAGCAATAGAAGTCAATTTTAAAGTACTTGAATCATTGCACTTGATGCCTTTGTGTACAAAAGGAAGAGCCCAAACAAGAAAGGGAAATTCCAACCTTATCACTACCAAAAGGAAGTTACGGTGTTTCAGAAAGTGGTTTATGCGATGGGAAATTTACTTAGTCCTTAAGAGAGGGAAATTCCAATTGCACAATATTCATTTTGGTGCTAAAATTTTTAACTAAATCATTTAAGTGTCAAACTGGAGAAAAAATGATCATTAAGGTTTTCGGTAATAAATTCTGACAATTTGTTATATGTGACTTTTTCAATAGATTTTTAAGTTTAACATGGCTATTTTAAAACAAATTCAAGTCTAGAGCGGAAAAAGAAGGAGATGATGTGACAATTGGGACTAAAACAATGACCTTTCATCTTTCTCTCTCTTTCCTTCTCCTTTTGCTCTTGTGCAATTGCAGTATGCATTTCTCTTGTTCATGGTGCTTATCTCTACTACTCTTGTTGGTGCTGTAACAGCCCAGGCGGCAGTGTGCGGGGAGGAGGGATGACGGTGCGTCCGCGCCTCGATCTTCAGACGTGCATAGGGAGGGGGCGCGTCTCTTGGGAGGGAGTTCTGGACCAGCTCATAAGTATATGGGTTCTCTACTTGTACACACGAATTTTCTGGGCATAGCTCAAATGAACAAAACTGTGAGGGTCCAGTGGGGTCCAAAGCAGACAATATGTGTATAATGGCGAACTTAGGATGTTACAGGTGGTATCAGAGCCAACTCCTTACTGCGTGTGGGGCCACAGCGAGGACGCTATGCTCAAAGGGGGTGGAGAGTGTGACAGCCTAGGCAGTGGTGTGCGGGGAAGAGGGATGGTGGTACGTCTGCACCTCGGTCTCCGGACGTGCATAGGGAGGGGGCGCGTTTCCTATTCCACATTGCCTAGGGAGGGAGTTCTGGACTAGCTTATAAGCATATGAGTTCTCTATTTGTACATACGCGTTTTCTGAGTGAAACCCAAATGAACAAAATCGTGAGGGCTCAATGGAGTTAAAAGCGGACAATATATATACAGTAGCGAACCTATGATGTTACAGGTGCACTATTGATTACATGGCCGAGGAGATCGCATTCAAGAACTCCGACAAGGATGATAAATTGTTTAGCAACCTCCTCAACGATGTGTTGCAGAGAGAAGTTGGAGGAAAATGCTTGAAATAGGATTTAGGGCATTTGTGAGCCAAATTTCGCATAAGTCACCTATGGGTGACCCTTGGTGAGGGTCGCATGACCCAAGTGGCATGTGGCCTAGGTGATTGCTGCCTAGGTAACATGGGCCTTTGCTAGCCAAATTTAGCCTGGCCAACCCTTTGTCAGCCAAATTAAAGAATCTGGCAAAGAAGATGAGCAGTAACCAGAATGGGCAAAATTGGAAAATTAAAGAATTAGTGATGGTAATTTTGGAAGGAATAAAAATATTTTAATCCTTGTTTTAGCATTCCGAAAATTCCACTTCAGAAGTTTGGGTGGGAGTAATTTTACGCTTTTAGCATTCCAAAGATCAGCATTTGACTAAAAGCTACTTTAAAATGCTTATCAAACACCTCACTATTTCCCATGGTGCTTTGGAGGCTGAAAACCCATTGAGAAAACGGAACCAAATGCACCCTTAATTTTCTTTGGATAGTGTTTTATGGTACTAATATAGTTGGGGTAAGGTTGGGCTGGGTCAATTTGGGTTGGGCCAGTACGGGCTTATTGATGCCCTATAAATAGAATAGTTTTGAATAAATTTCCAATTTTATTTTTTCAGTGAAATTATTTATTGATATTTGGATTCGATTCGACCTGTTTTCTTGTCTTATATGATATTTGGATTTTGGACAGGTCAAGTCGGGTCAATCGTGCCTCTATAGGATTTTGGGTTGGATTGGGTATCATGAAAATTCGGCCCGGCCCGACCCTTTGATGCCCCCAACTATAATAGAGGCCATAAATTTGAGAATCAAACGATAACCCTAATAACATAACTCGAAAAAATCCAAAAAAGAAAAGAAAGCGACGCGCAATTTCTATTTCCCAATTAAAAAAAATAACAGTACGGAAATTAATCCGATCAATTACGGTGAAACTTCGCCGAAACGCGTCGTCGTTAAGCCAAAACCGCGTCCTCGAACGTGAAGGCGAGCCCACCCCTCTATAAAAAGCATAAAGGCGGAAAAAAAGCGGAAAAAAAAAAAATAGAAAAGCGAAAGGCATTCGATCCTCCAGAAGTAAAACCCAGGGAAGAGGCAAAACCGCAGTTCCGCAGCCGCCACCGTCGTCGCGCCCTCGATTCCGCCGGAGCAGAAAGTGAAACCCTAAATCTCCGGCGACAGTTGTCCCCTCCGCTATCACCTCGCCTGCCGGTCGTCGATGGGTCCTCGAATCTCCTGATTCGATCCCGCTTTAGTCGGTTCCCTCGCTGTTCTTCTCCGCTCTTCGCTCTCCCTCTCTCTCCTTCTCTGTCTGTCTGTCTGTCTGGAGAGAGCGCTTCGGTCGCCGCCGGTCACCGCCCAATCGGTTTTCAGGTAACTTTTGGTGGTTTCGCTTGGTCCTAGGGTTCCGCGCGTCCTGTTTTTGGTCGTTCTAGAAGTTTAATGTTGACGAAGAGGAGAGATCTGGAACCTGCGGTGGATTTCGCGGTTTGTTGTTTTTCGAGAGTGTTTGTTCGATCGGAATGCTCTGCTGAACGTGTGTTAGGTTTCCTTTGGTGCTTGCGAGTTTACGTGCGGTGGTTTAACGCTTTAACGGACAGACTTTGTGTCTGAATCCCGAAAAGTGGTGTAGTGTCGATCAAATCGCTTGAGATGCTGAAGCGGACTGATTTTGTGAGGGTGCTGTGGTTGAACGTGCAATGTGTTGTTTGGGGGGGGCGCTTGCTGCTTTTGATTTTGCTTGCCGCTAATGGTGGATTGGAGGGTTTGCTTTCCTGGTGATGCTCAATAAGTGAAAAGCAAACGAAGATGATGGGTTTTTATCGCTGTATGGTGTGATTTCAGCAGTCTCGAGTCATGCAATCTTCGTGCAAAGACATCTTTTTAACTGTCACCTTGTTTGACTTGAAGTTTATAGTAGTTGGGGACTGTCCTCAGGCTTAGCCTGCACAACTTAAGGTTTTCTGATGCAGTGTAAATTCGATCTAATAGTATTTCTTGATTTGGGACTTGTTCTCGCATTAAACATGTTGAGGTCTTAATTGATGTATTCTTTCTGGTTTTCCTTTGCAGTTCTTGATAGTTGGTTTTCTCGGGAAGGTTTTGCACTACTATTAACATGGCTACTGCAGTTGACATGTCGCTTGATGATATCATTAAGAACAGGAGAAACAGTGACAGAACTAGAGGACGAGGTAGGGCTCGTCGTGGCCGTGGAGCTGGGCCAGCTGGCAGGCCTTTTAGTGGTGGAAGAATGATGGCTCCAGGTCGGAGAGGTCCTCTTGGCATCAATTCTCGGCCTTCTCCTTTCACCATTGCCAAGGCAAGCTCGGATCTGTGGATGTTTAACTGAGATTCTGATAGTCTCCTATAATTTCAAATATACGAGGATCTATTCATGCTATAGAAAATGAATAATGAGATCTCTTCTTTCGCATTAGAATTGAAACTCAAGAGGATCTCTGAACATATTATACAAGGAGCAGCCAAATTTGGTAGATCATTAATGTGCTCTTCCGACCTGTTGCTTTCGACCAGTGTGTTATCGATGACACTAATAGTGGGATATTGAGGTTTATGTTTTGTGGAATGTGCGGCGAAACTCTTGCTGAAGTCTTGGTTTCTCACTACATTGCGCTTTCACCAACTTCTCTAAGGGAGCTTTATCATGTGTTCTTGGAATGGAGCTCTACTTAGTAGGATGACATCGCCTATCCGTCGGCCCAGTCATCAATATGAATACATAGATCAATTTTTGTGTAGAATTGATTTACTCTTTGATGAACGGTTGTTTAAAGGGGGGAGTTATGGATTTTCTCGCTATGCGTGCGGCAATCTCGGTGCCAGATTCGGTTTACTTCCAGTTTATGGACTTTTGCGAAGGAGCTTCCTTCCCTTAACATCAGAACTGGAGCACCTGTGGCATAGCGCCAATCCATATCATGCGGTCCACTTCCATCATTCCCTACATCCATCTGTTGGCTTCATTTGCCGCTTTTGATTGCTGGTTGTTTAAGCATTGTCTAATGGTTTCTCCTCCATTATGAGTTAGTTTTATTTTTGTGGAATTTCTCTCATAATGAACTTGAAGAAGGTGAATTATCTTTGGTCATTGGCTGATGCATTCCTTTGCTCCATTTCGCTTCCTTTTTCATTTGCATTCATCAGTCTACTCGCCGAACAAGGAACTTCCCATGGCAGACAGCTTTGTTTGAAGACAGCATTAGAGCTGCTGGTATACAAGGAATAGAGATTGGAACAAAATTATATGTTTCCAACTTGGACTATGGAGTGACAAATGAGGATATAAGGGTATAAATCGAGCCATGCAATTTTGTCTTATGCTTCGGTATCGGTTCTAGATAATCTCTTAATACTGGCCATGGACCTCAGGAACTGTTCTCTGAAATTGGAGATGTGAAGCGATATGCAGTGCACTATGATAAAAATGGCCGCTCCAGTGTAAGTACCTCATGGATGTCCTGTGCTCTATTTTTTTGACAAAATTATTCTTGACTTGAAGCCATGAGCTGTGTGTTGCATTAGTTTGTTTTAATTAATTGAAGCCCCCATGAGAGTTGATTGAAATTTGACAAAAGAGCAAGATGTTCATTATCATGCTTGAAGAAGATCTTACGTTAATCTTAGAACAGTTTTTTTTTGGTTTATTTTAAGATGGTATTTTCTCGATTTGATGTGTATTATGAGTGCGAGTGTATTAAGTCTTATCTCCAGCATATTAGAAACTTATCTTTTCTACTTAATGTTGGCATTTATTTGTTCAGTGATTCATCCCTGATGGGGGATGGCAATGAAATTTATTTCCGCAGAGCTGAAAACACATGTTAGTTGTCATTTAACATGACTTTGTTGTTTCACTCTTGATTCACTTTCTTGGATAATTTGATAGTTCTCAGAGAAGATATGTCAGAGACTTCATTGATATGTTAAATTAACATTTTCTACACCTTGGTTTTTACTTTTTGTACTTTGGTGTCATTGCCCAAGGCTGTAATTTGAAAGTTTTGTAGGAACACATTACCAGTGTCTGCCAGCATTTATTTTGAGTAATAAACCTGGCTTTGCTTGCGTAAATTTGGTCATGCTAAATGTTATTCATTTGAAGAAGTTTTGTTAGAGAGATAATGATTGAGTACAAAATTATGATAATGATTGTTGCTAAATGTCAGAGAACAAAGTGCGAGTTCTACATAGTCAATGCATTTTAGCATAGTGAGAACATAGCACAAAACATGTTGTAGTTGTTGACAAAATTATTTAGTGAATTTAGTGAGGGATAAGAAAATCTTATCTGATAGCTTGGCTGTATGAATGTGTTGGTTTGACGTGAATCTGATGTTGTCTTGCATACTTCACCTTAATGCATGAAGGTTCTAATTTTGTAATTTTTTGTCTTGGGTTTTTGTAGCCTTACATCTTTTGACACTGTCTTGTTAACAATGTCTGTTGCTTCCTATAAGGAACAAGGAATGGGCCTTGTGGTCCATGTCTGTGCCACCCTTTCCAAAACCCAAAATGTCTTGATCCATTTCTTACCTTCCCTCTCCCCTTTCTTTCCTGTAAGAAAAGATAACTTGTTGCTGCTTGTTAACTCTGAGGCTCATTTTACTGATGGATCTGTTCCTGCCAATAATTGTTTTGATTTTGTTGAAATGTTAATGTGTTTCAGGGCTCAGCTGAGGTCGTTTACACCAGAAGAAGTGATGCATTTGCAGCTCTGAAGCGATACAACAATGTTCTTTTAGATGGGAAACCTATGAAGATTGAAATCGTGGGTGCTAATGCTGACATTCCTGTCTCTGCTCGTGTTAATGTGACTGGAGTTAATGGGAGGAGGAAGAGAACAGTTGTTATGACGTATGTGATCTATTCTTCTCTCATCTTTGTCAAAATTTGTTTGAGTATGTCTTTTTATTTGATTCCATACAAGTAGCTTGACTGTCAACTTAAAATGCTTATGGATTAGGGCTTGTCTGGATGATCTTTTACTTTTGCTTTTTATTAAATTCAAATCTTGCGACAGATGTACTTTGACTGATTATTGCAATGCCTTCACGATATGCAGATTTTGACACATAGATTCACATATAATTATAATTTTTTAAAATTTGGATAATTTTTTTAAATTTTGGCGCAAAAAGTTGCCTTCGCTTTGACTGAAGCATAAAGAAAGATGCCCTTAACCTGGAAGGATTTTGACACTAAAGGAAAGTTTGTTACTTTCAATCCACTGTCTCTCTTGTTATGTTTAATCAGTGCATTGAAAATTGAAACTTTTCTTTTTATTATACATGATTAACGAGTGCCTAGATGACGTTGTTCAGAAGGCCCAATTTGAAATTTCTAGCTTGCTGTGTGCTACTTTTCCGCTTTATATATATGCTTCTTTACTTTCTATTAGCTAGCTTGATGGTTTTTGGTAAAGATTTTTTAGTCTAGTTACTGTGTTGGATATATTTTTTCCTTTATGTTTTGCCCTTCTTTAAAGTAATAAAACAATTTTATATCTGGGAAGGAATGCTTGGCCAAGCCCTGCAACAAGCCATATGAATCTGTGTAAATATAGCTATCATTTCAAACTGGCATACCTCATCATTGGCCTAAAGAAAACATCAAGACCCCATTTCTTCTATAACAGTTTTCGAGAAAAAAACATATGAACATTTCTCTATTAGTGTAAAGTCAACTGAACGGCTATAAGCAGAATGATGAAACTTCCCTTTTTTTCACACAAGCATTCAAATTAAGCTTCATCAACAAATTAGGCAAAGTATTTTCCTTTTGTGGTCCCTCCCAGTCCAGTAAACTTCATCTGCGAATCTTTGGTTTCTGTCATTGTCAGCTTATCCTCCCAAAGCAATAAAAAGGTTATGTTTGGAGATTTTTAGAGAAACTTTTACTAATGTAGGTTCCATCAGACCTATTTTTAATAGGATCCTAAGCACTGTTAATACTAGGATCACTGCTAGATATTTTAAGAGCCCTCTGTACTGTTTCCAGCTAAGTAAACATACTGCAAAATACCATAGAAAGCTGTATGAATCTGAATCATATTATCTGATCTCTCCTTTGGTTATCTCCAAGCATAGTCTGCCATCATGGAATTACCTTGTGTGGTTTAAGGCATGTGAGCTTTTGCTTCTTGCTGAGTCTGCCAGCATCCAATTCTCATTTCTGCACTCTTTTATTGGAGACAATCAGGATAACTGGTTTGCCCTTGCATTCTTGGTTTTTTCTACATTTTTACCATCATATCATCTTTGATTCAATTGTAAAATTTGGTTGTGATGCTACAAATTTATAGATAGAGATGATGTGCAATTCCTTTACTGCTTTGAAATTGTCGAATCATATGTTTTGTCTTGGGTGCTGTTCTCTGGTGGATGACTTACGCATAGAGTGATGCAGGCCAGGGCAAGTTGGTGCTAGAGGTCTTCCTGCTGTAAATCGTGGGACTGGGTAAATTCTCTATACTTCCTCTGTTAATGAGCTCTATTGTGAGATGCTAATGATGTGGCATCAGGTGGATAATGTTTAGTGTCTGGTGTTCTTGTGTGCTTCTTTCTTTTTGAGGGTGATGGAGATATGAAAGGCTAGTTATATATAGCATACTGCTAGGAGATTGCACTTCCAAGTAAAACTTGAGCTGTCATGACTAGATCCAGGATATAGGCAATAGCCGAGGAGATTCAGAATGAAATCTAGGATCTTAATGGAACCCACTGGTTGCCATGTTCTACGCATTCAATTGGTTATGGGGGCTGAATAGGCATCTTGTGTGACCTTTAGTTTTCTATCAACTTTGCTCAGTCAAATAATACGGTACACTTGGTGAACTTGTGCAGCAGGGGCCGTCGTGGAGGTTTTGGGAACAGCCGTGGCCGTGGCCGTGGACGAGGCCGTGGCCGTGGCCGTGGCCTTGGCCGTGGCATTGGAAACAGACCGCCTGTTGAGAAATCTGCTGATCAACTGGACAAAGAGTTGGACAATTATCATTCGGAAGCCATGAACACTTCTTGAGAGCTCTGCTTGGCAAACTCGTGCATCAGAGTTAATAGCATCGAAGCTAATAGTAGTTGCCCGTTTTTCAGTTTTAGTTGTAAAATGTAGTTGCTAGTTTTCTGGATGGAACAAGTGGGTTGGGCTGGATTTGCGTAGTGTGCTTGAAATCAGTCTTGTTTATATGTAAGATTTGATTCGCCATTTGGATCTTTTGGAATTTAGTCTTTGGTTGCAATCATTTGGCATGTTATCATGATGCGCGTGCTTGTTATTATGAAAACTTTTGATGTCAGGATATGGTGATGACATTGACCGTATGATAGGATGTTGTTATAACGTTAGGACGGGTAATATTGTTTCATTCTATAGTTTCTCTGACCTGCCCAGCGGAAAATCCGCTGTGCCATTTATGAGGCGGATAAAACACTGTTCATGGGTCGAGAAAAAACTTGGCAAGGGAACCAATCACGGGTCCGTGGGACTGGCGACGGGGACAAACATTGCTGCCCCGGGCCGTGGTCCTGATATCAAGGCATTTCCTGCTTGCTAGCCTGCGGTGGAATATGCATCGCCTGCTTCCATTCTGCCCATTGCCGCCACCATCGCCTCACTCTCTTTCTTGTGCACGGTTTGCAGTGGCATGACTTTCGCTTCTGATTTACAAGAAAAAAAGACTAGGCAGCCTGTGCTGACTTTGGATATCCGAGTTCGTGGCCGCGACAGTTTGGTCCACTGCACATTTCAATTTTGCTTCCTTCTCTCTCCCTCCCTCCCCTTCCCCCTTCCCCCGAAAACCAATTTCGATGGCTGTTCTGACTAAAATCGCTTGGTTGATTCATTTCTGCATTCTACGTTTTAGGAGCATTGATCAAGAATTTTTAATTTTTTCGTTTGTTGATCACTGATCAATGCTACACCAGTTAATCCCAGTAGTGGCTTATGCAATAAAGCATTGAAGCGTGACCCCTGTCCAATATCATTTGTTCGTTAAATGTTCTGCAAAGGATTAGAATGAGCGTCTAATCTGACTATGCTCGATTTCGAGGTGAGAGAAAGCTACAGCTGCAAATCTCCTTGTCCAGCTGCGGTTTCTCGGTCATAGGGTTGCTCATGCATATGCTATGGTAACAGCCGAGTTCGTACATAAACCTCTAAATGTAGCGCGGACCGATGGCCACGAAACGATTCAAAAAGATTTTCTGGTCTTCTGGTGCTTGGCTTAATCTACTTTCAACTGCAGTTCTCCATAGCAACCGTCTTTGAAGTTCTTTCTTTCCGCATTTCAGATAGTCCTGATATAATTAGAACCTACGGAACGAAATACAAAAAGAAGAAAAAGGTCCTGTACAATTGGAGTTTTGATTGAAACTACCCCATTTCCGAAGAATTGGAAGATGAGGAAGAAAATAATGAAATCTTAAACAAGGGCTGTGTATCAAGTACCGTGCAAGGAAATCTGTGGATCCGATAGAAGTGGTACGGTTGGTGGGTTACAAGATGGGTATTAGAAGTTGCAATATAAGTTTCAGGTTCCAAAATTTTGGGAGCATCGAATATAGGGTGCTCCATGTAATAGTCATCTTGTACCTTATATTTTATGCCTGCTTTGTAGAAAGATAGAGGGTATTCTTTTATAACATTAAAATGGTAATGGCATCACAAGTACATGAACTTTTACTCAAACTTTTTTATGTTTAATCATATATCTCAAGTTTTCAAACTTGGGTCAATACAAAAGTTCGGTTAAAATCACGAATGGAAAGTGCCAAATTGGATACTAAAGATGGTAAATAGATGTTAATTGTCCAATTAGTGTCCAAATGTAGCCTCTTGAAATGATGTCATGTCAATAGAGACATATTGGACTGCGCAGACCGTCCAAGTTAGCACTCCCTCGAATCCCCTCATCACCTAACACCTAAATAAAGATGATATAGTTTTTGCTTAGTTAGAGAACCATGTCAACAATTGGGCTTAGTCTTGGGCCTTAGCTAAGAAAGTAAGCCACAATAGCAAAATTATATGACATGACAATTTGTTAAACAAACACTTCGCATTGAGCCAATTCGAAAAAAATTGGGGTATTTGATTGAATTTTAAAATTTTTTTTAGGTACTTGATTGAATGAAAATTCGGCTATTTGCTACCTCATTATCCTAATATTAAATAAATCGATATGTACTAACTTATTATGATTTGCCCTTTTCTTTACTAGTTTTTCACGTTTAAATGCGTAGAATGCGGAGAAGAAACGTATTTGTTTTTAGTATTTTACTTGCGTTGTAATTATACCTTATGATTACGTAATTGTAAGACATGAACCCGTGCTTCATTAGTTACCCACCTATGTCAAATGTGTTAATAATTAAGAATTATGACTTTTGTATAATAATTTTTTTATTTTAAAGTACAAATTAGCATTAGGCACCTTGAAACCTGAGAAGCCAACAGGTTTAGAGGTTTTAAGGTGGTTCCAATACTTTATAGGATAGGTTTTACGTTCCAAAATTTCGGAATATGTATCCATAAGATGGGTTTTAGAATAGGGCAACTATCCTATCCACTTTGGAACTTGCACTCTTATCTAGGGGCAGTGATTCTTAACATGACAGTTTGTTCGACATGTAATTGACTTGCTTAACAAATTAACATACTAACATATCATTTTTCGAACATTGCGATTAGACACGTTTTAACGATTAGACACGTTTTAGCACATTTAAGCTCGTGTCTAAACACTTTTATCATACTTAAAATCTATCTAAATTACACACATATTAAAAAACTAGAATATAAAACGAAAATACATTGAGAGAAACAAATTCCGTAGAATAATAAGAAAAGCCCAAACTCTATTGTACACTCTAGATGTAATGTGATGTGAAACTACTTATTTTGCTTAGAAATGTGTTCAACCGTACTTGTAAGTATATATTATTATGGGTAAACATATATATTGTGTACACAGATCAAAGTACATTCGTCAACATGGTATTGTGTCCCTTCGACATTTGGTACAATAACACAGCTAGTAATTGTATTAGTCAATGTGTCATATATTAGACGTGTCGTGTTCGTGTTGAGATAGTTCAACGTGTCCATTAAGCATGTCATGTTTGAGTTTGTCATATATATGCTATATTCTTATTTTGATCCAATATGACACTAATTGTTTGCTGACTCCGGCCTACAAAACTATTTGTTGGTCCCTTGAACTTGGATTATTGGCCCAAATGATAAAGTCCAATAACATCATAAGTTATGACATCTCATAGCGTGGGATGTACGAGACACTAATAAAATAAGCAAAACTAATAGATTTTCCACTTTTATTATTGGTAGATAAAAGGAATTTGAATTATCAACAAACGACTTACTAAAAAATTATTAGTAAAATTGCAAAAAGAAAGTTTAAGAAGTGATCTCTCTTAAGAGTTGCATATATGAAAATTTTAGTACATCAACAAAAAACAATAAAGAAAAACTCACGTCTCTTATGCCGACTAATTTCAGAAGTCAGGTGATGAAATTGTGGACTAATGATGCCTAATTACTCAGCAAAACAGCCATACCCGTAAATTGATTTCGTGGTAATTATTCAATCGGGCGTTTGATAGAACTAGTTGTGACGGCCTCTTTTCTTTATTTTTTTTTTGTCATAATGATTATTTGGATTTCATTATTGAGTGTCCCGAAAATTATTTGATAAGCAATAAATTTTAAAAAAAGAAAGCTCTACGGGTTTTTGACAAATGGATCGAAGGTATTGGTGAACAATTTTTTAAATTGGTCGAAGGAATCCGAAATTTCGCGAAGTTCGCGCGATGAACCTTTTTGGGGAAAAAAAGGTGGAAAGAGATGGTTTGGGATTTCGGCAGTTTTCGCTTTCAGGACTCGATCTTTTTCATCATTGCAAATCCGCCCACCTCCCCCTCCCAAAAGCGCACGATTGGGGCTGCCGCCTCATGTCAGAAAAAGCTCTCCAAGTGCGCATGACGCCGTACGTGGCGTCAAGGCTACGTCACTCGCCAAAATTACCTATGTATGTGACTTTTGTTAATTCTCTTGATTCAATTTTTTCTTTAGACGAGGTAATTGGACGACAGTACTCCATCTCACTCGGTCCTTAATTTATTGGAGAAATGTTAATTCAGTCTAAAACTTTTCTATTTTGCTAATTGAGTTTTGAATTTGTGTATGAAATCCAATATAATCATTCTCGTTGATTTTTCGATGTACTGCATAGGACGATTGATAATAATTGAGTCATCATATCATTGATTTCTAGCGAAAATTAACTGAAAGGATTATATTAGAATTGTGTGTAAATGTTGAGGGGTAAATTGACAAAATTTGAAAGTTTATGATTCGATTGACATTCGTACAATAAATTTAGGACTAGTTGGATAATTTTCCCTATTTTAACGACACTCAACTATTAGTATATTAGTTATAAATTTCACAACCATCTTGATCTGCATAGATGAATGATTTCGAAGAATGAGATGTGGAATAGACACTATCGGGGGATGGAGAATCTCATTATAGGTAAATCATACCCACCAATGGAAATCAGTTGGACGTGAATTACATGAACTCGATATTCATAAGATGGACCATTGAAATCCACATTGGCATCTTCAAAATTACCAATTATGGATGCATTCAGTCATAAATTTCACAATTTATTCATATGGACTAATGGTACAGATAAAACATACTCTAGTGAATTGAAGGCATGTAAATAAAAATTCTTTTAGAAGTAGCAAAGTAGGAGGATGAAATTGAACTCTAATGTTCTTGGCTAAGAAGCCTAATCAATAGTATAATAGAGTTGTCTCAATTTCTAGTTTTATGGCTCGAACTTAAGTAGGAATAGATTGACATTTAATCTTGATTATGGGAGAGACTTACTCCCTTGATTATGCTTGTCTATGGGGTTATCATTAGGTCAAATAGCTGGATAGAAAAGCTCTTTAACACGTTCGTCGTTAAATAAGTGACGGGTGAATTTGGAGTTAGTTTTATAATCGAATTGTTTCCCATGATATCAACAACTATAATTAAATCCCACATCTCCCGTCACTGGGGAGAGGCCACGACTGGATATGTAGATAGAGTTTTTTATCCCTTCTTTCTATCCCACTAACGAACTGCTTCGCCTCGTAAGCAGGGCAAACTGCGTCAATGTATATTTTGAGCAAAAGATGGGAGGAGGAGGAAAGAGAATAAAGGGATAGAAAATGAGTAAATTATCAAAAAAGTCATAACTTATTCTGTTTATACTGTGTTTAGTCTAAACTTTTTTGATTTGGTCAATTGAGTCTTCAATCTTTTGATAATTTACCAATTTTGATAAGAAATCAATGACGTCTACATGGCTCCATTGGCATTAATGTGGACATATTTTGTATTTTTGCAAATTTGATTTTTTTTAATTGCAGTGGGCAAGCGCCTGACAACCATCTCCAAATTGGGTAAGGGCAATCCTCACCCATCCCTTGCTAGGTATTGCCTGTGATCGGTCTTTGAACATCTTTGAGACCAACAACTGGCAAAAAAGACAGAAAAAAGCAGAACAAGGAAAAAAGAAAAGAAAAAATTCATAAGAATTTTAAAAAATTATCCATATTAGTGCCAGTTACACTATATGGGATTATATTGACAAATTGTCATGTTAGTGTTTTTTTTTGTCAAAATTGATTGGAAGGACTATATTATCAAATCATAAAAAAGTTTATGAGTGAATCAACACATTGAAAAGTTTATAACTGAATGATATAAGTACAATAAATTTATAACTTTTAAGTAATATATATATATATATATATATATTTTGTGTCTTTATATCAAAAATGAGTTTTGCTTCACTTTTAAACTTCCCTAATTACCTATATTGAATAATAGGAAGTCAGAAAATAAGAGCACATCATGCTTGGACACATATCCTTAAAACTACCCACTTTCCCTTCCGCAGAACATAACTGGCCATGAGAGCTAGAAGGGCTTTATCACTACTTAATTTACAAATATTTTACAAATTAGGAGCATTAAAATTAATCGAGCATACGCATAGAATGTGCTTGAAATCTAGCCTTTATATAAAGCCAAAACCACCAATTGTCTTGCTTTTTAGATATTCCTCTATTACCCGGCATCAAACTATATAAAAAGTAAAATTATTCACTACTCTCTCTTTTTATTAAGTAACCACTCAATTTGCACATTTTTAATCTCTAACCTCATCGAAAAAAGAATTACTCACTACTCCGTCCATTCTATTAAAAAATCACCAATTCTGACCAAACAAAATAAAAAAATAAAAATCACCAAGTTTCTTTTGAAACATGATTCTTTTTTTTTTCAAACATAATTAACCCACGATCATGCGGATGCCTCAAGACTAGTCTATATTTTTAAGGACTTATAAAGAATACACCAGTTCTTGAGAAAAATACTGAGTATAGGTACCGCGGCTTATTACAATTTGTGGTATTTAACAATAATAGTCATGAATCACTGAGTATCAACACTTTTAGGCTTTGTAAGTAACTTTCCATTTATAGAGATAAATTACTATAAGTAGAAACGAGTTATGACAACTACACACAAACTTCGACACGGTAGATTAAATTACTAAGTTTAAGTACGATCGGTAGCCAATTTCTGAGTTTCTCATGTTTCAAAAGCGAGAAAATTTTTCGATCACCTAACAATGATTTCGACGATTGAGTTGAGAGAGACTTCTCAATGACAATTGTCAACTTCTTATACAGTCCTTACTCCTTTTTCTAATCTTCCTAGGTTGATGATGATGCCATAGAAAGTCTGTCAGCAATTAATTCTGCACTTTGCTGTAAAGCAAAACGAGGGATTTGCATTTTCTCGGGTTCCCAATAACTAAATCGAAAAGACAAACTAGCACACATTTGTTAAGACGAGATTGATCCAGGTTGCTCCTTAAGCCAATCCATCATTGCAGACATTAGATAAGGTGAGGACAGGTGTGTCGAGGCCTCTGTGCGCCATAGCGCTAGAGATTTTGTGTCATTTTCGTAGAAGGATATTAAAATGGCCACCTCCCACTGCTTCCTAGTTCTCATTTGGAAAACGATGCTTATGAATTGCACTTTTGACAAAGCAAAAGGGTGTCCATCGTTAGTAAATGATCGATTCCGCGTAAGAGCATGTTCAGATTTAGGGCGGCCGATGTGTTAATTAGATATCAGCAACTGGGCGACCTCGTCAATCCTGTCCCACCTAGATGCTAGAGGAGGCCCAAGGCGAATGATACACATAAGCACCAGACCCATCATTCGAGGGCTATTCAAGGTTTCATAAGACCGAGGATATATGGAATAATCGAACTTGTGACTTTGAGCTTGCAAATTAAGTGTTGGAACACTTGACCACTTATCTTGAAGGCAAACTGATGTGTCATGATGGGAACATAATTAAAATATATTTGACTCTTTAAACTTTTCTCATGAGTCATGATGCACGAAATTGTTATGTCATTTTTTCCAATATAAGATTTGGTCGACGAATGTTAGGAGAACATCTGCTGATAAAACTCATCATGCAATCAAATCCTAAAATTCGCATACCTCGAATATTGTGGAAGCATTGCAAGCATATAGTAGTGTTTGTAGCAAAAGATAACGAGGGGTTGCAAATGGGGGCATGCACACGCCATTAAAGAGATATAGAAAGTACAAAGATATGCTCCAACTTCACATAATTTTCAACAGACTTCACATCCCATAAAGTGCAAGTCATCAAAGCGAGAAGCGTGTATGCAAGTTTCAGAGATTCTGCACGAAAGTCTTGCACCCTTTCCTATTTTCCTTTCTCTTCTTGTTTTCGGTGGGGTTCATGTGTCCTCTACATCCCGCACAGTAGATGGAGGGTCGGCCACGCCAACATGTGCATGCTTCAAAGTACGCCAGTCATAATTCCACTACACATAATAACGAGCAAACCCTAACTCCATTCCCCAGTTTTTTTCAAAGTACTGTTCATACACTTCCAATCCCATAAAGGGTCGCTGCCCTAGTGCTGATATAATTGCAGAACACTAATAATTCATTAGGGAAATTTCTATATATTATCTATTTGTAAGTACCCATATAAAGAAATTTGTTCAAAATCATTCTATTTGAATAAGACTGGTATGCCGCTAACCCTTTCTCTTTTCCTCTCTTGGATGATGGGGGAGGATGATGAAGCGTCGCGTAGCTAGTGGTTCATTTGCAATCGGAGATAAAGTGCTCATCCGGCCATAAAGAAAAGGGGAAAATCCAGTCATCAATTTATTAGAATATTTAAACTCTTTCTTTTTCCGTAAAAAGAAATGAAAAAATAATGATGCACTCAAGGCCGGTGCCTTTTGTTTGGTGGGTTCGTAATTATCGTGCGGGATACCTTTGTCCACATTGTAATAAAAATTATACCCATGACCTTCTTCTTTTTGTTTGTTCTTTTTTCATTTATTGAAGAATGTGATGATGGTGATTCTCGAATCTCCTTCTTCTTTTAAGTCTATACAACATTTATAATATTTATGAAATTGGCTGTGCAATTGTTCAACTTTAAAGGTTTAAATTATTAGAAAGTACGATGCACTTTACTTCATTGTTTTTAGAGACGATAAGCCACCGTATGGTTGTTTATATTTTTAACTGGTGCTTCGGTGATCTATGCTTAAGAGAAGTGGTACGAAGAGCATGTTACTTTTTTGGCATTCTTGCGCGTGGGGTGGCAGATCTTTGACATGATCCCTAGGACAATACCTTTTTCTTGTAATTCTAGCAGGCTCATTAGCTCTCTCCTTGACTAAAATAAAGGGCGAAAAAAGTTACTTACACTTTCCATTTGAATTAAAAAAATATATTGATTGATTATGTTGCTAAGTTGGGACAGTGTGGCATTAGCTAGCGAGCTTATTTCCGGCTTCTGACTATTTTTAATCAATGGATTTTTCTACAAGCCAAACTAGAAGTTTAAGGCAGATTTTGGTCCCTCGAGCTGGTAGATTGTATGTCTGGCTTTTTTTTTTTTTTTTTGGTCAGTATGTCTGGCTTTTGAGTTAGAATGAGTAACGTTTAATCCACAATCTAAAAGCGTGGAATGAAGATAGAGCTTATCTTGACCTATCTTTCCATTCTTTTTTTTTGTAGCCACTAAGGGTGTGTAGCGATCCTAATCCAACTCAGGACCTCGACTGAACCGGTTGATTTTGGTGGTTCTCAGTTCCAAAGGAACCGGACTGCATAGACCGAACAAGATTTTTTCATTTTTTATATGTTTTATTTTGAAGAAATCCTAATCAGTAAATAATTTTTTTCCGATGTTCGGAAATTTCCGCTTATAGGGAATAGAAGAAACCAAAAAACAAAAGAAGAAGAAAAAAAATCATCAGCTTCGGTCTGGTTCTAGGACTGGGTGGGCCAATTCCTGGTTCCACAAATTGGGAATTGACCTTGTCTGGTCTGATTCTAGGTTTTAGGATGGGAACTGACTGACCCTGAAACTAGTCACCCGTAGCCACATAAATTATAGTTGGGAAGTTCAAACTTTGGAGCACCTTGTTTAGTAAATGTTGCAACTCAAGCATAAGTCATATCCAATTAAAGTTGGGCAGTCATAAGAAGTATTTATGAAGTGTTGAAAAAATTACTCTCTTGTGACCTAACTCCTAGATATTGTTTTAGATGAAAATTAAATATCATAGATTTTGAGGCTTGCTGGCCAATACGAGAAATCGTCCCAAGAAAGTTCTTAACAATATGCATAATGATTTGAAAAAAATTTCAAATAAGAATCTAAAGTGCCATCAATTTTACAAATAAGGGCAAAGAAGTGAACTTTATCTCAAATAGGGGTATGAAATGCCCTCCAAAATATCTTAATTAATTAGTTTGTGAAAAAAAGAAGAAATGTGATAAAGATACAAATAGTCAATGAACTTTGGTTCAATATACATTGTGATCTCTAAATTTTTAATTTGTTCAATGTAATTCATGAACTTTAACTCAATATGTAATGTCGTCCCCGAACTTTTAATTTATTCATTAAATTCCTTAAACTTTTAGTACGTATTCAATTTAGTCTGTGGACTATATTAAAATGTTCAATGTTGTTCTTCCATTATTTCAAGTTTAGGAACAACATTGAATATTTTCATGTAGTTAAGAGACTTGATTAAATATATACCAAAATTTTAAGGATGATATTGAACAAATTTTATTCAGGGACTACATTGTACATCAGGCTAAATTTTAGGGATCATATTGCATATTAAGTTAAAGTTCAAGGATCATTTATGTCGTCTTTTAAAAAGAAATTGATGATCAATCTGGAGTTCATATTGTGAGTAATAATTGTCCTATTAGAAAATATATGGCGCCCTTACAAGACTTTAGCCTTGCATTAGTCATTGTAAATTCTGTTTGTAATCTCATCCAATAAATAAGGTCAAACGTATTACTTTCACTTCTAAGAATCCATATGAAATACAAGTTTTTCTTGGATTTTTCAAGGAATAGTTTCATTATATTAAGGAATTTATTAACTTTGTGTCAAGTGTGACTACAGATGTGCTCTCCATTCAAAGAATATTCTTATTAAAGAAATTCAGTGAAACCTTTCAATCTTGAGTAGTCATACAAAAATCCTTGCGAGAAGCTTACGTTGGCTATGATATGTACTACAACCTTATGGGAAAAAAAAAACGGAGGAAATGACAAATTTAAAATAGTCGAATAGACTTCTATGTTACCTCAAAAATATCTATTGGTGCTAAATTCAACGAATCAAACAACTCAAACCTATTTTCTAAAATAACTTGAGCCAAATTTCTTTCTTCATTAGATTTTTTCACTTTTTTCGCACTTTTACATGTGTGAAAATTTTAGCCAGTGCATATTAACTCAGCTTTTCTTTTCTTCCCCCCTTATTTCAGAGGGATGACCTCGCAAATGAACTATACGTAGATAGATTTGCTATAAGAAAACAAAAGAAATTTAAACTGATCCTTAAAGGAAAAAAAGAAAGAAAAAGCAATGGAAGTTTTAGTGATGTAGTTGTCGCTCTAGCCTTGTGAAATCAGAATTTAATTCGACGCCTGAAAATTGACATAGGTCGGGGTCGTGTGAGGCATTGGGGTCACATGAATGCGGAATCCCGACCGAGTCTTGACAGGCTGCCGGTATGCCTAGTCTGGCGTTTCGACACTGGGCGTTGGATGGGTATCTAGATGTTGCGATCGCCATTTTAATTTATATCATGACCTATTTCTTTTGTTCGGAGCACGAGCACAGCTTTGTGAGGTTTCTAATGAACTTTTTGAGGGAAGCTTGGCAAGAGGAACACGAGAGCTTGTAGGATTTGTGTCTTGGGGTTTTGGAAACACATGAGAGATTGGGCGATAGGTCGTAATTCTATAATTCTCTAATTGATAGTAGATTTTCCGTGATTGGCTCTTCTTGTGGAGTAGGTCTAGACACTAAAAAAATCAATGTAATTTCATAATAAATTAAGAATCATAGTGTTACGAGTAGTCTTAATTTTTTGTTGAGTTTTATAATAATATTTTGGAATATATAATTGCCATATTATCTCTAAACAATTTAGAATCAATATCCATGTTTATAACATATTCTATTCTATTCATTGAATTAGATAGTTTAAATATATTATGGTAATCATTATTTATAAATAAGTTATCTGGTCACTGTAATTTGTAGTTAATTTATAATATTGAAAATAAGGTACTCATATTGTTAATCAGCAATCATGATATAATTAAATTTATTAATATGCTTGTTAATACTTTACTTATAAAGTTTACATTACCATTTAAGTCAATATTCATAACTGATTTTTGGCAAAAAGTTAGAAGCATTGATGATTCCCCCACCTTTGTACAAGGGGATTCAAAATTACCCAATCCAATTTAAGATTAGAGATGCGTATACTTTGCATGTCCATCCCTTTGAATTGAAAAAGTTTATGTTACGTCAAGTGCGATAGAATTGAATTAGTTCAAACCGAAAGGAACCATAATATGAAATGAAATGAAAAAAATATGAGATCAATATTTTGATTGCTATGTTTGGTTGCAAGAGAGGGATGGCGTTCGAATGGAATACTCATTCTTTTCTTATCTTCAATTTGTGACCAAAAATTGAATGGCAAGTTAATAATACGAAAATACCCCCCTAGGTACTTTGTCTTCTAGTGAATGGTAAGTTAGTAAGTTAATAATAGGGTCAATTCCAAAAAAACCCCCAAACTTTAGGTCTAGTCCCAAATATACCCCGAACTTTTTTTTGTTTCAAGAAAAACCCCAAACTTTAAGTTCAGTCCCAAATCTGTCCCGAACTTTTTTTTGTCTCAGAAAAAACCCCAAACTTTAGGTTTAGTCCCAAATCTGCCCCAAACTTTTCTTTTGTCTTAGAAAAAACCCCAAACTCTTAGTCTATTCCCAAATCTATCCCAATTTCTTTTGTCAAAAAGAAAATCATCAAAATTTACTCTAATCCTAAATTTGTCCTCGTTAGCCTCTCGTCCAAAAGTCGTATTAGTAATCCCTAATTTTTTATGTCCTAAAATGGTTTTACTTTGAAAATAATTTTCTATGACATATTGCTTATTTGTATTTATTATCTATGTGGAAATGCCATGTTAAGTTGGGACTAGACCATGGGGTATATTTGAGAATAGATAAAAAATTGATGATTTTTTTAGTACAAACGGTGGGTAAAACCCCAAATTAGTATACTCGTAAATTGCGACGCGTTATTTAATTTAGCAATTTGACAATAAAATTTAACAAAAACTAATAGATGGTAATTTGTTTTGGTGATCAAAAAATTAATTTTGGGTAAATTTGTCATATATGTACCAATTTGGGATTTTTCATGGTATTGACTCTTTTTTTTAGACAAAACCAAATTCGGGGTAGATTTGGGACTAAAATTAAAGTTTAGGGTTTTTTTTGAGACAAAAGAAAAGTTCGGGGCAGATTTGCGACTAAACCTAAAGTTTGGGGTTTTTCTTGAGACAAAAAAAAGTTTGGGGTATATTTGGGACTGGACCTAAAGTTTGGGGGTTTTTTTTGGAATTAACCCGTTAATAATATCAAAATGCCCAAAAATCGAATGGTAAGTTAATAATAGTAGGAATGACCTAACAAGCTGTAATTATAGAGACTTTAGATTTGTGCACCTCAGCTAAATAAAATTTATTATTTCATAGAGGTTGATTATTATATTCTAGAATGTACCTCTAAGATTTAAATATTACTTCGTAATCATAATTAATTGCAAACTTGCCAATTATATTACATTACTATAAGTACTATCCTGGTCGAAATTATTTGCCAATGAATTGCTTAAATGAATACTCCAACTTAGACCTTTCGATAAGCATTGACCGTATATTTCATGTCGTTGTTACTCGTATTCTACGGTTTTAGCTTACACGACAACGCAATCCTTTGCAATCCGCAGCAAGTAAACGGGATATAGAAATGTCCCTCTCAATTAAATATAATTATCTAAGTAAAGAGAGACGACTTTATTCCAACTTTTTTTTTTTGGGCTAAACCTAGGTAAAGAGGTGGCGTTTAAACTGCCTTCGAATTTTCTAATGCATTTCTTATGTTTATTGGTACGATAATCTCCTGCTCAACTCAATATTTTTATTCACATGATATGCCGATATGATGTTACCCGACTGATGAAACGTCCTCGATTGCTTTATAATATGCACATCGATTATCAAAGTAACATGCAAAATAGGTAAGGATGCCCGATTAGTTTGTGGCACTACATCAACAAATATTAAGCATTGTGCTACATGAATACGCTCCTCCAACTTATCGATCCCGTATTTTCTTTTTTGATTTTGGCTAGAAACAATTAAGGAATAGGAAGAAAATAAGTTGTAATGTTCGGTCGTATACTATGTTCAATAAGTTGTAATCATCATCTAACTACCTAGAGACTTTAATTTTATATGTTGCCAATGATTTTGGAGTCGCATCATATATTTTATATGCGTGATTAATATTTTACGGGCAGCAAAGTAGCATGGCAACTATTGTATTGATAACAGCTGGGAAAATAATTCAAGATGTTAGAGGTCAATCGGAATGATACACCGGACCAATTGACAAGAAATCCTAACAAAGGTTTCTCTTCAGAAATAACAATAATTCATTCGCAAAGCGTGTGTTTGGACAGATGACATGGATGAGGACACAAATTATTATTAATTGGTTGAGGTATGGTACTTAAACAAAACAAAGAAAGTTAAAAAAAGAAGAAGAAGAAATTATCATTCACTATGACACTTTACAGCATCTGGTATCAAAACTTGCTCTCTACTTTCAAAATCCTAGATTTTTGCAAGCTAATATTTCCAAGGTTATTACCCTTAAAAATTCAAATTATTATCTTATAATATATTTATTCCAAATTTATTTTCATCTAAAAGAAATTTCAAATCGGTACTCACATGACACATCCACACAAATTAATTTTGAGATTTTTTGTGAGATGAGAATGAAATAAATGTGCCATAAAGATACCAATTTGAGAAAACATGTGATGATTTCAAAGCACCACGTCAGCTATTGATGTGTTGTGAATTTTAAACTCACGTCTAGTTATAATATAAAAAGTGCCAAATCACGTGGAATTAATTAAACACATGTTCAACCATGGAAGTTTGTTCGCCAGAGTTGTAGGGCCTCCCTTCATTGCAGCCACCAGTGGAGTCGTCGACACTACGCCCTGGGCATCTAAGCCAAGCTACCCCTACTCGCGTCGACGACGGTGTGAACAAGTGGCGTGACACCAGCGGAGGCAGTGACTACCATAAAGGAGTAACGCTGGCATGAGGTGTTTGGCTCAATCCATCATCCATGGTCGACCAAGGTGGTGACGACCATGAGGAGCGACACTAGCCTGAGATGTTTAGCTCAAGTTGCCATTCATGGTCGACCATAGGCAAAGAATAAGCTGTTTTTAAGCAAATTGTGGCTTGGCAAAGAAGATGCCTATCTATCATCTCCAGACCTATTTTGTATTTCTTAGAAATCTAATAGCTTAAATTTTTAGAACAATTAATATTGGTTTAACAAAATTTTAACATGGTACTATAATTGAAAATCCTGATCGAATCTTTTCAGATCCCATTTGCCTCCCCAATTAAATTTCCATACTTAATACTAGATAAAAAGACTTGACTAAATGTAGGGGGAATATAAGATATTTAAATGATAAATCACACCTTTACCTAATTTTTCAAAATATGTGCCTTGACTAAGAAGATGGCTTTCATCTTTAGATCTATCGAGCGTCTTCTTCGTTTGGTTCAAAGAAGATGGATTTTGCCAGCCGATTTGGTAAGTGACGAGGATGGCCAGGCAGAGAAGATGGCTTTCATCTTAGATTTACCATGCGTCTTCTCTGTATGGCTCAAAGAAGATGGCTTTTTTCCGACAGATTTGGTGAGCGACGAGGACACCTGTGGCATGGACACTCAACTCTTGTCCTTGGCCAGCGACGTCGCTGGTCCATGGCCGGTGCCTTGCTCACTCAAGGCCTGGACACGGCGTCGGTGACTGGATGGAGGAGAATCAAAGAGAGCTCCACGCCAGCTGAGGTGACAACGTCCACATCTGTCAATTTATAAGTGAACGTGAGTTAAAAAAGAAATGCACATCATTTCAGCTGTTAATGTGTTGGTTTGAAACTGACAAGTGTTTTATAATAAATAATTTAAGGTAAATGTGATAGAAGATTATCTATTGAGGGTTTTAAATGACATAAATCTTATTTTTAAAAGTTTTTTTTTTTTTTTTTGGTGACCCAGGGAACCCCGCTTTATTTCTAAAAGCTTATGTCTTACATTCTCTAATTTTTTTTTCTTTTTGAGTAATGTATTACATTCTACCGTATGGACATAAAAATTTTAAAATTTTGAAGGTGGAAAGTGTGGTCCAAAATAAAACTTAGGGGATGATCGATATGCTATACTTTTGCAAAACGAAAATATAATGCTACGTGGTCATAGCTATGCCAAGGATAGGGAAAGGTAGCATATGGTCCACTTTTGAAATTCAAGCCTATATGTCGCTAGGGTTAAAAGCGGGGAAAGGTGCTTAAAGGAGAAGGTAGACCTTAGAAGATTTGCAAGCAAAATCAGAAAGCATAAAAAGCATGAATCACGAAATGTAGACTAAAAAGAACCTAACCAAGTGTTTACGAGCATCTTTCAAAAAGTCACTCTTTTTTAGGTGATCATGCCTCCGGTTTCAACGGTTAAAAAAGAACAATTTTTTGGACCTTGATTTTTTTAAATTCTTGTTAGTTACACGAGTGAATAATGCTTGTTGCAAAGCAAAGGGGATTAAGAAAAAGGGAGCAAATCTCAACATAATTTTCTCCATGCACTTGGGACAATATTAATTAAATCACTTCTCATATCACCGACAAAACAAATGAAGTATACCTGACCCTAAGAAGGTAGTTGAGTGAGAAATCGTTCGGTACTTTGATACAATAAATTGGACGACCTGATCATCGCGTAAAAGAACTTCAAGTGATACAATAAATTGAAAGAACTTTCAGGCTTAACATCAAGTGATCAAATGATAATGAAAATCATCGTCTGAAAATAGAAATGAAAAGAAGAATTTTTTTTTTTTTTTGTAGTTTCAATAGCCGACTAATTACATTTAATTGCAATCAAACCCCAGGAATTTCCATTGCGCCTCTCTCATTTTAAAGGAGGAAAAGACAAAAACAAATAAAATGGAAAGCCAAACCGGAGAAGGATTCTCTCTTTTTCTACTCCCTTCCTCCCTTCCCCTATCATGGCGTGGTGCTTCTTATTCTCTCTTTTGTGCTGTAATGCATGTAAAAAACTGCACGCCAAAAAGAAGAGTTGATTCTTCATTTACTGCACTAGCTCATTGGTCCAAGATGATTGATCCAGAGCCGATCTTTGGCACGAGTTCATCACTGGATGAGGATCGACCATTAGCGTCTTGTCGTCAACGCTGTCGACCAGAAAATCCCAGTTGATGAAGTAGTCGTCCTCCCACGGCTTGACGTGCTGGTTGTCGCCGTTGCCGTAATTGCCAAATTCGCCACCGTACGACCAGTCCACGTCCGGAAACTGCAATTCCTGAAAGAAGTTGTTGCCTCCGCTGCCGCCGCCCGTGTTGTTGTACGAGGAAGAAGATGAAGAGGTCGAGGAAGAAGGAGGGCAAGGGACCAAGATGTCGCCGGGGCCGATCAGAGGGACCTCGTCTGTGCAAAAACTGTTCATGTCCATGGCCTCGATTGTGTCGAGCAGGCTTGCGTTTGCCATGCAACTCGTTCCGTCTCCTTCTTCCTTGGCTTCGGTTAGGACTGAACCGACGAAATCATCAGTGGACGGTGTTTTTGCGGCATCAGCCCAACTTGTTGAGCAAGATTGCTCTTCCTTTTGCTGGTGCTGATTCTGCTGGCTCTGGGGCGGGTCAGATGGGTTTGAGACCAGTGGCTTGTGGGTGACAGGGTCGATGCCCATTTTCTTGAGCTTTTTCTTGATGTGGGTGTTCCAATGGTTCTTGATCTCGTTGTCGGTTCTGCCGGGTAGGTGAGAGGCAATCTTGGACCACCTGCAATATGTCAGAGCAAAACAAGAAGCTTGATTAAAATTTGGCCCAATGAGCAGTTTTTCAAATCTAGAAACAGGGAAAGAGACATAATGGGTTGATAATTTTCCAGTTCGTACAAAATTGTACCAGAAGGACAAATTCTTTGAATCAGTCTCTCTGGCAATGTGCATGTGTATAGTTGGTACCAAGATTTGGTCGCGTAAATGAGTAGAAATATCTCAAATTACATCTTTAGGAAGACCCAATTAGGGGATTTAGAGTCTGAAGCAAAAGAATGAACAGGCAGAGCTGGCCAGAGCAACTAGATTTTGACATGCAGAACATGAGAAAGTATTTACCTGTTGCCGAGTTGGGCATGGAGGTCAATGACCAGCTTCTCTTCCTGTTCAGATAAAAGCCCCCTTTTCAGGTCCGGCCTGAGATAATTCGTCCACCTGAGCCTGCAACTCTTCCCACACCTCAGTAATCCTGCCAAATTTTTTTTCATCACAACTTTGTTCAGGCACTGAGACAATCATTCAAACAACATCATCAGGAAAATGTCTCTCTGGGGGTTTCTTGATGTGTCGAATTCTCCAAGAAACCCATCACAGGAGCTTTCGGATGAATGTGAAGGGAGAGAGAGAGACAGAGACTGCAGAGCAGATGGGGGGGTGGTGGGTTGCGGGTGTTGGTCACCTGCAAGTTTAGGAACAGCTCTCCAACAGCATTGGCCATGAGTGAGGATGAAGTTGATGAGCTTCTGGTCCTCTTGCGCTGTCCACGGCCCTTTCTTCAAACCCACTTTCTCACAGCAAGGCTGCCTTCCCATTCTCAACACCCAACCAAAGCTTCAATTTTTGGAAGAAAAAGAGAAGAGAAGACAGAAAGCAGACAAGATTTCGAGCTAAAACCAGCCAGGGACTTGCCCAGCTGCTCTAAGGATCTATTTGGACAGACAACAAAACGAGAGAAGAGAGAGTCGAAGGTGAGACGAGAAACTAAACTAAGCTAGAACCAATGTATCCCCCACTTTCATATATATACACAGAATCATCTCTTTGTCTAACTAATGAACACGACACGGCTTTCTTCCTCCTTATTTTATTCGAAGGTGTGTTGTGTCCGGCCCTTTCTTTTGTTTATTTCTTCTAAGAGACGGAGTCGGGTCGGCTTACGACACGTGTTCGACTTCCCCGCCATCAATCGCTCCATGTTTCAACTAGTCCCATGAGGTTAATGAGATAATCTACGGCTCGAGATTTTCTGATCTGGGATCAGCTTCATAGTCATGATTATAGTAATAATAATGAATGCTAAGCTTGCCGGTGTTGCCTTCATGAAAGCGCCACTCCAACTGCTCTTTCTCCTTTTTTGTCCTTTACTTGAGTTGGAAGCGTGAGAAAACCGTCTGCTTCGATTTCATTTCAGGACTAAAGTCTCGGTTCCCTCACCTCCTCGGCCTGCCCAAAGTGAAAGTAACTCTCACTTCTCTCACGTCTCAGCTTCAGTCGGACGAGAGAGAGAGAGAGAGAGAGAGAGAGAGAGAGAGAGAGACAGAGAGGATGTGTATTCTAAAGAAGTTACCCAGAAATATTTCTCAGTCACGCATGCTTTTACTGAAATTCTACACATGGTGTGGAGGTGGTTCCAACATTACGTAAAGACTTCACCCTGTTTTCAAGGAATTGTAGAAGGGTCTATGAACATCGAGATAATGACGGGTCAAGGTCATTAAGATTTAAATATATTCAAAGGGTTTCTTGCCTGATTATATTTATTAAGTTTGGTTAGATCAAAGTACTTGAATCTAAGCGCCATTCTGATCGAAACGAAGAGTAAAGTACATGTGGCCGTATTGAATGGGGCATATATTCAGGTTTAGCTTGCAAGGCTTTTGGCTGTTATGCATGAGCTATCACCGTATGTCCCGGTTTTACATTTTTTTCACTGTTTTGCTTTGCTTTTAGAGAACCCTATTCGCTCGATTATCTTACAGACAAATCTTTTCTTTTTCACCTCAAAAAAAAGAACTTGCTCTGTCAAGGAACAGACAGCTTATGCTTCAGAAATCGGCCTTCGTAGGAATTCGCAGACAATTACCTTAGAAACAGAAGATTATATGCTTGAAAGAAAGAATTTACTAAATGTAGCAGGCATTGCCTTCAAATGAGATTTTTGTGCTCTCAAGTCATGTGAACTAGAGGACGATAAATGGAATGGCGAGAAGAACAGATGAGACTGGTTTGGCGCGCCATTATCAAGTGTTGTTGAGAGTATCCCCAAGTCAAGAAGACATCTGAATAAACCATTCATCTTCATTAAGTCACCACGAGTTTATGCGAGAATGTGAAAAATGTAGCGTTTCTGATGGGAGGAGACATTGTGCATTCAAGTATGAGACAAGTACCGATACTTTCAATTTTAGGAGAGCAAATTGACTGAGTGCGTTCTCTAGGAACATCACGTCACCTGAGATTCGCAAATTACGCGTCATGATCATCCCGAGCAATATATCGAGTCAAGCATTTGAGAACGATTTCGAAGTCTCCGTACGAATAAACGTGCAAGAGGCATGTTGAGTTTGCTTTGACGATATGAAGTAGCCTTTGAAGATCAGTACGCATGAATGTCCAAAGAAGATCGTAAAAGAGTCATTGTTCTTTTTTGTGTGGATTTAATTGGTGAGACCTGCCTGTTATCGACAGGATTTTATCATGTTCTTTAAATGGTTATAGCGCATCTACGCCACTCGCCAAGTCTTTCCATATACATTCGGATATACACGGATCGACCCATCGTACTCTCTTTGTTTCCCCACGGGAAGACTGCTACTGTTTTCTGTCATAAAGACTGTTCTTGAGATTGAATGCGCAGCCGTCGCCACGGCTTATTTCAGCGACGTGTTCGCCATAGAATCAACCATATCCATCGCGCACGAGGAAAGGAAACGCTCACAAAACGGGTTAAAGCAATGTGCGAGGAGTTGAACTCTCGTACCAACTCGAAGTCGGGTGCACGACCAGCTTATACCGGAGTGCTGTGCAAAATATATCTCATTGCTTCATGACTAGATATAGTGGAATGAAAGGTCGCATAAAGGTATTAACATGCGGTTACCCCTTGAATTAAACATCGGCATTTTCAAGAATGTTAGAAATCACAACTACGGAGGATATATGATTGAATGAAGTAATAACATATTATCATGTCAAGTGATATAAGTGTTGCATTATAAGACGGGAAAACTTTCGGGCTTACACTTCAATTCCAAATCTTATGATCGGTGAAACTCAACCACCGTTAAATCCCGGTCAAAAGTCAAAAGCCATATAGAAAAAAGAATTCATATACGGACGGTCTTCATGTTCTGTACCATTTCGTTCATCTCTAGTTTATACTTTCTCAATAGTCCACACAAACCCACCGGGGTTCGAGGCAAAAGGGGAAACGAGGCCAATAATAATCCAGTAAACCAGCTCATCAGATGAGAATGAAGCCGGACATTGACGAGTCAATACTCAAAGTTCCGTGCCCAAATTTGGAACAGCCACTCCGTTGGACCCGTTGAAATCAGATCATTGCGTGGTAAAGACGAACCACCATGTCGAAGACACGTGATGTACGTAAATTCTTGTTTTGGGTGACCCATATATACGGATGATCTAGTTCCTGCCGGCCGCGGATTCAGAATTTACCAAGAAAATTCTATTAATAGGAGATATAATTTGATTTTGATTATTCCAATTACGGATTAGTTGACTCAGTCAATCCGTAAGATTAATAATTCGGAATATAAAATAGAAAATGTTATTTTGTATATTCTTTCTTGCTGTACATCCTTCTTATGTTATAAATACATGTACAAAAGTAGAGAAATACACAATATAATTTTCTACAATATTTTTCATTTTCTGTTCAAAAACATGATATCAGAACACGGTAATCATTGAGCTCGTCTCTTGCCTTTTGTCATCTGCTTTTGGCTGGCCACCACCAGCCGTCCGTTTGCTTCTCCTTTGGACCGATTATCCTTTGTTAGTTTGCTTTCAGTTTGCTCTGATTGATTTTTTTGGGCACCGTTGTGTTTTTTTATTTATTTTGGATTGGTTATCATGTCTGAAGAAAGAACCTGAACTAAGGAATCCTCTAGCCACACACCGATTCATGAACGGACCAACAGTCCATTTTTCCTCCATGCCTCGGATAGCCTTGGTTCGAATTTAGTCAACATGGTTTTGATAACTGATAATTATAACAGTTGGTCACGAGCCATGACAATTGCTCTATCCGCAAAGAACAAAATGGGTTTCATCATGGAAGATATTCCATAACCCAAATCAACTGACGTCATGTATGCCTTTGTGTCAACAACATAATATTATTATGGATCCTGAATTCCATCCATCAAGATCTTGTCCCAACCGTGTTGTACACGGAATCTGTTGTGAAAGTATGGGTTGATCTATGTGAAAGTTTTTTCCATCTCAAGTCAGAAAATATGCACTCTTGAACAAGGAGAAGATGACATCACTAGGTATTACAATAATTTGCAGTGTTATTGGGATGAGTTAAACAATTTGGAACCCTTGCCGGACTGCTCTTATGAGGCGAGGACATTGTTTGTGACACAACTTGAGAATCGACATCTTTATCAATTCTTAATAGGTTTAAACCCAAGGTATTGTAACGTGGTCAGTCAAGTTCTGCTCATGAATCTGTTATCCACTATTGCATGGGCTTACTAACTTATTCTTCGAGATGAATCTCAACACCATGTTCGCTTGACTTGTTCCTCCACTGAGAACACATTGTTGACATATGGTTCCATGCGAAACATCCCGCCTCAAACGGACTCACTACTCTTTGCTCCATCCCGTAAGCACACCGAGACCACTTTTGCTCACCTTACAAAACGCGGTCCTCCATCACGTGCTTGTGAACGTTATGCCCATTGCTGTATATTGGGCCATTCCCTTGATGTTTGCTTCCGCCTTCATGGATTTCCCACTAATTATAAGGGACGGCGCCGGGACTAATGCCCTACCAAGCCCTCAGACAGCAAGCTTGCCACCGATCCCGTGAGCTCCTCTTCCACATCTCCACCACTATTCACTAGTGAGCAATACAAACAAATCTTGTAATTACTCCAAGAGGAAAACATTTCCAAGGTAAATCTCATAAATACTGTTCTTAACTTGAATTCTAATTCATTAAATTCTTACACTTGGGTTATTCACATAAGAGCCATGAATCACATTATACATTACCGAATCACTTCAATATGCAGAAGCATACCCAAAGCCTCTTCCCATTGTTGGTGTACCTAATGGGGTTAGAGTTCCCGTCACTTCACATGGTTCGGTATCTCTAATGCTGACCCTCACCCTTATTGATATTCTTTGTGCTGCAACCTTTAAGCTTAATATCCTATCCATTTCAAAAATTACTCAACACTTAAATTGCTCAGTTACTTTTTTTTTTTCTCTCTTATTGCTTGTTTCAGGACCTCTTAATGAAGAAGATCATTGGTCAGGGCCTTGAATGTGGTGGTCTCTACTACTTGGAGCTTTCTCCCGAACGTACCGCATTATCTACCCACTTGTCTACCCACAGTTTATGGCATAGCCATCTTGACCACCCGTCTGAGTCAATCCTCCACTCCTTACAAGATTCTATTCATTTTGCTTCCAATAAAGAATTTAGTCCATGTGATGCTTGTCATCTGTCCAAACAAACTCGTTTAAATTTCAATTCTAGTTCTATTTCTAGTATGCAACTTTTTGACATTATTCATGTTGACATCTTGGGACCTCATAAGACATGCTGATATTTTTTGACTAGTGTGGATAATTTTTCTCATTATATATGGATAATTTTTCTCACTTTTAAGTGATGCACTTATTAAGTTTCATACCTTTATTAAAACTTATCATCACACAACCATTAAAACCGTTCAATTTGATAATGGATCTAAATTTCTGTCTTCCAAATTGCAATTTTTTTTCACTCGCAAGGCATTCACCACTAGCGTAGTTATCCTCGTACTCCACAACAAAATGGAGTTGTTAAGTGCAAACATCACCACTTCCTCAATGTGGCTTGTGCTCTACAATTTCATTCGGGAATTCCACTGTCTTTTTGGGGTGTTGCATTCTCACTGCAACACAGTTCATCAATTGTCTACCCACACCTCAACTTCAAAATAAAAGTCCATATGAAATCCTCCACAAAACACCGCCCACTTATGACCAATTCGAGTCTATGGTTCCCTTTGCTATGCTTGTTCTAGTCACCTTCATTCCAATAAATTCGGTCCTTGCTCCGGTCATTGTGTCTTCAATGGATACCTGGCCAACCATAAATGTTATCATCTCTATGACCTCCACGATCATGCAATTTTTACTAGCCATGACGTTATCTTTCATGAATAGATCATCTCATCCCTCGATACACCCATGGCAGAATTGGACTACTCAATTCTCGACTTTTTGAGCAGCTCGGCACAATTGCCCCAATGCTTGTCCCACACTTGCCGAAAATCCACCTACCTCCAAGATTACCACTATGCCATTGCTGCTTCCGACTAATTGTCTTTAGCACTTGAGAGTCCTGCTACAAGTACGCCCTATCCCCTCTCCAACTATTTATCATATTCCAAATTCCCTCTATCTTACCGTGCTTTTTTAGCCATTATTAGTATTGAGCAGGACCCCACCACTTATGACTTCAAGTGTCACTATCCTAAATGGAGGGAGGTAGTGTTTTGGAATTACAAGCTCTTGAACAAAACTACATGTGAGATATTGTACCTCTTCCAAGCAGTAAAAAGGCGATTAGTTGCAAATGGGTTTACAAGATCAAGTACAAATCTGATGGGACTATTAAGTGATATAAAACTCATTTGGTTGTAAAGTGTTATACTCGAGCTGAAGGGATCGATTATCATGACATCTTTGCTCATGTTGCTAAAATGGTCACTGTATGAACTCTCATTGTTGTAGCAGCTATTCACCACTAGCCTTTACACCAGTTTGATGTTAACAATGCGTTTCTTTATGGCAACCTTGATGAAGAGGTTTATATGAATCTATCTCTGGGACTTCGTACTAAGGGGGAGAACTTGGTTTGTCATTTGAAAAAGTCTCTTTATGGACTTAAACAAGCCTCCCACCAATGGTTTGCCAATTTACTTGATATTAGTTTCACTCAGTCTAAGGCGAATTACTCTTTATTCATGGCTACACATTATTACCGTGGTTCTTATTTATATTGATGATTTGGTGATCACAGGGGATGATGAGGTATGCATTGCTCTGCTCATTTTCGCATCAAGGACTTAGATCCTCTTAAATATTTCTTGGGCATAAAAGTTTCTCGATCAAAAAAGGTTATTTATTTCTCTCAAAGGAAATATGCCCTCAACATTATTTCTGACATTGATCTCATTGGTGGGCGCCCCATTGACACACCCATGGAACTGAACCTTCGGTTCGGTGAATCCTCTTAGCTAGCCAATCCAGCTCCTTATTGTTGCTTAATTGGGCATCTTTTGTACCTGACTGCTACTCACTTGGATATTCTGTTTCTCGTTAAGAATCTCAACCAGTTCATGCATGCTCCACATGATGATCATTGGCAAGTTGCACTTCGAATAGTTCGATATTTGAAATCTGATTCGGGTTCTAAAATATTTTTTTGGATTGACTCATCCCTTGCATTACAGGGATATATTGATTCTGATTGGCTGCATGTTCATCCACACGTCATTTAGTTTCTGATTATTGTATGCTCCTTGGCTCTTGTCCTATTTCTCGGCGTCCTAAGAAACAACACACTGTTGCTTAGTTTTCAACCGAGGTTGAATATAGATTCATGGCATCTACAACTTGTGAGATTACATGGCTTTGCATGCTTCTCACCGATCTTGCCATCCCATTGTCCACTGCTGAGCATTTTTGTGACAACCAAGTGGCTATCCGCATTGCTACTAATGCAATTTTCCATGAGCGTACCAAACACATTGAGATTAAGTGCCATCTAGTTCATGAAAAAATTTAGGATGGCACACTTCGACCTCTTCATTTCCCTAGCCATTCCCAGCTTGCAGACCTAGTCACGAAAGCCGTTTCTTGTGATCTCTTTCTTTCTTTAAGCACAAGTTGTTGACCTTCATGCACTCACTGACTTGAGGGGGAGTATTAGAATAGGACATATGATTTTATTCTGATTATTCTAATTGCAGATCAATTGATTCGGTCAATCTATAAGATTAGATAGTCGGAATATAGAATAGGAAATGTTATTTTGTTTATTCTTTCCTATTGTACATCCTTCGTAAATTATAAATAGGCTTGTAATACATGTATAAAAAATAGATAAATACACAATATAATTTTCTCTAATATTTTTCATTTTCTGTTCAGAAACAAATTCTTTTCGCAACATCACTTCTGAACTTTTGTCTGTTTGGCTTTGGAGATTGCTGTGCTCATTTGTTACTTCAGCTTGCCACTGGACCTATTGCGGAGGAGGAACATGCAGCAAAATCAAAATTAACAGAAATTTAAGACGCAATGAAATGTCTCTCATTAACCTCTACATTCCTTGTTTCGGTATTTAATTTGGTCGTTTGAGTTGCTTGTATCGAAGAGGTGCTATTGGAGCCGATTGTACCAAGCTTAGAACCGAAGTCTCTAATCATAGATTGGCACGGCGGCTTCTTCCTCAAGCCACCGGGAGATTGGCAGCTAAACAACACTCTCTTCTCAAACAATGTCTCTGCTTAAAGGTTTCTGCCACAACCATTCCTATTGCGGAATATAGTATGAGCTGCAGAGGGATAAAACATCAATGTCTTCTCTTTGAAGAGGCCTTAGAAAGTACGACGAAGACACGTTGATCAGTGCAAATCAGGACAAAAGAAACATCTTTCTACTCAAGTTTGGTTGCTGTATTTGAGCATTAAAATTGCAAAGGTCAAACCGCATGCTCTTGGGATCAGAAACCCTCCATGCAACGGATCTTTCTCCATGTTGCAATGTCGTAATTTTTTGTCCAAAGAATATGACTTTGATATTTGCTATCATTCAAATGTCACCTCTCCACGCCGTTGACAACACGACCTACGTTGTCACACAATCCTACAAGTAATTCTCTCCTTCCTGTCCACATAATGCCCCGAATTATACTCCAAATTGAAATTTCCACTTGAATTATCAGCCACTGATAGTACACCTAGAAATATGTCTTGTTCCATGCATTGTAAATGTATGACACTGGCAATAAATCCTAAATCATATTTACATGATCGTGCAAATGGTAACCTCCTATTTCGGTTATCAACACGCTATCGACCTACCTACCGTCCGTCAATGCAATAGTAACTCATTCATTTTTATTTTTATTTTTATGAATTATTACTCATATTTGAATTTTAGCAATATAAATGGGGAAACGTATTAAAAAGATTCTAAACTTATTGCATTTGTGCCAATTTAGTCACAAACATTTTATTAGTGCTAATTTAGCCATAAACCTTTTGACCCAGTGCCAATTCAATTCTTCCTGTTAATTTTACCATGATTTGGCTAACATGGATGCTTATCGGCCAGCCTATGTGGCACTACCAACGTTGACGTTGATAATTTTTATTTTTCGATTATTTTAATTATTTTTTCTAACTTTTTTTCTTTCTTCTTTCTTTGACTAGTGATTGGCCACCAACTATGACAAGGTGAGCTGGCCTTGCTTGGGCAAGGGTTGCCACTATCATAGGCGAGGCTTGGTTAGGCAAGAATCAACCTTGCCATTGGCCCGAGTTAGGCCAACCCTCACCGGGCCTCACCTAGTCAAGGGTGATTCCTCATGAGGGCTCGCACTTGCCTGGCTAGGGCTCGCCTGTGGCAAGTGAAAGCGACCCTTGCCCAGGCGAGGCTAGCTTATCTTGTTAGGGCCGACCATCACTTGTGGTCAGTCATCAGCTAAAGGAAGAAGAAAGGCATAATAAAAAGGTCGAGAAAATAATTTAAAAATAATAAAATAATAAAATAATATTTAAAATTATCCATGTTAGCACCGATGGTGCCACATAATCTAGTAGGCCCTTACGTTAGCAAAATCTAACCAAAATTAGCTAGAATGACTAAATTGACATTAAATCAAAATGTTTATGACTAAATTGACACTAATGAAAAATTGATAACTAAATTGGTACAAATACAATAAGTTTAGGACTTTTTTTATCTTCTCCTGTGTAAATGGCAAGCTATTGGCAGCATTAATAATCTACTAGAAATTTATAGTGATAAAAGAGTTATTTTTATTTATAAGATATATAACCGTTCACTAACTTTACTAAAGTATGTAAGTGATTTGCATATCTCCTTTGGGAGCCAAAAAGTCTTTTTTCTGTCTTCTCTCTCTTTACTCATTGTTTTCTTCAACCTTCAACCATGAGGGTCTAAGCTAGTCTCATCTTCTCCTCTCTCTTTCGTTTATTCTTTTGCATTTTATTGTTCTTTTCTTGCTTTTTCTTCTCTCCCAATTTAAATTTGGAAGCTCTTTTCTCTCGTTCTAATTCTTGATTGAGAGTTTGAATTTTTTTGATCTAGTTCTAAATTTGGTGCTATCCTCTCCTGATTTAGATTTGAGAGTTTAATAATATGCTTTTGGCCCTTTGGTCTGTTTGTGTGTAGGTTCTTTGCCTTCAAACTCAGTGATGATCACAAGAGTTTTGATGTCTCATTGAATTATGAAAATTTGCTCCTTCACATATTAGATCTATGTTTGTTTAGCCTATTCTAGTCGTCTTTGTACAACGATGGTGTAGAGGAAGCCGAACCTAGCACGCAATGCCAACTAGCAACGTTGTGATTATTGAAGAAGAATTTCTGATGTATACTCATCACCGACAAAGACACAAGATTTATGGATCGGTTGCCAATTATGTTATCGTTCTCGTTCTCGTGGAATGAGTTTGTGCTTAATTTTGCTAGTCCTCCTTTGATTCTCCTTGTTTTCTAGATTTGACTTTGTTTTTCAATATTCATACTCTATTTTGATTTGCTTTGTCATGATAATTATACACTTCTATATCCTTTTAAGTAATGCATATAATTTTCTTTCGACGAAAAAAAAAGTACATAAGTAATTTGTACTCTACAAATGAAAAACATGCTCATTTGTAAAAACGAACGACGGTTCAAATCTCCTAGTGTATTTAAATCTGTTTACTAATATTGTTTTGTATGTTACTAACCAATAAACGTTGGCACACTCATAAAATAGAATTGATATTATCATTCTACAATGCTTTTATAGTGGTAAAAGAGTTTTTTTTTTCCGTAAGTTGCAACCGTTAAACCAATACTTTCTAGCAAAGCATGTAAAAAAATTCATAATCTACTAACAGATAATGCGCTCACTTGGAAAAGCAAACGAATTTTCCAATTTACAAGGGTATTCAACTTGGTAAATCGTTAGTATGTTAATAATCTCGATGTACAGACCCCTAGAGTACCAAAACTTGGCACGCGGGACACTTAAGTGCCAAAATCGGAGTAAAATGGATCAGTTAAGTGCCAACGGCGAAAAATTCCGGCCAAACTGCCACTTGTCCATTTTCCGACGACTTCATTTGCTGACGAAGCATTTTTCAAAATAAAAAATCCATGCAGTAATTTTAACAAAAAAAAATTGCCAAGTCAAACTATTTTTTTTTTTAAATCGATTTTATTAAAAAAAAAAAAGGAGAGGAAGGGGATCCATCGAGGGCTATGTAGCCCTCGCCACCGCCACCGTCGCCGCCCCACCATCACCGGGAAGGGCTGGCGATGGTGGGCGAGGGTCGGCCGGGGTCGCCCGTCCACTAGCCAGGGCCCGGCGACCCTGGCCGACCCTCGCCCATCGTCGCCGGCCCTTCCCAGCGATAGTGGGGTGGTGACGGTGGAGCCCTCGCTGGATCCCCCTTCCCCTCTCTCTCTGTTTTTTTTTAATTAATCAATTTTATAATAATATATTTTATATTATTTAATTAATAATTTTTAAAATCCACGTCAGCGCAAAACGACGTCGTTTTGGCTGATTTTTCACCGGCTTAGTTCCCGGCGAGCCACGTAGGCAAGAAAATTAATAAAAAATTGCCACATAGGATTTCCAAGAGGGTTCCGACGACTTGGTACTGAAGTGATCCATTTGTTTTGAAAAATGACACTTAAGTGTACCTTTTATAACTTTTGGCACTTAAGTATCCCCCTGTGTCAAGTTTTGGCACTTAGGCTGTACTTATGCCTAACAATCTCTAAAAAAACAATTTAAATGGTGAAATAGTCATTTTGTTCGTAAGTTACAATCGTTAATCAATACAACTTGTAACATATGCAAACAAGTCGTGGTCTAGTAGTGAAGAAACACTCTCATTTGTAAAAATAAGCTAATTATTTGTACTCTATAAGAGTATTTCGAGCTGGTAAATCGATTATTTTATTAGTATGTTACTGACAAATAAACTTAGTACTCGTAAAATCAAAACAGTGTTAATAATGTAATAATATCCGTAGTGGTAAAAATAGTCATTTTATTGCTAAGTTACAACCGGTGTTACTAGCGAAGCATTTGAGCAATTCTTAATCAACTAATCAAGGGGACCACTTCGGTAAAATTCATAAACAATTGGTAATCTAATGTTGGGTTGATGATGGTAAAACTCTTATTATTTTTGGTAACTTACTAAAAGTTGGTCAAACTAATGAAGTTTCAACAATATTTCAAAATTCTATCATCGGCAACGAAATTTTCAAATCTGCTGGTGTCACATATTATTAAGTGAGGACGATTCACTCACCCAACTTAAAAAAAATTATTAGAGATATTCAGGATAATTCTAATGATTTTCTGTATCTCTCATAATTGTGTGAATATTTCTCTTTAATAGTGTTTAACTTGATTGATATATTATCTTATTTAGTAATTTCATAAAGCCTATAAATATATTGATATAATCTTTGTTATGATATATTGAAATATCCACAAATGCCCATCTGGGTATTTCGCATATCTTGAAATATATTGATATATTATTTTATTTAGTCATTTCATATGTTTTTCTTATTCCTCAACTTGGTATCAGACCTAGTCAACTTGCACCCGGTGCACACCCAAGTCCCCATCCAGAGCTAAATCGTTTATTGTTATTTTTATTTTCCAATAAGTCCTAATATCCTTTGGTCAATGTTGATTTCAACAATATTCATTTTGTCCAATAGCCAATGTACTTTTGTCACATAGTCTGCAAAGAGCACTTAGTCAAGTACATTCCATGATGGTCGTGTATTAACGCCGACCATAGCAGCTGCATCACCTAGCCGAGCCTTTCATAGAGGAGGTTTTTCTTTCGATGCCAGCTACATAGGCTGCATCGCTTAGTAACTATTTTCCCGAGCCAACTGTATAGATTGCTTGATGCTACGACGCCAGCTGCATAAGCCACATCACTTAATTATTATTTCGCAAGTCCACCGCATTGACCGCTGGCTATTTCCCTTCGCATGTCATTTTGAAAAGTAACACCACCAGTGGACTCACCACTCTTAGACTAGATAGATCTAGAAGTTTCGCTATGAACAATTGCCGGACGCCACCTCATCCACCATATCTTAGCCATTGGATACTCTCCAGACTTGTATTCGAACTCAAGTTGACATTTTCAATGCACTTGAGGGGATGTTAGAGATTTTTAAGATAATTCTGATATTTTTCTTCATTTCTCAACATTTTATGAATATCTCTCTTTGATAGTACATGTATTGATTGATATATTATCTTATTTAATCAATTCGTAAAGTTTATAAATAAGTTGATGTAATCTTCATTATGATATTTTAAAATATACACAATTTCTTTTTTCCGTATATCTTTCTTATTTCACAAGTAAAAATAAATAAATTTGAATAAGACACTACACCAATAAATGGTTTTAAGGAGCTTTTTTATCGCACTAAAGTCTCTAAAATAAAGACTTTCCAAGTTATAAACTAACTTATTTCATTTCTAAACAGGAAAAAAAATTGAAATTCAAGGATTTTTATATATCTGGAAGGCGTCGTCGTCGTGTGATGATATCCTTGAACTCTTATATGTATTAAATGTGGATCATCATTTGCAAGCTCAACAATATTTTAGGGACTAAAGTCTTTCTTTTTTTAAAGGTTGAGGACTAAACTATAAAAAACATTTATTGTGGCTTCTCATATATATATCGAAGAAAATTGTTTAATCAGTTCTAAGTCTATTATACAGATGCCAATTTAGTCTTAAACTTTCTTATTTCATGAATTTTTACTACATGGATTAAAGTCTTGCTTTTTTGAAAGGTCGAGGACTAAACTATAAAAAAAATTTATTGTGACTTCTCATATATATATCGAAGAAAATCGTTCAATCAATTCCAAATTTATTATACGGACTATGGTCATGAATATTTGCGTGAAACTCTAATGCCATCCTTCTAGCCAATTTTCATCGGGTACCACTGACGGGACTAGGTACTTAGGATGGTTGTTATGCCGGTCACCTCATTGGCTTTGTATCGCTAGGTTTATATGGGATTCTTATTTATTGAAGAGAATCTTAATAGTATGGATTCGTTTTGTATGCTTATAAATTAATCACTCTCTGTGTACCCACGCTCAATTCATCATAAAGCGCGCACCATAGAATTTTCACCTCTCTTGTATTTTCTAACTATTTGAGCACTGATTAATTAAAGGCCCCATAGACCAAGATTATTAAAACATAATGAAAAAATAAATACTTCCAAACCCAGTAATGATATCATTATTGTTGTTGTTGTTTTTCATCGTATGAGTCGGTGATTTATAAATTTTCCTTAAGCTTATCTATGACCATGAGCTGTGTTCTCGGATGAGCATTAATTGCATTGAGAAGCGCCGTCTGCAGAATAGATAATATAGCTGGTGAATGGAAACATAAAAAATTGTGAACGCTGGTCAAAAGGGAGGGAGGTCACGGGTCAGTACATGCAAGAGAAGCTTCTCGTTTCACGCTTGCATCCATGTGAACTTCCCAGGTTTTGACTGCAATTGGGGCTGTGCCGCTATGGTCAATTCACGCTTTCGCAGATGCCTTAGGTTAGGTAGGGCAACTTCAAACAGGATCAGAATTGTTCTTCGGTCCAAGCGCTGGGGCTTAGTTTCGGTTGGGATAACTTGAGCTTGCGATGACTGCAAGCCGTCGGGCTATTTACTGGCGCAGCAGCGAAGTTGGCCGAAGCAATCCACTGTGGAGTGAGTGTTCACAGAACTCGGCACACCGGTCGCAAATTGATCGAGCACTTGGACGATGCGATCTGAGATGCACAATACCTTTTAGCCTTGCCCCATTCTAACTTCTTCAGATTCACCAAACTGCCGATTTGTAATAATTGGGCCCCCCCAATCCATTTCTCCTAACGCCAAGCCCAAGCCCAAGCCCAGCCCACCATTTCATTTCCTCTCAACAAATGAAGAGAAACTCGACGAAGAGTACTAGGAAAAGAAGGGGTCCTTCGTTCGTGAAGAAGAGGAGAAAAAAGGGGGAAAAAAGAAGAAATTTTAGCATGTACACGATCCGAACGTCCTGAGAAGCCGAATTTTTGTGTGAATTGCAATGCCTAGTGAGTATTCAAGCCTATTATTTGTCTAATCGAAGTAATTTTCGAAGTTGGATTTTAAATTTGGAGTCATGTCGATTTTGAACTATAACGTTAGACTGAGGAGTTTTTGAAGCTGCGATTTTTATGGAAATAGTAGTTTAGAGCATTACGAAGTGGTGGGGTTTGACAAAAATTGATTCCAAAGTATAGATTGATCGGAATGAAATTTTGAAGTCGGCATGCAAGTTAAGTGCTACGGATATTACGAGTAAAGAAAATGATGAACATGTGCCTTAAATGAGGTTACTCAATAGAGCATAGAAGTCATTTTATTGATAATTAGATGTGGTTTAGTCGAGTTGTTCGTTATAGTTGTGCATTACTCAGTTTTTAATATAGTTTTTCGGTTAATTGATAGTATTTCGAGTGCATCGACTCGAGTAATCATTGTAGGTTGATTTTTGGCTTTTCCCAAGTGAGTGATATTATTTCTTCTTTGTGTTTTAAATTTCTGTTTTGAAAAACATTGTGGATTAAATATGCTTGGGATTAATAAATAGCATATTTTTTTGCATAAAACAAGATCAAGCCTTTACTGGCATTTTGTTATTTGAAATGTGGAGTTATCTTTTGACTTAAATGAGTTGTGAAACCCTTTATGAAAGAATCTTTAAAAGTCCATGATTTATGAATGTGATTCTTGAAAAGCTCTTTAATATTTATATATCAAATGCTTAAGTTGTGAGGTGGTCCTAATTCTGATTGTGGATTATTGGAGATTTATGATTGATGGTTGATGTTCAATGTTTCTGTGAACCCCGAGCGATGTGTGGGTAGCGCATATTAATTTAGAATATCCTTATAAACCGAGCCACCAGCTAATAATATGTGGAGACTTAATTAAAGGGAGAATCGTGATCGTTTTGTCATAGGTGTTACACGTGACTATGGTTAGATACTTGAGTAGGAGTTTGGTCAATGAAATGGACTATCAATGTGTGTTCTAATGACATTAATCAATGGGATGGACCATTGATGTTTGCTTTGTTATTATCTTGAGTATTTTTGCTTTGAATATATTATGTTAAATTAAGAAAATCGCATTTTGATCGCATTTTGGACTATCAATGGTGCTACACATGACCATGATTAGATACTTGAGCAGGAGTTTGGTTAATGGAATGGACTATCAATGTGTGTTCTGATGATATTAATCAATGGGATGGATCATTGATGTTTGCTTTGTTATTATCTTGAGTATTTTTGCTTTGAATATATTATGTTAAAGTAAGAAAGTTCGCATTTTGGTCTTAAAGGCTTTGTTAAATTCCGAGTTTGGTGAAGCGAGCTATGTTTGTGTTTTAAATGTGCTTAATGATTACCTGATCCGTTTAGAAGAAATGTATTACTTATTGGGCCATGGTAACTCATTCATTTCTTCTTATCATATTTTTTAGATCCTTCAGTTAGAGGCCTCTAGTACAAAAGCGTTATTGTAAGAATTTCTAAGAGCTGGATATATGGGTAGCGTTTGAACTTGTGTTCTTTAGAGAAAGGACGGCTGTGTCACTCCCTCATCTCCTGCACGATTTGGGGCGTGACATGATATGCATAGGCATTTCTCTGAAGCTTCAAGTATCTGTTATATCGCGAACATCACTTATTTGCTCGTCCTCAAGATCATCGAGCACCCAATCGATGGTTAATGACATTTTCTTCCAATTTTATCTTAGCACTTAAATGGCATCATATTCAATAAAAAAAATTTAATCAATCTTTAAATTATTGAACAAATAATAATTCATTCATACACCTTTTAATTTTATCACTTTTGTATTAAATGTTTCAGTGGAATTTCAATGTAGTTATTTGGATCAATTTTCGTCGAAAATTGCTGATATTGTGGTACAGTCATCATCAATCATCTTAAGTGACACATCACCACATTAGCGATTTCCAGTGAAATATAGTTGAAATTTTATGCAAACATTTATGACAAAATTGATAAAATGATAAAATTTATGATTAAATTAGCATATGTGTAATAGCTTTAGAATTGATCAGACAATTTCCCTTTAGATTGGACACCGTATCAATGCGACATATTCAACTTTTAGCCGAAGTACTAGCTGGATTCACGTCAAAATGCATTAATTGTTAAAAAAAATGAAAGTTTAGTGCATTTGATTATTGAAATCAAAGTTCAGTGTCCGGATTAAAAACACTCTAAAGTTTAGTTACCATTTGCCTAAATTTACCTTGTGCCATTAACCATGAATTATTGTTGAGATTTCGCATTAGTGATCAAAACGTATGTTTCGTCGCTTGGATAAGACACGGAAGAGGAAATAAATTATCACATTTGACATTCGAAGACTCGTCTAGATTTGGCCATTCGAACATGTTTGCTGCAAAGGATAATGTGAAATAGGGTAAAGATCGGATAGGATTTTAAATATCCCATCCAATATTTGTTGACGTCCGGAAAAAATACGAATTCAAATAAATATGATCCAAACGGGTGTTTGATTTACGGGATTAAGAGTAAAAATAAACCATGGAAATTATAAAATATATTCATCCTTCCACAATTCACCATCCATGTAGGACACCCCTCTTCCCCGTGGCTTTGAGGACAACAATGAGGACGCCCTCTCCTTCGCAGCCTCCCTTTGCCACCTTCAACCAACCTGACGAATTCTGACCCACTCTACCTCCGACTCCGTCATTCCGAGCTGCCCCTGAGTTCGAGTTCTCTAACGGTCCGGCCATTTCCGCCGTCGACGCCTTCCCGTTCTACGGTGAATCCATCCCCTTTGACGAGCGCAAATGTTGCGCCGATTCTTTGCTGTTGTGCTTTGACTGGTCTGGCTGCCTCAACAGCTTTTGCCGAGACAGTGCGCAAATCCGATTTGCGAGCAGGCAACTCCTTCAGTCCAACTTGCTCCGAGTGACGCAATTAAGGAGCACTGTCGTCCTGGCCGCCACCTTCGCTGGAAAAACTTCTTTGTAAAGGTGGCGCCGAGCTGTGATCAGGATCACGAAGTTCCCCGCCAAGATGGAGTCCGGCGACATAAGGAAGAGGTAAGGCCAGCAAGCTTCAGAGCCGCTTTTCCAGGCAGCCGGAGGCGGGAAGCAGGTTGTCGCCGGTGGGAGGAGCAGTGGCCATTGGAGTTTGCTTAGTTTGTTGCGGTGTAGTCCCACCCCGTCAACGAGTTGGAAAAGGTTTCTCAGGGTTGCATTTCGCATGCATGACCCCCTATTTCTTAGTTTTCTGAGTTTCAAATACTTCATCTAGGTCCATCCCACCTCCTAGGTGGGATTTTTTTTATTTATAACCGGTCATATTCCAATTTCGTGTCACTCCAAATACCGAATAGTATAAAAAGTTATCATATCCAGAGTTTTATCTGGCCCTCCAAACATAGTATTTTAGATTAGGATAAGCCTGAATTAGATAAAACATCAGGTTACTTATTCATTCATTAGGAATTGGATAATTTTAGACCATCAAAAATAGAATCATAAACTTAAAGAAAATCATAGAAGTAAAAGGCGGAAGCCCTAGGTGACCGACGGGCAATGCTAGCAATGATGCTGTCGTCGGCGCCGCTGATGGCAACCACCGCGTTGGTGGATGTCGAGATTTCTCCCTCCCCTTGTCTTTTGGCTTTGTCGGGGCTCGACCATCGAGAACAACGATGACGATGGGACTATCGTGGTGCTGCTGGTGCTGCTGTTGACGACGGTTGCCAAGGATGGGCGGTCTGCTGGCGATTGTCATCGCCCAATGCCAATCGGTGTTTGGATCGTGAAATGGATTCTCTTTGTTGCGGCAGCCAAAGGTGACCCTACGGTGGTGGTCGGTCTTGCTGCCATTGCGGGTGCCCCATTTTTTTTCTTATTTTTAACCTTTTAAGTAATTTTTTTTATATTTTTTTTCCTTTTTATTTGTAAAATACTCTTTGCGACATCCTGTGTTTCACCAAATAAAAAGTGCGGTGTTATTTCAACTCTCTATGTAACTAAATCCAACCCCATTTTCTCTAAAAGACAATATTGTCCTCAATGCAATGTGATTCCAAACTTATTTATTTTTCTTCTTATCTTAATTTTTTCTCTTTTTGTATAGGATCTAATTGTCATGATTAAGAATGTTACATACTTATTTTTGTTTATGGTTTTTCGTCAAATTTGAACTTATTGCTATTTGAAAATAAAAACTAGTCTCATCATCATTGCTCTTATAACAACTTATGTATTTTTTTATCTCTCCTATTTCATAAGCTTACTTTCTTGATGAATTTTTTTTTTTCTAATTTCATTAGTCTAAAAAATATATCAAGTCTCTATATTACTATTGGCTAGATGCTTTTGACACGGAGTATGTAAGACATTTCTAGGATTGTCTATTAAAACACTAAAAACATTGACATGAAAAAGTTATGCACAATGAGACATCTTGATATTGTTTGTAAATACTCCACAAAAGATATTTAGTTTTGTCAATCAAAAATAATGAAATTTTAGTGGCATTTTACAAAAAATTCTTATTTTATGCAAAACTTTGATATAATTACATTCCATCTTTTGAAGTTTCACAAATGGGAACTTATGATTTTATCTCGGAAAAGCTTTAAAGAGGTTTATTGTGTGTATAAAGACAACTGATAAAAAAAAATTGATGGTAATATGCACAATAAAAATGTAAAAACTTATAAACATGTGATTATGTTAAAAAGTTATCTACATTATATTTTTTCTAAATTTTATCGGACAATTAAACAATAAATTTGCTCAACAATGTAGAAAATAACTAGGTTTCTTCAAAATCTGTCTTTTTGCCAAAACTGATTTTTATGGAAGTAAAATCTAATAATAAATAGAAAACATAATGCATTTAATATACACATGATATCTACAATAAATAAGGACAAAAAATATGATATTCTTAATTATGGCAACTAAATCCTACACGGGAGTAGAAAAACTAACAAAAGAAGAAAAAAAAATTAAATTGGGGCTACCACTTTAAAATTGTAATTGAATAATTAAGACAACATGTCTATAATAAATAAAGACAAAACTTATGATATTCTTAGTTATGGCAACTAAATCCTACACAGGAGTAGAAAATCTAACAAAAGAAGAAAAAGAAATTAAATTGGGGGGGGGGGGGGTGTACCACTTTTAAAATTGTAATTGAATAATTAAGAACGACTTTGTCCTTTTAACGAAGATGGGATGAATTTAGCAGCACAAGGAGTTAAAATTGGGCCATCCAATAAAAAAAATAGATACAAGAAATTTACCCATATTCTCTCTTTTATCCTTACCGACGATCCCGTTAGGACAATATACGTTGCCAAGTATTTAAGGAAAATTTTACTCGGGCATAAAAATTGGCTGGCCACAGGAAGAAACAGGTTGCAGAAAAGCAAGGTCTTGCACAACCTGGACGACAACGGTTATTAAGACAAAGTAGCAGAGCAGGACAACAGACGAAGCAAGCAAAGCAGCGACCGCAAACTCCTCCGCCACATCGGCAGAGACACCGTCGCTTCGTCGCCAGGTCGGCGAAGCTTCCTCCGATCTCTCCTCCTCTGGCTCGCACGCTCGCTTTCCTCTCCTTCCCCCACCAAAAATTAGGGCTTTTTCGTCCTTCTTGCGGTCCTCTGCAGTAAAGCAGTCGCAGTGGTCGCCCCCCATTTGATCCAATTTCTGATTTTGAGGAGATGGGTCTCTGGGATTCTCTTCTCATCTGGCTCAGGAGGTAATTGGGTCCCCTTCTTCTTGCTCTATCTTGTTTTGTTTCCGCCGATCTGCTTTGACGTTCTTGATTTGGTATAGAAGGCTATATAATATTTATTCGATCGCGTGTCGTTGTGTATTTATGATGATTCTTCGTACATGTCGGGGGTAAGTTTCAAGAGCTGACCTGTGTCCGGTTTTGTGCTCAAAATATCAATTTTTTTTTTATGGTGTTCTGGAGTCGGTGACATCATGCGCTGATTTTCTTGATGACCTTTGACCTTCGAGGTTGACGATTCAATGTGCTACTTCCGATCAATGACTCATTCATTTCGTAGTTTCCCTCCCTATATTTGGTAGTGCTTTTTTAATGTTTCTTGCTTCTAGCATTAATAACTGTCCTTGGCCTACTTGCATATCGGTTTTTCTCCCTTCATTTGTAAAAGGTGATGCTGAGTATGGTTGAACAGTATCATGTGGAGTAGTATGTCTTTGAGCTGGAATTTGGCTCCTATCAAATTCAATAGCCAAGCAGTTGATGACTTTGCGAACAGAGTTTAAGAAGCAAATTTAAATTTCAACTTCCTCTACATGACCTGACGTGACATTGTACCATTAAAATGGAAGCTGTAGGCTGTAAAATCCACCTCATCTTATGCTCGTCGACTTTATCTTATACTGAATCAGTTTGCACACTTTTCATGGTAAGGTCAGGTTTTAGGGTTAGCTGGACTTACGTAGGCCAGAATTTTGGAAATTTGATGATGGAACACTCTTCTTTGTGCATCAGACATGATTATTGCATTATCTTCCTAGTAATTTACCATCGGCATGTTCTAATTATTTGAATAGTCCATCAATTTGTGATGCTTCTTTTCTAATGCCACATTTTTTGGAGTAACGGGATGGAAAAACACTTTTATGAGGAGGATTCATCTTCACGATTCTGTGGGTGTTAGCCCTGCATACGGTGTCAACATTTGATGATTGCAAAAATAGCTCTGATGCAGTCATGTTGCAAAGTTCCTTTTAATTTGTCGGATCTGAAAAATCCAGCTGCATTCCTCTTATCATGCAAAGGCTTCAGAGAAAAGGAAAGGACACACCTTTCTTTATCATATATTGAATCCACACAAAGATCAACATATTAACTTCTATATGCTGCATTTTTTGTACATGGCTGACTTTTTCTCGTCCTTGGCAGCTTGTTTTTCAAACAAGAAATGGAACTTTCTCTTGTAGGTCTTCAGAATGCAGGAAAAACTTCTCTTGTAAATGCTATTGCTGTGAGTAGATGCAAACTCTTTATACTCTTTATGACAGTATTGGCGGCATGTTCTTGACATTCTACTTTGATGTCTGACAGACAGGAGGCTACAGTGAAGACATGATACCAACTGTCAGTGTTTGCTTTTGGAATTGCTTTGAATTCGAGTACACTTTAGTGGTCAGAGAAATTTCCTTAACTACTTCGTGTATGATGTTATTATGCAGGTTGGTTTCAATATGCGAAAAGTAACAAAAGGAAATGTGACTATAAAACTTTGGGACCTTGGAGGGCAGCGGAGGTTTCGCACCATGTGGGAGCGTTACTGCCGCGGGGTCTCTGCAATTGTGTAATCTCTCCTTGCGATTTAACTTTTTAATGGTTGTGCATATTCTGGAATCATGTGCAAAAGTAACTTGGAAATCTTCTCCATATGCTGGAAATTGATTATTTATTTGCCTCCACACAACAGTGTGATGTTTATTAGTTTAGTGAACAGGATGGATGAAATCCTTGTGTGTACTGCATAATGGTGTAGAATCCACAATTTTGTCAAAGCTTTGATGATCTGGGTCAAATGTTTTCAACAGTTGCTGCTTGACTCTTTGAAATTTTTTCTGCACTTGAGGACATGTTCAGGATCCTCTTGCTTGTTTAGAACCACGAAGGGGACATCCTAATTGGACCGTATCTGCTGACTTATCCAAGGAACGGTCTTCTCTTCCATCCTTTTGATGGTGGGGGAATTGCCTTTACTGTTGTTTGTGTGAATGAATGATGAATAATTTTATCCCATGATAGACTCCATTAGTTGTGTTGTTAACATGTCGTGCTGGTTCTCTGGAAGAGACTATATGGGGAACTAAAATTAGAAGTTCATCATTGAAAAAGTTGAATTCTGCATGGATTTGCAAGTTGATCTCTTTCCTCTGTTCTAGTGGTAAATTCAATTTTTGGAGGTGATGGATAATGTTGCACTAGTGTGTCATTTTCCATTCAATAAAATTTTTGGATTTTTAACTGTCTTCAGCTGGATTCACTTTTCTGCATATATCTTTTGACATGTGCAAAGGCAGATATGTAGTTGATGCTGCTGATAGAGATAGCGTTCCTATAGCACGAAGTGAGTTGCACGATCTCTTGGTGAAGCCTTCCTTGAGTGGGATTCCTCTTCTGGTGCTCGGTAACAAAATTGACAAGTCAGAAGCTCTTTCGAAGCAGGCATTGGTAGATCAACTGTGAGTTTGTCAAACCCTACCCAAATGTTATACATACTTTTGCAACCAAAAAGAAAAGTAGTATTCCATTACCTTGAAACAATTGGAGGGTGGTTGTTTCTTAAATTAAGTTCATGACTGATTATTCGCAGGGGCTTGAATCAATCAAAGACAGAGAGGTGTGCTGCTATATGATCTCATGCAAGGATTCCGTCAACATAGATGCTGTGATTGATTGGCTCATTAAGCACTCTAAAAGTGCAAAATGAGCAGCTGTTTGGCCTAAACTTTTTTGGGATCGATGGAAGAGTGGTTTTTTGCCGAATGATTTGAGATGAGGAGCAGAACCACAAACAAAAACCTCTCTCCCGTGCGGTGGCACACGTACTCTTTTTTCATTTGTTACTTGTGTTCCCTAATAAGAGGTTCTGTACAGAATCTGAACCGTAGAAGCAAGTTCTCCTTTTATTGGTTTCCGATATTTAAATCAACATCATTCTGTAATGATATCTTCTCTTTGCTTGGACCGATCATAACCATACACAGGTTTAATTTGTTCACAGCAAGTTCCAAATACTTGCATAGAGCGAGTCATTCTGTTTTGTGTCCCTTAGTACTTCTCTGTCATGTTGCCAGATTGTATAAGTTTGCCTCTCAACTCTATCCCTAAAAAATACCAGAACTGATTCGGGCACTATGCCAGGACCTTAGAGGCAATAGGATTTAGCACACGGGAGATTGTATTTAGCATAGTACACTCGAGAGATTGTACTGTCTTCTAGACAGAAATATGTTCCACTGAAAATTTACATAGACAGGACCTGCGGCTTGTGAATAGGAAAGAATTGAAAGATAGCAAAATACTAAACAGTAAAAAAAGATATTGAACTTTGACGCCAGAAAGGGGAAAATAAAGCAGTCATCCAAACTATATGCCCAACGAAAAAATGATGAAGCAACCAATCGCTCATATCCAACAACCCAAATGTTCCGATCGCAATTGTGAATCGGTCAAGAAGAAGGTGGCGCGCCCAAAGCAGCTGAGGTCTGATGCGAGTACGACCCGTCGCCCAAACCACTTAGCTCCTCTTGCTCTTGCAGCGTGCTTGAACGGCAGATTTCCTCGATGTCGTTCACGACCTGAGCCATCGCAGGACGTTTGTCCGGGTACTGAACAGTGCAATGCAGTGCGAGCTGCAAGAGCTGGACCATGTCCTCCTCGACATCCTGGTACCTGAGGAGCTCGACGTCGAACACCTCGGCAGTCCACTCCTCCTTGACCACCGACTGGACCCACCTCGGGAGATCCACCCCTTCCTCGTTCAGCTGCGAATGCGTGGGCGCCTTGCCCGTCAGCAGCTCTAGCAGCAACACCCCAAAGCTGTACACGTCAGCCTTCTGAGACACCTTGTGGTAGTCCGTGACCTCCGGGGCGCGATAGTTGTCAATGCGGTTGGGAGGTGCAGTGAGGGTCACCACGTGGGCAAGGCCGAAGTCGGAGACCTGCGCCTCATAGGACTTGGTGAGGAGGACGTTGGATGACTTAATGTTGCCATGGGATGTCACGGCGTCCTGGGAGTGGAGGTGGGCGATTCCACGGGCCGCGCCAAGGGCAATGCCACACCGGGTGTCCCAATTAAGCGGAGTCCGGCCAACAAACATGTTTCCTGCAAACGTCGTGCAAAGAAAGCACATTGAGAAGACGGATTGCAGAATTGCAAGATAGGATTAAGGAATTCGTGGTTAGGTGAACTCCAACCAACGGATAGAGATTTTCTTTTCAGCGACATGGTGATAACCAATTCACGCGAGCCAGTCGATCCTCCTGGACTTGGGAAATGCCCACGCATGATGAACAGAGACAACGCTAAAGCCAGGGCATTCGCTTACATTGAACATGAAGGAATCTCAAGTGGACGGTGAATCGCATGGTGTTCATGAAAAGAGCAATGCTTGGGGCTCTACACAATGTTTGTTGAAGCTGTCTACATCAAAATGACAGTCATAGCAAGTGCCGCATTGACCGCTGCCTCACTTTCAGTTCAGCATTGGGACTTGTTCCAGTTTTTTGGTCAAAGCGAATATGCAGGGGAAGATGTCGGCTATATGTGTAGCCTAGATCTGTCCATTCAAGACAACCTCCCCAACACCCTAACTTGCAGATTAACAACTCGAATCCCGACGTAGCCACGAGGTTCTCTTCAAGAGCGCCAGACGACTCGCTGCTGGAGTCCCGCAATAGCGACTTCAGCAATGTTCTAAATGCAGGCAAAAAGGGAGCTACTACATCTTTAAGGATTAAAAGCAAATGTTGCAATCACTTTGAGTCCAGAGCTCAAAATTTTCATCCTTGGCTCGTTTTCGAGGCGCTCAAATTGCATTCGTAGGCTACGCACCAAAGACTAAATTACTCTCCATCGAAAAGTGCTTCCAATTGGGTATTTAAAAATGAAATCTTGCGAACCAATGTGGGCATCTCCTGTCATCGGCGACAGTGCCCAGGTTCTTCTCGGGAATTTGAAGAAACCCATGTCAGGTTGCGAACTCAGATGCGCTCAGCACTCATAGACGTGTGCAGAAAACACGACGATGGAGACACGAGAACAGATGGAGAAAAGTGGGGAAGAAGGAGAGGGGAGTGTACGGATGCTCACCATGTAAAAGTGCAGACAGGCTTCCGGTGGGCAAATAATCATAGACGAGGAGCTTCTCGTCCTTGTTGTAGTAATAGGCCCTCAACCCCACCAGGTTCTCGTGCTCCACCGCCCCGATCCGCCGCATCCTCTCCCTGAACTCCGCCTCCCCCACACTCAAGTCCTTCAGCCGCTTCACCGCCACCGTCGTCCCCGACTCCAGCGTCGCCTTGTACGTCGTCCCGAACGTCCCCCTCCCCAGCACCTCCGCCGACGCCCTCAGCAGGTCCTCCAGGTCGAACGACGCCGCCGACCCCTTCCCGAAGAACACCAATTTCTTGCTGACGCTCTTGTCGCTTCCGAGAACCGCGGCGCCGCTTGCCTTGGACTCGCCGACGCTCTTGGCTTCGCGGGTCGGCGGGATTTCGGCCTCGGCCTGCTTAGCGGCTACGGATTCCAGCGATTTGGACTTCTCGCTGCCGCCGCCGCGGCTCTTGCGACGGCACAAGATGATCAGAACGAGGAGAATCAGGAAGAGCCCGACAACGGAGCCGATCACAATCCCGGCGATCGCTCCCCCGGATAGCTTTTTCCCGCTCCCGGTGGCGTTGCAGGACTTGAACGGCGGCCCGCAGAGCGAGTTCCCTGCGAAGGCGGACTGAGGCATGGTCGAGAGCTTCGACGGGATCGGCCCGGTCAGCTGGTTGAACGAGACGTTGAACTCGTCGAGGGTCAGGTTCAGGTCCGGGATCGACCCGGTGAACTGGTTATCCTGCAGATGCAGGGTCTTGAGCCGGGCGAGGTTGCCGAACGTCGGGGGAATCTCGCCGGACAAGTTGTTGGAGGAGAGGTCGACGCGGACAAGGTTCCGGAGCTCGAACAGGAAGGGCGGGAGCTGGCCGGAGAAGGAGTTGCCCTGGAGGTAGAGGTTGCGGAGCTCGGGGAGGGAGGCGAGGTCGGGGGGGATGGGCCCGGAGAGGGAGTTGGACCGGAACGAGATGGTCTGGAGCTGGGTGAGATTGGCGATGGTGCCGGCGGGGACCTCCCCGGAGAGGCCCATCGCGGGGAACCGGAGCTCGACGACCTTCACCTTGGCCTGGTCGCAGATGACGCCGGCCCAGGAGCAGGGCGCGCCGGCGAGGTTCCACAGCCGGAGGCGGCCGCCGACGGCGGTGCTGAGGGCGACGAGCGCCGCCCTGTCGGAGGCGAGATCGGACCGGGCGACGTCCAAGAAGCAGCAGCAGCAGGTGAGCGCCAGAACGACGATGAGGGCGGCTGCGGATGCGGCGGCGGACATTCTTGGCGGGCGCCGAGAAGAGACGGAGACGAAGACCATCGCCGGACGACGGCGGCGGAAGGGCGGCGTCGATCCCTTAAAAATCCCTCCTTTGCACCCTTAAAAAAATCCCTCCTTTATTCCGACCAACAGCTGCCTATAATTCGCCTCTTCCGCCGCGGCTCCTGCACGTATTAAAATCCCTGGGCACGTTTTTTTTCCTGTTGACCTCCCCCCTCACTCGATCTCCTCATCCTCTCCTTGACTCGGAAACCACTTGAGTGTTTACCCTGCCAAGACCCTATGGAAAAAAAAAAAACACCTTAGAATATTTCGGGCACATGAATCGGTGCCGGCTTTCCTCTCTTTTTTAGGACCTCGAATTATAGGAGTGTGCAAACCAGATAGACTCTCTAGATCAGGAACTTTCCAAACTAGTTGGTTCGGTCTGATTTTTTAGAGTATCGGTTCAATTCCTAATTCTTAAAAGTGAAATCGGTGTTTCGGGAGGTCCGATTCTCAGTTCCAAGAGAAAATTAGATTGAATCGGATCAGATCGACTACATATATATTTTTATTATTTCTTCAAAAAAATTAGTAAAATATGAATTAAATACTATTTCGTCCAACAATACCACAAGTTACGGTATAATAACTCTTCACTCATCGTTGCTTCCATCAATATTTTAAAATTTGTCGTTATCTGTTGTTGTGCATTATCATTCTTTAGTGAAAAAAAAGCGACCGATTTCATCGAATCAGATCAAACAGTCTAATTTAGTTCTCAATCCTAGGATCAAACGGTCCAGTTGGGAACAGTGCTCCCAATCCAATTCTTAATTTCACCTTAAAATCGGACCGAATCGAAAATCGATCATCCTTATTTTAATATGACGTCGGAGTACCCAGAAAACAACAAAGTTTTGAGTTAGGATGGACGGGCGAAGAACGTTCCGAATGGAATCAAGGTCTGGTAGTCCGTGCAGATTCTGTATTTGATTGACGGGGGCCAAAGCTGCAAGCTGGATCCCTTTCCATTCCCCATTAATTTAATTTCCGGATCGTGCTAATTGCTAGTTCCATTGGAGGAGCTAATCGTTTTCTTGATTACGCACACCTTTGACTTGGCGTACCCCCTAACAAAATTAGCACTCCGACCTTACCTGTAAAATCATCAGACGGTGTATTTTTTTTCGAGGGATTTCAAAAGAATGCGCAAATATGATGATTTGAATTCATGTCGTGATTCAAAAACACGAACCTGCTCACAACTATATCGGGGAAAAATCTCATCAGAAGGTCATGAACTATTTCTTGGGATATATTGATATTCCAAACTTTATTTTTTTCTTGCTAATACCCTCATATGGGTAATGGGGATATCTCAAATTTCCTTCCATCACAGTTCTGTAGCAATTTAAATATGATTCGAATTCATATAGCCATTGAAAAGAATGAACCCGCACTTATAACCATAATAGGAAAGCCCAATACTCTTAACGTGTATCTGTGATCTTAAAATCTCAAAAGTATCATTCGTCACAGATCCGTCCTAATAGCTGAAGTTAGTTTTTGTTGCATTATCCCTAAATAATAATTGGCATGAAGACTAGAATAACCTAAATAAGAAAGATGCATTCCCTCCACTTCCACCATACAAATTTTCCAGCACTAACATCAAAAAAAAAAAAAAAAAAATGGCCATGATAACCAGCACGCTGAGCTTTTCTTGAATCTTAATTTTCTGGAATCTGAATTAACACTCAAGATTCAAATGAGTTAGGTCGTGGGTCGCGGGTGTGTAATTATTCGATTACCTTCTTCTTCTTTTTGTATAAATTCAAACTATACTTTATGAGAAATTGGTCGTAGCCTAGGCTAGTTACCCAATCAATTTTCGAGATTGGGTGGACCTTCTTGTTCACCTATCTATTTTTATCCCATGGACCCCCACCGCTCTAATGACGGGTTGAAAAAGCTGGACACAGTTTTTTTTTTTTAAATTAATTTAATTTTGTCAACGAGCGAAGCTGATAATCCAAAACGCCGAATCACATACGCACCCACTTGCGGCGATACAAGTCAAGAAACGCATCATCAGCTTGGAATTTATTTAAAAAGACAAAAAAAATCAGAAATTTGATTGTGGTACTTAGTCAATGCTTAAGTGTCGTTGAAAAGATTTCTTTCCCTGTATGTTTAAATACTTCTTCTTTTTGGAAAATACAAGATATATGAAAATATATCCTTTCACTTCATGTCTCTGCCTCTTCGTAATATGTTACTATATGAAATTTATGAAAATACCCTTTTCATTATGTGGCTAATGTAACGTCGAGTTAATAGAAATTACGATTACACGGTATTTAGAATTTTTAATGGAAGGATTTATATTGAGTGGATGTTTGAGAGTTTAATGACTAGCGATCCGTGACATTTGAGAATATTGTAGTCAAGAAGACATTGCTATAATTAAAAATTACTTTTTGCTCCTTAGATGTTTATTTGCATTACTTGATATCAATTCGTGTTTAAATAATATCTTTTTTCACCGCATTACAATATCGAAAGATTGTTTAATAAAAGCCAAAAATAAGCATTGAAAATTCGAGTATTGGATGTGACGTGTCGGAATGTCAATATTGAAATTAAAAATAATATATATATTTACTAATGGATGACGGATTGAACACTAGATTTTTTTAAAGTTCTTACCCACTAAGGAATGGTGAACATTGTTGAAAGGTCTTGATGACATAATCAATGAGATATTTGTTTCTTATTTAATATCTTATCACTTAAACAAAGTTGCAATCCCTTTTCTTTTTTACTTACCGCATTAAGAGATTTTCGGTTCAAAATAATAGATTAAGTCGGGCGTTGTCAAATGATATCGAGTACATTCTAATGATATAATTAAATGCCGAAAGCGATTATAAAATACGCCCCGAATACGTATACGACGAAGCCAAGAAAATTGACTGGTGGTCAACATCCCTAGGGCCACCAGATGATGCTGGCCAGAATTTTGCCCTGTGCTTAGGGAAATGGCAAGCATGTGCTTTTGGTGGAACCCCAATCCACAAGTTGTTTCTAACTTACTTCTTGTTCCCTCAGTTTTCGGTGCAATAAATGAAATCAGTACGTTTGGATTGGGGCTGATCGTTATTCGATAAATTTCATGCTGACCTACTAGGCACGACCGATAATCACGTCGTGTTCATGTTGAACTTGTTAGACACGAAATTGGCTTATATAAATTCATTCACTTTAATGAACTGGTCCCAACATGGATCCTACATGACCATTTCATATATGAATAGCTGAAGACTATACCATCCGTGCTATTCACTTTTAGTAATTTAAGTTGAAGACAATTCATTGACTAGGAGCATGTTGTTTAATTTGATTTGATGGCACTTTGATGATAAATTGTTGTAATTTGTAGACATACTTTGTGAAAAAATGAGAATATCTCCCGTTAGATTTGTGTCGTCTAGTTAGTACTGTACCATAACAGGTCGTGCAACTGTATGGATAAGCTAATACATAACTTGATCAAGAAATTTGTAAGTGGCCTCGTGTCAATCTGCTAATTTTCAAGTTGCTTTTGTGTTTTGTAGGCCAACATCACTAACTAACCCGCTAATTTTCATGTCATGCTTGCTTCGGTTGGCGTGTAACATACACTAAATAGTACACAAAACAATAGGAACATGAACCGCAAACCCGAATTACCCCTACCCTTTTAACTTCCGGACGCTCAAGATCTTCCTCAATTTGAAAATAGGATAGGGAATATATTCTCCAGCGTAGCGAGGGAGCACGAAATCTTCTGTTCCGACAAGAAGAACATATGCTTTCTGGTGGACGTGGCCTGGAGATTTGCAGGCTCAGGCTGTTCCTGAACTTCGGTGGGACAATGATGAGGCGAATGATTGCCGACCGATTGATGAATGAATTTGGCAACGTTGGTAGACCGGTAGGACTATCATTAATGGGACTTTCATTATCAGAGCGCGGTTCTAAGAACATTCACGTGTCCAATTCATTTTTCTCACCAAAGTGTCTGTGGAGATGAGATCACAAGATCTTCTGCGTTTGGTGAGGACTTGGTCATGGCCGGGGGCCGTATAGGAAGAGTTGAATGATAATGAATGGGGCCACATCGAAGTCTATTCCAGTCCATTGAAATCACTCTATGGGTCATAGGTGGAGTTAATTATCATAAAAGCCATTTATCTACTGTACGGATGCTAATTCAATCTTAAACTTTTAATTTGATTAATTTAATTCTAAAATTTTTGGCAATTTGTCATTATAGTCATTTCCAACAATTTTGTTCAGAAATATTTCATGTGAATATCGGGCATCTTATATGAAATAATCGACACTGACTTAGATAACTTTTACAATTTATATATTTTTTGGATTTTTTTATTCTTTTCTTTTCTTTTCCTTTTTTTTTCTACTATGAGGGTCATGGCCCTTACTTGATGGCTGGCGAAGGTCACCAACCGCAGTGAAAAAATAAAAAATAAAAAAAACTTATAAAAGATTTAGAAAATTTATAAAAATTGTTGACATGTGGTCAAAATTAGGCAAAATGACTCTATTGGCAAATTGTCATAAACTTTAGGACTAAATTGGCCAAATTAAAAAAAATATGATTGTATTGATATTTGTACAAGAAATTTATGACTTTTTTTTTGTAATTTTCTCTAGAAAGTAATTATATATAAAGCGATCTCTAAGACTTAATTTGTATCAACTGATCTATAGGCAATCTTGTGTTAACCAAATCTCAAAAGGGTTGACAGAACGATTGAGCACTTAGTTTGGAAACTTCACTTGAAGTGATCTTAGAGGCTAGTGTCATGATCAATGATTCTCCCTTACTTACAACACCTATGAATGGAGCTTAGGGTTATCAAGTTAAAAATGAGTGATGTAGAGGGGAAGAATACAACTGGTCTGTGAAAGTGGCGTCTAGATGATTAATACTAAGAGTTCCAAGATGGAAAGATTATATTAAATAAGAGCACTGAAGGGAGAGTTGGTCTCTCATGCACAAACTGGTCAAAAGCTTATGCTGCTCTCCTCATAAGGCCATGATAGGCCAAAACTAGTTGTTGAGCCTAAAATGATTTGATATCTCACTCAATAAACTAGATGTCTCAGTTAAGCAAGGCGTGACACGATTTTATATAAGGAAGCTATTCGTTATATTGTTTTTTGGAACAACTATTCTGGCTTGGTGTTGTTTACTCACCACCATAGGAATTGTTCTATAGCCAACGAATTGCCAACTCGTGACACTAGCTCATGACCTTGTGTGTAACGCCCCAAAAATTCTACATTTTAAAATGACGAAAGAACTAGTATGGGCTTGAAAGACTAATGATGGGTCGAGCGATGGAGTTGTTGGGCCATGTGAGAGCGATGAGCATAGGTTCAGTAGACCATGTGGAGGCCACAAGCTTGGGCTCCATAGGCCAGGTGATGGGCCATGACTTAGACAGCATGAAATGGGGCGGGCGTGGTGACCATGGGCCATCAATTGGGCTAGGCGTGAGGAAAGTGGGCTGCAAATTTTGGGCTAGTAAGGCAAGTTGGGCCATGAGTTAGGCCCGGTGGCTTGGATATGCGAAAGTGAGGCCTAATTTGGGGGATAAAAAGTCCCGGCTTGATGACGAAAAGCTTAGATCAGTCATGCATGTATTAAAGGTAAGGACTAGTTAAATTATGCATGACTTTACTAAAATTAGTTCTAACCCTTACTTTTTGTAGAGCCGGATTTTAGGGGAGAATAATGGAACAACTAAAAGATACTAGAGGCTAGACTTGTGACCACAATATCCATTAGATTAAGGTCAAGGCCTTAAGTAAATTGCTTATTTTTCTTTCTCATTTCTTTGCATGGCCGAACCCCCTCCTCTTTTCTCGGTCGCCAAAGCTGCATGAAAGGTTGCAAGTCATCATGGGCATTATGGGGATTCATGAAGATAAGGCACGAAGGTCTAACACTCACTTCTTCCCTTTGTTAGAGGATATCGAGTACATTCTAATGATATAATTAAATGCCGAAAGCAATTATAAAATACGCCCCGAATACGTATACGACGAAGTCAAGAAAGTTGACTGGTGGTCAACATCCCTAGGGTCACCAGATGATGCTGGCCAGAATTTTGCCCCGTGCTTAGGGAGATGGCAAGCATGTGCTTTTGGTGGAACCCCGATCCACAAGTTGTTCCTAACTTACTTCTTGTTCCCTCAGTTTTCGGTGCAATAAATGAAATCAGTACGTTTGGATTGGGGCTGATCGTTATTGGATAAATTTCATGCTGACCTACTAGGCACGACCGATAATCATGTTGTGTTCATGTTGAACTTGTTAGACATGAAATTGGCTTATATAAATTCATTCATATTCATGAATTGGTGCCAACACGGATCCTACATGACCATTTCATATATGAATAGTTGAAGACTATATCGTCTATGTTATTCAATTTTAGCAATTTAACTTGACGATAATTCATTGACTAGGAGCATGTTGTTTAATTTGATTTGATGACACTTTGATGATAAATTGTTGTAACTTGTAGACATACTTAGTGAAAAACCGAGAATATCTCATGTTAGATTTGTGTCGTCCGGTTGGTATTGTATCATAACAGGTCGTGCAACTATATCGATAAGCTAATACATAACTTGATCAAAAAATTTGTAGGTTGCCTCGTGCCAATCTGCTAATTTTCAAGTCACTTTTGTGTTTTTGTAGGCAAACACCACTAACTAACCCACTAATTTTCATGTCATGCTTGCTCGGGTTGGCATGTAACATACACTAAATAGTACACAAAACGATAGGAACATGAACCGCGAACCCAAATTACCCCTACCCTTTTAACTTCCGGACACTCAAGATCTTCCTCAATTTGAAAATAGGATAGGGAATATATTCTCCAGCGTAGCGAGGGAGCACGAAATCTTCTGTTCCGACAAGGAGAACATATGCTTTCTGGTGGACGTGGCCTGGAGATTTGCAGGCTCAGGCTGTTCCTGAAGTTCGGTGGGACAATGATGAGGCGAATGATTGCCGACCGATTGATGAATGAATTTGGCAACGTAGGTAGACCGGTGGGACTATCGTCAATGGGATTTTCATTATCAGAGCGCGATTCTAGGAACATTTACGTATCCAATTCATTTTTCTTGCCAAAGCGTCTGTGGAGATGAGGTCACAAGATCTTCTGCGTTTGGTTAGGACTTGGTCATGGTCGGGGGCCGTATAGGAAGAGTTTAATGATAATGAATGGGGCCACATCGGAGACTATTCCAGTCCATTGAAATCACTCTACGTGCCATAGGCGGAGGTAATTATCAGAAAAGTCCTTTATTTACTGTATTTATACCAATTCAATCTTAAACTTTCAATTTGGCCAATTTAATCTTAAACTTTTTGGCAATTTGTCAATGCAATCCTTTCCAACAATTTTGTTTGAAAATATTTCATGTGAGTATCGGGCACTAACTTAGATTACTTTTACAATTTTTATATTTTTTGGATTTTTTATTCTTTTCTTTTCCTTTTTTTTTACTACAAGGGTCATGACCCTTATCTGATGGCTAGCGAGGGTCACCAACTACAATGAAAAATAAAATAAAAAACTTATAAAATATTAAGAAAATTTATAAAAATTGTTGATATGGTGGTCAAAATTAGCCAAAAATGACTATATTGGCAAATTGTTATAAACTTTAGGACTAAATTGACCAAATTAAAAAATTTAGGATTGCATTGACATCCATACAAGAAATTTATGACTTTTTTTTTTTTTACTTTTCCCCCTAAAGTAATTATATATAAAGCAATCTCTAAGACTTAATTTGTATCAACTTATCCATAGGCAATCTTATGTTAACCAAATCTCAAAAGGGTTGGCAGAATGATTGAGCGCTTAGTTGGGAAACTTCACTCAAAGTGATCTTATAGGCTAGTGTCACGATCAATGATTCTCCCGTACTTATGCCACTTGTAAATGGATCTTAGGGTTATTGAATGAAAAATGAGTGATACAGAGGGGAAGAATACAACTAGTTTGTGAAAATGGCGTTAAGACGGCAGGTACTAAGAGTTCCAAGATAGAAAGATTATATTACATAGGAACTCTGAAGGTGGAGTCGGCCTCTCATGCACAAACTGATCATAAGTTGATACCGCTCTCTTGATGAGGCTATGGCAGGCCAAAACCAATTATTGAGCCTAAAATGATATGATGTCTCGCTCGATAGACTATATGTCTAAGTTAAGCAAGGCGTGGCACGACTTTATATAAAAAAGCTATGCGTTGTATTGTTTTTTGGAACAACTATTGAATGAAGGTTGGCTTGGTGTTGTTTACTCACCGCCATAGGGGTTGTTCTGTGGCCAAGGAATTGCCAACTCGTGACACTAGCCCATGACCTTGTGTGTAGCGCCTTGAAAATTCTACATTTTAAAATGACGAAAGGATTAGTATGGGCGTGAAAGATTGATTGATGGGTTGAGCAATGGGCTTGTTGGGCCACGTGAGAGCGACAAGCATAGGTTCAATAGACCGTGTGGAGGCCACAAGCGTGGGCTCCATAGGCCAGGTGATGGGCCACGAGTTGGACCACATGAAATGCGGCAGGCGTGGTGACCATGGGCCGTCAGTTGGGCTTGGTGTGAGGAAAGTGGGATGCTAAAATTTTGGGCTGGTAAGGCAAGTTGGGCCATGAGTTAGGCCCAGTGACCTGGATATGCGAAAGTGAGGCCCGATTTGGGGGCTGAAAAGTTCCGGCTTGACGACTGAAGTTTTAGATCAGTCATGCATGTATTAAATGTAAGGACTAGTTAAATTATGCATGACTTTACTAAAATTAGTTCTAACCCTTACTTCTTGTACAGCCGGATTTTAGGGGATAGAAATGGAACAACTAAACGATACTAGAGGCTAAACTTGTGACCATAATATCCATTAGATTAAGGTTAAGGCCTTAAGTAAATTGCTTATTTTTCTTTCTCATTTCTTTGCATGGCCGAACCCCGGCTCCTCTTTTCTCGGTCACCAAAGCTTGCAAGTCATCATGGGCATTATGGGGACTTGTGAAGATCAAGCACGAAGGTCTAACACTCACTTCCCCACTTTGTCTCTCTTGCATGGACGAGTAGTCCATCTCCCATCTCCCCCTATCTTAATCATTCTGCCCACCACCCCCCTAAAAAAAATGTGCCATGGGGATTTGCAGCTTCAATCATTGGACTATTTGGAAAAAAATTTAGACATGAAAAACCCACATCCTTAAGCAACTAACTCTTTCCCTTCCTCTCACTCGTCTTTTCTCTCTCACTCTTCCTTTTTCAATCCTCATTTCCCTCATCTTCTTCTTCTTCTTCCTCGGCTGGACGAATTTTTCCCTTCCACCTCACATTTTCCTCTTGATTTCTATCTCTTGGAGCTCAATTTTTGAAGAACTAGCAAGGAAAAGGTTCGGGGAAGACAGTGTAGTCGATAGGCAAGGGAAAAGATTAGGTATTAAGCTTTGATGATCTTCGTATTGCTCGGGGATGTACAGAAATCCATTCTGTTGGCCCCTTTTGGCTGCGGTTGTTGCTGGTTCTGGTTTGCAGACCATTCTCCTCAAGTTGCATTATGAGTTCATGGATGGAAGAGGAGTAGGAACTCATTTAGTGGCTGTAGTGTGCTGTTTTGGTTGGTAGGAAGTTATTATGAATGTTGAGGAAATAGGTGCGCATGCTGGTTTGAGGAGGTTGAAGGACTTACATGTGAATGTTTTGTGTTGTGGTGACCTCTTTAGGGGTCGGTGTTCTAGCTGAGGCCTTGTACTTATGCCTTGAGGTTTAAAATAGTCTTGCATGTGGATGGTGTGTGCAATAAATGGTGAGTTTACAAGAAATCCCAAGCTATTAGTTGTTTCTTCAAAACCGGGTTTCCTCTGCGTCTCTGGGTTTCTTGATTTTATGCTAACTGATTTGTTCGAATTTAGATGAAACACTCTTCACGAAATCTGCTCTAAAGATCCTAAGCTATAACATATATTTTTCTGGGATTTTTTTTAGAATGATATAAGTAGTAAAACTTGCAAATGTATTCTGCAATAGTAATCTGCCCGTATGCAAAAACAGGGTAGGTCAGCATATTTTTCGATTTTTCTGTAATTTTCGGGATAGATTCGGGTCGAGTCACCTTCATAAAAGTGGTATAAAATATTCTCACGTATAACATACTGAAATTTCGTGGTGATAGGTTGAGTTTTATATGTGGAAACGTGTCTTCTCCTGTGTACGTCAATTCTGGAAAATTGACCAATTTGTAGGTTGAGTTCCTTGAATTATTGCTCTCTGTACAATAAGAACTAGACCTAGTGTCCTTCACGAAAAACTGTCGTCAATGTCTTCTCTTTAACATACTAAAATTTCATAATTTTTCACAGTAGTTTACTAGGGTTTTGACTCTGATATTTTCAATCACGCAGTTCTGTTTATGTTTTGTTTTAGTCCGAAATTGTGAGTAGTGATGAGAATTTGATTGGAAGTAGTTGGTGGCCTATCAATGATCATGTTGGCACTTGATAAGTTGTTCATTAGTTCGCTTTCCTTGAATGAGCCGCGGTGCCATGTATGATGAGAATTGTGTGTCCATGCGAGTGTTGTACGTGTGGAATGAATTCTACTAATGATTCATGTGAGCCATGGTGTGATTGTGAAGCCCTGGGAGCTTAAGTATGCTGGTGCCGGGTGATTATTTCAAGGCGCATATGTGTGAAATGGTGTGAATAAATTAGATTAAGAGATGTCCATCGGTTGTATGATATTGGTGATGCTCCGGGAGTGGGATGCCCATGCTATGTGATCATGGATGCCTTGGTTAAGTGATATTGAAATGCCTCGAAGTGAGATGCCCTAGTGGTGAGTCTGGGATGCCTTGGTTGTGTGATAGCGGGATGCCTCGGAGTGAGATGCCCTTGCTGTGTGTCAGGGATGCCTTGTTTGTATGATACCAGGATATTTTAGAGTGAGATGCCTATGGAAAGATTTTCATGGAAATCCAGTCAGAGATGGAAGTGAGTTGAGCAGACCACCTAGTGACCAGGGTGAATCTGACTGAGGGTGGATTTTGAAATTACACAAGGTTTAAATACACAAAGGCAAGTGAGTTCCATGTGGTTCATGGAATGTATGCATAACTGATATGCATGGAAATCGTGGTAGCTTGCTTTGTGTGGCTTGAAATGCGTAAATGTGTTATAATTGTGACAAATGAGTGCTAAATGTACTAGTTTGGGCATTGTTATTGCCGTATGCCTTGTGATTGCATTAATTGTTCATGGTTTATGCTATTCTGCGAGTGATAAGTGGATGGCGTAGTTTAGAGTCTAATTATTTTCTCTTTCTGGCATTGTTCACCCCTTTATTATTTTTCAGATCATTAGTATGGACGTGCCACTAGTTACCACCTATGGAGCACCCACGTACCTCAAGGGTGTGCTCCATGATAATGTTGATGAGGAGTCGGCCTTGGTTTTTACTTGTTATATATGTACCTTATGGATAGATGATGGGCGTCCCACCTGGTTACCCATGCGCTTCGTTTCTTGGTTCCTGAACTTGGATGGCGGGCTGATCGGTCCTCTTGATCGGTAAGCTCGTGGGGTGATGGGTGGAGCAAGGCGCCTAGGTCGGGGATGGACCGTAGCTGGGCTGTTTTGGAGACTTTTGGAATGCTTGAGGAGTTGATGGGTAGAGGAGATAGGCACCCTTTTGGCCCTCTTCCCAGTTTATTTTGGTGCATGGCTTTCCTGATGTAAACGCTCGGTAATCATGCTGAATAACTTGTAACTCCCCCTTGTAAGTGTAAGTTACGAATGGTTAATGAAATGAAGTTAATGTTGGCGCCTACCTCTATGTTGTTTGCGTGTGTTTGACAGTTTGTGGTTTTATTAGAAGGTCAAGTCGATGCTTGTGTTCAGGAAAGATTATGTTATCTATAATATTCATGTTAATGCTGACCATTAAGGTAAACCATATCATGTAACAAGAACCACCTATATGAATTTCTTTAAAGCGTTCTCGTTAGTCTTCCGCTGCGGATAGCAAGTGATGGACCTAAAGTGTTACATTGTGTGTGGAGCTTTACCAAACAAACTCAGCTTATCTTACAAGCTTGTTAGCTTAGGTGGGTCTAGGCTGGCCCAAATGATTAGTAGGCTTGTGAACACATGGCAGAAGGATACCGGCAATGCCAAAAGTTATATATAGCTTTTATTTTAATGACAAAAGTATTTTCTCAAATTACTTAAATGCCAAATTAGATAAAAAACAATTACTTAAATATCTATGGTGAAATATTCCGGTTAAAATAAGTACGTGACAGTTATAGTTCAAAGTTTTATTAGAGGTGGCCATTTTCATATAAAAAAATTAAGTCCACGTAGACTATCCAATGTGGCTAGTTGTAAAACGATGCGTTAGCTCCGAGTCTCCCTCTCTCTGCCACCTGCTTCTTCTCCTCCTCCTCCTTCACCATCCTCTCCGTCACGGCCCATGGAGCCACCACCTACCATGCCAAGCACCGCCATCCTCTTCACGGAAAGTAAATTGCCTCGTTTCACTTTAGCCATTGTGAGATCGTCATTGTTGCCGTTCTCAGCCGCGTCCATAGTTGTGATTCGTCAAGCTCTGTTTTTCTCATTTTTTGACCGAAAGTTTCGAAGACCTGGAATCGCTGTTGCAGATCATTCATGGATTTCGATTCCGAATGCCACTAACATTGCTCGTCATTGTTCGTTGTTCATCATAAGTCATCTTTGCCGGCTTCATCTCCGGACGAGCACCAAAAGTGCTCTGTTTCGCTTTGTTCTATCACCAAAAATGTCAAAAGTTGTTGGATCTCATTTGAAGTCCTCATGACAATTCTAATTTCGAGTGTTGACAAGTTCCAAAGCCAGTTCATGATCTCTTAATCATCGATTGTGACTAGAATCTCTTTTCATCAAGGTTCGATTCTATTCACTCAACCTCGGTTTATTGAGGACAAAAATAGTGGTGCCAAAAGGGAGTTTCAGACTGAACGACAATTTGGTAAAGTTTGATTTTAGCTCGATGATTTTTAATATGTTTGCATGTTTGGCTTTGATCCGGATGTCAGGTTCCAAATTGCTTTGAATGTGAACTCTGTTAGGAAATTGCTCGCCACTTGTTCGATGGAATGCCTAACTCGAACTTATACAGATTTTTCTCCTCCAGTCATCAATCTCGAAGCTAAAATGAAACCCTATAATGGACAACCTCAAACAAGAACTATTCGAGAAGCCAAACCCTTGCCAAAGAAAGCAGTGGTTGGCACATCTTTAAGCGCTCTAAGATCGAGCAAAAGCAAATCCACAAGCTTCGAGGTGCAAGAGAAAAACGAACTAGAGGCTAAATCCCATCACCAATCCTCCTTCTCCGATGTCACCTCCAAGCCCAATCCCTCCTCCTCCATATGCCCTGTGGGCGAATTGAATAGGGTTTCAATTTGGGTTGTTGGTTGATTTAAGGTTTTCAATTTGGAAAACGTTAGGGTTTTAATTTGGGACAAGCCTTCTAAACAACATCTTTTAAGAGTTATATGTTAACTAGACATGTCAGGGAGTCATATCAGACTAAAAAATTAATAAATAAATAAAATAGGTTGTGTCAGATTTCCAGCGACCTTGATCGAAGATGGCACTTAATTAATTGATTTTTTAAACAAATAAGACTTAGTGATTCGAAAAAGAAAAAAAAAACTTTTGACATGGTACACAACTTTTAACACTCCACGGCTTTCCCATTGATCGATTTTTAAAGCTATACTTAAAAAGTGGGAGATAAGATTGTGTTTGCCTTTCACTCTAAAACAACTGCATGGGCCGATGGGGCAATGATGTCTGGGGCCGATGAGTCGATACAAACGTTGGGTCCATGTGTGCAGAATTAACTTCTGTCTACACGGTCGACATTTCTTGGTGCTGTCTCCATGTTCCCTACGTTCATCATGGGAGGTTATTCCGCTAATGAACAAGAGGGACCAATATGATATAACCGATCGATGACATTAGCTTCGTTTAGGGGCGGATCTAAAGATTTTATTTTTTTTTTCCCCATAGTGGGGGCAAAATTTTTGATCTAAAGCGAGTGTTTGTGTTCCGGAGGTCGAAATAGCTGGTATTCTCATGCTTACTAAGTCTAATAATATGGAATATTTTGCATTTGTTTTTTGTTTATCTAGAAGCTAGATTTGCATGATTCTAAGTTATCTTTTTATCAAGCCTGGTCGACTTGGGGGGCAAATTGAGAAGAAAAAATTGGCTTTGATATGTGTTTAGGCAAATTTTAGTGGGGCAAAATTTATCTCCAGGATACAGCATAAATTAAGAATTTTCAACTATTTTGTACTAGTAAACAGGCAAATGAAGGCAAAAGCCCTCATGATTGAATACATTATTTCCGTCTCTCTTGGAGAGATTGAATCGATCTTACACATCTGGCCAACGCACGATTTTAACTTATGATTCATAATGACTTGATTGAGCCCACAAGGGTAGTCAAGATTGCAACTATTTTGGCGCACATAGGTTGCACTTATACATCAATCAACAATCCTTAACCCAATTCAAGTGATGGAAAGTAAAACTCTAAAAACTTCCAATTACATTACGTACATAAACAATAGAACTCATAAATTCATCCCCTCGTATGCACAACAAATAAGCAAATAGCTGATAAGGGATGGGTCTAGTACAAAAGCAAACAGAACACCATGCATAAAAAGGGACATGTCCTCTCCCACTACCAGATGAGACACTGCAACTTTTTGTCAAAGTGGAGAGCAAAGCCTCCATCTTTTTTTGGCCCCTTTCACTAGAATGTATAGTGACATAACACTGATGATTCTTTCCCATCTTTCCCAAGGTCATCTTTTGCTTTTTGGGAGAAGTTGCATGTAAAGCCAACGCTCAAAAGGGGCAAATACAATGGGAAAAAGCAGCCATCATGATGGAGAAAAAAGGAAAGAGAGAAAGAAGCAAAAGGGAAGGAGGGGCCACTCAAAAGCAAAGAGCAATTCAAAGCGTTTTGGGGATTGTGATTGGAGGAGATGCAAAGTCTCACTTACCTGCACAAGAAGAAAAGCCACCAAAAGAGAATCAAGACGAGGGATCTTAGTTGATTGGCGAGCATGAGGTGAAGAGAATTCAAAAGATTCAAAAGATGGGGTAATTTCAATTTTTACCATTTGGTTCGAAAACTTTTCTGATGAAGGCGACAAAGATGATGAGGAGAGCCACTCCAGCTAATAACCCAACAATGATGGCAAATGTCTTTGATCCCTCATCGGTGCTTTTGCCTGCAAATCATCCCAAAATCTCAATTCAAGAATTGATTAGCTGATTTTCAATTGCGTTCGATTATTCTTATGTGATAAATTGAGTTAATTTTCCTTTTAAGATGATGGCTCACCCTCATGGGGTTGAGGATACACATGTTGTCCACCTCCGCCGGTCGAATACCTCGCGTAGCATTTGGCCAAGAACATGTCGCCGTAGACCGCCGTGCCGCATTCGCTCTTCAACCGCCCGATCGCCTCCGACAGGCAGTCCTGACACTCCCCGGCGCTCAAATCCCCAATGCACTGGGCCGAGCCCTGCGCCTCCCCTGACCCGCCGACCCTGTACAGCCCGCCCTCGCTCGCCAAATTCGCCAGCACCGCGTCTCTCTGGCCCATGGGCCCGGCATCGTTCCCGTCCGAGGGCCCGCATTTCTTCATAACCACAGTCTTGTCCTCCACTCCGAGGAAGGAATCGTTGTCATACTTCACGTAGCAACCCTCGAGCTGCACAGCCCCGCCACACGTTTTCGAGCACAGCTCGCCGGCTCGGGTCACTGCACGCACAACGCACGTGGCACAGTCCGGCATTGAGAGGTCACCGCGGCATTGGTAGAGGCCGTAGATGACGTCCTGCGGGCTCGAGCTCTCGACAGTGAAGTTGTTGTAGGTGGAGTAAGTGGCCGAGTTGAGGAACGAGGTGAGGAGCGAGTCGAGGTTCGACTCGTAAGCCGAGCCAGGTGCGTAACGTTGCTGGGTACATCCGCCGAAGAGGAAGGTGCCCGTGCCCGTGGAAGACGAGGCATGTGAAGTAGAAATGAACGAGAGGGAGAGGAGGAATGTGAAGAGGTAATGAACAAGAGTTGATCTTGCCATTTGTGTTTTGTGCGCGTTTGTGTGTGATTGCGAGAGAGAGAGAGAGAGAGAGAGATTGTAGGATATGCAAGAGAATCTCCACCAGACAAACACGAAATAAGAGAACGTAGGTTATTGAGTGGATCGATAGGAGTGTGAGACTAAGATGGAGATGGAGTTGTCTTGTAGCATAAAGAAAAAGAGAAAGGAAAGGAAAAGTCATTTATTTTTTCTTTTCATGGACAAAAAGCTGTAACAATCTTGAAAATAATGAGTAAATATTAATCAATTTAAGGTTAGATTTACATGTTTTTAAGGACGCTATATGTTTGATATTAGAAAGTGTGAAATTTCAACCGCTATAAGCCAAAACTAGTATAAAATATTGGAAGTAAAAGTCATACCAGCCCTCAGTCTTTATTCACAAAGTTCATTTTCTTGTTCGGTGAGAAGGACGCCACTAGCTTTAACATCTTTTACAATGGACATATGTGACGACAATAAGATTCACTTTAATAGGTTAAAGGGAAAAGTCACCAAAAACCCTAAATTATGCCTTCTTTAATAATTTTACCCTAAACTTTTTTTTTTGTCATCAAAAACCCCAAACTGTGCCATTTATAACAATTTTATCCTAAACTATATCACTTGTGATAATTTTACTCCGAACTTTTTTTGTGCCACCAAAAACCTTAAACTATGCCACTTGTGACAATTTTACCATGCACTATATCACTTATGACAAATTTACCTCAAAGTTTTTTGGGTGAAGGGCATTTTTGTCATTTTCATTTTTTTCTTTTTCATTTTTAATTTTTTTCTCTTGACAAGAAGAAGCCGGTGAGGCCGCCCTCGCCGACGTTGGAGTCAGGCGAGGGTCGCCCAGGCCAAAATCGGCTCGAGCGGCCTCGCGGATTGGCGAGGGCGAGGGCACGAGCGGCTTGCCGAAGGGCTTGGGCAACCCTCAACCTCGCCTCGCCGGCATCAAGCGAGGGCGAGGGCCGCCCTCGCCAGCGCCCTTGCCGGATCTAGTCGCCCACGCGTCAGGCAAGGGCCGCCGAAGCCTTGCCCAACTCCGACACCGGCGAGGGCGACCTCGCCGGCTTCCCTCTATCGAGAGAAAAAAAAAGAAAACGAAAAAAAAGAAAAGGACAAAAATGCCCATCGATCAAAAAGTTTGGGGTAAATTTGTCATAAGTGGCATAGTTTGAGATTTTTTATGGCACAAAAAAAGTTCAGGGTAAAATTGTTACAAGTAGCATAGTTTGGGATTTTTGGTGACACAAAAAAAAGTTCAGGGTAAAATTGTCACAAAGAATATATTTAGGGTTTTTTGGTGACATTTTCCAATAGGTTAACCTAAATTCATGAAATATTTCAATAATCTCATAATTAGATAGCGCGAGTCATATTGAGTAATTGGCCCAAATATGATATCATATACACATGATGCGTAGAATCGGATATGTGATGTGCAAAATTATAAAAAAGTGAAAATTCGTGCATAAAGAACACAATGAAGCATAGAAAAAAGGGAAATGCCAATGATATAAGATTCGTATACTCAATTAGTGTATCCAATAATACACGACACTATGTAAATAATTATTTAATTTAGCGGGTTTATTTAAGCTCTCAAGAAATGCTTAGTAAGAAAACTCACTGCACGAATAGGATATGTAGCATTTTAAAAATATTACAGAAGAGGGTGAATTAAACTTAACAAAAAGAAAAGAACTGGATTTTCCCAGTGTAGTTGCCTTTTCTAAGAAGTATAGATCAAAACTCCAACGAAGCAAAATTTGCCATCCAAACTATGTAAGCTGAAAATGTTATAACTCGAACCGGATCATCAAGTTAACAAAAAATTCACCTATGATTTCTTTTCATTTTTTTTTATCTTATATTTTTAGAGATAGAATTTCTCAAAGTTGAGTTTAGAAATATCACTAACATGAACCTGAAATAAATAATCTATAGTATTTGAGTTCGAACTTAAATTTATTTATAAGTTGATTGTAATCGAGTCTAGCTTGAATATGTCCATTTTCTAGTCGAGTTGAGATGGAATTGAATATCAAATGTTGAGTATGCGAGTTGAGTTAGGCTTGAGCTTGATACTATATATGCTCCACCTGATGACACCACAATTCACCAAAAAAACCATAGACACATTAGAGAGGGGGGGACACTAGAACTGGAAGAGTATTTTGATTTTTTGGTCGAGTTAGCGTTCGATTATATTCACAACAATTTTTTTCAATCTATACTCAAGGTCATGTCTAGGTCGAGTATTGAATATGCGAGTCGAGTCGAGTCAAATTGACGCTTGAAAGTTGAAACTACATTGGTTCCACTTGACTCAATTATACACTTACTAAATCAACTAATCCAACTCTTCAATTCTTGATTTTACCCTAAAACCATTCTTGCCCGACTTGAAGTTATATCAGCTCCATTTGACTCAATTATACACTTTTTTTTTTTTGGTCTGTACTCAATTATGCACTTACTGAATTGTATGGTTCACAAAGCTCCCCGAAGCATCAGACATGGGCCGTGAGATGGACGATGGGTGGGAACTCGGATGTTACGCCCTAAGGTGGTTCCCAATGGAGGCCAAGACAAGCTGCCATTAATCCTAACCGACAATCTTGGAACGGGACATCCACTCTTCCATCTCCTTCATGGTTTTGGCCTCTATTCCAACAGGGATGGTCACGAGAGTGGGTCATGTAAAAGGTCTTTTTGTTTGTGCTAAAGGAAGAAAGTAATATAACGAGGGATGTATATTCCTCCATCTTGGGCGTGCAATAAGTTGTAAATATCACTCACATTCAAATTAAACTATAATAAATAATGGGTAATGTCCATGTACATAATCCACCGATCAGAAGACTGGTCAGAGGAAAAAATGGACATTCAAGTCATATAAAAATCGTCCTTCCAGTTGCCCCTTACTCTATTCCAACAGGGATGGTCGCAAGAGTGGGTCATGTAAATGGTTTTTTGTTTGTGCTAAAAGAAAAAAGTAATCGAACGAGGGATATATATTCCTCCATCTTCGACGTGCAATAAGTTAGAAATGTCACTCGCATGCGATTTTAACTATCATAAATTATGGGCAATGTCCGTGCACCTAACCCACCAATCGGGAGACTAGTTAAAAAGAAAAATGGCCATTCAAGTCATATAAAATTGTCTTTCCAGTTGCCGCTTATTCCAATTTTTCTTTGCAAAAAATTGTTCGACTTTGCAACGGAAGTACATGTCAAGTAATGTGCTTATTCTCAATAACGCTGTGGAACCTATTGGGCTTTCCTAAACTATGAAGAGTAGTTAAGTAAATCGGTACAGCAACTTTAAATTTATCTCCTGTTTGCTCATTGGATCTTGTCTGATATAACTAATGCAGCATCATCCAAACAAAACTAATATTGCTTTAGTGACTATAGCTGTAAAGCTGAGTGAGGATTGGGAGACCCAACATGAATCGGTCCAATTTTTGCGAAATTCGAAAGTTGTTGACATAGGGTCGACGGAAGCTTTGCTGGATGGTTTCCCTAAGTTGAGTCCAAAGCGTTTCCCTGTAATGGCCTTGCGCCGACTACATAAGGGAAAATTGCAAAACTTCGTTCACGTATTATTGCACGAATTTAGACTTAGTCTCTCTACTGTATTACTGACATATTAAGGGTAGCGTTTGGTTCGACTTTAAAAATGAGCTTTGATATAATGCAAATGTTAAAAATCAAAGTGCTTTAGGGAAATACAAATTGTGTTTAGTAAAACTCATTTGCAAAGTTAGGTAAAAATAAATAAATAAAATTTGCAAAGGGCTTTAGCTGCAACTTTTCTAATTTTTTTTAATAGGATAAGTACATTGGAAGTCCTAAAATTTATTACAAAATATATAATTGAGTCTTAAATTTTTTAGTACTTTCATCCCTTCTTTATTAAAAATAAATAAAATCAAACCATTCGCTGTCGATGGGCCAGATTTAACTCTGGCAGCTGTCGGCCAAGGTCGCATGACCTTGGGCAACCCCAACAAGGGCCACTTGGGGTCGTATGACCTCAAGCAACCCTAGTTGGGGTTGGGCAACCCTAGGCAACAAGGCTCGGTTTAACATCCAAGAATTTTTGCATTGACCATAGATCGACCATGCCCGACCACCCTTGGCCATGCGATCGGCCTATATAATCATGGGATGGCCATGAACCAGCCATGGAAGTCTACCCTTGGCCATGAATCAGTTGTATCCGCCAACGCAAGCACTTGGATCACCATCTTGTATCATCCCTCACATCAAGACCCCCCTCCCAAAAAAAAAATGATGGATTTGCATTTATGGAACCAATAAATTACTCCACTACTCATTAATTTACCTCCTATGTTATCGTTACCCTTAGGCCACACATGGCTTCAAAGGAGGCCATTTTCCATTGAAACCATGCCAAGTGACCCATCATGATTACGATAAGGACCACATATACCTCTCTAGGGTACCGCACCTCTTTCTTAACTCGACCAAGTGAGAGAAGGCCATTGGGTATTTGCATCTTCAATAAATGAGGGTAATAATGAAGGCCATAGGATGGGGACTATATAAAGGGGTGGTTCGCCCCTCCCCCTCATTCTGACACACTGGACCACCAACTTCATACATACTAAAACTCCCTCGCCTCTCTCTCTCTCTCTCTCTCCCTCCCTCCCTCTTGTCCCTCCCTCCCTCGGCCACTGCTTGATCCCTCTCTCTCCCTCATTCACCGATCGCTCACCGCTTGCTTGGGCAATCGTCGCACACCCTGGTCTCATCCGACCGATTTTGCTCTAAGCACCCATACCTCTTTTGGGTAAGTGAACTCTTTAGAAACTAAGTTAGGCTGATCTACTTAGTGCTCTTGACTTGGTAAGTGCTTGATTTGGTGTTCATTTGATGCATTGTTGTGCTACGTGTCACACCCCGAATCCTACAGTGATGAAGGTGACATGGCCGCCTTTTTCACCCAAAAGACACAGCCTCTAACCACAAAAGGTCAAACTCCCAAAAGTCCCCACAAAAGCGCTCTCACTCTACTAACTACTAACCAAAGAACCTGGAAAAATTGGAAAAGAGAGGTGAGCAACCACAAGCTCAATGGGTAGTACATATCTTCTAAGCAGATCGAGCAAGTACTATGCATGAATTCAAAGCAATATCAAAATTTATGCATGAATTCAAAGCAATATCAAAACTTTATAACTCAATCCAATATATAAAATACATAATAAATCATATAAGAGTTACTTTTATACTTATATGAAAAACTCATTTGAACCACCATCACAATATAAGAATCAATGGTCAAGTCCATTGGATAATCTCCATTCAAAAATCACACGTGAATAGTCCATCCATTGACCAATCTATTGCTCAATATCTTACCATGGTCACAACACAACGCCTTATAACAAGGTGACCAAGATTCCCCCCTTGACAAGGTCTCCACCTATAATGCTGGTGGCTCAGCCTAGAATGACATCCTAAACCCGGTATGCATACCAACATGCCCCTCAATGGGCTCACAGCAATAATGAGCAAAATAACCATCCTCCAATACTAGAAAGTCAATCCATGAATCAATATAATAAACAAAACAAATATCTTTTTGCAACATCGTCATCTACCATTTCTCATCCATTTCTCAAGTCATCCACATACTTTTCCATAAACCATTTGCAAAGCACTTATAAATATATTTTGCATTCCAATACTTTGCATAATATGCTTTCCAAACATTTATAAACAATCAAAAAGTAGTCCATGCCCGATCTGACTTTTATACAATAATAATGTCATTTCATAATCCCATACCATATATAATCCATAGAATTTTCTCAACATGAATTTTACAAATTCAAAAAAGATATAGTATCACTCACCTCATTGCCTACGACCCAATAAAACGGTACTTATATCGTCAAACTCGCGGTCCTAACAAATAATTGAGGAATAAGTTAAAATCCAATAAAACTCTACCTCAACTATGAGACAACTAAATTACACCTTAACACTAATAAAATGACCCCTACAAGCTAACAAATCGCCAATTCGAAGTGATTATCAAAGCCGTTTATAAAGCGAGACTTGAGTGCGAAACTTGATTACACCAAAATTTCTCATCCGAACTCCAATCCAAGCAATCTTGCAGTCAAAATGAAGATAATTCCAAGCACTAGAAGACCCATAAGTTGGACAACCCAATTTTGAGCTGAAACCGATAAAATCAGACCTCAAGCTGACCGCGCGCGTACTGTTCACCATGTGCGGGGAAGTTCAAAATTCCGTTTCAAACAAATCACAAGCTCAAATCCAAATCCGTAAAATCCTACGGGTCCATGACGTCCTAAACTACAATTCTTATAAATTTGCATGGCTCAACAACTCAAAAATCGGATTTTGCCGCTCAATATTTCCAATATTCCAAATTTGAGCCCTAAACCGGAAAAATACTTCGATTGGAGGAACAAGAGGCACGTATACTCACCGGGTGTTGCGTAAAATAGTCGAGTCGGCTTTGCGAGGTTCCCACGGCACACACGTGCGAAATCCTCTCCTTCTTTCCCTTTCTTCTTCTTTCTCTCTCTTCCATTTTCTCTCTTTTTCTTTCTTTCTCCGGACTGGTTTTGGCTTTCGCAAATGGGAGAGAACCCCACTTATTCTCTCTCCTTCTCCTTTGACTTTTCAACTCCCTTTCTTCTCTTTTTTTTTCAAAACCCAAGTGAAGCCCACCAGCCAACAAAAGAGCTTGAATATTACACTACACTTGCCACAACATCAAATAATGCCCGTCATGCATTATGGTGTTTAATAATGAAGAATTGTAACAATGCACATGCTTTGATTTGCTTGTGATGCTCGCATGCATGTAAGGTTATAATAGATATTGTTCCGTCATCTATGTGAGGGTGATCCGATGATGTCTCATGTGTCGAGATACCCTGTCTACGACAGGATGCCCCAAGGAGTATTTTGGGATGCTGCAAGAGTTGCGATGCCTCATCTGGGATGGGATAGCTCGAGGAAGGATTGTTAATCAGGATGCCGTGGAGTTGTAATACCCTTGCTATGTGAATATAAGGATGCTCCAAGTTGTTTGGGATGTATATTAAAGTGCAATGACCCTTATGCATGCCACATTTCTTTCCTGGCACCAGTACATGTTGATTTATATAATTAACTATCGTAATTAAGCCTTCTTGCCCATCTCACCATTTTGTGCAAGGTTGAGCAGTGGGCCAATCTCTTGCCTTAAAGCTAGGGATTTCACTAATTAGGTTGTGGCTCATCTTCTATTTTTTACAGATTCATAGGATAGATCCCACCTATCAAGCCATGTTTTGGGATTCTTGTATACATAGATTCGGAATATTATGGCATATAGGTATCAACATCGGAGATAGTGTATGTTAAGCATAATTCCATTATCTAGGTGGATGTGGATTTATTTGAGCTTAACCCCTACCATTTCGTTGTTTGGTACATTGAGATAAATGACAATATGATCGGACCTTTAAGAGGGTTTAGGAGGCCTCCTAGGTATGACAATTGAGTAGACAAGTCAAAGAATGAGATCTTCAACCTGCTGCGGAAAGTTGTCTTTTGTATAAGCAAGTTTTTGGATTGTAAAAAGATAGGTGACCCTAACCCCTTCCCAGATCTTTTGTATTTTGTGACTAGTTGGACATGTTATTTATGTGTGTAATATTTATGTGAATATAAAGCATATGTTCAATAGTTTGACTAGTTCAAATTTTCCTATATGAGATGTGGTGATTGCTTCTGAATGCATAATTATATTGAAAGATTAACATATTCAATTAGGCAAGCGCAACAATAACATATCTAGGGTGTCACACTTGGGGTCGCCGGTAAGCCCACGCAAGGTCCTTGGTGTCACACATCATAAAAATGTCCACCATCCCTAAAAATAGTGAGGGCAAGATGGGAAGATGGGAAAGCTAGTGAGGGTAAGATGGGAAGAAACATGTCTAGAAATAGCATTCCGCCCAAAGCCGATCTCTATGGACCTTAGGCTTTCAGATTTCCAAGGCCAACATTTGGCTAAAAACCATTTTGAAAGGCTTGCCAAACACCCCAGCATTTCTCTAAGGAGTTTTGGAGGCCCAAAGCTCTTTAGGAAAGCTAAACCAAACGCAACTTAAATTTCTCAACATAACTCTAAAGAGTGGGTGATCGGTTCTTGAGTTGACTTGTCCTCGGCTCATAATGAGAACCAACCCTATAGCTCCTAGTTCCAAAATTTGAAATCAGAAATTAGACTGATAAGTACCAATCAATTCTGGATAAGGACCAGTCTAGCTCAGCTCCAAAATCGATTGGTCCAATCCAGTTCTTGGGACCAAGACTATGCATAGATGTTCAACCTCTATTCTTTAATTGGTCTAAAAAAGGGCAGCATGTTTTTTTCCTTGCAGATCAATGTGAGATACCTTTTTAGGATGACTAAAAGTCAAAAGAAAAAAAATAAAACCAAACCCAAGTATGAGATCCCACGCAAATCTGAAAAGAAGAAGAGAAGTTGTTACTGTACATTCTACTAGTGAGAGTTTCTTATAGTTTATGGAATATTATAGCATAGTCAAGGCTATTTAATAAAAAAAGAAGATAAAAGTTAAATGTTAAACAGTACCAATTTGGTCCGATTTTCAAGAGATAGTGGTGATGGGCACTAGTCTGGTTCCAACAAAAACCAAATTGGTTTTGGCGAGTCCAATTTCAATTTTTTTGGAACCGGCAATGGTCAGTCTAGTACAACTAAAATATATAAAAAAAAAGTTTATAAGAAACCTTCTAATTATAGTATCATCAGCAACTCCACAACGTATTGATTGTAAAGACTTGCATAGAATGGCTTTTATCTTAATAAGATTTTCAATCAAATTGGGTAAAATGAAAAATTTAGGAATTACTAATTAATACTTGGTTTTACTTTGACGTTCCCATTAGATTTTGGGTTAAGATGATGAAAGAGCTAAGTTTTCGTTGAAAAATAATATGATGAAAAGTTTTGTAACTATAACAAAGTACGAGTACTAATATTGAACATTTCTAAAACACGTGGACCAAAACTGTAACTGTTGTAGACACTAGTACTGGTAGGAGCCGGATGTTGATGTGGCGGTACCATCTGTAATATTCCGTTAATATTTTATCAAAAAATTGAATTTTGGCCTTAAATTATGTGGCGGTACTAATTGTAATATTCGGTCAATATTTAACAAAAAATTGAATTTTGGTCGTAAATTATCACCACAAATAGTTGGGCGACTAAATTATCACAGTATATAGTAAATAAACCGAAACTGGATTCAATTAATATTACGGGGGCAATTTTTGTAATTTCTACTAATATATTCAAACCATAATCAAAACAGAGGCATTAAACATGGAATTTGATGCAAGTTTCACTTTTTATACCCTCGTCCTATATTTGTGGATCTCTAATAGTCATGTTCAGATGCTTAAACTATTTATACTGAAGTCTGAAATACCCAAAGCCTTCTAAAAGAAGTTGAAAATTATTTTCTAAAACACCAGAAGTGTCAGCATGCGGGAAGAAAAAAGAAAAAAATGTCTTGTGAAGAGAAAATGCACAAAGATTTGAATTGGTATAGGAAATAAATCTCAATGATTGTATAACGAAAGATATTGAAATTCATATGTGGAAGGCGAGGCACTCATAGAATTAGTTGACAACTATATGTTCTTCGGGCAATATGGTTACTTAAATCCTAAACCTTGCGTACTAAAAAACAATTAAATCATAAACTTTTTTATTGGTGTAATCAAATCTTGATATTTTTATGGGAAAGTATAATCAGAGTTCTAAATTTTTAATTGATGCACACCAAATTTCTACCTTTCATTGTACAATGAAGTCCTGAACACGTATTGCATAATGCAATATGCAGGAGGCACTTTGGGTGATTCACATATCTCATCTTCCTCAAAATACTTCTCTTCAATTTCTTCTCGAGGGGAGAGTTAGAGTAACCTTCTTAACAAGGGAATGAGAGAAGACAAATGCATTCAAACAAAAAGATATAATCTGATAATCCAGTTGGATCTGATAATCTAGTTGGTTCTAATCTTATTGTACAAACATATGCAGTAGTTTCGACATAATGAGGACCTAATTATCTATGTGGTGGCCCAGAGATGTAAAGTCCATATGATGCCAAGTTTAGGGGAAATTATTTTACAATAAAGTTGCAAAAATGCAGAGTGAAGGGGACAACTAAGTTCAACTCGCCGGCCTCTACTTCGAGTGGTAGGTATTTTAGCATTTCATCATAAAGGACAAATTCGTGAGGTGCCCATCAATTAACTGTTCATATCTGTCCTTCACCCTAAAATAGATCTTTCCCCAAATAAAAAAGGGGAGAAAATTCTTAATATCTATAGACTTGTTAATCTATAGACTTGTTAATCTTTAGTTCTAAAACTTCCATTTCATGTATCTAAAATCAAGGGAAAATGTTACCAAAAACCCTAAACTATATCCTCTGTGATAATTTTATCTTGAATTTTTTTTTTTTTGTCATCAAAAACTCAAACTATGCCACTTGTCACAATTTTACCATAAACTATATCACTTGTGACAATTTTATTCCGACCTTTTTTTGTGACATCAAAAACCATAAACTATGCTACTTATGACAAGTTTACCCCAAAGTTTTTTGGGCTGAAGGACATTTTCATCAATTTCTTTTTTGAAGACGGCCACCCTCGCCGGCGTCAACGTTGGGCGAAGGCCGCCGGAGCCTCGCCCGACTCTGACGCCAGTGAGGGCGGCCTCGCCAGCTGCCCTCTGTCAAGAAAAAAAATAGAAAAGGATGAAAATGCCCCTCGGTCAAAAAGTTTGGGGTAAATTTGTCACAAGTGGCATAATTTTAGGTTTTTGATGGCACAAAAAAAGTTCAGGATAAAATTGTCACAAGTGACATAGTTTAAGGTTTTTTATGACATTTTCCCTAAAATAAATTCTTAACCATCTACATGCACAACAAACTGTCTTTCCTCATTAATACCTTGATGCATGTTTTCAATTAATCTTATAAGATTTTTGTGTTTGATGACTTTTCCTTTTACCTTTCAGTTTTGACCTTACATTTTGCATTCAAGAGGACTTCATCTAAAACTTATATGCAGCAATTTTCCTTATATCCGTCCGGTCCAGAAACACCTCAATGAGACATTTACAATTAGCAAATTTGAATTATCAACTAGGGTCGTTCGAACTACATATACAATTTTATATCCTTATTTTATTTTTAAAATCCAGTCAACCCGCTTCATATTATCATTGGTTCAAATTTGAGTTTCATTTATAAAAACCCGAAATAGACAATGTGACCCTTGAGTATTATTTATGAAACCTGAAATCGGTCAATGTGACCTTTGTAATTAACTAACAAAACAATTAGATTTTTATAAATATATATATTACAAGATATATGAATTGCAAACTATTATCCACGCTCGGTCTATTTCAAGTCTGTCTATTTACCTCTAGAAATATGAAATAAGAGGGTATTACAAGTTTCATTTTACGCTTTGATAAATGGACGATAACTTACTAATCAGCTGCATTTTGATATATGAACTTTTCATTTTTACTCTTTGTGATTTTTTTTCTTCTTAAACAAATGGTATTTCGATTTTAGAATATTCGAATTTTACCGATTCACCTAATAATATAGATATTTCTATTGAAACTAACATTTTTCTACACAAAATGCATATGAATATAAATTGTTTATTTATCCTTTTCGGTTCTACAATTACCTCATTCTAATGTAAATCAATTTTCCAATCAAACAACTTTGAGATATTCGCATGTAATATTATCTGGCACAAGTACGTCACTAGATTGAATTAGTTTGCTTATGTATAGAGTATCTAGATCCATCTATCGATACTTTTTAAGTGTACAAACAGACATTGGACTAGCATCGTTTAACAATATAATTTTTTCCCTGATAGTATACTAAAAAAAGTCCTAACATAATTAGCCAATAGATATAGATTAGTAAGTTAATTAAGCATCTTGTCTCGAGATGGATGGCTACATTGCTTGAACAAGGGGACTTTTATATAATGTTGTGATGCCAAGATTAGACAAAGCAAAATCCGACCAACAGTTAATTATCTTTAGCATTTAGAACATATCTCAAGCCCATTGAATAGTCCAAAGCTAGGGTCTTGGCCTCTCAATATATCTTAGCGTTAACGAAATGGAGCTAGTGGGGACCTTGTGGTCTTGGAAAGCGCACAAGAACGTACAAAGTAGCTTTGAAGCAGAAGCATCGAAATTGTCATCTTTTTGTCGGTAGTAACAAGGCCTGCCATTTTTAAGATTCTATATGATGTACAATGGTCGATATAAAAACAAATGTATGTGCGGATCAAATCTTGTAACGTGGCATGAAGTACGGAACAAATCATCCCTTCTCTACCCATAGAGAAAGTTTATTATTTATGGGAAACTCCTCGTTTACCTGACATGTTAATTTGAAATGAAGCAAGTATATGCAAATGTTATTAGTTCCGAGTATTGTAATTAACCGAACTTAACAGCCAAGAGGATGGTGGATTTTGTTGTAGTAGGATTTTAAAATTTTTTGGTACAAATCAATATGTGGAGGATGGAATAATATTTGTAGACGAAATATGCCTTGCAAAGCAAATATTTTTTAACAATAAAAATGTTAAAAGAGTAAGGATCGAATAGTTTGCAAATATATTTATAGTGATTTGATTTTTCCACTCGACCTACTTCACTCTCCTAGCTCTAATAGCCCAATTAGAAAGTTGGAATCTACCAATGCAATCCTTAAAGCATTTGATAGTGTTTACTCACAAATATTTATGATCAGAATCACAATGTTCTTCTTAAAGAATAAGCACAAGAAGTAAGAGGTAGTTTGAGAGCATTTTGATCTTCTCGGCCGCCCTTCAACTCTCGCTCCGACGCATATCTAGCCCTTCAAACTTTCTTGGCATGTTGGAGATTTCGAATAGTTAAAGTAGCCATTGTAATTGTAAGGGCTGTTTTTTGGCTCAGAACGTTCACCTGGAGGTAATTAATGAACCTCACTGAAAAAGACCAAATCAACCCTACGTACTTGCCTGACAATCCTTTTACTTAGGGAAAAATGGCATACCTCATCTTACTTCTCCAGAACGTTTGTCTATGGATTTCAATGCGTGAAAAGTGGCTCCGAATGATTAATATGAATTTTAATCAAATTGATATAGAGTTAGGTCTCCGTTTCTGGATATGTGAAGTATTGTCCATTATGTCTGTAGCGTGAACTTCCTCTACAATGTGGTCCATCTAGATTTGATGATTTTACCAAATCCCCTATATGCTAACCTCTTGCGCTTAGATCCTTCCAAGCATACTGTGTACTCATGTTATCAAATTGTTCTCCTTCTATTTGGTCCCATTGAACTTGGTATCTCATTCTTCATTTGCAGAAAATGGAAGTTGTCTACCAAAGCAAACATATTAGTGTTAACATCATTTGCATACAGACTCGTATATTTCAAGGATATTTCATTTTCACATTCAAATACTCATGTTTGTTCACACAGAACATTTTGTCATCTTGAAAATAAATAGAGACTTTTCCCAATAAGTATGATATAGTACAGAATGATTAGTTACCGTGGATTGAAGGTATATAATATTTCACTCGATATATATAATCACAATATCAAATGGGTCGAAACTTTTTAATTAACTCTTGACCACACACAGCATTACTTTACAGAAGAATCGTTTTAGTTAATTCTAGGAACGTGTGACATTTATTGTATAAAAGAAGGTCAACTGATGAATTCTGGTGAAGGAGATTACGTGCGGAATGGAACCTGAGGACTTTGGCCTTTTCTTTATTCATTTTAATGAATGAAAACTACGCGGAAGCTATTGGATAGGCAAATCGAAAGTCTTCTTCTTCAATCGTGACGTCTTGAAAGCACGATAGAAAAGGAAAATTTTTCCTACATTTTTCTTATCAGGAAAGGTTCTTCTCATTTCGTTTACGCAATTTCTGCTGTGTGATATAAAGGCAAAAAAAAAACTTTTTGGTCTGGTTATATAAAGGCAATTGACGGAAAGGAAAATTATCACATTCAAGAATCAAGATTTTCCGCCTTTTCTTTTCAAATGTTAATATTAAGAAAAAGGGCAAAAACATTGATAAGAAATGGACCATTAGATGTCGAATCACAGTTGAAAGGGGAAAATTTTCTTTTTTTTTCCTAACAAAGAGAAATTTCATATGGGAGACTTGTCAATGAACAACACTTATAGACAAGGTCAAACATCTTGTAAAAACCACATAAAAATAGGTGAATTTATGGGACCACATGCATCTCATTGCTAGTTGTTGATATTTTATTGATTTGATATATTGAAATCAGTCATAATAATCTCTTTAATTAAATGCAAATTAAGGTGCAAAACCATTTATATGTTTATCTTTGATTGCATTGTTCGAATAAGTTTTGTCATAGTAAAAAAAAAACATTCGTATAAAGCATATCATAATGCCCATCATATTAGCTTATTTAAATATTAAATCAAAATTATATCAAATAACTTAAATTTTATAAACAGTCAACTATAACCCACAAAATTTATTCTATCAAAGAGGCGAACACTGTGATGCATTCTCTCTTCCAAAGTCACCAAATCTAAATTTCTTTTTTGGCTCTGCCGTTGTCACTTGCGTTACGTTTACTTCAATCTCTCATTCATAAAAAGTTTAAAAAGCAAATGATAAAGTTAGGTCAAAGTTGCGTCTGCGTCTGAATTCAATCATCAGCACCGCGATTTTTGTCTATATTCGTCACCTTATTAGCTGGCCCCTGAAAATCAACAGAAGACTCATCGACCTTTATTATTATAAGAAAAGTATTTTTCCTGCATATTCTGACCAAATAAGAGATTCCGGGCATCGCAATTAATTAGGTGACCCCATTAATTTATTAATGAATTTCAATAGTGGAATATTCATCCCCCTGAAAAATATTATAAAATTAAAATGCATTCAGATGAGATCTTTATATTATAATAGACAATTTGTGAATTCAATTATAATGTGCAAGTTTCTCTTAGGGGTGATCGGTTCTTGATACGGTTCGGTTCCACTAAGAATCGAGAACCAGACTAGGAGGACTGGTTTCTAGTTTTTGGGACTGAGGAACGGATCAGACCCGGTCCAGTCTTGATCCGGGTCCAATCTAGTTCGGATCCGATTTGGTCCAATAGAACTGTTCACTTAGTAAAAAAAATTAAAAAAGAAAAGAAAAGAATACCATAGTTGTTACTATTGTAGGATTTACAACTATATTTAAAAAAAAGAGTCGGTTTGGTCCGGTCTCATTCCTCTTAGAAACCAGACCAACACTCTCAAAATCTGGACCAAACCAACCAGTTTGGTCCGATCCGGGCGGCTTCTAGTTTAATCGGTCCAATATGATCATCCCTAGTTTCTCTTGAGAAAGAGTAGAATCTTGCCTTTGAAAGATGAATCGTTAACAAGCATCTCGCATCTTCAATTTCAAAGATGTGGCTAAGAATCAAATATTCAGATCCTGCCCATTTCCCACTAGGGCCAACGATCATGTTTTGAGTTATATCTTCATTGTTGAATTAGTCAAAAAATCATGCAAAGTCAATGAATGCGGTCATTATTTAAAAATGCATTTCAAATATTTTATCTTTATTTTCTTTTTTTTATTTGAAACTCAATAAGTGATGAAATTGAGGGATTAATTAATAAAACCAATACTTATTGGATGAATGCGAGACCCTTGATAAAATTGTTTCGGATGTCTTTCCATGCAAAAATCACACAGGCAAAACGAAGTGTGTAAAGTGAGCACTGAAGGAGACGTTCTTCCTATTGTCGATATATGTGTTTTATCGACATAGATCGACATTTTTGCATCTATTATAACGTCGAGAATGTGGTCACATATGTTATTACTATAAGTGCATTGGACATATAGTCACATATGTTATTACTATAAGTGCATTGGACATATATATATATATATACATACGCGCATGTGTGTAAAAAACTAAAAAAGAACATTCAAAACTGGAATATGCATAAAGTCAAACGTACAAAAGGAGATAGGAGAGTTTTTGAAAATGAAATTTAGTTAAAAGTAAAGAACTTCTCTATGATTAATTGTAATAAAAATGTAATTTAGCTGTGAAATTGATCTATCTCCCTTTTTTCCTATTCAACACATTAGGCTACGTTTTGTTGTCTGGATTTCTAACTTGAATAGGACTTGATAAGATAGAATATAAAATATACGGATTTTACTATATCCTATCTACTGCTTGGTGATTGCAATAATAAAAGTAAATATATTCAGATCATATTATAAGCATTATTTGGTAAACGACATATTAATATAAATGAACAATTTTTTTTTAACAAATAGAGATAGTAAAAATCTTTGTGACACTCTTGCCTACTTTATTTTTATTTGCTTTTTTACTTTATTCTCCTCTCTTCTTCTTTTTTGATTTATTTCTTTTTCATTTCTTTCTTCCCCTTCCAATTATGTATAAAATTTTGTTAAATAGTAAATTGTACAAATATACCTAAAATACTAAAACACCTAAAATATGCAATAAATTAATTACGTGTTTATATTTACATATTGAATTTATATTATAAAATAAAATTATATTCTAATATATAAATAAAATAAGATTCAATTAAAATAACTAAATTGTTATTTTTTTGAATTTCTTATATTAGAATTCAAATATTATCTATATTGACACATAGTTTTAATTTTGTTAATTTAAGAAGTTTCTTATTCGAAAATAATAACTTTTCTTATTATGAATGTTAGAAATCATATCTACATTTATCCCAACTCTCCCAAAGGATGATTTTATCTAATCTATATCTATTTATATCCAATCTTATCTTGTTTTGAGTAGGTACCAAATGCAGGGTAAGATAATTTTTATCATATTATAATTTTATCTTAACTGCCAAATGCAGCCTTAATGTGTATAAAAGTAGGATATATAGTATTATTATGATTCAAGATATAATATACATATTATTATATTAAAATTTTACTTTAAAATATTTTATCTTCACCAATTTTTTTTCGTATTTTGATTCTAAAGAGATAAAATTCTCAAATTACATCTACAGTTTACCATCATGAGTTTTTTTTTTCCCAAACTAACAAGTATCGTACATGAACTTTTTTTCAAGATATTTTTCTCTGAAAATATCAAATATGAGTAATTTATTATGACTCAGTGGTACTGTTTTTGTAACATATACAATTTATAATTGTCAGTTATATTTAGAATAACTTTTGTTATCTAAATTAAATAAGATTAATATCACAAAATATCTCAAATTGTGCCTACTATCATATATACGCCTCAAACTTCTTTTTTGTCACTAAAAACTCTTAACTTGCTTATTGTGACACAAATACCCCTAACTTTTTTTGTGTCATAAAAAATTATGAACTTATACTAGTGTGACAAATGTTATCTTAAATGGAATTCTAATATAACTTATATATGTTACACATGTATACATTTAGGCTTTTTCATGACAAAAGTTTAAGGTTTTTAGTGACATAAAAAGAAGTTCGTGATATTTGTGCCAGAGTAGGTATAGTTTGAGGTATTTTGTGGTATTTGCCTAATTAAATATGATCAAGTCTCCAATAAAAATGTAAAGATGAATGATTTAAATAAAAAAAATGGGTTCTCTGTATTGTACCACATGCTATTTTTTTAGAACGCAAAAGAAAAAGGTAAGTTTGGAAATTCTTTAAAAAAAAAAATGTATGTCTTTACCCTATCCTTAGTTCAGTTCAATAATTTTGGCTTAGTTAAGCTCTAGAAAAATATTTTCCGACCTAAAAAAACTCTAGATAAAATATTTCTATGAAGGATTTAAATTACCTAGAAATGTTAATTTCATCTCGCATTTTAAGATATTTAAATATTTATTTATTTATTATTAAAAGTAACCTATAGGAGCATTGGAGGACATATTTATTGGGCCATGTGGTAAAAATATTGCCATGCGACAAACATCGAAGTGAACATCATCCCAGTTCTGGCTTTAATTGCATGTAAAACGAACTCCCACACTTGGTTAAATTTTTGCTTTTGTAATTCCAGGCTCAACTCGGTATGTAGATAAATCATATTTCAAATCCGAGTCAATCTTGAATCAAAAGCATTTGAAAAAAAAAGTAGTAAATCTTTCCAAAGAATTGACGCAAACCTTTTTGGTAAATGCCAAAATGTATTTAAAAAGAAAATTTGAAATGTTAACTAGGATTGCCACGAACTTAATTTAATCAGATGTTCGAGCTCAAACTCAAGCATACATTTTTGTGGCAATTGATCCAAGATATCTTTGAAAACTGTTCAAATCTTTTCTTTTCATAGAAAAAGATAAACTTGAATAAATCTTTAAAAGGCTCAGGAGACAACAAGTAAAAAATCCGCTTTAAAATGAGAAACTTCGCTTATCCCCTCGGTTAAGAAAAATGCATACCTACTAATAATGGGGTGTGAAACATGCATATACTAATATATTAAAATAAAAAATGCAATTTGATAGGATATCTCATCGAGGAATTATCATAGGCAGCCCTCATAGGTAGAGAGAGAGAGAGAGAGGGGGCAATCAAAGAGCAGCAAAGGCGGTTCTTGTTTTCAGCAGAAGAGCGGAAGAGCCCTTATCCATCGGGAGCTCCCACCGACTGTTCTGATTGGGAGTTTCAATGCAGGACCTTGTGACAGACCAAACCATTGGCTGAAGAGAGAGAGAGAGATGAGCTCGTTCCTGATCGAGACGATGCCGACGGACTCGTGGCGATCGATGCGATGTGAACTGGCGGGGAAACAAAAACACGAGAACAAGAAAAAGTGGACCCGCAACAGACGAAATAAAAGGTTAAAGCAGTCCTTCGCCGTACATGATCAGATGACCCCATCCATCTGCTTTTTGCAGAACGCGGTCAGTCGGTCTTATCGGCAAACGCGGACTTTTTCTTGGGAATTCTTCCTTTTTTTTTCGCCTTTTTATCTCTTTCTTTTTTTTTAAACCGAACTGTTTTTTTTTTCTCCGGTCAATAAAATAATCAGACTGATATAATCCAATTTTCTTTTTCTTTTTTGGGGGGGGGGGGGGGGGGTATTTGGAAATTATGATTGTCACGTTGCTCTTAGATGTTCTCTCGACATTAGTCAATATTTACTTAATAATTTCTTTACAAATTAATGTCACTAAAAATTTCAATAATATTCACTATAATATAAATACTATCAAATTTTTTATCTTACTAAAATCCCTAAATTTGCACATCATGACATAAATGTTCCAAATTTTTTTTTTTTATATCATAAAAAATCTCAAATTTATATAAGCGTGAAAAAATGAAATAGAAGAAATAAATGCCACTCATTTATAAATTTGGATTTTTGATGACACAAAATAGAAATATTAATATTTAAGTCAGAGTGAAAAAATTTATAATTTTTAATAACACAAAAAAAAAAATTGAAGTATTTGTGTTGCGTAGAAATAATTTGAAGTTTTTGTTGATTTATGCCGTTTCCTCGATTAGGAAAATGGTTAATTCCCTTTAAACAGAAGGAGGCTGCACGTTCCAATCAGAAAAAAGAAAAAAAGAGGAAGCTGCACGCAAAGATAATTGAGAGGAAGCGTGCCCAACTTGACTTATCAGATGGATGATTAAAGCCCATCCTCGCCCGCAAACACCTTTTCAATTTCCACGTATATTTTTTCCTAAAAAAGGCAAAATTTCATATTATTATTAGTTCGACTCAAATTAATCAGAATTTATTTGAAAAAAAATAAAAAATTGCGAAAAAGTGTCTTGACGTTGAAATACTCCACAAAGCTTGATGTTTAATAATAGCTTCAATGGAATGCCTTAATATCACGGGAGAATGTAATTCTCATCGCGATTTCCTTATGTAATTTTATAATATTACAAAAACTCGATTGTCGTTTAGTTTCTATCGGCATAATTTGTTTATTAAACCTAAAAGCATACTGTGTACTAAGTAAGATGATTATGAGTATATAAATTCTCATCGAAATAATTTTGTGTAATTATAAAAACTCATCCACCTCTTATTTAGTTCTTTCATGAGGTTCAACTGAGTCACCGAACACGAGGTCACCGCTTGGAATATTAATGCATGTGGAATTAAAAAATAAAGAGAAAGAAATAATAGGAAAATGGTATATTCTTGGTAAAAGAAGGCATACTTATGTTGAGCACAATAGGCTTCTGATTTCCGACGAATCAAAATTATTTATCGACATTATAGTGACAAAATATACCTTTTTGGTTTCTTTTTAAAAAATAGTAGAAAATTATAAATCCCCTTAAATGACTTTCTGTCAATATTTATGGGTGTTTAAAGATGTGTATACATATCACGATCAGGGTGACTTTTATTTTTATTTTTTTGGTCGAACGATCGGGGTGACTTAGGAAGGGTTTAAGTTTTACTTTTCGAATGTTTTGTGTATAGAAAATTATATCATAAATATTAACAATTATGAGATACTACCACGATAAAACAATGCCTTTTTTCTTTCTCATTTTTCGTCAATCTGCGATCTACATATCAAATATAAATCAATGTCAAAAAAGGAAAGGAAAATTTCTCAAAAACCTGTTCAAGTTTTTTAGCTTAATATCACTATGTATTTTCTAAATCATGATTCTACACTTTTCTTTTTTATAATTAAATACATCAGATTACATCTCCAAACGAGTTGCGGTAAATGATAATGAGGGGTGATGAGTAGTATAGAGATTATGAGTTTGTGGATTGAGGTGGATGGAATTTAGGGCTCCTCAGGGCTTTGGAGGATTAGGGTTGTTTCAATTTAATTTTTTTTATATAAATCATACAATATTTCTAATATAAAGAATAGTTTGTTGTACAAAATTTGCACAAAGAGCAAGCAATGCAAAATTGTTGACATTTCATCAGACATTTTCAATCAAACTGTCAACGAAAGCTATCGCAATACCATGCAAATAGAAAATTCACGAAAAGCAATATACAGTTTAGTATAGTTGACTTCTACGGGTCATTTGGGTAACCAGAAGCCACTCTCAATTCAAAATCATTTTATATACTTAAAAATAAATATCAATGAATATTTATCTATTTGTCTACATATCTATCTATTTTATCTATCAATCACATTAAAAAAAAAGTGGATTACGCTGTAGAAAATCTACAGCTTCACATACGCACACATATACATGTAATTATTAATATATATTCAATAAAAAATCATCATTTTTATGGAATTCTAGGATAAATATTCGACATTGAAATTCTCAATGGATATGCTTTTTATGTGAAAGAAGATAAAATTAATAAGTCCACTTAACAATAAAAAATATATATATTAGTCTGCATTCTGGCGTCACGAATCACGACGGCCTTTTTTTTCACTGAATCATGAAAAAAAATTAAAGATTTGTGCCAAAACAAAACAGAAATAAAAAAAAGTAAGAATAATGATATTGATTTTTCCATTTTCTAAGTTCCGAACTCGTACTCTGCGCTATATAAAGGCAGCAGAGCTCGCCCCTGTTCACGCCCTTGTATCGTGTACATCGATCGAGAAGAGAGAGAGAGATTTCATCTTGTTGCTTCGTCTTCTCGGTGATCATGTCGCTGCTTTCAGATCTCGTTAACCTCAACCTCTCCGACACCACCGAGAAGGTGATCGCGGAGTACATATGGTCAGGCCTCTCGCTCACTTCTCGCCAATCCTCTGCCCATTTGTCATGCCTCCCTTTGTATTTTTGGTGTTTTTCTGCATACTGTCATGGCGTTTCGCTGTGTTTTGCCTCTTGCTCTCGCGTTGGGTTTCGGTTGTTTCTACACGCGCTGGTTCTGTTTTCTTTTTGAATCGCGATCTCTGTTTCATGAACTCAAGTGCTCTGTTTCATGGATCGCGTCATGCTCGATGTATGCTTGTTCGGGTTTTTTTAATTCCTATTGTTCGCATTTCTCCGCGTAAATCCGCTCAGATAAAAGAAGGGTATTCTTGTTCCGTTTGGTACCGTTGATTTCTCTATCTTCTCGAAGTTCCTGATTTTGGGCATGCTGGTTTGTTGTATTTCCGATTCTGAACTCCTTTTGTTTATGTATATGGCTTCGTGTATCTTTGATTGTCTTAGTTCTGTGTTCTTTGGACTTTTTTCCCCCTTGGATTGAAAAAAGAGCAACTCTCTCTCTCTCTCTCTCTCTCTCTCTTTTCTTTTTCTTTTTTTGCTTCCGTGTTGTCCTTGATTGGCGAGACCATGAAATTGACGTGCCTGAGCCGAGTGGTTCTTTGAGATACGGTCAGGTTCGATCTATGGTTTCCTTGCAGTCTAATTGTTTGTCCTTTTAGCCGCTAGAACAGAGCAATCCTTGGAGGTTGCCCTGTTCACGGGGTTACTCCTTTGAAGTCTCTCTTTTTTCCCTTTTAAACAGATTTGTGGCGAAAGATAGTAATTTGATGCTTTTGTTCAGGGCTCGAACTCTGATAAAGAAACACCTCAGATTTTATGCATTAATAGTTTCGAAATCATGTGTTTTTCTGTAACTGATGATGCTTAATGTTTTGGCTATTTTGAAAAGGATTGGGGGATCTGGCATGGACCTCAGAAGCAAAGCAAGAGTGAGTTTCTTTCTAGATGACAAGCAATTGGTAGCTCGTAAATATGTTCCTTTCCCAATAACTGACGTGGACTCCTCTTTCTATTTATCTAGACTCTCAATGGCCCCGTCAAGGATCCATCAAAGCTTCCCAAATGGAATTATGACGGCTCAAGCACTAATCAGGCCCCTGGGGAAGATAGTGAAGTGATCCTATAGTAAGTGTTTGCACTATTTCTTCACATGGATTTCTGTTTATAGAAATAAATCTCGTCTTGCTTGATATTAACTTTAGTCAGATCAGTTATGTTCTATTAGAGCTCGTATGTATCTTGAATACTAATGAGTTCTTATCTGTCTTGGTATTGATTCAATGACATGTATAGTCCCCAAGCAATTTTCAAGGATCCATTTAGGAGGGGCAACAATATCCTGGTGAGTTCTTTTTCCATTTAGCGGAATGAGTTCTCCATTTATCAGTTTTGATTTGATGTTATAGCATAGTTATTAACAGAACGTCACTGTTTTAGGTCATGTGCGACGCCTATACTCCAGCTGGAGAGCCAATCCCGACAAACAAGAGGCATGCCGCTGCCAAGATATTCAGCCATCCTGATGTCCTTGCCGAAGAGACCTGGTAATTTAATTCATCTGGCCTTCTCATTTTCGTTTTCTAATATCTTTCCCTATTCACTCACTCGCCGTACATACGGGTTTAATACATGAAAACAGGTATGGGATTGAGCAAGAGTACACCCTCTTGCAGCGAGATGTCAAGTGGCCGATTGGATGGCCTGTCGGTGGCTATCCTGGTCCTCAGGTATATCATCACAGTTGCTTAAACCTGTTCTTGTTGCTGTTGCCATATACCATCATGCCTTTAAATAAAAGAAGGGAGCCAGTGCATTGCATTTTACACTCTTCCTACAAGTTTATTTAGAACATGGAGTTTCTCAATTGATGCATTATGATTTGGCAGATATATCTAAAATATTTTGTATGTGGCATCAGTTCTTTCAGATCTTGTTTTAAATCATTATGGTTCAACAGGGACCATACTACTGTGGTATTGGTGCGGACAAAGCTTTTGGAAGAGATATCGTGGACTCCCATTACAAGGCCTGCTTGTATGCTGGAATAAACATCAGTGGCATCAATGGGGAAGTCATGCCGGGCCAGGTTAGAGAACATATCTTTTTAAAAATTAGTCACATTACATACCATAAATTCTGATTTCCCTGCTAATTTCAATTCTCAACCATTTTCTTATCTTATTCCTGTTTAGTGGGAATTCCAAGTCGGTCCAGCTGTGGGCATCTCAGCTGGTGATGAATTGTGGGTAGCCCGCTATATTTTGGAGGTAATGCAGCAGCCTACGTTGTTTCTTATCAAGCCATAGTTATATTTGCTCGAAAGGTTTTTCACATATTTAATCTTGTTGGTGTAACTAGAGGATCACGGAGATTGCTGGCGTTGTCCTTTCATTTGATCCCAAGCCTATTCAGGTTAGTCCCCTACCCTTCATATTAATTGTTCATCACGCCTATGTACGACTACGTCAAGTTCATCACATGGCATTTATCATCACCAGGGAGATTGGAATGGAGCAGGCGCTCACACAAACTACAGGTAACAAAGCTTCACTGATTCTAGTCTATGCTTTCCTATATTAATACGTTTCTGCATGTGCACACAAGTGAAGGAGACTCGCCGCTCATATCTTTGCTGTATTTTATGGCTGGGTTGCAGCACCAAGTCAATGAGGAACGATGGTGGATTTGAAGTCATCAAGAAGGCAATAGAGAAGCTTGGACTGAGGCACAAGGAACATATTGCAGCATATGGTGAAGGCAATGAGCGTCGTCTCACTGGGCGCCATGAGACAGCTGACATCAATACCTTCCTATGGGTAAGGAGAATCAGATGCCTTTGAAATTGAAACGTTAAGCATGGTTATCGATGCTCTTCACACTATTCAGATTGGCAAGCTAGTGTCTTTACATGCTTTATTGATTGGTGGATTGACGCCGGGTTATTCGGCAGGGCGTTGCAAATAGAGGTGCATCAATTAGAGTTGGAAGAGACACTGAAAAAGCTGGAAAAGGTTACTTTGAGGACAGGAGACCTGCGTCCAACATGGACCCATATGTGGTCACTTCCATGATTGCAGAGACCACCATTATCTGGAAACCATAGAGTTTCTCTCAGCTTGGGAACGAGTGCTGTGTGCGTCTATCCTGATCCGAGGAAATATTGTTTTAGACAGGACCCTCCCACGTATCTCCTTTGGTCTTTCATTGCAGGGTGTTTTCTACCAGTAGGAATAGCTTTGCCTCTTGCAAACATTCGCCAGTTTCTTCGGAGCTTATACTGATTGGTGATATTTGCTTCCTTGCAGTACTTGCAGTATTGATTTGAGTCTGCTCTGGTTGGTTGAAAATAAATGGTAACAGGGCTAATCTTTTACTGTTGGAAAGTGACTGATGTGCTTGGCAAAGTTTCTCCGATATTACTCGATTTCATAGGATGCGTATTTTTCGATGTTTATGCCATTTAAAGCCGGAAGAACAGCCTGCCCGGCTTCCTGTTAGCTCAACTTCTTTTCAAATTCAATCCCTCCTCTTACCGTGCTTACAAAGACAAAAGATCTCCGAATTTCAAGAAATACCGACAAACTGGAAGAGCGACAGTCGCCCTGGACATCCCCAATCGATTGTGCAGGGAATGGATCCAGGCCAGATGTCTAGTATCATTGGATGAAAACCTATATGACGAAGTCATATGCGAAGTACTTCAGACATCCAATATTTAAAAACATAAGCCGCAGAAAGCAATGTCATCCTGCGTTGCGGACTACGTGGTCAACTAATACAAAATGAAGAAAGCATTATACTTGAAGCACGTCTGCTTCATATACAATGAGCAGGAAATTAAGCACTGCTTCAGTTGGGATCCGGATTCCTATTCACGATATTCGATCCATTTAGTAAAGCTCAGTCAAGGGAGACGGTACTTGTTTTTGAGCTATATCGATGCAGTCACATGGATTATCATTGCTTGTGGAAAGAGATGTATATATCGAAAGGTTTAGTAAAAAAGAAACATGTTCCGAGATGCTAAAAGCATGAGATCTTTCAGGTCGCAAGACATGACTCGACCCGGCTGATTCCCAATCTAGGTAGAGAACCCTACCTACCTGAACAGACTTTAAGGCATCTTTGTATTTGTGGACAAAGCATTTCTGACGTGTGTCCTACCAATCTGCCTTCCTGGCTCTTAGCTAAGGCCAAGTGCATATCAGAACAATGTGTAGGAAAGCTCTGCAACAGCACACAAGGAATGCAATCACCTGGACATGGAATATACTCAACGTCGATCAATGAGCTTGGAGATTCTGTCGTTGTCGGACTGCGTCCTATCTGATGTGACCCCGCATCGTTCATCCAACGTGTAGTGGTTTATAAAAAAGCCGTATCAGCAAATTGCAATTTTGTATCATAATCAAAAGGAGCGACAAAAGAGCGGCATATAATAAGAAAAAACAAAGGGTTGGACCCGTGTTTTCTAACCGAGTCTATGGGCTGAAGAAGCGAAGACTCTGCAAGGAATTGCGATGAAAATGACGATTCGGATCGGGATTAATTAATCCAACAACTTGGTACGTCAGGAGAAGAGAAGCTTTGCCACGAGGAAACAGTCCAATAACGCCAAATCCCACCTAATGCTTTCGAAAACCTACAAAGTCAGCGCCAATGAAACAACCTATCAGTTGAATGCTGACAGCAAGAACAGAAAGGACATTCACCATTAATTAGGTGGTTGCAATATTTATAACCTTTCCATGAGAAAAAGAACTGCAATGCCCTCAGCAATTTGTAGCACATCCCAACATCTTCCCTTATTTTCCTACTTACCCTTCTAATCTATTAGCATTGCAATTCGTATGGAGGTCATAAGAAGAGCAAGAGGAATTGATGATGGCATGGACGCAGTCAAGGAAGCTGCTAGGGCTTGGTACTCGCATCGGTCCGGGTTGGAGCAGAAGCCTATTCGAGAACATCATGAGACGGCCTTGAGTCCGAGTCCGAGTCCTAGTCTTGAACCATCTCATTACAAGCTTGAAGCCATGAAGATGGCCAAATCCGAGCCTGATGCCACCGAGGCTTGGAGACATGATCGAGGAATCCGTAAGGAGGAGAATTCTCTGCTCGACTCGTATGAAAAAGATGCTATATGCAGGCAGTTGGACCAGTTTATAGAGTACTGTCGGCAGGAAAAAGATGGTTATTCTAGAACCAGAGCTCATCATCATCAACATCAGAAAAATAAAAGTAACGAGGGCAGCAAATTAGGGAGGAAAGTGAAGGTGCTTTGGCAGAGGCATGCACTGATGTGTCGGACTCCTGAGGATGTTGTGATCGACACGATCGCTCACAAGACTCGCAGGGTGTCACCAGCCAGCTTCGCCTCGTCATCCTAGATCTTCTACTTCATCTGTTGGGTCATTGTACATGAAGGGTTCAGTACACTTTTACATCTTTTGTTGTGGGCATTTTACGCTAGTAATACATACACCGGTGAAATTCATTCGACTTGTGTGGGTTGAAATCATGTCGCTCCCTCGTCATCTAATCAAGCAACTCTTGCTGCTAACGAGTATACATCTCATCAGACAGTGACAAAGTACTTGTGCCTGCGATGAACACAAAATGTGTACTTTCATTCCGAAACAGAAAAAACCAGAAAAGAGAAAAGTATGTCTTATGAAACTAAGATCTAGGTAGGTTTGCATGAGAATTTTCTTGAACATCCTCAACTCTGCTCATACGTGAATCTGAGTCATACTGAACAGCCCCAGAGTCAGCTGATGTTAGTGATATGGCGATTGTTCTCGTTCATAAATTCTTGATCGGGGCAGACCTACGAAGTGATGGTGGAGGCCACACCCATACTAAACCCTATCTTTGCAATCATCTAGTGGCCACGCCGATCGATCCTGTTCCTATTGCAAACGTGTAAAGTTAACTCAAGCACGGCAAGTTCTCTAATGCATTTACAATCGTGCAAGACAATAAAACTCACGAAGTCGATTAAAACATAAGCTATCTAAAAATAAAATAAAATAAAGGACTTGGATCGTGGACATGAGTCACCTAGGAGTTACGTGCTTCAATCACAGAAGTTCGTATTCCTTATCGAACGATGCTACCAAAACATGCCACAAAATGGCAGCCGCTCTCTTTTACGGTCTCATTTGACCAAGGACCCCAAAACCGAGATCTCGACTAAGTTCAAGAATTAAAGCTGCAATCCACCACAGGCACAAGGTGGCAATTTCTATCTGGAATTTTAAATAGCGATCATCAATCAAATAAAGTTTGTCCAACTCCTCCAAGTTCTCTCAAAGAAAACCTAATTAACTGCTCCAATCACTCACAAATTGACCCGCTTGGCTGTATAGTTTATATCAGGTTAACCTCATGCTACACCGCCACTAGACACACATGCTTCTTCAAAAGAACGTTGAAGAGAGGTCCTTGAAAATGAACATTATGCACTAACAATGCACATCAGCATAGACAACAAACAAATCAACAAACATACGGAAGGGTGGCAGGCCGGAAGCAAAAGCAGCAATCACACAAGCAGTTAAAAGATAATTAAATAGTCGAGAGAAGAGAGAGATTTCTCCTTAATCATTGACATTGAAGATAGTTTACTTTTCTAAGCAGTATCATTCACAACAGACGCTAAATTGCAGGCAGGAGCCCAAATAAAAACTAGGAATGCATTTCGGATCAAACCTAAGCCATTCAAAATATGTTAGCCATAACTGCATTTTACAGAAGACAGGACGAACTGGGAATAAAAAGGAGCTTGACCAAGCAAAGCTAAAACCAAGATTCTAAACAAGCTACAATAACATCTACCGCATCTTTGCTCGCTTAGGCATGCCACCACTAGGACCAGCTCTACCCTTCCCAAAGGCCTTCATCTTCCTCCTCTTTCTCTCCTCCTCACTGTCAGATTCATCACCTTTCTCTCTATCTGCATTGCTTGCTTCTCTCTCCAACTCCTCCCATGTCTTTCCCTTCTCTTCCTCTGAATCTTCTTCTGAATCTTGGTCGTCATCCTCCTCAGACTCCACCAAAGACTCACTATCAGAGGCATCTTCTTCTGAATCAGATTCGGACTGCACATCAGATGGTACATAACCTTGGTCTGATTCCTCTGATTTTTCACTATCTGAGTCACTGACTTCCAAATTCAAAAACTCCCAGCCCCCATCATCTATGAAGCTTTGTGGATCATCAGTTATGGTCTTCAATATCTGTCGCCAGTTCAGATTCAATCTGCTTTCATAGTACTTGATGTCTGTTGTGTCAAGCCATTCCTTGATTCCATCGAGAGATGTAGAAGGGATGGAATCAATTCTAAGTACATCCCGCTTGAAGTCCTTGAAAACTATAGTCATATCAAAGTTCTTCTGTCCAAGACCAACTCTCTCCAAGTTCACAATCTCAATCTCGCTCAGTGTCACCACAAGGAAAGGAGTCTCTATTAGTTCCACCAGGCAGGTTGAAGTGGGAACAATGAAAGCTGAAGCCTTGTAGGGAACCCCATGAAAGCCAAGCTCTCTTAGAGGCTGATCGAATTCAAGGTCCAGGCCACCAAACTGGGGCTGGCCCCAGAGATCATTTACCCGGTTCACAAAGTTCTGGAAATCCATGTTAATCTTGTTCTTCCTATCTCTCTCCCGTTGCTCCTCTTCAATCTCATCAGGGTCATAGGCAGATCTCTTCCCACCACCTAAGGTTTGGACCACATCCATCACCTCAACATAGAACTGCACATCCTTGGTTTTCCGGTTACCAACCATTATATGATTGTGCAGGTGAAAATGCAAAAGGGTTATCATCTCCTTCTCTGCCGGCTGGAAAAATGCATGTTTAATATTCCCAAACATGATATCTACACGCTCATCCTGCCTAGTTGTAGAATACCGAAAACCATTAACATGAGCCTCAAGTGTACCAGGTATCTTTCTTCCACGACCTCCAAAAGCTGGTCGGATCCAAAGGTCAGACAACTTTATCGGCTTCATTCTGTTCCCGGCAAGTTGGAGTTTCTCTTGAGTAACTAAAGTTGCCCTTTCAGCTCTCTCAGACTCTCTAGCCATAACTTGTCGTCTGAGAGTTTTTATTTGCTGCACGACTTCACTTATGTGCCTGGAGTCCTTGGAACGGAAAGCTACCTCCTTCAAATAGATAGCGCCTTGGAACTTCGACGTGTTGCTGTCATGAGGATTGAAAGGAGTTCCAGGGACATTAAAAATAATCCGAATGTAGCAGTTGCGATTGGTGTCCTGCTGGCTTGAGACTGTCCTTATGGTTGCAACATGGAACGGGACTATACTACCATATATAGGCAAAAGAACAGCTTCATTCTTCTGGTCAACCTGAATCATGGAATCTCTAGGAGGTGGCAAATCATTCACACTTTTATAAGCAACAAGGTCTGTTGAAGTCTTGGCAGCATTTCTGTTGTCTCCAGCCCCAGCACGTCCACCAGCAAGCCGCCGTGCAGTTTCCTCATTTTTTTGACGAGCCAATTCCGCCTGGTGCTGCCTTCTTAGCTCCTCCTTTGATTCCTGGTTATCTGACCTCAGTGTTGTCTTGGACATGAATGCGTCCACACCATTAGCCTCAGGTTTGGCTTTCGGCCTTTCCTCCTCTTCCTCATCCTCATTGAATGAGTAAGCCACGTCCTTCACAGCTTTAGAGCTCATATGGGTGGCAACATCTGATTTTTCTTTTCCAACAATGATTGTATCAGCAAGCAGCATAGAGAAATTTTGATTCTTTGGGTTGTTTGTCTTGTTCTGCAAATTCTGGAAACCAAGTGATACATTAAAGACCATGTTTTCTTTGATAATTCTCTCATTTTTGGCATTAATATTCAACCCTGACTCCCGAAATTCAAGACCCATTCCCGTCCCAGCTGACTTCGTCAAGTTTGGTAGTAGTTCAGGAGCATCCTTCTCAACTACTGACAAGGCTGCCTGATAGGCTGCATTGAGCTTGTTCCCGGGCTTCAACATGCCAATTGCTGCTTCATGGGCCTTTAGAAGCACTTCATATGCTTTACTCTGCAGGGGGTTGGCATCAATCAAGAATGTCCTTGCGCAATTAGAGCAGTAACTGTTATAACGAGATCCAACTGCACATATAATCACGCTTGCAGAATCATAATACAGCAATTCGTCGTTGCTGGCTGCACTGGGCCTCAGATCAAATTCTCCTCCACTCTGGAAAATAGGAGGATAGCAAATATCAATGCTATCTACCTTCAGCTTTACCTTAGCTCTAGATGGATCCAATATGGCTTTCTCAGTTTCATCCATCAAAGATGAATGAGTCACTTTCTTCTCCTCATCAATAACATTCTCTAGCTTTGGAACCACATAATTCTTCAACACGTTAGCCGTCAGATGTGCTGCCTTTTTCACATTTAAAAGCTCAGCATCATCCTTGACAGCAAACAAGTCAGACAACCCATTGGTTACATCACTGAGCTGAAAATCAGCAGCCTTAAGCTTCTCTGCCCATGTCTCCAAAAGCTTACCTTCAGGAGCCTCTCTTGCTATATGCCCGACAACAGGTACTTGTTGACCATCTGCCTTGGAAAGAGAGTGGATGGCACTGAAAATTGTCTCCATTAGTGCAGTCCCATCATCATTTCTTGCCTTCACATGAATAACAACTTCGGCTCCCACAGCTTCCTTTGCAGTTCTTTCAACAGGTCGAAGTACATCTGCCTTCTTTTGGCTGCATAAAAAGTGGATCTGCTTCTTCATGAAAACCATTATAGTCTCTGGGAACTCATAACCCAGCAACCACATGTTTAAAGCTGAAGATTTGAGATACCGAAGGTCCTCTGAATTAGGAGGCGCAGCTATTGCCAGAACATCAGAAGAACCCCACAAGTCATTCCTGTGGTCATCCCAGTGAGTATAAAGAGTCTTCAAACGCTTAGCAAAATTGTCCAACTGAATCTTATACGCAGGTCCAGCTGCTGCAGCCTTTCCATTAGCGTTTTGACCATTTCCACTTCGATGATCGCCCATTTACAAACACCACACTTAACACCAGCCTGATAAGAGGCAAATGAGATACAAATCAACACAAAGCAATACAAGTATCTTATTTTTATAGTAATCGGACATACAACATAGGACACATAGGAAGAAAATTCTTAGCAGAGATGATATTTTCCTTATCAAGTATGAAAATAAACTTGTGGCAGAACAAGGGTCAAGGTTTATCAATGTGTCAAGAGATTGAACCAACTAGTATTCGTAACGTCAGCAGGCTCATAGCACTGTATTTCAAAGAATTTATGCGTTGCATGCAAAGAAATTATGTGTCATAAATTCCGATCTACTCTCCCTTTTTTCTTTCCCATGTTAATCCCTCTCAAATAAGAAACAGTATCGAGGCTAATGCAAACTGCCTTTTACAGTAATTCATACATAGTCACGGCGTCAACAATTTTATGGCAATTAAAAAAGCATAAACAAATGCAAATATGTAACTATTCATATCTATACTATCTTTTAAAGGAGAGTTTAGATGTAAATTTTGTCTCTTTTTTCAAAAGTCCAAAATATCCCTACAAAATTTAAGACGCGTTTGGTAATAGTTTGTTAATTGTAATCTAATGGGCATAACCATCCAACCTGATGTGCGGGTGTAGCCCAAGTCAGATCTAGCACATTTTTAACCACTAGATGAGCGATTTGTAGATCCACAGGAAGACAGGCAGCCACTGCTTTGCTACATTATGGAACAGATCAGGAAGTCAAGGCTACATAATTAAAGTGGCATCTCAACTTATATACATCCCTTCGCAAGGTTAATTGAATAAAAATTAAGATCAAAGGCACATATAAATTCAACCATGAGGCCACAATTTCCACGGGGAAAAAAATACTAATGACGATATTTGTCCACGGAAAAGTAAGTCAGCTACTGCTACAACATAACTTTCAAACAAAAACAAGCCCAAACTTTTTCATTATCTCCGGTTGGTTCATTTCTCCCAGCATTATCTTCCACATATTCCTCCAGCATATTCAGATAAACACCCCTTCTACTCCGCCAACATAATTATCCTACTTATTGAAGAGCAAATGATCCCAGAAATCAACGGCATACCAGGCTGCGTATTCCCTTCCCTCTCAGTCCCACACGGGTCGGCAATTACACTCCTTAGTCCTTAACACAGCCACCCTACCCCACACTAAGCAAATCAACCCTTCAAGCAATACCAACAGTTAATCGAAACTCGGAAACATCTCCCCCGGCGGTCAAAATCCAGCAAAAATCCCTCATTTCGAGCAAAACCCTAAGCGCACCTCCAGAAACGACACGAAACGAACTACAACATGAAGAAATCGAAGGAATAGCCAAAACGCAAAACGATCGAGGACCGACGCCTCGCCCAATCGAGCGAACAAATCGACTGCTACTCGATCGAAACGCAGAGGGGAGCAACGGAAAAACAAGAACAGAGCGAGAATCGCGAGAGGAGAAAGGCGCCTACCGTTCTCCCGGGACCCGTTTCGTCGACGGAGGAAGAGGAGGAAGATGGCGGCGGCTCCGTCGTCTCCGGCCACCGTCCGATTTGCCGATGCAGGAAGAGGAGGGGGATTTCGCGAGGGGGGAAGAGAGAGAGTGATGGGGGGAGGGAGAGAAGGAACGAAGTGTGCCCTAGACAGAGAGCTGAAATGGAGCGAGGGAAATCGGTAACATATAAAAGAGAAGGCAGAAAAAAAAAAACCCTCCAAAATATAAAAATACGAACAAGAATAATAACCTACGATATTAGTCTTAAAAACACTTTTTTGGGATATATTTATTAAATGTCTTACAATTTATCACGAAAAATAAAATTGAATCTTAAAATTTGTTAAGTTAATGCAATCGAGTCATTTCAATAACTTCGTCTAATTTGATTAACGAAAAATGTTAACGTGACATTTTAATATTTTAAATTTCTTTATATAATTAAAACAACATCATTTTAATCCAAATGTGACTTTTTAAATTAAATTTAAATTAAAAAAAAAGAAGGAAGAAGAAGCAAGTGACAAGGGTAGGCAAGGATCACGGCCCTTGGCCAAGGCTAAGCAAGGGGTAACAACCCTCGCTCGATCAATAGGGGAGGGCCATACCCCTTGCCTACAATCGTCAAGGGTTATCGGCCCTTGGCTAGGGCCTAGAGACCCCGTTGATCACTCCCCCACCATTGTCGGGCAATGATGGGGTGGTGAGTGCTCTCACCGCTCACTTCTTCTTTTCTTTTCTTTTTTTAAAATTATTATTTAAGATTACTTTATTTTTTATTTAATTTTAAATAAAATTTGTATTAGAAATCAAATTTAGGCTAAAATGGCATTGTTTTATTCTTATATTTCATGTTTTAGTTACGTCATCACTACGTAAGAGAGAAAAAAATATTAAAAAAAGTCATGTCAGTATTTTCTATTAGTCAAGTTGGATGAAGTTAACGGTAGGATTTGATTGCACAAATTTAACCTTTGCAACTTTTTAAAACTTAATTACATTTTCATGATAAATTTGAGGATTTCTATTGCATATATCCCTTTTTTTGTTAATAATAGGAAAAATCCAAACTAATACACGTGTAACGAATTTACCCAAAACTAATCATTAAAAACTCCAAATTAGTATACATGTTAATTGTTACATATTTCCAATTCAGCAATTTTATGAGAAATTGACAAAGGTAAATTTATCCTAAATGTACTAGTATGGCATTTTTGAAAAAAATTAATTTGTGATAAATTTATTATATGTGTATCAATTTAATAATTTTCATAGTATTAATCTTTTTTTATAATGCACTAACACATATTAATGATTTAATCTACAGTGATATAGTGGAAATGGGCAATTTTATTTTTCTGGTAATTGCTTACGTCTTTTTCAAAATACCCTGCGATTTCTACATTAAAAAGTGGGCCCTCAACTTAAAGTCAAAGTTTAATTTTGTCCTAAACTTTTCTTTATTTAAAAAAGAAAATCTTCTAAACTCACACCCTCGTCCCAAATCTTATCCCATATGTTCAAATATCAATACTAGTTTCTTTAAAATTATCAACATTATTGACTAATTGAGGATTCATTATCAGAAAATTCTATCTTCATCAAGACTCTGTAAAAGTCTATATATAGGCTTAAGTCAATAATCTTGATGAAAATGGTCGCGATTATTGGACGGGTACTATCGTGAAAATTAGGATTATTTTTTTTAGGAAAGTAGCCCTTAAAAATGTTATACCTGTGTAAAAATCTAAATGTTAAAATTCAAAGGAAAAAAAAATCAAATGCATGGAATATAACTACCACTAGTCTCCTCGTCCCTTCCAAGTTTTGACTTCTTCTTTTTTTTTGTTTTTTTCTTCTACTCTCATTTCCTCTAGACATATTTATATTTTTATAAATTTAAATTTCTCATTGGAGTACAAATTAGTAGCTTTTATATTTAAATGATCTAGGTTGTAAAATTGCGCAATTTCGCCCGCAAATGAATTCTTGTCTTCTGACAAAAAAAGAGAAGGAATTATTGTCTTAATAATTATTCCATCTCTTACTTATATACAACTATTAATCCAAAACAAAATTACTATTTCATTTTTTATTCTTTATCATTAATATTATGACTTCGGTCATCATCGTCGACTCTTCTCAACTCAATCTCAATTGATTGATCTTCTCCATAATATAGAACTCGATCTAGTGATTTCGATGGCCAAAAAAAAAAAGAGTGCTACTATAATGTTCATACCGGCGAGGTAGTTCGATTGGTTAAGATGGCAAGCTTTAGCCTTTTTTGAAAAATGAGTCCAAAAATCGTTCCAAATCGGTGCCAATTTCAAAAGACGATTAAACATGACGACTTTGCCTCAACAAACCCATTGAACTTATTGCGGGCGAAAAAATTTGCCAACCATTGAGCACGTGAATCTCACGTGCACAATTTTGTACAAATGAAAAGGCTATTTCCGCCCTAAAATTACAAACTAATGCATGAAATTCGAAAAATAGAAAATAAATTTATAACCACAAACCTCAGAGAGAGAGAGAGGGGTAATCTTTTGTCTATGCTGATTGTGATCTCCACTCTTCTATTCTAGTCATATCACGTGAAGATGTGATTGTTTAACAGCGTTTTCCATTGTTTTGTCTGTCTTGTCTTAATAAGAGGACTAGAGATCAACCTCAACCTCTGTCGTTCACACATGCATTTGAAAGCGTATCGCCCGACGATCTCTCTCTCTCTCTCTCTCTCTCTATATGCAAGCGTGATTCGTGGCGGCAACGGCTATCGTTCATTCGCTTGAGCCCGACAAGGACGTTGGGCCCTCGCTGCTGGTGCATGGCCGATGGCACCATAACTTCAAGACGGAAATACCATTGTGACTTGCAAAAAGGGTTGCGCGTGAGATTCATGCGCTCTCACCGGCCCACGGCGAGCTCAGGCGGAGAGCGACCGAGGGGCGCAGGAGGCGTCGTGGAGGTTCTTCATTAAAGGAAACATCCAACGAGGGCGGGCTTGCGCATGAGCGTGCGATGCGGTGCTCCTAGAGAATGTCCTGGAATCACCGGCGCCGCCGCCAGTCTCGATAAGAGTAGTAGGTAGAGGTCGAGTGCGGGATCGAGATCAGATACATGCGGGATGGCTTGTAATGCGCAGGGCCTGAAGCGAGGGTGTTCTCGAATTGCGAGGGGTTTACCAGTGCAGCCAAGGCTCGTGATAGGGGGTGTGCAGGAAGAACCATTCGAACCGGGAATTGGAAACCCGGAATCGGACCGCCCGGACCGGACCGATTTGTTTGTTTATTTTAATTTGTTTTAATTCTTAAAGAACACTTGACTAAATCCATTCTTTGTCTCCTCTTTTCCTGTTGCTTCTTGCCTCAAGAGTGATCTCACGCCTCGCTCTTTCCCTCTCTTCTCTCTCGGCTCTCCTTCAACTCTTCAACGGCGCCACCTTCTCTCGTCTGAGTCGGGTTCCTTTCGCTCAAGCTCAATGCCTCCTTCTCACGGTCTCATCTCGAGCTCAACTCTCGTCCCCTTTTGATTAATGAAGCAGCAGTTGCTTGCTGGGATGAAGTCCATCGTTCAGCTAAGTTTTCTCCCTTTTACGGTCTCATCTCTCTCCTTGTGTTTTTTCCCTTCTTTTCTTGTCAATCGTAGTTTGCATTTGTGGTATCTTTTCCTTAGTGTTTGGCTTAGGCGTGATGAAGAAACTGAAATGAGGCATACTCTTCCGCAGTGTCTTCCCCATCGGTTCCTTTTACCCACCTGACTGGGAGCTGATTGCCCTTAATTGGTGGGCCGGCCTCAACCAGTGGAGTGGGTGCATGGAGGAGACGTGGGCTGGGATAGGAGGATTTGAGGCATGCTGGGCCATGTTTTTGAACTGTTACCGCCACGCCATTTCTTCTTAATTCATCTTCAGTTATATATTTACTACTCGTCAAGACAATCCGCTTTATTGTCAAAAAAGTATGAAATGTGTCGCTCATGATGCAGATTAGGCCTGTCAAGTGGCAGATTGAGTTAGATAAAAAATAATCTAATCTAAATTCACTCACATTTTAGCGATTCATACCCGTTTCGACTTAATTTGGGCTTCAATTCTTAATAATTTTTCTTCTTAAATTGTTGTCTCTAAAGAATGGTCCACGAACCAGCTGGTCAAGTCAGTGAGGAAGCTCGAGTACTCTAGTCGGCTAGCATTTTGCATATGCGGCTGAGCACTGCAGTGACGGACAAGAACACTTGTCAAGACGAGTTCAGGAGTTGGGTTATGAACGGGAGCATGATGGGACGAAGATTGGTGGATCTTGCCCCATTGCTGTCGTGAACAATTACGCTTTCAGAAATTGACCGGCCACAGTGGTGGGAGCACGATTATTAGCTTTTCATTTGTACCTTCTCTTACCCACTTACGCCCGTAGAGGGAGAATGAATGGTTGAGTTGAGTTCCAATACAAGTTTGAATGGAAGTTTTAAAAGCAATATTATTTAAATTGTTACTTAATTGTTATAAAATGTGAAAATTAAATATCTTATCTGCACTTTTTTTTTGGGTCCGTATCTTATCTTCACTTGAAAAGGAGCTTTTGTTATGCTATTTTATGAAAATAGGAATGGCAAGTCATTCTTTTATTTCAAACTCAACTGTCGATGTCAACTTGCTGCGAAAACGAGGAGAAACAACGCGGAAAAAAAGCAAAAGACAAAAAGGGGGATGAGAATCAATTTTCGCCTTGGTAAAATTGATAGATAATCCAATGCTGAGAATAAAAATAGGAAAATGATATAAATAGTTGTTTAAATTTAGTTCAATAAGTAATATAGTCATTGAACTTTCAATTTATTCAATGTGATCTTTGAACAATAACCTAATATACAATATCGTTCTCGAATTTTCAATTTTCAATATCCTTAAAGTTGAATTAATAGAAGAATAATATTGAATATTTATATATAGTTCAGAGGCTAACTTGAACATATACAGTCCATGGACTGTATTGAATGAATTAATAGTTCAGGGATGATATTGCATATATATTAAAGTTCATGTATCATAATTGAGCAAATTAAATATTCACGGACCACATTGCATATTTGATCAATTTTTAAAGATTATTCGTGTCATTATCCTAATAAAAACAAACCGGCAATGGGTTAGAAAATGGGTCTACTTCATACGCAATTTAGCTCAAATTCAAGTAGACTTTATCTTACCGAACAAAAAAAATGGTAGACTTTATCTTGACAAAAAAAAGTAGATCTTATGTAAGTCAACCATTCAGACCTGCAACAAAAAGTGATTAAACCTATTTACCACCTGACCCATTGAAAATGAGTTAAAAAGTGGGTTTACAACCTATATTGCCTCCTCTAAAAAGAATGAAGATTTAGGCTCTTTTTCTTCTCTCATTTCATACTGAAAAAGAAAACCATAAAACAAAAAAGGAATTCCCTCTATCAGATAGATTGAACAATGTCATTGAAATGAATTATTACATATAAAAGTATTCTATTGCTAAGAAATATCAAAGTAAACGGACAATTCTCTGTTACTCTTACTGGAAATAATAAAAATTAACAAATCATTTTTCTAGATTGTTTATCTCTATTTTCCTCCGCTTCAAATTTAACTATTTATTGAGAAGCTTTATTTAGCTTTAAATGATTGAGAACCTAAATTGACTTTGCAAATCTAATCTTTCATTAAGTGATTCACAAAAGTTTTGGGCCCTAAAGTTTCAAAATATTGCTAGTATCTTGAATTAGTATTACTTTGCTTCTGGTTAGGCAGTAAATTTGAATAAATCAAGAGTTTTCTTTAGTAAGGGGTGCCTAATGAACTTGAGGAAAAATATGCCTTGAGGGTTCTAGAGATTGAGAAAACAAGGAAATATTTGAAGATTCCTTCTGATTGGAAAACATTCAAAAAAGATATATTTGCGTGGATTTTGGCTCGGGTAAATATGAAACTTGATGGTTGGAAAGAAAATATATTGTCAAAAGTGAGAAAAGAAGTGTTAATTAAGGCTGTGGTGCAAGCCCTTCCCCAATATACCATGTCAATTTTCAAAATACTTGTGTCAGTTTGTAAGGCGATTGAGAGTAAAATAACTAAATTCTAGTGGCAAAACAATGAAAGAAAGAAAGCAAGGGGTGTATTGGAAAAGCTGGGATGTGTTAAAACTCAGCAAAGGGGTTGACGAATTAGGTTTTCGAGACCTCATTACCTTTAACAAGGCAATGTTAGCGAAGCAAGTAAGGAGATTGTTGAATTTCCCTTCCACACTTTGAAGCCAAATAATTAAAGGAATCTACTTCCCAACTAGTGATTTCCAGAAAGCAAGAAAAGGAATACGCCCCTCATGGGGTTGGCAAAGTATACTTTCTAGTTGAGATTGCATTTTGCTTGATGTGATGTGGACTCTTGGGAATGGGGAAAAAATCAAAATCAAAGGGATAAGTGGCTGAAAAGAGGAATACTAGAAGGACTTGCGAATAGGGGAAACCCCTCAAAGGTTGCTGATTTGATCTTGAAACCATAAGTAAGATGGAATTTAGCCCTTCTGGGAAAACCATTTGATGAACAAATAGTGAAGGAAAATATTGCTATTCCATTAAATCATATTCTAAAGGAAGATAGATTAGTGTGGACAAATACCAAATTTGGTACATATTTTGTCAAAGGCAGATATCATAGTAGTAGGAAAAATCTTATGGGTATAATTCAGAACACAACACCTTCCTCATATTAAACCCCCCGATCACTTTGGAGTAAAATTTGGCACATTCAAGCTGCCCCAAAGATCAAATATTTCCTATTGGTGGCTTGCTAGAATGCTCTTTCCTACTATTGAAAATATATTCAAGAGAAGGGTTGTACCCAAACCAACCTGTGCTATTTGTCATCAATCACTAGAGACCGTCGAGCACTTGCTTCTGCTTGCCTTTGGACAAAGGAGGTGTGGTCCAACCTTGTTTTGAACATGGACATACAAAGTTATTGTTAACAAGAGTAGACGACTAGCTGCTAAATTACAAGAAATTTATGCATATGTCGATAGATCCACCCCTATTCAATCTTATCGTTGGGACGTTGTGGCTGGTTTGGAAGGTAAGAAACAACTTTGTCCACAGGAAGTGCAACCCTCAACCTCATTCGTTGGTGGAAGAAGCTGTACAACTATCACAACCATCAGGACACATTAGACAAGCTGGGAAGGGAGGAATAAGAAACCAAACGTATCTTAGATTTGGAAACCCCCAAATCTAGGAACCCTTGAGCTCAACGTTGACGGCTCTTTCATGGAAGGAAGGATGGAAGGAGCAATGGCTTGCATGTGCTAAGATGCCAATGGAGTTCTGGTGGATGGGTTCGCTCGCACGATTCCAGCATCATTGGTGATCTAGGTAGAAGCTGTTGCCATCTTGCAAACCCTAGAACATATCTCCATGCGAAGAGTAGAGTCATTTGTACTTGAGTCTGATTATTTGGAACTGGTGAGTGCAGTATCCAACTCATCCACATATCAGTTTGAGTTGACTGGGAGGTTATATGTGTATTTGGAGAAGATTTAAAAGTTGCTGATGGGCTTCTGAAAATTGGACGTCATTTATTGCACAAGAGGAGCGAATTGGGCTATAGGTTGGGCTGCTAAAACTCAGTGCTGCTTGGCCTTAATTCTAATTGGGTTGTTTCACCACCTTTGGCTTTGTGGACCATACTATGTTTTAATGCTTTGTTTGCGAACTTGGACTCAGTTTCCTCATAATTAATGAAACTACTTTTCATGACAACAAAAAATACCAACAATTATTCTTTTTTGATCTCAAAGGGACCTACGTCCTTCCACATTCAATTCAATCTCTATCTTTTCCTCCTTTCTCAATCTCTCTACCTGCGGGGATCTTATTTTAGAGCAACTTCTAGTTTATTTGCGGCCAATATCAATTAAAATAAAATACTTAAGTTAAAATGTCCAACTTAAAATTTTGAGTTGATAAATGGAGAGGGATCACAAGAAATTAAAAAGCATATAACGTCCGTTATCACGTGCTATGGGACAATATCTCAACAAAATTGCTCGAATTTATTTTTCATTGAATCCACTTGCCACCTCATCGTTACATTCCAAGTAGTGACAATTGTCGTGATTTTGACTCAACATATGTTTTAGCTTGGGCATGATGACACGACAGCTGATATCCTAAGTAATACCGACATTGGCATGCGACATGACATATCAATATGTTGTTTCTAAAAAAAATAGAGAATTTCAACATGTTAGGACATGTTGTATATTAAATGTATATACATGATAATCAAATTAATTTGATTCAAATTCATCAATAAAAAAAAAGCTTAAAATGAATTTACACTGAAAATATTAATCTACAATTTGTTTAAACTTTCATTGTTTTAATTTGACAAATTCAACCTATAATCCAATAATCCATAAAACTTGAAGGAAAAAAACAAGCAATTTATGTTTTGGAGTCGCGTGTTAGAGCGTGCCGGAAGAGAAGAGAAAAAATAAACTTGGGGGGTGAATTGTGTGTCACGGAAAGTAAGAGTCAAAAGAGAAAATAATACTAGATTTTTTTTTCCTATTATTATTATTATTATTATTATTATTATTATTATTATTATTATTATTATTATCTTTTTACATATTTACATTTTAATCCTTCATTTATTGAAAATTTTTAAAATTGACTCGTGCGTGTTGGAATTCCGGATTCGACGGTTGGAAAATGTCGGGAGAGTTGACTAGATATCGGATTTTTTGACACGTGTTGACTGAGTGTTGGAGAGTATTGAAAAGTATTCAACAAGATACTAAAGCTCCCGAAAAATGTCAGTACTTCTTAATTGATATCTACTTAATTGTTACCTGTCTTCGTACAAATTCGGAGCATGGGCTCCAATCAAAGTAAGAAAACAATTGAACATTTACTTAAATTATCCATGAATAAGATGTCTAATAAAATGCAAGAGCAAGGTAGTTGATATTATCCAAAAAATTTTAAAACTATTATATTTTTGTCAATTCAATTCTAAACTTTTTAATTTTGCCAAGTGAGTCTATTTTCCTGTTTTTTTCAATTGAGTCCATAAGGCCAATTTTGGCTGAAAATCACTAACGTAAATATCCTAAGTGACGTGGCTAGTGTTAACATAGATAATTTTTAATAATATTATAATATTTTTCGAATTTATTTATTCTTTTCACTTTCCTTTCCCTTTTTCTTCTTTTTCTTTTTTTTCCCTTTTTCCTCCTCTTAGTGACCAGCCAAAGGGGACCTCACCCTTGTCTACCACTAGTGAAGTTGAGCCTCAACCTCGTCATCATTAGGCAAAGTCGAGCCTCACCAAATCTAGCGACATTAAGCCTTGCCCGAGGTCGACCTTGTCGGCCCTTGCCTTTGGCTAGTCATTGGCCATCATTTGAAGACTGGTTAAATAAGGAAGAAGGGAGGAAAAAAAATAAAAGAAAAAAAGGAAAATGAAAATAATAAATAAATAAATTTGAAAATATCAAAAAATTATTAAAAATTGTCCACGTTAGTGCCGCATGCACCATATAAAACGTTTCCACATTCATGTCTGTTGGTGAAAATTAGCTAGATGAATTTGAATTGGTAAAACATGAAATATTTATGACTCAATTGGCAACATTAAAATTTATAATTGAATTCGTTAAAGTATAATAAATTAAGACTTTTTGGACAGTTTATGTAAGCACTGTAAGGGTATGTCTAGGACTTTTGTCATTTCAGTTTCAAGTATACTGTATGGAGCTATTACCTTGTAAGTTATCTTTTGTATTTCTAGCCAAAAAAAAAAAAAAAAGAGAAAGTTTTCTATTGTGCCAATTCACGACCCAACAGGATGGCTTGTTCGAAAAATTAAGCTCTCTCATTTATCAAAGTCGACCTCGAAGTAATCATGTAAGAAAATTATATATCCATCCTTCATCAAATATCGTTGTAACTATCTCTATGATCGAATGACTCGTTAGATTTTCAAAATTACATTTGTAGCTACTTTGTCGAATAGGGTCGTAACTTTTGATGTTAATTTTTTTTAATTGTACCTTACATTTATCCAAAAAAAAAATCATAAAATTTCAAATTTGGAGGACAACATCAAGTAGAGTATATGTTTTGTAGGTTCCACCTCTTTTTATGCGGCTAAGGAATCTAGCATTTGTAAAGATCCATATGGAGGGCAAGCACTAGGACAAGAATTTTCGAGATTATAATGAACCATTAGTTGAGCCTTATCGAAGCTACAAAACCGTTCGGAGAACAATTACCCGATTAGTTCTAAATCTATTATATGGATATCAATTTAATCATAAACTTCTCAATTTTACTAATATAGGCCGAAAATCCAATGCAATCCTTTCGAGCCTATTGCTACAGGAAATTTCGCTTAAAAATTTAGAATATATTGGTAAATTTTGCATCAACTAGTTCAAAAATTGAAAATTTTTGCACTGATATGATAAGTTTAGAATTGAATTAGTAATTTTCCCAACTATTGGAGATGTCATTGGAGCAATTGGTGCTTGGCCATTCTTTATAAGCAGGTTGTCAATATTAGTTTACTGTATATGATTTTCCAAAATTAACATTGTCAAAAAGCTTGATTATTTATCGACATTTTCCTTTCCAGATTACATAGATACATTTGAGAAATGCCTTCGACCTTGGATCGATCAATGAAGGTTAAGGGTTCACCAGGATGGGCAGCTGGGAGACAACTACTTGAAAAAGATCCAAGTTGCCCATTGGAGAATTATTTTCATTAAATCTTAGACAAGCATATTGCAATTTAATTAGCTTCTTGAATATTGTATATTACGGATTTACAAATGTTCTTAGATTTTTCCATAATAAAATATTTTACAAGTGAGCTTTTTATCGTGCATTTCAATTTTTGAATATGAATCTTGGGTAATAAATGGCAACAAATAATTGTAACTAGAGTTTAGATCATGAATAAATTTTTTGCCTCAATTTCAAAACCGAACATGAGTCAATTTATTAGGAAAATTACCAAAAAAGTCATAAATTGATTGTACGGATACCAATTTAGTTTTAAACATTTTGATAATTTTCTAATCTAGTCATTCTAACTAATTTTGACCAGAAATCGTTGACATGAACACCGGTGGTATGTAAGGAAAATGTCTTTGTTTCAAAACATAAGCTACGAGTTCAAATTATTTTGCCCGAAAAGATCACTATAGGAGACAAATATTTCTGTCCTTATGACAAAAATTTTGGAACTTAAGTAATTGGCCAGAAATCTGCACTTAAAAAGAAGATATGACAACTAATTAATTTGTCACGACAAATACCAAATAGAGGTAAATTTATCTTTTGCTCTTAAAAAAAAGCTATAGAGGCAAAAGGGTTGTTGCTATACTATGTTATAAGAGGCAAAATATTCGACATTTAAACTAATCGACCATCAAATACATTTCGTGATTAGCGTATGCAAGATACTTAATTTATTCACCACTAAAAGCTTCAGAGCCAAATTATCGATCTCTAGAGGCAAATTTCTGTCGTCTCAAATTCCCAAATATATCGTAGTGAATGATCCAATTATTCTTAGGCAGTTCTCATCATTTGTGTACAATAATATGAACAAAAATTTGTATGTTACATGCAGCAATATCATAATAATATAATTAAAAATCATTACGCGGTGCGGGGAAGCTACATTGGTTGACCGAACCAAAGTCACGTACACCTGCAAATATTTATCGATCTATCACCACTATCACAAAAGAAGAAATCAGAATCAGTACACTGCCAAGAACTTGAGAAAGTGACAATGAGCTCTCAGCGGTCCTCTCATCACCAAATTGACATCTTTAAAAATCGGGAAAATTATTCAAAATGTCATAAACTTATAGTAGAGCGACCGATTCAATCCTGAACTCTTCAATTTTGACAATTTAGTCCTAAAATTTTTAATGCCAACGTAATATTTCTGGTCAATTATGTGAAGCGACCACTACATCAATGATTTTCAGTCAAAATTGATCGGACAAACTAAGTTGGTAAATTGTAAAAAGGTTTATAATTAAATTGATAAAACGCGCAAAATTTTTGGATTGAATTGGCCGTTAATACATTTTAAACAATTTTTCCATGAAAAAGACGGCCAAATGCTGTACCTTGCATTACTATAAAGAGAGGCCTTGTCTTTTCTTCCCCTGAAGACTTGTTAACGAAGAACGGTTCAAAATGTCCAGCCTCGTCCACCTTCCCGTTGAAACTTTCTTCGTTTTCTTCTGCTGCTTCTCCTTTTATGTGCCTGCAAAAGCACAGCTGCAACACACGCTTACTTCTACGAATCAATCAAAACCGACCTTAACATTATCTTAATGCGATTATCACCTCCAATGCCGATCTATAAAAACCCATTTCGCATTTCATCTTCTCTCCATCACCCACTCGGTTTCTCTCTTACTTCCATATCGTCTTCATCTTCTTCCAGGCTCTCACTCTCAAGTAATTTCGCATTTTCTTTCTTTCTACCCTCTTGTCAGCTCCCGTCCTGGTTCATCCCTGGAAACGAAAACTATGGAAACCTCTTTCGGCTTCTGCGTCATTCTCTTGCTCATCACCATGCTGAACTCGGGTTCGGCAACTCTCCAAGTGGGATTCTACCGCTCCACTTGCCCGTCTGCAGAGTCCTTAGTTCGAAAAGCCGTGAACAAGGCGGTGGCCAGAAATCCTGGCATTGGTGCCGGGCTTATTAGAATGCACTTCCATGATTGCTTTGTTCGGGTATGCAAACACTTGCTAACCAAATTTCAGAAGTAGTATTAACAATCTCGATTTCAATAAGTTGTAGCGACCATAAACTTTTCCTATCAAAAAGCGTTCTCCTGATATTTTGTTATTACAAAGGATATTATTATCACAGGTCCTTATGCAGATGCATTTCAGCAATACTGATAAGGTTCATGTTTTTTTATGCAATAATAGGGTTGTGATGCATCAATTCTACTTGATTCAACACCGGGCAACCCAGCTGAGAAGGATCATCCTGCGAACAACCCAAGCTTACGAGGCTACGAAGTCATTGACGAGGCGAAGGCAGAGCTAGAGTATTTATGCCCCCAGATGGTCTCTTGTGCTGATATTCTCACGTTCGCGACCCGTGACAGTGCCTACAAGCTCGGCAGCATTAACTATGCGGTCCCGGCCGGTCGCCGTGATGGGCTAGTCTCCCTCATAGACGAGCCATCCCAGAATCTTCCCCCTCCTTCCTTGGATGCTCAACAGTTAGAAGCTAATTTTGCCAGAAAAGGTCTCTCTCTAGACGAAATGGTGACACTATCCGGTGCGCATTCGTTAGGAGTCTCGCACTGTTCCTCCTTCTCGACCCGCTTGTACTCCTTCAATGCCACGCACAGGCAAGACCCTTCAATGGACCCCAAGTTGGCCAGTGAACTGAAAAAGAAGTGTCCGAACAATGGAGGCGCTAGCGATCCGACTGTCCCGTTGGACTTTGTCACGCCTAACAGGCTCGACAACAAGTACTACGCAAATTTAAAGAACTACCGAGGCGTGTTGACATCTGATCAGACGCTTTTTATTAGCCCTTCGACGGCTCGTATCGTGAGGAAGAACGCGAATCACGGCAGAGCATGGGCTAACAAGTTCGCAGTAGCAATGGTGAAGATGGGAGGGATCGATACTCTCACCGGGAGCCAGGGCGAGATTAGAAGGAACTGCAGGGTTGTGAACTAGCATAACCTTGAAGAACATATAAAGATTTATTTCGAATTTTTTTGTACATTGTTTCCTTCATTCATTGCTACTTCAACTGTGTAATTTATATTCTTCTTTATTCCCGAACGTCAGCTGTGTATTTATCTTTAGACCCAAAAAAGTGTGTATTTATCTAATAGAATGGGCCAATTCTATTGTTGCAATCATTCCTTTATTCTTATTTATTTTTTGTGCCGGTAGATTTCTGAAGAGAAAAGTACAAAAAGAGCCCTAAACTTATTGTATTAGAATCAACTCAATCCTAAATTTTTTTCGATAAAAAAAAAATGTCAAACCTTTCAATTAGATCAACTTAATTTTAAACGTTTTCATGTTTTGTCAATTGAGTCATTTGACCAATTTAGATTGGAAATTGCTGTTATGGAATCAACTATCTTACCTAACACAATCAAGTTGATGTGGACATTTAATATCTTTTTTTTTTTTTTTCTTTTTCAGTTGATGGCCGACATAGGCCATGGACCTCACCTAAGCAAGGGTCACCCTCACCACCATAGGTGAGGCCAACCCTTGCCTAGGTGATGCTTGGTGAGGGCGGCCCTCGCCGGTCATTGACAAAAAGAAAAGGAAAAAAAAAGAAAAATTAAATAATATCTACATTAGTGCTATCCATGCCACGAATGACGGCCAATGTCTGCATCAGCGATATCTATCCTAATGGCCAATCACCAAAGGTGGTGGTAGAGCTAGAACTTCACTTTTTCAAATCAGGAAAAGGACATTGGAACTATTGGTTATATGCCATAAAGTAAATATGTAATAGTTACATATTAGGGATTTCAATTATAATATCATTTTAATGGCAAAGAAGTATTCATTCATTAATCATATGAATTTTCCAAAATTAGTTGCAGCTAAACTTATTCTTAAGGTATTAAGAATATATGTGATAAGTTTACAGTCCAACCGAGTCTTTAAACAATCCCTAGTTAACACATTATTTAGAGGATATTGATGGTTTAGAATTTGGTGTGTTCTTAAGCTTCACCATTGAGTATTGGATATCCAAAGGGATGATGAGTCACAAGTTATTTTGTATTATGACACTCAAGCTAAATACATATGCTTGTATAGACAAGTTCACTGACCATAACATGCACAAAACTATTAGTGATATGGAAGCTTTTAGCGGGATCAATGACTAATCAATCATGCTTTGGTCTTATGTAAAATCCTTAAGACTTGAGGCAAGGCATTGACTTGTATGTTGGATGGCTATAGTTCACAAGTGTGCATATTGACGTTTCATCAAATAGTCTTTGTACTTGATGGTCATAATTTATTTATCTACAAAGTTATGTGTGTGTGCAATATGGAATTTGTCTTCTTAATTATATATGTATATATGCAAGATATAAAGATGTCCTATGCGATTTAATCGTGACATTATATAGAGGCCAGTATTTTTGTCCTTATAGTAAGATTTTTGGAACTAATTGCCACAAATAAGCATTTTAAAAGAAGATATGATTCGACAAAAAAAAGAGATATGACAACAAATTAATTTGCCACGACAAATGACAATTTGGGCTAATTTATCTTTTGCTTTTTCAAAAAAGGCTATAAAGGCGAAGGGATTATTACTATAGTATGCTATAAGAGGCAAAATATTCGACACTAACAATAATGTATGACTAATCGATCACCCAATACATTCCGTATCAGGGTATGCATGATATTTAAGCTCTGTTCGTTTTATAGAAAATAATTTTCAAGAAAACGTTTGTTGGATTTTCTAGAGTTCATTTTATGGAAAATGAATTGATCGGAGAAAACGTAGATGACATTTGCCATCAACATAAAAAAAATCTTTTAAATTAGGAAAAATGTTTTCCTCTTTTTAATTAGGGAAAACATTTTCCATATCTTCTTTTACCTCACTTTCTTTCACTAAACAACTTTTCCTTTTATTTTTATAGTTTTTTTTTAATTTTTTAAATGGAGCTTTTAATTATTTTTTTCTTTTTCTTCTTCCTTGGCCGGTAGCCAACCACAAGCAAGCTCGAATCTCACCACAGGCTATTGAGGCGGGTGAGGCTCCGCCTCATTTAATCTAGTGAGCTAGTTGAGGCTCAAGTCTCCCCTAAGGTTGCCTGAGATCAATGAGGCTTTGGCAACCTTTGGCGAGGCTTGAGCCCCACCCAGCATGTAGGATTTGGCGAGGCCTAAGCTTCTCAACGAGCTGTGCGAGGCTCAAGCCTCGTCGACCTCGAGTGAACTTGGGGGAGGCTTGAGCTTGGCCCATCGCCGGATCTGGCAAGGCTTGAGCTCACTCAAGGCCACTCGGGTGAGCTCGGTCCTTGCCACATGCCAATGAGGCTCAAACTTGCTTGTGGTTAGCGATCGGCTAAAGAGAAAGATGATAAAGGAAAGAAAAGAAAATTTATTAAAAATTTTATTTAAAAAATTATTGAAAAGAGTGTGTGGAGGAGGAGATTTGCCTTACCAGAAGGCGAAAAATAGTTTTTAGTTAATCGATCTCTAGAGGCAAATTTCTATGTCTCAAATTGCCAAATATATTGAAGTGGATGATCCGATTAGCCTTAGATGATTCTTATCCTTTGTATACAATAATATGAATAAATGCGTTTGTTACATGCAGTAATTATCATAATGATATGATTAAAAATCATTATGCGGTGGAATGAAGCTACATTGGTTGACCGAACCAAAGTCACGTACGCCTGCATGATCAAATATTAATCGACCTTATCACTACTAACACAAAAGAAGAAATCAGAATCAGTACACTGCTAAGCACTTGAGACGGAGACGATGAGCCCTCTGCGATCTTATCACTGAGTTGACGTTGTTGAGGATCGGGAAAATTGTTCAACAAGTCCTAAATCTGTCATGCAATAGCCAATTCATTTCTAATTTTTTCAATTTTACCAATTTAACCCTACACTTTTTGACGATTTACCAGTATAGTCCTTCCTATCAATTTTAACAAAAATTACTAACGTGGATATCGGTTGTCCTATGTGACACGACTACCATGTCAATGATTTTAGGCCAAAATTGACCGGAAAGACTATATTGACAAATTGTCAAAAAATTTAGGATTATATTGATAAATTTTTAAAATATTTATGACTGAATTAGTCATTGTAAAATAGGTTTAGGACTTTTTAAACAATTTTCCCATAAAAAGGCAGGCAAATGCTGTCACTTGCGATACTTAAAAGAGAGACCTTTGTTTTATCTTCTCCTAAAGACCAGTTCACGAAGAACTGTTCAAAAAGCCTCACAATCGTCCACCTTCACGTTGAAGCTTTCTTCGTCTTCTTCTGCTACTACTTATATGTGCCTGCAAAAGCACAGCTGCAAAGACACGCTTTCTTTTACGAATCAATCAAAACCGACCGTAATATTATCTTAATGCGATTGCCAACTCCAATGCCGATCTATAAAAACCCATTTCGCATTCCATCCTCTCTCCATCACCCACTCGGTTTCTCTCTTACCTCCCTATCATTTTCATCTTCCAGACTCTCACTCTCAAGTGATTTCGCATTCGATATTGTTTCTTTCTCCCCTTTTGTCAGCTCCTGTCCTGGTTCATTCCTGGAAACGAAAACTATGGAAACCTCTGCCGGCTTCTGTGTCATTCTCTTGCTCATCACCATGCTGAACTCAGGTTCGGCAACTCTCCAAGTGGGATTCTACCGCTCCACTTGCCCGTCTGCAGAGTCCGTGGTTCGAAAAGCCGTGAACAAGGCGGTGGCCAGAAATCCTGGCATTGGCGCCGGGCTTATTAGAATGCACTTCCATGATTGCTTTGTTCGGGTATGCAGACACTTGCTTACCACATTTCAGAAGTAGAATTAACAATCTCGATTTCAATTAGTGGGAGCGACCATAAACTTTTCCTATCGAAAAGCCTTCTAATATTTTGTTATTGCAAAGGATATTAGTTAGATGTGAGTATAGAGTACATTTTACATTTCAATCATAGGTCCCCATGCAGATGCATTTCAGCAATCGTGATAAGGTTCGTGTTTTTTGATACAATAACAGGGTTGCGATGCATCAATTTTGCTTGATTCAACACCGGGCAACCCAGCTGAGAAGGATCATCCGGCAAACAACCCAAGCTTACGAGGCTACGAAGTCATTGATGAGGCAAAGGCTGAGCTAGAGTATTTATGCCCCCAGACAGTCTCTTGTGCCGACATTCTCGCGTTTGCAGCCCGCGACAGCACCTACAAGCTTGGCAGCATTAACTATGCTGTCCCGGCCGGTCGCCGCGATGGGCTAGTCTCCCTCATAGCCGAGCCGTCCCAGAATCTTCCCCCACCTTCCTTGGATGCTCAACAGTTAGAAGCTAATTTTGCCAGAAAAGGTCTCTCTCTAGACGAAATGGTGACACTATCCGGTGCGCATTCGGTAGGAGTCTCGCACTGTTCCTCCTTCTCGACCCGCTTGTACTCCTTCAATGCCACGCACAGGCAAGACCCTTCAATGGACCCCAAGTTGGCCAGTGAACTGAAAAAGAAGTGTCCGAACAATGGAGGTGCTAGCGATCTGACCGTCCCGTTGGACTTTGTCACGCCCAACAGGCTCGACAACAAGTACTACACTAATTTGAAGAACCATCGAGGCGTGTTGACGTCTGATCAGACGCTTTTAATAAGCCCCTCGACGGCTCATATCGTGAGGAAGAACGCGAATCACGGCAGAGCATGGGCTAACAAGTTCACACTGGCAATGGCAAAGATGGGAGGGATCGATACTCTCACCGGGAGCCAGGGCGAGATTAGAAGGAACTGCAGGGTTGTGAACTAGCATAACCTTGAAGAACATATAAAGGGTTTTATTTCGAATTTTTTTGTACGTTGTTTCCTTCATTCATTGCTACTTCAAGTGTGTAATTTATTTTCTTCTTTATTCCCGAACGTCAGGTGTGTATTTATCTTTAGACCCAAAAAAAGTGTGTATTTATCTAATAGAATGGGCCAATTCTACTGTTGCAATCATTCCTTTATTCTTATTTATTTTTGTGTCGGTAGATTTCTGAAGAGAAAAGTACAAAAAGAGTGCTAAACGTATTAGAACCAACTCAATCCTAAATCTTTTTCGATAAAAAAAGTGTTAAACCTTTCAATTAGATCAACTTAATTTTAAACGTTTTCATGTTCTGTTAATTGAGTCTATTTGACCAATTTAGATTGAAAATTGCTATTATGGAACCTAGCACGTTCGAGTTGATGTGGACATTTAATATCTTTTTCTTTTATTTTCTTTTTTTATTGATGGCCGACACAGGCCATGGCCTTGCCCATGTGAGGGTCACCCCACCACCATAGGTGAGGCCAACCCTTGCCTAGGCAATGCTTGGTGAGGGCGGCCCTCGCCGGTCATTAGCAAAAAGAAAAGGAAAAAAAGAAGAAAAATTAAACAATATCTACATTAGTCCTATCCATGCCACGAATGACGGCCAATGTCTGCATCAACAATATCTATCCTAATGGCCAATTGCCAAAGGTGGTGGTAGAGCTAGAACTTCACTTTTTCAAATCAGGAAAAGGACATTGGAACTATTGGTTATATGCCATAAAGTAAACACGTAATAGTTACATATTAGGAATTTCAATTATAATATTATTTTAATGGCAAAGAAATATTCATGCATTAATCATATGAATTTTCCAAAATTAGTTGCGATTAAACTTATTCTTAAGGTGTTAAGAATATATGTGATAAGTTTACAGTCCAACTGAGTCTTTAAAACAATCCTAGTTAACACATTATTTAGAGGGTATTGATGATTCGGAATTTGGTGTGTTCTTAAGCTTCACCATTGAGTATTGGATATCCAAAGGGATGATGAGTTACAAGTTACTGTGTATTATGACACTCAAGCTAAATACAGATGCTTGTATAGACAAGTTTACTGACCATAACATGCACAAAACTATTAGTGATATGGAAGCTTTTAGCGGGATCAATGACAAATTGATTAGGCTTTGGTCTTATGTAAAATCCTTAAGACTTGAGGTAAGGCGTTGACTTGTATGTTGGATGGCTATAGTTCACAAGTGTGCATATTGACATTTCATCAAATAGTCTTTGTACTTGATGGTCATAATTTATTTATCTACAAAGTTATGTGCGTGTGCAATATGGAATTTATCTTCTTAATTATATATGTATATATGCTAGATATAAAGATGTCCTATGCGATTTAATCGTGCCATTATATAGAGGCCAGTATTTTTGTTCTTATAGTAAGATTTTTGGAACTAAGTAATTTGCCACAAATAAGCATTTTAAAAGAAGATATGATTCGACAAAAAAAAAGATATGACAACAAATTAATTTGCCACGACAAATGCCAATTTGGGCTAATTTATCTTTTGCTTTTCAAAAAAAAAGCTATAAAGGCGAAGGATTATTACTATAGTATGCTCTAAGAGGCAAAATATTTGACACTAACAATAATCTACGACTAATCAATCACCCAATACATTTCACATCAGGTTATGCATGATATTTAAGCTCCATTCATTTTACAGAAAATAACTTTCAGGAAAACGTTTTTTGGATTTTCTAGAGTTCATTTTATGGAAAATGAATTGATAAGAGAAAACGTTGATGACATTTGCCATCAACATAAAAAAAATCTTTTAAATTAGGGAAAAATGTTTTCCTCTTTTTAAGTGGGGGAAAACATTTTCCATATCTTCTTTTACCTCACTTTCTTTCACTAAACATCTTTTCCTTTTATTTTTAATTTTTTAAATGGAGCTTTTAATTATTTTTTCTTTTTCTTCTTCCTTGGCCGGTCGCCAACCACAAGCAAGCTTGAATCTCACCACAGGCTATTGAGGCGGGTGAGGCTCCGCCTCTTTTAATCTAGCGAGCCAGCTAAGGCTCAAGTCTCCCCTAAGGTTGCCTGAGGTCAGTGAGGCTTTGGCAACCTTTGGCGAGGCTTGAGCCACACCCAGCTTGTAGGATTTGGCAAGGCCTGAGCTTTCCCAACGAGCTGTGTGAGGCTCAAGCCTCACCGACCTTGAGTGAACTTGGGGGAGGCTCGAGCTTGGCCCAGTCGTCGGATATGGCAAGGCTTGAGCTCACTCAAGGTCGGTTGGGCGAGCTCGGTCCTTGCCACAGGCCAGTGAGGCTCAAACTTGCTTGTGGCTAGCGATCGGCTAAGGAGTAAGATGAAAAAAGAAAAGAAAAGAAAATTTATTAAAAAAATTATTGAAAAGAGTGTGTGGAGGAGAAGATTTGCCTTACCAGAAGGCGAAAAATATTTTTTAGTTAATCGATCTCTAGAGGCAAATTTCTATGTCTCAAATTGCCAAATATATTGAAGTGGATGATCTGATTAGCCTTAGATGATTCTTATCCTTTGTATACAATAATATGAATAAATACGTTTGTTACATGCAGTAATTATCATAATGATATGATTAAAAATCATTATGCGGTGGAATGAAGCTACATTGGTTGACCGAACCAAAGTCACGTACGCCTGCATGATCAAATATTAATCGACCTTATCACTACTAACACAAAAGAAGAAATCAGAATCAGTACACTGCTAAGCACTTGAGACGGAGACGATGAGCCCTCTGCGATCTTATCACCAAGTTGACGTTGTTGAGTATCGGGAAAATTGTTCAACAAGTCCTAAATCTTTCGTGCAATAGCCAATTCATTCCTAATTTTTTTTTCAATTTTACTAATTTAACCCTATACTTTTGACGATTTGCCAGTATAGTCCTTCCGATCAATTTTAACAAAAAATTACTAACGTGGATATCGGCCGTCCTATGTGACACAACTACCATGTCAACGATTTCTAGTCAAAATTGATTAGAAAGACTATATTGACAAATTGTTAAAAGATTTAGGATTATATCGGCAAAATTTTAAAATATTTATGATTGAATTAGTCATCGTAAAATAGGTTTAAGGCTTTTAAAACAATTTTCTCATAAAAAGGCAGGCAAATGCTGTCCCTTGCAATACTTGAAAGAGAGACCTTTGTTTTTTCTTCCCCTAAAGACCAGTTCACGAAGAGCTGTTCCAAATGTCTCACAATCGTCCACCTTCACGTTGAAGCTTTCTTCGTTTTCTTCTTCTCCGACTTCTTATATGTGCCTGCAAAAGCACAGCTGCAAAGACACGCTTTCTTTTACGAATCAATCAAAACCGACCGTAATATTATCTTAATGCGATTGCCACCTCCAATGCCGATCTATAAAAACCCATTTCGCATTCCATCCTCTCTCCATCACCCACTCGGTTTCTCTCTTACCTCCCTATCATTTTCATCTTCTTCCAGACTCTCACTCTCAAGTGATTTCGCATTCGATATTGTTTCTTTCTCCCCTTTTGTCAGCTCCTGTCCTGGTTCATTCCTGGAAACGAAAACTATGGAAACCTCTGCCGGCTTCTGTGTCATTCTCTTGCTCATCACCATGCTGAACTCAGGTTCGGCAACTCTCCAAGTGGGATTCTACCGCTCCACTTGCCCGTCTGCAGAGTCCGTGGTTCGAAAAGCCGTGAACAAGGCGGTGGCCAGAAATCCTGGCATTGGCGCCGGGCTTATTAGAATGCACTTCCATGATTGCTTTGTTCGGGTATGCAGACACTTGCTTACCACATTTCAGAAGTAGAATTAACAATCTTGATTTCAATTAGTGGGAGCGACCATAAACTATTCCTATCGAAAAGCCTTCTTCTAATATTTTGTTATTGCAAAGGATATTAGTTAGACGTGAGTATAGAGTACATTTTACATTTCAATCATAGGTCCCCATGCAGATGCATTTCAGCAATCGTGATAAGGTTCGTATTTTTTGATACAATAACAGGGTTGCGATGCATCAATTTTGCTTGATTCAACACCGGGCAACCCAGCTGAGAAGGATCATCCGGCAAACAACCCAAGCTTACGAGGCTATGAAGTCATTGATGAGGCGAAGGCTGAGCTAGAGTATTTATGCCCCCAGACAGTCTCTTGCGCTGACATTCTCGCGTTTGCGGCCCGTGACAGCACCTACAAGCTTGGCAGCATTAACTATGCTGTCCCGGCCGGTCGCCGTGATGGGCTAGTCTCCCTCATAGACGAGCCGACCCAGAATCTTCCCCCACCTTCCTTAGATGCTCAACAGTTAGAAGCTAATTTTGCCAGAAAAGGTCTCTCTCTAGACGAAATGGTGACACTATCCGGTGCGCATTCGACAGGAGTCTCGCACTGTTCTTCCTTCTCGACCCGCTTGTACTCCTTCAATGCCACGCACAAGCAAGACCCTTCAATGGACCCCAAGTTGGCCAGTGAATTGAAAGGGAAGTGTCCGAACAATGGAGGCGCTAGCAATCCGACGGTCCCGTTGGACTTTGTCACGCCCAACAGGCTCGACAACAAGTACTACACTAATTTGAAGAACCATCGAGGCGTGTTGAGTTCTGATCAAACGCTTTTTAGTAGTCCTTCAACGGCCAATATGGTGAGGAAGAACGCGAATCACGGTGGAGCATGGCCTAACAAGTTCGCAGCAGCGATGGTGAAGATGGGATTGATCGATATTCTCACCGGGAGCCAAGGCGAGATTAGGAGGAATTGCAGGGTTGTGAACTAGCAGAAGCTTACAGGGTTTATTAGAACGTATATAAGCTTTTATTTCGATGTTATTGCACAAGGTTTCATACATTCATTACTACTTCAAGTGTGTAATTTATTTTTCGACAAAAAAAAAGTGTGTAATTATTTTCTTCTTTTTCCTGAACTTCAAGTGTGTATTTATCTTTAGACTCAAAAAATTGTGTGTATTTCTTTAATAGAATGGGCCAATTCTACTGTTGCAAACATTCCTTTATTCTGATTTATTTTTGTGCGGGTAAATGTCTAAAAGGAAATGTAAAAAAGTCCTAAAACTTATACATTGGAACCAATTCAGTCCAAAACTTATTTGAATGGAAAAATTGTCACATTTTGCCAATTGAGTTCATTCGACCAATTTAGATTAGAAATTTTTATTGCAAACATTGGTTGTCCTACGTGTTACGGTGTTACGACAAATGCTGATATGGACATTTTTTAATAAATTAATATTTTTTTTTTTTTTTTTCCTTTCTCTTTCTTGCCTTTCTCTTTTTGCCGATGACCGGCACAAGCCACGGCCTCACTTGAGCGAGGGTTGCAACCATAGGCGAGGCCAACTCTTGCCCAAGAGATGCTTGGTGAGGGCAACCCTTGCCGGTCATCAACAAAAAGAAAAGGGAAAGGAAAAAATAAAAATTTTAAAAAATATCTACATCAACACCCGCTGGCCACTTAAGATGACCGGGGCCCAAGTCGGCAATTTCCATCCTAAATTAATAGAATGGACTCAGTTAACAAATTGCAAAAAAAGGTTTATAACTAAATTGTCCAATTGAAGGTTTAGGACTAAATTAGTACTAATGCAATAGGATCAAGACTTTTTTTAGTACTTTTCCCACTTTTTGAAAGAGTCAATATGTGTAAAAAACACCTGATTTCTAATAACTTGTTGGTAGATTATGGAAAAAATTATATATTGATTAGCAACTGAAATGAATATTGGTAATCCAATACTATGTGGTTATTTAATGAGAAAAAAGTTGGAGAATTACATGAACTTAGGTTGATAATCTCTAAAGAGGTAGTAAGTGTAAGGGATCACTAACCAATGCATATTCAAGTTAGTGACTCAATAGAAAAATTGATAATCGCTACATCATTCTAATTTTGATTGGTAATTTCATATTAGTGTTAGAGTGTGTTTGTTTTTGGGAAAACTTCTTAGTGAAGAAAAATAAGTTTTGTGAAAATCAATTAGATGAAAATGACTATTTTTCAGTCGTCTGATGGTGTATTTGAAAGTGGGACGACAAAAGTTCTTTTATGATTAGATCTTACTTTCAAAAATTCTTCCTTCCATTATATTTATATTTTGTTCCTAATGTGAGTACTGGGTGATATCAAAATCATTGTCTAAATTATTACTATTATACAAAATCTAAAATCTAAAATTTTTTATTATCAAAATAACGCAACCTTGAAATAGATGGAGAATGAGTTGAAAATTCAAATAATTAACAAACTTAATTTCTTTGTGCTCATAAAAGTTCAAGTGAAAATGGTTTTCCATTCCGTGTGAACATGCGTGTGTAAAATGAGTTTAAGAAAACAATTTCTTTTCTTTAGCAAGGGTAAATCGTTTTTCTCAATGTTGTTTTCCTTGACCGTAAAGTTTTTTCCATTAATTATCCATTTTCAGCTAACCAAACACATGAAATTTTGAAAAATTACTATTTATAAAAACAAATGCATCCTTAGTAAATTCAAAACGCTGGTAAGTTATGCAAATAAATGTTAGTAAGTTAGTACAACAATGGCAACTTCATATAAGTGTTAGATAAATTATCAATAAATTACATTGTTAAGATGTCTGTTTCGAGATTAGCTTTCTTAAGCTGCGGGATGTGTGTTTCCTGATCCATTTGGATGCATTAGAAGGCATTAGGCCGATGAAATCTTCTAGAAGTCAGGCCTCTCCAGCTATTGAAGGGCAATTTGTTTCTTTCGCCACTATCCTTCACTCAACCAAAGAACAGAATGATATTCTGGATTTTCTATTTTAAAAAAAGTGTTAATATCGTAAAAAATCCTTAATCGGTGAATTTGTGATAAATTTGCTACAAACTTATTTTTAACTACCAAAAATCCCAAATTAGTACATATGTGACAAAATTACCATTTGTTGTTTTTCATTAAATTTTGCCGTCCAATTGTTAAGTTATATGATATGTTGCACTTAACAGGTGTATTAGTTTAGAAAATTATTTTCTACTTGTCATAGGTATATAGGTTTGTGGATTTTTGTTGTATTCATTCAATTTAAGAGAAACTAACGAAGGGTAAATTTATTACAAATGTACCAATTTGAAATTTTTTGTGATCAAAAAATTAATTTGAAGTAAATTTATCATATGTGTACCAATTTAGGGTTTTTCTTGGTATTAACCCTTAACAAGAATTAGTTAGTATTAAAGGTAAGATGTTGTATTAATTTTAGGTGGTAGATTGAAGCTTATCTCAAAGTAATTAGTGGGCATGAGACATTGTAGTCATTCAATAACTGCCACGTCATCTCGAAACTCAATTATCTCACCTTATTTTAGATTACTAAATTTATTTTTTGGTCAAATGTAGATTATTAAATTAATTAGCATACATTTTGGGTGAAATAAAAAAGGGTCATTTTTTTTGAATTACCGTGAAATAATCTTCTCACTTTAATCTACGATGAAAATAATTCCCTCATATTTCGTGATTTCTCTCGCCTCATAACTAAAATCGATATTCTTTGGAACCTCTCTTAAGTTCGATGACGCCTTGGGTGGACATGAAGATTCCATGATGTTTCAATTCATATACAAACTGATGGATAATCATTCAAATTTCTATGATCTATATAAGATAGTGAATACTAATAATTGTGGTGCAAAAGTAAAATTTTTACCGAAAAGATTAGCAGCAATTGTCATTGTACGCACGCGTATGTACACGGATTTTAAATCTTATAATCCCTACGCGGTGCGGGGCGTGGTCAAAAAGATTAGGTCAGAACTGAAGCCAACATGATTGACCAACGTACGTACAAGTACGTCCCTACAAAATAGAATACTGCCCAGAAGGTGAGGACGATCTCTACAAATCCTCGTCTGCATCGCGAAGTCGACAACTTTGAAAGTCAGAACGCAATCGGGCCGCTCCTTTTCTTGAAAATACTCCATGCCCGAAGAACTGTTCAAAGTCCAAAACTCATGCACCTTCTTCATTTCTTCTTCTTCTTCATGCTTGCACGAGCACAGCTGCACGACGCGGTCTCTTTTTCGAATCAATCAGCGCCAACCCTTGATATTTTATTAAGAGGAACGTCATTTGTCTCTCCCAGTGCCTATCTATAAAAGCCGCATTGAGTATTTCATCGTCTCTCCATCCCCATCACTCGGTTTCTTCTCTCTGGGTTCATATCATTGTCATCTGCTTTCCAGCTCTTGCTCTCTAGTGATCTCGATAAACTTTCCTCTCTCAATCTCTCGCTGCTGATTTTCCAGTTTATTAGTACCCATTTTTGTCAGCTTCCGTCCTGTGGTTCATTCTTGGAAATGAGAACTATAAGAACCTCTTTCTTTTGTACCGTGTTCTTGTTCAGCACCTTTCTGAGCTCAAGTTCAGCAACTCTCAAAGTGGGGTTCTACCGCTCCACGTGCCCATCTGCAGAGTCCCTTGTCCGGAAAGCCGTGAACAAAGCGGTGGCCAGGAATCCTGGCATCGGTGCTGGGCTTATTAGAATGCACTTCCATGATTGCTTTGTTCGGGTATGCAAAAACTTCTTTACACATCTCGGAAGTAGTGGTTATAATCTCATTTTCTTAAAATAGTAACTCGAGGAAAACCATTTTCTAGCAAAAAGCGTATGCCTATCTTTCGTTGGTACAAAAGATATCGATGAGATGTGTGTGAGAAGTACATTTCACATTCTATCACAAGTCTAGGACTTTTAAGTTTAGTCTAACACGGTAGTCACAAAATAATCTAGTTTCTTATGCAGATGCACTTCAGCTATCCTGATCATTACTTTGTTGTTCTTTGATCCAATAATAGGGTTGTGATGCTTCGATCTTATTGGATTCGACCCCAGGCAACCCATCAGAGAAGGAACATCCCGCGAACAACCCGAGCTTACGAGGTTTTGAAGTCATTGACGAGGCAAAGGCTGAGCTAGAGTCTCTATGCCCACAGAAGGTCTCGTGTGCTGACATTCTTGCGTTTGCGGCACGCGACAGTGCCTACAAACTCGGCAGCATCAACTATGCAGTACCAGCCGGTCGTCGAGATGGGCGGGTCTCACTCAAAGACGAGCCCTCCCAGAATCTTCCTCCTTTCTTCTTCAATGCGCAACAATTAGAAGCCAATTTCGCAAGAAAAGGCCTCTCTCTGAACGAAATGGTGACGCTATCCGGTGCACATTCGATTGGAGTCTCGCATTGCTCCTCCTTCTCGAACCGCTTGTACTCCTTCAATGCCACTCACACCCAAGACCCTTCAATGGACACCAAGTTGGCTAGTGAATTGAAAGCTAAGTGTCCCAACAATGTAGGCACCAGCGATCCCACGGTACCTTTGGACTTTGTCACGCCAAAGGCTAGACAACAAGTACTACAGTAATTTGAAGAACCACCGAGGCCTATTGACTTCTGATCAGACCCTTTTCAACAGCCCGTCGACGGCTAATATCGTGAGGAGCAATGCAAATAATGGCGGAGCATGGGCCAACAAGTTCACGGCGGCAATGGTGAAGATGGGATCAATCGAGGTCCTCACTGGGAGCCAGAGTGAGATTAGGAGGAATTGCAGGATGGTGAACTAGATACGAACCATCGGGTTTAACTTTGATTTTTAATCCGACATTGTTTCATTCTTTCATTGCTGCTTCAAGTGTGTATTATCATTTTGTTGTCCTCAACTTCAAGTGTGTATTTATTCGATGGAATGACATTGATTTGGTATAAGAATTCTTGAGGAAATAGATAAAGGAATACTTGCAGGTTTTAAGTAATTCTGTGTGAGGTAGCCGTTGTCTTGACATGATCTTTTGCCATGATTATTTGCCCAATTCATGCTCTAATAACTTATTGCTCTTTTTCATCTTTTTCCATGCAACATCCCGATAGAAATGGTTTTTTATTTTTTTTTATCACGAGTATGTATTACAGCGTGTATTCAAATTTTCAATGACTTTTATTATTTTTGGCTTTACTTGTACTGCATGAAACTGAACTTTTATTAGATATCGAACTATTAAAGCTTATATTTGGAACTTTTATTAGTTTCTTTAATTTAATTTCAGTTTTCAAAAGCTTTGAAAGGCAAAGTATGAAAATATTTTTTTGAACCCAAGCAAAAAGGGTTTTTTTTTTTTTTGGGGGGTGGTGGACAACCCAAAGTATCATGAGGAAGGATGTGAATAATAGTGGAGCTGTGGAGCAGGGGCTAACAAGTTTGCAGCGGCAACGGTGGAGATGGGATCAGTCGATACTCTCACCGAGAGCTAGGGCGAGATTAGGAGGAAATTGCGGGGTTTACTAAAACATATTTAGGGGCTTATTTCGATTTACTTTTATTTTGGCATCGTCTCACTCATTCATTGCTACTATTTTTTTTTTGTTGGTCAAAACGAACCCATTTTCATTAAATTAACATCATAAACAAAACATAACAAAGTAAATCCCAAAAGAGTTGAGCCTTTGCAAGCCAATTGGAAAGAGAGATCCATCCATTTGGTTTTTGCAATTCAGTCCATCCTTGATTCGCACATTAATAGTAAAACGCCTTCAATATGGGCCAGCAAGTCCTTGCACTTCTCAGCAGACTTCGGAGGGCCGTGGTCTGGGTGATGAGCAGTCATTACTACTTTTTTTTAGGTTTGTATACTTCAAGTGTGTATTTTGTTTCCTTTCCTCCTGAACTTCTAAGTGTGTATTAATCTAATGTTATGGGCCAATTCTACCATTTCAATCATTCTATTCTATTTTTTTCGTGGTGGTAGATTTTTGAAAGAGTCTGTACGTGTCAAAAGTTGTTGATAAGAAAAAAAAAGTTGACTATCACCTAAATTCTCAATAACTTGTTAGTACAGACTGAACAAAATATATATATTGATAAGCAACTCAAATGAAAGTTGGTAATCCAATACTATGTGATTATTCAATGCAGGAAAAGTCAGTGAGTCATGTGCCAGGATGGGTCAATTCCCATCTTGGAATTAAATCAGTCCTCGTGGCACCCAGACTGAACCAAATCAACCTATCTTGGTCCAGTTTCCAGATTGGATTGGGATTGGGGGTTTTTTTTTTCTTCTGTTCATCTTTTATGTATGAGTCATGTCAGACAAACTCGCAATCTGAGGAAAATTGAGTTTTCCACCATAATAAAATTCATTGACTTCGCCAAAAGTAAACCAAAAATCAGAAAGATCATTAAAAAATTTGATACTCAACTAAAGATTGAGCCACAGTAAATTCCAAATAAAGTAAATCTAGTATCTTAGTGCAATTAAGGGAGATTAATTAAAGATTGAAGAGTGGAGTTCAAGCCCTAAATTTTATTTCAAGGCACCCGATCTCTGGTTCGGTCCAATTGGTCCGATTCCTTCATTGAAACCAATCTAGTTCATGTCAATTCCAAATTTTGGGAATTGAAACTGCCCAAAACTAGCCGGTCTAGTCTGAGTTGGACCTAGATCAATGCTCACCCCTAAATATGGGTTGATAATCTCTAAAAAGAGTTAGCATTGCTAGCCAATGCAAGTGAACGTTAGTAACTCATATAAAAGTTGATGCTGAAATAAAATTAAATGTTGTAAGTAATTCAACGAGAGCCAATAACTTGGTCATTTAATTTGGCAAAAATTGCTACGTGATTCTCTTAGCTTGATAATTTCATATTAGAATTAGGGTGCATTTGTTTCAGGAAAATATCTTTCGCAAAAATCAATTAGATGAAAATGACTAGTTTTCAACAATTTGGTGGCATACTTGAATGTGAGACCAAAAATGTTCTTCATTAATTAGATCTTACTTTCAAAATTTGTTTTCTCCATTATATTTATATTTTGTTCCTAATGTAAGATACTAAAGTGATATCAAAATCATTCGAAAATATTACTATCATAAAAAGTATAAAATTTAATTTTTTTTATTATCAATATATCGCAGCCTAAATAAAGATGCAGAGAGAATTGAAAATAAAAATAATTAAGAAATTCAATTTCTCGGTGCTCATAAAACTTCACTTGAAAATGTTTCTCCATTTTGTGTGAGCGTGTATCTGTAAGATGAGCTTAGGAAAATAGTGTCTTTTCTTTAAGGGTTGATATCATAAAAAAAATCCAAAATCGATATACTTGTGACAAATTTACCCCAAACTGTTTTTTCACTACAAAAAAAAAAAAGAATTTGTATACTAGTGACAAATTTACTCCAAACTAATTTTTTGACCACTAAGAACCTCAAACTGGTATATTTGTGACAAATTTATCTTCCATTAGTTTTTATTAAATTAGATTTATACCACAAAAAATCACAAATTGGTATACCTATGACAAATGGAGAGTCAAACCTCAAATTAGTATATCCATCAATTGCCATGTCTCTAATGTAGAGGAAGATATACTTGGAAAAAGATTCCAAAAGATAATGTTTATTCTGAATAATGAAATGTAGATTACAATATTTTATGCATCTTTCATAGGAAGGTCGCCATATAAGAAATAATCAAATAACAAAATCAAGGAAAATATATTAATAAAGGGGATATTTTCAAAACGTGACTAGAAAATCTGCAAAACACATCTGAAATCTTTGACATCTCGGAAATCAATGAAAATGCACAATTTTGAAATCTAGCATCGCAATTCATTTGTAACTTCGAAAATCTCCCAATCTTCTTTAATTTATGGGACCACCTGCTCTTTGAACACTCGAAGGTTTCCATATAAGCATTTGTTTGTTGTTCTACATCAGTCTCCTTCACTTTAGAAGAACTCAACCCCGAGTTACTATTAGGATAAAAGGGAGTATTTGGAGAATGATACTCAAATAGGTCTGCCATATTTAATGTCGAAGAGATGTTGAGGTCACCCAGAAGATTGACAACATAAGTATTGTCATTAATTTTCTTCACGATTCAATAGTGGCCAACTTTCTAATGCTTCAGCTTGTTATATGTACCAACAGTGTTTATTTGTAATAGCTTGTTGAAGAGCCTCAAAAATGGGAATAACAGTTTGTTGATTGCCTTTCTTCATAATCATGTATATGCCCTCACGTTTATAGACATTTAGCATAATGCCTGCACTTTGCTTTTTTGGGGCCTAGGGAGTTTTATTCTTCGGCTTCAAAGTAATCTTCGTCTTTTTGGGGCCTGGGGAGTTTTATTCTTCGGCTTCAAAGTAATCTTCGTCTTTTTCCACACAAAAGAGTATGTATTCTCTCAAGCCTTGTGGGTGATATCAACGCCATACTGCCATGGTCATCCTAGCAAGACATGGCATGCATCCATCTTCACCACATCACAAATAATGGTGTCCTTGTAGGACTTTCCAATCGAAATAGGTAAATGGCATACTTGCATTATCTGGAGTTTGGCCCTTTTACAAATCCACCCGATTGTATAAGAGGATCGATGTGACCCTTTCTTTATTTATAAATGGTTCACTAGGGCCTTAGGCACTATGTTCTCACAACTACCATTATCGATAATGACATCGTAGACTTTGTTGTTAACAGTACAACAGACATGGAAAAGGCTATTCCGCTGGGTGTCCTCTCTTCGTGGGTCAAGTAGTTGCCTAATGACGAATTTGACATGCTTGCCTTTTAATTGTCCACTTGTTTTTCATCCACCCAATCATCTTCGCATATGTTGTCATCGTACTCGAAAACATTGGTCATCTTCTACTATGAGTAGTCGCTCGAGCGATGCCTCAATTTGTTACATTTGTAACATTCAATTAGTTGTGGCTTAGCATACAAGTTTTGAGCATTCTGATTGGTGCTACATTTGTTTTCAATGACTGGTTCTTGGGTCACCCTAGTTTTACTCTTGAGGTTCGGTTCATGGTGTTGGTTGGAGGATCATGGAACATCTTGCTGTCTCCCCCTTCCAAATGATCCTAGGGTGTTATAATTTTTAGCCCGATTAATGGGGTTAGTTCTCTCCAATTGCATCTCAACCTTTCGGGCCATTTCTTAGGCAACCTCAATAGAGAACAAAAGATGTGGTGAAATATGGTTTTGAATGTCAAGTTGCAAGCCATTAGTGTAGTTGGCCGTCTATTGTGCCTCCGACTCAGCCAAATTATTGCAAGTGGAAAGTTGGAGAAACTCCTTGTAAGCTTCAGCTTAGCTACTTACAATTCTGGAATTGTTGAAATGGTACTTGTTCATAATCGATTGGAAGGAATCGAACCTTCAACATTTCCTTCATCCGATTCCACGTTCGAATGGGAGCTTTTTCTTGTCAGCGTCGGGTCAGCTGTGTCTGCTCTCACTAGGTTGAGGCACCGCCCTTCAACTTGTATGCCACCAATTTTTTTCAGCAGTCCCCTTTGATCTCCATAGCATCAAAGAATTTCTCAACTTCCCAAAGATAATCAAGAAAGTCCTCAATATTCAAGTTGCCATTAAAAGTTGGAAAGTCAACCTTAAATTGATATTGCTTGGGGTCTCATCAATATCCCCTATTCCAATGGCCTCCACAAATAGGCCCATTCAGGAACTCCTCCTCCTCCTCCTCCTCCTCCTCCTCCATCCTCCTTCCTCCTCCTCCTCCTCCTTCTTCCTCCTTCTTCTCCTTCTTCTTCTTCTTCTTCTTCTTCTTCTCGGAGTCTTCGAAGTCTTCAACATAGGCTTGTCGTCGCCTTTGTCAAGGATTTGCCCCATGTTCCGTGACTACTTTTAGGACTCAAGTGGCCTGAGAATGTTCGGCCGGAAGATTACCAGGTACGAGGTTGGTAGACAAATGCTGGATAGCGACAAGTAATTCTTGAGACCTCCTTTCGGTTTGCTCTGCAAATTGGTTGAACTTAGCCCATGTAACAGGCTCGTTTTCACAACCTTTGGATACAGGGAGATTATCATTCACGTTATTAGCCATCTATCATTCACGTTATTAGCCATCGTCACAAGAGAGACCTCCTCTGATACCAAATGACGCAAAGGAAGAAAATGCTTGGAAAGAGATTCTAAAAGACAATGTTGTTTGGATAATGAAGTGCATATTACAATATTTTAGCAGCCTTTTATAGGAAGGTCGCCATTTAGAAAATAATCAAATACATGAAATTAAATAACAAAATCAAGGAAAAGATATTGATATAAGGGACAGTTTTCAAAACGCAATTAGAAAAACTGCAAAACGCAGCCAAAATCTTTGATGACCTGAAAATCAAGGAAAATCACGTGATTTTGAGATCAAAAATCGTAACTCATTTGTAACTTTGAAGATCTCACAATCTTCTTTGATTTGTGGGACCGCTCGCTCTTTTGACGCTCAAAGGTTTCCATATAAGCATTTGTTTGTTGTTCTACATCGGTCTCATTTAACTTAACAATTTGACAATAAAATTTAATTGAAACTAACAAACAGTAAATTGGTTACGATGGATGGTGGTCAAAAAATTAATTTGGATAAATTTATCACAAATGTATCAGTTTTAAGGTTTTCGTGATATTGTTAGTATGGGAAAATCGTTTTTTCTCAATTTTAATTTCGACCGTATTCTTTGATCGTAAAGTTTTTTTCGTTAATTATTCATTTTCAAAGAACTAAACATATGAAATTTCAAAAGTTTATTTGATGAAGATCATATTTATAAAAACAAACACACCTTTAGTAAATTCGAAACTCTAGTAATTTATGCAAATAAGTGTTAGTAACTTAGGACAACATTAATGGTTTCGCGAAAGTGTTGATAAATTATCTAAAAATTACATCGTTAAGATGTCTGTTTTGAAATGAGCTTTCCCAAGCTGCAGGACGGGTGTTACATGATCCTTTCGGATGCATTCGAAGGCATAGGCCAATGAAATCTTCTATCAATCAGGCCACTATAGCTATTGAAGAATAATTTGTTATTATTACTGCTGATTCCGCATTTTCTATTGTAAAAATTCTATTCCGCACGGATTTTGAACTGGTTAGTGAAAAAGGTGACATGATTATATTACTTTTTGGTCATAGATTAAAGCTTATCTCCAAATAATTAGTGGACACGAGACATTATAGTTATTCAAGAAGTGTAATATGCCATCTTGAAACTCAATTATCCCACTTTATTTTAGATTACTAAATAAATTAGCAGATGTTTTGATATAATTGAAAGGTGTCGTTTTGATTAAAATTACTTTTTGGTAATTCTTTTACTCTAATAAATAATGAAAATGAACCTATCATCTCTCGTGATTTCTCTCACCTCATAAAGAAAATCAATATTCTTCTCAGCTCTCTTGGATTTAACTGACACCTTGGGAAAACATGAAGAAATGATTGTGTTTCAATTCATATACAAACTGGTAGATTTCCTACAAATTTCTATAATCTATATCAATATCCACATCGTAAAATACTTGTATTGTAATAGTAGTGGTGCAAAAGTAAAATGTTCACTGAAAAAGTAACAGCAATAATCCTTTGTACACACTTATATGTGCATGCTTACCTTATGGGTAAGAGATTATAATTTAATAATTGCTGCACGGTGTGAGTTCAAAGGCATTAGGTAAGAACCGAAGCCAACATCATTGACCAACGTACGTATAAGTACGTCCCCACAAAATAAAATGCTTCCGAGAAGGTGACGATGTCTCTACAAATCCTCGTCAAAGTTGACATCTTTGAAAGTCAGAACGCAATCGGGCTGCTCCTTTTCTTGAAAAAACTCCATGCACGAGGAACTGTTCAAAGTTCAAAGCTCTCACCAAAAAAAGAAAAGGTCCAAAACTCACCCACCTTCTTCATTCCTTCTTCTTTCCATGCTTGCGCGAGCACAGCTGCACGACACGGTTTCGTATCAACAGCGCCAACCTTTGATAATTTATTAAGAGGAACGCGATTTGGCTCTTACGATGCCTATCTATAAAAGCCACATTGAGCATTTCATCTCCTCTCCATCTCCATCACTCGGTTTCTTCTCCCCATCTCTATATCATTGTCATCTGCTCTCCAGCTCTCGCTCTCTAGTGATCTCGATAAACTTTCCCCCCTCTCTCTCTCTCTCGGTCCTGATTTTTCCAGAATATTAGTACCTATTTTTGTCAGCTTCTGTCCCGTGGTTCATTCTTGGAAATGAGAACTATGAGAACCTCTTTCTTCTATACCATGTTCTTGTTCATCACCTTTCAGAACTCAGGTTCAGCAACTCTCCAAGTGGGATTCTACCGCTCCACTTGCCCGTCTGCAGAGTCCGTGGTCCGGAAAGCTGTGAACAAAGCGGTGGCCAGGAATCCGGGCATCGGTGCTGGGCTGATTAGAATGCACTTTCATGATTGCTTTGTTCGGGTATGCAAGAACTCCTTTACGCATTTTGGAAGTAGTGGCTATCATCTTGTTTTCGGAAAATAGTAACTCGAGGAAAACCATTTTCTAGCAAAAAGCGTATGCCTATTTTTCGTCAGTACAAAAGATATCGATGAGATGTGTGTGCGGAGTACATTTCACATTCTATCACGGGTGCAGACTTTTAAGTTTAGTCTAACTTGGCAGTCACAAAATAATCTATGTTTCTTATGCAAATGCACTTCAGCTATCCTGATCATTACTCTGTTGTTCTTTGATCCAATAATAGGGATGCGATGCTTCGATCTTGCTGGATTCAACCCCAGGCAACCCATCAGAGAAGGAACATCCTGCGAACAATCCGAGCTTACGAGGTTTTGAAGTCATTGACGAGGCAAAGGCTGAGCTAGAATCTCTATGCCCCCAGAAGGTCTCGTGTGCTGACATTCTCGCGTTTGCGGCACGCGATAGTGCCTACAAACTCGGGAGCATCAACTATGCAGTCCCGGCCGGTCGCCATGATGGGCTGGTCTCCCTCAAAGACGAGCCCTCCCAAAATCTTCCTCCTTTCTTCTTCAATGCGCAACAATTAGAAGCTAATTTTGCGAGTAAAGGACTCTCTCTGGACGAAATGGTGACGCTATCCGGTGCACATTCAATTGGAGTCTCGCATTGCTCCTCCTTCTCAAGCCGCTTGTACTCCTTTAATGCCACTCACACCCAAGACCCTTCAATGGACACCAAGTTAGCAAGTGAACTGAAAGCCAAGTGTCCGAACAATGAAGGCACTAGTGATCCGACGGTGCCATTGGACTTGGTCACGCCAAACAGGCTAGACAACAAGTACTACAGTAATTTGAAGAACCACCGAGGCCTATTGACTTCTGATCAGACGCTATTTGATAGCCCTTCAACGGCTACTGTCGTGAGAAGCAACGCAAATAATGGCGGAGCATGGGCTAACAAGTTTGCAGCAGCAATGGTGAAGATGGGATCAATCGAGGTCCTCACTGGGAGCCAGGGTGAGATTAGGAGGAATTGCAGGGTGGTGAACTAGATACGGACCATTGGGTTTAACTTTGATTTTTCCATCCGACATTGTTTCGTTCTTTCATTGCTGCTTCAAGTGTGTATTCCTGTTTTCTTGTCCTCAATTTCAAGTGTGTATTCATCCAATGGAATAACATTAATTTGGTTTAAGAATTCTTGAGGAAATGGATAAAAGGATATTTGCAGATTTCAAGTAATTCTATGTGAGATTTGCCAGTGCACTGTTGGATTATGTAGGCTCCGTGTGGAACTCAGACAATCACGCTTCTGATATCAATAAAATAGGACAGGAAGAACGATCACGCTGTACACCTTACCCGGTCTGTTCTTGGAATTATCTTCTCCGAAGAAGAATTACACTGTAGAAATCAATGTCTGCAGAATCTAAGCCTTGAGATGCATCAACCGTGGATAGAGGAATAAGACCAGTGAAAGCAGTAGACTCCCAGAGACGATACAAGTACACAAGCCGAAAGATACAAACAATAAGCGTAAGTCCATGGAGGCCCAAAACGACCCAAACAGGAGCAAATGCCATAAGGTCCAAAGACCAAATATGTACATGAACGAGAAGCATAAGGCCCAATGTGGAGACTAAACGATCCAGCAGAACCTATGATTTCAGCCCAGGAAACCCTTGGCAATGCCGATCACCACAGCTCCTTCCCACGGCGGTGGCGGCAACATAAGTCTCAATGAGCGGATTGGCATTGGATAAGGATAGTTTAAGTGCATGAACATGAAGCTACGGCGAGAGAGAGAGAGAGGCGGCAAGCTCCCAATGCCATAAAGCCGCAATGAAAGAGAAGGACAGGACGCGGGGAGCTACTGTCAGATGTGATTATGGTCCGTGCAGTCCATAGACCCTCTGAGCCACCGAATTGCGACGGGCTTGGACAAGACTATTATCTTATAAAGCTTGGCATGATACGTACCAAAAAATTTATACATTTTTTTTTTGGGAATTTGGCGAGCCTAGGCAACATATTAACCCAACCTATGAGCCCGGTATGATCTGCCATCAATCACCTCTAACTGTATTATAAAGTTCTCATGGTGAAAGTGAAATGGCTCGTGATGGGCAATGGCAAAAATATGAGTTATGATAATAAGCGAAAGAGTTGAACCCTTTAAATTTTTTACTAGGGCTACATATGTCCTTGTATATGATAAGGCCATAGAATTGTTTTTATAACAAATATTCTACACTCTTTTTCAAAAAACGCAAAAAAGGACCATAAGAGATTTGCACCTTCATCCTCATGCGTTGAAATAACTTTGCCAACTTAATTGCATGACCCACTTTGTAAAATCTATAGTATAAATTATATAAACTTATATTGTTTTAGAAATACTTTAAATTATCAAATCGCTTAGTTTCACCGATCTGACCAATCAAACCAATCAAACCGCATGAAAACATTGGGTCACAATGCAATTGACCCATGGGATTGAAGGCGACAAAGAATGTAGCAAGGGCAACGATGAACAAGCCGCGTAGGGATGGGTGGATGAGCAGTAAAGAGCTGCAAGAGGGGCGGCGATCTGGACCGAAGTTATGGAGAGAGAGAGACCAAGGAAGTGTGGCACCAATGGCCGCACTGGGAGCAGCAGCAAGAGTGATGACGAAGGCAATAACAAGAATCATCGCAGATGGCACTAGCGACTCGTTCATTCTATGATGTGAAAACTCGCTTTTGGTGGGTAAGTCTCGAAATCATGGAACCATCTCGCTAACCTCATAATTAGAATGCGAGTTAAAATTGGAATGGATTATTAATTATTTAACAAATTTAAACTATTAGATAAATACATGATTTGTTAGTTAAATATTCTAATATTAATGAAAAATCGATTCCCTATGTCATCTTTGCTAGAGATGGAGGGAGAAAAAGATGCCCCAATATTTAAAATTCTGCCCACCCTTTCAATCCTCTCATTATCCCTAGTTTCCCATGTAAGGTCGTATAATCACAGATTTGGATTATTTTGGGTTCGTCAAAGAAGTCGGTCGGAATGGTCCGCGGCAAAAATCGATTGATTGATTGGACGACCAATCTTTTGCCTTCCGGATTCCACAAGCGTGCGTGTGTGGTTCCTGCTTTATTCCACCACTTGTATCTCTCTCTCTCTCTCTCTCTCTCTCTCTCTCTTTCTCTCTCTTCCTAGTCTGTCTTTTACTGATTTGTCTATTCAGTCGTTCTGGTCAAAGGTGTTCTGCCTTCTTCCAACAATAACACGCCTTGCCTTCTGGCCACAGCTGTTCCCTCGCACTCTTTTCACTTTAATTTTTTTGTTGGCTTCTTCCATCCATCATGACACTTCTTCCCTCTTCTTTTGGCTCGCTCCACGTCCTTTTCCGAGTGGGGGATTGATTTCCCTTTGAACTCGTTTGGTAAATTAGTACTTTTTAAACCTCTCTTTCGCTCGCCCCATGAGCATTCACCCTATCGTGGAAACATGAACTGGCCATCGTGATGGTGATGATGATAATGATGATAGGGAGGTCAACATCTTCATCCCATAAAAAGGAAGACCCGCAATTGGGATTTGTGCATCAATTTGGAAGGAATGTTTTGGGCAGCTTCTTGCTCGAATTCAACGTTGAACTCTTCCCAAAATTACACATGATATATCTAAAGGTAAGTGAGTATTGATGTTAGTTTTTCAGAATAGGATAACATTTTCATTTCGACGAGAAAGTCCTAAGGGATGTACTCAAAAGAGATTGTCCTAAAGGAAGCCTACTTATGTTTGCTTTTGCAATATGTCGGATTTTAAACAATGACAGACTAAAGATGGTTATAAGTTCAGGAATGTCAATGAAAGATGAAAGAAGATAATTTTCTTCAACATAAAATCCAAAAAAAAATTGATTCTCAAAAATTCTAGAGGTGACCTAGAGGAGGGTTGTCTTCATGTTCTTGGATCTAATCGAATCTCCAGGAACAGATTATATATGGAAAATCAGTTCTCCCATCAATGGATTGACACTTTACTAACAAAGAGCACGCATATATGGGTGTGGAAAGAAAAATTAGAAAATATGGTAATTATGTCTATAAATGAAGAAATATGAAGATTATGTTACTTGGAAGAATTTAAATAGTTATTAGAGATAAGATGACATATTATATTAAAATATTTTAGAATATTTGGAAAGATTTCAAAATAACGTATTATTTGGCATATTCACCTTATATACTATACCAAAATATTAGGGTGTCTATAAACCATTCACAAAATTGAAGGTTGAAACCTTAAACTTCGCTTTAATAAACCTAGCAAAACCGTGGCATGCATAAGCACAGGCAGCTGGCCTGACTTGGAATTACTAACTCTATCTTAATACTAAACTTGATTAGTCTCAAATAACTTTCTAGGATGCATCTATTTCACTGAAAATATCATGATAAAAGAAAATATTTTTCACAAAAATCTTTATTAAGAAAAATGATTAGTTTTCAATTGTTTGGTAGTTTAAAGAGAGTAATTTTTTTCTTGCTAAAGGGGAAGTTGTTTTCTCCCAATTTAAACTTATTTAATCCACGGAAACATTTTCCATAAATTGGTTAGTTTTCAATCATTCAAATACCGAAAAATTGGAAAATAATTTTTCAAAAACAGATTTTTTTTTCAAACAAATGGCCCCAAACCTCACTTAAATTACCAGAGCTCGAGACCCGCTAGAAATCCTATTCATTTATCTTTCTTGTTTTATAAATGAATGAACATATCAATTCGACAATAAACAATATATTTTTTCGTAGAATAATTTTGTCCTCGCCCGATTCAACCTCCAACAACTATGGGAGACGAGAATTGAGCTGCTTATTCCCCTTCATGATCAAAACTTTGCTACAGTCATTGCTTGCATCGGAAAATGAAAGGTCGACTCATCATTAATTCCTTTATATTCAGCTTAACGAGTTATCATTAGGTTTGCCGACCAAAAAAAAAGTTATCATTAGGTTTGCATAGGAGATATAGAGACAAATTTTCCTTTTAATTTGTATCCCATGGACCACGGCCTTGAGATGCTACTTATTATTATTACTGACGCTCTCCCGAATGATAAGCTGATTAAGTACTTATTTGGAGATTTTGGCCTGCGTGGAACCGTGATTTATTCTACTCTTGACAACCGTTTAGAGAATAGATGAAAATTTCTGACATGACATGATAATATGATTCAAACAAGACAAAAATTTTACGGTTTTAGCTTGAGACTTCAAGAGTCCTACAAAAGTAGATCAACGCAATTAGCAAATCTTGTTGAGTTTAGAATGATCTATTTTGTAGTATACTCTTGTCGACATGACACAACCGTGAGCTGTAGACACAAATTCCACCCCTAGTTTAGACTTCAAACAAGATCATGTAAAGTCTAGACACAAGCCACATAAGTATTAAATAAAGACCTACTTTTTAGAAATTGGCCTTGACAGAACTCAAAAAGGAAATGGTAACTCGGAGGACGTGTGCTTCGAAAATGGAGACCGCATTATTAGACGTTATTATAGTCCTTGTTTAACTCAATGCCTCGTGATAATGGTTGCTTAGCTTGCCACCCATCCCGAGATTGATCCAGTGATAGGGTCACTTTCATCCTGTGGTTCTGATTCGATTCCTACCTTAGGAAATTCATATTCAATTGGGGTCATGGTTCCGAGTTACTATGTGAATTCCCTTTTAGTAGCTAGCTAATCACGATTGTGTTCTTGGGTTATAAAAAATAAAATCGGTTGCTCCGGCTTCATAAGATCTTGCAATTGCAAAGCATGCTTTTTTTTTTTTAAGTCTTCAAATTGAATATTTGAAACGAAAAACGTTTTGGCAAAACATAGTATATTTAACTTTGGTCTGTTTTTGTCCTTAATTTGAACTTTTTATTCATTCAGGCATACATTTATTTTGGCATTGGGATTTGGACTTTTATCTTAATATAAAATGTTTCAAGTCTCTCGAATTTGGGGAAAGTGTTGATATATAAAGTGATTTAGGTTTATGTGAGGCTTTTCCCGGGTTTTAATAAATTGAAGGAAATTTGTTTTATTTGGAAAGTCAAAATGTGCTTTTGACCACTTAACAATCGGGAGCTCCCTTTGGATCATTGGTATTCGGTTGGGCCTCCGCAACTTGTCCATTTGATATACAGTAATATTGAGCTTCACAAATACATTATTTATTTAAACATGTCGGCATTCACATATTTAGCATCTCTAATACTTTCTAATTATTTTACATTTCGATCATCTCAAGGTCCGAGTGAAAATCGAGAATGAGCATTGAGACTTGCTCTTATTTAAAACTTTTTATTCATTTACACGTACTTTTATATTGGCATTGGGATTTGGATTTTATTTTAATATAAAATATTTCAAGTCTCTCGAATTTGGGTAAGTGTTGATATATAAAGTGATTTAAGCTTAGGTGAAGCTTTTACCGTCTTTTAATAAATTGAAGGAAATTTGTTTTATTTGGAAAAGTCAAAATGTGCTTTTGACTTTTTGATTTTTCATGGATTTAACCAAACCCCGCACTCACGTCTCTCATCGCATGTTTGGTCGTGAAATGCTCTCGTTCCATCCAACCCATGCTCGGTTGGTGTCCATGAGGTGGAATGGGCATCCCGTCGATAAAATCAGTGGAGGAATCATGATTCCTTTTCCTTATTCCTACATAAAAGATAAAAAGTTAAGATTCAACTAATTTAGGAATAAATAATTTATAAATATGAATTATTTGTGGGTAGCTAATTATTTTTAATTAAAGTTAATGAATGATGAACATCATCATTAATATTTAAAAATTAGTTATTTTAAGTCGTATTTAGGAATAATTAATGTTATCCTATTCGACAATAATTGAATAAATAACTTCAAATTGATGTTAGTATATTACTAAATGTTAGTTTTAGATAACTATGTATTATAGCTAAGAATTTATTACAAACAACATTTATTAGTTTAAAGTATTTTTAGTAAATTGCAACTAATGAGTAATAAAATCAATTTTAAACAATTAATAATTTCAAATTAAAAAATATTATTCCATCATACTTAATCATTATATTATTTTACAAATATCAATATAGATAAATGGTAAGGCAAGTGCGGTGTAAATTTAATGATTAGATAGTTCTTTTACAATTCCGTTCCCACATCAATTTTTCATTACAACCAAGCACAAAAATTCCCATTCCCATAACTCACCTAACAAAGACATGAGAATTATTGTCATTCCACTCATTTCCATTTCATTTCATTTTGTTGTACCAAAAGCAATCGCAAACAATTAAATTGTTTTTGCAATAATGAAAGAACAATGTTAACGATAACTATTCACAACATTGGATTGGAAAAAAAAGGGCAAGGATTCAATTTTCGTTACATAGTTTGCAAAAAGAGCTCCACATGTTAAAAACCAAACTTTTTCCTTTTCTTTTCCATTACTCCAGCCCTTAAGGGGCATCCATCGACAAAATCCATTATTTGACAGCCTTAAAAATGAGAAACTTTAGGCAGCAAACTTCAAGATAGGATTAAGTTATGAATAAACTATCCAAACAACCTCAATTTGTGTATGAATTTTTGTACATTGTGTTGAATGTGAAAGTATTTTATCAATATAGGCCGAGTCGAATATATATTGAGTAAGTGTTGAATTGAGTATAAGTCAAAACGAGTTAAATGAGTCTCTTTTAAAGTTGAATTATATTTGACTCATCTCACCTAGTTGACAGATCTATGGATAGTCCCTTTGGCTGTCGGTGGTCCTAACATCAGTTGGCAGACTTATCCCAAGATGGGCTTGGCAAAGCTTTCACATGCGCGTTGAGGGCGATTGTACAAATGACTCGTCAAGTGATAGTTTCATCGATTTGCCAACGACGAGGGGACGCCACACCCTCCTTACCAATCAGCAATTGCCAACCCCTCAAGCGAAAGAAAACAAAGAAAGAACAAAAAGTGGCGATCGCATCGAAGGTTAAACTTTGTTCGCTCACGGCTTTAAAAAGATCATGTGAGCATGTCGGGAATAATGGTTCCAAAATCCGACGTTCCAGAAAAGCTCAAAGCCACACTCTCTCCATCGCTTGAAGCCAAATTTCATGTGATTTTTGAGGAGGCCCCCTGCCTTTTTCCCCGTTAAAGCAAAGATCTTTGCCGCTAGCTCTTTTGCTCTTTCGATGCCTTAGCACCTTTCGTCTTTAATGTTGTCTTCCTCCACATATTTATTGCATATCTATCTGTCCGTGAACCTGGGATCTTCTTTGGGGTCAGATTTTCACGGTAACTTTCATGTAAAACAAAAAAACAAAATGACTACCCGTGTTTTAATATTGAGATAAGTATACTAGAAGTTCTAAAATTTATCATGAAAGTGTAATTAAGTTTTAAAATATTCAAATATTGAAATCAAAATAATGATTTAATTAAATCAATTTGACAAGTTTTAAAACTTATTATCCTTTTAGGATTTGATTGCACTTTGATGACAAGTTTTATGACTTAATTGCACTTTTTAAAAGTTTTAGAACTTAATTGTATTTTGATGACAAGTTTTGGAATTTCTAACACTTATCCCTTTAATGTTTAAATATTCCAACCCTCTATTCCATACATACATATGTAATAAGAGAAAAACAAGAGGGTTCGAAAAGGTTTGAACTAGAATCTCTTGCTCTAATGCCTTGCAAGATTTATTTATTTTAAATCACTACCAATTATTCTTAAAACTCAAGCTATTAAACGAAGACATTGATTAACATTTGAATGTTCTAGTAGTTAAAAAGATGATGGTCAAGTATCTTTTATGACAATTCGAGTTTCATGAACGTGAATGTCGCCCCCAAAATCGGTTCTTTAACAGGTGTTTTAAAGGATGAATATTAGGAAGTCATTTACAACGATGCACGCGTTGACTAGTAGCTACACATCACCAGTGATATTGGCTTTAGTAAAATAGTTCATTCAATTCGCAACAAATTGATTTGTGCACCAAGTGTTTTAATGAGGCGAGCCTCGGGTAGTTGCGTAGAGAACGATACAGAGTCTTGAAATGACTGGCGCCTCAGTTATTACACGACGGAGCATGCGGCGACGTTCAGGTTCTGGTCTGTAGGACCACTGGCTATTGGCTAGTCCAAATGAATCGATGTGAGGTTGATTTGCTGTCTTCCACGACTTCAAACGTCCACGTTTTGTATTTTTAGTATCAATGTTTGTTTTTGGAGAGAGAGAGAGAGAGGGGTGTCACGGCATTGAAGTGGAAGAGATACAGAAAGTAGAGAAAGCAGAGAAATATTGTATACTGTGCACTTCTCATCGATTGTATTCTCCACGTGCAAAGGATCAATATATAATGCAGAAAATGATTAATGAAATGGAAAGACTATATCTTTGTAATCTGGGTATATCAATTCTAATCCTAGATAGATTCAATCAATCGATTATGATCTCGGATGTATCAACTGTAATCTAGACAAATTTCTCATATTTCAAGCGTATCTTCCAACAAAAGAGAGAGAAAATTGTATCCTAAAACATACACAAGACTGATATTCAAAATCATGCTTAGTCACATAACGACTGCCATCTTCGCTTATGCACAGTAATGTGAATTCCGAATACCTGATTCAAGACTTGAGGTTTCGTGTTAAAGAGCACAGAGGTTCGAGGTCTCTTCAAGACATGACACCATCGGGTTCTCTTCAAGACTTGGTATTAAGAAAACTCGATGGATTATAAGGTTTATCTTTTAATTTGTGCGATAAGTTAAAGTTGTCCCCCTTCTCATGTAGTCCGCCGAAGAAAGAAATGTTTTAATGGCGGGATTCTGCGGGAGCCCCGTTGAGATTTCCAAATTTGAAAATGATGGGAGTTGCCGCTTTGGACAGCTATCAAAGGTTCCAGCGCGGTCCATTTTTGCACTTCTTAAAGGCATGTCTTGTTTCCCATCAACATTCCCATCTTCTTATAGTTCTTACTTTCTCTTTTTAAGAATATACAAAAAGACATATCTATGCTTTGACCCTAAAACTAATCATTCACATACGTTTAAACAAAGTTGTATGTCGGAATGATCGAATCGCCCCTCTTTGATGATTCAATTTGGCATCTTGCTTAGCAATTGGGCGATTTGATTTTTAATTGGTTCTGAGTGTTTTTGGTAGATGTAATTTAGAACTTGCGATGAACATTTTGGAAATAAAATGTCATTTTCGTAAATAGAGACACAACGATAATTGATGTGAAGATATGAAGTAATCTCCAAAAAATAGAACTTAGCTATCTATGCGGCATTTTTTAAAGCAAAGGTTTGGAATTGGTCATGATTTAAATGTGCAAGGTATTTTTAGTAAATCCCCTTTTTAGTACAACAGTTCGATGGTGTCTACACTCGAAAAAATTACAAAAAAGCTATAAATCTATTGTAATTTTGTCAATTAAGTTCTAAACTTTTTCTTGACCAATTTAGTCCTAAAACCTTTTGTATTTATGCCAATTTAATCCATTCAGCCAACTTTAACTAACCGTTGCTAATGTTGACAATTTTTTAATAATATTTTATTTTTTTCGAATTTTTTTTTTATTTCTCTTTTTTTATTTTTATTTTTTTCTTCTTCTTCCTTATTCCTCTAGCTAATCGCCAGAGGTAAGGGTCGAGCTGCCGAGGTTGGCCTTGTCGGCCAATGGCGAGGACGGCCCTCGCCAACCACTGGGGAGGGCAAGCCTCGCCTAATGTCAATCTAATGGCCAACCGGTGTCCATATCAACATCGACTAGTCAAAATTGACTGAATGGACTAAATTAGTATAAATGCAAAATGTTTAGGACTGAATTGACCAAAGAAAAACTTTATTCTTGAATTGGCACAATTATAATAGAACTATGACTTTTTTGGCAATTCTTTCGTATGCACTCTGACTAGTGCACATCCTCGATCAATTTTAGGGGCGCATTCCCCTCTATTAACCGAGTACATTTAGGATTTAATTCTTTAAATGCCTCTAGTGAGGCTTGAATCCATCATCATGAGAAAATAAGCAAACTTTCTTACCATATGGCCCAACATCTTGGTTAATTCTAGCTTTATTTACTTCAAAGGATTTTTATCTTTTTACTGGTCCTTAAGAAAAGTTCATTTACGACATTATGTCGGCCACCCCCGTTTTGTTTTGTTTTTTTTATATGGATGGTCTATTAATTGCAAGCGACTCTTTAAAAATTAATCTGGATTGATTTTTACTTTTTTTTTTACTTAATCTAAAATTTACACCTCATACAATTGATTTTTTTTTAAGTTTGAAGCTCCTCAAACTTTCAAAACACTTAAATATTAACATGTAGACTCGCACACAATTGTTTCATAAAATGTTGTAGTTAATAATAATTAAAATTTCAACGAAAAAATGAACCAAATGTTTTTTTTTTGTTTTTACTTAAGCGTAAACAAATAGGTCTTAATCTTTTAAGAATGTCACATTAGCTTAACATGAAACAAACTCAAAACCTTCAAAAACACGACCAAATTATACTCAATGCTAAGTCATGTTCCAATACCTTCTATATATGTGTTTCGACAGTGGAATAACTCGTGTGGGCCCGATGTTCTCAGAATACCAAACACCACACGGGCTATTGACCCGACATTGTAGAAGTTATTCTGCAATCAAGAATCTATCGGCCCGTGATACATGCATATCGAACAAGATCGAGGGCAATCACAAAGATTCGACTCAACACACCCAAAGACTATTCATCTCTGTTACTCTTCTTTGAGGACAAATCCAGCGTCGTTTTCACCCTCTCAGCATACCTCGACTCTCTCTCTCTCAACGCAAAAGCTGTACGAGAAAAGCAAAGTCATCCGTTGACGCGTGTTGTTCCCGCAGTTTAAAATTCTATTAAAACACGCCCACCAATCAATCACGCAACCAAATTCCCTCTCGCCCTTCCAAAAATTGGAAAATATGGGAAAGGAGCTTGAAAGTTAGTAGCAGCAGCAGACCCTTTTGTCTAATCGTCCCCTAAATTCCATCTCCCGCACTAGGAATTACATAAACAAAGGATTGATTGCTCGTGCCCAAACATAGGCTCAAAAGTCACTCAAGATTCATTAAGTACATACGCGTACACTGTGATATTCACATACATATATATATCTGCTGTAATAAACACCTCTCTCTCTCTCTAAGTCACTCTAGATTACACATAACGTCCCGTGACATATACGGCAAAACCCTGAAAGGTATGGGAGGGACCATTGGTAAATTGGCAACACTAATTTGGCCAATTGCATGGCCCATGTCGTCTTTGATTTCCCCCTTGCGGATTGTAGGACATGCCTGTTTAATTACGACATTCATCTTCTCCATATCATTGTCCAGCGCAACAACCCCACTCTTCCTTATTTCTTTACTCCCTAGGCTGTACAAACCATGTTAATTATCCCTATACTCCCTATACTCCTGGCCCTCGAGACTAGGCATCGCTTATATCACGTGGCGTGTGGCTGACCAGTGTCAGAACCGGCACGTCGGGTGACATAAGAGTTGCCGTCGAGGGCCCTTTTGGGTCCCTAGGATCTGCTGCAGTCGGCCCTGCCAAGGCCGACTCGTCGGTTAGGCAGGTCGAACTCGACCCACAGGTCCTGCTGGTGGAAGTTGCCTATGATGTTGCTCGCGGCCCCGAGCATGCTCGACTTCGCGATGGCCATGCAGTGGACCCCGCCGTCCACCTCGGCTAGGACCTTCTCCTTGGCCACCACGATCTCCACGCCCTTCTCGAACTCGAAGGCCAGGTCGCCTATGGACCGCCCAATCACGGCGGCAGCGGCACTGTTGAAGCACATGTCGGCCACCCCGCCGTACACGTAGCCCCTCTTCATCCGCGGCCCCACGAGCCTCACCACTTCCTCCCTCACCTAAAATCAGCGATTCGTGTTGAATCGGTTATGTCAGTTAAAATTTGACAACCATGTCGTGTCGTAGCGAATGGAATACTAAATGTTTGAATTTTCTAACTCACCTTATCGTAGGCCTCGTCCACCAGGTAGGTGAATTCGGAGCCCGAGTCGATCATGGTCTGGCCCGACCCGCCGGCGTTGGGCCGGAAAGCCGTCGGAGGTATGGCGAGGCGCCGGCTCCCGATCCTGATCCCCTGCATTGCCACCGTGTAGGCGAGTGGGTCCAGGTTCGGCATCCGCTGACTTTGACCCGGGCCGAAGGTTATGAGGCCGATGTATTGGAAGGTCCCCGAGTGCGGGTTGTCGCCGAGGTACAGCGACCCGGTTGGGGACGGCGCGGTTCGGGCGGCGCGGGCGGGCACGCAGTACGAGAACTTGGACACCTTGGCCTGCGAGGGGAAGGCGAGCCGGCCGAGGTTCATCCCGAGGATGCCCTTGTCGTCGCCGGAGCTGGTGGCGCAGCCCAGGATGAGGGGAGGGGTGGCCTGGGTCCTCGAGAAGGTGAACTTCTCCCGGACGAGATTGCCCTCCGCGAGGGTGCCGTCGGCGTAGAAGTAGGAGTAGTGGCAGAGCCGGTTCTGGTCGCACGACGTCGGGAGGGTGAAGTCCGGCGTGCGCGGCTTGCAGAGCGGGTGGGTGCAGGGGAGGACCGAGAAGGAGGAGGACAGAGACGGGTCGAACGTCGCCGACGACAAGGGCCGCCCGGGCGCCGCCGCGCCGGACGAAGACCCCTTCTTGGCGTTGCCGTGGCACTGGATCCAGGAGAGCTGGCTCCCGGTGTCGAGGATCATGTCCTGGGTCTGCGGGGGGGTCCCGATGGGGAGGGAGACAACCGGGACCATGGAGTACTTGAACGGAGACTTGACGGCGACAGTGGAGGCGGCGGTGGCGGTGGCGGTGGCGGCGGCGAGAGATGAACGCAGAGATTGGAACTTATGGTGTGGGACAGGGTGGGATTTGAGAGGGAAAGAGAGAGAGAACGACGGCGACGACGACTTGTTCTGGGGTTGGTTGCTCTGTTCCTGCACCGACAGGGAAACAGAGCAGAAGCAGAGCAACAAGAAGAAGGGCACGACGGCGGCGGCGGAGCTTCTGTGGGCAGCCATGGCGTCTAGAGAGAGAAGAGAGAGAGAGAGAGAGAGAGAGAGTGGAAGGGGTTGAGTGAGAATGGGGGGATTCAACAGGGGGAGGTCGAGTATTTATGCAGTCTCGTGAAACGAAGAGGAAGAATTAAAGCAGAGTGGAACGAAAGAGAGGAGAAAGAAACAGTGAGCGGAAAAAGGGAAAAAGGGAATACGCGGTTTCTGTTCTTTTTATTGGGAGCGGTTAGGGCTTTTATTAGGGTTCGGATCTTTCGTTTTAGCCCGCAGTGAGATTGTGTTTCTTTCTTTACTAGATTACGAATATATCTTATAATTATGTATATATATCATTAGATAGTGCATATCATTGAATTGATACATTACATTCACTACTTATCTCATAAAATCTATAAATAGACTGATATAATTCTCATTATGAATATATATCGAATTATACAAAAATTCTTTAAATTTTTTTTATTATTAAGGAAAAAAGAAATTTCAATCTTCAAATATCTTTAATGTAGAATAGAAGAAGTCAAATATGGGTTGTCACAAATCATCACATGTAATGAAGACATTATAGAGGACGAGTTTAAACTGGCTTTAACTTATTTTGTAATCATTTATGCTCGAAATGGCATTATTTTTCCGTGAGCCTAGATATTAAAATGAAACCATAATAAGACAAGTCGATTTGATCATTATCATACTTCGCCCGTCACTGATTTTATTAGAGCGGTAATTTTCCTCCAAGACGTTTAGGGTCACTGTTGAGTACTTGGCCCACACGCAATCTTTTTCTCTACGCATCTCACGTCTATCACGGTCGATATGCACAATTCCATTCGTGACAAGTAAATAGCCAAAATGTTACATTGTCGATTATGGACAATGGGGTACAAAGTGTACGGTGAACCATCCATTCACTATTGAGGAATTTGTGTATATTTTGATATTTAAAAATGAAGAGTACATTGGTCTATATATGAGCTTTATGAAAGTTAGCATCAATATAACATATATCCATCAAGATATGCAAGTTACCGAGAAGACATTGCACAATTATGAGAGATACATAAAATCAATAGAAAATATTCTAATTATCTCTACTATAGGAAAATACACTAGATAATTATCCTAATTACCTCTAATAATTATAAATATTATAAATATTTTCAATTCAATTACTTAAGAAATGTAGGTAAGATACTCGTTAGTTAGACTTTCTTTTTTTTAATAAATTTATGGGGCGCACGGGGATATTTCCTATATGGGTGTGGAGTTTTGTTCATGTGAAGAGAACTTAAATGTTCATGTCGTTTTCATTTCATAGTTTTTTTTATTTTTGGACCCTTTGTTTTTTTTTTTTTCATCGAACCGTGGGAAGGAAGGAGATATTTAAGGTTGTGCTGTGGGACAGTTGTCTTTAACCCTCCACGTCCCCATTTGGCCCCCGGGAGTCCTTCCCAAAGGACAAACCCCATTTGCTCTTCTGGTGTCCAAGACAATCTCAAGACAGCTAATTTGATAATACACTCATGGTTTAATGAGAAGAAGAATCTTAAATTAATATATTTGTAATAAATTTACTTCAAATTATTTATTTTATCACTAAAAATTTTAAATTGTATATATTTAATAAATTTACTCCAAATTAATTTTTTGATCATCAAATAATTTGTGATAAATTTATTGCATTAATTTCCGTTAAATTGGATTAATAATATAAAAAAAATCACAAATTAGTATATCTATAACAAACAGAGGGTAAAACTCCAACTTGATGCACTTGCTAATTGTCATGTATCATCGAATTCAGCAATTTAATGATAAAATCTAATAGAGATTATATTCGTCATAACCAGTTTAGGGTTTTTTGTTAGAATAAATTTATCACAAATATATCAACGTGTGCCTTATAATTAATTTATTTATTTATATAATTTTTATGTTGAATTGTGTGTTGAAAAATGCCCGTGATGGTTGAGTTAGAAAATCCTAAATCAGAGAATCGGCCTAGTGTGAAGCAATTATAGTTAACAATCCTATCCAATGCATAGTTTATTGGGTTCAACATTTTAGCAAAAATTAGTTCAACTTGATATATTAACGAGTTCAAATTTGAAGAATTGATGGTTTAGCTCTTATTCGGATGTAAGATTCTCTAAGTTAAAACTTTTTATGCCATCTTTATTTTGTCGAAGGGTTCCATACGATTAAAGCCTCAAACGAAACATTAAAAATACGAGGGACACACTCAAGATACAAGAATTTGATTTTTGTGTTCGTATTCGTTTAAGAGCGACGGACCACAAATCCCCGCGGCCCAGTTCCGACCTCCCCATCGCCAGAATATCTTCCTTGTACGTGAGGTTCTTTATGAATGGTCTCGTCTGCTCCCATCAAATCAATCTATCTTTAGCTTTGGTACTATTACAGGCAATATCGCATTTTTCCATCGATAGAATGCATATAATTTCACGAGCCGAGCCGAGTTGGCCACATCACAAAGAAACTTGCAAGCAGCTAAAGAGAGTAGTCGTTCGTAATCTTTTGCCAAGGTCTATTCTTCAATGAAACTAATCGAGATCGACCTTTACAAAGTCGAAATTGCTTAATAAATACATACACATATACACATGCATATATGTTTACGAGAATGAATGCAAGCCTCTCTTTTTTCTTCTTTTTTCCTTTTCCAAAAAATTGGGGAGGGTTGGAATGACAAGAATCGAGAAGAAATTGAAGCCACAGGTCAAAGGGCTGTTGGGCAATCATTGGGGGTCCCCATCCACGTCTTCTTATATGATCTTTAACGCAATTCAATGTTTTCTTCTTTTCTTTTCTTTTCTTTTTTCTTTGCTTTTATTTGCTTTCCGCTTTGTATTTGTTTATATCCTACCTTTATGCAGCCATCGCCTAAAGGCATCGATATATTTTTAGGTGAACGTCTGAATCTTGTTCATATTACTTTTCTTTTTATTTTATATTTTTGCATGATAGAGGCATGAACGCGTTCCCGCCAAAAAATCATTTAATTTTCGGCCACATTGAATTCTTGTAAAATTACAACATATTTTATCAACATTAAATAAAACAATGGTTTGTCTAGAGTTTATATAGTAATATCAAACTATTCCATATCACTTGTCTATAGGGTCTATATGTTATTCATATATATGTGATTCCATTCCATCGATTAATTTAAGTTTGTGGATTAGATATCCTAATGCAATATCCGAGTTGGGCTTTGCCCCAGTTTATTTCACATGCTCGTCCCCCCATTCATCAAATTCCATGTGTCACGTCTTCCTTCTCCTATTCATTTAAATTTTTGATTTGCATATCCTAACAAGTATACCTTTTCTTTGTCAACATATGATAACTGATGAATTCTTATGGAAATAAAACCCTTCTATTTTTTTCTTAGTGATAGAAGAAACTCTCCAGGTCGCAGAATATTAGCAAATCGACTCGGAAATACAATCAGGAAAATTGCACATTCCTCACGCAAAATCCCACACACACACACACAAAGAATTTCTCTATAGAACCATTGCTTAGGAACGCCAAAAGATAAATATTCTTCCAACCAAAAGAAAAGAATATGAGAGAAAGCTGGCTATGGACGTTATATTCGACATGGTCCCTGTCGATACTAATGGCGAGCACTCGTCTTCCTCCCAAGCGAGAACCCTACAAGATTGGAGTAGCCAGTTGGTGGGGCCACGTGGCGGCATGACGCGACTTTCGTGATCACATTAAAAGAAAAATTAGAAAAAGGAGACGTAAGAGAATATGGTCAACATGTCTAGGTAAGATGGATAGATACTTACGTTGTCAGGTTGTGTGGCGTCGGTTTCGTTAGGAATTAGGAGGCCCCCATGCATGCACTGCACGCTCGCCTGCTCACACGTCGGAATCCCTAGGCAGCAGTAGCGCTACATGCTCGTGTTGACAATGAGGTCGTCTCGTCACCCTATGATTTCAACGCGCGATCGCGAGGTGGAGCGGGGGTTTTAAATGGTCGAAAGCATCGTGACATTGAAATAACAAGAACGAGTGAAGAGCTGGACTTTGATGACGAGAAAATCCATCGAGACCTATTGGAGCAATGATGTGGACGTGATTTGGATCGGTTTAACTGAGATGAATCCTTTCATCGGGTCTGCCATCGGTGGAAAAAACTTCGATTCAGAAGAACGTTCTCTCGTCTTGATAAAGGTTAAATTATGGGTCACGGTAGAATCGAGAACACTAGGCCAGTCAGTCTTCCTTATCTAGTTGTTTGTAAGAACAGTACGGTGAATAGTATTCTCGTATTGAATCATATCATGCCCACCTTAGCTCAAGTATCCAGTTTGTGACATATAAAACACTTTTGGGACAATAACCGGTTTTCGACTGCCATAGCCTAATCAGGAGAACGATGTAAACTCCCGATTAGTTTGTGCACAGGAAACCAAACCCCACCTTCAGAGCTCTATAGAAATATAAGCATTCTATCATAAAACTCCTAGCACCAACACTCTGACATCACTCTCATGAACTAGTTATATCATCCCCTGTGACACAAAGCTGCACTCACAGGAATACGATAATATGGGAGAATCAAGGTCCGTGACACACGGGCATGCCATTAGGTCACGTTGTTTATCGGATTCCCTCAATTTGCTTTGGAGTTCTCACGTAAACGGAGCCATCGATCTCTCTAAACTCAGATGGGTTTTACTCTTGACGGCGAGTACAGTAAAAACCCCGAGCATTTAAGTCGAATCCTCTCAGAGCACGACATGAACTGTATTCCAACGAGACCTTGAATTATGTCGATTATCGAACAGCCAATAAGAACACGATGGTACCGTCGCTCTAGCTAGCTACGTCGCTCGATTATCGCAAAATCATTGTGCGGATTCGAGAAGGCGAGAGGAAGCCAACTTGGGGTGCTTGAAAAGCACCAGCTGGATCGCTCAAAATCCAACCATGCAGTGGCTCCATAAGTTGGTGAAAATGACTATAGAGGGGAAAGTCGACCCGAATTGGTCAAAACCCCTACTCGTTCTACACGGAATTCAGAAACGTATCCTCTACTTCAACCAGATTCGGACACAAATACATGGTCTCTTCGAGCTGAAAAAAGACAAGACGTGCTTCGCATGGCTCGATGTCGTTCACCGCAACACAGGTTCGATCGTAAAGATCGTACATCAAGGTGAGGTGAGGACAGACCCACGCTTTTTGTTTTTTAACGATAGAGCAAGGTTATCTTCTGTAACCAAGTTCCTGAAATCATGGACATGACTTAAAATTCTTTAGGGATCATATGAGAAGGAAGCTAAGATGCTCAGTTTGTATTAAGAAATCATAGACATGACTTGGATTTATTTCTCATATGAAAGAAGTTGCAAAAGCACGCGTTTTCCATACCATATTCAAGAGGGGGCGTATTATGTGTTTCACCTTGTATGCTTCATGGGATTTTGTGTAATTTTATCTTCTTTTCATACGGAAAATGAAAAGAAAAGCTTCTTTGTATCCTTAAAAAAGTCACTATGCTCAAAATGCTAATGGAAAAATAGATGGGTGTTGACGACTGTAATAAGATGAAATTTTAAAGTATGCAGTGACGTTTTGCAATTCAATGACCAATAGGTAAAGACGTGGACTACCATCACCCGTGGCGGACCAATTCACCATCACAATCGAAAATGATGTGAACACGTGACTTGACATTCATCTAATCGTGAGACAGCGGAAAACATTCAAATCACGACTAGCTTTTCGTCTTGTCGTCGGTAAGCCAATCAACAACGTGTTAGGCCCATGGATTTGAAATTCAACGTGACCTCGTAATTGTAAAAAAATTATTCAAAAAGTTCTAAATTTGTTATATTTTTGTTAAATTGATTCTAAATTTTTTAATTTTACTAATTAAATGCTAAATATATTCATATTTTGTCAATTGAGCCTATTCGGTTAATTTTAATCAAAAATTTGGTGACATAGACACCGATCATTCTAAATGACACGGTCAACATTGATGTAAAAAATATTTAATAATATTTTTTTCAAATATTTTTATTAATTTTTTTTTTCCTTTTTTTTCCTAGACCCTCGCTTGGATCAAGGCAAAGGCAGCCATGCCCTCACCTAGATCCAAGTGAGGATCCTAACCATCGCCACTGGCCAGCATGTTGCGATGCTTTTGCCAGGTCCAAGCTAGGGCATCTTGGATCTTCCTCTCTTTACACAAAAATTGGCTAGATAAATTTAATTAATAAAATCCAAAAATATTTATGATTTAATCAGCATAACCGAAATATTTAATATCGATTTGGTAAAATTACAATAGATTCAGAAATTTTTAAATAATTTTTTCAATAATTCTTAGTGGTTCTCGTGGAGGACAAGAGCAGAGATGGAGAAGGTAGAAAGAGAGAGAGAGAGAGAGGGGGGTGCTGGGGGATGAAGCGTGCGACATGGCACGACTGTGCAAAGGGGACGACAGCCGTTTGAACGGCGAAGGCCAATCACGAAAAGATGATGGCGGCAGGTCTCTGTCGGTGGAGCCACACAGAAAAGAGAGAGAGAGATTCAATTAGGGAATGATGAATAGTTAGTCATTTGTAATAACCCAATTTCTTATTCTATAAGGAGTGGGTGGGCGTGTGTTTTGGCAGCTTCTTAACGGGGACACTTGTCGAAATTTGCCGTGGAGGGGAACACCATAATAGGACTTATGCTCTTGCCTTTTTGTGTGTTTTTTTTTTTTTTTTTTTGCCATTCCTTCAAGTATTTCATCGACCCTATTTGTCCCCTCCGTTGCATATGGCATGGGCAAAAAAAATCTAACCCCACGTAGGAAGTGCTAGAATATTTTGATACTGAACCATGTGAATAATTATAAAAAAAGTCATAAATTTAATATATGAATAACAATTCATAACATTTCAATTGTTTTAATTGAATTATAAATGTTTTAACGATTTGTCAACACAATCCTTCCGATAAAGAAATCGCTGACATGAATGCTTACCGTCCTATGTATGATTGGTTGAAGTGGATAATTTTGCAATTTTTCTAATTTTCTGAATTTTTTTATTTTTATCTTTCCTTTTTCTTTCTTTTTTTTTATGTGATCTATTTCCGCATTGACCACGCCACATAAGATTTCAATGATAAATTATTGAAAGATTTATGACTCAATTAATATTGAAATTGAATCGATATCCATATAATATGATGGTAACGACGTTTTTAGTATTTTCCCTTAAATCACGTCTTCATCCAAAAGTTTAAATTTATCGGTAAAGTGAGATTGCATATATATAAAAAGCATATATATATCTTACGAACGATGCAGGACATTTCAACAATTATTGTGAACACGAGCGATTCTACGAAAGAAAGCAAAAGCTACACAAACCAGAAAGTTTGATTGATCTTGCTCATACGATCACCGACCATCATATCAATGTCTTGCTTAACGTCTGTCTCTACCGGACCGAACGAGCTCCTAGTAGGCTCGTGCTCTTTCCACTTCTGACAAGCAAAAGCACAGCCCCAGAAACAAAACGACGAGAGAAAGAAAGAGCGACAAGGCACTTAAAAAAGCAAAAGACACGGCCGCGTGAACTCCTTCACGGACTACCATCCCATTCCAAAGTCGGTCACGGATTACAGTTTCGCTCCGTTCATGCTCGAGCAATGGTTGCCTTCGGTGCTACATCAGAAAGGCAAAGAGGGAAAGGGACAAATGAAACCCCCCATCATATCTTGTCCTTGAATTCGATGTCGATGCTTATCGGAACGAGCAATGCGTGTGTCCGTGTGCGCTCAGAGGGCGGGGAGGGCGACACGATTGTATTGATTGATGTGCTTTCGGATGAGACGATGCATGATTAGCCTCGGCTTCTCTATCTAAGTCACAAGATGATGGGTACTTGTCCGAATCATTCAAATCTATCAGTCCATTCGCGAAATTATTTTCAGAGAAGTACGCACCAACCGACGCTGCTTTCTTTGTCATTTGCACATCACGATGGAAAGAAACATGTTTTAAATTACCCCATCTTGAATTTCCATCGATGGTCGGCACAATTTAGGATGCTCGTGGAGTTAAATTTGATGGTTATTTTTTTATTTTATTTTGCTAACTCTGTCTTAAGTGGATAAACCCTAGAGTCACGAATTATGGCTCTTAATAAATACCTTAATGGTACACCTTCGAAACATTATATGTCGATTCATAAGTATTTAAGTGGGTTGGTAATGGTCTAAAAGTTTCCACTCGTGAGAAAGTTTCTATTTGCCTTATTTTCTATGCAAGTGCTTGCATCGCTTGATTCTTACACAACAACTACCAGGTCCGTGAGCTCACCAAATTGGATTAGTTCAAAAGATCAATAATGATATTTTGGAGTTATTTCGATATACAAATTTGATTGGGATTGATGGTGACCAGGTTCTCACTTGTTCTCATTTATAATGCCTATATACGTGAATAAGAGTTTGCACAAAAATTGTCCATTAATTGACGTATCAAACTTGTACATGGTGAGTAACCAAAAGTAAACAGTTTCTGTTCTTGTGCCACGCAGTTGGGAAGACTCATCGAAACATATGTTGCATCTTAAAGAAGATTCAATGAAAACTTGCGAAGCACCAATCCAGCACAAAGGAGAAATTTTGTTCAAAAATTTGTAAGCTAATTGTACGGAGGTCAATTCGGTCATAAACTTTTCAATTTAGCCAATTTAGTTATGAACTTTTTGTCGATTTGCTAATATGATCTCTTCGGCCTATTTTGGTTTGAAATCCTTGATATAGACTTCAACCATCCTACATGGCATAATTGTGGAGGGAAACTGGGAAAAGAGAAAAAAGAAAATTTCAAAATAAATTGTGAAAATCATTCATGTTAGTGCCGGCCTCGTGTAAGTGATTTTAGACAATTTTGGCTAAAATAACTACATTGGTAAATTGTGAAAAATTTTATAACTAAACTAGTCAAATTGAAAAGTCTAAAATTGAATTGCCTTAATAAGTTCATGACTTTTTAGACAATTTTCCCTAATATAAAAGCATGCCCAAAACTTCTTATGAGTTATAGAGCAAAAAGTAGGGATAGAAAACCCTAAAACTAAACAAGAATTTTAGATTGTACATATATACGATATGTGTATGTGTATATATACCTATACTCGCTGCATGTAATACAGATATATACAGATCGCTTTTGTACTAGCTAAGCCCAAAAAAAAAAAGTGTTGTAAAGTGTTGTAGTGTCCCAAGTTTTCTGGCACTAGACATTTACTCCTGCTCACTTAGGTGCACAAATGCACCGATCTTGCAGTTGTCCATTTTCATTTTATTTTATTTTTTTTCGAAAAACTCCGAATCCATGAAAGATGATAAAAAAAAAAGAAGAGAAGATAACAATGTCAATGATGAAATTACAAGATGAACAGATCATTTCACTGCATGTTTAAAGATTTCTATTACAAAAATTACTCAAACGGGGTCATCCATAATATATATCACATGAACACTAGAACATGATATGAGCCCTAATTGTCCTCTATCACGCGCATCATGCCCACATTCGAAAGCGTCCAACTCCTCCCAATACACTTCATATGGAACTACTTCCCGTTCCATGGTCTATAATTCCATGTCAGTGTGATACAATGGATTAACACACGACGACGAAGTAGTAATTATTTTATAATTCGCTTCAGGCTAAGACCGAACCACGCTGATCACGAGATCTCTTCCTAGTACCAAACCCCATGTAGAGCTAGGGACAAAAAACGATAGCGGTACATTCGAACTAATCAGATGTGCTAGCTTTTAGGGTTTAAACAAGAGAATCGCTCCGTTCAATCAGATTATTTTATAGGGGGTTGTGCGGGGGAATGTTGGTCGCGGGTCTCCGATACATTCCGACATTTCCATCGTAACTTGCATAGAAAATGCGAGGAGTTCGTGGATAAATGGTGGGGATGTCGGATCCATGGTTGTCTCGTCATGGACTGTTTGGCGGTCGGCAGATGTGGTGCGAGAGGCCAGAAGAGGTTGCGACTACCAGATTTCTTTATTCGTTTATTGTCTTAGGTTAGATAGAGTTAGGGATGCTGGTGGGTGCCGCCGTTCATCTATTTGTTAAAAAACCAGTGCGAATCTCTTATGAATTATTGGTCGTACCTTATGACATTTTCCATGAGGGTTTTCCAATCTCGTCTCCCTGCCCTAGGGTTTCATGGTCTTGTTTAACGCGGCCTCACTTGCCTAAAAAGTGTGCATTAGGCACCGCGGCACTCGAGTGCAAATGTGCAGGAAAATTGCCCCAGAAGTCATAAACATATAATGATTTTGCCAATTCGTATGAAACTTTTTAATTTTGTCAATTGAGTTTTGAACATTTTCACATTTTGTCAATTAAGTCCATCATACTATTTTTGACCGAAAATCGCTAATGTGGACACTAGTCGTGCTACATGACACGATCAGCATTGACATGAACAATTAAGTCTATCAAACTAATTTTGACTGAAAATCACTAATGTGGACACTAATTGTACTACATGACACGATTGACATTAACGTAAATAATTTTTAATGATTTTTTAATATTTTTATTTTCTTTTTCTTTTTTAACCCTAAGCCGGCAAGGTTGCCAACCGACCCTCATCGGCCACAAGCGAGGGTTGGCAACCCTTGCTTAGCCTAGGTGATGGCATTGCACCCTCATCGATTCTAAATTTTTTTAATTTATTCGATGTGGTTTCTAAACTTTGATCTAATGTTTAATGTGGACTTTTAAATATTTTCATATAGTCTATGAGCTACATTAGATATATACCATTATATTGAACAAAGTAAAAGTCTAACGAAAATATTGCACATTGGTCAAAAGTTCAGAAACTATTATGCAAATTAAAAGTTCAGCGACATTGCACATTGAACAATAATTTAAGAACTGTATTGTATAAATTAAAAGTTCAGGGATAACGTTATACATTGAACCAAAGCTCAATCACCATTTGTACTATTATATCTTGAAATATTTATGATGAGTCCGTTCTGACTTTGTAACTTCTCAAGGACTCACAGCGAAACTCTCAAAAAACAGTTTGCATATATGAGATACATACTTTGACTTTTCAAACGAGCTCAAAGATTCTACAAACTTTTACTCCATGTAGAAACTACTCAACGTTAAAAAAAGTGGATGTTGCACATGACGGGGCAAAGTGTGACATTTTAAAGAAACAAAATATTAGAGAAAAGAAATGCAACAATGATCTTCTGAAATGTATGTGAAGCAAATTGTTCCCGATTAAAAGGAATCGGAAACGCAGGCATTTTAGGGAAATGACATCTCTACCCTTTGCTAATGTGTCCATGATGTCTTTTCGGCTATAGTGTTTTTTTTTTTTTTATAGGTCTTATTCTACTCATATTCTAATTTTTACTCTTAAACTTTTGTTCTACTTTTTTATAAGGCGTGAGAGTCAAAATTTATACCTGAAACTAAATCATACCCATAAGTTGAGATTCAAATCCTCTACCTCTCCATTTTCATGTGAAAAAGATGGTCACTGAGACAAACCCTAATGATTCTTTTCAATTCTAGTTGACATGTCAATAGCACCATTAGCCACGTAATGTGCCACGTCACTTTGCATAGACGGAAAATCTAACGTTCGATGTTTTGGTTCTTTAGATATAAGTTCGTGAACGGTTCAAAAAATTCCACACACTTTCCATCTTCCCGTGTGGTAGGTTCTTTTGGGATTTAGTCAATGCTCGATAATTATGTATTATATTTGTAACCTTTCGAAATTGTATCAAATTTCATTTCAACAAAAGATATGGTTAGGACCAATCTCACCGCTAGCTCTCAGTGCAAGAAGCAGCGTGAGTGGTCCATGAAAAAAGATAACAAGCTTCCAAGGCATATCTACACAAACCTGTATCTAACATTGAATTATATTCCCATGAAACTATACATAGACAAGCAGAAACGGAGTCATTCTTATAAATCTTACAATTCTCACTCTTGACAAAAAAAAATGATGATAGATAGCACTAGCAGCATTCCAAGCAATTTCATACGAAATAAAATGGAAAGCTTTTGCCTCTGGTATGCTTAGAGCACCAAATGAGCTCTTAATTCTAGCTTCTTCTAGCTCTTAAAATATTACAAATCCAAAACCCTAAACCCGACATGAGCACAATCCAAAAAAAAAAGAAGTGATCTCTACTGCTCCACGTGGACAACGTCATGAAGGATCAAACTCTCTAAAGTTTCAACATATTCGACAGGTAAAAAGCTCCAATGTCTAGAATCCACTTACATCAAGCAACCGAACAAGAGAATCACAAGAAACACCAGCTGGAGATAGCTTTTTATTCTCTTCGAATTCAACCTCAAGCTACCCATTTGAGCAAGAATATGACTTCCTTGAGACCGTTTGTGTTGCCACCAGTGATGAAACTTCTAGAATTTGTCGGGTGATTTTCGGCTTCTCTCACTCCAAAAGCTAGCTCGAAGAATGAGACTTCTCCTCACAATTATAAATCGACTATCAATCCATTCCAAAATTGATGTTGGACAACCTCAACAAAATCATCAGTGAAGCACATATGACCTAGCTTGATTTTCTCACAAAAATGGATGACTTTAACCTTCTTCAAAGCCATTGCTTCGTTAAACATTCTTGTGAAAACTTGAATACAATAACCAATAGCTAGGGAGACAAAAAAAATTTCTACTTTTTGAATTATATTTATCGAGTACATCTAAATGTTTCGATTTGATCCTTCTCACCCTATGGTAGATTCACCTCGGTAAAAACTTAGTGCGTGCTTGTTTATAGTCCATTATAATTGAATGGATCATTTCTTCCACTACCCCTCGTTTGAGAAAATTTCATCCAACCACGATCTTATTTGGTGGGTTGAAAATATACACGTCGTCCACCATTCAGAGACGTGATTGGAGGAAATTTCTTCCGGACAGAGATGGAAAAAAATAGCCCCAACTGAACAATTGCATTTTTTTCGAGGTCAGGCTAATTTTAATTTATGGTCGTTTTTAATTTAAGTAGTGCAAAATACTTTTATATTTGAGATGTCATCCGATAATTATTCCAACTTGTAGAGTGAGGACGTAGGGCCATTATTCTGCCATAAGAGTTTCAATGACGTATCCAAAGTGTAACTACAATCCTAATTAAATGAGGACTAGAGAAGCGAACCACTAATCTATCTTACGAACAATAATTGGAGACCATACATTAATGAAATGAAAGAAAGAAATTTCTCAGTGAGACCACCAAAACCGTGTCCCATGCAGTCAATGCCTTCGCTGGGTAGAACAAACACTAGGTAAGGCTGATAAAATCTAAATTATTAAATTATTAAGTCGTGCCAGCAACATTTTCAGCAAACCCATGTCCCTCTTATAAATAATTATCTTCTTCCTCCGTCTTTTAATAAATTTTCTCTCTTGTTTGGACCACAGATGGGGCTGGTCAGCCATATCTATAGAATCCAAAACTTTAAAAGTCAGACTTATCCGGAAGCTTCTCAGTGTGGTTGATACGCATTTATAAGGAGGAAATTATCCAATTAATCATGGACTTATTATATTCAGTTTTGAACTTTTCAATTTTGTCAACTTAGTCATAAATCTTTGCTCAAAATTCCAATGTAATCTTTTTAATCGATTCTCATTGGAAATCACTAGCATAACGATGTGTCTCATTAGAAGCCAACGATGACTAGACTGTTACATCAGTAATTTCTAACAAAAATTAAATGAAGATATTTAAATCACATAAAGATTTATGACTAACTGACAAAATTGAAAAGATTTGAGATTGAATTGGTATCCGTATAATATATTCAACGTTGTTTGGGTAACTTTTTCACAAATATGTTGTTGGTTCATACACTAAGTCTTAGCTAGCAATTATTTGTATGTGCTCAAGGAGAAAGATTCGTTTTGCCCATTGACCACGAAGGAAGTGTATCGATATATACTAAGGATACTATGACAAGTAGGCCGGTATGATAGGCTCAGATTTTTTGGGACAGTGTCTACATGTTATTATGCACTTGGTAGTGAGCATCATCCTCTTGTCCATTTCTCAGTACAACTGGATATCTGTAAAGGTAGTCTGGAGTATGGGAGGGCACTTTTGTATTATTTTGTCTATTATGGCTACTGGTATTTATTTATCTGTTGTGAACAACTTACCAAGTGGTTGCCACTTTAGTAGGCATAGGAGTCAAACCCTAGCTAATAGGAAATAAAGCTATTGAGATTGTGACAAAGTCCAAAATTGCCAACTCACCAGCAAGTTCTACTTAGGGTAGCTCTGATTTCAGGACTTCTTCTCGACTTCCCGACTCTAGATGTCGTGAATCTCACTTCTTTTGTCCGATTTGCTCTTCTTCTTTCTTTTTTTTATAGAAAATATGTTAAGATGAAATCTCTCTTTCAGACCCGACACTGAAAGAGCCCATATAAAAATTCGATATCGTTACGTGCTTTCGGCAAGTGAAGATTTCTGTTGCCCTTTTAGCTTTTGTTTTGCTTGACTAAAAGATGAGTCGGATAATTTCTTATTGCTTTATATTTTTCTTTGGTTTTTACTGGTATTTCAAGTCTCACCATTTTGTTTCCTAGTATCGCGGTTTAAAATATTGTGGTAATGGATATGTACTTTGAAAAAGTATGTTTGACCTTGAAATACAAAAAAACAATGGAAGAAAAAACAAAAAATTGGCCAATTCTCTAAACCGATTTTAGCACTGGTTGCAAACTCCGAAATCTAAAGAATCGATCCCATGCCGATAGCTGCCAAGTTCCAAGGTTGGACGAGCCCAACCTCAGAACCGCTCAGCCCACTTTCTAATTCGAAAATGAATTATAACTTCGGTGTAAGCTGACATCGTAATTGAGGGACTGACATATCTATATATAGGAGTTTAAGGGCCGTTCCCATTTCTGTATTTCAATTTGAGCAATTGCTTTCTTGCGCTAGATACAAGGTTCTTTCCACCATATGTACCTGTCTTTAAGTGAAAATTTAACAGCTCACAGTAGTCTTAAACCAAGTCAAGAGGCACTTTGGATTCATAAGCATCGGATGGCCTAATGCCTGAAAGCATCTACATTTTGAGGGAGAGAAAACCCAAAACTCGCGCATTTAGCAATCAGTTTTGAACAGGGAAAACCAAAGAAGAACTCCTCTTGAGCATTTACCATCACTGCTACTGCCAGAAGATGAAAGATAGCTTTATTTCAAATGTGATGAAGTGAATAGTGAAAACTAGTCTCAACTTGGAAATTTACAAAATTAAAACAGATAAATCACAAAGGTATGACCTTCTTGGAAGACACCGAATAATTAGATTCTCGAGTTACCCTTGAACAACAAGAGAAGAATCCTCAAAGTGCCGAAGCACGGAGCAATATGCCATTTATGTGCACAACTTTATATGGCATGGCAGAAGTGTCTAAGCTAAGTCTAATGCCAAAAAACTCCATTACACAGCCAAAATATGGCAACATACAAGAAAGCCATTCAGTAACTTTATTTGAAATCATTCCTCTCACCAGTTATTTCTTCAACAGCATCGCACTGCATTGCGCCATTATCTTCGATGCCCTGGTTATAGCGTCAGTCATGTAGAAATTCTCTACAGCCGCTCCAAAGTCGTTTGGACTGATCTTTTGGTTTGTGTTGGGTCTCAATGTAGTAGCTGAAAAAGTGGCAGGTTCTCTCTCATCCACGCTCACGAGATTCGGTGCCACTGTCCGAATCCGGGACCGGATCCCTCCGACACTATCATAAGGCAACTGAATTCCTGCCACCTCTGACAAAGCACGAACAATCTTCCAGTCATCTCTTGCATCACCAACTGTTGGAACTGCAGGGAGAGTCTGCTGAACACATCCTTCGGTATTTTCATATGTACCTTCCTTTTCGCTGAAGGCAGATGCTGGAAGAATGACATTGGCACGATATACACTTCGATCTCCATGATGCCCCTGATAGACTACAAATGCATCATCAGGAATATCCTTTACGTTGACATCATCTGCACCCATCAGATAGACAAATTTCGCGGACTTGATGCTGTCAGGAGATTGTGGAACAAGTCCAAGATCGAGGGCTGCAGCTTGAGCAGCATGTAGAAGCAACACATTGTAACCATTCCAATCAGGCCTCACAACATTCCCATTCTTAGCGATGGTCTCAATGGCAGACAAAATCGCATCCAAATCCTCTCTCTCAAAGAGCCCAGCACCTACAATAATAGCTGGGTTTTTGGCATTTTTAAGAGTTGAGCAGAAGGGGTGGCGCCCCTCGGCAAGTTCAGTCAGAGTTTGAGGTCCCGTGCCAAGATGTTCGTGATCATAGTTGAGATCGGTCGGTGGACCGATATAACCAACCTTTGCATGCGTAGCACGGACTGTCTTGCGGATTCTTGCATTTACCATAGCAGCTTCTGCTCTTGGCTGTTGAACAAATGAAAAAGAGAGCCGGAAGTCAGATAAAATCAATAGGAAAACCATGGATCTCAAAGAAAGGGTCAAAGCCACAAGGAAGGAGGAAATATCCTATTCTAGAAGGAATTAGAGATTGTCATCGCCAAATATTATCATGAAGGCAGTCTGGATGGTCATTCCTCCACAATCTAATGATAATACATTACCTGCGTTCCAACCAACAGGAAAACATCTGCCTTCTCAAGACCAGCAATGCCAGTATTCATAATATATCCTGATCGCAGATCAGCATTAGGGTGCTTCCCATTGCCTTCACACATTACATTATTGGACCCCATTCTGTTCAAGAAATCTTTGAGTGCCATCATAGACTCCGCATCAGAGAGTTTGCCAGCAACACCAACAATCTCTTCAGGTGCAACTTTATGGATAACCTCACCAACCATGGCAAGGGCATCATGCCAGCTCACAACCTGGAAACGCCCATCAGCACCACGAATCATGGGGTCATTAAGCCTCTGCCTCTTAAGTCCATCATAGCAAAAACGAGTTTTATCGGATATCCATTCCTCATTTATATCCTGCAACAAAAGTTCCAAAGCTGAATAATTTACCAAGAGTTCTCAATGTGAGTGCAGGCATACACATGCATCTGTTTAAAAGAGTGTACAAGAGAGAACAGCAGGGGAGAAAGTGCGAAGGAAGGGAGAGAGACAAATCCACTCATTTGTTTGCAAGATTGCAATCTCCACCAAATTAAAATCTCACATGATGGTTAAAACAATGTGCTGCACTACCCCCAGACAGTATCAATGGCAACTCACCAGCAATGTCAAGCAATTCAGACACAGCAGCCAGAAAGATATCTTGACAAAACACAACACAAGACTGGCAATTTTTACTGAAATTGAAGTGCTTATCATTGGATTGTGATAGAAAACTAAAGTAATCAAACACCATCCTCATGTGGCTCGTCATATTATAGCAGTGTCGAGAAAGATTAAAGCATATTATTCTTAGGCTAAGATTGGCAGTGCATATTCAAGCTCATAAGAACTTAACAGGAGCTGTTGCGGAGTCCATTTCTCAGCGCTTATTCAAGTCCAACAAGCACTTCTTTTTGGGTCAGATAACAAGCACTTAATTCAGCTTGATTTAATCAGTTTGAAGAAGCCAAGATTTTCAACTCATTTTCTTCTATTTTGTAGTTTACTAATAAATTTTAAATGATTTATAGATAATGAGGGGATAACTTTGAATTTAAGACATTCCAAGGATCAGATAGAATACACTTTATAACTTTCTATCAAACACACAATCCAACTGCAAACATCATGATACCTTCACGCATTATGGAATGTCAGTGTCCATGATGAGCTCCTTTAAGAGGCAAAACTAGTGGGTTTCTACCTCACCCTAAGAGAACAAGTGCATCTTCTATGTACTTCTAGCAATACATTGTATGCAAAGTAATAGGGGAAATTTTCTATTGTCCCCAAGGAGTTACTATGAGTGAGCTTCATAAGTAATAAATAGATTTTAATTAAGTAGCCAAGTTAGTTATCTTTCACAAACTTTTGTAAAAGTAATGCTTTCAGAATTTATTTTTTAAAAAAATTGTCTCTTTTAAATGTTGCTTGCCAAATGCTTCAGTTGGAACATAATAATGTTGCTATCCCAAGATGAACAACCTCTCAAGAACATCATGTATGATATGATAACTGCTTGAGCCAACTTCAGGATAAAAGTATATTGAATTTTTTATATATACAGAAAAGAAATTCAATAAAAATTAGTCTTAAGATGAATATCCATTCTAAGGCACTTTAATTAGCCAGTTTGGGTCAGGACATGTATCTTGTGTAGTATATTGTCATTTTCTTATAGTGATGGCTATTCTGATCAATTTATCTAGACAAATGTACTCATACTTTTCTTGCGGCACTTCTATCTTAGCTGCCGCACTGCCTACCCATCACTTACAAACCTCATGCTTCAGCTACATATTTATCGAATGGTCTACACAACACATTAACTGCTATACCTATTCCTCAGAACTTTTCTTGCAGCACTTCTCTTTCAAACCCCACACTAATCATCATTCACTAGGTTGCAAAAAAAGGCTCAAGATGGACGCATTCAATATCACAAACATATATAGGTAGAAAACCAAGGGCAACACCTCAAAGCCTTTTGAGCAATTTCCACCTACCAGAGCAAAGCACCATCGGAAAAGGGAAAAACCATGTTGCTCCAAGTTTTAAGCAGAAAATAGGAGTCACCTCAATCAACCAAAACTGAATCATGATTCTATAACTTCAGAAGAGATTCCATTCTTAAGTAGGTTTCTTCTCACAAACAAGAAACACTATTTTCTGCTTGGATTCTTATTCTGAAACCCAGAATAGAAAATCTACAGAGACTATTTTTTTAAGTTAGTTAAAGGAGAAAACCTGTCCATTGAAGCCACAATAAACAAAACTTTCCTTTAAAGAATTTGCTTTTAGCTTTAAGAACCAAATCCGAGAGGAAGTACAGTATGCATGATTACCTCATTCAACCGTGGGATGATGCGCAAAACCTCTGGACCACGGCTATCAATCCGGATGTTTGAACCAACTGCATCCGTAACATCAATAGTCTCTGTTCCTTTCAACTCCCAATTTCGAGCCTTAAATGCAAAGGGCTTAGAGGTTAGAGCACCAACAGGACAAATATCAATTACATTTCCAGAAAGTTCACTTGTCATGAGTCTTTCAACATAAGTCCCAATTTCCTCTCCACTACCACGTCCCAGCATGCCAAGATCTTGAACACCAGCAATCTCAGTTGCAAACCTGACACATCTGTCAGAAGAGTACATCCCTATGTAAGTGACAGACTTTAGAGGATAACCAAGGGTGACATGAAAATGCTCAAAGCACACAAAAATCACAAAGCCCACCCCATAAAGTATGAAAGAACAAGAGAAGACCAATCCCAATTAAACTAGACTCGAAAATATTATTAACTAAGCTAGTGACCAAGCAAGTGTGATGTTGAAAGATACTCTAGAGAAAGCAAACAAGTTCCAAGTTTATCATATAAGCCCAAAAAAGAACAATCTTTAAGGGAAATACACAAGAAACAGATTCCATAAAGATGGCAGAAAGTCGGGAAAAATGTGAAACACACTAGAAGACATGATATGGAAAAAGAAAAAGCTTCAACAGGTTCACCCACATTAAGTAAAGGAAATCAGCAATCTATAATAAAATTCAGAAGCAAACACCCATCACAAGAAATAAGAAGTGCAGAACTTCAGATCAGGACGGGACATCATTGAAGAAAAGCTGCCAAAGGTGAATTGTCAGCAAAGCCCTGGGTTAATTAATCGCCAGTATGATTTTTGTGGGAAACAATATTCACCTGCCCTCAAGTAAGCAACTTCCCACCGAGTACACCCAGTATTATGGAAACTATAACTTTATGCACACCATTACCTCAGAAATTTTGGCAAATTTGACATATCAAGAATCAAAATCACAAGATGAAGCCTACTTACATGGAATTACATCTCTTCCTGTTAGTTTTGGGTATCGGCAAACTCAACATTACATTGATTTAATCAAAAATTATCAAAGCATATGGAAAAAAATATATTTTGCTTATGCAATTCATTCAATTCTTTCCCCATGAGTAGTACTTGAAAGTGCTTTGGTAGTGTGAAGCCATAATATACAGTGAAAAGGGAAAAAAAAAAAAAACGCTTCACTTGGTGAGGTTGTCAAACAAACATGGTTGAACCAGAAAAGGAGACAATACAAAAATTGTCATATCTGAATGTTTGATAATCTAAGGAACAATTGCCATCTTGATATCTTCCACTTGTCACTATTTTCCCATTTGTGCCCTCTCACTAGAGTTATCTTCACATGAAAAGGCTTTGCACTTTCCGACATGATTCCCATCCTGTTGCTGAACTTGTCAAGTTTTCCTATGTTGTTTAAGAAACAACTTTTTTTTCCCTAAGTCACTCCTTGAATGCAACACTAGGTCATATTTGCTAATGAAGAGATGAGAGAGGGGTTAGTGGGTCCCTGATTAAGTGTGAAATGATGAAACCAGATTCAGTGTCTGTTAACAAATTGATGACGCCATATTTGGGAATGGAAGAAGGCCAGGCAAGTCCAAAGTTTCCCAACTTGTCCAGGTAGTTTCTATTTCATCGTCAAAACATTGGAGTGCTTAAGCTGAATTTACAGTCTCTATAAATAATAAATGGATGTATCACATGTGGGGCGCTTTAACTGTGTGCAGAGGTTTTTTCCATTTATATATGGATGACTGTGTAGGGTTAGGCAAATCACAAGAGATTTCACATTTATTCAATTACATTTCCTTCCTATGTAGAAAATATGGCAGAACTAGTTGCCACCCTAGGATAACTACTGTATTCATGACACTTCATCTGACAAAACAATATTGCCCGCTGAAAAAATCACTTTCTCATGACATGGATCGCACTATGCTTTCCACTTTTTGTGTTGCAAACATCAGATAAAGTATCTTATTCCTTATAAACAACAATAATCCCATTAGACATTGATAGATGACAATGTTTGAAGGATCTTAGGCATTGGTTGATGACAATGTCTAAAGGATCCCAAACTAAAGTACTTAGGAAAAGATACCTTGAGGACAAGGGCTACCAAAATTGAAAGTAGATAAGCAAGGAAAAGGCATGAATCGATTGTAATAGAACACTCATGTATTGTGTTAAGCGTACCCTAGACAATGAATGACAGCAAGCCTGCAATGGAAACATCAGAAACACTGGATACAGATTTCGGCATCAATTTCTAAGACAATTCCTTTCTTTGACTATAATGTTCCACTCTATGTGACCAATGGGAACATCTGCTTATCTAAGTTCCTTTCATGTTCAAGATTATCTTTCACAGGAACATGAAAATAAATCTACTTCCTTATAGAGATGCGTTAATAATCTAAATTCTACTTTGGCAAACAGTTCAGCTGCCAAAGACATGGCATCAGGTCATAGCAGCAACAAATCCCAATTATTAAGTTCGAAGCCTGCCCATTCCATTCCCTATAAGAAAGAGATTATACTAATTGCGGATGTTGTGCTTACAACTTGGAATTGGAAACGAGTACATAAAATACCTCTACAAATCCCTTTCAACTCCCAAAAACATAACTTCGCCATCCAAAACACCATAACAATCGCACTGTGAATGAATATATCACATATACACACAAAAACCCACTGCTGTACATAAATAACACTGAAGTGTACTCCAGTTCCCCAAATAATCAATTTTAAAATAAGTGGAAGAAAGACTAAACATGGTGTTGGCAAAATCAATGATGCTAATTACAAAAACGAAAATACCAACCTTGTACACTGGATACACCGAGTCATGACAGTCTTTACCAGAGGACCAAGATTCTTATCGACCACAGATCTCTTCACTTCAGTGAACCGTCCTCGATCAGACCCGAAAGCCATAGATTGATCCTGAAGATCACACTCACCACCTTGGTCACAAATTGGACAATCTAAGGGATGATTCATCAACAAGAACTCCATCACCCCTTCTCGTGCTTTCTTAGCAATTGGAGTGTCCGTCTTGATCTTCATCCCTGACAATTAAATTCTAATTATAAGAATGTCGCCCAAAAGTAACCAACAGTCTTCAACAGATTCTCTAGAGATTGGAAATTCCAATTGACATTTCTCACGACTGCAAGAACTAACTGGTCATCGAAATTTCAAAGACACAACAGAACTGCAAAACTGGTGAAAATTTTGCACAGAATCTGAGGAATAGCCTATTATTCGATAATATAAGCACATTCGTCTAACCAAGTATTGAACTGGAACTATTGAATGCATAGACTATCAATATTAGCCACTAAAAGTGATTCGTGGACTAGTAACAAGCATAAAGCCAACAACGAATTTGCAGAATCCTACGCCAAATGAATAACATTCAAATCAGAAGGTACGAAAGAACAAAGTCCGGACCATATCATCATTCAAGTAGACCACATGGACACGAAGTCAGATAAATCAGTTCGAACCATAGCCACATTTCAACATATTACCGCTAAAAAGAAAAACAAATTACCAGGAAGCGCAGGCATAGCGCAGGAAGCGACCGGCTTCGGAGACTTCTCGACCTCGACCAAACACATCCTACAGTTCCCGGCGATCGACAGCCGGTTGTGGTAACAGAACCTCGGGATATCGACCCCGGCGACCTCGCACGCCTGGAGGACCGTCATGCCCTTGGGGATCTTCACCGGGTAGCCGTCCACGAACACCTCGATCGCGTCCTCCGGGTTTGGGAAGTGGACCCGGGCGCCGGCGAGGGGCTTCCGGGGCGGGAGATCCGGGGTGGGATCGGGCTGAGCCTGCGCCGCCGACGCCGCCTCGGGGCTCTGGCGCTCGGGCGTGGACCCGATCGCCCTGACGAGCCCGTCCCTCGGGGAGTGGTTCCGGAGGAGCCGCGAGGCCGCGGGTCGGAGAGCCCTCGAAGCCAACAAACCTAGCCCCATTTCCTCGCCGGCCTACCTACACAGCAGTCGGACGGAACCAGTCGCTCGTGCGGCTGACGACGAAGGAGCAAGCGATCTCCGGCGATGGCGACGGAGATGGCTGAGCTTGGGAGGATGGATTCGTTCTCGTCGGAGCTGAATCGAAGAAGAGATTCGTGGGGGAGAGAGAGAGAGAGAGCTCAGTGATTAGGTTGCGTCGATGCACGCTTGCTCGGCTTGGCGTCTCTCCTCCACACGACAGCAACTCCGGGTGGGCTCCGAATTTGGGCCTTCTTGGTGTTTGGGTCGGGCCTGTAATGGGCCTCATGGCTACCATGTGAATATGTGGATTGGGGTTTTCTAAATATGTGGATCTAATTAAGAAGACTCATATTTTCAGTGAAATTCCGGGATTCTATGAAGGGGAAAGGTGAAGTAGTCCATGGAGATTGATGGTCGAAGATGACGAAGGTTGCGTCTGTGTTCGTGTTGTGTCTTTTGTTTTAATAAAATGCGACGAAAATGACGATAGATTTTCCATTGCGCTCGATTCTCTTCCTTTCTCATTCTTTCTATTTATGTAGAGCCATGCTCATTCACGAGTAGACACGTGCCCCGATTCTAAGTTCCCTTCAAATTTTAGGTCGTGTGGCCTTTGATTGTGATCACTACCTCGAATTAGAAAGGAGGGAGGGAGGCAGCTTCATTTATAAATGCCAACCAATGGTGGTAAGGTGTATAATCGATGCCAGCAAAAATGCTTTCCTTATCGAAATGAAATGGAAAAGAGTGACATGGTCATCCAAATCATCCGCTTCATCCAACTGGACAACATGCATTCAGCAAAAATTAGGCACAGCACAGCATGAGGAGGCCAAATTAAAAAAATTGAGGTAATTAGTGGACAAAAGATGAAAAAATTTCAAATATTCAATCACGCACGATAAGAAAAGAAAAAATTTGGGCTGGGGGCAAATGTCATAGGCCCGCAAAATTAATTTAAAAAATTTGAGAGATTTCTCAGTAAAGTCCGTAAAATTATTTTTTTTCAAAAAAAAATTTGTTTTGTCACAATTTGTGAATCTCTTTTTCACCATCCGACGAATAAAAAAGAGAAAAAAAAAAATATTTCTCGCGAGGATTGGGAGGTGAAATTGAAAAACGCCGGACGCTCTCGTCAAAGAACCTAACGGTTAGTTTTTTTAGCCGGGAAACGCTTCTGCCTTCAAACCGTAATCGACCGCCATTTGAAGCTCCTTCAACAGACTTCAAGACTCCATCTTTCTTCTAGTCTGTTAACCTCTCTCTCTCTCTCTCTCTCTCTCTCTCTCTCTCTCTCTCTCTCTCTCTCGGGAGCTTGGCAATTCGTTCCCGGTTCAAAGAAAAGAGGAAGAGCCCACTTCGAGATCGAAGCCCCTGATGTCGCTCCCGTTCCTCCAGGCTTGCGGGAAGAGGAAGAGGTGCGCTGAGATCTTCGACTTCAGCGACTTCAGCGACTTCTGCAACCCCGGGTATCCCATCAGCCCGACCGGCCCATTCCGCGACAACGTCCGCCTGTTCCTCGAGGAATGCTGCGTGCCCTGGGATCCCGCGGCGAGCGACCTGCCCGTCTGGTGCACCCTCCTGATGCACGAGAAGACGGGCGTGGTCGTTCCCCTGTACACCGTCCAAGAAACCATGACCCCCTCGTCCGCCTCCTTCTGCGATCACTGCCGGTTTGCAGGTAATTTGACTGATCGTGGACTTGATTTCCTTTCATCTGCCGCTAAATCTTGGGTTAGTTCTCTGGGCAAGTACGAATTTTGATGGGTCGAGCGTGTATTGCCGTTTGGAAATGTTTGTCGTGTAAAACAGGGGGGGTTGCAGATTTTCAGTACTTCTTTTCTCATGGGTGTGTTTGATTTTGTTCGAGTGAGGCTTTGATTGCGATGTAGTTGGGAACTTCAACTTGATGGGTTTTAGGTTTTATATCGGAATTTGCTTCTTAGAATCTGAGGATTACGAATTTCCAGTGTTTTTTTCTCATGGGTGTTTTCTAATTGCCTGATCAAGGATGGGGAAAGCATTATATGTCAAGACGGAGGTATCACCTGATAATCCCGAAGGTTGGTTGCTGGAGTAGGGCTCTGGAGGAGCGCGACCTTGACGCACCGAACCATCTGCTTCATGGACTCATTCATGAAAACGGGTTCGGGCACTTAATCTGTATCAATGGCATCGAAGGCGGCTCCAAGATTCTCTGTGGAAGGGAAATTATGGATCTCTGGGACCGCATTTGCAACAATCTCCTAGTCAGGTAAAGTGAAGAAGTAATTACTCTGGCGAGCACATCGTCAACTGATACCCACGTAGTAATCTGATATTCCTTGTATCATTTTGCAGGAAAGTGACAGTTGAGGATGTCTCTAGGAAGCGGTCTATGGATCTCCGGTTGCTATATGGGGTCACTTATGGACACACGTGGTTCAGGAGATGGGGTTACAGATTCCTCAGAGGAAGCTTTGGAGTTAAAGAGCACCATTATCACCGAGCAATGGAATTTCTTGGCTCGCTTGAGCTTGTCAAAGTCCTCGAGGATTTCAGCGGCACTGGACATTTCAAGGAGATCAAGCAGATCATTTGTCATTACAACGGTATGAGCGATACCGATTTAGTCACCGTACAGGACCTTCTCAAGTACATGTTGACTGTCAAGTCACATTCAACTCGTGAGAGCAAACCTGCCGTAGCTGCTGGGCCTCTCGCTTCCTTGAAGTGGAAACTGTCCACTAGAGCATCTCCGCAGAACAAGCATCTTTTGCAGACGAAGCCAATGAAGTTTAAAAAATTCACAAGTGCTGTAGCTGAAATGGGTAGCAGATGGCCTACAAGGAGGATGGAGCAGGCAGCAGAAGTGATTGTGAATGCGCTGCTAGAAGCAAGTGGCGAAAAGTCGGGCTGCACTGGAATGAGCCGCCAAGATGTGCGAGATGCAGCCAGATTACATATTGGGGACACAGGCTTGATTGACAACGTGCTGAAGAGCCTCAACAATGTGATCATTGGGGATTACGTCGTCCGCCGGGCAGTGAACCCATCGACACGGATCCTGGAGTACACAATCCATGAGTTAGATGGTGGCAGGGAACCACCAGAGCAGTTGGTGGGCCACGATGTTTACAAGGACATGGCAAAAGTTTATAGCACCGTGTTCCTGAATTATCCCACATCGGATTGTGTCAGATCGGCTGTTCAGGTGCTTCTGGACAGCAAGCATTTCATGAAGGAATGGCCATTTCAAGATGAGGAAGATCAGTTGCTCACTTTCATTTGCCATCTCATCCCTAGCATAGATAGGCTAGAGACTCTGCCAAGGAAGAAAGTCCTGCCCGGTGAGATTATCATGGTTCCACTGCATGCTACAGTCGGGGACTTGAAGGCAGCAGCCGAGAGCGCATTTAGGGAGACCTACTGTGCTTTTGAACACTTTGTGGTGACAGACATCGAAGCTGTGAAAGAAACGGAGGACACCGAGGTGCTTTTTGGGATCATGGAGTCTGGCCAGGAGGTTTGGGTGAGGGGAAGGTGGATGGATGGGGACAGTGAGTTGAGATATGAAGGTGGCGGTGAGAATTGGGAGGTGAGATGCACGTGTGGGGCTGAAGATGACGATGGGGAGAGAATGGTGGCGTGCGACATCTGCGAAGTGTGGCAGCACACGCGCTGCTGCGGAATTGATGATACTGACCAGGATCCACCTTTGTTTGTGTGCTCGGCGTGCTGCAAATCATTTGCACAACCGAAACAAGAGGACAGCCCCTTGGAGTTCAGATACTCGGGTCAGCTTGAGCTGTCCGGATGTCTTCTACTTCCTCCAACTGGAGAGCCAGAGCATGATATGGGGATCCAGTGTTAGATTTTTGGCCACAAAATTGCAGCAAGAGGGTGATTTTACGAATGATGGAGATCTGCAAATTGAAGATCTTTTTAGTCAGGGTTCTCGAAGACGGGTAGACATATATTGTTGTACATACATTCTTTCGGACATTTCAATAAATTCGAAGGGAACAAGGAGTTTCAATTGAAGTGTCTGTTCCACTCTCATTCTCTCTCTCTCTCTCTCTCTCTCTCTCTCTCTCTCTCTCTACCGTGCATGTGATACTAGTAGATCTGATTCATGAGAATTTACTGGCAAACGACAGAACCTCTTCCTTCTGGTTTATCAAACACAAATATTGAATATTTTAGTATAGAATAAACCTTCACCATGTGCTAGGCAGACCTTATTTGGAATGATCATGTAAACTCATGTGCTTTCTTTAGTGAAACACAGTAGGAACAGATGCATATGTTTTTTTCTTAGCCAACCATGGAGATTTCATGCATACAATGGAATAACAGATGATCAATCATAATAGCTATGCAGTAGCAGCCATGAATTTGAGTCTGCTACATCAGCGAAGAATTCTTTAGCAGAGAAATGCTGCTGATGTAACACCGTTTCAGCTAAAAGCATTTTAAAGGAAAGTGAGTGTAGACAATCTGAGAGCATTGGCATAACTCGAAGGGAAAGTATTAGACCTGCCGCTAGTCCTTTATATCTATTCAATACGAGGAGCCCCTAGGAAGAAAAAATCCAAAGGAATGAAAAATGAACAACTGGTTAGTCGAGCTATAATTGACTGACATGCTAGCTGAAATAGTCGATACTTGAGACAGATATTGTAAGATCAAAATTACTAACTGACCAAACATCAACCTGCAGATCCTGGGTTACCTCCTGCAATGTGCTCTAGAGTGCTAGCTGTTCATGTAGCTACGAATCAACATCCCTTATGCTGCTCCTCATCAAGAAGTAATGCTTCAATTTATCAGTTCATGTACCATTTGTTTCCCAAATTATCCAAGCCCTTCTAAATAGAGATTTAGGACAATAGGGTTAACCTACAAAACTCACATTTGTGGCAAGCCTTGATGCAATCAGCAGCACCATCTGAGCAAACAGATCTAATGCTGCTTACAATTTATTTGTATTTGACGTTAGTGTGATGAGGAATTTAAAGCTTGGAGCTGTTAAGGAATGAGCTCAATAACACCACTAGTGAAAGGGGGCAACAAACCTTAGTCTTGACGTTGAAGTGCACCAAAACTATACTACCTTTATATTTAGCTGGAAGAACATTGCAAATGGCCTCTTTTATGAATTCACTGAGCTTCATGAAATGGGTCGTTGTTGCCTATCTGAACTCTGAATTTGTATAAGACGCAAGTTACTGATCATGCTTACTTGTACTGTCCGGAACAATGTTGCCTTCCAAGAGTTCAAAAATGACGTTTCATGTCTCAATCGGCCTCTTTTTCCATTGAAATTTCCTTGATTCCTCTGCCAAAAGCACCAGTGGTTGACAAATGGAGAGTGCAGGCAGTAGGCCAATGTTTATAGTAATTGGTGTAACTTCACCAGCCATCGTAACTGACCGCAGAATGCATAATGGATATTATTTCTTTTATCAAAGGCTCCCTCGAGTCTGCAATTATTGATATTAGTATTAGCTTGAAGTCGAATCCATGTACTTGATAGTGCTTGGGCAGAGGATGAATATAAAAGGTTTATGCGAGCCCTGAAAATTTCATGCATCTGCCATCTGTGGACTTGTTACCAGTTTCAGGATCTTGACTGTGGGATTGCATATTCCACGAGTCCATTTTTAGACAGCCTTATCATATGTGAAAAGCTCAGCATAGGTTGTATTGAGGTCCCAACTTTCTTCCCTCCTGTGTTCTGGATTTTTTCCCATCTTATAAGTTGTAACTCGGTACTCATTTGCATTGATAGTTATCATTTTGTCAAAGGAATTCAAACGAAGAGTTTAAAGTGAAACGTCCATTCCTCTCTCTCTCTTTCTCTCTCACCATATGTCATGCAAACTCTTAAATCTCTTCCTTCTGGTCTGTGAAACAGAGATACCGTATTAGTTTATGTTGGGAGAGAATAAACCTTAAGCATGAATTGGGCGAGCAGAACTTGCTCAATACAGATTGGATTTATGGCGCGTTAATGAAGAACGCCTTCTCATAAAAGTGCAGCTGATTCAACCTCATTTTCGCTAGAAGCATTCCAATAGGAAGTCAAGCTCGACAACATCAGAGTGTCATTTATGAGTAGCATTTGGGAAGACGCAATATAACAGAATGGCAAAGCATACAGCTTGTTAGTCAAACGATAATTGATGACATACCAGCAGAAATAGATACTAAAGACAGATTTTCTTGGACCAAAATACCAACTGAGCATATATCCAACAGGCAGATTTTCAGTGATAATAATGAACCTTTTGAATGAATAACAATTTTCTCCAACTATTGATTAAAAGACGGTGGCAAGTTTTGTATTCCTTTGACTGGACTTTAGAAAGGCTGTGTGAAATTGAAAGTTCCCTGAAGTGAAAAGGAATGGAGAACCATCCACAGGATCACCAGGAATTCTTCAAGTGGCTTCTCGAGCAAAGCCGAGAGGTACATCTCCTGGAGCTCTGGCCCCCGGTCGAGCTTCCGACCGACGACCCACTTTATCTTGTTGAACCCGATGCTGTCGATGAGAGGAGTGTACACATGCTCCAACTGTTCACCCACGCAGAAGAAATGATCAAGCCAAAACAGACCCCCCGGTCTCAGGACCCGGTAGATGTCGAATATCATGAAGTGCAAAAGCGTGGTCGGGATCCAGTTACTCAGCACGTGCATCGAGTGGACGATGTCCAGCGTGTTGTCGAAGAAGGGAAGCCTCTGAGAGATGCTGATGTAGAGGGGCACGACCCCTCTTGCTGCTATGAAGTTGTTGAAAGGGCCATTCAAGTTCATGGAAGTGGTGATGATGGTTATGTTCCTGTCCCTCATCCTCACCGCGAAAGTGGCAACCCCGCCCCCGAGGTCAAGCCCGATCCTTATCGTCCCCGGCTTCTTCGTCGCCAGGACTTCGTCGATGGTGAAGTCGAGGCCGCCGTTGCTATTGGGAGCAGTCCAGCGGATCTTCTCAGCGCCTTCAAGGTCGAAGCAGTCCTTGCAGTCATCAAAGCCCTGCTGCCTGTGCTTCCTGTTGATGAGGCAGTCATAGTTCTTGCAAGTGTAGGCCGTCCAGACTACGGAAGAATCCGCGGGGGTGGTCCAGAGGCTAGCCGGGAGAGGGTACGGCTCCACATAGTCCCGCGGCGACGCGTGGCGGCAACGGCGGCGGGGGAGCGGCTCGCACCCTTTGAGCAGGAGCTTCTGCGCCAGGAGCTCATCGTCTGGGCACGAGCCGTTCACCTTGTAGGTCATGAACCGGCGGAGCAGGTCCGGGAACATGGTGCACGGGCGGCCGACCGGAGGGTACATGGTGTCGGAGTCGAAGTTCGGGTTGACCCCGAATGGGAGGAGCTGGCCCGAAGTGAAGGCCTTGAACTCGGGCGGAAGATCATCCTCCGAGGCGGTCCCAGCAGACCGCACCGTGGGCTGATGAGAGACGATGACGGTCGCTTCGGGGACGGCGGCCCTAGGAGAGCTAGGGCAAGAGGAGTAGAAAGTGGAGGAGAAGAGGAGAGTGAGGAGGTTGGTCGACAAGAGGAGGAAGATGAAGAACCAGTTGGTGCCGCCGCCGGGCCTTCTCTTATGCGTAAGCTCCATCTCCGGTCTCTGCAACTAGAAGTGAATTCTTAGGACGATGCAGCGCGTGAAATAGGATCCGGAAAGGGGATTCTTTGACTGAAGCAGCTCACTGAATCATCATCATCATCGTTTAAATGGGGTCACACAGGAAAGGTCAAACATGAGATTTTGAAAGGGCAGATTTGGTAGGGCTTTTGGACCAAGAAGCCGAACTCTGCCCTCAAAAGCTGAATCCTAGTTCAGTTCTGACATGGGGCAGGCCTCATCTAGGTCCCTCACCATCCTATAACTATAAAAAAGAGCAGTACCATTAACAAATGGAAGGAGAGCATGAAAACCGGTGGTATCCTTCCAGCCTTCAATGCGATTGCCAATAGAGATCAAACCCATTTGAATATATTAGAGTATGAACCGCGAGCAGAAATTTCAGCAAAAACAGAGCAAGTAGCAGTATTCTAGTGCAGTCGGTATTGGAGCGTTCCAGGGCCAGAGATCGTCCCAATATCTTATTCTGTACGTAGCGCCCAAAGTCCAAGCAAGGATCTAAATGGGGTAGTCCTTAATTGCTGTGTGCATGGTTCCTGTTTTGGAGGGGAGGGCTGTTGACTCATCGAGATGGCGAAATCTTGAAATGAGGTTGCGTCGAATCGGATCCGGAATAGGAGGAACTTGGACACATCTGCACGAGAACCGAAGCCGTCGAACGAGACTATGGCAAGAGATTGGAGCGTTTTAATGACCCACATGCGAAAGCCCCTCGCCTCGATTCAGGGGTCGTGCTGTTTTCTGTACTGAAGGTACTACGCGACTAGGAGCGCCTGTCTCTCGACAGCCTTTCGCCGCGGAACTGGCGAACCGGTCGCTACGAAGTCTTGAATCGTCGTTCACACGGAAGGCTCTCTAGTACTGAGGTTCCTTCGTTTTTCTCGCTGGTTTCTAGGACAAGGCAGCGGGGCCATCCTGAAATGTGGCGGTGGATGAAGATGCAAGCAACCGGGTTGCTCGGAAAGAGCTTATGAGATTGCCTAGGGGCAGATGCAACCGGTGGCGGCGGGGCACTCGGATGTTCGGACCGGGAAATTATAATGGATAGAGAGTAAAAAGGGTCGAGTTGCCCGATAAGTGACATGAGGACACTATCTAATCGCTTAATCCAAAAAAGAAAGAAAGAAAGAAAATGCTTGAGGTTCCATAATAAGTCTGCATCGAGCTTCTCAGATACGATCGCCCGTTATTTTCTATCTGGCCCTGCATGACTCTATTTGATTACGGAAAGAGCCTGAATGTGAAATGCGTGTTGTACATGTGCTCAATCTTTTTGAACCACGTACGTCAAGCACGCAAACATGGATGTTAAGATACGTATTGTATACATATAATATGGCCTTTAGTCAAATTATTGCCGAGCTCACGTTCCTTCAATATGCCACAAGCACAAAAGGCAATCTCTCATACCAGTCTCGATAGTCTATCGCTATATTAGCCAAAATCTTCTTGATGCTTTTGTCTGCTACCTCAACAACCCCATTCATCTGGGGACGGTAAGGGGATGAGTTTAAATGTCAAATCTTGAACTCTTTGGTTCAAGTCAGCTCCCACTTAAAAAGAATAAAATATATTAAAAATCTTAAAATTTATCATAAAAGTGCAATTAAGCTCTAAAATTTCAATAAATGTAATTAAATCATAAAATTTGTCTAATTGGTATAATCAAATTATTTTATTAATTCCGTCCAACTTGGCTAATAGGAAATATTAACTTATTTTTTTATTATTTTCTCTCTCCTATGTAGAGATGATGTAGCTAAAACATGAAATATAAGGCTAAAGTCCCATTGTTAATCTCTAAATATGTTTTTTAATACAAATTTTATTTAAATTATATTATAAGCAAATTTAAAAAAAAAAAAAAAGGAAAAAAAGAAGAAGGAAAACTCAGCTTTTTTTTTTTAAGTTTGTTTATTATTTGATATGATTAAATGTATAAAAAAATCAGATTTGAACAAAAATAATGTGGTTTTAGCATTGTATTTCATGTTTTAGCCACATTATCGTCACATAAGAGAGAGAAAACATAAATAAAAAAACCAAATCAACATTTTTCATTAATCAAATTGGACGAAGTTAATTAAATGATTCAATTTCACCAATTTCACAAGTTTTTTAGGACTCAATTGCATCGTTTGAAAATTTTAGAATTCAATTATACTTTCTTGATAAATTTTGGGATTTCCAATATACTTACTCCTTAGAACAAATAGTCAACTTCAAAACTTTGAGAAGCATGCAAGCAATCCCGCTGGTTCCCACTCTACCGAACAAAACTTCCTTGGCACGAATACGTACATTCTACCTCCGTCACAAGCCGCACCGTAAAATTGCGCGAAGTTGCGTAAAGTTCTGCCCAAAGATTCTCACTTTCGATATGCCTGCAAATGGGCTTCGCGAGTCGCATACCATATATGAACATCGTTTGAATAAAGCTAGCAAACGTTACGGCGGTCGTCGTTTTCCTCTTTGCCTTACTTTCCATGTGGCGTGCCGGCCGTGGTGGCGGCAAACCTTATCCGGCCATGGTGACTTGGCGAGGGCCTGCCATGCACGTCGGTGAGGGCTCCGAGCTGTGGCAACTGCACCGAGGTGCATAGGAGAATCTATGGAACCTACGGATCTTATAGAATTGGTATTTGATTAATATATATTTCGAAATCCGCGAGAGAATGAGAGGTTTCAAGATTTTGGGGTTGCAGCATCCTACACCACTATAAACTATACCCAGTGCTGGGTACCCTACATTTCTAAAATAAATATATGCGGGCTCAATTATATATGAATTTCTTTTTTTTATCTTCATGAAAGTTTTCCATTAAATGTGTGAAAGCACTAACTGATGAACGATCTCCAATCCCAATGACAAAAGACGGTTGATTTTTCTCATTTTTTAGAGTAAATTTTACTTACTTTATTCATTAGGGTGGAGATGATGCTAACCGGGTGCCACATCAATATCGAACGGTCGAAGTGCATCTATTACGGAAGAAAGGAAATTCAAACTATCAAGTTATTGACATTAAAATTATCTGTTTTAATTTGCAAGATGCATCTCTCTACCGTTTCTGTGTAGCTCTCCTATACCATTTTGGTAGCTTCATCTTCTCTCCACCAAAACCCTAACCAAACCAAAACCAGGGTCCTGCTGTTTTCTGTACTGAAGGTACTTACACGACTGGAAGCGCCTGTCTCTCGACCGCTTTCCGCCGCGCGGAACTTGCGAACCGGTCGCTACCAAGTTTGAATCGTCGTTCACACGAAAGGCTTGAGTACCGAGGGTTTCTTCGTCTTTTTGCTGGTTTCTAGGATAAGGCAGCGGGGCCATCCTGCCGGCCGGTGGAAGATTCAAATGCAAGCAACCAGGTAGCTCGGAAAGAGCTTTTGAGACTGCCTAGGGGCAGGTGCAACCGGTGGTGGTGGGGAGCTCGGATGTTTGGACCGGGGAATTAAAATGGACAAAGAGAAAGAAGGGTCGAGTTGCCCGATAAGTGACATGGGGACACAGTCTTATCGCTTAATTTGAAAGAAAGAAAGAAAGAAGAAAATGCTCGAGGTTCCTTAATAAGTATGCATCAAGCTTCTCAGATGCGACCGGTCCGTTATTTTCTATTTGGCCCTACATGACTCTATTTGATTACGGAAGAGCCCAAACGTGAGATGCGTGTGTTGTAAATGTGTTCAATATTTTTAAACAATCAATGCCAAGCACGCAAACATGAAGAGAATTATCTAAAAAGTCTAAAACCTTCCAATTCAATCATAAATATTTTACAATTATATTTAGTCAGTCCATCCAGTTAATTTTAACTAGCCAATGTCAACCAACGCTAACGTAGATACTTTTGATGATATTTTATTTTTTGAATTTGTTATTATTTTTTTCTTTTTCCTTTTTTTTTTTCTTCCTTCTTTTTCCTTTCTTCCCATGCCTTTTTCCTTTTTAGCAAGAAAAGGCCCTCGCCCATGACCCCCTGGTGAGGATTACTAGGGCCCTTATGATGTTTTGAAGATAACAAAATAAATCCGGCCTAACGCCCAAGGCAAGGTCAACCTCTACCATGCCCTCCCGACCGTACTGATCGAGATTTAAGTATCGAGCGAGAAAAGACAACCTCACCCACGACCCCCAAGGCCAAGGTGAGGTATATGGGATCGCCAAGATTTAGAGGATAAATATATTCCAAGCTGCCGATTCACCCGCGACACTCACTAGTACCCTAAAAAGAGTGAGGGCTTCACGTCCCTCAAAAGTAAAGAATGAAGAAAAGAAAGCCGAACCACTATAACCGTGTTTGCAATCTTCTCTACTCTCTCTAACAAAAAAAAGTAAAGAAGAAGAAAAGAAAAAAGAAACAAAAATTCAAAAATTCAAAAAAATAAAATTTTATTAAAATTGTCCAAGTCAATACCGCGTGCCAAATGGACTATGTTAACACAATTGCAAAGGTTTAAAACTGAATTGATCAAAAAAATTTAAGACTAAATTAGTATAATTGTAATATATTTAAGACTTTTTATAATTTTCTCCGCAAATATGCATTTTAAGATACATATATATCCATGCTTAGTCAAATTATTGCCGAGCTTTCTAGTTGGTTTCCGGCCCTTGCCTGAGTTTTCCCCCTTTTTTTTTCTTTTTTTGTGTTTTCTTTAAGTTTGCTTATTTTTAATATAATTTAATAAATTTTGTATTAAAATATCAGATTTGGATCAAAACTGCATGATTTTAGCCTTATGTTTTATGTTTTAACCATCTCATCACCAAGTAGGGAGAGAAAAAAAAAAAAAGTCACTTAAACGGAGTTAGAGAAATGACTTAATTGTATCAATTTGACAAGTTTCATGACTCAATTAAAATTTTAAATTTTCTAAAGCATTTTCTTTCTAAAGCATTTATCTCTTAAAAGACATCCTCAAAAGTGTGAGAAGCATGAGGCAACTCGGGTGGAACAATACTTTTCCAACACGAATACGTACATTCTACCTCTGTCACATGCTACACCGTAGAATTGCACGAAGTTGCATAAAGTCCTACGAATGGGCTTCACGAATCAGGTACCGTATATGACCATCGTTTGAACGAGGCTAGCAAACGTCATGGTGTTCATCGTTTTCCTCTTTTCATGTGGCATGCCTGCCATGGTGATGGTGAAACTTATCCAGCAATGGTGACTTGGCGAGGGCCCGCCATGGACGTCGGTGAGGGCCCAAGAGCCATGGCGACTGCACCAGGGTGCATTTGAGAATCTATGGAACCTACGAACCTTATGATTATATATGTTTCGGGATGGGAATTAAAGCTTGTAGAATAGATTTTCAAGATCCAAAATTTCGATATTGGTGAGGATAGGATAGGTTATGAGATTTGGGGTCACACCGCCCTATATACTATAAACTATACCCAGTGCCAGGTGCCTTGCATTTCTAAAATAAATATATGCACACCTAGTTATTTATGAGTTTGTCCTTTTCTTTATGAAAGTTTCCCATTTCAATGTATGAAAGCACTAACTGATGAGCTATCATTAATTCTAATAGCAAAAGACAGTTGTTTTTTTAAAATTATTTTTAGAGAAAATTTTACTTATTTTATTATTTAGGGTGGATGTGGTGCTAACCGGGTGCCACGTCAAGTCAAAGTACATCTATTGTGGAAGAAAAGAAGTTCAACCTATTGAGTTATTGAAATCAAAATTTATTTGTTTAATTCACTCATCATTATTAAAACTTGCCCTTTTTTTGAAAGGTGAATTAGAATGACAATTTTTGTTGATGACTTTAGTGTCCAACTTTAGGATCATAGTAGAGTCGAGACCACAAAATGCCGATGGGAATAGAATACATATCAGTTATATCAAGCATGGGTTTGGCTCGACGTACTTTAAGTTCTTCAAATGAAGTCAGTCGATACTACTCGAACCGTAGGGCTCGACTTCTAAACCTAGAACTGATCACCTCTAGGCGTATTTCGCCCTGGGGCCCCGAGACTGCCCCTCGAAAACAGGCTTTCAAAGTGTGGCCCGGCTCGGAAATTGACTTCTTAGCTTTTCATTGGGAGATTGTTCATCCTTTTGTCGGCCCAAGATTTGAACTTATAGGCCCATCTTTTCCAGGAAGCACAAATCTCAGCAGGCCCAATTTACTCAGTGCTTCCAATTGGGCCAGTCGGGGTCTGCACGACTTCTTCGGCCCCGATTGAATACGCCCGACCCAAAGCACCAGCTACCCGATCCAGACAAAAGCTAGACAAGAAAGAAAGAGTAAAAAAAAATACTAATACGGCAGGTCCTGTGTACCTGTCAAACAACGTGGGTCGGGTCCGGTTTGGATCAAATAATAATTGATCCGACCTAAATTGACCAGTTAATCTGTTTCAAACTATTTTTATACAATATAAATTTAATGACTCATACCCAACTTAATTCATATAACTAAAATACCCACATAACTCAATTTAAGAAAACTCATACCAAAACTATAGTGAGAATGTAAAATAAGCAAGCGCGAAATCAAGTAAGAGCTAGAGAAAGCTAAGAGCTATAATAAAAATTATGGTCCAAATTTTTTTTTTATAAATTATGAATAATAAAATATCCCCGGTACTGGGGGCGCGAATCTTTGTTCGAACGCGAATAATTTCGTGTTTGGATGATCTATTGAGCATTGTGTTGCGTTTTGTTACAAGGGTAATATGGATGAGATTATGAGCCCGGAGCTTTACCAATGTAGATTAGACCTTGTCATCCTAAAAGAATTGGAGTGAGTATGATTTCGATGATTTTAAGTAACGAATAACTCCATAACCCTTGTTAAACAATCAAGGGTAAAATCACCAAAAATTTCAAATTATGCCTATAGTGACACATTTATCCTCCATCAATGTCTTGTCAATCCATCTACATGGATTTCAGAAAGCAAACGATGTCGACATGTTGCTTACTTGGTTTAAGTGAAATAAAAACGACGTTGTATTAGCTAAAATCTCATCTAACGAAACCTTAAAGGATAAATAAATCATAGGTACAAGTTTGGGATTTAAAAGTTTAGAGTAAATATGTCACGATATACATAGTTTGGGGGTTTTTGGTGACTTCTTCCCAACAATCAATCAAGAGAAACTTCGTGATTATTAGTAGACTTGCCTCTATCATGTCATGTGAAAAATCTTTAAAAATCAACAAATTTTGATCACGACAAATATATTTAACAACTGTCCCGGAACATTCGTTAACGTAATCAAAAGCAAAAATATCTAACACATGAAGTTACAAGTTAAACAGATGAAGCAAGCAAGCAAAAACCCGAGGCTGTCCCTTGACAACAGGTTTCAAGGTGTCCGCCGGCGACAAAATATGGGAAAATGACTTCTTGGCATTTCATTTGGAAATTGTTCATGCTTTTGCCGGCCCAAGATTTGAACTTAAGGGCCGAGCTCTCCCAGGAAACACAAATCTCAGTAGGCCCAATTTACTCAGTGCTTCGTATTGGGCCCGTTGGGCTTCGCACGACTTCTTCACCCCCATTGAATACGCCCGACCCGAAGCACGAGCTACCAGACAAAAGCTAAACAAGAAAGAGAGTAAAAAAAAAAATACTAATATAGTAAGTCCTGTATGCCAGTCAAACAACAAGGGTGAGGTCCAGCTTGGATTGAATAAAAAATATCTGAACCAAATTGACTTTTTAATCTATTTTGATCTATTTTCATGTAATATAAATTGAGTAACTCATACCCGACCTAATCTATATAACTAAAATACTTCCATAACCCAATTTAGGAAAATTCATGCCTAGATTGAAGTGAGAATGCAAAGTGAAGGAGCGCGAAATCGAGTAAGGGTTAGAGAGAGTTAGAGATGTGGGTTTAGTTTTTAATATCTATATTATTTTGGGTTTTACCATTCTAAACATATTTATAATCCTTTAATTGAAAACAATTAACCATATAACAACCTAATCAATTAAATGTGAGTTAGGAAATGGGTTTATGACCCATTTTGAAAGATCTAGTCTAGTATATTAATAGAAATTATTTATATTTTCTTTTGGTCAAATGGAATCCGCAAAATGACTTAATGCCAGCATGTATCATGTGATCAATGGTACTTGAATATAATAGTATTTTGATTTATGATGATTAAAAATGATTGCCAAAAAAAGAAGAAAAAAGATACATTGTGAGTTCCTACTCGTGGATTCAGCGTTGTTTCAACTCCGTTCCGTGACGTGAAATGAGGGTATATGAAAGCGATGGTAAAAAAAATTAACCACCCAGTAAGTGAGATTTCAACTGCTGAACGTTTTTAATTAATTAACTCACAGACCTACTTTTTTATTGTATTTTTCCAGCTGTTGTTATGCCTATCCTCCTTCCCCCAAAATAATAATCGAGAATCTCCTCCCTTCTTCGACTAGGTCCCAAAGAGTAACTACTACTAAAACCCACTCAGTTCCATTTTCTTGTTCCAATTGAACATCTTCCATTTTGAATTATTCTTAAGAAAGAAGATTCTACTTGTGGTTTAGGCATCATCTTGAATCCGTTCCCTAGAGTGAAATGCTCCTCAAATGACCCCGACAAAATGTAAACAGGTATCTCAAAGGGGCAGCAAAAAAAATAAAAATTTAACAGCCCAGTAAGTGAGATTTTAACCGCTGAAAGTTTTAAATTAATTAACTTACAGATCTTCTTCTTCTTCTTTTTTGTATTTTTACAGCAATTGTTATGCCTATCCTCCTTCCCCCCAAAATAATTATTGCATACAGGTCAGTCCAATTTCATAGGGAGGCCCAAACTTGGAGATATGGACCGGAAAACCTTAAGAAAAAAAAAACAAAGGAGAGAGAGAGAGAGAGAAAAGAGGGTACGACCCGACAACGATAATTCAATGACAGCTGATGGGAAATTTTTGCATTGGGAAGCCCCGGGAAACCTTTGAACGAACGTGAGCCCATGTGGGTTCTTGTGGGGCGCCATTCCCCCCGCTCCATTTTCACATGGATTCGGACCACTGTCCTCCCTCGTCCCCTCTTTAATAAAAGTTATGGTCCAAATTTTTTTTTTTATAAATTATGAATAATAAATTATCCCCCGGTACTGGGGGCGCGAATCCCCATTTGAGCGCGAATAATTTGGTGTTTGGATGATCTGTTGAGCATCGAGTTGCGTTTTGTTACAAGGGTAATATGGATGAGATTATGAGCCCGGAGCTTTACCGATGTAAGATTAGACCTTGTCATCCTAAAAGAATTGGAGTGAGTATGATTTCGATGATTTTAAGTAATGAATAACTCAAGAACCCTTGTTAAACAATCAAGGGTAAAATTACCAAAATTTCCAAATTATGTTTATAGTGATACATTTATCTTTCATCAATGTCTTGTCGATGAGCACTATTAACAATCTGTCTACATGGATTCTAGAAAGCAAACGATATCGACATGTCGCTTACTTGCTTTAAGTGAAATAAAAACAACGTTATATTAGCTGAAATCTCATATAACGGAACCTTAGAGTATAAATACATCAGGTACAAGTTTGGGGTTTAAAAGTTTAAAGTAAATATATCATAATGTATGGGGTTTTTGGTGACTTCTTCCCAGCAATCAATCAAGAAATTTCGCAATTGCTAGTAGACTTGCTTCTATCATGTCACGTGAAATCGATCTTTGAAAATTGACAAATCATTGATCACGACAAATATATTTAACAACGGTCTCGAGACATTCGTTAACGTAATCAAAAGCAAAAATATCTAACACATGAAGTTACAAGTTAAACAGATGAAGCAAGCAAGCAAAAACCCAATGTATCATCCAACCCATTATTGCAGGGTTGTTGAAACTGCCCTTTTGACTACCATGTGATCTTACTCAGCTTCCCCTGTTTTTCCCTTTTTTTCTTTTTAAAAAAAAAATAATCCTTACATGATTCCATGGGCACATGCATGCATATGATTTCCATACCCCACACCCAACCTTCCCCATTACAATATCCTGTGCCATCTGTCACGGAACGACCAGCTCAATTTGAGTGAATCACCACCTAATTGAAGAATCTAATGGAACTGCAAGTTGGGTGTGGCCTGAAAATATAAGAAATTGCTTTCAAAGAAACCAGTGGATTCCATTTGCAGATCATCTCATACAGAACAGCTTCAACTACAGTATCAATGGACAAGAAAGACAAGTTAGGAAAACTCAGATCAGGCTAAAAAAAAACAAAACCATGAAAGAATCATAAGATAGATTACAATGACAAGAAAGCACCAAAACAAGAAGCAAACAGAATGGACACCCCCCCACCCCCTTTCATTTACACCATAAATGTCATCTCCCGGACGTGAACGAGTCGGCGAACCCAAATGGTCGTATGGGTATGCTTGTCTGAGTGTTGTCCAAGCTCGGGAGGTAGGACGACGACGATGCCGAGGAGTCCATATGGCTCGTTCCTTCGTACGCCTGCCACTTCTTTAGGGCCTGGGGCAGCGACATCTCCAGGTCGATTCCGAAGATGTCGTCGGGGTTTTGGTCGGTCGGCTTCCACACGTCTACTAGAGAAGACAGTACGTTGACGGCGTGGCCCATATCAGGCCTTTGGTAGGGTTCCCTAGCGCAGCAGTGGCCGGCCAATTCAGCTACCGTGCTGATGCTGGCGAGCGTCTCCTCGTTGAGATCGATCGTGGGGTCGATCGCCTTTTTGAACGTGTCCTTGTTGATGTGCATCCTCCTGAACCATGTCACCAAGTGCATGCTGTCCTCAGGCTGACTCTCGTCGAGCGCTTTTCTTCCGGTGATCAACTCCATCAAGATCACCCCGAAACTGAAAACGTCTACTTTCGTCGTCACTCGGCCAGTCACTGCAATCATATTACCATAATCACTTCTAGTTGTCAGAATTTTGAGATGAAGCAAGATCCAAGTTTACTAGCTAACTCAAAATTGCATGTCAAGGCAATGATGGCAGGACTAATTTCCAGCTAATTTGCAACAATGGGATTGCCTGTTTGATTTTGAGAGTCCACTCAAGCTGCTGTAAGGACATGTATACTTGACAATACTAACAAAATCTCGGCTCAAACATGAAATACTATACCTGCAAAATTAACGTGATTGTGGATCGCTAGACCAGAGTAAGTTACATGCAAGCATTTGATCTTTCAATAGGAAGTGCTATCTTATGGATCTCGAGTGCTTTTCAGGCAAGGAACGAAGACATGATTTCTGCTTATCAACACTAAATTTGTATCTGGAAGTGTCATTCCTCTATCCTTATCTGCTATTGTAGTACTAGTTGATGTAATTACACGGTGCATAGCCAAGTATCCAAGTTTTTGTAAATGAGGAAACTGAGATTAAAGTCGAGGGCTAACCTGCGTATTCTGGTGCCAAGTAACCGAATGTTCCAGCTATTCTGGTTTCAATGGAGCCTTTCCCCTCTGGCGCAAGACGCACTAGACCAAAATCTGCGACCTTAGCTCTCATATCATCTCCGAGGAGAATGTTCGACGGCTTTAAGTCCCGGTGTATGAAACTCTGATGTGCCAAACCATGGAGATACTCGACACCCCTTGCCACATCCAAGGCGATGGTCAACCTCCTCGTCCATTCCAATGGCGCACGTCCTTCTTCGGGCCAGTTGAATAGATGTCTACTTAGTGTCCCTTGAGGCATGTACTCGTACACAAGGAGCTTCTCATTGCCGTCCAAGCAGTAACCGAGCAGGGCGACGAGGTGACGGTGTCGGACCTTAGTCAAGACAGCAATCTCGGACTGGAATTCCGTAAGGCCCTTCCCGGTTATAACCCCGCACTCCATTCTTTTCACCGCGATCTTTGTCCCGTCGTGCAGTTCCCCCTTGTACACCGTCCCAAAACCACCTTGTCCTAGTATATTTTCCTTGCTGAAGTTGTTGGTGACATTCCTCAGGACTTGGATAGAGATCACCATGTTCCCTGCTTCGACCATTTGAATGTCGCCGGCTTCACTGCCCGGGATAGTATGAGTCTCGCTGATTGCTCCAACACTAACGCTTGATCCCGCGACTGTTATCTTCACGCTTTCATTGTCGGATCCAGAATGGCGGGGATGAATCACCACTGCATTGGGGCTCTGTACTCTGGTGAACCGCTTTTGTTTCTTCTTATATAGACAGAAACCCAACAAGCCAAGCAAGATGATCAAAAACAAGCCGCCAATGGCAGAAACCACTATGACTCCGATCAAAGCAGACTTTTTGCGTGATCGACTAACTACATGGGATGCGCTACCTGATGGAGCTGCAGCACCTCCGGGGGATCCGGGCGTCGAAAGGCTACTCTTATCTTTCCCAATGTCAGGATTACCGCCGGTCTTGAGGATCACATTACTCTTAAAAGCCGGGACTTTACCATAAAGCTGATTACCCGACACGTCGAGAAGCGCGAGCGCTGGGAGGGTGGTAAGCTCTGTGGGAATGGAATCGGTAAGATTATTGCTCGCGAGGATGAGCCTCTGGAGCGACGTCAAGGAGGCGAAAGCCGGGGAAATGGTGCCGTTGAAGCCCATCTTCTCAAAGTTCACAACAGTGATGTTCCCATTGTTGCAAGTTATCCCGATCCAACCGGAGCACGGGTCATTCCCCTTCCAGTTCTCTGCCAATTTCTGTGGATAGCCCACCGACTTCGCGATCGAAAGCAAGGTATTCACCCTGGGATCACAGTCCCCGGGGCCTGGCAAACAGAAGTTGTTCGAGTCGTCGGCCATATCGACCTGGTCCGAGCTTCCGAACACGGGCACTGGCCCTTGGAGTAAGTTGTTGGTCAGGTTGACGGACTGGAGGGACTGGAGACCCGTCAACGATGACGGGACAGGGCCGGTGAACAGATTGTCCCGGAGGCTCAGGGTCTGCAAGTCCTGGAGCCCAGAGAAGTCCGGCAACGGCCCGGTGAAGGAGTTGGAATGCAACCAAACCTCCTTCAACGAAGTCATGTTGGCGATAACATCAATCCGCCCGCTGAGCTTCCCACTACCGGCCCTCCCATTGAGCCAGAGCGACTGAATCTGCGACCCGGAAAAGCTCGGGGGCAACCCGCCATCAAGATCATTCATTGCCAGGTGAAGAAGGGTCAGGCCGGGGAAGTCGCCGGCCCCGAAGAAGTCCGGGACCTTCCCGGTCACGTTCGCCGAGTTGGCGGAGAAATTCTGCAGCGCGGACGCTTTCTGCAGGCTCCGGGGAATCTCCCAGGGGACAAAGGGGTTGTCGTCGACCTCGACGGACTGCAGCGACGACAGCCCATCGAAGAAGTCGGCGGGGACGGAATCGAACTGGTTGTTGCTGAGCATGAGGACCTGGAGCGAGCTCAGGCCGCTCAGGCTCGGGAGCGCGCCGGAGATGCTGTTGAACTGCAGCTCGAGGCGCTCCAGCTGGGTGAGGGCGTTGAGGTCCGGGGGGAGCGTACCCTGGAGGCCCTGGCGACCGATTTGGATGCGGGTGACCCGGTTGGACTCGGAGCAGACCACGTGGGACCACTTGCAGGGGTCCGGGCCGGACCAGCCGAGGGACTCCGGGGGGGCGAGGGACTTCCGGAGGGCCAGCATTGCGGCGGCGTCGTCGTCAGCGGCGGCGGCGGAGAAACAGAGGAGGAGGAGGAGGAGGAGGAGGAGAGGGAAGAGGAGCAGGTGGCGGCGAGGAAGGCGAGCGGTCCTCCCCATCTTGGACACAGAGAAACAGAGCGAGAGAAACAGAGAGAGAGAAGTGGGAAGTCGGGTTAAGCGAGAGAAAGGCTCTGTTTTTTTAGCTCACAGCTCAGGAAGGATTCAGACAGTAGCACAGAGAGAGGTAGAGAGAGAGAGGAGCACATGGGGTGGGGGGTGGTGAGGGGAAGGGAAGGTGGTGGTGGTGGTGGTGGTGGGGTCGAGAATGGGGAAATAGCGAAAGGGCTCTGGAATGGTTTCGATTCCTGCTGCTGCTGCTGCTGCTGAGGGAGGTAGGGAGGGAGGGCCCAGCCCTTGTTCTTCAAGTTGGCATTTTTACCCTAAACCCCATCGATTCCATAGACATCGCCAATTCAGCTCAAATCCAATCGAGTGCTTGGCGCAAAAAGGATTCTCTATGCCATCGAGTGTCCATACTTTGAAAGGGGCCTCCTGCAATTACACCGCGAACAAGACTATGGCTTCAATTAGAAAGAATCAAGAAGAACTGTTTTAAGATAAAGAGTAGGTTTGGGGTTCCAAAAATTAGATGACTTATTTCGATGGATCAGTTCCAAGTTTCAGATAGGTAAAACGGAAAAGTTGGTGTTAGGGATAATGTAATTCTTTAGCATTGAAATTCAAAAAAACAATGGATCTCATATCTTCATGATTTTTCACAATAAGGGGATAAATACTTACTTTTATTTGTAGCAAAACCTTGAAAAAAATGATTCTTGAAGAATTTTTTTTTTTGGTTGGCATTCTTGAAGAATTTGAAAAAAATGAAAAAAAAAATGATTTCTCTGCCTAGACCCATTTTTCTTAACGTATTTTATTTGATGGATGATTCTATTTATACATGTTATCAATAGGCACCTTGTGCTCTTTTATCTTCATGCATTTTCATAAGAACCGTAACTTCCTTGTTAAGGATTGCACATTTTCTCATTTCATGAGAGTTACAACTTCTTATTGCTGATATTTCTTTTGTAGCATTTAAATGATTTTTAAATCGTTAATTAATAATATTATGTGGGCCAAGATAATTCTTACACTTGGAATCTAAAACTTGGAATAGATTTTCGTGTTTTTCTTGATCTATGTCTTTAAACGATCTTGTAGTATTTCATAGTGTCCAATAATATGTCTAACATGGAATCACTAGTCTGTATTTCCATTTTATAATTAAGAGTTTATTTTGTTAATATTTCATATTCTTCGTGCGTCTAAAAATAAATTGTGGTCAATTGATCATAACAACAAGTGATGATCATTAAATGTGATGATTCGTTACAATCATTCAATTAATAATACATATGGAACTTCGATAAGTCTTTAAACTGATCATAGAACCTGTGATATGATAAATAGGGTCGGTTTCACAAAATGAGGAATCTATTACAACAACTGGATTTCAAATTTCATACGAAACATGTATGGAATCTCAAACCGTTCGCCTTCCTTTAACTTTAACCCCGTTCAATCGACACCACATATGAAAAAAAAGAGGAAAGAAGAAAGGCGAAATTTTTAAAGGTCTCAAACACAGTTCGGACATGGAGCGGTGATTGCCAAGATTCTCCATGTCGCAGCAAGGTCCAGTTGTCTTTCTCTCTGTACACAGACAGACAGACACTGCAGCACTCCACCCGAGTCCATCTGGTGTCGCCAACGCAGAAAGGGGGTTGATCCAAAAGGGGCGTTTTGACAGTTTGGCGACAACGAGGAAGGGTTGGAGGACGGTGGAGGGGTCGCCCTCTCCCCCTTTCTCGTTTTTCCTCTTTTTGGGTCGCAGACAGGATCCGGCACAGGCTCAATGTGGACCATGCACCCCCTTTGCGGCCAGGAACGGGATAAGGAGCTCGAAATGACTAGGGTCCGGTCACCTACGAGTCGCACCTACCCAAACTCGACTTATAAGCCGGCGAACTCGGGGCTTCTTTTTTTTTTTTTCCGAGTTGAGTTCGAAGAGCTCAAGTGGCTCGACCATTTAAACTCGAGTCTAAGCTCGAATTAACTGCTTCGTGGACCTGATTTCATGGTTAGATTCTCCAAAGGCACTTCGTCTTTGTATGTGGAAGTATGCATAAGAAAATCTTCGATCTTTTGGAGATCAAATGGAAATTTACTTCCATCAAAGGTTTGAATCTAGACAAGTTTGACTTGAACTTGAAGCTCAAGTCGAGCATGAGTAGTTGGGTTAAAAGTAGGGGTGATTAGTTTCTGATTCGGTCCAATGGAACCGACTACTTAGCAAAGAAAATTTTAAAAATGCTAAAATTATTATTATTTTAGGATTTATTGCATTTTTTAAGAAATTAAAAAGTTATATTTTTAAATAAAAAATAATCGGTCCTGGTCGATTCGATTCTCCTCCCGAAACCAGGAACTAGAGCGAAAATCACCGGTTCCATTTTTATGAAACCGGGAATTGAACTGATGCCCTCAAGAAACTGGACCAAACCGACCAGTCTGATTTGATCCGAACGATTCCTGGTCTGATCCAATTCTCCTCGCAAAACCAGGAACCAGACTGAAAATCACCGGTTCCATTTTTATGGAATCGAGAACTGGACTGACGCCCTCGGGAAACTGGACCAAACTGACAGGTTTGGTTTGATCCGGTTCTCCTTGCAAAACCAGGAACCAGACCGAAAATCATCGGTTCCATTTTTATGAAATCGAGAACTTGATCGATGCCCTCGAGAAATTGGACCAAACTGGCCAATCTAGTTTGATCCAAATGGTTTCTAGTTTAGGTGGTCCGATGTGCTCACCCGCAGTCAAAAGTCTACCGTTCGGCTTAAATTGAGATCAAGTTGTATACTAAATGATTTGAGATAGGGATGACGTCAAAGTCCTAACCCAGAATGAACCGAACAAACTCGATGGATTGAAGGCAGCCTGTGGATCGCTTCAATGATATGCCCTAGAGTTAATACTGGATGTCAATTCAATCTAACATTCTTCTATGTATGCTATGTCTTACAAATCTGAATGCAATATTGAACTTGTACTGATTTTCTCTTCTTTTGTTTGATTTCTGTCACGGACATATTGAATGCGACTAAGAGCCAGCGATCATCGTGCAAGATGTGCAAAAACCGCAAGCGCACGGTGCTTGAGGCTCGGGTCGATTTAGAGATTATACAACCACGAGGAACTCCAGTAGTCCATTTCCATGTCCACATCCGCATTTACGGTCAAGGGCCACGACGTCCCAACATGCATACCAGCAGGAACGAGTGCAAATCACTGGTGCTACTGATTCAGACGACATCGGAGAGAATACGACATACCATTGGAGCCGAAGGATGCTTCCGCATAGAGCCAGGGAAGGTAGAGACCGAGGAGATTGATCGAGACGATCGCTTTGCACATGCAGAGAAGCATTTAGCAATCGCGACAATCTCAACGTGTTACTTTGATGTAATGAGGAACATAATCCTTCCTGCCATCAGAAGATAATGACATCTGAGGAAGTAGGAAGGAAGCTCACCTTGTTTCACTTGAAACTTCCCCAAGATTTTTGGCCACATCTTTGAACGAAGGGTACAGGCACATTAGCATCGACATGGCAAATCCTTAACAATTAAGACACGGCAAAGATGATTCTGCCACGAGAGGACTGCAAAGAACCTGTTCAAGTGACCTGACAAAGTAGCAATCCCATCTGCCACCACATTCTCTAAGCAATATCCATAAGAAACACTGTGCCACAAATGAGGAGCATATGCCGACGAACTCTACTCCTCAATACTCACAGAAAGATTATTAGAATCAAAGAATAGTTAATGCCCTTCCACTTTACCATTGGATATCTACTCTGTAGGATCTGTTGGAAAGTCAAAAGTCCCCGAGAGATGCAGATTTCAAGACACTCATCTCTACCCATCTATTCAGTGTCCAGATGATATCCTTTAAGCCAATTGTCACAGCTTATAATCATAAATAACATAAACATAGCAAACATAGAAATAGTGTTTCGGCCCCATTGTCTGTTAGTAGGTTATGTGACTAATAAAAGCACACTCAGATGAACTTCTGACAATGTGTGATCCCAAGGGGGCAAAGAAAATTGTGCATACATGTCTGTATGGTATGTGTAAGCATTCTGATTATTCTCGTTTAATGTTTTTTAATGTTCCTTCATCTTGGTAGCCATAGAGAGTATTTCTTGGAAACAAAAAAAATAGAAAGGCACAAAGTAGAAGACAGTAGAGATAATCAATACTATGAATTCACATATGTACCAAGTTATAACTTATTAGATGCAACAAACCACATCTAACAGCACCAGATATAGTACACAAATATAAGTAAAAGCATAGCCATTAATCTCAATGCTGCCTTTGCACATATCATGAACACCAAGGGAAAAGCAGCTCATCACACCATAAAAGGCCCTGGCAACATTTACACGAGGAGATACATCCAAAGTGGCACTTCAATCCGATATTTTACTGGGTTCCCGATGGTGATGCGAATGCCGACCAGTAGAATAGGCTGAGAGGGCTGAACCAGTCACGCTAATGGAATGTTTCGCAAGATCCACGCTTTTCTTAGTCGCCAACCAGACAGTCCAAATAAAACCGATCCAACCTGTACCATGATGGGATTTTCACATCTCAGGTGTTTAAAAACACATCATTAATTTATGTGAGAATCACTCAAAAACCTAAGTCGTGAAACCAGTAACAAGTTCATAGATGGCAGATAAATGAAAGGTTCAGGGCAAGTACTAATCTCTGTGTGCATCATCTGCTTCAGCACTATCAAGTATGTGGATCTAACTGAAGTTAATAGTGATAGCGACAGACTCGTATGAATAGAAGAAACCCTTGATAAAATAAATAGGCACCATTTCAAGAATTGATTTGACAGTCAGTAAAGACAGACAATGTCACAACAATTACTACAGAAATAACCCACTACCTCCATTCTTCAGTGATCTAGGCCTCCACAATCATCCTAATGCCAATAGGCAGCCTTTGGCAGTGGGATTGAAGTACTTATGAAGAAGACAGCTCAAGATATAAAAGGACACTTGGAGGGCAATCTTGGAAGACTTTGGATAGTATTAGTCAATGGCGGAGCTAGTTTTTTTTTGGTTAGCGGGTGCAAGCTCAATGAAGTAGGATTTTGCAAACAACTTTTAAATGTGAACACATGAGTGTTCCATCTTTTCAAATGAAACATTTGACAATAATTTTAAAAAAAAAAGATATAAGTAAATCATAATTGAAGGTCACAAACAATTGGCAGTGTAACTTGATGTGAGCAATTAAAAAAACTTGCTACCGGGTGCAAGCACAATGAAGTAGGATTTTGCAAACCACTTTGAAATGTGAATACATAAGTGTTCTATCGTTTCAAATGAAACATTCTACAAAAGATTAAAACAGAGAAAATAGTAAATCATAATTGAAGGTGAGAAACAAATGGGAATGGAGCTTGTTGGTGTGACCAACTAAAAAAATTGAAGTATGACTTCTTAACAAGAAGCAGCACAAGATATGTTTACCTGTAGCTACAAGTACAGCTAGCACTGCGCAGCATGTTGCTGTAGAAATAACAAAAACAGCAATAGCCAGAGCACCAACATATACAGCTGTCACACAGGCAAGAAACAGAGCCAATACACCCCCTACTGCAGCCATAGACATCAGAAGAGAAATGACAATTGCATTGATTGTGGCCGCAAGGAAAAAGAGCATGAACACAAGAAGTCCCGTCAGAGCAAGAAAAGCAATTGTTCCAATCTGCCAAGAATCAGAGAAGTCAAAATAAACATTATGGAAGTACTCAAAGAGCATCGATTATGGCAATTATGGCACTTCTTAAAGTGACCCAATTTAGGCCAAAAAATGCTTAAGAAACTAAAGATTCTCCATTTTGCTTATGAAACAGAATATATGATACTGACTTATGCAGCTGTAACTGGAAAAGTAGAGCGGCAACAACAACCAACAGATACTTTTCCTAATCTGCAGACCTGCTCATGCTTATCAGGATCTTAGAACCCATATCAGACCACTAGTTAGGTACTCTGTCCCAACTTTTTGGAACTTTTACATAGTAAATGACCATAATTGGCCATCCATTTGACTGACTAATGTATGTACCTAACTAGAAATCAACAAAAAATTCATTTGCAATGAAAATCAATGCAGAATGACCTAGCTGAAAAATCTGCATTATAAATAGCTGATAGTAATTGTAATTTTTGATAACCGACTATTATTACATTGCAAATAGATGCTAAAGGAATTTGCATATTACCTGAAAAAGAATGAACAGAGCTACTAGAGCAGTTTTAGCAATATAACATTAAATAAACAACCTGTACAAAGGCTTGGAAATGAAGTACACTCCAACAAAATAGGGCCAACTTATCTCATCCCCCAGGAATTGAATAACCACACTATAACATTTTAGGGGAAACATAAATAAGCTACATTGATCAAGTTACACCATGCATCCGGTTCAACACAGAGTCCTCCATAAGATCCTTACATTCAAGGCACTTAAAGATTTATAAACAGGTTACATGGACTTTGTTCCTTGTCTCTGCTGATTGTTCCCCCTTCGGTTAAAACAAAGGCTTCTAGTTGAATGCTCTTGGTGTTCATTTGTGTAGACTAATCAAATATCAAAAGTTTGACAAGCGTGAACTGTTCAATCCAAGTGAGTTAAAAAAATGGTTGAAATCTATCATGTTCAAATACTGGATTATAAGGAATCAAACATACATTCTAACCTATTCATATGTATGGAAAGTCAGACATCCCTGCCATTGCCATTTATATCTTTGCAATGGTCAGGTAAATTATTCTGCAATAAACCGTGTACTTTTTTGATTGCCCAACTTTCATGCCAGGTACTTACATAGCCTGCAATGGGTTCTAATGGGGCCTCTTTTACTTTCTGCCAAGCAAACTAATGGAAGCAAGACTGGTTGCTGAAACATTTTGAAGGCATGCATTCATGCCATGGAACTACAAAACATCCTTTCTTTTGTCGAAGCTTTGGTTTGCATCTATATAAGATAACAAATCAACATCTCATAGCCAAAAAATAAAATCAACATCGCCAGGCACTCAACCATTCCAAACACCTCCCATTCCCTCATTCTTTTCTTCTTCTTTTTTCCTTCACTTTCTTACTGTTGAAACTTATTTGGGCATCAGGGCCTAATCCAGGCCACCTTAGCACAACCATCAAACCTGCTCTACGTGAATTCATTTTTCCTGCTCAGGATACCTGACAACTTAAGAGCCTATCGTATTATCATTCCACAGTTCTGCACATCATCCATTTCATTTCAACCAGAATCTTGCACCGACCATAGTGCTCTACTCTATCTCTAGCAATGTGCCGCTAACCACAACTGGTTTCCAGATACCACTCCAGCGAGCTTTAGCAGACCAGCTCTGTAAGGAGTGGCATTCTAGGTGTAAACTCGGAAGAAACCATCCCGATCATACTTCAGAACAAAAAAAAAAAGAAAAAACACACCTCCAGAACCAACCTCAAGTGATCAATCCACAAATCAAACACGAAAAGGGAATCAAAGCAAACAGCAACTCACGGAGACGACAAGCAGCGCGCGGAGATGAGAACCCCGGCGAGTCCAGCGGAGGACGCGGCGCCCGGTCTCTGTAGAGGCCTCCCGGAGCAAGGGGACGTCGTCGGCGAGGGCGATCTTGATCCGCCGCAAGAGCGGCTCGCCCGAGGCCTTGCTGGTGTGATCGGGGAACAGGACGGTAGACACCATGCTGTAGAGGACGGCGTGGAGAGCCAGAGCCGGAGCCGGTGCCCGAGCCCGAGCCCGAGCCGCGCGTGGAGGCTCGAACTCGACCTCGACCTTGGTGGCCGCCGCCGGCGCCTCCACGCGGAGGCCGTTGGCCGGTTCGCCGTCGCCGGGGTACTCATCCATCGCCGGTGGGGTGCGCTACACTTCTCGGGAGCGGGAAGGAGGACGGAGGAGGACCGTCGTCGGCAGCCGCGATGGGGAGGGAAAAAAATAAAAAATCTCTCTGTAACCGACTCGGCGAGAATCGAGCTCGCTATCACTGAACTCTCACTGCTCGAATTTGTTGGCTAGAAATTAGAATTAAATTCTGGCGGGGCCCATCGGAGGGGGTTTGCTGCTCTCCACGACCGCCGTGGCCGAGATCAACCTGTGCACGTGGGCCTTGACATGTGGATCTCATCCAACAAGTGGGATCCATCCCGGTGGAAAAAAAAAAAAAAAAAGGGAATTTCCCAAAAGAGCCCTTCTGGATTATTTGCCTTTTAGTACCACTCTATTCCTCCCTATTCATAAATTCACAATACAATTTTTTTTTATATTCAATATGGTCTTTAGATTTTTAAACCCGACTCGATATAATCATTTTGCTGAAAAAGAAACGTTACCGGTGCTTCTTGAGGAGGGTTTTCCTTTTTTTTTTTCTCAAGGTTAAGATATGGTTCATGCCGCACAATAATTAGAGAGGATGTGAGAGGTGGAGTTGGTGTAATTTTTAGTAGGTTGATCTGGATGGTAGTGACAGGTTAGGAATGCGGGTTGGAGAGTTTTCTCGATGATTTGCTGCTGAGACCAATAGGAGTATTGGGTTTCAGACCTTCGGAAGTCAAAAGGTCCCCTTTATGAGTGAATTAATGGGATATTTATATAGAGATAATCATAAGAGTTGGTTGATTGGATTATATCATGTCACTATCCTAATGTAGGAAATCAATGGGAAATAGGTTGCTAGGTGTCGAGGGGGCAAGGAAGCCATCCCTAACAAATCCTACTTTGAGTTCGCCAAGTCAAAACTATTTAAACAAAAACAACATAAAATCGTACCACCTATTCTATTCCAAGTTATTCATGCATTAAGCAATACTCACATGCTAAAAACTTGCGATAAATCTCCGTCATCTGTATATAAATTCGTGAACTTATATAGAGGAATAATGTAATTATCTTTTCCAGATATGACAGGACAAATTTACGCCATTTAGTATCTATAGTATTAAATCACATGTACGTAACGCTGTTAAAAATGTTAATAATCTATGTTGGTATTTGTCATTTTAAATAATTTGTTTACATTCAAAAACCTCTATGCCGACAGAAATTACTCAAATCACTCTTAGAAAATCATAGATGGTGAAGCGATTTACTCTCATGAAGATGATTTTTGTCCAATCATGGAAACAGGGAACCTTGGAATGGTAGTTGCTATTTTCCAGGCATTAAAGCAAACAGGCAATTTCGAACTAGGAGATTTAGTCAAAACTAATAGTCTTCTTTTCTTAAAAAAACTATTAGCCTCTAGTTTTCTTTCGGCAAGTGTTTGTCGAAATCAATCAATGAATCAATTGAAGATCGGCTACTTTTGAAAGGATCCACAGAAAATCGTCTGGAGAGAACAAGTCGAGACTGAGCACTCACCATCAGGCGGGTCCTTTTGCAAACTGCAAAGACGTATCGATTCCAAAAACACGAAGAAATTAAACAGAAACTTACAGAGCAAGACATCAGTTCCGATTTAGAAAAGCCATCAATTACAAAGGGAAGGAATTGGGTGCATATCTTCTTATTCATTCCTATCTCCTTTGGTATGCTGCCAGTTTAACTCATTGCACATCAAGTCTCTTGCGCCAAATGAAAAAGAAAAAGAAGATACTTCCTTCTTGCGCTAGCTCAGCCAATATTTGCCCTACGGCAGGAGCTACTATAACTTCCAGAAAGGTTCATATTCAGCAGGTGGCTGCATCATGAAGAACGCCTGGATACATCACGAGTGCATCTTAAGGAATAACTCAACTAAAAGCGGGCCGAGAAGTTGATATTTATTGAGCCTATGATTAAAAAAAAAAAACAATTATTCAGCCTTTTTACTAAAGAATTTCTAGAACTATTCATGGCATTTAGAATAGACCGTACATCTCGCGCACACTTAAATAACCATCAGTGCCGACCCTGTTGAAGCATTTAGAACTCCTGTCCAGTTACATTTGCCATGGATCCCCACTTCTTCTTCCAATTCGCAAGGTGTTTCATGGGGTTTCAACAAGACTGCTGCTCTTCACGGCAATTAGTGCATTGACTCCGGATAGCACGAGCAATCGTACATTTTACAGATGAGATGTCAAGAAACAATCGGCCTTGAAATGATGCCGTAAAGCCGCATACATCCTCAAATAGAAATAGCATCAGTTTCATTCTCCATGCGTCCCGTTAAAAAAGGAAGAGTAAAGAAAGAAAGAGACGAGCAATTCATGTCAATTGCTACATTTTTTTCTTTTAATAAAGAATTCAAGGGCACAAGCGGGGAGATCTGGCTACTTATACCCCCATTAAACACTATGTAAGCCTCCATAAATTGCTAAGTCCAAGTTTTTAGACCATGCGGGTGGCTCTGACTCAGAATAGCCAATGTATAATTAGTAGAATTTGAGCTGGTGACAACCTTCATTTTCTAAGCTGAAAATTCCACCAACGCTCCATCTCAAGATTCTCAACTACTACTTTGCAATAGTAATATTTCCTAATGTGACGACAACTTTCTTAAAGGTACTGAAACATCGTTCAAAAAGAGCGAGCTTGGTAGACAAAGAATTGTTAATGCAACAATGAAAACAACAAGCGCATCATTTATAAGATTTCGTATAAATTATTATAATAATTAGACACGATATGCATCTATAGACTATGAAGTTATTTTCTTTTGGTTGAGGCTTGGTAAGTACCATGGTAAGTAGCAATGAGGTGGAAGATGAAACGAGTAAATTGCACATTTTGAAAATGCAATTTCCTTTCCAGAAAAGGCTTTGGTCAAAATATTGGAGGACTGGACTTGATCGGTTTTATACCGAGAGACGGACTTCGAACCAAGGAAAATAGTTAATACATTACCCACCATGCCATGAATTGTTCGCATGTTGTATTTTTTTTTTTGAAATAATAAATATATTACTTAAAAGTTAGATTTGGTTCTCGAGTTAACTCTGAAATGAGCCAATTCAGTTTCCAATTTTTAAATTTGAGAATCGACTCTGATGGGGAATTTTCTAACGGGTCTATGCACTCTAAAATATTTTGTATGGCCATTGTCAATAAATGATGTCATACTTTAATATTCAAATATTCCAACGATTTTTCTCTCGTAGTAGGTTGGACTTTGTCGCAAAATGAGAGCATATAAAAATATAATATGAGAGATAAATAAATAAAAATTATAAACACCAATTCTATGGGAAAAGTGTTAGAAAATTATAAACTTTTTGCATTAATGCCAATTTAATTCTAAAATATTTTATATGTACCAATTTAATTTTAAACATTTTGATTTGATGTCAATTTAATTCCTTAGGCTAATCTTGGTCGAATATTGCTCTAGTGGATGCCGATCGGCACATGAAGTACAATTGATACTAACATGGATAGCTTTCACTAATATTTTAGTATTTTTTTTTAATTATTTTACTTTATTTATTCTTTTCTTATTCTTATTTTTTTTCCTTCTCTTCCTTCTTCCTCCAACTAGTTGTTGGACCTTGGCAACTAGCTAGAGGCAAGTGTTGGCCATTGGCGAGGGTTGAGCCTTGCCTCACCCAGCCTTGGTGAGGCTCAAGCCCTCATCGGATTTAGTGAGATTAGGCCTTATCCATGGCCAACAAGGGCAAACTTCGCTGGATTTGATAAGGCTAGAGCTAGGCAAGTCTTGACCCTCCTTAGATCCAACGAGGGCAAACCTCACCATTGGTTAGCAAGGCTCACCAAAGGCCAGTGAGGTCGAATGACCAACTAAAGGAAGGGGAAGGAGAAGAAAATAAATAAATAAATAAATTATTCAAAAAATTATTAAAGTATTATTAAAAATTATCCACATCAGAACAGGTTATGCTACGTTAGTAATATGTAGCTAAAATTAGTCGAAATGATTAAATTAGTACCAAGTCAAAACGTTTAGGATTAATTTAATATCAATAAAAAGTTTATGGTTAAATTGACATAAATATAAAATATTTATGACTTTTCTTACACTTTCCCACAACTATGCTCGTGGCTCACATACTTTTGCATTTTTATTTTATTTTCATGGATTCTTGTCAAGAGCATGATTGACCCTTATAAAAAAGCAAAAAATTTATGGAATTATATAAATCAATATGTTTCATCTAGATTCCTAAAAGAGAAGACTAAGACACGATATAAGCATAACAGCGAAATAGGAAAAATAGGACAAGGAATGAAGCCAGAGGAGGTTGTGAGCTAATAACAAAGACAATCAAGTGAAGACCTTTCTTTCTCTATTGAAAATCGAGTAACAACAAGTCAGAGGTTTCATAGTTTGGAAACCCGATAATTGAATTTAAAATGATAATCTACAAAATGCTCTTTACTTCTTCTTCTTCTTCTTTTTATTTATATTTCTCAAGCGATTGATTAAATGCCTATACATTTAAGAAAGCCCCTTTATCTCGCTTTTAGCTTTTCCTATATTAACTTTCTTTATTTACGCCTATTTCTTAAGGAATCACTTTCTCTCGGTTTCTTTTCTCGCCATTAAATTTCCTAAATTACTTTTACTTTCTCTATCTGATACCTACCCACTATCTAATAGTTTTCTTTCCGTACATAACTATAGTGCGCGTGCCTTAACCTTAATATTTGATTATTGACCCTGTTAAAATTTATAATTCAACTTTTTGGATTATTTAAGTTTTTTGGACATCCACTGACGCCCCCTCTCAACTACTACATTGCAATAATAATATTCCTAATGCGACAATAACTTTCACCAAGGTACTAAAACAGAGTTCAAGAAGAACAAGCTTGGTTGGTCCCATGGTTAAGTCCGTTATTAAGGCACTTTCATACTATTCTAATTTGAGAATGTATGTTTTATAATGCTACGCTTTTCTTTAAGAAGCTTGGACATATTGATATGGTCAGCATAAAACAAGTGACCAAAAAGTTCTAGGTGTGTCCCAATTCTCTTAGTGACGTGATTTCTTGATCAAATAATAAATTTGTCGTCCCTAGAGAATAAACATGAATAGAATCCACACGATGATTGTAATCCCAGCTATCTCATATGTCAAATCACATTTTTCATTCGCGCTCAATACCGATATTGATAATAAGAAAGTCTTCATTGCAAAAATAATTGCAATCCATATAATAAACTTGATGACTTTTGTCCATGTCCTCATCGTTTGCAATTGATGCGATAATGAAATCAGCAAGCGCATTATTTATAAGATTTCGTATTAATTATTATAACTAATTAGACACATTATGCATCTATAGGCTGCGGAGTTATTTTCTTTTGGTTGAAGTTTGGTAAGTAGCAATGAGGTGGAAGATGAAACAAGTAAATTGCACATTTTGAAAATGCAATTTCCTTTCCAAAAAAGGGTTTGGTCAAAAAATTGGAGGACCGAACATGTCCAGTTCTATATCAAGAGATAGCCTTCGAACTGATGAAAATAATTAATACGTTATCTACCATGCCATGAATTGTTCACATGTTATATTTCTTTTGAAATTTTAATTATATTACTTAAAAGTTAGATTCGGCTCTCGAATTAACTCTAAAACGAGCCAATTCGATTTCCAATTTTTAAATTTGGGAATCGACTCTGATGGGGAATTTTCTAACGGGTCGGTGCACTATAAAAGAATTTGTACGACCATTGTCGATAAATGATGATAATCTACAAATTACCCTTTGCTTCTTCTTCTTCTTTTTTTAATATTTCTCAAGGGATTGATTAAATACCCAAACGTTTAAAAATGCCTCTTTATCTTGCTTTTAGCTTTACCTAAATTACCTTTCTTCATTTACGCCCATTTCTCAAGGGATCACTTTCTTTCTTTCTTTTTTGTCAGATCAAGGAATCACTTTCTTTCGGTTTCTTTTCTCGCCATTAAATTTCCTAAATTACTTTTACTTTCTCCATTTGATCTATTTGATACCTACCCACTTTACACAAATACTCCTTTTCTTTCCGTACATACCTATAGTGCGCGTGCCTTAACCCTAATATTTAATTATTGACTCTGTTATAATTTATAACCCAACTTTTTATTATTTAAGTCCCCTCCCCGCCCCCTCTATGCGCAACACCAACAATAGTACAATCATCGTCCTCCTCAACTACAGTTGCCCACCGCACCTCCCCACTCCCTCCCCCGGTGGCGCCGCCGCCAATGTCAATCTGGCATTGCCTTCGGTGGCTACAGCCTTAGATCGAGCGGCCGATTCAGTGACCCCGATATAAGATTGCCGAGGACCCACAACAAGGCCGTGCTGGTCATCAAAAAGCGCACGACAAGGCCAGCTTATCGAGATAAATTCAATAGCATTAGAGCACAACGTCAACTAAAGTTTAGTCAACTAAAGTTCAGGCACATTTAGCTTGATGTACAAACGTTAGACATCTTAACAAAATGTAATTTATTACATTTAGGTCACAAAAAGCATCAATTTAAAGCCTTTTCATAGATCATGAAACCCAAAAGGCCGTGTTGCTCAATTCACCTCTTCTTCTCAAGCAACCTAACAACCGAAAAAGGAGAAATCCCATTAAAAAAAAATATTACAAAGAGAGAATCTACAAAGCGAAGGTCTTGAGGTAGTCCGGGTCGCGCTTGGCCCGCTCCTGGAACTTCTTGAACCACCGGTCCAGGATGTCGGTCGGCACCACCAGCTTGCTCCCGTCTACCCCGCAGAACGACTGCATGAAGTTGAATAGGTTCTCCCCGACCCTCATCGCCATCCGCTCCACCCTCCTCTCCGCCGCCGCGTCCAGCGACGGCAGCGCCCCCACCTCCTCCACCGATACCCCGATCTTCGCCGTCAGCGGCGCCGCGTCCGGCGACGTCAGCTGCAGCGGCTGCCCGGCCACGGCGGCGTCCCCGCCGGGCTCCGGCCAGGGGAGGGGGAGGACGGCGGAGGGGCGGGACACGGTGACGGCGCCGCAGTAGACGAAGGGGGAACCGGGGGACTGGACGTAGACGGCGAGGGCCTTGTCGGGCGGGAGGGTGAAGCCGTTGAGGAGGAAGATGCACATCTCCCTGACCTGGTCGTACGCTTCCCCTGCGAGAGGAATCGAACGATGGGTATTGAAGGAATCGAATCAGGGGTCGGGGAGAGGGACAAGGGGGAATCGGTGGTGAGCGGGGAGCTTACCGACGAAGGTGTTCATGTCGAGGACCCAGTGGAAGGTGTCGATCTGGGCGAAGGCGGAGATGTCGATCGGGAAGCTCCGGTTGGGGAACACGACCCCGAACATCCTTGGGGGTGGGTCGACGGCGAACGCTTCTGTTCCCTCTCGTCGGAGAGCTTCGAGACGGCGGAGGACGGAGGGCGAGGTGGTGGCGGGGGCGAGGGGAGAAGATGGGGGCGGTATTTGGGGGAGAGGGAGGAGAAAGGAGGAGAAGAGTCTAGTAGACTCTAGAATGAACCAGAGGAAGAAGAGGAGTGGGGTGCTGCAAAAGGCGGAGAGCAAAATGGAGTCCTGGCGAAGGAGGAAGGAAGCGGTCCACGACAAAACGCAATTTCTTTCTATTGCCATCATATTGGATTTGAAGATTGTTCGTACATATAAATATATTTAATTTTTTTTTCTTTTGTTAATCTTGCATAACCATTGGAAAATTTATTCTCGAGCACAAGAGCGATAGGGCGTTCGCGAAATACAAATAGTATTCGATAAAGGTTATCTGCATAGAGGGTTTTAATTTAAATAATAGATGGAACGAAAATTACGACAATGACATGAGGGGATGATTGTTGAGGTCACATGACCTTTAGGGATGATTGTCGATCACAAAAATGTCGTGTGACCCCAGGAAATGATCATCGAGGTCGCATTGCTTCAAGTAAGTCACATATGATGAGGGCAATAAACGCGATCGCACTCGATTAGAGTTTGCTTGACTCTGTTGATTAGGGCTTGAAATTGACTATTAGCCGGACATTGCGTCGCGACCCTCAATCCACCAAAGCTCGCATCTAGATCTAGCCTAACCTTGGCGACCATTGACCCTCGACGGTCATCCCTTGGCAATCGTTCGCGCAACAACCTTGGTTCGGAGAGAGCGATGGAAGAAAAGTGAATAGGCATCAACATTAAGGAATAGAAAGGAGAACGGAAGACTTGTGAAAGCAAGATTGGAAAAAATGGCATTAATTATGGGCTCTAGCATTTCGAAAATGCTAGATGCCCTGTTATTGTGGATAGTAACTTGGGGATAATGGTTTTCCGAGGAGTCTAGGCTCCTAAAAACATTTACCAAATACTTTAGTAATTTACCCAAATTTCAAAGTAACAAATTTGAAATGATGGACTTTTATTAAAACATAATGACAATTTTTACTGAAGTTAATATCAAAATAAATTTGAAACTTCGGGGTTTTTTTTGCCAAATTAGGTTGTGTTTGATTGTTTAGATTGAATTAAGATAAGATATGATAAGGTAATATCAGAAATATTTCAAAATCCTTTGGATTGTAAAAAATTATTTCTCATATTTGATGCAATTCAAGATAAGATTCATAATATTTGGAAAGTCTCATGAGTGAAACTTTCCAAATCTGGGGCAGCATTTTGCTAATGTAATCTTGCATTTTGAGCGATCACTGTTTTCGCTGGAGCTCCTCTTCCTCCTTTGCAATCTTGCATTTTGAGCGATCTAGTTGAATGCTCTTGGTGTTCATTTGTGTAGACTAATCAAATATCAAAAGTTTGACAAGCGTGAACTGTTCGATAAAAGTGAATTAAAAAAATGGTTGAAATCTATCGTGTTTAAATACTGGATTATAAGGAATCAAACATACATTCTAACTTACTCATATGTATGGAAAGTCAGACATCCCTGCCATTGCGATTAATATCTTTGCAAAGGTCAGGTGAATTGTTCTGCAATAAACCGTGTACTTTTGTGATTGCCCAACTTTCATGCCAGGTACTTACATAGCCTGCAATGGGTTCTAATGGGGCCTCCTTCACTTTCTGCCAAGCAAACCAACGGAAGCAAGACTGGTTGCTGAAACATTTTGAAGGCATACATTCATGCCATGGAACTACAAAACATCCTTTCTAGTGTCGAAACGTTGGTTTGCATCTATACAAGATAACAAATCAACATCTCATAGCCAAAAAATTAAAATCAACATCACCAGGCACTCAACCATCCCAAACACCTCCCTCATTCTTTTCTTTTTTTTTCCTCACTTTCTTACTGTTGAAACTTATCTGGGCATCAGGGCCTAATCCAGGACACCTTAGCACAACCATCATACCTGCTCTACAAGAATTCCTTTTTCCTGCTCAGGATACCTGACAACTTAAGAGCTGATCGTATCATTCCACAGTTCTGCACATCATCCATTTCATTTCAAAACGCCAGAATCTTGCACCGACCATAGTGCTCTACTCTATTTCTAGCAATGTGCCGCTTATCACAACTGATTCCCAGATACCACTCCAGCGAGCTTCAGCAGACCAGCTCTGTAAGGAGTGGCATTCTAGGTGTAAACTCGGCAGAAACCATCCCGATCATACTTCAGAACCAAAAAAAAAAGAAAAAAGAAAAAAGAACACCTCCAGGACCAACCTCAAGTGATCAATCCACAAATCAAACACGAAAAGAAAAAAAAACACCTCCAGAACCAACCTCAAGTGATCAATCCACAAATCAAACACGAAAAGGGAATCAAAGCAAACAGCAACTCACGGAGACAACAAGCAGCGCGCGGAGATGAGAACCCCGGCGAGTCCAGCGGAGGACGCGGCGCCCGGTCTCTGTAGAGGCCTCCCGGAGTAAGGGGACGTCGTCGACGAGGGCGATCTTGATCCGCCGCGCGAGCGGCTCGCCCGAGGCCTTGCTGGTGTGATCGGGGAACAGGACGGTAGACACCATGCTGTAGAGGACGGCGTGGAGAGCCGGAGCCGGTGCCCGAGCCCAAGCCGCGCGTGGAGGCTCGAACTCGACCTCGACCTTGGTGGCCGCCGCCGGCGCCTCCGCGCGGACGCCGCCGGCTGGCTCGCCATCGCCGGCGTACTCCGCCATCGCCGATGGGGTGCGCTACACTTCTCGGGAGCGGGAGGAGGACGGAGGAGGACCGTCGTCGGCCGCCACGATGGGGAGGGAAAAAAAATCTCTCTGCAACCAACTCGGCGATAATCGAGCTCGCTATAACTGAACGATTTCTAGTTGGTTCGGATTAAAAAGAAGAAAAGATTCATTCATTACCGACCCAGAGCAGCAACAGCAACAGCAACAGCAAAGCATATTCCAAAAAAAAAAAAAGAGAGCCCGCCAGCGTACCATGTTCGCAACCAAAAAAAAAAAAAAAGAAAAACCTAAAAAAATCTAGCCTCCGCATTTCAACCCTAAACTATATCTGCATTATCACAAACAAAATTATGCAGAACCACTGTTTTTCCCTTCTCTCTTCCTCTTCAGTCACCACGCTGCCCTTCTACGCAAGACCGCCACCAGCACAAAACGGCCATTCCAACAGCGAACGATACGTAGAAGCATATGGCGAGAACTGCAAACGTCATGCGTTCTTTGGGGCTCGCCCTTCTTACGTTCACCCTGTTCGCCGGTGGTGCTCTGTCTATCTCGGCATTCTCCAAACTCACCAGCCGCGAGTATAGATTGAGGAGGCGCCACAGCAGCATCACGAACGGGACTGTATGGAAGGAGACGATCAAACCGATGAGGAGCAAAGGCATCCACACTGCCTTGCATCGGAGATCGGCTGGAGACGCAATCGCTAAGACAGACCCGAGCCCAACACAGTGAAAAGTTAGTAACTGGATGAGCTGCTCCCATATCGTATCGATGGACTCCTCTATAAACTCCCTCTCCATCTTTTCTAGCTCCAAATCAACCGGTGGCGCTTCAGAAGCCATGGATGAAAATGAAACTCAGAGGCTACTAGACGAGCGAAGAGAATAGTTGAGCGGGCTGGAGCGATCGAGGCAGCAGGAGAAGAGAGGAGCGAGCGAAGAGGAGAGGCAGTACGCGACAGAGAAGAGGCAGGGAGAAGATTGGGGGACGAGGTGACCGCAGCAAGGACGGAAGGGCATTTTCTCGAGGGAGAAAATATAAGGTGGGCTGGGCGCACAAAGTCAGGGTGCGCCCCAACTAATCAAGATCCGACACGTGGCTCCATGTGGCGCTGTGGGGCCCGCTCATCAAGATGGAAATTTTACTCGTAAAATAATTTGTGCGCCCCAACTAATCAGGATCCGACACGTGGCTCCATGTGGCGCTGTGGGGGCCCGCTCATCAAGATGGAAATTTTACTCGTAAAATAAACCTCCTTCTCTCTCATCTAGCCTGCAAGCCAGCGGCTGCGCTCTCTCCCTTCTCTGCAGAGTCTGTACTCTGCAGAGTCTACAAACCTGTAACGCGTGGAGACACAGAGAGGAGATTTAGTAAAAAGTAATAGGCTTCTTTTCTTAAAAAAACTAGTAGCCTCTAGTTTTCCTTCGGTAAGTGTCTCTCGAAATCAATCAATCAATCAAATGAAGATCGGCTACTTTTGAAAGGATCCACAGAAAATGCAATTTCCCTTCCAAAAAAGGTTTTGGTCAAAAAATTGGAGGACCGGAGTTGACCGGTTCCATACCGAGATGTGGACTTTGAACCGAGGAAAATAGTTAATAAGTTACCCATCATGCCACGAATTGTTCACATGTTATATTTTTTTTTGAAATAATTAATATATCACTAAAAAGTTAAATTCGATTCTCAAGTTAACTCTGAAACGAGCCGATTTGGTTTTCGATTTTTAAATTTGGGAATCGACTCTAATGGGGAATTTTCTAACGGATCGATGCACTCTAAAAGATTTTGTATAGCCATTATTGATAAATAATGTCATACTTTAATAGTCAAATATTCAAATGCTATTTTTCTCTCGTATTAGGTTGGACTTTGTCGTAAAATGAGAGCATAGAAATATATAATACGAGAGATAATTAAAGAGTCTCAAGAAAGTTATATTATGCCTGAAACACAGATTCTATGCAAAAAGTGTTAGAAAAGTCAATGCCAATTTAGTCCTAAAATCTTTTATTGGTACTAATCTAGTTTTAAACATTTTGATTTAGTACCAATTTAGTTTCTTAGGCTAATGTCGGTCGAATATTACTCTCACAAACGCCAATCGGCTCATGTGGTATGATTGACATTAACATGGATAGCTTTCAATAATATTAGTATTTTTTTGAATTATTTTACTTTATTTATTCTTTTTCTTTTTCTTTTTTTTCTCGTCTTCCTTCTTCCTCCAACCAGTTGTCGAACCTCGACAACCAGCAAGTGCTAGCCATTGGCGAGGGTCAAGCCTCGCCTCACCCAGCCCTTGGCGAGGCTGAAGCCCTCATCAGATCTAGTGAGGTTAGGCCTCATTGCCTTGCCGGATTCGGCAAGGCTAGAGCTAGGCAAGGCTTGACCCTGGTCGAATCCAACAAGGGCAAACCTCACCATTGGTTGGCAAGGCTCACCAAAGGCCAGTGAGGTCGAGCGACTAGGTAAAGGAAGGAGGAGGAGAAGGAAAAGAAAATAAAAAAACAAATAAATAAATAAATATTATTAAATATTATTAAAAGTTATCAACATCGATAACCGGTTATGCCACGTTAGTAATATTTGGTTAAAATTAGTCGAAATGATTGAATTAGTATCAAATCAGAAATTTTAGGATTAATTTAATATTGATAAAAAAATTATGATTAAATTGATATAAATACAAAATATTTATGACTTTTCTTACACTTGCCCCAATTCTGTTTGTGTAAGCACTTGCCCCAATTCTGTTTGTGGCTTACACACTTTTGCCTTTTTATTTTATTTTCATGGATACTTGTCAAGAGCCTGATTGACCCTTATAAAAAAGCAAAAAACTTCACGGAAATATATAAATCTATATGTTTCATCTAGATTCCCAAAAGAGAAGACTAAGACAGGATATAAGCATAACAACGGAATAGGAAAAATAGGACAAGGAATGAAGCTAGAGGAGGTTATGAGCCAATAACAAAGACAATCAAGTAAAAACATTTCTTTCTCTATTGAAATCCGAGTAACAAGTCAGAGAATTTATAGTTTGGAAACCCAATAATCGAATTTAAAATGATAATTTACAAAATGCTCTTTGCTTCTTCTTCTTCTTATTTATATTTCTCAAGTGATTGATTAAATACCTATACATTTAAGAACGCCTCTTTATCTCGCTTTTAGCTTTTCCTAAATTACCTTTCTTCATTTACGCCCATTTCTAAGGGAATCACTTTCTTTCGGTTTCTTTTCTAGCAATTAAATTTCCTAAACTACTAGTTTTCTTCCCGTACATAATTATAGTGCGCGTGCCTTAACCTTAATATTTGATTCTTGACCCTGTTAAAATTTATAATTCAACTTTTTGGATTATTTAAGTTTTTTGGACATCCACTGACGCCCCCCTCTCAACTACTACATTGCAATAATAATATTCCTAATGCGACAATAACTTTCACCAAAGCACTAAAACAGAGTTCAAGAAGAACAAGCTTGGTAGACAAAGAATTGTTAATGCGATATCAGCGAGCACATTATTTATAAGATTTTCGTATTAATTATTATAAATAATTAGACACATTATGCATCTATAGGCTACGGAGTTATTTTCTTTTGGTTGAAGTTTGGTAAGTAGCAATGAGGTGGAAGATGAAACGAGTAAATTGCACATTTTGAAAATGCAATTTCCTTTCCAAAAAAGGGTTTGGTCAAAAAATTGGAGGACCGAACATGACCAGTTCTATACTGAGAGATAGCCTTCGAACTGATGAAAATAATTAATACGTTATCTACCATGCCATGAATTGTTCGAATGTTATATTTCTTTTGAAATTTTAATTATATTACTTAAAAGTTAGATTCGGCTTTCGAATTAACTCTAAAATGAGCCAGTTCGATTTCCAATTTTTAAATTTGGGAATAAACTCTGATGAAGAATTTTCTAACGGGTCGGTGCACTATAAAAGATTTTGTACGACCATTGTCAATAAATGATGATAACCTACAAATTGCTCTTTTCTTCTTCTTCTTCTTTTTTTCAATATTTCTCAAGGGATTGATTAAATACCCATACGTTTAAAAATGCCTCTTTATCTTGCTTTTAGCTTTACCTAAATTACCTTTCTTCATTTACGCCCATTTCTCAAGGAATCGCTTTCTTTCTTTCTTTTTTGTCAGATCAAGGAATCACTTTCTCTCGGTTTCTTTTCTCGCCATTAAATTTCCTAAATTACTTTTACTTTCTCTATTTGATCTATTTGATACCTACCCACTTTACACAAATACTCCTTTTCTTCCGTACATACTTATAGTGCGCGTGCCTTAACCCTAATATTTAATTATTGACTCTATTATAATTTATAACCCAACTTTTTATTATTTAAGTTCCCCCCCCCCGCCCCCTCTATGCGCAACACCAACAATAGTACAATCATCGTCCTCCTCAACTACAGTTGCCCACCGCACCTCCCTACTCCCTCCCCCGGTGGCGCCGCCGCCAATGTCAATCTGGCATTGCCTTCGGTGGCTACAGCCTTAGATCGAGGCGGCCGATTCAGTGGCCCCGATATGAGATTGCCGAGGACCCACAACAAGGCCGTGGTGGTCATCAAAAAGCGCACGACAAGGCCAGCTTATCGAGATAAATTCCAATAGCATTAGAGCACAACGTCAACTAAAGTTTAGTCAACTAAAGTTCAGGCACATTTAGCTCGATGTACAAACGTTAGACATCTTAACAATATGTAATTTACTACATTTAGGTCACAAAAAGCATCAATTTAAAGCCTTTTCATAGATCATGAAACCCAAAAGGCCGTGTTGCTCAATTCACCTCTTCTTCTCAAGCAACCTAACAACCGAAAAACGAGAAATCCCAAAAAAAAAAAAAATTACAAAGAGAGAAAATCTACAAAGCGAAGGTCTTGAGGTAGTCCGGGTCGCGCTTGGCCCGCTCCTGGAACTTCTTGAACCACCGGTCCAGGATGTCGGTCGGCACCACCAGCTTGCTCCCGTCCACCCCGCAGAACGACTGCATGAAGTTGAACAGGTTCTCCCCGACCCTCATCGCCATCCGCTCCACCCTCCTCTCCGCCGCCGCGTCCAGCGACGGCAGCGCCCCCGCCTCCTCCACCGATACCCCGATCTTCGCCGTCAGCGGCGCCGCGTCCGGCGACGTCAGCTGCAGCGGCTGCCCGGCCACGGCGGCGTCCCCGCCGGGCTCCTGCCAGGGAGGGGGAGGACGGCGGAGGGGCGGGACACGGTGACGGCGCCGCAGTAGACGAAGGGGGAACCGGGGGACTGGACGTAGACGGCGAGGGCCTTGTCGGGCGGGAGGGTGAAGCCGTTGAGGAGGAAGATGCACATCTCCCGGACCTGGTCGTACGCTTCCCCTGCGAGAAAATCGAAAGATGGGTTCTGAAGGAATCGAATCAGGGGTCGGGGAGAGGGACAAGGGGGAATCGGTGGTGAGGGGGGGAGCTTACCGACGAAGGTGTTCATGTCGAGGACCCAGTGGAAGGTGTCGATCTGGGCGAAGGCGGAGATGTCGATCGGGAAGCTCCGGTTGGGGAACACGACCCCGAACATCCTTGGGGGTGGGGCGACGGCGGCGAGATCGACGGCTAACGCTTCTGTTCCCTCTCGTCGGAGAGCTTCGAGACGGCGGAGGACGGAGGGGAGAAGATGGGTGGCGGGGGCGAGGGGAGAAGATGGGGGCGGTATTTGGGGGAGAGGGAGGAGAGAGGAGGAGAAGAGAAGAGTCTAGTAGACTCTAGAATGAACCAGAGGAAGAAGAGGAGGGGGTGCTGCAAAAAGGCGGAGAGCAAAATGGAGTCCTGGCGAAGGAGGAAGGAGGCGGTCCACGACAAAACCCAATTTCTTTCCATTGCCATCGTATTTGATTTGAAGATTGTTCGTACATATAAATATATATATTAGCAATTTTTTATTTTTTTTGGTATTCAGATCCGTCCTGATGTAACCTTACGGGAGGCTATCCTGACAAGCCTAACGACGACCACCGATTATACATGAAGGAGGAAGTAGCGAGGAACCCATCACTGCTCACTCCCACTTAAGATGTGTTAGTAGTTGTGGAGTTTCGATCTTGAGACTTCTACGATGAGATGTCCAAAGCCGAACCGACTCAACTGCCCACCGGTGAGTATTTTTGTTGTTGTTAATCTTGCATAACCATTGGAAAATTTATTCTTGACCACTAAGGGCGATAGGGTTTTTGCTAAATACGGATAGTATTTGGTAAAGGTTATTTGCATTAGAGGGTTTTAATTTAAATAATAGAAGGAACGGAAATTACGACAATGACCTAAGAGGATGATTGTTGAGGTCACATGACCCTTGGGGATAGTTGTCGACCACAAAAATGTCGCATGACCCCAGGAAACGATCATCAAGGTTACACTACTTTAGGTAAGTCACATATGATGAGGGCAATAAACACGATCGCACTCGATTAGGGTTTGCTTGACTATGTTGATTAGGGCTTGAAATTGACTATTGGCTGGACATTGCTTTGCGACCCTCAATCCACCAAAGCTCGCATCGACCCTCTAGATCTAGCTCGACCTCGATAACCCTTGACCCTCGACAGTCATCCCTTGGCAATTGTTCGCGCAACAACCTTGGTTTGGAGAGAGCGATGGAAGAAAAGTGAATAGGCATCAACATTAAGGAGTAGAAAGGAGTACGGAAGATTTGTGAGAGCAAAATTGGAAAAAAAATGGCATTAATTATGGGCTCTAGCATTTCGAAAATGCTAGATGCCCTGTTCTTGTGGATAGTAACTCGGGGATAATGGTTTTCGGAGGAGTCTAGGCTCCTAAAAACATTTACCAAATACTTTAGTAATTTGCCCAAATTTCAAAGTAACAAATTTGAAACGATGGGCTTTTATTAAAACATAATGACAATTTTTACTGAAGTTAATATCAAAATAAATTTGAAACTTCGGGGTTTTTTTTGCCAAACATAATGACAACCAAGTTGGTTGTTTAGATTGAATTAAGATAAGATATGATAAGGTAAGATTATAAATATTTCAAAATCCTTTGGATTGTAAAAAATCATTTCTCATGTTTAATGCAATTCAAGATAAGATTCATAATATTTGAAAATCTCATGAGGTGAAACTTTCCAAATCTAGGATAGCATTTGCTAATGTAATCTCGCATTTTGAGCGATCATTGTTTTCGCCGGAGCTCCTCCTCCTTTGCAATCTTCTAATTATTAGCATAAAGTCTTAGATCTAAGTAGAGGATAGGATCGGATGTCGAAACATGATAGCAAAATCAAGTGATCATTGTTTTGGATCGACACACGAATGCCCAGAATTTAGTGTGTCTTGGTTTTTTTTTCTTCTTCTTTTTCAAAGATGACTTTTTGGCGCGCCAACACATTTATTTCAGTCATTCATTAGCTAATTTGGTTTGACAGTCATTCGAGGACAATTGGTTGGACGACAATGATAATTGCATCGTGGTTGAAAGTGATAGGCTGATGCGGCGATGACCTACACGGTGGTTGGGAGTGTTAGGCTATTGTGATGGCAGTTAGATGTGAGCATAATTGCAAGATAGAACCTAGAACTTAAGAATCGCATCGATGGGAACCTGTAAGTTTTAGGTTTTAAGGTATATATGATAGGTTCTAGATTCAAAAATTTAGGAAATCCTGTTTCGATAGTAGGTTCTAAGTTCTAGATTGGTAAAACCTGAAATCTGAATTTGGAACTCATAACTTAGAATCTATAACCTAGTATAAGTTTTTGTGTTTTTCTTAGTTTATGTCTTCACATGATTTTGAGGTATTTTATGATGTTTGATGATAAGTGTATAATCTAAACATTAAGTTTAAACTTTCATTTTATGATTGAAAATTTTACTTCCGTAGACTATGAAACTAATGAAAACTCTAATTGCTTCTTTGATATAGTTATGTTTGGGCAAATACTTCATTCAAGATAATGATTTTATATAATATAAGAACAACCAATGCATTAAGATCATAAGATTTCTTTAATACTATTCGACAGTGTGCATATAAATACTTATTCTTAGGTAATTGATAATAAAATTCTTGCTCATTTAACTAAAGATGAAAAAAAAAACTATTAGAACTTGGAATCGAACTTGAAACCTGTAACATGGTAGGTTCTAAGGAACTTGGAACCACTCACCTCTAACGGCGGTCTTTGCATGGTGGCCGACAAAGCCAGCCTTGATGTTAGGTAAGCTGCCACGTGAGACACGGGCCAATCATGGGTCGCCGAGTGTTGAGAGGATACAACCGAAACCAGGCCCATCGGGTCGGGTATTTCGGGCCCAATAGACAAAAAAGCCTTGGATCAATGAGTAAACTTTCAAAGCCCAAATATCGTTTTCCGCAGCCTCTGGATTAAACCCAGCAAACTAAGGAAAAATCTCAGTTCTCAGAGTTCCTCTCGTCTTCCTCCCTCATCGTCTCTCCTCCCCCGCTCGAAGAACACACAAATCAGCATCTCGCTGCGTTGCTCCGCTTCCCTCCTCGCGTTTCGCTTCCAGTCCTGGAGCGCGCTCCGTTCGGTGGACGAGACCCTCATCGATACGGTGAGATTCGTTCGCAGATGTTTCCGACCCGTTCGGATCATGATTGCGCGCATTGCTCGAGCGGCGTTTGCTTTCTTCTTTTCTCTTCGAGTTCCTGTCCCGCTCGCCGGACCCATTTGACACCGAGTGTTTTTCGGTCCCTTCCGGTGCTTCTTCGCGAAGTTTGAGGGTTACCCGGATTGGACTTTTTTGTATACAATTGGCACCTGACGATTTTTCGTGGTCGCCTCGATCATTTCCAATGGCTGCGGCTGCTGGGTTTAGTGTTGCTCCTAGTCCTCGTCAGAGGGATGTTATATTGAAATTCTCGATTGTGCAATTGTACTATGGTGGGTTGTGGTTGGCTTGTGCTGCAAATGCATTGAAAGAATCAAAGTCGGAGCCGATACCCGGAAATTGCTTGAAGTTGTCTTGTGTCGATTTCTGTTGGCAGCTGAACCCTTTTGAGGTTTTCGGTTCTTTGTTTATTTGTGCTTATTGCTTGAGATTGGGAGGCTTTGGCGTGGTGTTGTGGCCTCGCAGCAGACCATTGCTCATACGTTTGTTTTGGCATCTGGTTAAAATGAATATACAGTGGGCTAAAGCTGTCTGTTTGAACATGTAATATCCTTCAATTTGAGTTCGTTGAATGTCACTTTACAATGGTCGCATGCAGATCCATCCGTTGTGGATGGGCATTCTAATGCAAAGTGGTGCCGAACTAACCTATTGAACAATGAAACTGAAGGAATCAGTGATATGGTCAACTATTTTATGCTACTATGCTTTTTTCTCCTTTTTATCATGAAGTACTTTGGTAGAATATAAGTTTTAAAAATTTCTGTTTCTTTCCTTTCCTTTCTGGGTACTTTTCTCATGTGTCACTTACTGCCTCTTTTGTTCAGTTCTAGCCTCTCCTAAACATGTCATTGTCAAAGCTTGGTAGAAGAGTTCTTCCGTCAGCAAACCTCATTAAGATAACGCATTCACCTCTTGGTTTTCAGTAAGTATATCCTACTGCAGAATTTTCAATGAGCGTACTTTGGCCACTTGTGTGATGAACATTTCAGAACTTTTCATAATTTCTGGATTACAGATTTCCCATCCTTTCCATGAGGAAAGAAAAAAGAGGACTAACTTCAAGACTCTGCTTATCATCGTCATCATCACTCTATTCCCTATTGATTGAAAATTGTGATTGGTTTATAGGTTCAAAGATGGGATTCCTGGGCTTGGTTTCTGTCACGCACGATCTGTCTCTGGATATGGGCAACCTTCAGTTAGCGATGTATATTGCTTGTTGCCAAGGTGCAGATTTAGTACCTGGTCACCTAACAAGTCTTATGAGTTTCCAAATGGCTCTTTATATAGTAGGAAACCCTGTTCTATACTCAATACCCATCGCCACTATGCCTCGCATGCTTCTTCCACAGAACAAAAATCTCGAAAAATGCTTCTATATCTGACAGCTCTGGTCCTGCCATGGTGGGAAGTAGTTATGCAGCAGTACCTTTGTATAGGAGATTCTGTCAGGCTACTGGGTATGGTGGCACTATTCAACGACGTGAGGTGAGATTCGAGTTTTTTCATTTGTTTATCGTCTGTATGATGTATTCTGTATATATAGGTTATATTTCTTTTGACCACTCTGGCTGATCATGAATTGACTCTGTTATGTTTAGACTGTTGAAGAAAAAATTGCCCGACATGCTAATGATGGGACTGTCACCACAAGGTATGGGTACCTATTGTTGATTGTTCTGCTTGGTGATTGCAAAAATCGCTTGTACCTCAGGGTGATTTCTAGTGATCTTCATGGTGCCTTTGAACCTGTTTATCATTTTGCATAGCATTTCAGTTTCTGATTCTTGCTGGTAGGATACTTGGCTGGGTTTTAGGGGATCTTTTTCTTTTAGAAACATGTTTTATAAGGTGGTGTGGTTTTTAAGATCATTTTATGGTTTCCGAGGTAGGCTTCCTCATCATTAGAGGGAGAAAAAGATGCGTGAGAGAGACAGAGATAAAATGGAACTTTATTATAAACACGATTATTTGTAGTTTCTAATGCTCCATCATACCTAGGAGTAGATATTGTCCTTCTGATCATTCTCTTGGCATTATGGACGAGAAATTAGCTATTAAAAGCTAGTTTACTTACTCTAATTCTGTTTTTAGATGCACACAAAGGGGTTTTCTTTTTTTCCCTGTTTATTTAATTTTTCAGTCTATTCTCAGTGTATTCTTTATTTGACAATATGGATTTTGCTACAGGGAGATAGCGGTGCAGTTTAATGCGGATGTGGCTGATGGGATGCCATGGAAGTTTACTCCCACCCAAAGAGAGGTATTTCTTTTCTAGATCATTGGCTAGAATGCTCTGTTCTCATATTTTGTTTGCTATATCAAAGGGACAGAGGCAACATTCTTTAACTTATTTTTGTAGGTAAGGGTCAAGCCTGGAGAAAGTGCTCTTGCATTTTATACTGCTGAAAATCGCAGTTCAACACCAATAACTGGCGTTTCCACATACAATGTTACTCCCATGAAGGTACTGCTGCCCAACATTCATTGCCCAGATAAAATGGACACTTCATGTACTTTTTTGACTAATACGAGCCATGTCTGAATGTGCATAAATATCTCTAAATCTGGATATTCTTTGCTCTTCATCCAGCAGACTACTTAAGCGAGAGAGCATGTCCATTGAGATTGCTTTACCCTTGACAATTGAGATTTATTCCAGCTAAATTCATCTTCTTGTTGCAGGCAGCAGTTTATTTCAACAAAATACAGTGCTTTTGCTTTGAAGAGCAGCGGCTACTTCCAGGAGAACAAATTGATATGCCTGTAAGTATGATATTCTGTGTCTTCTGATACTTTAGCTAAGATGGACTTTAGAGACGAAACAATTTTTTTAACACTGGATGCTGTTCTCATATATGCAGGTATTTTTTTACATCGACCCTGAGTTTGAAACCGATCCTAGAATGGATGGCATCAATAACTTGGTTTTGTCATATACATTTTTCAAGGTATCTGAGGACTGATTGACATTTACTTACTGCAAAACTTGATGAAGTTTTGGATAGCAGTTACTTTGACAAAAGGCAGGTAGCTGATTTAGAGAATGGAAAGTAGATTGGCTTTAAGCTTGGGCTGGCATAATCTATTGCGAAACGTGAATGTTGTACACCTATCAGCAATCCGTGGATTCACTGTGGAGTTAACGTGGAACCTTTATTGTCGCTGGCATTCTTTTTACCAAAAAAGTTACAATAATAAGGTGAACTTTAACATTCGGAATGCATTTTCGCTGTTTTCTATCTGTCTTGTTCTGTTGTGATTAAATTGTGATCATCGGCAAGTGGTAGAAAAAGAGTTGAGTGCTAGTACTTAACTTTCTGGACCATAGGATAACACCAAAGTGGGGAAAATGTATTGAAGATCTTGACGTCACAAAATTCTCTACAACAGTAATGAGTAGATTGGGAAAGAACTAACTACACGACCACATGTTAGAACATTTAAAAATTGAAGTACAATGTTCCATCGTAATTTTGCATGGTTTCAAAGCAAGGAATGTCCTATTTCAATTAGCCGAACCCTTTAAAATCAACATCTGCAGTTTTGTTCCGAATTGTTCTATGCTAGTCTCGAGTTAATTACTTCTTTACTTTTGGCGAAGTTGTTCGAAAGCATATGACTATTTGACTACGCCTATACAAGCGCAGTCTTTTCAATGGAACAACCACAAGTTCTTGAGATGCTCCCACGAGATGTTGGATCTTGAAGATCATGAAGGAAAACAGAGTGCCAATCAAAGCTGGTCGCACAGGAAATTAAATGAGTACGATATCTATGTGTCCTTGTCCCTTGTTGGAAAAGCAACAGGCATAAAGTGATTTCCACATTGAGAAAACCCTGATGGAAGATTACCCAATTTGACAAAGAAGCGTGAGATCCAAGACAAAACATTGGCAATGCTAATGTGAATGAAGCCAGTTGTCATTTGATCATCATCATCTTACTAAAAAAATACCAGGCTTTTCACATCTTTCATAAAGGGGAAATTGGGACTCCCCAAACTTCAAAAGGAAGCATGCATGGCGCTATATCAGTTGGTTAATTTTTCGATTCGCTACCTAACTAAAAATAGACATGCCCCTATTATTCCCATTACATAATAAAGCCAAAAGGACAGTCCAGGCCACGCCAGGCCTTCCCTCAGTCAGCTCATGCGTTCATGAGTTGGATAACGGCTCCATCAAGAAAACTTGAAAATCGGATGTGTTAACGACCTCTGGTTCAGACTTTTGCTTCTTTGGACCAGTGACATGACTGCAATAACTCAGACTCGGATTTTGTTCGTGCTCTGTCGATTCATGCAATTGTAGAAAACATTGTGGTTGCATAAAGTAGAGATACAAAACGTTCGCCATGGCCGGTATGCAAAAGATTACGCAGTCTTGTGAGCTTTTGTACTCCAATTGCAAACAAGTTCATGTTTGAACCACTCGCACAGCTTTGGCTCTCATGTTATCTGGTCTGTGGGGTTAGTGAAATGTCATATCATCGAACTGGAGTTTACCCGTGTACGATGGAGTTCCAAGTCATTAAAAGTAATATTAGTAGTTTGCTGATGAGTTCTTCAAGGGTACTTATTAGACAACTCGCCTGATTATCTTTATAGTGCTTACTACATAACTTGGTCTCATGCCTCACCCCCGTGTGATCAACTTGAATATAGTTCTGACTCATCACGGACATAGATTAGACATCTATGCCCAGATTAGGCTCATCAGAACAGAGGTCCACATTTATCGCAAATTCAGTTTGTTGTTCGAATGGAAACTAAAAACCGATGTAACTGTGTTCTAATTTAGGAACTAGCTTTGAAAATTCACTTTAAAAAGCAGAATGAAAAGACAAGTGGAGATCTGAAGCAACTGATAAGAGGAGTATATGTTGAGAGGGAGATTCAATCAGACAGTTTGGTGGAAAGAAAGGCATTGCAGATTCCTGAAGAATGCTGGTGATATGGCAACAGACATGAATGAGCACCCCCAGGACAGTTACCAATCTCCAAACTTCCTCCACTCGGCTTCTCCTCTATATATTTCCCCCTGATGCTCTCCCATCTCATTACCCACATTAGAGTCATCACCAAGCTAAGCACATGGAGAAACCACATGCCAAATCTGCACTTAAGGTTGTTGGTTGTTTGCTATTATGTCCCTTTTCTTGTCCTGATTATTCAATGCTCTGTAGTCGGTGCAGAGAGACTGAACGGCTTTCCTCTTTGTTTTGGCGATACTAAGAAATTTGTGAAGGTAGGCTCAGAGTCCGCTCTTCCTTGGAGCTCTGCCGCCAGGGCCAGAAGAATGGTGAGTAAAAATGAATTACATTTCTCAAAAGCAGGTTCTGTTTTTTAGGGACATACTCCACTAGTATCCACTGCCTAACTCCACGCCACAAGTGTGTGCAGCAGGGAAGCCTAATAGAGTACAAACCATGACGACACTATGAACATGGTCTTCCAGTCTAAGTTGACCTTTAATTATCGATATAATCGGGCTAATGTGGTGACAGCAATTTCATTGCTTGATCATTTACTGCTTGCCGGAGGACACAGATGACACTGTCACATTTATGATATCAGGATGACATACCCTATTGCAAGTTATATTTCTCCAATCTGTTCGAGATACATCCAAATAAGAGATCCACTTAGCAATGCCGAGTAGTTTGTGAGCAGACATGAACAGGAAAGATTGAGTGCTTGAAGCTTAATTTTGCTTTTTATGTTTGTTGAGTCAGCCTCTCGATGTCCTTCTATGATATTCTGAGCCTGTCCAGTGTCCACCTACTTTTAGCAATTGATGTTTTGCTATTTCTTCAGAGTCGTCATTCATTATAGCTGTCTTTTCTAGCGTTTGGTCACTCAGCTTTCTGAAAGAAGAGACCAAACTGATCAAAGTATATTTTAAATCCACAGGCAAAGGATGAAGTCAAAGAGCAACTTTCTGCAGACAAATCGAAGGTGAAATATCATTTGTGCATTTGAACTCTCTCTCTCTCTCTCTCTCAATCAAAAGGTTGTGTGTTCCTCTTTAGGCTACCCAAAGGCCTGCTGCAAAAGAAAATACCAAGTTTGTAGATTTCAAACTCCACACACAACAGAGAGCTGTCAAACGTGCGATGTTCAATTACTCGGTGAGCCTTGATCATGCATATCCATCATGACATCATGCGCATGTATTAAGTGGAAGTTGATTAGTACTCTTGATCAATAGTATGTAGATTTCAATATGAATTAGTCATTCTCCTAAGGTTTCTAATGGGGCACCACAAGCAGGTTGCGACCAAGCTGTATCTCATGGAGCAACAGAAGAAATTTGAAGAGAAGTTACAAAAGGTGTGGAAAAGAATTAAGATGGTATCTGACAAGTTCCAGATTTTCATGAAATGCACTTCCAATTCTAATATGAATCTATCAAAAAGCAGATAATCGAAGAGGAAGAGGTACGGTTGCTGAGAAAAGAGATGATTCCTAGAGCCCAGTTAATGCCTTTGTTCGACAGGCCCTTTTACCCGCAGAGGTAAAACTTCAGATCTTGCCCAAATTCGGATTCACATTGTCATATGAATGCGATCGGTCTTGAGAAGCATGAGCTTTAGCAAGAATATATAGGATCACTTGTTCTCTCTCTCAAAAACACGCCGAATGGGTCTAGACAATAACGATTTCTTGGAAAGCAGCGACTAAATTCTTAACTGGGTTCTTGTCCTAGCAGATCAAGCAGGCCCTTGACCATCCCCAGAGAGCCAGCATTCCGGATGCTAAGCAGCAAATGCTGGACCTGCACGTACTGCACCCATCAGCTCTACAGCTTCCATCAGCACTGTCACCCCTTGAAGTCCATCAAGTGATGACAGTTGCATGCGGTATCAACATTCATTACACTAGTCATTAGAGGGAGTTTTTCCTCTTGAGTGGGTTCTACATAGTGTTGCAAATAAGCCATTTTGCTCTATCCGTGTCGTGAGTTTTTTTCCAGAGTTTCTTGAGAGCTTTTAGTTTATGGTTTTGCCAGTGTACCATAGAAGTTCTTGGTGAGAAACAGCGAGAGAGAGGTCGCTCGTTATGGTCAAAATAAGTCTGTATCATATGTTACCTGTATCATAAATGTCAACACCAATCTCTCTCCTCCCATCCAATCATCCAAATCTCTGTCTTTCTGCAATATCACATCGTGGGTTTCGTTCAGATCAAGGATCGTCGCTAAGCAGACGTTTTAGCAGATTAGAACACTCGATTGGATGGTACTGTGACTGCAGTCAGAACAAGTATTAAAGAAGCAATTCTGTCAGTGGTGCTCAAGTGGGTGATACTGTGGTGAAGCAAAGCCAATCAATTTGCTTATTTCAAATCTTATAATCACAAGATAAGCTTCTACTAATCCAGATTACCACGAGTGAGCCAGTTTTCAGAGCTTGATTTGCTCGTTTCATTGTCCAAGCAAAGGATAAGATTATAGTTAAGAATATAATTAATATTGAGTATGGAATTGGAATGACAAAAGCCACTTGTCTTCGTAACATGGTATTGAGCTCATAATGAGTTACTATTTTTGTGTTTTATCTGACTGAATTCGAACATTATTCGTATTTTAAAATTAGATTCTTGACCATAGGTCACTGTCGAATTTTGAAGTGAAATCTTTGAAATGGTATGCTTTTATCAAATTATAATGAAATTTGTTAATAAAGATCATATCCAAATAAAATATGAAACTTTGTGGTTCTTTGGCCAAAGAAACTTTGGGGTTGATAAAGCTGGGAATTTGAAATTTAATAGGGCAAATTAGCAGATAAGGCAATCGCATCCTTATTTACCCATGATATAGGAAGGCTAATAAGAGTCAAAATCTATCTTGGGTTGAACTTCTTTAATTATCCCTCCTACATATTTCTGTGCTTAAGATTTGATTCTCCTTTACGTTTGATCCCCTTAAAAATTCAAAAGTCACATGAATGTTAACAATTAAAATCCGTTTAACTCTATTCGACTTCACTCGTAATAATTCTTAAAATTTAAATTTTTTTTTGTCTGAGTTGGATAGTCATAATTAATTTTCAAACACGCCCTCTCCATCAACAGCTGGACCACGAGGTTTGATAACTGAGTTACTGCCCAATTTGCTCTGATGTCTAATGCAAGCACAACCACCAGCTCAAAATTGGAGTTTCTAGCGTTTCAATTACTTTAGAAATCACATTAAATTGTTTGCTGAACAGTTTGGTTTGATAATTGAGCCACCGTCCGGTTCACTTTAACATTCTAAAAGACTAGCTAAAGATAGTCATAAAAAGAAGTTCCCTAAAATACTATTTAAAATTTAAGATCGAATTGTCTAATTTCATAACGAAATCAATATCCGATTCACTTTAATGTTTTATAAGACTAGTTTGATAAATTCTAATCCAAGCACAAACAAAAGCTCAAAATTGAATTCTCAAGTGTTTCATTTACTTCAAAAAAATTAATGTTGATATGTAAAATCTTTTGAATTTATTTTTGCATTCATTCACAAGTCTTATTAAAAATTTAGAATTATATGTATTATATATATTTTTTCTGTTTGGACCGGAAAGTCAAAGGTAATATCCTTAAAGCCATCCAAGAGACCGGACCGCTCGGTTTATAAAGCTCGAGGTGCGGTTCGCTCCCAGACTAGCAAAAGACATATTCCATTGCACTGCGAGCTCATTTCTAGGGTTTTGGATTATTCTCCTCCTCCTCCTCCTCCTCCTTCCTCCTGCGTATCTCTCAATCAATCGATCCGGCGATTCGTTGGATTCCAATTGGTACGTAACTCCTCTCTCCTTTCTCTTTCGCACGTCAACGCGATGAAAAAGCTTCCCATTGTTTCTCGAGCACGCCTGTCGGAGTTCCGGTCGTTAAATTTTCGAGTAATTTGACGAATTATTCGCTGTCCTTCGGCTCGAGTTTTGGAATGCTCCTCATCGGCGTGATTGATTCTTGGCATGTGCTCTTCTGATTTGGCTTTTGCTTAGAATGATTGGAGCTCGCTCGCTCGCTCTCTCTCCGTAGTACTTTTTTTTGGGGGTCGGGGGAGGTGGAGCTTCTTGACTTGCTTGGTGTTTCCTTTTCGTGGTCGAGAAAATCGAGATTAAGGTAATTCGAATGTGCTGCTTGCGTAAAATTTTTGGGTTTTTTTTTTTTGCCCATCTTTTTTTAATGAAAAGCTCAATTGGGTGGATACTAGAATCGATGTTACGTTCGTCTAGTGGATCTTAGTTTTCCGAGTTTCATTATTTGAGTGAGAAAGCGAATTTTTTGTGGCTTAATTGTAGAAATTCCTTACTTTTCTGTCTTCTTTATGCATTTGGGTGGTAGAATTTTTTTGTGACTGCATTTGTTATGGTCCATTCACGTTCTTTTCTATGCTTTCTTTGACCGGTGATTCTTTCCCACATTGATGCTAGTTGGGTTCGTGCTATGTTGCAGTATGGACTTGTGATTCTGCTTGACACTGCTGTTGCAGAAGAGTAGTGATTTGTGTAAGTTGAGGTACATTTTAGATTAAGAATTATGGAGATACAGACGAGTGGCAGACCTATTGATTCGTTGCTAGAGAAGGTCCTGTGTATGAATATCCTCTCTTCAGATTACTTCAAGGAGCTGTATCGTTTGAAGACTTACCATGAAGTGATTGATGAAATCTACAATCAAGTCGATCATGTGGAGCCATGGATGACGGGAAACTGCCGTGGTCCTTCAACAGCGTTTTGTCTTCTGTACAAGTTCTTCACCATGAAACTGACTGTCAAACAAATGCACGGTCTCCTAAAGCACCCAGATTCTCCTTATATAAGGGCGGTAAGTGCAGTCTTGCCTTGCTTTGTTTTTATATCTGTTTGCTGAATTGTTTCCGAATCAGCAACGTGAAATATTGAAGCATGAGCTATTTGGATTCTGATGGTTCAGAGAACTTGAAGATTCTTCACACATGCTTATATTAGCCATAAATTTTCCAATCTCCATTGTCAATATCGTTGGACTGTTTTCTTTTAGTTTATTTAGCAGAGATTCCAATAAAGTTTCAATAATAAGCTTTAGAAGGAACAATCACCATTACAGAGAAGAGACTTGTGGAGGATGATGTCATACAATTTCATGAAGAGATTCAGCATAAGATCTCCAAATTAGCCCATCTGCTTAATTATTTGGTACCAGTTAATGCTTTTACGAACAAGTACCACATGCAAACCTTCAGTTTTTAGTTGTTACTACTTGTGAAAATAATGCCTTCTTTCAAGATTCTTATTGTCTAACAAGAACAACAATTGCTAGAAGTATAGCAAAATTCAAACCACATGAGAGAATGAGCGTTTTCATGTCTACCTTCTGCTTAATGATAATTAAAGGTGGCCAATTCTTCACCTTTAAGCACATGCAGATTGACTTGGCCATGTTTTGAAGAAACCAGCTTGCGTGAATCCCACTTCCTTTTGTAGTTAAATCGTCCCAAAGCTCTTGATAAACTATTCAGAATTAAGTTTCTCTTTTACCCCTGAAAATCTTCGCACAATCTGATTCTCATGGACTCCCTGTAGCTATTGAAAATGACAAAGATGCAGAATCATTCCTACCAAAATTTGAAAATTCCTCATGAATGTGGGAAACTGAAGCAGCAGGTCTCTATTACTGTGGAAGTAATTAGAGTGTAAGCTTCCCTCATACTCAGAAACTCTCTATTTGGTTAGAGATGTAACTAACATGTTGTTTCGATGTGGAAAGGCATTGCCTAAGTTGGTCTCTCTCTCTCTCTCTCTCTCTCTCTCTCTCTCTCTCTCTCTCTCTCATGTGTATTCTGGAAGTGCATATAAGAAAAAGAAGATGTATTGGAATTAGGAAAAACAAGAGTATATGGGGGATATTTAACTTCAGAGGAGAAATTGGGTCTTCTTGTATTTACATATTAGGCCTTTTAGCTTTGGTGAATTGAACCCTCGAAAAAATTTCCCAGTTCTTTCTGGCTATAAGTTCTTACGTTAAATTGGAGGAAAGCTTACATAGAGAAAAGCATAGTTGTAGCTTTCCAAAAAGTCCTCTCAATTTTAATGCCTTCACTCCTTGGTCAGACACAACTCTTCACTTTACATGACTTAAGAATGAAAAGTAGATTAGCCTGCATTTTGGGATTAGGTTATACACATCGCTAGAATGCTCTTTCCTCTGTTATCTAGGGGGCTGCCTATTATATGTTGCTGTTAGCCTTTTGTTATGCTTATGCTGGTGCTCACATTTCCAAAAACTTTGCAGATTGGATTTCTGTACTTGAGATATGCCGGGGATCCTAAGACCTTATGGAGTTGGTATGAGCCATATGTTAAAGATGAAGAGGTACCTGCAACTTTGCCTTGACAATTTATGGATGTGTTTTATAGTATGCTGAAGCACTTTGTCATGTTGGGATTATATGTTTATTAAATGCAAATGAAAACAAGGGCCACTTCAGCCATTCTTAACTATTGGAAAGAGTGTTACGAAAAGATGTCATAGTTTTATGTTAAACAGCTCAAGTTGCTTTTCTTTGTGTTGGGATGAATTGGATACTGCAGCATGTGGCTCTGTGCTGTGGTCTGAAAGCAGCGAGACTGGCTTTCTCTGTAATGATAGTTCATTGCTTACAAGATACCTGAAAATTTTAACGTATAAGTTAATCAGCTTCTATTGGAAAACTTGTTGGGTTCCTAAGGTCTCACTCACCTATCTGAGGCTCCCATTATAATCACAATTATTTGGTGTTTACAACCTTCCTTAACTTTGCCTGTGACAAAACAAATGACTCTCTATTCTTGAGCTTATTTTTTTGACTATCTGCTTCCTAAGAATCTTTTGGGAAACATTGTCACGATGGTCATATGTTGCAACAAAGGTGAACCAGGGTAATTGAGGTTTTGAGTGTTTAGAAAGCCTTGAAAGAAAAATTTGAAAAAATTTATATTATGAGCTGCCTCTTGAATATATTTCACATCCATGCATGTGTCAAAAACCCATTCATGTAAAAGCTAAAAAGCACCACACACAAATTAGCCTTTGTCTTACTTTCCTCTCGATAAACTTTTGGTACCCAGTACTATTGCATTTCTTTATATTTTTCTCTTTAATCTTTGACCTTCTCTTTAGTGTAGTCTTTACTGGTGCATCTGATGGGAGCAGCCTTTCAATTTATGCATCTGATGAGAGCAGCCTTTCAATTTAACTTGCTATATCTAGAGCTAAGATCTGTGCCTTTTCTATCTTTGTGTAATCTCTTTCATGTGGAGGGTCAATGGTTTGTGTTGCAAATTTTTTTTTTTTTTTTTTTTAACTTGGTTCATTACTTAGTCAGAAGTACTTTTGGTTTTAAAATGTCTGATACAGTCATCAGAAAGCAGCTAGCCGAGCATTGATTTGGGTGTGGGTGGGTATGTTGCCCAAACATTGATGGATCCAATCTGGAACTGAGAATTGTAATATGAGGCGAGTACATATTTGAAATCTAAAGTCCCCTTGCTCAATTTCTCTCTTCCAGGTGCTATGATGCATGTGAATTTGGTAGTATTTTCTACATTGCTGTTTGACATGAAATAGCTTTTCTGAAAAGAAGACTTATTTGTAGTCTGGGGATGCTATTTCCGATGTGGTTCTCTGATTAACTTTTGTTAGGACTAAAGCTATCATTACTGCCTTTTGTTCTTAGGAACTGTAATGGCTTCTGGTTTTTATTCAGAGGAATATTTTTCTGGATGGTTATGTTGAATTTATGTTTTTGATATAAGTATCTACTGTTGACTTGAGGTTGTTTTCAGGAATTTTCTCCAGGATCAACTGGGCGAATGACCACAATGGGTGTGTATGTGCGTGATTTGCTTCTTGGACAGGTAAGCTGTCAATCTCTAGTTTGCTTTCTGATCACTAGTGTGCTGCTTTCTATTGGGACCTTCATTCTGTAACTCTCGATTGATGGAAAGTCATCTCCATAGTAGATTCCGCCAAAGTTGTCTTTTCACTGACCTGAGTGTAATAGAAGGTATATAGTTGTTCTTTTTACGTAGATTTATGGTGATTTTAGTCAGTTCAGCACATATAATCTTGCAGCTATCCACTCTATATATTTGTTTTTTTGGAAATGGCGTTTGCCTTTGTGATTTGTTTGACTGGGCAATTTTACTGGTAATGATTTGTACAGGGAGTGTACGCTTTAACACTTACTCTGTCTCATATTGAGTCTAAAGCAATATCATGACAGCCACATTGTTTTTTGTTGTACTGCAGTACTATTTTGATACTCTCTTTCCTAGAATCCCTGTCCCAGTTCTGCGGCAGATTGTTGCTAATCTTGAAAAGATGAAGCTTCCTTCCAAGCATTCCGGTGTGACGGGTGATTTGACCCGGCATGGGTCTGAGGAGACTGCTCGACGACCCCCTTCTGTGAAAGCTTCTCTTTCTGTGTCTTTCGGTCAGAGGGCTCCTCATCGGGCATCAACTAGAGATTCCTCCCCTGTCCGTCGCACCTTACCGGTACCTCCTTATGAGAAAGGTGGTGTTGATGAGCCGCGTAGATCTCCTAGCCGTCGCAGCCAGAGCCGTGATGATCGAGAATATCCGGAGAGGGACACGCAATTGGATAGAGACCGGGATCGGGATCGCGATAGAGAGAAACATCGTAGTGATCGCGATCGAGAAAGGGAGAGGGATCGCGACTATAGCCGTGATCGAGATCGTGAAAGGGAACGAGAACGAGAAAGTAGGGACAGGGATCGGCCACGTGATGCATATCGTGATCGAGATAGAGAGAGGGATAGGGAGAGATTGAGGGACCGCGATCGAGAACGGGACAGGCGTGATTCGGACCGTAGATCCAGGTATGCGGAGAGAGAAACCAGAGCAGATTATGAGAAGCGCAGCAGGGATTCTCGGAGGAGCAGGAGCCGGAGTCGAAGTCGGAGTAGAAGTCAGAGTCAGAGCCTGCGAGATGGCAGCGCACATCTTGACCGTAATCATCACAGTCCGCAGAAAGACGGAGTTAAGGAGAAGACTGCTGCATCTTTGAATCTAGCCAAGCTGAGGGATCTATACGGGGACGCGAGCGATCAGAAAGCAGGTTCTACTATGGAAAGGATTCCTAGAGGGAATAGTGAAGGTGAAGAAGTCATTAGACTTGGTGGATCAACTTGGAGGTAGGATAAATGCATTTGGACCATTGGGGAAGGATAAGTCTTGCCGATTCATCTCGAAGGAAAAACAGGTCGCATCGATCTATTTGTTCTCTCTTTGCGTTCTTTCCAGATGCATTGAAAGAACGCCTACAGTTGGCACTGAAAGAGTTAAAAATTTGTGTTCATGTATAATTAGTCTCTGGCTTCTTTTATCGAGCTTGGCGTCGACCTATTGACTTTTTATAACTGTTTTAACAATGGAAATGAATCTTGTTCACTAATGTCTTAGTTACAATTGAAGACTGAAATTTCGATTTACTTGCCTTAGAAAGTGGCGTTTCCTTCTGATTTGAAAGTCGACCACGGCAAAAGCCAAACTTGTATTTCCACCTTGTGATGAAAAAGTGGGCAATAAAAAGTTGCTCTAAATGTATCGTTTACTGATAGCGGTTGCTGCATACTATTTTCATGAATCGGGAGATCATTTTAGGTGAAAAGGGTCGAGTCTTTCGTTGTTGGAAGTAGGAAGGCATTGAAATTGACAATCACTCAGGAAGTCCTTATGGTTTAGAAATGATGGGTTTCTGATTCGGCTAGACCGAGGAGAGACCGAATCAAGAACTGAACTAAGAGGACCAGTTCTCTTTTTGGGGATTGGAGCAGAGGAACTGAACTAAGAGGACCAGTTCTCTTTTTGGGGAGGATCATAGGTTTGGGAATTGGCCATTTAGCAAAATAAAAATAAAAATACTAAAAATTATTTTAGGATTTATTATTATTTTTAAGAAATGAAAAAATATATTAAAAAAGAGAGTCGGTCAAGTTCGATTCTCTTAGGAATTGGAATTGGACAAAAAATCATCGGTTCCATATTTATGGAACTAGGAATTGGACTGACGTCTCTGGGAATTTGATCAAATTGGCTAGTCCGATCTAGTTGGGTAGTTCTTGATTTGGTCGATCCGATATACTCACCTTTATTATGATTTAAAGTTTGAACGATCTTGTCATCTTCTCATTAATGTTGCTACATGCTTCTCCTTACAAGGGGACATGTGAGAGATTTGAAAGTCGTTATAAAACACAAAGAAAGACCTAATTTCACCATTTTATCATACTTCACAAATGGAGGATGATAATGCAAGGATGATGTAATGCACACAATAAGGGCTCAAATGTTTAATCTAAGGGAAAATCACCAAAACATATAATAAATTTATTATATTTGTATCAATTAAGTCCTGCTGATTTTTTAATTGTTATTACATAAAAATTCGGATCCTTATATGTGCTGTTGATTTCTCAAATTTTTTGATTTGGCCAATTAAATGGATGTCGGCAGTCACCCAATTCTCAACCTTCTGATTTAGCCGGCGTCCAGAGCCGGGACCTCTTATGCTTTGCCACGAGTCCATTTCCACAAATTACATCCAGAAAATTACCTCCTCAGTCATTGAGAAGTGCCCCGTTCTCGCCCTTCAGCCGTCAAATCTTCTTCCATAACAAGAATAAATCATGTTAAATGCGATGAAGAAGACATGTTTAATTGAAAGCAAAACATAATTAAAAATAAATAAATTTGTATCATCTTCGACGACAATAAGAAGTCACGTCTCGCTGGAATCAAAATATAAAAACGCATCCGCATGGTCATCCATAATGAGAAGTCATGTTTCATTGCAAGACGAAGTCACGTTTCATTAGAACATCACCTTCCATAACCAAACTAAAAGACCCGACAGATTTTTTTTTTTTTTTTTGCCAGATGACAGTAAGCTCGTACTAGGCATTTTCGACACATGAATCGACTTCATCTCAGTGGCCGGGGCAAGCCAACGACCAGGAGATCCTCGCAATGGCAATGGCGAAGAGGACGAAAAACACCACGGCGAGGGTGGCGTACACAGTGCGTCTGCGGCGGCCTCCCCTGCCGGGACCATCCTCTCTTTCCACTAGTGGCCGTCTCAGCTGGTCCTCCACTTCCTCCAGCTCCGCGTACCTCTGCATGAGGCGCAGCATGAGCATGACGAAGCCGACGAGGAAGCAGCCGGTGGCCATCAACACGAGCATGGCCACCGCCCAAGCGACCGAGCAGTGCAGCTTGGACGGGGACGGGATCCCCGGCACGAGCGCGAGCCCCACGACGTGGAGACCGGCGGCTTCCCAGAGCTGTCGCCAGAGGCCATCGATGTAAGTCTTCAGGCTACGAGCCTCGGTTTCGAGCTCTTCTTGGCGCATCAGAAAGAGCGTTTCCTCGGTCGGCATCGAGGAAGAGATGCGGTGAAACGTGAAGGGAGGCATGACAGCAGCGGAGGAGGAGGAGGAGGAGGAGGAGGAGGAGGAGGAAGAGCGAAAATGGTTCTGCAGGAGAAGAAGAATGAGGGGAAAGAGGCCAACGCAGAAAAAAGGACAGAGACGGTTCTACACGCCATTTGCACTGCGAAAAAGCAAAACGAAAGAGCAGAACGGACCTGCCCTGATTTTTCTTTTTTTTTAAAAACTTTGGTTGTACTCTCTCATTTTGTCCAAAATCAATCAAAACAATTGTGAATTTGCGGTTTTAGAGTAAGTCTAAGTTTGACCGCTAATCATGAACATCGGTGGCATCTCATATTGTCAATTGAAATATTACTTCAGGTGTTTTGATTTTTTTAAAGGAAAAATGCCACAAAAAATTTCAATTTATGCCACTTTTAACAGATTTACCTTCAATTTTTTTTGAGTCAAAAATCCCAAATTATGTCCATTATAACACATTTACCCCAAAATTTTTTTATGATACAAAAAATTCTAAACTTATGCTTGTGTGGCGCATTTACCCGTCGTCTTTTTTTGTGGCCACTGCCCCATCGTTGGGGGGTAGTGGGGTTGTCGGTGCTTAGGCGAGAGCTAGTGACCCTTGCTGACCAGAGGTGAGGGCCAGCAAGCCCTTGTTAGAAGTGGGAGAGGGCGGCAACCCTCTACCAAATCTGGGGAAGAGTTGCCTGCTCTCGCCTTGGCCTAGGTGAGGATCGAGCGAGGGTCACTTGCCCTTGCACAGGCACCAGTGACCCTCATCGAGCGCCTCTAGACCCAGGGTGGAATATTTTGCTAGTCAAGAAGCCATCGAGTTTAGGTTTTTATTTGAAACAGTTATATCCACTTTAGGCTATTGATACTATATGATCATTTTAGGTATTTATTTGAAATAAAGTTTACTTAAGGCCTTTATTTAAAAAAAATGAGAGTACTTCGAACCCTTATTAAGAATTTTCCCAAATTCTAATGACTAAACATATCAATAAGCTAAATCTTAATTCATGTACATCGTTGCGGGGCAATCGTGACAGTAATTAAGGATTAAGATAGTTTTAATTAGGGATGTCAGAAGCGAGCTGAAATTGAAATCTAATTGAATTTTCGTGCATTTTTAATTCGTTCGGATAATAAAAAATAATCGTTTTTTATTCCAATTTAGATAATTTCGATTTGAATTGAAAATCGCATCTCCTCTTAAATATTATAATTTACACAATTTTCCAGTTGGAGATTCGGATGTTATGAAGTCTCCTACTGTAGACACCAGTAGCTTCAGTCACACCACCACACTTAAACTCACTTTTTTTTTTTTTTTTTGCATTCTTCCAATTTGTTCCCTCATTTCCCTCAGCAGTGTCTCCGTCTGCCAACATTTCTTGGACACAGCTGGCTTGGAATGGGGGAATTTGCGCAGAGGCTGGCATATATTGTCAGTCCAACAGACGTGTCTGAACATCCGTTCTGGTGAAAATGGCCTGGGCAATGCTAGAGCCGAGCTCTACGTTGCCCTCGCGTTCTGACGATGGCCACGTGGCCTTTTACTTTGGCTGGTTTCAAGGCTTGACAAACATAAGGTTTATCTAAAGTCATTTTGGCAACCACTCTTCTTAGTCATTCTCCTCTTCCGAATCCTCTTCGAGATAGGAGATCACTACATTCTGCTTGTAATCCTTGTAAGGTTTCTTCTCTTTTTCTTTCTATAGATTTTCATACTGAGTCGCCGCAGCAGTTAATGAGAATAAATCTGTGAATTGCTACTTGGCCAACTCAGCCATTTTTGGCAATTTCAATGACCTCTTTCTCCGGAAGGAAGAACAAGCATCGATTCCTTATCTTCTTAAATCAAGCGACATATTGATCTGTGGTTTCATTATTGTATTGCCTAACAGTTGCTAAATCCGACAACATTACTTCAAGGATCGGACAGTAAAATTGGGTATGGAATTTGTTCTCCATATCCTCCCAATTTTGAACTGAATTCGTGGGAAGTCTCGTATACTATGTGAAAGTTGTTTTTGATAATGGTAGAGGGAATAACCTTAACTTCATTCTCCTGTCGTTATTAACATCTCCACATTGTGCTTGGAATTTACTTATGTGTTCCAGTGTTGATTGATCATCTTCTCTAGTAAAAACAGTAAATTCCGGGATCTTATAGCCCTTTAGGTATTGGACATTGTCCATCCAATTAGGATATGGCTTACGGTATATGGGCCACGACACCCCCTTCATCTAGACCCATCCGTTGCATTACTAAACACGTAGTTTGTTCAATCACGCGCTGATCTCTCAAAAGGTCTTGTGCCTAATTAAATTGTACTCTTGGGAGTGAGGGGGGACGAGCCCCAAAATATCTAGGCCCACCTTGAGGCCTATATGGCTGGTATCTCAGAATCGGTATAGGGATTGATCCAATATTTATAGGATTGATCACTGGCGAAGTATTGTTGCCCCGCGTTCGTGCAACTTCTAGAATGGATTGCCGGGAAGTAACTCCTTGCACATACGTTATTGAACTTGAAGGGTCAACAATCAACCTTGCTAAGTTGCCTTCACTCGAACCCTCTTGCATGCTTCTGAGAGAATTTGCAGGTCCACTCAGTCCTAGCTGATTCCCCTGACTAGTTTGATTCTGATCACTTGTAGCGTCAGACGTTTGCAGTATTCTGACCGACAGTGTCGGAACCGAACCACCAACGATGTTAGATTGGGCAGGGATAACCATCGATGTGAATCCTGGAACTGCCTGGCTTCCCTGAGCTGCATACGGCGAATCTGGTGGTCCAAACTTCGAAGCAAGCTCGGTTACCAGATTGGTAAACAGAGGGGTAAGAATTCCAGACAGATGATTGGCCATGTGATTAGTTAACTCATTTTATTGTTCTTCGAACATCCTTCTTATGGTAGCCATTACCATGGAATTTGGTGCCAATTCCCTTCTCTGCTCCTTGGTTACATTCCGAGGGATGTCTTCAGAATTTATGCTCATGTTTGATGTCAACAACTAGGTTTAGATTCTAGTCAGATGTTTAGGAACGAGCAGGTCTCTCCCCACACGCTGCGGGGACGAGTTGTCCTTGCTGGTGACAATGCCGGTGACAATGCGATTCTCCTGGTTCTTTGTTTTTGCCATTGACACCTCCTAAAAATGGAACACGATGGTCTCACTAGGCGTGCCAAAAAGACGTTCGTTGGGAAAGGATTCCCGAGCAAATATCTTTTGCCAAAGGGGCAAATCTTTAGCTTTCTTATTAAATTTGATCCAGTATTATTTCGGAAAGGAAGCGACGAACTTTACACTAAGGGCAATAAATAAAGGATAAACAGGAGATAAACAATGTGCAAAAATAAAAGATAGCCAAAACACAATTGATTTTTTCCAAAAAAGGGTCCTTTGCAGCCGTGTCTCCTTCGCTATTTATAGCTAATCCTTACAATTAACCACTTCTCAGCAGTTATTACTTTAATTTGAAATCACTCCGCAAACTTAGATACCGTGCTAATAACTGTATTGTTTTATCCATGATATCGTTGGCATTGACTCTTCAAAATCGTCCTCATACTTATCGTTTTCCTTCCGAGCCGTTACTGATACCGAGCCCTCAGCATCTCCAACAATTGGCTTGGCTCTGGCCCATAATTGACCCTCGTCCTTATGGACTGGGCTTGATGGGCTTTGCTTTTGTCTATGGCCCGATGAGCCAATTTTGGTGCCAATAGATTATTATCTTCATGTGCAGAAAAAAAGGATGGTTTTCAGATTGATCCAAACAGGGGAGAACGGGACGACTTTGTTTCTTTCAATAGCCTTGCCATCAATGAGATGGATGGAAGGGTACACCTTTTTGGATCTTTCTTATTATTGGTTTTTTTTATTTTTTATGTTCATTTCAATGAGTTGATAAATATGGGTCTTCTATAGTGTATTCTCCTATGGTAGTTTTGTTGACATTGTTGTATTTTGGCTTAAGACTATTGATGAACGAGTGATTGGAGCCAATGGTGTGAAGACCAGGCGTCAAATCAAGTTTTGCTCAAGACAGTTCGGGACTTAGCGATGAGAGGGGCAGAGATAGAAAGCCTAAAACAGACTGTAATGCCAAGTTGTGAGAGGGATTGTTGTAGAGAGTAAGATCAGTACGATACGGTGATCCAAATAGGGAAAGCAACTTTTTGTACATGGATGACGAGGATAAATCGAGCAATCATTTTTTGGACTGTGATCAAGATTTAGATGATCATGAGGAAGACGACATAACAATTTTGCAAGGAAGATGGGTCTTAGCCATCTTAGTCCTATTATAATGCAGGACAAGCAAATGGCCGGGCAAGGTAAACAATTTTTAATATCAGCTTATTTATTCGTTTTTGTGCTGTCCTCTTTGTAATTCTTCTTCTTTTTATTTTATTGTATTCGTATCATTTAAAATAAGCATGGTAATAGATGCATGGAAAAGAAAAAGTTCTAATCTACCAATTCCTTTCGATGCATTTTACACATTAATTCATATAACCCTCTGTTAGGAAACCAATAGGCCGGGTTTGTCGGAGAAAACAATTGTCCTATGATTATGCGGAACTTTTCTTGAGAAAGTTCTGGTTTTAGCTATCTGTGCAGGCTTCCTAAGAGCAATTAATGATAATGTTCTGCCTCTTGTTGTTTATGTAAACGGATTCTCAGATGATATCATTGGACTACACATATTGAGTCAAGAATACCTCGAATGTTGCTTTCATGTGTATATAACGGAAAATCTCAGGCACGGATACATCTTTTAGGATAGTGACTAGTTTTATCTTCGGGAGAGGTTGAAACCCATCGGGGGCTAATGCTCGGAGATCATATTAACCTGCCAAGTGCTCATTTTAGAAACCGCATCCCTTGGAGATCCTTTTTTATCCGAGGATATTTGGAAAGTATCCATTTGATATGTATGGATACAGTGAACATGAAATTGTTTAGCCAATGGAGTTAAGTCTATATATGCGGCAGGATGCATATTCTACATGAACTTGAAAGAGAAAAATAATTTGTCACTCATTTGGAATGACAAGGTGAGAAGATGGGTAGTTAATTGATTTAAGCATTCAAAGTGGGATTCTCCTCTTTGTTATTTTTTTTTACTAGGAAGTTGCAGATGGGATATCGAACTAGACTTCCCTCGAATTCTATCATTTTATATCTCCGAATCAAATGTGGTCTCTATTTGTCCTCTACTAAATGCTGATTTATCACCTCAGTGGTTATGAAGAGTTAATCACAAATTGAAATAAATGATTTTAATCTATGTTTGACCTACTGATATTGCATTGGAATCCAATGTCTTCTGCAAATGCCGATATCTTGGACATATCATAATATAATGCTCCATCATTCAGCTCATGGACAAATCTAGAATAAAATGTTTTAGGAGGGACAAACTGCAAAGCCTAAAGTATAACCATTTGCGCACATATACCCCAAAGATTATCGCTGAAATTTGATCAGCCATGTGACGGAAAAATCTTGATAATATGATATCGAATTTTTGTCAAATTTTCTTAACTCAACACACATGATATTCACCATTGCAGGTTTAGTCTAGTTCGTTAAATTAAAAAAAATATGCAATAATAATAAAAAATATAAACTAAATAAGAAATGCTCCTAAAGTTATATGCTATGCACCTTAATTTTCATATTTTTGTTTAGGGGTTAAAAATTAATCCATAATTTTCTATGCATTAGATTACTAAATGTTTAATCAAAATTTAGGTGTCAATAAAGATTTATTGAATAGAGAGAAATAAATGGGACTCAATGATTTGATGCCACTATATTTACCCTTTTTTGTAGTAAATTGTTGTAATGATATTTGATTTGATGAAGTTTTTATGTAGAATAGATCTCACATATGGACTTTTTCTTAAAGCTATTGAAAAGATTACTTTCAAAGTAAGATAAATGTCGTTAGGATTACCAATTTACCTATGTTGGCAACAAAGGTCCACGGGGTAATATTGCAGAAACAAGATTGGGAAAAACTAATGCAGAAGCCGCCTCTTGCGGTATTCAACCTAAGTTGAAAAGTAATTTTATATAGAAGTCATTATGTCATATACTTTTAAGCTTTTTGGTTTGCCCAAACTAAAATTTTATATTCTAGAAGTCATCATTTGACCTAATTTTCAACTAAACCACAATCCATTTGCAGAGCATAAAGCATCTTACTGCAATATTTTTAGGTCGAGCATCGATCAATTTGTGGCCAATTCTCCATAACAAGTGAGGAGATAGCTGAGTATTGAGTTGAGAATAAATAGAGACTATATTTAATTGCGAGATATAAAGTCACATGGTTTGACTATGGAAAAAAGGAACTCAAATTTGATAGCCAATCAAAAGATCATTGCAACTTATTAATAGAGAAATTAACAAGGACGATAATCTCCAATTTTTAACAAGAGCGCGGATACTTAAATCGATGAAAAAATGATTTTATCACCCTTCCAATCGAGTGATACCTAACAAAAACAAAACCGACCAAAACACTGTTCATTGTGCTCTCTCTGCAACTCCGAGCTCCGACACGCAACTCCGAGCTCCAGCCCCCCGCAACTCCGGCTGAGGTAGGCGGGTCCGGTGGCTTCCGCCTTCGACTCGGCTCGGCCTCTTCGCGCTATTCGACGGACACTCTGCGGTCCTCCGGAAAGCTTAATCTCGGTAAGATCCTCTTCCTCGTAGCTTTGCTCGGAATGGAGGGTTGTACTTGGATTAGTTAAGAGGAGTTCGATTCCCGCCGATAGAATGGATAGGAGGTCTGCTGGGGTGGAATTTCGCCCGAATAGGGGCGGACGTCAACGTAGCCGAAGTAGGGCTCCGATTGTGCGCCAAACGCCGGGTATTTTGATGCCTAAAGGAAAGCATTTAGGCCAAATTTCTGCTGTAGGTGGTTCCTCCGTGGACCCTAGAACGGGCAGGTCCCCTGGCTGATTTGTATGCAAATGGAGTGGGGATGAGCAGAACCGTTCTGCAGCAGCTCAAAACCCAGAAGTTCTGCATCAAGTTGAAGGTTCTTTGGCCCCTGCCAATCGGTCTTGGGTCAATGTAGCCAAAGCGGCTAGCAAAGGGTATTCATTATCATTCGTAGAGCCTCCTGCTGGCCGGGAAAATGAGGTTTTTTGCTCTGAGGAAGACCTTGAAGCTCGCTGATCCAATTTGGCGTGAATGCTTAGTTGGATATTTTGTTGGGAAGAGACTCCCGTTTAAGCTTGTGGAGACGGCCCTAAAACATCTTTGGGGTCATCGGTTACTAGAGGTCAAGGCTAATGACCAAGGATTCTTTTTTTTCCATATCTCGGACCCGGAATTTAGAAGGAAGGTGATCGAAGGGGGTCCAATGACAGTGGCAAGAGTACCCTTAATACTCCAGCAATGGCACCCTATGCTAGAGTTGAAAAAAGGAGAGCACTCTTCAATACCGGTTTGGATTCGACTAAAAAACCTTCCATATGGGCTGTGGTCTGCTACGGGTATTAGTAAAGTCGCTAGTGCGGTAGGGAGACCACTTTATGTAGATCAAAGGACAGAGCATTTGAAAATGATTTCTTATGCTCGTGTATGTGTAGAACTTACAGCCACCAAAACATGTTGTGAGGCTGTCACGGTCCATCTAAATGGACAAACTCGTATAGTTGAAGTGGAATATGAATGGAGGCCCGTCACTTGTCATAGATGCGGTACCTTTGGTCATAAATGCCCTGATCAAGAGGCCGATATGGAGTGCACAGGTAATGTGCAAACTGCTGAGTTCACTGCTGGAAGGAACATGCAAGGATCTAATATCCATGGAGCTCCTGCTATAGCATCATCCTCGAGACCTCCTCCAGCTGGGGAATGGATTCAGGTTAGTAGGAAACTCCAACGTTCGAAAAATAAGCAACCAGCTACAGCTTCCTTTGATTCAGCGGATGACCTGGACTCAATGGATGGTGATGAAGCTTCTGTGGCTGTTGATACTGAAGCTGTAAACATGGCAAAAAGGGATCTTTGGTGGGGCGGAACAAGATCGCCCGCCCGTGGGTTTTGTGCATGCATTTGTGTCGGTTCCGAGGCCGCCCGGGAGTCGCCGCTTCACCGGGTCTGTTATGTACGCTATTTGCTGTCTTGATGAAGCTGTGATCGTATGAATCGGGAATGCGAGGGCGGTGCTTCACCGGAGAAGAGAATTTCTTCTTGCCGCAACTGGAGGTGCCGCTGCAACTGGAGTTGCTACTGATGGAGGAGCTTGCTGGACAGGACAGAAGAACAGCCTGTTTGTCTCTGTTTCACCGCATAACAGGGCAGCTACTGATCATCTCTCTTGGGTTGATGGTGTTCCGCATTTGCAAGGCATTGCTGTCAACTCAGGTAAGGAATTGGCTGGTCTAAACGATGGAGATACACTGCTGAAGTCCGCTACAACGAATGCAGCAAATGCTGATGTTTGCTCACCTAGTGCGGATAAGATGATGGACAACAGAGAAGCCTTCCCCCTCACTTCTAGCAGTTTAAATCCTGCTCCCACAGCATGCTCAGTTCAGAAGACGAGTCAACCGCCCGATCGGTGGGGGCCATTTCACCGGAACCTGAACCTGAACTTCAGCTCACTGAAGTGAAGATTGAGCTGGCTAGCAGGGTAAGAGTACCACCTGATACTTCTCAGGCCAAAGGAAAAATTCCCACTCTAGATAACATATCAGGGTCATCACCTAGGTCAACTTACGGTAAGGCAAAACCTAAGTCTACCAAGAGACGACCAAAAAGAAAATAGACCTCTTTTTTTTCCTAATAGTAGTATATGTCTATTGGATTTTGGAATATAAGGGGAATGATGAATCCCATTAAACAAGCTGAAGTCGACAGCTTGTTCGTCATAATAATATTTTTGCATGGGTCTTTTGGAAACTAAAGTATCGGCTACTAATTTTCCTAATATCTCTCTTGGATTAGTCCTCGGCCGGATATGGATTGCTAATTATGAACACTCTCCTCGAGGGCGTATTTGGGTTGGTTGGAACCCTCTTCTAGTATGCTTTAATGTGCAGAATAGTTCTGATCAGTTTATACATGGAGAAGTTAATTTTTTGAACACAGGGGCTACCTTTTCTCTCTCGGTGGTGTATGGGGAACATTCTTTTGTCGGCCGGCGTCCCTTATGGAATGAACTTATTAGGCTGGGCTCTCTCCTCAAAGATCGACCTTGGATGGTTGCCGGTGATTTTAATGCCATCAAGGATCCATCTGACCGTATGGGAAGCCCTGATGTTTGGCTTCCTGCTTTTGATGATTTCAAGGAATGCCTCGATCAAGCGGAACTTTTTGATCTTCGATATGTGGGCTTCCGATTTACTTGGTCCACTTCCTCCGGCACTCGAAGGAAGCAACGAAAAATTGATCGGGTCTTGATCAACAACTGCTGGTGCTCTGCTTTCTCCTTCTCGGAAGCATCCTTTCTAGCCCCCGGAATATCAGACCATACTCCTATGGTGGTGAGAATTCTGGCTTCAGGGGCTCGGCGCATTCCCTTCAAGTTTTTTAATATGTGGATGAGTCACCCTGACTTCACTGCATTAGTTACACGATCTGGGAGGCCCGTGTCTCAGGCTCTCCTATGTATAAGCTTTATGCTAGACTCAAGTTGCTAAAGGGGCGGCTTAAATGTCTAAACAAAGATGCCTACTCAGACATATCTATGAGGGTGGCTTCAGCAAAAAAGGGTCCTTCAAGCGACCCAAGAGGCACTCCATCAAGACCCGGGGAGTAGCTCATTGGCGGTAGAGGAGCAGTGTACGGCTCAAGCAATACTATGAGCTCCGAACTCTTGAGGAGGCCTTCTTCAAACAAAAATCTAGAATCCGTTGGCTTAAGGAAGGGGATCTCAACACCAAGTTTTTTCATCACTCGGTCAAGCATCGACACCTGTGTAATCGTATCATTTCTATCATGGATAGTTCTGGACACATGATTTCTGACTTGAATGAGGTACCGAAGGTCTTTGTCGCATACTTTCAGGAACTTCTTACCCCGGCTGATAGGGTTATAAGGCCAGCTATCCAGGAACTCAGGGATGTTATTCACTCCCCTCTGAATGAGGAACAGATCAATTTTCTCGCCCAACCTTTTTTACAGGAGGAGATACGGGAAGCTATGTTCTCTTTGGCTGGAAATAAAGCACCCGGTCCTGACGGCTACAATGCTGATTTTTTTAAGAAGAATTGGGACAAGGTGGGCCCTACAGTCACTGATGCGATTATGGATTTTCTTGAATCAGGGTGTCTACTCAAGGAAGTCAACAATACTATCATTGCCCTAGTGCCTAAGATCCCCAATGCGACATCGGTGTCCGATTTTCGTCCTATTGCATCTTTGTAATACAATCTACAAGTGTATTACTAAAATCTTCTCATCTAGAATTGCTGCGGTTCTCCCATATTTGATTAGTCCGGCCCAAATGGCTTTTATTAAAGGAAGGAGAATCAGTGACAATATTTTACTTGCTCAGGAGCTTTTCTGCGGGTTTCACAACAGACCAAATATTCCAAAGTGTGCCATCAAGGTGGACTTCAGGAAAGCGTATGACACCCTTAACTGGGACTTTTTAGAGTCAACTCTGCAAGCGTTTGGCTTTCCCAACCATCTCACAAGGCTTATTATGGTGTGCATACGAACCCCAAAATTTTCTCTATCCATAAACGGTGAACTTTTCTTTGCAAGTGGAAGGGGTATAAGACAAGGTGACCCTATGTCTCCTTACCTATTCACCTTGATTATGGAGGTTTTTTCTGGGGTCCTCAATTCTCACACTCGACACCCGGATTTCAAATATCATTGGCGGTGTAAGGCGACGAGACTAACTCACTTATTTTTTGCGGATGATGTTCTTCTCTTTAGTCAAGCAAGCCTTGCATCGATCTCCTGCATCCAACGAGGCCTCACTTTATTCTCTTCTTGGAGTGGGCTTGTCCCTAATGCGAGGAAAAGTGAAGTCTTTATTTCGGGAGGCTCCGAGACTATTAAACACCAAATAATACAAGCGCTTGGCTTCAATCTCGGGTCCCTTCCAGTACGGTATCTAGGTGTGCCTATCATCACCGCGCGACTAAGCAAAGCGGACTGCAATGCTCTAGTCAATCGCCTCACGTCTAGAGTCCAATCCTGGACTCATCGGTTTCTTTCCTTTGCAGGCCGTCTCCAGCTAATCAAGTCAGTGCTTCATGCTATCCAAGCTTATTGGGCCCATATTTTTTGGCTCCCCTCCTCGGTAGTGGACAAGATTGAACAAACTTGCAGGCAATTCCTTTGGAAAGGTCCTACCATGGGCTCAGGTGGCGCTAAGGTGGCGTGGGATGATGTATGCCTCCCCTACTCAGAAGGTGGACTTGGTATAAGAAGAATCAGGGATAGTAATAAGGCAGCCATGGCTAAGCATATCTGGTTGCTTTTCACTGATAAAGAGTCGCTATGGTGCAAGTGGATTCATGCTACATACCTTAAAAGGTCGTATTTTTGGATTTCTTCAACCCCTACCCTCTGTTCTTGGGCATGGCGGAAGATGCTTGCTCTAAGGGATAATTTCAAGCCCTATTTCAGATGGAAGTTAGGTGATGGGAGACAATATCGCTTTGGTTTGATCCATGGCTTGATATTGGCTCGCTAGATTCAATTTTCTCAAATAGCTACATCTACCAATCGGATCTTCTCGGACATGCAAAGGCAAAGAACCTATACTCCACGATGGGGAACAATTACGCCAAGAGTTATTACTATGGCAAATACAAACTCCCCCTTTCGGCGAGTCAAGACACGTTTACTTGGAACCGGGATTCTCGCCGGGAATTTTTCAAGTGCGTCGGCTGGGATACAATTCGGCAAAAAGCCCCCGAGTTCACTGGTCTTCTTTTGTATGGGACAAGTCCCTAGCCCCTAGACATCAATTCCTTCTCTGGCTTATAACCAAGAATCGTCTCCCCACACAGGCATTCCTCATGGCAATTGGCAGGATTCCTAATTCTCGTATGTGCCTTGTGCAAGTCTACACCGACTCGATCAACCATCTATTTTTTGAATGCCATGTTTCTAATATTCGGCAAATTATTGGGCTGCTAAATGTAACCTCCCATGGAACAACTCATCTTGGTCAAATAACCTTCTTTGGGTTATCAATTCCATATCTCGGGAAGGGTTTTTATCGAGAGATAGCCCGGTTCTCCTTTGGAGCGTTATGTTATACCATTTGGAAGACTAGAAATGATATTCTCTTCCGTGGGAAAAGTTTATATGTTCCTTCCATGAAACTATACCTAGTCAAGGTGGTGGAAAGACAAAGGCCTCACCTACAAGCCGATCATGGACACCCCTAGAAATAGAAGGGCGCGGCGCAGTTGGGGGATAGACCCCGGGTTTTGGAGTAGAATTGCTGTTAGGGTGTAACTTAGGATGTGGGTCTCTATAACCCGATCTTCGTGTATTTTAATCTTTTGTTTCTTGGTGAACGCGGTACCCTCCTACTCCGGTGACATGTAGTCCGGTTGAGTATGTGTCGGTACACAGGGTTCTCCGGCCCTATTGTATAGTTCTCGGTCGATTTAATACAACTTACCTTACCAAAAAAAAAAAAAAAAAAAAAAAAAAAAAATCGAGTGATACCTCATTTGAGAATTTCAAGTGCCAATAAGAGATGAAACTTGCCACATCCACAGCCTTAACTCCATTGGGATAGACTATTTGGTGTTCGTCGTATCTACACATGTCAAAAGGATACTCTCCAGCTATTTTTGGGTAAACCTGGATCTTCATGAAGTGTGACAAATTGTATATGAAAGGCGCACTTGGCACGTCAATATAATCTCTGGGCATTAACTCATGATAGACCGTCCATCTCCTTACTTTCTTTTTTGTGTCGAAGAGAAACCATTTTTGTCCAATGTCACAATTAGGACTTCTCTTCCGGTACAGACAATGATCTTTTGCGATACACATAATAGGAACACTTGAGGCGTTCTTGATCCGACACGTATGGCCCAAGAATACCCAATTTGCCGCATAAAGGGACCTGCTTGCAAATCTTCGAAAGCCTGTGCAATTTGTCAGGGTTACAACTTTCTCAAGAAAAGTCCCGCAAAAGGCAATTATCTTTTTTACGACAAAGTTGGCCTGTGGGTTTTCCTAACATAGGGTTTTATGTAAATGAATTGGTACTCGTTTGAATTGACAAAAAAGAAAGTATTATTCCAAAGAGGGCGGTACGAAAAGCAAACAAATAAGCCTAATTTTATAAATTGTTCACCTTGTCCAGCCACTTGCTTGGCCCGTGTTATAGCAGCCCTAAGATGGCTAAGACCCATCTTCCTTGCACGATTTTTGTTGTTTTTGGTCTTGTGCTTGAGGCAAAACATAACAATGTCGACAACTCCGCAACAGGCAAACACCCAACAGAAGACCCAGATATCAACTCATTATAGGACACCAATATAAAGAAATAGCCAAAAAGATATACCCTTCCATGCAACTCATCGATGGCAGGGTCATTGAAAGCGACAGAGTCTTCGCATTCTGCCCCCGTTGGATCAGTCAGCAAAACAATTTTTACCTATTGCACATGAAGATAATAATCAATGGCTGGGTTCGGAAGCAAAACCTGAAACCTAAACAGCAACCAAGTTGACTCGCAAACCTCAACAACGGCGTCTCTTGAACAGCGGATGCCAAACATGTTGCGGCCGTGCATTGAGCTATCCTCGTCAGTCGAGCGTCTTCTCCTTCTTCTCTCCCTTGCATCTCTTGTAGTGCCCTTAGGAATAAGAAATATTTAATTCGGATCTGGAACCTGCGGATTCAAGATCGGGTTGGTTGTTGGAGAATCTGTTCCAATTTTCGAAAAAAGTAAAATTTGTGATCACAATAAACAGGCTAAGTCCTATCCTAAAATCTACACGGCCTTTTTTGTTTAATTAATTTAATTAACAATCAAGTATTAACTTTCCAACTCGCGAAAAAGAAAAACAAATTAGATGCATGCTTGATTTTTTTTTTTTAAGGAAAAACAAATAAAGCGGACCTAAACTCGGCTCCATGTCTCACCAAGGAGGAAGTGGCATATGACTTGCTCCACCGACCTAGTAAATAATATAATCCACGGTATTACCATACATTGATATCCTTTATATGGATGTTGATAAAGGCGTTTACACCAAAAAATGAAAATTAACTACGCTAAAGGTTTGTTATCATCACCAAATGTAGATAGAACTATCAGATGTCGATAAGATACTTATATATCTCATCCACTTGGTGGCGCAAAACCTAGACGCATATTTTTGTTTTATATCTTTTCTGAAATCTTATGGTTAATTTATTTTTTGTATTAATTTTTAAATTTTATATAAATTGCATAATACTGACTAAAGTATACTATATTGTGGTAATTTTTTTAGAACATACGGAAATCCATGTAACACTGAAATTCCTTCAAAAGCTAACTCAAAAGGCTCTTGTTATCTTTAATTTAAGTCTATCCTCGCCAATTATAAAGTGACAGGAAGTATCTTATTCAATTATGATAAGAATAATCTTTTGTAATTTACATAGCTGAAAGTTTCAAAACAAGCCCTTAATTTTGTTTCACATGATTGTCGGCATGTAATTCTCCAATTTCAATATAAAAAGTTATCTCACTTAGAGTTATCTATAATTATATGTTTATATACGAGTTATTACTGAATATGAATTTAGTTATATCTACTAATGAAATTTAAGATATACAGCGAATCATTTTCCTTTGCAAAGTTTATGAAATTATGGTCTTCTTATTTGTCCAAATTTGTTATGATTGAGGTTTTAATATTCATATCTATCGACTAGTGCGTAATTTTCAAACAATTCTTTATAAAAAAATATCGACTGATAATCTTAGATGCAAAATGTGCTTGACAAAATATTATCCAATTTAAATTAGGAAATAATCTAACTTAAATCCTGTTTTTATTAGATAATTATCTCAACTAGACAGATATTATCTTAACATGTGATCTATACTTCTATACTAGAGAATAAAATCTATCTAACATGCCATATTATCTAAAAATCTAACCTAACCTATCAAGCACATTTTTTTATTGTATTTTTTTTTATAAAGAAAACAATCAAACGAGGTAGCACCAAGTTGCACAAGATAAGGCTGCGCATGGTAACCATTCTATTTCTGTTTTTGGAATAGATTTCTATTCCAAACCTATTTCTGGAATAGAAATCCGTTTGGTAAAAAAATTTTCATTTCTATTTCTGGAACAAATTTCTATTCCAGAAATAGGTTTGGGGTAAATCGAAACAAAATTTTTTACTTTTCTATTTCTAGAATAGAAATCAGAAATTGTTTCTTTCTTATTTCTCACTCAAAGAAGTTTTTTTTTGTCCGCCGCTCACCACCACCACCACCCCCTGCCGGCCGCCGCCGCCGCCGGTCGCGGATCGCCGGTCGCAGATCGCCGGCCGCCGCCGCCATCCGTCGATCATCGGTTGCAGTTGCCGCCATCCGCCAGCCGCCGTCACCGCCTGCCGTCCGCCGCTCATCGTCCACCGCCGCCGGTCGCCACTCCTCCCATTATCGCCGCCACTTAGAAAAGTAAAATTTTTTTGATTATCAAACGAATTTCTATTCCAAGAGTAGAAATTTTTTGTCGTTATCAAAAGCGTTTTTTGGTTCAGAAACTCATCCAGAAATAGAAATAGAAAAATCTATTTCTGTTCCAGAAATATTATCATTCGCACCCTAAGTATCTCATCAATCGAATAAAATAACCATGAAGATTGCCAAGAATATTCTCTCAACTCATATAAATTCAATAAGCTAGTCTTAGGCCTTAAAGATCAAGTTATCAGATTTTTCGCATAATTATTAAATTGATCTCAAGCCTTAAAGATAGAATTATCGATTATATGCACATTGGTAATCACGGAGATTTCCTAATATGTGCGTTAAATATCAATATCACCAAATTAGAAAATAAAATGTTCGAATCAAATCGAGACAAGATAATTAGCTAGTTTGAATGTTGTGTTTCCGAATATGGACTGGCGAATGGTGCTCATGGACAACGGTGGCTGGTGGCTAGTGAAGCTCGATGGTTGGGTGCTCATGGCCAATGAGGCAAGGATGAGCGAGGAACAAACTCGCTAGTATAGTTACCAAATTCAATGACAAATTCTACGAAAACAAGAAGAAGAACCCGAAAGGATTAAACTGGATAATAGCTGGAACGTCGGCCGGCAGCAGCGCGAGGATGAGCGAAGGACTTCGCAGCTATAGAGAGAAAGAGAGGGGAGCCTCCTCCTTGAATCTCTTTTGTCTTTTAGCCTCTAGTAATGCAGGTCTCTCTTGATGACCCTAATTTAGGATTCTGTAATTCTTTCCGCAATCCGTTGACAAGCCATACATTACCTATGAGATAAAAAAGGTTAATGTAAGATTGATTACCATGAATAACAAACACATCGAGCGTGAATTGACCATCTTATCCGTTTATAACATGCTTGGACTCGTTTATTTATATAATCTAAAATGTTTTATGTGCTAACACGACATGTTTAAATACATGTAAAAATGCTTACAGAAAATAAACACAAGTAAGCATTTTCATAAAGAAGAATTCATATCTTAAATGTTTTGGATTGTGTAACAATTTATTAACATGTTGTGTTTGAATTTAATATTGTGACATAACTAATAAAACATTTTGTATTGGGATTAAATTTAAATTTGACATGCCATGAATAAAAGCATGAGGTTGAAATTGAACAAACTAATGATAAATAAAAAACTAAATGAAATATTCTGTCGTCAATGATTCTAAAGAAAGGAATTACATTGAATCACTTATTAAAAGTTCAGAGACAAACTTAAATTTACTTTAGTTATTCAAATATTGCGATAGTTTTAAATTCCTTTTGCCTAAGTCAAAGTTTATTATGATCGCATGCAATGATCTGCAATTTTGCTATTGAGATTGATTGAATAGAGAGAATATATAGGACTCAATGATTTGATGCCACTATATTTACCATTCTTTGTAGTAAATCATTGTAATGATATTTGATTTGATGAAATTTTTGTCTAGAATAGATCTCACATATGGACTTTTTCTTAAAACCCTTGAAAAGATTACTTTCCAAGTAAGATAAATGTCGTCAGGATTACCAATTTACCTATGTTGGCAACATAGGTCCACGGGGTAATATTGCGGCCCTATGCAAGAGAAACAAGATTGGGAAAAACTAATGCAGAAGCCGCCTCTTGCGGTATTCAACCTAAGTTGAAAAGTAATTTTATATAGAAGTCAGTATGTCATATACTTTTAAGCTTTGTGGTTTGCCCAAACTAAAATTTTATATTCTAGAAGTCATCATTTGACCTAAATTTTCAACTAAACCACAATCCATTTGCAGAGTATAAAGCATCTTACTGCAATATTTTTAGGTCAAGCATAGATCAATTTGTGGCCAATTCTCCATAACAAGTGAGGAGATAACTGAGTATTGAGTTGAGAATAAATAGACTATATTTAATTGCGAGATATAAAGTCACATGGTTTGACTATGGAAAAAAGGAACTCAAATTTGATAGCCAATCAAAAGACCATTGCAACTTATTAATAGAGAAATTAACAAGGACGATAACCTCCAATTTTTAACAAGAGCACGGATACTTAAATCAATGAAAAAATGATTTTATCACCCTTCCAATCGAGTGATACCTCACTTGAGTATTTCAAGCACCAATAAGAGATGGATTCTGCCACATCCCCAGCCTTAATTGCGTTGGGATAGACTATCTGGAGTTCGTAGTATCTACACATGTCAAAAGGATACTCTCCAGCTATTTTTGGGTAAACCTGGATCTTCATGAAGTGTACCCAATTGTATATGAAAGGCGCACTTGGCACGTCAATATAATCTCTGGGCATTAACTCATGATCGACCGTCCATCTCCTTACTTTGTTTTTTGTGTCGAAGAGTAACCATTTTTGTCCAATGTCATAATTAGAACTTCTCTTCTGAATGGGTTGGTACAGACAATGATCTTTTGCGATACACATAACAGGAACACTTGAGGCGTTCTTGATCCGACACGTATCGCCCGAGAATACCCAATTTGCCGCATAAAGTGATCTGCTTGCAAATCTTCGAAAGCCTGCACAATTAGTCAAGGTTACAACTTTCTTAAGAAAAGTCCCGCAAAAGGCAATTATCTTTTTTACGACAAAGTTGGCCTGTGGGTTTTCCTAACATAGGGTTTTATGTAAATTAATTGGTACAGTGAACCACGCTCGTTTGAATTGACAAAAAAGAAAGTATTATTACAAAGAGGGCGGTACGAAAAGTAAACAAATAAGCCTAATTTTAGCGATTCACATTAAAGAAACAGTTGAGGCATTCTTGATCCGACATGTATGGCCCGAGAATACCTAATTTGCTGCATGAAGGAACCCTTGCGGCTCTTCAAAAACCTGCACGATTAGCTAGGGTTACAACTTTCTCAAGAAAAATCCCTCAAAAAAGGTAATTATTTTTTTACGACAAAGTTGACCTGTAGGTTTTCCTAACATAGGATCGTGTATGGATTAATCGATAAAGTGGACCATGCTCATTTGAATTGACTAAAATGAAGGTACTCTTACAAAGAGGGCTGTACGAAGAGCAAACAAATAAGCCTAATTTTAAAAATTGTTCACCTTGTCCAGCCATTTGCTTGGCTTGTGTTACAATAGCCTTAAGATGGCTACGACCCATCTGGCACGATTTTTGTTGTTCTTGGTGTTATTGAGGCAACAGCCAGACGCCTAACAGAAGACCCAGATTTATCAACTCGTTAAAGCAGAGCAGTATAAAGAAAGAGCCAAAAAGGTACACCCCTCCAGAATATCTTTCGTGACAGTCCATTCGCGAATTCTAAAAACTCGTGAATCACAAATTTTTTTTCTTAAATTGAATTGTATGTTCGTAATATTAAGTTTCGGACACAAGCTTCCTGTTGATGTAAAAATCGAATTAGATATCAAATGTAAAAATATTACACTTGCATTTACATCGTCCTAGCAATTGGGCCAAGCTAACCACTAAGAAACCCAGCAATGGCAAATTTGAATATGACAAAAAGAACATAACGGCAAGAATGGCGTATGTGACGTGGCTCTTACGACCTCCCTCCGACACCCTTCTCCTCATCAAGCTATACTAGTAGGTTCTTCATATGATGTAGCATCGCGAGGGCAAGGAGCAGTAGTGCCATGAAGTTGGCACTATCAACAAGAAATACGAGCACGATTATCATGTTAGAACACTCTAGCTTGGATGGAGGTGCTCCCATTATAAATCCGAGTCTCATGATATGTAGAATCGAGAGTTGCTCATGATATGTAGAATCGAGAGTTGCTCGAATTGTTGCCATAAGTGATTCAAGTAATTGGACTTTTAACGTAGAAAATCCTTAAAATTTTTTTTCCACCTCAATTCACCATAAAAAAAACAAGCTATAAACTTGTCGACGCTACAAACATTCACAACGATTTGATTTTTAATGAAGAAAATATTTTAAATATCTTACGTGGCAATCCATTCGACCTAAATCCTAAAAATTTGTGAATACACAATTTTTTTATTATAATTTGAATCATATTTTGGGAAGAATAAGTGTGGGATGTGAACTTTCTGTTGGCGTAAAAATCGAGTCAAGAAATAACTACAATAGTTGTGTATATCTTAGATGTTTATTTGTTCTAAAGCTGACAACAATAATAGTGGGAGCAAATAATACCTTAATAATAGTGATCATCATCACGCTTCAAAGCAAAGATTTATTAGTACTTCTCTAACTTCTTTAACAATTGAATTTCCCCAATATTAAATTCTTTTTTTCTCCTCCATGACTATTGCTTGCTTGTATCAATGCAGGATGTCCAACAACATTATGAGTGGGCGAGGGCAGTCATCCCAACCAGGACCAACAACATCTAGATCGCCTTGCATTGCAGCTTGGCGGGAGGCGATGGCCAACATGATAAAAATGAGAATGACAGAAGAGGCTAAAGGAGAAGGGGATAGAGGGATCGAGTTAGGAGAGAAAGTTAGAGCGAGCGAAGAGAATAAAAGGAGAGGCACAAGGAAAGAGTGACACGCGCAATACAAGGACAAATACAGACAGCTATAAAAAAGATAGCTAGGAATTTTCTTATTTCTATTTGCTCTTTCTCTATTTTTTTTTAAAATTTTGGTTATCAAAATCAATCGCAACAACATAAATATTAATAGAATCTCCAATTTTGAATTGAATTATATTGTATAAATTGATTTTTAGGGAGGTTTGTTAAAAATATCTTCCGCGATAGTCCATTCAACAAAAATCCTAAAAATTCGTGAATCACACATTTTTTAAAATTGAATTTTATGCTCATAATATTAAGTTTGGGACGCGACCTTTCCGTTGATGTAAAAATTGAGTTAAGACATTCCTACAGAAAAAAGGACAAAACATATGCAAGAAGGAAGGATGAGGCTCCTCACATAGCTGTCTTTGTCCTTGTCCCATACTGCGGGCCTCTCCTCGTCCCAATCCTCACATGGCACATTTTTTAAAATTAAATTTTATGCTCATAATATTAAGTTTGGGACGCGAGCTTTCCGTTGATGTAAAAATTGAGTTAAGAAATTCCTACAGAAAAAAGGACAAAACATATGCAAGAAGGGAGGAGGAGGCTCCTCACGTAGCTGTCTTTGTCCTTGTCCCGTACTGCGGGCCTCTCCTCATCCCAATCCTCACACGGCACATTTTTTAATAAAATTCAATTTTATGTTCGTAATATTAAGTTTGGGACGCGAGCTTTCCGTTGATGTAAAAATTGAGTTAAGACATTCCTTAAAAAAAAAAGACAAAACATATGCAAGAAGGGAGGAGGAGGCTTCTCACGTAGCTGTCTCTATCCTTGTCGCGTACTGCGGGCCTATCCTCGTCCCAATCCTCTCCCTGCGCTCTTACGCAGCCACCCATCTCTCCTTTTATTCTCTTCGCTCGCTCTCTCCTACCTCAATCGCTCCATCCCGCTCCTCCTTGAGCCTCATCTATTCTCTTCGCTCGCTCTAGCTTCTCTCCCACCATCTCCTCTAGCCTCTGTTAGTTTCATTTTCATCCATCATGGCTTCTGAAGGGCCTCCAGTCCATATGGAACTAGAGAAGATGGAGAAGGAATATTTGGAGGACTCCATCAAGAGGATATGGCAGCAGCTGGATCAGCTGCTGGCTTTTCATTGTGCTGCGCTAGGATGTGTTCTGGCAATCACTTCTCCGGCCGATCTGCGATGCAAGGTAGTATGGATGCCATTGCTCCTCATCGTGATGATCGTCACCTCATTGTGATGATCGTCACCTTCCATTCAGTCCCCTTTGTTAGGCTGCTGTGGCGCCTCCTGAATCGATACTCGCGGCTAATGAGCTTGGAGAAGGCCCAGAGACATATTAAGTTTGGGATGCGAGCTTTCCGTTGATGTAAAAATTGAGTTAAGACATTCCTACAGAAAAAAAAGACAAAACATATGCAAGAAGGGAGGAGGAGGCTCCTCACGTAGTTGTCTCTGTCCTTGTCCCGTACTGCGGGCCTCTCCTCGTCCCAATCCTCACACGACACATTTTTTAAAATTCAATTTTATGCTCATAATATTAAGTTTGGGATGCGAGCTTTCCGTTGATGTAAAAATTGAGTTAAGACATTCCTACAGAAAAAAGGACAAAACATATGCAAGAAGGGAGGAGGAGGCTCCTCACGTAGTTGTCTCTATCCTTGTTGCGTACTGCGGGCCTCTCTTCGTCCCAATCCTCTCCCTGCGCTCTTACACAGCCGCCCATCTCTCCTTCTATTCTCTTCGCTCACTCTCTCTCCTACCTCGATCGCTCCATCCCGCTCCTCCTTGAGCCTCATCTATTCTCTTCGCTCGCTCTAGCTTCTCTCCCACCACCTCCTCTAGCCTCTGTTAGTTTCATTTTCATCCATCATGGCTTCTGAAGGGCCTCCAGTCGACATGGAACTAGAGAAGATGGAGAAGGAATATTTGGAGGACTCCATCGAGAGGATATGGTAGCAGCTGATCCAGCTGCTGGCTTTTCACCGTGCTGTGCTGGGATTTGTTTTGGCAATCGCTTCTCCGGCCGATCTGCGATGCAAGGCAGTATGGATGCCATTGCTCCTCATCGTGATGATCGTCACCTTCCATTCAGTCCCCTTCGTTATGCTGCTATGACGCCTCCTGAATCGATACTTGCGGCTGATGAGCTTGGAGAAGGCCGAGAGAGACAGAACACCCCCAGCGGACGTGGTGAACGTAAGAAGGATGGGCCCCAAGGAAAGCATCACGTTTGCGGTCCTCGCCGCATGCTTCTACGTCTCGTTCGCCGTTGGGATGGCCTTATTGTCCTGGTGGTGGTCTTGCATAGAAAGGCGACATCGTGGCTGAAGAGGAGAAAAGGGAAAAAGAGTGATTCTGCATCTCTATTTTGTTTTGTTCATGAAGATGCAAATATGATTTAGGGCTAATGTGGAGACTAGGTTTTTCTAGGTTTTGCTACTCTCTTCTTCTTTTTTTTTTTGGAACATGTTTCGCTACTCTTGTCCCATTCTGCGGGCCTCTTCTCGTCCCAATCTTCACATGGCACATTTTTAAATTTAATTTTATGCTCATAATATTAAGTTTGGGACGCGAGTTTTCCGTTGATGTAAAAATTGAGTCAAGACATTCCTACAGAAAAAAGGACAAAACATATGCAAGAAGGGAGGAGGAGGCTCCTCACGTAGCTATCTCTGTCCTTGTCCCGTATAGCGGGCCTCTTGTCGTCTCAATCCTCACACATCACATTTTTTAAAATGGAATTTCATGCTCATAATATTAAGTTTGGGATGCGAGCTTTCCGTTGATGTAAAAATTGAGTTAAGAGATTCCTACAGAAAAAAGGACAAGACATATGCAAGAAGGGAGGAGGAAGCTCCTCACGTAGCTGTCTCTATCCTTGTCGCGTACTGCGGGCCTCTCCTCATCCCAATCCTCTCCTTGCGCTCTTACGCAGCTTCCCATCTCTCCTTTTATTCTCTTCGCTCGCTCTCTCTCTTACGTCGATCGCTCCATCCCGCTCCTCCTTGAGCCTCATCTATTCTCTTCGCTCGCTCTAGCTTCTCTCCCACCACCTCCTCTAGCCTCTGTTAGTTTCATTTTCATCCATCATGGCTTCTGATGGGCCTCCAGTCGATATGGAACTAGAGAAGATGGAGAAGGAATATTTGGAGGACTCCATAGAGAGGATATGGCAGCAGCTGATCCAGCTGCTGGCTTTTCATTGTGCTGCGCTGGGATGTGTCTTGGCAATCGCTTCTTTGGCCGATCTGCGATGCAAGGCAGTATGGATGCTATTGCTCTTCATCGTGATGATCGTCACCTCATCGTGATGATCGTCACCTTCCATTCAGTCCCCTCTGTTATGCTGCTGTGGCGCCTCCTGAATCGATACTGGCGGCTGATGAGCTTGGAGAAGGCCGAGAGAGACAGAACACCGCCGGCGGACATGGTGGACGTAAGAAGGGCGGGCCCCAAGGAACACATCACGTTTGCGGTCCTCGCTGCATGCTTCTACATCTCGCCGTTGGGATGGCCTTATTGTCCTGGTGGTGGTCTTGCGTAGAAGGGCAACATCGTGGCTGAAGAGGAGAAAAGGGAAAAATAGTGATTCTGCATCTCTATTTTGTTTTGTCCGTGAAGATGCAGATATAATTTAGGGCTAATGTGGAGACTAGGTTTTTGTAGGTTTTGCTACATCGTGAGCTATACAGTGGTTCCGTCATTTACCATCAAAGAAATTAGAGTGCTTCCCGGTAGTGTTGATATTGTCTTGAATTCCACAAATTCGATCGATTGGAAATTCGAATTAAAAAGTCGATCGGGAAATCTAGGAATGCTTGAAGATTGCAGACTATTTGTTTTCTAATATATTTCCTAGATTTGGACCTATCTATAAGAGGTATTCATGGGAAATAGTCCCGATTCAATGTAATTGGGATATATCATGATATCTCTAATATATAGGGGATGATTTCGAAGATATTATTAGTAAGTTTCAAATTAGGTAATATCTTTAGGGTGGAATTCCTTTCCTATTTGGATTAGGAAAGTGGGGAATTAATTCTTTCCTATTTGGATTAGGAAGGTGGGGATCGAAGATCTATATATATCAGCAATGTACCTTGTACTTGGTAGTGTGCGCAACGCTCAATAAGAAATCGTCTCTCTCTCTCCCGTGGATGTAGGCGGATTTTCGCCGAACCACGTAAATCTCCGTGTTGTTGATTATTCTTGTTTCTTTTTCTCATCTAGTTAGGGTGTTCTTCCGCACAACAATTGGTATCAGAGCAATCCAGGTTCTCCGTTCCTGTATTGCGACTTCTAACTAGATGGCTGGAAAAGGTTCAACCGTTCGATTTGATATTGAACGATTCACCGGGAAGAATAATTTTACACTATGGCGGAGAAGGATGAAGGATCTGTTGATTCAACAAGGTTTATCAAAGGTTCTTCCTGGGAAGATCGAAGGCGCCGAACACCATCACCGATGATGATTGGGCCGACATGGAGGAGAGGGCGTGCAGCGCAATCCGATTGAACCTATCGGATGAGGCCCTTCAATATGTAGCAGAAATCGAATCTGCTCCGGAGGTATGGCTCAAACTCGAAAGCATTTACATGACAAAATCTCTTACGAACAAGTTGTTCTTGAAGAAGAGATTATATTCACTTCAGATGAGTGAAGGGGGAGATCTGTTGGAACACCTCAATGTGTTCAATCAGATGATTAGTGAACTTACAAGCTTGGAGGTAAGATTTGAGGATGAAGACATAGCGCTTCTACTACTGGCATCGTTGCCGGATTCGTTTGATCACTTGGTGACTACGCTCCTTTATGGCAAGGAAACCCTGGAGATTGGAGAGGTGACTGCTGCCCTAATTTCAAACGACACCCGAAAAAAGGGCAAGTAGTTCAAAATCTTCGGGAGTGGGACTCTTTGCAAAGGAGAAAAGCAATCAAGGAAGAGGAAGATCAATGGATCGAGGATCGAGCAAGAGGGGTCGATCAAAATCAAGGGAAAGTTCAAAGGGAGATGCTACGGGTGTAATCAGGAAGGGCATACCAAGAGATTCTGTCCAAATAAGAACGAGAAAAAGAAGAAGAGCTCGGATGAGGCAAGTGTAGCCGACAGCATTGAGACCAATGATGGGGACGTCTTGTCCATATCATCGGGGAAGGACACCTTTGAAGATTCGTGGATCCTGGACTCCGGATGCACTTATCATATGTGTCCTCATCGAGAAGCCTTCGATGAGTACAAGGCATATGATGGTGGTTCAGTTTTCATGGGGAATGATTCTTCATGCAAGACTGTGGGAGTCGGAACCGTGAAAATCAAGATGTTTGATGGCATGATTAGAACCTTGGCAGACGTGCGTCATGTTCCAGGTCTAAGGAAGAATTTGATCTCATTGGGAGCACTTGAATCCAATGGATGCAAGTACACGGCTCAAGGTGGAGTCTTGAAGGTGATTAAGGGAGCTCGGTTGTTCTTAAGGGACGAGGCACGGGAACCTATATCGACTTATAGGAACCACGGTGCAAGGTGGAGCATTTGTGTCCACGGATGCTAGCACGAGAGAAGTTCAAGTCTGCGGGGACTTGATTTCTCTCACTCATCATTGAAGTTGATGGAGGCCGCACCGATCCGGTGCGGGCGTACCTTGCGAAGGTACGGTGAAGGGAGAGATATATCCGTTTTCTTGGTTCAAGTGGAGGCTTGTGGTTTATTCAAGCCAAAGGTGGAGATTTCTCTCACTCATCATTGAAGTTGATGGAGGCCGCACCAATCTAGGTGCGGGCGTACCTTTGCGAAGGTACGGTGGAGGGAGAGATATATTCGTTTTCTTGGTTCAAGTGGAGGCTTGTGGTTTATTCAAGCCAAAGGTGGAGATTTGTTGATATTGTCTTGAATTCCACAAATTCGATCGATTGGAAATTCGAATTAAAAAGTCGATCGGGAAATCTAGGAATGCTTGAAGATTGCAGACTATTTGTTTTCTAATATATTTCCTAGATTTGGACCTATCTATAAGAGGTATTCATGGGAAATAGTCCCGATTCAATGTAATTGGGATATATCATGATATCTCTAATATATAGGGGATGATTACTGAAGATATTATTAGTAAGTTTCAAATTAGGTAATATCTTTAGGGTGGAATTCCTTTCCTATTTGGATTAGGAAAGTGGGGAATTAATTCTTTCCTATTTGGATTAGGAAGGTGGGGATCTGAAGATCTATATATATCAGCAATGTACCTTGTACTTGGTAGTGTGCGCAACGCTCAATAAGAAATCGTCTCTCTCTCTCCCGTGGATGTAGGCGGATTTTCGCCGAACCACGTAAATCTCCGTGTTGTTGATTATTCTTGTTTCTTTTTCTCATCTAGTTAGGGTGTTCTTCCGCACAACAGGTAGCTTGTCCCATCTTAAGCATTCCTTGCCCGGAACTTGATGGTAACAATAGCAAATATCCCCACCGGCATAAATTTCAGAGGAACCTTTTCTAAGTAGGACCGGCGGTGGTAAGTTGCAAATGCTATTGTGTAAAGAAGCAAAACCTTCCCGTGGTCTACCTTGCCGGATGGTGCCAACAGACTACAAAAGATTGTTCTATTCAAGAAAAGGTGGGATCATGTACGTTTTCTACCAATTAATTGATTCGGATTGGCCCAAATGCACTCAATTGATTTTGAGTGTTGAATAAATAAATAAAACACACGAGAGGATACCGATTTAATTTCGACAAATTCAAATGGTTGACAATCCTTCATGTTGGCAAGAAAGATGTTTTTCTGATTATGCATCATTATATTGATAATTATACTACAATGTATTTACCACCTTGGAACGCCAAGATGGGTAGTTGGTTGATTTAAGTAAACATGCACTTAGTCAAAGCCCCAAATTCTCATCTTTGTTATTTTTCACTCTTAAGAAGCTGCAATCATCTTTTGATGGGATATCGAATTCGACTTCTTTAACGATTAAATGTCTTCGCTTTTTGTGCTCTGTTCAATTCCAAGTTATCACCTCGCTGGTTATGGAGGGTTGATCACAAATTGGACCGAATGATTCTGATCATTGTTCGACCTAAAAATGTTGCAGTGGAATCCTATCTTCTCTGCAAAAGTTGATATCTAGGTTCATATAATAGTGCAATGCTCCATCGTTCCGCTCAGGGATGGATTTAGTGGGGGCAAATTGCAAAGCTTAAAGTATGGCAAACTGACTTCTATATGAAAGTAATTTTCTATTCTTTTTATGGTCTGTATAATTTTCAACTTATTTGAAAATATTGCTAGAAGCGGCTTCCGCAATATTTCTCGCCAGACTTGTTTCCCTTTCAAATTTACACAATATATTATACCATGGAAAATAATTTTCCTAAGAGCCTAGTTTTGGAAAATGTCCAGATATGAGATCAATATTATCCACACAAAAAACTCCATTAAATCAAATATCTTGGCAAGGATTCACAACAAAGATTACTAATACTAAACTGCATAACACCCAGCACGGAGTCCCTTTATTCCTCTCTACTCAATCAATCTCATTTTCTTGCGATAGCGAAATTGCCAAGTTGCTGCATTTGACTAAAATAATCTTCAAAAACACGCAAAGAAATCTAAAATTGTCCAAATATTTGAATAATCAAAGTAAATTATACGAGTGATATCAGACTATTTATGGGGGACCTGGGCTCTGCTCCATGGCTCCCCGAGTAGGAAGTGACATATGACTCAGCTGAAGTAACGTAGCAAATCATGTATTCTATGCTATACTATATGTGGATATCCTATATATGGATATTCATATACATATTTAAACAAAATAATCAAATTAATGATAAGAAATCTTAGTTATGGTCACCAAATGTAGTTAGAATTCTTAGATGTCAATAAGATATTCATATATCTTCCTTGATGAAGCAAAACCTGGACACATATTTTCTTTCTAAATTTTATCAAATAATAGTTAATTTTTTTCTTGTTTTTCTATTAATTTTTTATATATTATAAATTGGTGAGAATATTTTCAAGATTTATTGGAAATCCATGTCAAGGAAACTCCTTCAAAAGTTAATTAAAAAATTTGTAGTCCTTATTTTAAGTTTATTCTCACTATTAATGAAGAGATAGGAAGTATATTCATCAATTAGGATAGGAATTACCTATGATAATATTTTAAAGTTTAAAGTAATGGCCCTTAATTTTTTTTTTGCATGATTGTAAACGTGTATTCACAAATATAAACATTAAAAAGTTATAAAATTTGATGTTATCTGTAATTATGCGTTTATCATATGAGTCATCACCAATTATGTGTTTAGTTATAAACAGCACTAAAAATTTTCAAATAATCCTTTGATATCGTTTATTCATCAAACATCGGCTAATATTATTCTTACATGAAAAGTATGCACAATCATGGATAATCATATTAAGCATTTAATTTTTGTAGAACTTTTATGCATAAATTTGTTCCATCAACTTTTTCTTTCATTCAACTTAAAAATTCAGCCCGTGAAACTTAGATGCAAGACTTTGTTCTCCTCAACTTGAAAATATCTATATTTATAGTGCCAATAAGTTTAGAGGCAGCTATGTGCAATCGAGGAACATAAACATTTAATTTCTGTTTATAATCTAGATTGCAGATGTTTGTTCATCATTTTAGCAATTCAGCCCATTTATCAAAATATGGATAAGAGCTAGAGCTGCGGTTGGGTAGGACAAGAAATTTGCTAAAGTGGGCATGAAAAGTAAACTATATGATGAAAAGTAAGAGATGTGCCTTGAGTGGGCGGGAAATCAAAATGAGAGAGATCAGTACCGAATATATCACAAGGACGAAACGGGAAAAAGATTCGAGACAGACAAAAAGAGTGATTTTCTCCATCTTCGTGGGCATTGCAGAGAGCAGGTTAAAAGCAAGCAAAGCTTCTGGTGCAGCTTTCGTTTTCTCCCCCGCCATTTACCACTCTTCCATTGGAAAATAATACATCCATATAGCTCTAGGAGCCTTTGCTGATTCATGGGGGATGCTTAACCTAATAATATATTCGTTCTCCAGAGACCGGAAGCTCTGTTTCTTCTGAATTCAGGTAGAACAGAGCAGCTTAGGAAACGTTTTGGCTTTGGCAAGTATTCTAGCTGTTTCCCCTTTGTGAAAGATATGCTTTTGTAGCGTGAGTTATACAGTGGTTCCGTCATTTACCATCAAAGAAATTTTAGAGTGCTTCCCATTAGCTTATGCGCTATTTTAAGCATTTGGTGGTTAAAATAGCAAATTCCCCCACCGGCATAAATTCCAGATGAACCTTTTCTAAGTAGGACTGGCGGTGGTAAGTTGCAAATGCTGTCGTGTGAAGGAGCACAAACCTTCTAATGCTCTGCCTTGCCGGATGGTAAGTCTTTGCCAACGTACCATAAAAGAGGGGGCAATGGACTTATGTACTTGTTCAATTTTAGATAAGTTGGGGTCGGGTATGTTTTCTACCAATTAATTGATTCGGATAGGCCAAAATGCCCTCAGTTGTTCTTGAGTGCGGGATACCAATCTAATTTTGGCAAATTTAAACAGTTGACAATTCTTCACATTGACGGTAGCTCCGAAATAGGTTTTTTCGATTATCAATCATTATTATCTTCATTTTTATACTACAATATATTTACCAGACCATTGGCTCTCCGACCACATGATGATCGGTGAAACATAACCTTGGAATGCCAAGATGGGTAGTCGGTTGATTTAAGTGTCCACGCACTTATTCAAAGCCTGAGATTCTTGTCTTCGTTATTTTTCTCTCTTAAGAAGTACAACCATCTTTTGATGGGATATCGAATTTGAATGTGGTTGATATTTATCGTCCGCTTAATTCTGAGTTATTACCTCGTTGGTTATGGAGAGTTGATCACAATTAAGAGTGATTAATTGTGATCATTGTTTGACCTAAAAATGTTGTGGTGGAATCCTATCTACTCTACAAAAGCTGTTATCTAGGTTCATTTCATAGTATAATGCTCCATCATTCTGCTCAGGGATGGATTTAGCGGGGGCAAATTGCAAAGCTGTGGCAAACTGACTTCTCTGCGAAAGTAATTTCAACTCTTTTTTTATTCTGTATAATTTTCAACTTAGTTTGAAAAAATTGCTACAAGCGGCTTCTGCAATATTTGTTGCCAGTCTTACTTCTCCCGCAAATTGCGCAATATATTTTCCCATGGAAAATAATTTTCCTAAGAGCCTAGTTTTGGAAAATGTCAAGATATGAGATCTATTTCGGACAAAAAAAAAAACTCCATTAAATCAAATATCTTAACAAGGATTCACCACAAAGATTGCTAATACTAAACTCCACAACACCCAGCACCGAGTCCCTTCATTCCTCTCTACTCAATCAATCTCATTTGCTTATGGTAGCGAAATTGCCAAGTTGCTATATTTGACTAAAATAATCTTCAACCTTGGCAAACACATCTAAAATTATCCAAATATTTGAATAACTAAAGTAAATTACTCGAGCGTTATTAGACTATTTTAAATTATAATTTGCCAGTTATATAGTATCGCGCAACATTAAGATATACCCCTCTGATGTCACTTTTTCAACGGGATTGTAGATTACTTTGGATTTTATGATATGAAGAGAGAGAAATTTCTTCTTTTGCGACAAAGAGTGCATTGGCAAGAACGACATCATCACGCATCTTGAAAGCTTCCTCAAACAGGAATGGCAGAAACAAGAACTACAGGAACAAGAAAAGAGAAAGGAACCAAGATCTTGAATCACATAAAACCATGCCGAATAGAACATAGAGATTTCTAAAACACCAAGTAGAAAAATCCTACGAAGATGAGAAAGTTCAAACACTTAAAAAGAGAGAACATTGGACAAGACACTCTAGGCATGCCGACATGCCAGCATCACACATATCGCTGTGGTTTGTCCCTCGTCACCAATTCCACTTGTGGCTGATTACCAGAAATAGACTCCCCTCACAAGTAAGCCTCATGTCTTTTGGTAGAATTCCAGCCACGGTTTGTGCTTTCTGCAATTTCAGGCCTGATTCCATAGACCATCTATTTTTTGAATGCCATGTATCAAACTCCCTCGCTGCATTTTGGGCTGCTAAATGTAACCTTCCTTGGCTTAACGCCTCCTAATCGAATAATCTCCAATGAGCCATGAGAACTCTTTCTGGTAAAGGATTTTGCAGCGATTTAGCTAGATTCTCGTTTGCAGCTCTGTGCTATGTGATTTGGAAGACCAAAAACGACATAATCTTTCGTGCCCGCACTTTGGTCATTCCATCTATGAAGATGCACCTGGTCAAGGCCGTCAAGGACAAATCTATTGCTATGAAATCTGTTTTAGATACACTTAGCAATAGGAGAATACAACATAGTTGGGGGATTGATCCAAAAAATTTTGATGCAAGTTCGTGCTAGAACCGGTCTGTGGCCACCTAATGTTCGGCTCTTGTTTGGCTCTTGTTAGCTGTATTTTCCATTTCCTGTAATCTTGGTACCCCGCACTCAATTGACATGTTGTCCTGTTGAGTACCTGTTGGTGCCGGATTTCCCCCTCTTGTACATTGTTCGGCTGGTTATTAAATACTGGTTACCTTACCAAAAAAAAAGAAAAGAAGATAGCTAATGCTTTAACTCTCTCTCTCTCATATTGATATTTTAATTTTGAGTCTAAAGCTATATCATGACAGCTACGTTGTTTTTCATTTTACTGCAGTACTATTTTGATACTCTCTTTCCTACCTGTCCCAGTTCTGCTCAGATTGTTGCTAATTTTGGAAAGGATCCCTAGAGGGAATAGTGAAGGTGAAGAAGTTATTAGGCTTGGAGAATCAACGAGGAAGTAGAATGAATGCATTTAGACCGTCGGGAAGGATAATCTTGCTAATGCATCTAGAGCAAACAGTTCCCATTGATTTATTTTGTTGTCAGTCTTTCCAGATGGTAGGTTGAGCTGTAAGCGCACATACACTCACCATTGAAAGAGTTAAAAATTGCGTTTTTTGTATAATTAGTCTCTGGTTTCTTTGGCTAAGTTTTGCGTTGAGTTATGTTATTTTATAACATTGGAAATGAATCTTGTTTACCAATGTCTCAGTGTTATAATTGAAGACGATATTTTGATTTACTTGCCTTGAGAAAGTAGCTTTTTCTTCTCATTTGAAAGTCGACTACGGTAAGCCCTCAAGCGTAGTTCTAGAGTTGCGCGTGACGGTGCGGTTGAAAAAGTGGCTCAAGATGTATTGTTCACTGAGATCATATGTTTCTTTTCCTCAAAAGCTGGAGCCTTATGCTTTTGAACATAGCAAAGCGTTTAAATTGACAATCACAAGTCAAGAAGGCCTCTGATGTTTACCCAAATCTCAACTTTGGTTCGGCTGTTTTACCCCTCCTGACCCATTGCCTTGGAACAAAGCGCATTTGTAAGTGGTAGGCAAATCTGACATTACGCTAGTGACGGATTGATCTTAATGGTGGTGAGTATTGTGTCTTTTCTGCTACCAGATTAGATTTTCTGGGTTATTGCACAATGATCTAAAGACTTTAGTGTGTAGATGCGTGGCGTGCTTTGAAGAACTGCTTTTGAACTCAATTAATCAACTTACAAATTCTTCGAACATATGTACATCAGTATATGCTAGAGAGCTTACCAACCAGGGAGGCAACACCTAAAAGACACGATTCCATAATAAGAATTCGTGCTTCCCTTAATTAAAACCTAAAAGCCTATCTACATCATCTTCTACGATAAAACGAGAGAAGCAATCTACTCTTTTTTCCTGTTCTCCAACTTGGTGATTTTTTCCAAAATGCTTCAGCCTCATCCTAGTGCTCTGGACAAGCTGACCACCTAGAAATCCTGGCACCACACCAGCACGCAGTGCGGGATGGATGGAGTGTGCAGTCAGCACCCATCCAAGCACCGAAACTCAAGAGTTGTCTGAGGTGTTGCCACAAGTGATCTATTGAAATCTCCCGTTCTCTCTCTCTCTCTCTCTCTCTCTCTCTCTCTCGTTTCAGATTTTGTCGCTTCTTGTGAAGCCCTGTCTAGCCCCTACCAACTTCCTTTTTATGTAAATCAATATGTCCCTCGAAGAAAGAAACATGATCTCTTTTCCAATCTTAGATTGCACGGCCAAAGATGCGATTTCCTTTATTTTTTAAACTATATTCCATTGACCAAATTTTGCTTATTTTCTCCTATTTCCTCGAACGGCCGAAAAATGGTGCCCAGGAAATGGTGGATATCAGTCAAGAAATCGTAATACGATAAATACATCGAATATTTGGTATTGACAAAAGACATGAATCTAATTGAAAAAAAAAGTAAGTTGTAAAAAAAAAAGGCATAATATTAATGTCATTTATCTTATATGTGCAAATAAAATTAGGCAGATTTTTACTTAAGAGTTGAGGTCAATGTCTAATTTTATCAAAACTTAAGTGTCAACAAAAACTTACCTTAATTAATTGATCTAAACATTAAAAATAAGGGGAAAAAGGCAAGCATCTGATTTCCGCTCGTGCTATCTCGCAACCATATAGGAAAAAGAAAAGAGTAGGAGTGAGCATCAATCCAGGGTCAATCCCGAATCGACAGTCACCCCGCTCGCCTCTAGCTGCTCATGCCACTCGCCACTCAATGCTCACCTCGCTCACCATGCTTGTCTTACTTGCCACTCACAATGCTCACTCCGCTCACCTCTCTTCGTTGAACTTGCTCATTGCATAGTAAATCAGAAGGAAACAAAATCCTAATTAGAAAACCTTTTTGCTCATGAGCAATGCTTGCCTCATGGCTCAATGAGCAGTCCTAATCGTTTTTATAATTTCATGCTTTTAGCAAGTGTGAAATTTTTATTATTACCTTATTTTAAATTTGTTGAATATGTACTAGTATTTATAGTTTGCCATTTCAGTGAATACAAAAAATGAAACAAAAAAATTATCAGTTGATCCCGAGTTGACCCTGGAACTGGACCAAACCCATTTGATTTGTTTGGTCCTCGGTCCTAGGCTTAATAGGGTCGGTTCTTGATCCTAAACATTGAGAACCAATACTATTCGAGTTGGTCCAAGGGTTAGGGGTGCCGGCTCAATCCAGACCATGCTTACCCCTAGAAAAGAGTTGTATGCTAATAGATCAAACTCCAAATTTACAACCTTGAGTTATCATGTACTTTTCGCAAAGTCAAAGCCGAACACGTAGAGCATGTGCATCGAAAGATAATGAAATAGGTAGTGTTGAATGATGCTCTCCGAGTCTCTCAGCATACAAATAATAATGGGGGGTTTTATTTCACGAAAAAAATTAAATGTAATACCTCTTGAAAATAAATTTATGAAAATGGGACGAAGGGAAATATTTTGTTTGACAATATTTTAGATATACATTATTATTCATAATCAGAAAAATTTTCCTTTGGTTAATCTTTCTAGATGATACAAAGATAATCATATCGACAAAAAAAATTTGTAATCATTTATTTTCCCTAAAACAAATTATATCCAGGTTAAATTGGACATTGGAGGCGATTATCGGGCTGGTCTGTGCTAAAATTACTAAATGCGAAGATGGGCTTAGAAACAAAAGAAAATATCATGATATGGTAGGAAAACTGAAACAGGGTTCACGAACTCAATATTTTATTAATGTTGCAGTTAGGTTATTTTAGTCATTTTCATTTAAAAGCTGTGTTCCCAGTCTTTTGTGCTGTGAATATAGCTGAACTCTGTCATCATGATCATCATCATCGTGACAAAATAATGACAACACCGCCACCCACCGAAATAATAAGGCGGGAGAAGAGTAGGAGGAAGAGAAACAATCTCAAAGTTCTAGAATTACGTTGTGCTTCTGCAATTTTCATGCATATGAACCTCCATCAGTTAAGCATCTCGATGGTTGTCACTTGTATGTCTACAAAGGCTCGCTGAATATTTCGTGCTCATTTAAAAAATATATGTTGTAATGCGAACCATGCAGTTCTAATCATTTTTACTTTTAGATGGCAAATGGCACAGTTCAGTGAAATTCCTTGGCAATATTGAGATGACATTTAAATAAGCCATGACTTAAAGATTTTTGGCAAATATTCTAGCTATTTCCCATTTGTGAAAGTTTTGCTTTTGTAGGGTGTTATAGAGTGGTTCCATCATTTACCATCAAAGAAATTAGATGGACTCATTTTGGCAACCGGAACATAGTACTTGAAATATTTATTAGCCAAAAGTGGCACAAAGCTAAATCCTTTAAGATAAAAAATGAAAAAAAGAATCTTATCTGTTGGCACAGTATTAAACACCTATAGGGAGAAAGTTAACGTAAGACCTAGTATTTCATATGCTTCACCTTTATTTTAGGTTTCGTGCTTTCTACTAAGATTAATTAGTAAAATGTCATGCACAATTTACAAAAGGGAAACGAAAAATTTAATTGAACTCAAAGACTAATAATTATATGACTGTATTGCTAGTTGTGTGACGGAATTCAAATTTATAGTGATGGTACGCTTCACAATGGCAAATGAAGAATCATAGCCTAAAGAGCGAAATAAGATATTGTGCAAATTTGAACTTTTAGGGTAAAATATGAGGAAATTTATAAAAAAGACTCGAGTGAGGATATTTATGCATAAATGTCACTGTAGCTTAATAAATGATTATGCTGTTTTCTATATATTAGATGACAACAATATAAAATGACACAAGCCTTGGAATTCTAATCATACTGATATTAAGCAGGATAATATTTTCATAGCTCACAGGAGGATTGGCCATGATAGAGCAAATAATTTTTTTTTTGGTTTAATTATGCATAATCTTTGGTAAATAACGTTCCCCATGATCCTTTAAGAAGACCATGTTTGAATGTTTTGTTTCCAAAGATGGACCGGCGAATGGAGCTCGCGGACAATAGTGGCCAGTGGCTCGTGGGGCTCGACAGTGGGGTGCTTAGGGCCATTGAGGCAAGGACCAGCGGTGAACAACAATCGGTCACGGCAGGAACTTGCTAGTATAGTTACCGAATTCAACAACAGATTTTGCAAAACAAGAAGAAGAGAAACCGAAGGGGATCAAATTGAATTGTTCTGGCTCGGTAGATCGCTGGAGTTGCTGGAACTCGTTGGACGACTGGAAATCGTGATGTGTACGGGGCAGAGCAGCAGGATGAGCGAAGGTGGAGTGATGTGTACGAAGGCAACCATGGAGAGAGAGAGAGAGAGAGAGAGAGAGAGAGAGAGAGAGAGAGAGAGAGAGAGAGAGAGAGGAGCCCCTTCTTTGCATCTCTTTTGGCTTTTTTCTTTTTGAATGCAAGTCTCTCTTTCTTTCTCTCCTTTCAAATGTTGTAGCTTCTGGTGAAGCCATGTCCAGTCCCTATCGACGCCCTTTTATATGTAAAATCAATGGACCCCTCGAGGAAAGAAACAATATCTCTTTCCTCTTTCCAATCACAGATTGCATGGCCGAAGATGCAATTTCCTTTATTATTATTTTTAACTATTTTCCATTGACCAAGTCTTGCTTGTTTTCACTTATTTCCTCAAACAGCCGAAAAATAGTGCAACAAGAAATATGTGGATATCAGATCAAGAAAGATATTTTCGCACACATGCACATTTGCCTATTTGCAGTCGAGAATATATGACCGAGAATTATGCACCAAATATATGGCAAAGTAATATAGGTTTTCTTACAAGATTTCTCATTCCTATCAAGCCAGTGATAATTTCCTTTTTGCTTTGAAACTTCTCTGCTCATTCCAAAGATTGTGATCCGCACGTTTTATGTGCGGATCAACTTCTTTAATCTTTTGAATAATTGAAACAAGCACCAAAAATTGTGTCATCACAGATAGGTTAAGCTATTGAATAATTGAAATAGATGATACATGTTGTATGTGCGGGTCAACTTCTTTCATCTATCGAATAATTGAAACATAAATTCAGATACATTTATTGGGTAAGCTAATATATTGTTTGCATCATAGAATATGTTCTTACGCACTTCAATTTGTGCATGTTTAAAAACGTTCTTAAGTGTTCAAATATGAGAGGTCAATTTCTCAGACTTATTATGTCACATGATATATATAATTTTGTGTCATGTTTGCACTTTTAAATTGAGGTTTCCCATTTAGGATGGACATATACTTGATACTACAATAACATAATAATGCAATCCACCAATTTGATTATCAGTGAACATTAGCCTTTTTTTTAATAAAATTTGTAAATTTGGGATCCATGCTGTTGGCAACCAAAAACTCCACCTAATTGATCATGGCGTGTTGATGAATTTCCTCTCGATTATTATTAGGCTCCATTTGTTAACCATTCTATTTTTCTATTTTTCTGTTCTTTTGTTCTCTAGAATAGAAAAAGAACAGAAATGCGTTTGGTAACGCTAACTGGTTTTTCTATTCCCGGGAATAGAAAGTTGTTCCTGGGAATATATTTGAAGTAGAAATGAGAAGTAGAAAAAAGTAGCTTCTTATTCTTGGGAACAATTTCTAGAAACTATTTCTTGGGGACTACTCACCGCTTATAGCAAGCCGCCACCCGCCTACCGCCGCCCACCGCCTGCGGCCGCCACCGTTGGTCGCAGGCCGCCGGCCGCCGGACGCCGAGCGCCCCCAATCGCTCGCCACCGGCCGACCGCCAATTGCTGCCGTCCTTCGCCCAGCGGCCAGCGATCGGCAGGGGTTGCCAACGGCCGGCCGGCGGTGGCGGGTGGCGGCCAGCGGCGAGGCGCGGGCGGGGCGGCGGCAGGATGCGGACGGCGGCCGGGGTGGCGGCCGACAACCGGCGGCCGGTGGGCGGGGACGCCCGGCGGCGGCGACCAACGGTCGCCAACCCGGCGTTCGGCGACCGCGCCGCCGCCGCCGGCGGCCGTCGGTTGCGGCTTCGGGGCGTCCCTCGCCCACCGGCCGCCGTCGCCGCCCGATCGCCGTCCGCATCCATTCTTGCCCCCGCCCGCCGGTCTCCGCTGCTGTCAGGGAAGAAAGAAATAAAAAAATTTTGTCGATACCAAACGCATTTCTATTCTTTTTCTATTCCGAGAACAAGAAATTTTTGTAGTTACCAAACGCCCTATTGTACTCAGAAATTATTCCAAGGAGTAGAAATAGAAAAGAACTATTTCTCAAAAGAAATTGTTCACAGAAGTAGAAATGTTACCAAACGCACCCTTAATGGTCAAGGTAATTTAGCCAAAATTATGATATAGGCTTTTTATGAAAAGATTATGATAACCGTATTTTTCAAAAAAAAAAAGTCAAAAAATTTCTTCCTTTATTTAGATTCACTTTGCTTGATTTCTTGTAAACCGGATCAGAATGTCATCCAGTTATTCTCAGTTTGTAAAACAAATCAATGATTTAAGATCTTCAGTCACTTCGCTCTTCCCATAGCAATTAGCAAACACCCTCATAGGGATAAAATCCAGAGGAGCCTTTTTGTGAGGAGATTAGGTCGGAGGACTGGCCGTGGTGGTACTAGTATATAGGAGCAAAACCTTTCAATGGTCTACCTTTCCGGATGGTAAGTGTGTTTGCCAACATACTATCAAAGAGTGAGCAATCGCTCGTTGCAGTGCCAAGAAATGGCGTCAGAGGGCTGAAAGAGAAGGCTGTCGTTTTCTGGAACAATCTTCTCTTTCATCTGTTATTGAGGGGGCGCTTTATTTTATGTTGCTGTTAGCCTTTTGTTATGCTTATGCTGGTGCTCACATTTCCAGAAACTTTGCAGATAGGACTTTTGTACTTGAGATATGCTGCGGATCCATAGACCTTGTGGAGTAGGTGTGAGCCATATGTTAATGATGAAGAGGTACCTCCAACTTTGCCTTGGTTTTTTATGGATGTGTTGCACAGTATGCTGATCACTTTTTCGTGTTGGGATGTTATGTTCATTAAATGCAAAATGGAAACATGGACAACTTCAGCCATTCTTAACTGTTGGAAAGAGTGTTATTAAAAGATGTCATAGTTTTAATGTTAAACAATCAAAATTTCCTGTAATAAAAAAAAATGACTCTTTATTCTTAAATTTACCTTTTTGACTATCTGCTTCCTGGGAATGTTTTAAGAAACATTGTTATATTGGTCACATGTTGCAACGAAGGTGAACCGGGGAAATGAAGGTTTTATGAGCGTTTCGAAAGCCTCGAAACAAAAATATGAGAAAAATGTATATCACGAGCTGTCTTTTGAATTAAATATTTCACATCCATGCATGTGTCGGGAATCCAATCATGTAAAAACTAAAAAGCACCCACATGCAAATTAGCTTTTGTCTTACACGGGTGACCAATGGAAAGGATTCCTAGGGGGAATAGCGAAGGTGAAGGAGTATTCAACTTAAAAGAAGAATAAGAATCATATGGACCCTCGGGAAGGATAATCTATTTGATGCATCTCAAGCAAACAATTTGCACACACAGTTGCATTGAAAAAATTAAAAATTGCGTCATGAGTAATCAATCTTTGGTTTCTGTGGCTGAGTTTTGCATTTAGCTCAGCAGCATCCTTAACAATGGAAATGAATCTTGTTCATCAATTAGTGTTTAATTGAAGATGATACTTCGATTTACTTGCCTCGTTGCAGCTATCACGACAACATTGGCAAAACTTGCTCTAATGGATTGATTACTAATAGGAGTTGCTTACATTTTTTCCTTATGAAAGAATCGGGAAAAATGGTCCATTCTTTCATTGTCGATCGTAGCAAGGTGTTAAAATTGATAATCATCGGTTACGAAGTGCTTATGGTTTAAAAGTTTTCATCGTCGTCTCACTGATGTTCCTGTACAATTGGCCAGTCAATCAATCATTCCATAAGGAGAAGTCATGTCAAATGCAACGGAGAAGATTGAAAGCAAACCATAAAATTCCATCCGCACTGCTTCACTAAAGTCAAAACATAATTAATCCACCTCCTCCAAGTCATTCTTCACTAAAATGAAAACATAAAAACACTTAGAAGTAGACCGGGTGCCTGAGTTGGCCACGAGGCAACTCACATGAAACTACATTGACAACAATGGTGAACGCTAAGAAGGATAACCCGGCCAGAGGGCCAAGGTGCAGTATAGTCTTATTACCCTCCCAAGGCCAACGCTTGGTGGCAACTGTGGGAAATGGAGCCTCTTCAAATGATATTCCATGTTCAGATGCTCCATATATCTTCTCTTCAGACTCAAAATGAGGTTGTAGAAGCTAACCACATGACCTATTAAGACGAAGGCCATGAGTCCCATGCCCATCCACCTTCCGAGTAGCGAAGTGTGGATGGCTTCGCAAGTCCCAGCACAAGTGCCAGGACAGTTATAACTGCACATGGTGCAGGTTGGATGGGTAGGGAAGTGTGGATGGCTTCACATGTAGTGCAGGTTGGATGGAGATGTTGTCAGTATGCATCCAAGCGTGGAAACTCAAGAGTTGTCCGAGGTGTTGCCACAAGCGATCTATTGAAAGTCTCCAAAAAGTCATCTTCGTTTGGATTTCTTCCCTCTCGGAAGAAAGTGCTTCAGTGGCCATTGGTGAAATTGAGAAGAACGACAAGAGGCTGAGGAGTAAAGGAGGAGCTGGATGGAGAGGGTCGGAGGTTAGGAGAGAAAAATAAGGAGTGAGTGACTCTGAGCATTGAGGAGGAGAGAATGAAAACGGAGAGACGCTAGAGAGACTCTATTGCAATACCGAGCATAAGGACAGACAGCTAGGACATTGTCTAGTTTTAATTCTCTCTCATGTCCTTTATTTTTTTTATATTTCGGTTATACAGTCTCGTTTTATCTTCAAATCAATCACAACATGTAAATTTATGGCTTAGAGCACAAATTCTTTTCACAGCCGGAGAAAAAGGAGAGACGCTAGAGAGACCATTGCAATACTGAGCATAAGGACAGACAGCTAGGACATTGTCTAAGAAGTCTTGGATATTAGATCCAGAAATCGTAATATGATAAATACATTGAATATTTGGCATTGGCAGAAGTGGTAGTGGCAGAAGACATGAATTCAATTGAAAAAAAAGAGGAGTTGCAGAAAAAAAGACTTAATATTAAAGGATTATCTGAAAAGTTAGGTGTTGCTTTATGTGTAAATGAATATTAAAAACTTAATTAGAATAAATTTAAGCAATACAAAAAACCATAATTACGTATTTTTTATAGAGGAAAAACAATTTGCCGATTTGATGAACGGATAATTATAGATAACTCTGAACAAGATAACCTTTTGATATTTATTTTGGATAATTACACGTTACCAATCATGTAACAGAAAATTGAGAGTCCTTTACTTTAAATTTTAAAATATTCAGTGAAATAAAATACTGAAGATAATCGCTATCGTAATTCACAAAGATAATTCCTACTAATTTATAATTGATGAGATTAAACTTAAATTAAGGATTATAATAATATTTGGATTTATAAGGTGTTTCAGTGTCAAATGGATTACTATAAGTCTTCAAAAATTCTCGCAATCAAGCATACTTTTGTCAATATTCATAATCTATAAAAAATGAAACAAAAAACAACATTAAAGTTAACTACCATTTAAAAAAGTTATGAAAAAAAAAAAATATGTGACTAGGTTTTCCTTCACCAAGTTCCTCGTTATTTGATGTTTCTAGAAATTTTTGGGCATGTATCTTACTTTTTCAGTTGTCGACCAGAAAATAGATCTTATTTTTTAGGCTTCAGCTTCCTTATCTTTGCTGAAATATTCTGAAGTTTTTGGTCAACAATCAGATTTGAACATAATTAATCCCCTCCTTCAATTCATTCATAAAAACACCTCCTACATTTCATTCATGAAAACACCTAAAAACACAAAGACTCCTACATCTCATTCATAAAACATCTAAAACATAAAAAAACACCTTAAAACACCTGAAAGATAAAAACACGACTCCTGCAACTAACATCTAAAACATAAAAATACAAACACACAGAAACACCCAACTCATTCATTCATCAACTAAACGTGGTGGGCTTTATCTTTGAGCTTGCCACAAGGCAACTCAGCGGATACTATGCCCACAACAATACTTAAAGCTACGTAATTTAGCATGGCCACAAGGACCAATGCGCTGTATAGCTTTTTCTTCCACTGGAGATTAAGAGGTGCATGTGCCTCTTCTTGCCTCCGCAACTGATGCTGCGCCATCTCCAGCTCTATATATGCCCTCTTCAGCCCCATAATCAGGCTGAAGAAGCTTACTGTATGAGCTATTGCTACGTATACTACAAATACGACGCCTAGCCATGCCTGACCGCATCGAAGCTTGGATGGATTAATCAATTTTAACCCAAGGGCTAATACGCCTACAAATATACCCGTCATACTACTCCATCTGCTCCATGATTTATTAATACGTTTCTCTATATTATAGATGCGCCCCACAAGGGCGTGTCGTGCTGCCCGGGCTTCATCAGCGGCGCGTTGTGCTGCCCGGGCTTCATCAGCGGCGTGTCGTGCTGCCCGAGCTTCATCAGCGGCGTGTCGTGCTGCCCGGGCTTCATCAGCGGCCCATTGTGCTGCGTGGGCTGCGTGGGCTGCGTGGGCTGCGTGGGCTTCATCAGCCGCGCGTCGTGCTGCCCGGGCTTCATCAGCGGCGCGTCGTGCTGCCCGGGCTTCATCGGCGGCCCATTGTGCTGCCTGGGCTGCCTGGGCTGCGTGGGCTGCGTGGGCTGCCTCCTCAATCTGACCTCCACGGGCGGCGATTTGTCCCATGTGTCCTTCTGTTCCTGAATTTCAGAACATTTCATCAAACATTTCCAGATCTCACTTGTTTGGGGCTTGCGGACCAAGAGTAACATACAAGATATAGGAAACATTCTTGATCAACTCAGAGACAAGCAACTCGCATTTATCACGAACTCGAATGACACCAAGAAATCTCGGTCATAACAAACCAGCTCAGATTTCGTTCTGACATTTTAACAACAGTTGGTGTACACTACTGCAACGAGCGGCTTGTGGTTCAACTGAGACTCTTACACAGGTTTAGGTTCCTAGTCAAGCATACCAGAACACATAGCAGCATAAATGGAGGGCTAACGGGCCAAAGGTCGCGCGAACTGGTCGACCGCGAGCTCTGGCCCGACGCTTCCCTGAAAACAGGGCACGCACGGTCAGTAGAAGGCCTACCTGGTTCGGTCAAGGGCTGCGATGGACTGCGGCTAATGGACGGATCTCTAGGCTGCGACGGACTGTGGCTAACGGACGGATCGACAGCCAACCAACCCTTCGAACTCGCTTTCTCTCTGGTTCTCTCTCACTCGCTCAAAACTCTCCCCAAACTCTCTCTCTCCGAAAAAACCCGCTATCAAATGAGCGAGCCCTCTCGCTTTTAAGGGCGACCGGCAGGCGCACATGGCTTCTGCCACCGCCAGCTTGCCGGCCGGCCTCACCCCTCGCGATCTTCTGTCCGCAATCCTCCGTAGCGCTTGTACCCTCTTTCTTCCAGAGGCGTGACCAGCGTGAGGAGGGAAGAAGACCCACACGCGGCCGGACCGAAATGAAGGGAGATGGATCAGCCCAGGAGCAAAGAAAAAAAAAAGGAAAAAAGGAAAGAGGCCGGGCTAGCCTGCCCCGCTGGCCCGGTCCCTGTTTTTTTTTTTTTTTTCATTTTCTTCTTTCTCTTTTTTTAAAACTTTTTTTAATTAATTTTCCCTTTGTTGTTGTTTTTTTTTTTCAGTTCTATTACTATTAATGCAAATGCTTGTAATGTCTATATGCGACGTAATTTTAATGAAAATTGTTTTTGCCACGGATCAAATTTTAATCTTCAATTTTTTATGCAATGAATGAATAAATGGATAAACAAAATTTAGGTGTCAATAGGGGTTTACTTGCTTTTGTGCACATACATGGTCCTAGATGTTTTCTTGCGCATAATAGCCTTATAATCTATGGCATTGATCAAGGTATTAAGTTTCTTTCATGCATTTGATTGTATGTCTTACCAACTCACTTACAATGGCACAAATTCTTTACTGGAGGCTGTTTACTCTTCAACACACTGGTTTTGACTGTTTAGGAGGAATTAGAATTGAAATTCTTATAATTCTTTTAGTTTGCTCTCTAGCCGTTTGAAGAAATGCCAATTAGGGCTTTCTCATGGAAATGGTGGATTAGATGGCTTGAGAGGGTGAGAATTGAGCTTGCGAACAATGTTTTTCATATATTGCTTCATGAAATTATAGCTATATGCTCTAAAAGTGGATCCATCGGTGAGATTGCTATTGTGTGTATAAATGTGATGACCCTAATCAACGTACTCATTGGCTCCCACCAACTCCATAAGGTGTTAGGATTCCCAGCATATCTCAGGTATAGAAATCCGATCTGCAATGAAGAGGGTGAGAATTGAGCTTGCGAACTATGTTTTTCATATATTGCTTCATGAAATTATAGCTATATGCTCTAAAAGTGGATCCATCGGTGAGATTGCTATTTTGTGGGTATACACGTGATGACCCTAATCAAGGTACTCATTGGCCCCCACCAACTCCATAAGGTGTTAGGATTCCCAGCATATCTCAGGTATAGAAATCCGATCTGCAATGATTTTGGAAATATGAGCACCGGCATAATTGTAACGAAAGGTTAACGACACCATATAATAGGCATCCCCTCGATTACCGAAGAAAGAGCATTCTGACAACGTGCATGAAAATCTCATGTTGTTAGCCAACCAAATTCCAGAATGCAGGCTAGTCCTCTTATAATTCTTAAGTAATGTAGAAGGAAGAGTTGCGTCTGACTAAGGAGTATGGGCGCAAAAATTGAGAGGGCTTCTTGGAAAGCTCCAACTATGCTTTTATTTTTTATTTTTTTAGGGATAAGTATATATGAAGTACTAAAATTTATTGACAAAATACAATTTAGTTATAAAACATTCAAAAGGTACAATTAAGCCCTAAAACTTGTCACGAAAATACAATCGAGTCCCAAAGAGTTTCAGGAAGTACAATCAAGTTCTAGAACTTATTAAAAAAATACACTCGAGTTCTAAAATTTTAAAAATATGCTATTAAAAGAAGGATTTGATTTTACCAATTTGACAAATTTTGGACTTGATTGCACTTTCTGAAAGTTTTAGGACTCAAATTGTGCTTTCGTAATAAGTTTTACAACTTAATTGTACTTTTTAAAAATTTTAGGATTCAAGTGAATTTTCGTGATAAGTTTTAAGAATTTTAATGCACTTATCTCTTCTATATATATATATATATATGTAGGCCCTTCCTCCAAGTAACGAGAGAACTTATAGCAAGAAAGAATGTAAATTAAATGCCGCGGGCTAAGTAAATATCCCTCGGATATTCTTGATTTTCCTAATTTCAATGCAATCTACTTAAATCTGATTATCAAACCGTACTGTATGTATGATCTTTATACTTCTAACTAAAAATATATTATTAACACGTTGACATTGTCTAATTCAAGAGAATAAATGACATTTATTTTTTTCCCGCGACGTAGCATGGGCAGGCCCACACTAGCAGACACTACAATGAGCCAATTAACGTGCATTGTGACATTCATGCATGAGACATGAAATCTGCACATGTCCCTTTGAAGAAAATATTAAAAATTGCATTGAAGTGGCATGTAACGTGGTTGGTTTTTCATTTTTTGGGTCAAATTTGATCGTTTCGTCCTTGCAAGATTATGAAGAAATGGTGCCAAGTATTTTCATAAAAATGAGATTGCCACATATCCTAAAACAATCCCCTCCCTTGCATTAGATCTATAACAAGTTTAATGCCAACGTGTTCCTGCCAACTTAAAAACCCTAATTTGCGTTCTGAACTTTATCTTATGTACAATTTAGCCATAATGGTTATTGATTCCCAGATAAAAGTTTATATTAATGATTCTTTTCCATATTATCTTAGTTCAAGATGATTAGTAATTATCAACAAACACTAAATAAAGACACAAAGGAGCCTAGAAGCAAAACACTTAAGAGAGCATAATCTATGGAGATTTCTTATAGCTAAGAAAATTCTGGACTTTCAAAATTAACGACAACTTTTTGCCCTAAAATGGACGACTTGGCATGTTCTCTGCAGATAATCACAACAATATTAGTCATTGTATATAAACAAAGCGAATATAGGGTAGCCATAAAAAACACCAGGAAATAAAAGAAAAAAGAAAAAAAATATGTTTCCTGCCTCTGTCCATAAGGTGAATGTTATCAGACGACTTTAATATATGTTGTTTGTGAGCATTACAAATGTACAATTTAGTTCATAGAAAATTAGGTTTTTACACGGCTAATATGTCCATTTATCAAATAGAAAAGTTATACCCCCATCAAATTTTTTGTCACTTTCTTGTGCAGCCCTTTTTTGTCCCTATCTCTACCTAATATTTTCTTTCTTTTATATGTAAATCAATGGGCCCCCAAGGAAAGAAACATTATCTTTTTCCCCTCTTCTCACTCACATATTGCACGGGAGATGCAATTTCCTTTCTTTTTTTATTTTTATTTTTCATAGACCAAATCTTGCCTATTTTCTCACGACGTAGTATGGACAGGCCCACACTAGCAGACACTACAATGAGCCAATTAACGTGCATTGTGACATTCATGCATGGGACATGTAACGTGATCGGTTTTTCTTTTTTCAGATCAAATTTGATCGTTTCATCCTTGCAAGATTATGAAGACATGGTCCCAGGTATTTTCATGAAAAAAATGAGATTGCCACGTATCCCAAAGCATTCACCTTCCTTGCATTCAATCTATAACAAGTTTAATGCCCGTGTGTTCCCACCAACTTGAAAATCCTAATTGCGTTCCGAAATTTATCTTACATGCGGTTTAGCTGTAATAGTTATTGATTCCCAGGTAAAATTTTATATTAATGATTTTTAATTATCAACAAACACTGAATAAAGACACAAAGGAACCTAGAAGCAAAACACTTAAGAGAGCATATCTATGGAGATTTCTTATAGCTAAGAAAATTCTGGACTTTCAAAATTAACGACAACTTTTTGCCCTAAAATTGACGACTTGGCATGTTCTCCGCATATAATCACAACTATATTAGTCACTGTATATAAACAAAATGAATATAGGGTAGCCAAAAATAGTCAAGAAATAAAAGAAAAAAGGAAAAAAAAAAGTTTCCTGCCTCTATCCATAAGGTAAATATTATCAGACAACTTTGACATATATTATTTGTGAGTGCCACAAATGTACAATTAAGTTCATAGAAAATTAGGTTCTTACGCGGCTAATATGTCCATATATCAAATATAAAAGTTATACCCCATCAAATTTTTTGTCACTTTCTTGTGAGGCCCTTTTTTGTCCCTATCCCTACCTAATATTTTCTCCCTTTTATATGTAAATCAACGGGCTTATCAAGGAAAGAAACCTTATCTTTTTCCCTCTTCCCAATCACAGATTGCACGGCCGAAGATGTAACTTCCTGTCTTTTTTACTATTTTCCATAGACCAAATCTTGCTTATCTTCACTTATTTCAACAATCAGCCAGAAAATACTAGATAGTGCCCAAGAAGTATGTGGATATCACATCAAGAAAGATATTTTCACACATGCACCCAATCGCTTATTTGCAGTCAAGAATATATCGTGAGCACTCCTGTCTCTTTGTTCTTCGATCATTGACCGAGAATTATGCACCAAATATACGGGAAAGTATAGTACAGCACCAAATATATGCTTTCTTATAAGATTTCTCTTTCCTTATCCTACAAAATAGGCATAGTTGAGCTAGAAAATGACAAAATTATTGATTTGTGGAACAGGTTGAAAAAACAGAATAATTCCTTCCCCCTTTCCAGTACACGCAGGACAACGTGCCCCCCTCTCCCCCTGCACGCAGGACACGAGGACAGCGTCCTATTCTTACTGTTTGTTTGACCATAGTATACATTTTTCCATGGTCGGGAAACTTCGACCAAAAGAAAATTCGGGAACCTCATTTAGGTAACTTCCTGATATATTTGTTCAATTGAATATTTAAATTGCCTAAATTGAGTTCATGACATTTTAACCCGATTTTGTTTTGAGATTCTTCTAGGCATATCTTGATAGGATGTTTCTTTTTTGAATCGTGCATATAATGAGAACTCGATCTTGAATTAAAGATCAAATTTCAATTACTTTCATTTTCTATATTGGGGTTGAGGTGAGTATGTGGACTATATGGACTTCTTATATGGCGTGTTACTAATTTGATAAATTTCATATCATGAAAAATAAAAATAAAAATAAAAATTGCATAACATTTAGAATAGAATGCTGTAATTTTAGTGTTCATATTTAGGATTCATATTTAGGAACCACGTAGTAACTTAGAAAATCTATGACTTAGTTTGTTCAAAGGAAAATAGCGATACATGCACATGCATGGTTTTAGATGTTCTCTTGGGCGTTATAGCATTATACTCTATGGCATTGATCAAGATATTAAGTTTCTTTCATGCATTGATTGTATATGTCTTACCAACTCGCTTACAGTGGCACAACTTCTTTATTGGAGGCTGTTTACTGTTCAACGCACTGGTTTTGACTATCTAGGAGGAATTAGAATTGAAATTCTTATAATTCTTTTGGTTTGCTCTCTAGTTGTTCGAAGAAATATTAGTTAAGGCTTTTTTCATGGAAATAGTGGATTAGATGGCTTGAGAGGGTGAGAATTGAGCTTGTAAACTATGGTTTTAATAAATTGCTTCATGAAATTATAGCCATATGCTCTAAAAGTGGATCCATCAGTGAGATTGCTACTGTGTGTATATGTGATGACCCTAATTGAGGTATGCATTAGCTGCAACGGTCATTATATTTACTTTGACTATTTAAGCTTTATTTTTTTTTCTAATTTCAAGAAGAAAAATATAGTTAGAAAAAGTAAGGCAGATGCAGGAAAATAAGTAGTAGAAAACTACATGCATTGTAAATATGAGTTTAAATGTGCTTTAAATGAATTGGTATGAGTTTTGACAGGTGGGATTAATTATAGATATGTTTTACTAATATGGGTCGGGTTGGGTCGGCTTATAAAATTTAATTACATGAAAAACGGATCAAAACGGGTTAAATGAGTCGAACCAATTTGATTCAACTTGATCTACCTATTTGACGGCCTAGTTAAGAATGGCTAAATTTGCCCATGTTTTTCATTTTGTATTAGATAAAAATAATGACATAACATCCAACAAGAAGATGCGCTTCAGCATACTGTACACCACATTCATAAAATGTCAAGGCAAAGTTATGGGTACCTCATCATCTTTAACGTATGGCTCCCACCAACTCCATAAGGTTTTGAGATTCCAAGCATATCTCAGGTATAGAAATCCGATCTGCATTGTTTTTGGAAATATGAGCACCAGCATAAGCACAACGAAAGGGTAAGGGCACCATATAATAGGCATCCCCTCGATTGCGGAAGAAAGAGCATTCTGACAATGTGCATGAAAATCTCATGTCGTTAGCCAACCTAATTCCAGAATGCAGGCTAGTCCACTTATAATTCTTAAGTAATGTAGAAGGAAAAGTTGCGTCTGACGAAGGAGCAAGGGCGCAAAAATTGAGAGGGCAACTGAGAGGACTTCTTGGAAAGCTCCAAACATGCTTTTTATTTTTATTTTTATAAATACGTCGAAAGTCTTGAACCTTATCAATAAAATGAAATTTAATCCTAAAAATTTTAAAAGGTACAATTAAATTCTAAAACTTATTACAAAAGTGCAACTGAATTCTAAAACTTTCAAAAAAATATAATTAGGTTTTAAAACTTGTCAATGAAAGTACAATCGAATCCTAAAATTTTTAAAATGTGTTAAAAAAATGACATGATTTTACTAATTTGACAAGTTTTAGGACTCAACTGCACTTTCGTAATAAGTTTTATGACCTAATTGTATTTTTTGAGGATTTTAAAACTCAAGTAAATTTTCGTGATAAGTTTTAGGACTTCTACTACACTTGTCTTTTTTTTTTATATATATATTTTAGGTAGGCCCTTCCTCGAAGTAATGAGAGAACTTATTGCAAGAAAGAATGTAAATTAAATGCCACGGGCAAAGTAAATATCCCTCATATATTCTTGTTTTTCCTGATTTCAATGCAATCTACTTTAATCTAATTGTCAAACCTTACTGTATGTATGATCTTTATATTTCTAATTAAAAATATATTATCAACACGCTGACATTGCCTAATTCAGGTATATATATATAGCATTTATTTTTCCCGCTACGTAGCATGGACAGGCCCTCACTAGCAGACTACAATGAGCCGATTAACGTGCATTGTGACATTCATGCATGGGACATGAAGTCTGCACATGTCCCTTTGAGGAAAATATTAAAAATTGCATTGAAGTGGCATGTAACGGGGTTGATTTTTCTTTTTTAGGTCGTATATGATCGTTTCATCCTTGCAAGATTATGAAGAAATGGTGCCAAGTATTTTCATAAAAATGAGATTGCCACATATCCTAAAGCAATCGCCTTCCTTGCATTCGATCTATAACAAGTTTAATGCCCGCATGCTCCCGCCAACTTGGGCGCGAATGATAACATTTCTGTTCCAGAAATCATTTTTGAAACAGAAATAGATTTTTCTATTTCTATTTCTGGATGAGTTTTTGAGCTAAAAAATGCGTTTGATAACAACAAAAAATTTCTATTCTTGGAAGATAAATTCGTTTGATAATCAAAAAAAGTTCACTGCATCTAAGTAGTAGTGATAATGGGAGGAGCGGGGATCGGCGGCGGCCGACGCGGTCGCCGTGCGCCGGGCGCCGGTCAGCGGTTGCCGTGTGCCGAGTGCCGCTGGTCGCCGGTCGCTGGTCGCCGGCCGCAGACGGCGACCGGAAGGCGGCGGATGATGGGCGGTGGACGACGGCGAATGGCGTGCGGCGGCGGCGGCGGCCGGCGCTAGCAAGAAGCGCGGCGGCGGCCGGCGGCGGCGGCGGCAGACCGGCCGTGGCGATGGCGGGGGCCGGCGATGGGTGGGGGTGGTGGTGGTGGTGGTGGTGGTGGTGGTGGTGGTGGTGGTGGTGAGTGACGGACGGAAAAAAATTTCTTCGAGTGAGGAGTAAGAAAGAGAGAAACAATTTCGATTAATATTCTAGAAATAGAAAAGTAAAAAAATTTTTGTTTCGATTTACATTCCAAACCTATTTACGGAATAGAAATTTGTTCGAGAAATATAAATGAAATTTTTTTTTACCAAACGGATTTCTATTCCAAAATAGGTCAGGAATAGAAATCTATTCCGGAAGAAACAGAAATAAAATGATTACTATGCGCGGCCTTAAAAATCCAAATTTGCATTCTTATTTTTTTCTTACGTACAGTTTAGCTATTGATAACTCTGTAAAAATAAAGTTATTTGACCTATTTTAGGCAATCATTATGGTACTTTATAGTGCAATATTTGTTAGAAAAATATTTAGATTTCCTTCTATTTACCCAAATATTTCTTGTTTAAGCAGAATAATGAGATATGAAGAAAATAAGCAAAAAGGACAAAAAAAGGAAAGGAAAAATCTGTGATTCAGGAATTCAAATCATATAACATTAAAGATGGCTATCAAATCAAAAATTGTGAGTAGGGACTATCTGATTTATTTCCTAAATAGGAGAATATTGAGAGCTCAAGGACAGCTAGGTTTTTATTGTTAGACTGCTTTTCATTATCCTAGGAGTTTTTCAAATATTTTGAAAATAAGACTAAGTATTGACAAAATTCTTGTTCTTTGTTTCAAGATGTTTGGTTTAATTTATATTTTTGTTTCTTCTTCTATTATGTTCTAATTTTCTTTTGTTATGGCTATGATGTTGCTTGACCATGATGATATGAAGTTCGTGATTTTTTAATTTCATCCATGTGAGTTATATATTATTGTGCTTAATGCTTTTAAATGGCTAGTTACCACTTAAATGATCTGATATGCATATTAAAGACTATACGGTGATAATATGCAATTACTTCATGAATTAAACATGGATAGAGACATACCACATTATTTGTGTAACTTTCTATAATAGGGTGATCCAAAAGATTCATTGTAAGTTGGGGATATTCACAAATTTCAATGTACATATTTTTATTTAGACTTACATAGAAATATGGTGGACTGATGAACTAAGTAGATTTGTTATACCTAGAATTAGGATAGTCAATAAATTAGGAAATTCCATTATCACATGTTTAATATTGTTTTTGTATGCGTAATTATCTGAAATTCATATCTAATGGTTATGGTAAAATCGGATGTTCTAATATATTTATCCGATTGATTTACTACATTTAGTTTCGAAATTTCACTTTTACGATTGTCAATTTTAATTTCTCAATTTTATTTTGATTTGTTAGATAAATTTTAGAATTAACCTATTTTTAGTATTTAATTGGTTTATTAATTATCAATCTATATAAGACGATATCTTTTCTCATCATCATGTTACTTGTTCGACACATTCACTTGCATTATGAACAAGTTTTTGGTGCTGTTACTGGGGATTGTTTGTTTAATACTAATAAATATTGATACCAAATAATTGTAAACTTGATCTAGCTTTTCGTTTTTGTGTTTTTCAGAGCGTACATCAGTGCATGACACGTAGCCAACAAGATGATTAATAATAATCAACAAGTACTAAATAAAGACACAAAGGAGCCTAAGTAACAAAAATTTCAAAATATCACCTTTGGAGAAAAAAAAAATAGCTATCGACCGATCCGTGGTTATCAAATAAATGACAATTTTTATTTTATATTTTTTAATGACCATTTTTAAAAAAATAAATCAATCCGAAAAATAGAGTCCTTGGGCTGGGCTGCCGTGCCCAGTCCGAATATGTGCCGCGGTCTGGTTTCAGGGATGTGAGTTACAGGCACCGTTGGGCTTAGTAATCAGGTCTACTTCAGCTCAAATGGCAAACCCATTTTGTAAATAAAAGTCAAAACCCGAACCCCTTCTAAAACAGATCAGGCCTGAACTTACTTAATAAAACTATTAACAGCCCATACTTCTAACACATCTCAAGCCTAAGCTCATTTAAGCCCACAGCTTACTAAGCCCAATTAAGGTCTCCTACGCTAATTTCTGCTGGCCGTGTTGCCCTTCATCATCGCTCTCAGGGTCAAACGCCCCTGACCGAGCTCCATCCTCGGCCATTCCCAGCTTTGGCCGGGTCGCAATCGCCGTCGACTACCACCCTCTACGGCCACCGCTGTTACTCGTCCCTTCCGCCCACTGCCCTTACTAACAAAGACCGCCACCGGTCATCAACCACCTGGAACCAGCGTCGCTCCCCATTATAAGCTACTTCCGATCTCTGGACAGCTGCCTTTGGCAACCATCACCATGATCATACATTTTAAAAATCACTCTCGCGACCACACCACAGCAACAGCATACAGACAATGAGAGATGTAATAGACAAACTGTGACATATGAGTGGGGAACTTAACATTCGGGCCAAGATTTACCACCATCAATGGTCATGGAAACATGTCAAAACACAAAGCAAGACAAAGCCGAGTAAGGGATGGGCAGATTCGATGATAATAGCAAATGTATTATACTTGAATCCGAACCCAAACATTAACAAAGTGGGTAGTTTTAAACACTCTTGGATCGCATAGAATCATGAGCTATTCAGCAATCATATCTATGCGGCATTTCATCAAACGGCTTGTGTGGAACGGAGGGTTTAAATTGGCTATGTAACCGAAGTGGGTTTTGTCTAAAAATAGCAGCATTGATGCACTGACACACATGATTAATCACCGACAACGACTGGGATTCTGTGTGATTTTCATTCAAGCCGCATGAGTAGCACTGGGCCTCGGGTCGTACCAAGAACAGGGCAGAACAGGGAATATAATGTTACCTTGTCGAGGATATGTTCTCAGCTACAATCAATAGTCCAGCCAACGTAAGGGCAATCTGGGAAATGTCACTTGTGAAGAGAGACGAGCGACGGGTACAGGAACTTCGGATTCGGACAGTTTGCTTCGAGTCTCCAAGGCCGAGAACAGGGCAGACCAGGGCACTCCTTACAACGGCCGAACTGACAGAGACGAGAAGCACTATGGCGAAGGAAATAACCAGCTACGAAGAGGCAGGAGGGACTTGGATATTAGGGGTTGCTTGTTGAAAAAAATGGTGGATGAATCGGAGCTTCCATGGTTCGAGAATGGCGACGCCCCGAGGGAATGCCGATTAAAATTCCTTCTCCCTGGCCCTCTCTTTTGAGGGAGCGCTCCTTCCTCCTCACGCGTGCATGGCCGTACAAATGTCGCTCATCTTAAAGGAGAGATATGGCCGGGCGTCAAGATTTTGTCACATGGGCTTCACTTTTGATGGGTCTTATTCAAATGGGCTGCTGCTTCTAAGGCCGAATGCTTCGAGTCCGGAAACAATTTTTTGCATTTTTACAAGAACGAGCAGTCGGATTACCGACAAAAATTAAAGTGCCGACAATCAGTAGCTTCTAATATTTGAGAGTGACAATGCATTTGAAGTCCTCGACAACGCCTTCTTGTAACTTTTAAGTCTGTATCCCAAGTGATCATTCTTCCATTCGTTTTCCTTGACTAGCCCGATTCCAATAGTCGCTCACCTGGTTAACCTGTAGAGAGACAGCTGCTCGCTATGGTAGGTGAGTGATATATTGAGGATCGATTGGCAATTGTGTTGGGAGTATCTAGAAGTAAATGGCCCCTGCCATGTGCTTTGCGCAGAATCTGTACTTCCTTTTGTTTAATGATAAGTACACAAATGTCTAACATTCTTTTGTGGAAATAAGTAGCATTGCCATGAATGCATCTTTTACAATCTCATTATTTATTGATAGTTCGTTTTCTTTTGTATGTCGTCCGCTCCGTAGCTTTGCAAAATTGCCCCCCATTCCCCCCTCCAAAAAAATAAAAAGAAAACAAATCATTAAGCAATTAATAATTAACAAAAAATGGGCCAAATTAGACAATAGGACCTAATTCTGTAGTATCATATTTATGTTTTTTTCGGTTACAAATATGCGATTTCTGAGGACTTATGAGATGAGTATTGTATGTAAGGATTTACTTTACAAAGTCGCCATTCACAACCATTGGAAATTGGGAATACGTCGGATACTGGGTTCCGTGAAATTGTGATGGACTCTGGGCAAAAGCTTACATTGGATGCTGCATATCGTTCAGGAAGAAAAGGACCAGTCATGAGCAAGTGTAAAACTTGAATGCTTGGCAAAAAACCTCTTACGTCGTCTTCGTGTATTCAATGATATGCCACATATTACATACCAGTATGATGTTTGTCTGCTGTCATACTATGACAAGAATGAAATAGATGGAATACACTTGGATAAAAGGAGATGTGTAATGGAAGAGTTTCGATCCCTTTTTAGCTTTGGTGTGATTGAATATTGAATGCATTTAGTGTTTTCGTACTCATTGTTGCTTCCATAATGAATGTTTGGGGTTGGGCTTGGGCTATTCTATTGAAGGAACTAGCTTTGTTTTTTTTTCTTTTTTGAAATGTATTCGGTCATCATACAAAAAATGCAAGAGTTGAGCCTGCTTTTATTAGTGTATCCAAATGGACTGCAAGAAGTTCATTCAGTTGGTTGAGGAGGAGAAGAGAGCTCTGGAGAATAAGGAAGCGCCTTTGAAATGGGAACAGAAGCTTGAATTGTTGCCAACGCAAAGGCTGATGCTGAAGTTGAAGAGAGGAATTTAAAGGCTGAAAAACTCAACCTCTGACGGCAGTATCATTTGGAATTGTAAAGTTTTCCTAATTAGTTATTCAACAAGTATCTCTTAAGCACTTGTTAACAAAATCATTGTGTTTATTTTAATGATAAGGAACTCCAACTAGCATGGTTAAACTCCATTAGATGAGATACGATGTTTCTATAACCCCTCAAGAGCATATAGCACCCAAGTTGAAGCTGGGCGAGTGGTTCAAACATGGACTTTTTTTAGCGATTGGAATATAAAGCTCATAGGACTGCTTAACCTTTTGTATACTGGTCGGGGCGACCGTGTTGCATCTCTGGCTTTACGCATCCACAATGTTTTGTACAATCATGCGAATCAATAAAGCACAAACAAATCCAAGTCAAGTTATGGCGACTGCGATCTGCACTAAATTGCAGCCATGTCACTGGCCCAAAGAAGCAAAACTTTGAACCAGAGGTCGTTCACCCATCCGATTTTCAAGTTTTCTTTATGGAGCCGTCATCCAACCATGAACGCATAAGATGACCGACGGAAGGCCTGGTGTGGACTCTCCTTTTGGCTTTTACTGTGAAATGGGATAAGAAGAGGCATGTCTATGAGAATCGAAAAATTAACCGACATAGGGGCGTGCATGCTTCCTTTGAAGTTTTGGGGAGTCCCAAGTTTCCTTTAGCAAAAGATGTGAAAAGCTTAAGTAGTTTTTTATTGGGTTAATGCCACGAAATATTTCAAACTGGTGCACATGTGATAAATTTATCTAAAATTAATTTTTTATCATAAAAAATCCCAAACTGGTAAACCTGTAACAATTCATCACAAATGACCACAAAAAAATCAAAATTTATATATTTGTGATAAATTTACCCCAAATTAATTTTTTCGACCCTCAAAAACCTAAAACTGATATATTTGTGACAAATAATCCTTCTGTTAAATTGGATTAATACCATAAAAAATCACAAATTGTGGTAAATAGTTCTGATCTATCTTTGACCTAGAACTATTGCAGTAGAATGCCATATCCTCTACAAATGCATCATGGCTCAGCTGAAATTTTAGGTCGAGTGCTAACTTCTAGAATATGAAATCTTAGTGTGTGTAAACTGCAAAGCTTAAAAGTATATGACAAACTGACTTCCATATAAAATTACTCTTGAACTTAGGTTGAATCGCAAGAAGTGGCTTATGCATTATTTGTTGCTAGCCTTGTTTCTCTTGCAAAAGACCGCATTATTACCCCTTGGACCTATGTTGCCAACATAGGTAAATTGGTAATCCTAATGGCACTTGAATCTAACTTTGAAAGTAATCTTTACAAGACCTTTAGAAAAAAGTATAGATATGGGATCTATTCTAGACAAAAACTTCATCAAATCAAATATCATTACAACGTTTCCCTATAAAGAATGCTAAGGGCCTTGGTAACATGTCAAAATTGCCCGATTCGATTTTTTTGTTTTCTGAACGAACAAAAAAATAGAAATCTATTCGATAACTTTTTTTTTCATAAGAAGAGATTTGGAACAAAAAATTAAAAAGTAGTCCCAAATTAAGCCCAACCATGTTCTTTTTTTTTTTTCTCTCCTTTTTTTGGTTCATTTCCTTTTCTTTCCTTTTCTACTCTTCTTCATCTAGCCAATCACAAAAATATAATAAAATTATTATAAAATTTAAAGAAAATTTTAAAAATATAATAAAATTATAACATAAAACTATATTAAAAATATATATTTAAATTACATATAAATTATACTAAAAAATATGATAAAATTATATAATAAAATAAAAATATAATATAATATAATATAATATAATTATTTTAAACAATTAAAAGATAAAAAATACAGTAAAAGTGTTTAAAAATTAAAAGAAATTTTAAGTTGCAAAACAATTTAAGGGTTGTACCAAAAGAAATTTTATTTTGGAAATAGAAATTTTGTACAATTATCAAACGTTTTCAAATACTTAAAACTCGCTTAGGGAATATAATTAAAAAAAAGAGAAACATTTCTAGGTAAAAATTGTTTTTGGGAACAGAATGGTTACCAAACACACTTTAAATAGCCTATTTAATAATGTGTCAAATAATGCCTAGTTCTATTCTTTATTCCATGGAATTAAAAAAAAAATAGAAATCTGTTTGGTAATTTTTTTGCTTTCAGGAATAGATTTGAAATAGAATCAAGAAGTTAAAAAAAAGATGTTTCTTTGTTCTCGAAAACAACTCCAGAATCAAGCCCAAAACAATTTATTTTTTTGATCTTTTCTTTTTTTTTCCTTTTCTTCTTCTTCTTCCTTTAGTCGGTCATCAAAGCGTCATCGGCCACAGGGAGGCTTGGCTTGGCCTTAGTTGGGTAAGGTCGACCTTGTCAAGCCACTGTGAGGTCAACATTGCCCGACTATGGTGAGGCTAGGTCTCGCCCAGCCATGGTGAGGTCAACGACCAACTAAAGAAAGAAGAAGATGATGAAAAAAGAAAAGAAAAAGAAGAAAAAAAGAGAAAAGTATAATAAAATTATTTAAAAATTAAAAGAAATTCTAAGTCACAAAAGAATTTGAGAGTCATACCAAACGTATTTTTATTTTTGGAATAGTAATTTTGAATAGTTAGGATGCGAATGGTAATCATTCTGTTTCCGAAAATAATTTTTGATCAGAAATTATTTTTTTTATTATGTTCTCATAAACAGTTTCTGAGCACTTGAAGGCATTTGGTAACTATCTAAAATTTTTATTTCAAGATAGAAATGCGTTTGGTAAAACTCATAAATTTTTTTGTTTCTTCTAATTTTTTAATAGTTCCTTTTGTGGCCAATTGTTGCTATCCGCCAACAAGGCTTGACCTCACCTAGGTGGTGCAAGGTCGGCTTTGCCTAGGTAGTGCAAGGTTGGCCTTGTGCCTGCTAGGCCTAGTTAGGCCAGGGTGAGACTAACCTTGCGTTTCCTGAGCGAGGTCAAGCCTTGTCGATGGCCTAGTGAGACTCACCGAGCTGGGCAAGGCTCACTGGCCATCGGTGAGGCTCAACCTTGCCAATATTTACGAGGCTTAGCCTCGTCGATATCTATGAGACTGAGCTCCCCAACGGCCAAGTGAGCCTCCGGTAAGCTCGTCGGACTTTGCCCAACAGCTCACTAGCCATTGTCATTGCCGCGAGGTCAGCCTCGCGCCTGCTAGGCTTTGTCAGGCCAGGGGAGGCTGACCTCACATCGCTTGGGCAAGGTCAAGCCTTGCCGGTGGCTTGGTGAGGCTCGTCTAGTTGAGCCTCGCCAATATTTGCAAGACTGAGCTCCCTTGTGGCCAAGTGAGCCTTCAGCAAGCTCGCCAAACCTCGTCCAATCGCTCGCCAACCATTGCCATCAGTGATGACGATGACCAGTCGGCGGAAATGGGCCGACAGCAGACTAGAAGGTAGAAGAAGAATAGGAAAGAGAAAGAGAAGAGAAGAAAAAAAAAACTTAGACTTGATTATTGAAATTGTTCTTCGGAATACAAAGCATTTTTTTTTATATTCTTGATACTATTCTAAATTTATTTGTTTTTAGGAACAAAAATTTTATCAAACGGATTTTTATGCCAAATCTATTCTTGGGAATAAAAAAACAAAATCAAACAATATTTATATGGCCGTTAACAAATAAGCATTTACCAAACACCTTCAAATGTTCAAAAACTCGCCCGAAGAACACAATCCAAAAAAACAATTTCTGAATAGAAATGGGAGGAGGACACCAAAAGTGCCTTAATTTGTTTACTACACTCACTTTAATGTCACAACTTTACACCGGTTCACTTAAGTACCAAAATTGGAAAAATGGGATCACTTAAGTTCAATTGACAAGAAATTCCGATCAAAATTAACATGTGATTTTTTTAATTAAAATTTTAGTATGAATTGGTATTTTTAATGAAAAAATCAATCCATGTGGCATTTCATGGATACGTTTTTCCTCCTCTCCCTCCACATCAATTTTTTTCCTTTTTCTATTTTTGTGTTTCCTTTTCTCCTTCTCCTCCCTCATTGCTCCTGAACTTTCTTTTTGTTGCGACTAACCCCATACATTAAACCTTTACTAACTCACCTTTGCTGCGGCCAATCATCAGACCATCGCCACCAAAACATCACGCCCATCACCTTTTGCTGGCTAATAGCGATCTAACAATAACAGCCTTGAATGATAGGCATCGCCAGAAAATGGACAGGGACTCAGGCGTAGGTGGTCCTTCGCAACTAGCACGGTGATTCGAAGGACATGGCATAAAGTGACTTTATGATAGGGAATCATAAATTCAAACACAGAACATCGATTTCACGAAAGCAACTTAATCAACTCTTTCAAGCAAATAATCGAACACATGGTGGGCATTTTAAAACATAAGCTTTGGACTTGATTCCAATGTATTTTAGAAGCTTCGAGAGCAAGAGAAGTGCGAGCTAGCTCAAGGCCAAATCCCACCACCAGTCCTCCTTCGACGCTGCCTCCAAACCAAGTCCCTCCTCCTAGATATATATATGAAGGGTGTCTTTTAGTATCCACATTAAAATTTCGCACTGAAAAAATCATATTTCAAAAAATTGGGCACTTAAGTTCAAAGAATGATGAGCTGAGTGGCACTGAAAAGATCGTTTTTCAAAATGAGAGAGATAAGTGGAGTCTTTCAACACCTACGTTAAAACTTTGCACTGAAAAGATTGTTTTTCAAAAATTTGGCACTGAAGCTTAGAGAATGATGAGCCGAGTGGCACTTAAAAAATCGTTTCTCAAAAAATTTGGCACATGAATGATTTGTTGAAAAATTAGTTAAACAACAACGTTGGACAGCCACGTTTTTTGGTAAGCTACGTCGGCTAAAACTATTAATAGAAAAAGGCCACGTCAACTTTTCAACCAAAGAGATCGGAGTTGACATTGAAAATATTGTTTTTAAAAAATTTTGACAATTAAGTGTTCTAGAAAAGTTCTTGCCCTAAAGTGAAAGCCGCCATACACAAAGTTAAAATATTTTTGGTGTCCTTCTCTTGGGTGGAAATTATTCTTAGAAGTAAAATAGTTACCAAATACACCCAAAAACACCGTTACAAACCGTGAGACTAGCTGCACTCGCAGTTTGCCACCAAGTTCTGGGCAAGTAATGCCTAAAATTGCATATAAGGGAAGCACTCTAATTTCTTTGATGGCGAATGACAGAAGCACGCTGCAAAAGCAGATCTTTCACAAATGGGAAATAGGTAGAGTACTTGCCAACACTAAAACATTAGCTAGCTGCTCTGTTCAATATACCGATGTGTTGGTGCGAGAAGCTTTGATTGCTGATGTCCGGTGATGCTTTTATGAGCCCTGGGTTCGTCTTGGGGAAGTCGACAGGAAGAAGAGGATGAAAAATTTTAGGAAATAGGAAAAGAATGAAAGAAAATAATAATGGGCTCATTTAGATTTAAATGGAGAATGACTTTAACATTAGACCAGTGCGGCCTTTATAATAGAAATCGGACTTAGCGTGAGCCCATTAGGATTATGGTGGACTCCGAGTTTAATGTGGCTGTAATATAACTGGGCTTAATTTGGTTGCATTTTAAGATGGGCTTTAAAAGTTTATGACTAACGGGGGGCTGATGTGATAAAATCCTAACTTGTTTCCATAGCCCACTTTCTCGTGAACCCAAGATAGGAAAAAATAATGAGAAATTTTCAAAAAAGGACTTGAAGTAACCCTATTTCTCAAATAAGGACCCAAAGTGGCCATTATTTTAAATGAGGACCCTAAGTAGCTAAACAAGTCTCAAATAAGGACCTCAAATCACCGGCAAGCCAAATATTCGCTGGCTGGGAAGCGTGTGGCAATTTTGGTGGCCAGAATAAGAGCGATTTTGTCAAAAAAAAATATTGATAGAAATTAGCAAACTCTAAAAACAAAACCCCCCAAATTCTTCTACGCGTTCTTCTTCTTCTACACTTCATCTTCTAAGTTCCTTGTCCCCTTTCGCTCAGAGAACCCAAAATCTTTGTTAATCGAGTAAGATCCCTGACTTCCTGAGTTCCAAATAGATGTGCCAGCACCCCCCTTGGCTCTCTCTCTCTCTCTCTCTCTTCGTGGAAATGGATTTGAATTGTGCCCGAGATGTGGGTCCTCAACATCGAGATGTTCTCCGTTTCTCGGTTGGGAAAAGATGATGAAGAATCGAGGCTCTCATGTTATATACGAGTGTCTAAATAACAAAGATGTGGCTTTACTTGAGATTTGTCTTATTCGTTGGAAAGAAATGAAGACAAAAAAAGAAAGGAAGAAAATGTGAAAAAACAAAGGTAGGGTTTTCTTGTTGTACTTCAATTCGTGCTCCATTAATAGAAAATTTGGATGCTCCAAGCAAGAGAGGATAGAGAACGGAGAAGATGAAGAGCATAAGAATAAAATGGGAGAAGGTGAAAAGTTTTGGGGTTTTGTTTTTAGGGTTTGTTAATTTCTATCAATATTTTTTTTTGACAAAATTGCTCTTATTCTAACTATCGGAAATGCTAGATGCTTGCCGACCGGTGAACATTTGGCTGGCCGATCGGCAATTTGATGTCCTTATTTGAGACTGGTTTAGCCACTTTGGGTCCTAATTTGAGATAACGGTCACTTTAGGTTCTTATTTGAGAAAATATGCTCACTTTGGATCCTTTTTTGAAATTTTCCCAAAAATAATTGAACAATTAAAAAATAAAAAATAATACTAAATAATAATAAATGGCAAAAAAATTCAAAAAAATAGAAAAACTGAAAATTGGTTGGAAACAGAGACCTTGATCATGTTGTTAAGTTTTAGTACTAAACTTAGGTTAGTTTCATTTAGACAACATGCATTTAGAGGGAACACCTTCAATTCTAGTTTAGTCTTAGTAGATCGATTCTTTAAACAAGAAATTGAAGTTAATTTGAATTTAGCTCATGGGGTGACTGTCCCAGGGCTCAATCGTAATGCCATGGGTATTCTTTGCTTGACACTTTGTCAGGCTTACTTCCTTAGACTTTAAGATTATCGCGTTGATTGTGATTCTTTATCTATCCTTGATTGCGCGCTCAAGCATTGGGCCATTATTTAGTGGTATATAATGAAAGGGTTAAAGATTGCATGAATGCCTTTGTTGACATATTGATCAAGTTTGGATACCAAAATGGCGTTCATTGGATCACTATTGTAATCAAATCACTGATCTTAGAATTCTAATAATGTAGAAAGAGAGATATTGTCTCATATCTCATTTAGTTTCCAGTCGACTCTAAGAGATTAATGGATATTCCATATTAGGATAAAATTTCTCATCTTTAGATCTTTTGAATTTTGAATGAATCGCCTCAATGTTGCACAAGGTATAGATCTGGGATAACCCGCATCAATTGAGGACTGTTGGTCCTCAATTTGACATTACCTCTTGACTCATTTTTGCCCTTGCTGGGATGGTCGTGATGATACACAAATTCATATGCATATGATTGTAACAACAGGACGTTTATGCTAGTGGAGGACTTCCTTACTCGCCAAATGGAGAATAAAATATTGATCCAAAGAGTCGCGGAGTGAGAGGAACCTTTGAATTTTGGGGAAAAAAGAAGAAGCAAGGACATGTAATGGTTGAGGCACTTGGGTGAAACAATTAGAGGGAGAACAACATAGATAACATTTTGAGGTACTTGGGTGTACATCAATATGCCTACAAAGACCTAAAAGCAGAAGGTAAACAAATTGGGATCGGGTGAGATTGCCAGGTTGAATGGATCACAATGTAGAGGAAGTTCACGCTACATATGAAGTGGACATTATTCCGTGGTACCGGGAAACATAGACTCAACCCTAAATCAAATTCAAGTTGGTTTGTAATCCATAGAGAGGCGTTGGGGAAAGGTCAAAACAATGTTTGCCATTAGTAGGAGGTACAGACAATTTTATTTATCTAGCGAAATGTCCATTTATTGGCCATAGAAAGATGTTGAGAGCCATGGACATCATACGCAATGACTACTTTGGCCCATTTGAGTCTCCAACATACTGAGGAAACTTGGAAAGCTATTTTATCTACAGAACATACTTCATTTTCTACTCGTTGGTCCGCTCGAAAAAGTTTCCAAAATCCTATATTAACCAAGTCACCCCCTTCTTATCTGCTAAGTTCAACCCATTTTAGTGGCTAGGTTAATGAGACGCCAGTCCAAGGTTTGTTTCTCTCATTTTTCTTCATATTTGACTTATAACTTTTTTCAATTCATAGTTAACATTTGCTCGTTGATTTTCAATACATTTCGACATTTTATCATATTTGTTATTTGTGATTATCCTATCCAAAAAATACTGAAATTTCTTAAAAATTCACCTAAAAAGTTACTTTTAATCCTTGACTAACAGTTCATTCTCACCAATTACAAAGTAATAAGATTTATCTAAATCAACTATAACCTAAGAGATACCTTGTTTTGTATCCCTTTTAATCATTACAAAGTAATTAAATTAAAAAGTAACTGTTCCTCCACTTCGTTTCATGTACTGTTTGATGTGTAATTTTCAATTATAGTTATTAAGAGTGCGTTTGGTAACATTTTTATTTTCAAGAACTATTTTATTTCAAAAATATTTTTTTCTATTTTTATTTCCTATAATATGTTCTAAGCAAAAGAACGCATTTAGTCACGGCACAAAATTTTTATTCCCAGAATAGAAAAAGAGTAGGAATGTGTTTGGTACAATCCTTAAACTTTTTTGTTACCTAGAGTATCTTTTAATTTTTTAATAATTTCTTGAGATGTTTCTTTTCTTTACTTTTCTTTTCTTTTTCTCTTTTCTTCTTCCTCCTCTAAGTGGTTGTCAGGCCTCGACAATGGTTGACGACTAGCCAAAAACAAAAGTTGGTAAGGTCGCTAGCCTCAGGGGAGCCTTGCTAGCCCTTAGTGAGGTTGAGCCTCTCCGACCCTAAGACAAAGTCGGCCTCACCTTGGTTGGGCAAGGCCAATGGGCAAGGTTGACCTTGCCTAGATTTGGTGAGGTTTGGCTAGCCATTCATGAGGCTTGACTTTGCCATGGCTGTGCAAAGAGGTCGGGGCTCACTAGTGATTCGCTAGACCTTGCCTAGCCACCAACGAGAGGTCGACTTCACTCGGCCATAGCAAGGTCGACCTCATCAGATCTTGGCAAGGTCAAGCCTCACCCAGTTGAGGCAAGGGGCTTTGATGAGGTCCTAGACCTCGTCTCTAGTAGGTCGCTAGCCACACCAAGGACCAGCGACTGGTTAGAAGAGGAAGAAGAAGAAAAGAAAGAAAATGACTTATTATAGAAATTATTCTCAAGAACAAGAATCAACTTTTTTACTTCTTATTTGTGCTCCAAATCTACTACTTAGCTGCTTTTTTATTTTGTGGAATAGAAAAATTAACTAACGTTACCAAACAAATTTCAATTCTTTTTTTGTTCTAGGGGACAAAAGAATGGAAATTTTTAAAAATAGAAAAGTTAACAAATGAGTCCTAAAATATAGTCATTACACTTAATTTTTATTGTGCATTTTATCGTAAGAGTCATGACTAATTGTGCATTTTGTGACATTCATTGATAAAATATGGAAGTTGTGTAATGTATTAAAAATTTACTTTCCGCATAATAAAATTGCGGTTTTTCTATATTTGCTAAAATCTATTCATATTTTTTTTAATATTCATTTACTTTATAAAGCGACATGCGTATCATTCTAATAATCCTCTAATATAATTTATTTGTCGTTTAGCGCCGTCATGCTGCCCATGTTATTTTAATGAGCTTCTGGCATAATTTATTTGTGAAAATATTGTATCTATGTATTTTTCTTACTCTGTAAAATAAGAAGAGTTAATGAGCAAAGTTATGTTCATGGTCGAGCACATTTTGCATCTAAGATTATTAGCCGATATTTTGTTTATAAAGAATTGTTTGAAAATTACGCACCAGTTCATAGATATGAATATTAAAACCTCAATCATAACAAAATTTGACAAATGAGAAGACCATAATTTCCTAAAATTTTTAAAGGAAAACGACTTATCATATATCTCAAGTTTCATAAGTAGATATAATTAAATTCATATTTAGTGTTAACTTGTATTTAAACAGATAATTATAGATAACTTTAAGTGAAATAACTTTTTTTATTTTTGAAATTGGAGAATTACGGGCCAACAATCATGTAATTAAGGGCTTGTTTTGAAACTTTCAGCTATGTAAATTGTAAAAGATAATTCTTATCATAATTGAATAAGATACTTCCTGTCACTTTATAATTGGCGAGGATAGACTTAAATTAAAGATGACAAGAGCCTTTTGAGTTAGCTTTTGAAGGAGTTTCAGTGTTACATGGATTTCCGTATGTTCTAAAAAAATTACCACAATATAGTATGCTTTAGTCAGTATTATGCAATTTATATAAAATTTAAAAATTAGTACAAAAAATAAATTAACCATAAGATTTCAGAAAAGATATAAAACAAAAATATGCGTCTAGGTTTTGCTCCACCAAGTGGATGAGATATATAAGTATCTTATCGACATCTAATAGTTCTATCTACATTTGGTGATGATAACAAACCTTTAGCGCAGTTAATTTTCATTATTTGGTGTAAACGCCTTTATCAACATCCATATAAAGTCGGCTGCCGGCCGTGCGGGGGTTCCCTGGGTCACCAAAAAAAAAAAAAAAAAAAAAAAAAAAAACATCCATATAAAGGATATCAATGTATGGTAATACCGTGGATTATATTATTTACTAGGTCGGTGGAGCAAGTCATATGCCACTTCCTCCTTGGTGAGACATGGAGCCGAGTTTAGGTCCGCTTTATTTGTTTTTCCTAAAAAAAAAAAATCAAGCATGCATCTAATTTGTTTTTCTTTTTCGCGAGTTGGATAGTTAATACTTGATTGTTAATTAAATTAATTAAACAAAAAAGGCCGTGTAGATTTTAGGATAGGACTTAGCCTGTTTATTGTGATCACGAATTTTACTTTTTTCGAAAATTGGAACAGATTCTCCAACAACCAACCCGATCTTGAATCCGCAGGTTCCAGATCCGAATTAAATATTTATTAACCCTAAGGGCACTACAAGAGATGCAAGGGAGAGAAGAAGGAGAAGACGCTCGACTGACGAGGATAGCTCAATGCACGGCCGCAACATGTTTGGCATCCGCGGTTCAAGAGACGCGCTTGTTGAGGTTTGTGAGTCAACTTGGTTGCTGTTTAGGTTTCAGGTTTTGTTTCCGAACCCAGCCATTGATTATTATCTTCATGTGCAATAGGAAAAAATTCCTTTGCTGACTGATCCAACCGGGGTAGAATGCGAAGACTATGTCGCTTTCAATGACCCTGCCATCAATGAGTTGAAAGGAAGGGTATATCTTTTTGGCTCTTTTTTTATATTGGTGTCCTATAATGAGTTGATGAGGTTTGCCAGTCAACTTGGTTGCTGTTTAGGTTTCAGGTTTTGTTTCCGAACCCAGCCATTGATTATTATCTTCATGTGCAATAGGAAAAAATTGCTTTGCTGACTGATCCAACCGGGGCAGAAGGCCAAGACAAGACTGTCGCTTTCAATGACCCCGCCATCGATGAGTTGAATGGAAGGGTATATCTTTTTGGCTCTTTCTTTATATTGGTGTCCTATAATGAGTTGATGAGATTTGCGAGTCAACTTGGTTGCTGTTTAGGTTTCAGGTTTTGTTTCCGAACCCAGCCATTGATTATTATCTTCATGTGCAATAGGAAAAAATTGCTTTGCTGACTGATCCAACCGGCGCAGAATGCGAAGACTCTGTCGCTTTCAATGACCCTGCCATCGATGAGTTGAAAGGAAGGGTATATCTTTTTGGCTCGCTCTTTATATTTGAGTTGATGAGGTTTGCGAGTCAACTTGGTGATCCAACCGGGGCAGAATGCGAAGACTCTGTCGCTTTCAATGACCCTGCCATCGATGAGTTGAAAGGAAGGGTATATCTTTTTGGCTTTTTTTTTATATTGGTGTCCTATAATGAGTTGATGAGGTTTGCGAGTCAACTTGGTTGCTTTTTAGGTTTCAGGTTTTGTTTCCGAACCCAGCCATTGATTATTATCTTCATGTGCAATAGGAAAAAATTGCTTTGCTGACTGATCCAATCGGGGCAGAATGCGAAGACTCCGTCGCTTTCAATGACCCTGCCATCGATGAGTTGAATGGAAGGGTATATCTTTTTGGCTCTTTCTTTATATTGGTGTCCTATAATGAGTTGATAAATGGGGTCTTCTGTTGGGTGTTTGCCTGTTGCGGAGTTGTTGACATTGTTATGTTTTGTCTCAAGCACAAGACCAAAAACAACAAAAATCATGCAAGGAAGGTGGGTCTTAGCTGCACGAAGATGGGTCTTAGCCATCTTAGGGCTACTATAACACGGGCAAAGCAAGTGGCTGGACAAGGTGAACAATTTTTAAAATTAGGCTTATTTGTTTGCTTTTCGCACCACCCTCTTTGGAATAATACTTTCTTTTTTGTCAATTCAAACGAGCGTGGTCCACTGTACCAATTAATTTACATAAAACCCTATGTTAGGAAAACCCACAGGCCAACTTTGTCGTAAAAAAAGATAATTGCCTTTTGCGGAGACTTTTCTTGAGAAAGTTGTAACCCTGACTAATTGTGCAGGCTTTCGAAGATTTGCAAGCAGGTCCCTTTATGCGGCAAATTGGGTATTCTCGGGCAATACGTGTCGGATCAAGAACGCCTCAAGTGGTCCTGTTATGTGTATCGCAAAAGATCATTGTCTGTACCGGGAGAGAAGTCCTAATTGTGACATTGGACAAAAATGGGTTCTCTTCGACACAAAAAAGAAAGTAAGGAGATGGACGGTTTATCATGAGTTAATGCCCGGAGATTATATTGACGTGCCAAGTGCGCCTTTCATATACAATTATGCACACTTCATGAAGATCCAGGTTTACCCAAAAATAGCTGGAGAGTATCCTTTTGACATGTGTAGATACGACGAAGGCCAAATAGTCTATCCCAATGGAGTTAAGGCTGTGGATGTGGCAATTTTCATCTCTTATTGGCGCTTGAAATTCTCAAATGAGGTATCATTCGATTGGAAGGGTGATAAAATCATTTTTTCATCAATTTAAGTATCCCGCTCTTGTTAAAAATTGGAGGTTATCGTCCTTGTTAATTTCTCTATTAATAAGTTGCAATGATCTTTTGATTGGCTATCAAATTTGAATTCCTTTTTTCCATAGTCAAACCATGTGACTTTATATCTCGCAATTAAATATAGTCTCTATTTATTCTCAACTCGATTCTCAGTTATCTCCTCACTTGTTATGGAGAATTGGCCACAAATTGATCGATGCTTGACCTAAAAATATTGCAGTAAGATGCTTTATACTTTGCAAATGGATTGTGGTTTAGTTGAAAATTAGGTCAAATGATGACTTCTAGAATATAAAATTTTAGTTTGGGCAAACCACAAAGCTTAAAAGTACATGACATACTAACTTCTATATAAAAATACTTTTCAACTTAGGTTGAATACTGCAAGAGGCGGCTTCTGCACATATTTTGTATATAAGATTATAAGCCGATATTTGATGAGGATATGACATTAAGGGATTAGATGGAAAGTTAGGTGTCGCTTTATATGTAAATGAATATTAAAAGCTCAATTAGAATAAATTTAAGCAAATACAAAAACAATAATTACATAATTCTTAAAAGGGAAAACAATTTCTCATATGATAAACGCATGATTATAGATAACTCTGAACAAGATAACTTTTTGAATAGATTTTGTATAATTACACGTTAACAACCATGCAAAACAAGAGTATGGGTCCTTTATTTTAAATTTTGACATATTCAGTGAAATAAATTATTTGCTATCGTAATTCAAAAAGATAATTCCTATTAATTTATAATTGGTGAGAATAAAAGTAAATGAAGGATTATAATAATCTTTGGATTTAGCTTTTTAAGGTGTCTTAGTGTAAAATGGATCTCTATTGGTCCAGAAAAATTCTTACGGTCAAGTATATTTTGGTCGATATTCATAATTTATAAAAAAAAGAAAAACATTAAAATTAACTACCATTTCAAAAAGTAAAAATAAAATAAAATACGTGACTAGGTTTTCTTACACCAAGATCCATCTTATTTGATGTTTCTAGAAATTTTTTGGCATGTATCTTATTTTTTTGCAATTGTCGACCTAATAAGTTCTTATTTTTTCACTTGGAAAGTTAGTATTGATTGTAAATCAAAATTGTTCGACCTAAAAATGTTGCAGCAGAATCCTATATCCTCTGCAAAAGCTGATATCTAGGTGCAAATCATAGTGTAATGCTCCATCGTTCCGCTTAGGGATGGATTTAGTGATGGCAAATTGCAAAGCTTAAAGTATGACAAACTGACTTCCATATGAAAGTAATTTTCAATTCTTTTTATGGTCTGTATAATTTTCAACTTAGTTTGAAAATATCGCTAGAAGCGGCTTCTGCAATATTTGTTGCCAGACTTATTTCTCTCTCAAATTGACACAGAATATTATACCATGGAAAATGATTTTCCTAAGAGCCTAGTTTTGGAAAATGTCCAGATATGAGATCTATTTTATCCACACACAAAAAAATCCATTAAATCAAATATCTTAACAACGATTCACAACCAAGATTACTAATACCAAATTCCATAACACCCAGCACGGAGTCTCTTTAATCCTCTCTGCTCAATCAATCTCAATTTTCTTACCGTAGTGAAATTGCCAAGTTGATGCATTTGACTAAAATATTTTTCATCATAGGCAAAGAAATCTAAGATTATCCATTTGAATAACTAAAGTAAATTATACGAGTGCTATTAGACTATTTAAGCGGGACCTGGACTCGGCTCCATAATTCACCAAGTAAGAAGTGACATATACTCAGCTGAACTAACGTGGCAAATTATATATTCTATGCTATACTTTTAGTAGATATCCTGGATATTCATATAGATATTTAAACCAAATAATGAAAATTAATGACAAGAGTTATCATCACCAAATGTAGTTAGAATTCTTAGATGCCAATAAGATATTCATATATCTTCCTTGATGAAGCAAAACTTTGACACATATTTTCTTTATAACTTTTCTCAAACAATAGTTAATTTTTTTTTTTCTGTTTATCTACTAATTTATTATTATTATTATTATTATTATTATTATTATAAATTAGTGAGAATATTTTCAAGATTTAATGGAAATCCATGTCAAGGAAGCTCCTTCAAAAGTTAATTCAAAAACTTATTGTCGTCCTTAATTAAGTTTATTCTCACCAATTATGAAGCGATAGGAAGTATATTTATCAATTAGGATAGGAATTACCTATGATAATATTTTAAAGTTCTAAGTAACGGCCATTAATTTTGTGTTGCATGATTGTGAATGTGTAATTCACAAATACAAACATTAAAAAGTCATCTATAATTATGTGTTTATCATATGAGTCATCACCAATTATGTGTTTAGTTATAAACGACACTAAAATTTTCAAATAATCCTTTGATATCATTTATTCATCAAACATCTGCTAATAATGTTTTATACAAAGTATGCACAATCATGGAATATATCTTTTTAAGCATTTAACTTATGTAAAACTTTTATGCAGGAATTTGTTTCATCGACTTTTTCTTTCATCAACTTAGAAATTCAGCCCGTGAAATTTAGATGCAAGACTCTATTCTCCTCAACTTGAAAATATCTATATCTATAGAGCTAATAAGTTGAGATGCAGCTATGGACAATTGAGGAACATAACATTTAATTTTTCTGGTTATAATCAAGACGTCATTTTAGCAATTCAGCCCATTTATCAAAATATGGATAAGCGCTAGAACTGCAGTTGGCTAGGACAAGAAATTTGCTCAAGTGAGCATGAAAAGTAAACTATATGATGAAAAGTAAGAGATGTGCCTTGAGTGGGCGGGAAATCAAATGAGAGAGATCAGTACCGAAGATATCACTAGGACGGGAGATCGCAAGGACAAAACAGGAAAAAGGTTCGGGATAGACGAAAAAGATTGATTTTCTCCATATTCGTGGGCATTGCAGAGAGCAGGTTAAAAGCAAGCAAAGCTTCTGGCGCAGCTTTCGTTTTCTCCCCACCATTTGCCACTCTTCCATTGGACAATACATCCATATAGCTCCAGGAGCCTTTGCTGATTCATGGGGGATGCTTAACCTGGTAAATTATTAGTTTTCTCCAGAGACCGAAAGATCTGTTTCTTCTGAATTCAGGCAGAACAGAGCAGCTTAGGATATGCTTTGGTTTTGGCAAGTATTCTAGCTGTTTCCCATTTGTGAAAATTTTGCTTTTGTAGCGTGAGTTATACAGTGGTTCCGTCATTTACCGTCAAAGAAATTAGAGTGCTTCCCATTAGCTTTTGCGCTATTTTAGGCATTACTTGCCCAGAACTTGGCGGTCAAAATAGCAAATATCCCCCCACCGGCATAAATTCCAGAGTAACCTTTTCTAAGTAGGAGTGGCGGGGGTAAGTTGCAAATGCTACTGTGTAAAGGAGCAAGGAGCAAAACCTTCCAATGGTCTGCCTTGCCGGATGGTAAGTCTTTGCCAACATACTATAAAAGAGTGAGCAATTGACATATGTACTTGTTCAATTTAAGATAAGTTGGGATCAGGTATGTTTTCTACCAATTAATTGATTCGGATAGGTTTTGACCGAAAAAAAAAATGATTCGGATTGGCCAAAATGTTCTCAATTGTTCTTAAGTGTTGGATAAAATAAAATAAAATAGATATATGGGAGATACCAATTTAATTTCGACAAATTTAAACAATTGACAATTCTTCACACCGATAGTAGCCCATAAAGAAGTTGTTCTGATTACGCGTCATAATCTTTATAATTATACTACAATTTACCAAACCATAAGCTCTCAAACAGATGATCATCCATAAAACATAACCTCCGAACGCCAAGATGGATGGTTGATTGATTTAAGCATCCCTGCACTTATTTAAAGCTCAAGATTCTCGTCTTTGTTATTTTTCTCTCTTAAGAACCTGCAACCATCTTTTGATGGGATATCGAATTCAACTTCTTTAACGATTAAATGTAATTGCTATTTGTCCTCTGCTCAATCTCAAGTTATCACCTCGTTGGTTGTGGAGAGTTGATCACAATTAGGAGGGAATGATTCCGATTAATTTTTGACCTAAAAATGTTGCAGTAGAATTTTGTCTCCTGTGCAAAAGCTAATATCTAGGTTCATATCATAGTGTAATGCTCCATCGTTCTGCTCAGGGACGGATTTAGCGGGGGCAAATTGCAAATCTGTAAAGTATGACAAACTGACTTCTATATGAAAGCAATTTTCAACACTTTTTTTAGTCTGTAGAATTTTCAACTTGGTTTGAAAATATTGCTAGAAGCGGCTTTTGCAATATTTGTTGCCAGTCTTATTTGTCTCGCAAATTGCGCAATATATTATCCCATGGAAAATAATTTTCCTAAGAGCCTAGTTTTGGAAAATGTCCACATACGAGGATCTATTTTATCCAAAAAAAAGAAAAAAACTCCATCAAATCAAATGTCTTAACGAGGATTCGCTACAAAGATTACTAATGCTAAACTCCATAACACCCAGCACCGAATCCCTTTATTCCTCTCTACTCAATCAATCTCATTTTCTTAAGGTTGGAAATTGCCAAGTTGCTGCATTTGACTAAAATAATCTTCAACATTGGCAAAGACATCTAAAATTATCCAAATATTTGAATAACTAAAGTAAATTACACGAGCGTTATTTGACCATTTTATATTATAATTCGTTGGTTATATGGTATCGCACAACATTAAAATATACCCCTCTGAAGTCATTTTTTCAAGGGGATTGTGAATTACTTTTGATTTTATGGCTTGACATTGGTTCTCTAGACTCAATATTTTCAGACAGTTACATCTACCAATCGGACCTTCTTAGACAAGCAAAGGCAAATGACCTATACTCCTCTGATGGGTCCCAGATATGCCAAGAGCTGTTATTATGGCAAATACCAATTCCCCATCTCTCAGTTGGTCAAGGCACCTTTACATAGGTTCAGGATTCCCCTGAGAAATTTTCAACTGCTTCGACCTGGGCCGCAATCTGGCGCAAATCAAGCCTAGTTCACTGGTCCTCTTTTGTTTAAGACAAGGCCTTGACTCCTAGACATCAATTTCTTCTCTGGCTTATAACCAAGAATCGTCTTCTCACACAGGCTTATCTCATGACATTTGGCAGGATTCCTAGTTTTGTCTGTGCCTTATGCAATTCTAGGCCTGACTCAGTTAATTATCTCTTTTTTTACTGCTATTTCTCTAATACTTTGTCAAAATTCTAGGCCGCTAAATGTAACCTTCCATGGAGCAACTCCTCTTAGTCGAATAATCTTCTTTGGGCTATAAACTCTATGTCTGGAAAGGGATTCTACCGAGAGATAACTCGGTTCTCTTTTGGTGAACTTTGCTATATCATTTGGAAGACCAGGAACGATATTCTCTTTCGTGGTCTCAACCTTTATGTTCCTTCCACGAAACTATACCTCTTTAAGGTGGTGAAAGACAAAGGCCTCGCTTACAAGTCGGTTGAAGACAATCCTAGAAATAGAAGGATGCAGCGTAGCTGGGGGATAAACCCTCGGATTTTTGGAGTGGAGCCACCCTCGGCTTAGCTTAGGATGATATGGGTTCTCTATAACCCGTTCTCCTTGTATTCTTTTTCTACTTTTTGGTGACCGTGGTACTCTTCTACTCCAGCGACATGTCGTCCAGTTGAATGTTTGTTGGTACCGTGTTCTTCCCCCTGCTGTACAGTTCTCTGGTTGATTCTATTACAATCTTACCTTACCAAAAAAAAAGAAAAAAAGAAAAGAAAAGAAAAAGAGAGAGAGAGAGAAAGATAAATTTCTTGTTTTGCGCCAAAGAAATGCATTGGCAAGAACGATCATCATCACGCAGCTTGAAAGCTTCCTCAAACAGGAATGGCAGAGGCAAGAACGACAGGAACAAGAAGAGAGAAAGGAACCAAGAGCTGGAAACACATAAAACGTGCCAAATAGAACACAGAGATTTCTAAAAAACCAAGTAGAAAAATCCTAACAAGTTGAGGAAGTTCAAACACTTAAAAAGAGCTAATATTAGAAAAATCCAAATGTCCCGAAATGGATACTATGCAGGCAAAAAAGAGGAAGAAAATTGCAGGAAAAAGGACAAAAAGGAAGAACGAAAGGACCGACCATTTCATTGTTGTTATTACTCGTTTCATCTTTCGTTATTTGGAAATGATCTATACCTGCTTTCGGACGAGATTAGCTTGAAAGAGTTTCGCAGCTAAACATGCCATGGATAGTCTCACTTGAAATAATTTTGGATGAAGAGGCAAACTAGAAGTGTAGAAATTGGGGAGGGGTCTGTTTCATGATTGAAAAAAAATTATGAAATTTTATGCAGCTGAGATTACGGCAATAAAATTTATATAGCAAACCCTCGAAGGAAACTTGATTACGAGATGACCATATAGAAGGCGAGTGGGTCTTAGAATGAAAAGAGAAATTTCAGGAAGAGATATTTGAATTCACGTTTTTAAAGAATTATGCGGGGATGATAAATGAATTTAAATCAACAATCTCTTTAAAAACAGACGACCAATATGGAAATCCGTTAGATCATAATCGGCACGGACTACGTTAAAAGTTGAAAGTATCATCTGAATAAAGTCCGAATATATTTTATACGTGGACAGTCAATTTACTAAAGTGAAATGCATACTTTTTCAGTGGTTTGTAAAACGTACAGAAAGACATACAAATGTATGCATGTACAATAATACAAAAGAGAGTCTTCAAGGCTTGGCCGAATTTTTTAATCCATGGGCTCATTCCTCAATTAATGTTAAAACCTCCCAATTGAGTCCACCTGCCACAGGTCCAACAGGTATGCAATATATGGGTTTAATTATGCACCTATTATGAGGTCGATCTCTAATTTTCTATATAATTAATATCTTAATGTTACTAAAATTGAGCTATCAACATAATCTTATCTTAATTAATTAATCTAAACATTAAAAAGAAGAATTAATACGAAAGCACCAAACACGATAATCTAATTAAGGAGTCTAACTACATAAACACACAAGAAGGATAGATTCATTCCATGATGCCATATGCTTTTACATTACCGAAGGGTGAACTGATGAACTATTATAACCGGAATTTAATCCATGCTTACTCATAATAGGATTTATTTGTATTGGACAACAAGGATAAGAACTTTATAAGTCTATCCAATTCTTTTATTCTTTTTGTCACATAATTCTCAGCAATTTGAATGGGACAATTTTTCTTGTTTCTAAAGTGATCATTATTAGCATGAGTTGGCGATCCATGGCCCCGTAACAAAGAATTTTGTTTCCATGGAACCTGGTTAAATATGTTAGCACTTAGTTTAATTGTATCATCACAAATAGGTTAAGCTGTTCACAAATGGATGATACATCTATTGAATAATTGAAACATAAATTCAGAAGCGTACATTTATTAGGTAAGCTAATATATTGTTTGCATCATGGAATATGTTTTTACGCACTTCAATTTGTGTATGTTTTAAATTGTGCTTACCTGTTTAAATATGAAAGTCAATTTCTCAAACATATTATGTGTGATGTATTTAATATCGTGTCATGTTTGGATTTTTAAATTGAAGTTTTGCATTTAGGCTGGACACATATTTTTTTTTTTTTTGGTAAGGTAAGTATTTATATAACAACCAAAGATATACAACAACCATGAGGCATGGCACCAACCGGCACTCAGCTAGACAACAAATCATTGGAGTGACTGGGTATCTCGGTCACAAGTGAGAATAAAACAAGTACAACAAAAGGAACAGCAAAGGACTAGCAGGACCCAACTAGTCCTAGGATTGGGTCCAAGTTAATTCCCCCTCAAAAATACGAGGGTCTATGCCCTAACACCGCTGCATCCTCCTATTTCTAGGGTTGTCTTCGACTCTTTTGAAAGCCAAAGCCTTGTCCTTTACCGCCTTGGATAACTGCAGCTTCAAGGATGGAATGTAGAAATTACGGCCACGGAAGATAATATCATTTCTAGTTTTCCAAATGATATAACAAAGTGCTCCAAAAGAAAACTGAGCTATCACTTGGTAGAACCCTTTGCCAGAAAGGAGATTACTAACCCAAAGGAGGTTGTCCAGCCAAGCATAATTGATCCAAGGAATATTGCATTTAGCTGCCCAAAAGTTGGCAAGGGAGTTGGGGATGTAGCACTCAAAAAACAGGTGATTGACTGAATCAGGCTTGAACTTACAGAAGGCACAAACCGTGGATGGTAATCTGCCATGAAGCATGAGAAGTACCTACGTTGGAAGACGGTTTTTAGAGATGAGCCACATGAAGAATTGGTGTCTAGGGGCGAAAGCCTTGTCCTAGACAAAAGAAGACCCGCAAACAGGGTTGGATTTAAAGCGAATAGTGGCCCAAGCTGAAGCCATCGTAAATTTCCCAGAGGAGTCCTCGACCCAACTAAAGATGTCCTGGCCTTGAGAAAGTGGGGGAACCGAGATTTGCCATAATGACAAGTTATGCATGAGTTGGAGCCCATTCGGAGAGTATAAGTTCTTCACCTTCGCTTGCTTGGTAAGGTCTGACTGGAAGATATCATTATCAGAGAAAAACAAGTTGAGAGAGCCACCCTCTAGCCACGGATCAAACCATAGCGATGTATGTTCACCATTTCCTACCTTCTATCTAAAGTGCGGTTGAAATACTTCTCGTAGTGCAAGAATTTTCCGCCAGGCCCATGAGCAGTGTGTAGGAGTAGGAGAAATCCAAAAATTTTGTCTTTTGAGATATGTGGCATGAATCCATTTACACCATAGCGATTCTTTGTCGGTGAATAGCAGCCAAATATGCTTTGCCATGGCTGCCTTGCTACTATCCCTGATTCTCCTCAAGCCTAGTCCACCTTCAGAAGTGGGGAGGCAAACATCCGCCCAAGCCACTTTTGCACCTCTCGATCCCATGTTTGGTCCCCTCCTGGTCCCATGTTTGGTCCCCTCCAAAGGAACTGTCTATATATTTGCTCTATCTTGGCTGGACACATATTTGATACAACAATAATACGATAATGCGATCCAATCCACCAGTTTGATTATCAGTGAACATTAGCCATTCTTTCTTTTCATTTTTAATTTGTAAACTTGGGATCCACGGTGTTGGCAAACAAAAACTCCACCTAATTGATTATAGCGTGTCTGATGAATTTCATCTCCATTATTATTAATGGTCAAGGTAACATAGGCAAAATTATGATATAAGCTTTTTGTGTAAAGAATATGACAACCATACTCTAAGCTTTTTGTGTAAAGAATATGACAACCATACTTTAAAGAAAAAAGTCAAAAACTTTCTTTCTTTATTTAGATTCACTGTGCTTGATTTCTTGTAAATCGGATGAGAATGTCATCCCGTTTATCAAATTAGTGATTTATTGCAAGCGTAAATTCCAGAGGAACCTTTTGTTAGGAGATAAGGCAGGAGGACTGGCCGTGGTATGTTGCAAATGGTAATAATACACAGGAGCAAAAACTTTGAATGGTCTACCTTGCCAGATGGTGAGTGTCTTCGCCAACGTACTATTAAAGAGTGAGCAATCGACATGTGTACCCATTCAATTTAAGAGATATTGGGCGATTATGTATATTTACTACCAATTAATCGATTCAAATTGGCGAAAATGCACTCAATTGTTATATCAATTTAATTTCCACAAATTCAAAAGGTTGACAATTCTTCGCTTTGACGGTAGCATTAATAGTGCTTTTTTTTTATAATTATGAATAATTATCTTCATAATTATAATACAATATGTTTATCAATCGATAAGCTCCCTAGTGTATTAGAGAGTCAATCTCGACTTGATCTCCATCTTTTTCGGAAAGCTCTTAAAGTCATTATATTTCTAATTGAATTCTATAATCTATCTGAAACTTCAACGATGATATTCATTCATTCCTGAGAAGTGCCTTTCAATGCATAGCAAATACTAATTAGGCTTGGAAACACTTGCTAGACGTGCAGTCAACATAATCAAATGGGTTGATAGAGACTCATCATTATACACTGGACCAACATTGATCTTATTAATTACCTACTCTCCTTTATGTCCATCCTCTAATCTAATATAGAGAGAGCACGTTATTTATTAATGAAAATGAACTGTCTAGGACAAAATATTATCCAATTTAAATTAGGAAATAATCTAAATTAAATCCTACTTTTATTAGATAATTATATCTGCTAGATAGATACTATCTTAACGTGCGATCTATACTAGAGAATAAAATCTACCTAACGTGTCATATTATCTAAAAATCTAACCTAACCTATCAAGCAAATTTTTTTGTGTTTTTTTTTTCTTTTTATATATAAAGAAAACAACCATACGAGAGGGCACCAAATCGCACAAGATGAGTATCCCATCAATCGAATAAAATAAGCATGAAGATCAACAGGAATACTCTTTCAACTGATATTTGGTATCAGATACATTCAATGAGCTAATCTCAAGCCTTGAAGATGAGGTTATCAGATTTTCTGTGTAGCCGTTAAATCGATCTCAAGCTTAAAGATAGAATTACCGATTATATGCGCATTGGTAACTAGGAAGATTTCCTAATATGTATGTTAGATATCAATATCACCAAATTAGGAAATAAAATATTTTAATCAAATCGAGACTAGATAATTAGCTAGTTTGAATTAGGGGTGTCAATGGGTCGGGTCGGGTCGGGTCGGGTCGGGTCGGGTCGGGTCGGGTCTTGATGTTACCCGACCCGACCCAAACAATAAGGGTCATGTCCTATGACTCGACCAAACCCGACCCGAAAGGCATAAAACATGAAGAAAAAAAAGGGTCGGTTTGGGTCGGGTTGGGTCGGGTTGGGTCGAGTTTCAGGTTTCGGGTTGTTGACATATCACAGCATTCTCCCCGTCGTCTCTCGGCTCCTCCTCTGACGGATCAAAGTCCACACAAGAATTGCCTGGGAACTTGACATTGGCAGTATGGCCTCTGTCAATAATAAAAACAGAAAATCTGGAGGAAAAGAAAAAAAGAAGGCCCCATATAGCCTCACTGAAAACACTCATGATGACGACCAAACTTCGCACGATCCGTATTCACATTCACATCCGCATCCCCTTCTTCATTATTTCTTTTCTTGATCGCTCCTTCCTCATAATCGCACTCCTCATTCTCATCTTTCATGATCTTGATGATCTCGCACGCTTTCTTCGAAGTCGGAGTGTTAGGGCAGGCTCCACAGCCCTGGCTGGCCTCGGGATTCGCTGAATTCAACGCGCCGATGCCCGAACCTAAGCCGGACCGTGCCTTCTTCTCGACCATCGACTCGGCCGAGTTCCAATCATCGCTCAAGCTGGTGGTGGTCGAGCTCAGGAACTTGGAGTTCCGGCCACTCCCGTCCGACGAGATGGAGAAGTCCAATCGCTCCAAGCCGTGATTTTGAACCATCTCACAGTCGTTGATCGCGGTCGGGAACGAGCCCGAATGGAGAAAGGACCCGAAGAACCCGCCATTGCCGTTGGGCTTCGAGCTGGAGCTCATTCAGCCCTGACTCGCCAGGTCAAAGTACGTGCACACCATCTTTTGGTTCTCCCTCGTGACGCTAATTTCGAGGAACTCGATCTTGGAATACTCGACTGGGTCGAGGATCACCTCCGAGACTTTCCGATCGAGCAGCACCACCTTGGAGCTAATCGACGAGTTGGCCGCCGCCGAGTCGACCGGGGCCGACGCGGTGAGCTGGAGGCCGAGTCTGACTATCCCGGCGGGGGACTGGAAGAGGTTAGTGGACAGGAGGCTGTAGTGGCGAGTGACCTTGCCCTTGCTGGCGATCTGCGACAGCGGGACGAGGGCGAACCCAAGGAGCTGGTCCTCTGATCCATGAAGTGTCGGGCACAGCTCAACTTCCAGACCTCGCACTTGAGGACCGAGTCGGCGTTGAGAGTCAGCGTTGAGAGAGAGAAGGGGGAGAGCGGGTTGAGAGAGAGGAGAGAGAAGGGGGAGACGAGGGGAAAAAAGAAAAAATGTTTTGATTTGGGTAATAGGTAATGGGTACGGTTATTATTTGACCCGACCCAACCCAAATAATACCCAAATAAAAAAAACCCTACCCAAACAAAATTGAGCTCAAACCCCAAAATATTCATAATTTACGGGTCGGGTCGGGCCGGGTCGGATTGGGCATTTTTGCCACCCCTAGTTTGAATGTCGTGCTTTCGAAGATGAACCGGCAAATGGTGCTGATGAACGATGGTGGCTGGTGGCTAGTGAAGCTCGATGGTTGCGTGCTCACGGCCAATGAGACAAGGACCGGCGAGAAACAAACTCGCTAGTATAGTGAACAAATTCAAAAATAAATTCTGCGAAAACAAGAAGAAGAACCCGAAGGGATTAAATTGGACAACGCCTGGATCGTTGGGGCGGCAGCAGCACGGGGATGAGCAAAGGACTTCGCGGCCTGAGTGAGAGAGAGAGAGAGAGAGGAGCCTCCTTCTTGCATTTCTTTTGTCTTTTTTCTCTAGGAATGCAGGTCTCTCTCGATGACCCTAATTTAGGATTCTGTAATTCTTTACGCAATCCATTGACAAGCCATAAATTACCCATGTTTAAAAAAAGGTTAATGTAAGATTAATTACCATGAATGACAAACAAGTCAAGTGTGAATTGACCATCTTATCCGTTTATAACACGCTTTGACTCGTTTAGTTATATAATCTAAAATGTTTCATGTGCTAACACAACATGTTTAAATACATGTAAAAATACTGACAACAAATAAAACACAAGTCATCAATTTTATATAGAAGAATTCAAATCTTATTTGTTTGGTATTGAGTAACAATTCAATTAACATGTTGTGTTTGAATCTAATATTGTGACATAACTAATGAAACATTTTATATTAAGATTAAATTTAAAATTGATATGCCGTGAATGAAAGCATGAGATTGGTATTGAACAAAATAATGATAAGTCAAAAACTAAATGAAATATTCCGTCGTCAATGATTCTAAGGAAAGGAACCACATCGAATCACTTATTAAAAGTTTAGGGACAAACTTAAATTTACTTTAGTTATTCAAATATTGCAATGGTTTTAGATTCCTTTTGCCTATGTCAAAGTTTATTTTAATCGCATGTAACGACCTGCAATTTTGCTATTGAGATTGATTGAATAGAGAGAAATAAATGGGACTCAATGATTTGATGCCACTATATTTACCGTTCTTTGTAGTAAATCATTGTAATGATATTTGATTTGATGAAGTTTTTGTCTAGAATAGATCTCATATATGGACTTTTTTGTAAAGCTCTTGAAAAGATTACTTTCAAAGTAAGATAAATGTCATTAAGATTACCAATTTTACCTATGTTGGCAACAGAGGTCCACGGCGTAATATTGCAGCCCTGTGCAAGAGAAAAAAGACTAGCAAAAAATAATGCCGAAGTCGCTTCTTGCAGTATTCAACCTAAGTTGAAAACAAATTTATTATAGAAGTCAGTTTGTCATATACTTTTAAGCTTTGTGATTTGCCCACACTAAAATTTTATATTCTAGAAGTTAGATTCGACCTAAAATTTCAGCTGAACCACGATCCATTTGCAGAGTATATAGCATCCTATTGCGATATTTTTAGGTCAAAGATAGATCAATTTGTGACCACTTCTCCATAACAAGTGAGGAGATAACTTTTTTTTTTTTTTTTTTTTTTTGGTAAGGTAAGAATTATCATAAAATCGACCAGCGAAATGTACATCAGGGGGGAAAACACGGTACCAAAGCAAGCACTCAACAAGACGAAATGTCATTGGAGTAGAGGGGTACCGTGGCTCCAAAGAAAATTACAAGTAAGCTAGGAATATAAGAGAACCAAGAGGACAAAGTCATCCTATACTATATTGTGGTCGGCTCCACACCAAAAATGCGTGCGTCTATCCCCGCCTACGCCTGCATTCTTGTTTTCGGGAGTATCCTCAAGCGATTTGAAGGCAAGAGCTTTGTCCTTAACCACCTTACAAAGGTATAGTTTCATGGAAGGGACATAAAGATTATGGCCACTTTGAAGAGAATTTCATTCCTGGTTTTCCAGATAATGTAGCATAGAGATCCAAAAGAAAAGCGTGCTATCTCCGGGTAGAAACCTTTGCCAGATACAGAGTTAATAACCCATTGAAGATTGTCCGACCAAGAGGAGTTGTGCCAAGGGAGATTACACTTGTCAGCCCAGAAATTAGACAGAGAATTGGAGATGCAACAATAAAAAAAGAGGTGGTTAATTGAGTCAGGCCTAGAGTTGCACAGAGCACATACCGAATTAGGGATACTGCCAAATGACATAAGATATTCCGAGTGGGAAGACGGTCCTTGGTAATAAGCCAAAGAAGGAACCGATATCTAGGGGCCGGGCCTTATCCCTGACAAAAAGAGGACCAATGAACCGGGTTGGATCTCGCACCGGATTATATCCCACGCCGAAGCCACCGAAAATTTACCCGAAGAATCTCCCACCCAAGAAAAGGTATCTTGACCACTTGAGAGAAGGGGAACCGGAATTTGCCATAAAGCCAGCTCTTGGAGTAGCCGAGACCCATTCGGGAGAATATGTCCTTCACCTTCGCTTGTCTAAGAAGGTCCGATTGGAAGATGTAAGCTGTTTGAGAATACCGAATTTAGTGGACCCATGTCAAGCCATGGGTCTAGCCAGCAGAGCGACGTAGCTTCACCATCTCCTATCTTCCATCTGAAGTGGGGTAGGAATTCATTCCTAAGAGAAAGGATCTTCCTCCAAGCCCAAGAGCAAAGGGTAGGAGTCGAAGAGTCCCAAAAATTATTCATTTTGAGATATGTAGCATGAATCCATTTGCACCATAAGGATTCTTTATCGGTAAATAGCAACCAGATGTGTTTAGCCATGGTCGCTTTGTTGCTATCCCTGATTCTTCTTATGCCAAGGCCTCCTTCTAGCATGGGAAGGCAGACATCAGCCCACGATACCTTTGCGCCTCCCGAACCCATAGATGGGCCTTTCCAAAGGAACTGTTTGCATATTTGCTCTATTTTGTCCACTACCGAAGATGGGAGCCAAAAGATGGAGGCCCAGAACGCTTGAATGGCATGTAATACCGACTTAATAAGCTGTAGTCGGCCGCAAAAGAGAGAAATCGATGGGTCCAAGATTGGACTCTAGCAGTGAGACGGCATACAAGAGCATTGCAGTCCACTTTGCTCATTCTCGAAGTAATTATGGGTACACCCAAGTAGCGCACAGGGAGGGAACCAAGGTTGAAGCCAAGCGTTTGCAAGATCTGCTCCTTGGTAGCCTCAGACCCTGTTGAAATAAAGACTTCACTCTTACTGGTATTGGGCACCAGACCACTCCAAGTAGAAAATAAGGTAAGGCCATTTTGAAGGCAAGAGATAGAGGCGGGGTTTGCTTCACTGAAGAGAAATACGTCATCCGCAAAAAAAAGGTGGGATAGGCGTGTAGCCTTGCACCGCCAGTGGTATCGAAAGTCCGGATTCCGAGTGTAAGCGTTGAGAATCCCAGTGAAAACCTCCATGATCAAGGTGAATAAGTATGGCGACATGGGGTCACCTTGCCTTATACCACGATCACTGGAAAAGAAGCCATGGAGTTCACCATTTATGGATATGGAAAATTTTGGAGTACGAACGCATACCATAATAAGTTTTGTGAGATGGGTGGGAAACCCAAATGCTTGAAGAGTTTTCTCTAGGAAGTCCCAGTCAAGAGTATCATAGGCCTTCCTGAAATCCACCTTAATAGCACACTTAGGGATATAAGGCTTATTATGAAACCCACTGAAAAGTTCTTGTGCAAGAAGAATATTGTCACTGATTCTTCTACCTTTTACAAATGCGGTTTGGACCGGACTAATTAGATATGGAAGAACCGCAGCAATTCTAGAAGAAAATATCTTGGTGATACACTTGTATATTGTATTACAACAGGCAATTGGGCGAAAGTCAGAGACTGATGTTGCATTGGGGGTTTTTGGCACCAGGGCAAGGATAGTATTGTTAACTTCCTTGAGCAAGCAGCCAGTTTCAAGGAAATCCATTACCGCTTCAGTAACTAAATGACCCACCTTGTCCCAATTCTTTTTGAAGAAGTCAGCATTGTACCCATCGGGACCGGGGCTTTATTGCCGCCATAGAGAACATAGCATCTCGAATGTCGGAAGGAAGAAAAGGTTGGGATAGAAAGTGAATGTGTTCTTCCTTAAGAGGAGAGTGAATGACATCAATGAGTTCTTGTATAGAAGGTCTCACAGTCATATCCACCGGAGCAAGGAGATCCCGGAAATATGAAACAAAAACCTTCGTACATCCTTCAGTCTGTTACCATTTGTCCCGAGCTGTCCATAACGGAGATAATACGATTGCGGAGGTGCCTATGATTGACCGAGTGATGGAAGAACTTAGTATTATGATCCCCTTCCTTTAGCCGAATTCTAGATTTTTGTCGAAGAAGGACTCCTCAAGAGATCGAAGTTCATAATAGTTCTTGAGTTGAGAATGTTCCTCAGCCGCCAAGGAGCTACTTTGAGGGTCAAGATGAAGTGCCTCTTGTGTGGTTGAAAGGACCCTTTTCGCCGAAGCTACCCTCAAGGAGATCTTTGAGTAAGCATCTCTATTAAGACACTTAAGCCGACCCTTTAACAGTTTGAGTCTAGCGTAAAGTCTATACATAGGAGAACCTGCAACTTGGGTCTCCCAAGACTGAGTTACTAACATGGGAAAGTCAGGGTGGCTCATCCAAAGGTTATAAAATTTAAAAGGAATGCGCCTAGTACCGGGAGGAAGGATTCTCACCTTTGTCATTGGAGTATGGTCGATAAGCCTCGGGGCCGGGAAAGATGCTTCGAGAGAAGGAGAAGGTGGTGCACCAACGGTTGTTAACCGAGGACTCGATCAATTTTCCTTTGTTTCTGCGAGTACCGAATGAGGTAGACCAAGTGAAACGGAAACCCACATAGCGAAGATCAAAAAGTTCAGCTTGGTCCATGCAATCCCTGAAATCATCAAAAGCGGGAATCTAGATATCCGGGCTCCCCATGCGATCAGAAGAATCCCGAATGGCATTGAAATCACCGGCAACCATCCAAGGACTATCCTTGAGAAAGGAGCTCAGACTAATAAGCTTGCTCCATAAGATTCTGCGTGCAACAAAAGTGTGCTCCCCATATATTGCCGAGAGATAAAAAGTAGACCCTGAGTTCAAGATTTTTATAACACCATGAATGATTTGGTCAAACTAGTCTGAGTATAGAAACATACCAAAAGTGGGTTCCATCCAACCCAAATGCGCCCTCGAGGAGAATGGTCATAATTTGTAACCCATATCCAGCCAGGGAGTAAAGCAGAGGAGATATTAGGAAAACTAGTAACTGGAACTTTGGTTTCCAGTAATCCAAGACAACAAATATTATTAAGGTGCACAAACCGTCTAACTTCAGCCTGCTTAACAGGATTCATAAGCCCTCTGACATTCCAAAAACCAAAAGACATTATAGAACAAAAGAAGGACAAGCAGACTATTTTCTTTTTTGTCGCCTTTTAGTGGCCGCTGGTTTTTTTTTTCCCGAAGCTGTCCCTGACGAGGGACTAGGTCTATTAATATGCTCAGATTTTACTTTAGCACGAGGAGTAATAGGGGGAGGTCCCAAGCTACCAGCCTGTTCAATCCTCACCTCAGTGAGTTGCAGCTCTTGTAAGTTATTCTCTGGAGGAGCAGGTTGCAATTTCTGACCTGAGCTTGCATCCGTAGCAGGGGCCACTACTGAATTAACATCAATATCAGGCCCTGGAATGGCGGCACGGGGCCCATCTCCCGATCGACCCGAGGGAAATAGCTCCTGCGCAGTTCCGGTGGAATGCGATAAAGCAACACCGGCGCCTGTCCGCCTGCCCGGGATTTGCGCAAAGACGAGCACGAGGTATTGAGGGTACAGAAGTAGAAGCAGCACCAGCTGATTTTCCAGAGCCATCTGCAGCACCAGCTAGGGAGAGAATAGCATCGCATTTCGAAGAAGGCATAGCATAGCAGCACCAACGAGACTTGAAGGGAGCACAGCAGCAACACCAGCAAGACTGGAACTGTTGTCAGTAGCATCAGTTAGAAAAGGGACATCAGCATTACTTACTGAAAAAGCCTTCGCAGCGGCATTCATTGAAGAGGGATCAGCAGCGGCATCAACAAGCCTTGAAGTATCAATAATAGCACCAGGTAATTTTTGAAGGACAGCAGCACCAGCAGCTGTCATTGAAGAAGCACCAGCCGAAGTTATTGAGGGTCTTGCATCAGAGCACAACTCCTGATTTGAATCGATGAGACCAGCACCACCAGCTCTTGAAGAAGTACACATAGCAACAGGTAGCTCCTGGTTAGTCTCAGGAGTTTCTAAAGCATTCGCAGCATCAGTCTCCTCATCTAGATCATCTTCCGAGTCAAAATAAGAAGAAGGTACAAGATCAATCGCTGGCTGCTTGTTCCTACCAGCCCTGCGGTTATACTTGCTGTGGACACGTTTCCATTCCAGAGTAGGGGCTGGACAAGCATCCCTACCTTGTTGAGAGGCGGTGATAGAAGGGTCTTGTCCATCCCTACCAGCTGGAAGGTCGGATGGCTCCATACATGCCCGGATAACGGTTCGGACCGAGCTGGACGGGGGACTTGAGCGAGGCACCGATGTCCAAAGGTACCACATAATTGGCATGATACCGGTTTCCATTCATACTCAACGTCCACTATACGGGTTTGCCCATTTAGGTCGACCGTTATAGAATTACAGCAGGTTTTAGAGGCAGCAAGTTCAACACACACCCTAGCAAATGAAATCATTTTCAGTTGCTCCGTGCGATGGTCTACATATAGTGGTCTTCCCACCGCACTAGCAACTTTGCTAATCCCCTTAGCAGACCATAACCCATAGGGAAGATTCTTCAGTCTAATCCAAACCGGGATTGTAGCATGATCTCCTTTTTTCAGTTCTAGCAAGGGGTGCCATTGTTGGAGGATTAAAGGCACTCGCGCCACAGTCAATGGACCTCCTTCTATCACCTTACGCCTGAAGTCAGGGTCCGAAATATGAAAAAAATAAAAACCTTGGTCATTTGCTTTGACCTCTAGCAAACGTTGGCCCCAAAGATGGTTAAGGGCAGACTCAACTAGCTTGAATGGGAGTTTCTTTCCCACAAAGTAGCCGACTAAACATTGATGCCAAATAGGATCAGCAGCGCTAAGGTCCTCATCCGAACAATGTACTATGTTATCCCCCCCCGAACAAGGATCAATATAAGTAAGAGAATACCCTTGCATAGCGGCCTTGGCTACATTCGCCCAAGAGCGAGTGGTTGGGGCCGTTGTACCAGCTAATTGGGGCGAAGAGCCCATCCCATGCTCTGCGGTGATGGATGCCTGACCATGGAACGGCCCAGCTACAGCCATACCCGAGGTAATTAAGCTAGGTCTGCTGTCATTCTTAAAACCCCCGTCTGCAGAGACTTGGGCAACATTTTTGCCTCTTGCCAACAAATCCCCTGCAGCAGAATCACGGCCAACATTTTTGCCTCTAAACATTTGATCTCCAGCAGCATTTCGGCCAGCTGGAGCTCTACTTCGGTTGCGATGTCTACCCCCTCCTAATCCAAGGAGAGATTTCGGGCCAGTAGAACCCCTATCCATGATTCCACAGAAAAGAATTGCCCAGCTAGCACAACCTAAGATTACCCATCGCAAGGTAAAACCTCGAAGAAGAGAGCCTTACCCGAGCAGAGGAAGAGGGATTCGGTGTTCGGCTTCCACGCGACTCCACCTCCGAAGAGAGACTATCGTCGGAGCCAGCAATCGCCGGCACGAAGGGATCTCAAAATCGGCGCTACAGTTGTCGAGAACTCAGAACCAGAGAGGGAATGAACAGTAGCTGCTCTTTTTGGTCGATTTTGCTGTCGGTGCTTCTCTTGTCTCAACAGACCCAGCTGTGAGGAGATAACTTAGTATTGAGTTATCTCAATACTCAGTTGACTTGTAGGTTTTCCTAACATAGGGTTGAAATTGGGCCATACTTTGGATCAATGATCACAAGACTCCCTAGAAAATTAAGTTCTAAAGTGATAGACTCTTAATCTTTTTTTTGTACTAACACCTACATTTTTTCTTTAAAAATAGAGAATGTAGCTCAAAAGTAGAAATCAAAAGCACATGCACCACCACAATAGAAGCACACCACTGAGGAAGCTCCCCTACCTCTCGAGAAAGCTAACTAGAGAAGCATTTGGGGCAAAAGTAAAGAAGAGAACATAACGAACGCAAACCAGATGATGGCAGTGAAAAGAAGAAGACGGGAGGATGAAAGAAATAGACTCCACAATTTAGTCCTTTCTTGTGTGGATAAAAACTTAGCATTACATCTCAGCTTATCGATCACCAGTAAATTCAATTCAATCAGATCAGGCTCCACCCAATAGATTCCACAATCAAAACATAGTAATCAAACTTGCTCCGAAAGACTCTTCTCATCGAATTCAGACGACATGAGATGTGAAGCAAGCATTCTGGCAGGATAGAAGATGACCTCCACAAGAGCTGGGCTGGTCAAGGAGTCCAAACTCGATGTAAATCGAATAGCTCTGGTTGCCCAGTTCGACCTCGACGATGGTGGGAGCCTCAGAGCTAGCCTCACCTGCGGACTTGTCCATGATCTGTGTCGTGCTCACGCGAACTCCAAATATTGTGGCGTCACCGCCGCTCCGCCTCAACTAAGCGCCGCCCATGAAAGATCCGACCCACCTTTGGTGAAATTTCCACTAGCCCCGACCTCCATCAAAGTTCTCTGAGAGTCTTTCAAGCTTTCTCAAGAAAAGTCCTGCAACATGCTTGTCTTTTAAGCTTTCTCAAGAAAAGTCCCGCGGATGAGGCCAGCTTCAAGGTTCCCACCATTGTTGAGGTCGACCTGGGCAACCGGGGCTATCCGATTTGGGTCCAGACTCCTTGACCAGCTCGAGCTCTTGCGGAGGTCATCTTCTATCCTATTGGAATGCATGCTTTACATCTCATGTTGTCTGAATTTGATGAGTCTAAATTTGATGAGAAGAGTCTTTTGAAGCGAATTTGATGAGTCTAAATTTGATGAGAAGAGTCTTTTGAAGCAAGTTTGATTACGATGTTTTGATTGTGGAGTCTAGTGGGGGGAGCCTGATCTGATTGAATTGTACGGTTCAGGATTGAAATTAATTTACTGGTGATCAATAAGCCGAAGAAAGGACCAAATTGGACTAAATTGAGGAGTCTATATCCTTCATCCTTCTGTCTTCTTCTTCTTTTCACTCTTTTCACTGTTACTTTTGCCCCAGATGATTCTCTTGTTAACTTTCTCGAGAGGTAGGTGAGCTTCCTCAGTGGTGTGCTTCTGTTCTGTTGTGGTAGTACTTGTGCTTTTGATTTCTACTTTTGAGCTACATTCCCTACATTCCCTATTTAAAGATAACATGTACAAAAAAAAAGATTAAGAACCTATCACTTTAGAACTTAATTTTAATTTTCTGTAGAGTCTTGTGATCATTGATCCAAACTTTGGTCCAATTTCAATCATTTGGGATTAACCTAGAAATAAATATATGGTCCAATTTTCTGTAGGGTCTTTTAAGCTTTCTCAAGAAAAGTCCCACAAAATGCAATTATGTTTTCATGACAAAGTTGACCTGTAGGTTTTCCTAACATAGGGTTGTATGTAAATTAATTGGTAAAGAGGACCATGCTCATATGAATTGACAAAAAAGAAAGTATTATTAAAAAGAGGGCAGTACGAAAAGCAAACAAATAAGCCCAATTTTAAAAATTGTTCACCTTGTCCAGCCATTTGTTTGGCCCGTGTTATAGCAGCCCTAAGAGGGGGAAGACCCATCTTCCTTACACGATTTTTGTTATTTTTCGTGTTGTGCTTGAGGCAAAACTCAACAATGTCAACGGCTCCGCAACAGGCAAACGCCCAAGAGAAGGCCCAGATTTATCAACTCATTAAAGCATATTGATATAAAGAAAGAGCCGAAAAGGTATACCCGTCCATTGAAAGTAACACGGTCTTCCAATTTCGTCCCCAGCAATCTTAGTTTTACCTTTTGCACATGAAGATAATAATCAATGGATGTGTTCAGAAACAAAGCCTGAAACCTAAACAGCAACCGAGTCGACTCACAGACTTCCAACTCGTCGTCTTCGGATTCGGAGTCGGAGAAGCTAAGCATGCTGCAGAGCGACATTGAGCTATCCTCCTTCTCCTCCTCGTCGAGCGTCTTCTCCTTCTTCTCTTCCGTATATCTCTTGTAGTGCCGTAGAGATAAGAAATATTTAAAGGATATATCGGATCTGGATGCTAAATCCAAGATCGGGTTGATTATTGGATAATCTGTTCCAATTTTCGAAAAAAAAGTAAAATTCGTGATCACAATAAACAGGCTAAGTCCTATCCTAAAATCTGCACGGCTATTTTTTATAATTATTTTAATCAACAATTAAATACTGACTTTCCAACTGAAAATAAAAGCAAATTAGATGCATGCCCAATTTTTTTTTTTTTAGTAAAAACAAATAAAACAGACCTGAACTCAGCTTCATGGCTCACCAAGTAGGAAGTGGCATATGACTCGCTCAACCGACCGACAAAATTACATAATCCATGCTTTACACCATATATAGAGGTCCTTTGTATGGATATTGATATAAGCGTTTACACCAAATAATGAAAATTAACAACACGAAAATGTTAGTTGTCATCACCAAATGTAGATAGAATAATTAGATGTCAATAAAATATTTATATTTCTCATCTAGAGCAGAACCTAGACACATGCTATTGTTTTATATCTTTTCTGAATTCATAGTTAAATTGTTTTTTGATGTTTTTCTATTCATGTTTTTTTCATTTTAAAAATTCGAGAGGATATTTTCAAGACTTAATGGAAATCCGTGTCACGGAAACTCCTTTAAAATTTAATTCAAACAATTACTGTAGCCCTTGATTTTATTCTTACCCATTGTGCAATGACAGACATAGTAAATACTAATTATGCGTTTGGTTATATTTATTTATGAAGCTTAAGAAATATGGGAAATTGTTCTCCTTCATAAAACTATGTAATTATGGTTTTTGTATTTGGCTTAAGTTTATTCTGATTAATTTTTTATATTCATTTAATTATAAAACAACGCTTAATTTTTCAAATAATCCTTTTATACCATTTATTCATCAAAGATCGGCTAATGGTCTTTTATGAAAATCATGCTCAATAATATATCATTTTAATAATTTAATTTTTGTAGAACTTTTATGCAGGGAGTTTGTTACATTAACTTGAAAATATAAAACTTAGATGCAAGACTTTGTTCGCCTCAACTTGAAATTAATTATATATGTTGTGCTAATAAGTTTAGATGCAGTTATGTGCAATCATGGAAAATTTTCCTAAGCATCTTTTTTTTTTTCCTTTTTATAATCAAGATGCAAGTCTTTGTTCATCATTTTAGCAGTTCAATCAATTACCAAAATATGTATAAGAGTTAGAGCTGCAGTTTGTTAGGACTAGAAATTTGCTAAAGTGAGCATGAAAAGTAAACTACAAGTAAGTTCACAGGTGAGCTTGCAACGTGACACAAAACCTCATATGAGCTTCACTTCTAAAAGAATCTGATTCTAATTATAAGGCTTGTCTTACTGGTCACCCTTCTCACATGATCAAGTGGAGGTGGGGGTTCATGTCCCCACATTCTCAGGGAAGTTGGGGTGAAGACAATTTAGTTTCAGATGTAAGTTTTGACTCCCATGCCCTGTAAGGAGAGAGGAAAAAAGTCTGAGAATGAAAATTAGAGTAGGAGTAGAGTAAGACTAACTAAAAAAAAAACAAGAGTATGGTTCTTATCTTATTTCCAAAAAAAATTTCTATTACTTATTCTTAAATTAGATTATCCAAGGATACATACGTCCTTTAATAATCTAAGTAAAGCAATTCTATCAAATATAAATTTTCAAGAAATTTTGAGGGAACAAGCGCACTACCGTAACTTTTAGGTTTAAACGTTGCCAAACTGTAAGCACATGCACATTGAAGTACTAATAGATTGAATTCATGCACGCACTACACGCGTGCACAATATTGCTAAGGCTATGTGAATATGAATTGATGAACGAATTAGCTTATGTGGATATGGAAAAGATGAAAGCATATGAATAAGATTTGATACGCTTGTGTTATATTTACTGCAAATTAATTTCTGTTGGGGGAACGACCACAATGGGTGTGGACGTGCGCCATTTGCTTCCTAGACAGATAAGCTGCCAAGCTCTAGTTTGCTTTCTGATATTGAGAAGTGTGCTGCTTTCATTGGGGGACCTGCATACATAGGATTATGGTACTTTTAGGCAGCTCAGCACATCTAGTCTGGCAGTTATCCGCTCTAGTTATTTGTATATTTGGCAATTGTGTTCCCCTTTGTGATCTGCTTGACTAAACAAGGTTACTGGTAGACATTTGTACACTACCACTGTATTAGGAGAGGCTATGGTATAATTCTCTCTCAAATTTTGATATTTTTGTTTTGAGTCTAAACCAAAATTATGCCAGCTACATTGTTTTTGTATTACAGCGGTAATTTTTTGATACTCTCTTTCCTAGAATTCCTGTCCCACTTTTGCCGCAAATTGTTGCTGATCTTGATAAATGAAGCTTCCTGCCAAGCATTCTCGTGTGAATGGGTGATTCGACCCGTCACGGTCTGATGAGAGTGCTCGACGACCGCTTTCTATGAAAGCTTCTCTTTCTGTGTCTTTCGGTCAGACGGCTCCTCATCGAGCATCAACTAGAGATTCCTCACCTGTTCGTCGCACCTCACCACTACCTCCTTGTGAGAAAGGTGGTGGCGATGATTTGTAAAGATCTCCCTGCTAGAGAGACTATTGCAACCGAGCATAAGGACAGACAGCTAAGACATTGTCTAGTTTTAATTCTCTCTCATGTCCTTTATTTTTTATATATCTTGGTTATACGGTCTTGTTTTATCTTCAAATCAATCACAACATGTAAATTTATGGTTTAGAGCCCAAATTCTGTTCACAGCTGGAGAAGGCACAGTGGAGTGATTTGTACGGAGGCAACTAGAGAGAGAAAGAAAGGAGCCCCTTCTTTGCAACTCTATCGGCTTTTTTCTCTATGAATGCAAGTCTCTCCTTTCGAATTTTATGTCTTCTTGTGAAGCCCTGTCTAGTCCCTATCAACCCCCTTTTGCATGTAAATCAATGGTTCCCTCGATGACAGAAACATTATCTCCTTTCCTCTTTCCAAGCTCAGATTGCACGGCCAAAGATTCAATTTCCTTAAAAAAAAAAAATTTACTATTTTCCATTGACTAAATCTTGCTTATTTTCACTTATTTCCTCAAACAGCCGAAAAATAATGCCTAAGAAGTCGTGGATATTGATCCAGAAATCGTAATATGATAAATACATTGAATATTTGATATTGGCAGAAGTGGTATTGGCAGAAGACATTAATTTAATTGAAAAAAAAGGAGTTGTAGAAAAAAGACGTAATATTAATGTCATTTGTCCTATATGTGCAAACAAAAATCGAACAGATTTTTACTTAGGAGTTAGGTTTCCCTAATTTTTTATGCAATTAATATTTAAATAGATTATCAAAATTTAGTGTCAACATAACCTTACCTTAATTAATTGATCTAAACATTAAAAAAAAAGAAAAAGTACTGTACTCTCGCTCGTTCTCTCACAACCATATAGGCAGAACTAAAGAGTTCTATGTTAATAGGCCAACTCCCAAGTTTACAACCTTGAGTTGTCATACATTCTTCCCAGAGTCAAAGCCAAACATGTAAAGCATTTGCATCGCAAAATAATGAAATAGGTAGAAGTCTTAAATGATGCTATGCGAGTCTCTGACCTTACAAATGATAATGAGGGCTTTTATTTCACTGGAAAAAAAATCAAATGTAATACCTTCTGAAAATGAATGAAGAGAAAATATTTTCATCAACAATGTTTAGATATACACTATTTTTAATAATTAGAAAGTTTTCCGTTTGTTAATATTTTTAGATGACACAAAGATAATCATACAGATGAAAAAAAATTTGTAATAATTTATTACCCCAAAACAAATTATATCCAGGTTAAATTGGACATTGGAGGGGATTATTGGGGCTGGTCTGTGCTAAAATTAATGAATGTGAAGATGGGCTTAGAAACAAAAGAAAATATCATGGTAGGGTATCTTTTTTGAGTTAGGAAAGCTGAAACAGGGTTCGGGGACTCAATATTTTTATTAATGTTGCAGTTAGGTTATTTTAGTCATTTTCATTTAAAAGCCGTGTCCCCAGTCTTTCGTGCTGTGGAGATAGCTGAACTCTGTCGTCATGATCATCATCATCGGGACGAAATCTTAACACCACCACCACCATCGAAACAATAAGGAGGAAGAGGAGTAGGAGGAAGAGAAGCAATCTCAAAGTCCTAGAATTATGTTTCGCTTCTGCAATTTTCGGTGTATATGAACCCTCCATCAGTTGTATGTCTACAATGGGCCGCTGCAATTCTGATCAGTTTTATTTTTAAATGGCAAATGGCACAATACAATGAAAATCTTTTGGCGTATTGAGATGAAAATTAAATAAGCCATGACTAAAGATTTTCGGCTAACCACATCGAGTATGTCAAACATCTGCGAAGAGATGGCAACATCAGATAAATGCTGAATTGTTGAAGCAAAAGAATTGCAGCCTTCTAGTCCTGCACGTGTATATTAATTCCTCAGACGCACCTCCAAGAGTGAATGAGGTGTTTTCTCTAATTATTTGAGAATCCCTTGACGAAACCATACTCTTTTGTACCGCGAGTCCAATGGATTTCTGTTGATTATGATAATTTTGCTCTGTTCTGACTATATGGTTGTGAAACCCCGAGCGGAAGTCTTTGTTGATTCATTGTTTCGTACGCGGGGATCCTTATCCTGGTAAAACATTAGTTTCTCCAGAGACTAGAAGCTCTGCTTCTTTGGAATTCAGGTCGGATAGAGCAGCTTAGGAATTGTTTTGGTTTTGGCAAGTGTTCTTACGCTTCCCCGTTTGGGAAAGATTTACTTTTGTAGTGTGAGTTAAAGAGTGGTTCCGTCATTTACCGTCGAAGAAATTAGCTGGGCTTGTTTTGGCAACTGGGACATAATACTTGCGATATTTTTACAAAGATGGCTCAAAGCTAAACCCTTTAAGATAAATAATGAAAAACAGAATCTCATTATTTAGCACAATACCTACTGGTGGTGCCGCTCCTACAAGTTGATACTTCATCTCCGGATCTGCACTCCCCGGGAACGGCAACCGGTGTGCCGGAGCCTTCGCTGAGTTTTTCCAGACTTATGCTGCTGCAACGCCGGAGCTGCCCTGCTTACGCCATGTCCCAACAATCGCAGCACCACCACCGGCCTCCTTGTCGCTTGGCATCTTCAAAAGAGAATTCTCGAAACATCTTCTCATTCTTCTTCTTTTCATGACATTTCTTTTTCAATGGCTACTTTTTCTTTGCACCGCATTTCTTGTTCAGTTATTCAGAATCTCTTTTCCCCATTTCTTTTTGTATTTTTATGAGTTACATGTGATGCTAAATGGATTTCGTAATTCTTCCGCAAAAATTAGTTCATCATTATGTGTAGTTGAAGGCAGAGCATTCACATCAAGACTAGGGAACGCGCAAGAAGTTACTTCCTTGCGATCGAATCCCATGAAGTGGAGCAAAGTTCTAGTACGAGACGTCAAGCTCTATAATATATATGGAGTCAGTTTATCTATTGCCAAATTCTAGAATCCATCAGAAATTTCAATAGGATATTCACTCAAATCATTCAAAGTACCCTTCAGTGCATAATAAACACTAATTAGGCTTGAAAACACCCAAAAGACGTATCCTCAACATAATCTAATGGATTGACAAAGACTCACCATTATACTCTGGACCAACATTGGTCTTAGCTATTACTTACTCTCCTAGAGAGTGTGTTGTTTATATACCTTTGCGCGCCTTTTGGAGAGCAGCTGCATCTTCAATGGGAGAGAGGTAATCCGGAGCAACTAGTTAAGCCATTTCTTCTTGCCTATTGAGGATAAAGATGCAGCTTTATTGTACTTTTATTTATGGATGCAACATTTCGATAGTAATAAAAGAAACTAAAACTAAAATTTACCCTTCACAATGTAATCACAATTGAAATGACATGCAAAGATTTGAGATGTGCATTTAAATGCAATTTTTTTTTGCCAATAATACGATAATTTTTTTGTTATATATAGAAACCCCAACGTACATTCAACATTAAGATTTCTTTTGCATTAATAACTTTTGCTCATTAAACTAGCCACCCCCAAACTTATTTTATGTATAATGTTGTCTTTGAACATTTTCAATTTTATTTTTTATGGTCCTTTAGTTTAATATTTAATAACTGACGTGGCCTTTAGAACTATTAACTTGTCATTTTGTTATCATTTCATGGATATGTACGTAAGAGCAAGAGCACACGCATTGGATAGAATGGGTTAGGATTTCTTCAATCCTATCACTTATTTGATGATAGTTGGTAATACAACACAAACTGTAAACATACATTGTTCCTTGGATTATTTTTTTCGTGCATATAAAGTTGCATCCGCGTTAAATTATAAAATTTATGAAAGAATTGTTACTAGAAAAAGAAAAAATGATAGAATTTGAACAACGGCAGTCATTGGTCTCGCCACCATCACTTTCACTGTGGCGACCCTCGAAGGAACGTGACCACGCCGGAGATGGTTGCTGTGTCCTACAAGACAACGTGTTCTAAAATTAAAGTTCCGTTACAATGGTTGCATCATGAATCCTATGGGCCGGTTTAATGTTTCTAATAAGCTCAGCGATAGTATTTAGGACTCAATATAACTAAGCATATTCGGTAAAAGCCGTGGAAATAGCTGGGGGCATCATCATATTCATAACAACAATTCGTTATATTAGGCGGTTTTCCTCTTCTATGCCCATGCAGAATTGATCAGAATGATCATCATCCTTGGTTGTCTTTAAGTTTCTCAGAATGACCATCCCTAGTAGTCGCCCCTTTTTATTCCATCCGATGTCGAGAGAGTTTTAAAGCGGGTTTTAAAGTTTGTTGCAGCGTTCAGACAGGTTCCTGAGGAATATGTATAGACGCTTTTCCTCGTTACAGGATAAGGTTTCATTCATGCAAATTAGTTTACTTCTTTGCACATCAATGAATGGTGCCTTAGGTAGTCCTCGTCCCTTCAATTTCAAGGCAATAAGATATGCGCTAATCAGCAATTTTGATACATGATTCATCATGCATCTAAGTTCTCCACCAATACTTATCAGGTATTTCGGCTGGTATCTCAGTCATAATTCTGCTTAAAAGACATCGTCTAGTTTCATGATTTTAACATTAGCAACTTTTGAAGATGGCAACTCTATTCGGGAAGCAGAAAATATTTATGGGTATCTTCCTGGATATTCATTGCACGGACATTTAACCACACTCTTTTCCCTCTTCCTTTGAAGCACGAGACTTTTTAACCGAGGGAAAAAACGGTCCCAGACATTCAGCTAGTCGAACGTACTGGGAGGCCTCTTTCTGCTTCTCTGAAGATATGCTTTTCTCTTCGCTTGCAAGAAACCCTTCAAGTTTAGGTCCTGAAATCTGTGACCGTTGACCAATAAACGCAGGAAACAGACGCGTGCTCTCTGAGAATATCTTCTCTTTCCCTAATGGTCTGTGTTCAGTCCATTTCAACACTGGATAGTCGAAAGAGCTGGTGCTCTACCTCAGTAAACAAGCTCTGGCAGAACGTACCGGAAAGCCAAAAGCAAAGCTGGGCCAAATATTTGGCACGGCCTTTCTCTGTATAGCCATGCACAACCAAGTGTATGCATTCACAGATGCAGGCTAGAACTGGAAAAGGGTTGTGGGGTAAAGAGAGAGAGAGAGAGAGAGAGAGAGAGAGAGGGAAGGAGGAAGCAAGGACGAAGGGCTAGGATCTTAGACTATCAAGTGGCTCGTAGTTTGCAGCAGGAGGCAGGAGGGGACTTAATTAAGCAATTACAGAGAGCATAAAAATCCTTGGGTGCAGTTTCATATTTGCATTGTCATCCTCCATTAATGAAGAATACACTATCTAACATTGTGTTTCTAGCGCTTTTAGGTTCCGCGGCTGCCATATTCTTCCCCATACTCAGGAGAAACTGTAGTTACCTTCCTTCGAGGGTTGTTCTTGGGACTGTAAAAAAGATTTTGTGTAAGATTAAATGGAGATATGTCCTCTTCAATTTATTTATTTATTTTCCGAATTCAGGAGTGCTGGAGTTGCTTTCCTGGAGGGAAAGGACAAGAGGCATGCTCATTGAGATGGTAAAACATTCATTCTCTCTCTCTGGTGTGTTATTGTCTGTGACTTAGTATTACATAAGACCTGGTTAGAAATTGGACGCTATAAGTATTACCAAATAAACTAGTTATTTCTTTCCATCTGAGAGCAGCCATGTCTCTGGAAATCACATGTATGTGGCTACGTATAATCCCTTCCTCCGTGCCTTGCCTACAAACTGATTCCAGATTGAACGACTGGCTGATACTCCTTTGACCATAAAAAATTCCTATTAGCATGCTCCAATGGTCGACCATCAAAGTGTGGGATGGTTGCTTGCACAAAATTGGAATCTGTGGGCATTAGGTAAATAGATGAAAGAAATTTGCTATTGGCTCGCGTGTTTTCACTTTTAGGGTGTCAAGGCTCCAATACCACTGTAGAATTGAGAACTAACAAATCTAATTTGAAAATATCTAAAGGAGAGGAGAGATGAGGCTGAAGCTTATCTATGTTAAGTACTGGCGGTTGCCTTTCAGTATTACTTATGCATAATACATTGATTTTGGCCCAAATCCGAGTCATGACTAAGTCCATTGCCTTCCTTTTCGGTGACCCTCTCCAACTACTCGACGAAATGCCTGAACTAGACTTGCATGGTTTTCTTAAATTCTAGATCTGTACCGAGAGTGTTTTGGTTGCTAGAAATGTTTTGCGCTTTTCTTGGGGCATGTCATTTCTACGTGTGAATCTTGTTTCGTGATGTTGTTGTTTGTTAGGGGTGTGCAAAAGAACCCGGACCGCCTGGAACCAAACCACGTCAGTTCCCGGTTCAAATAAATTGGAACCAGTAGATACCAGTCCGGCTCCTGATTTCATGGGTGGATTTGCCCGCCCATCTATCCATACTGGTATTATAATAATATATTAATTTTTAATATAAAAAATTAAAATTCTAAAGCCTCTATTTTTAGAATTTTTAATGTAAAAAAAAAAAATTCTAAAACCACCATATTTTGAGTTTTGCTTCAATCTCAACTGACTAAAGCCTTTCCTATGCTCAAAACTACCAAAACCTAGAATCATTCAACCCCCAAAATTTGAAAACTTTCAACTCGAAAAACAAAGAGAGAATCTTGTGAAGAAGAAAAAGTTAGACCAGCGGCACGATGGTGTTCTTTTGCTTTCGTGTGGATCAGAAGAGGAAGGTAAAGAGCAGCAAGCTAGCGGCTGGGATCTACTCAGGGTGCAATGGAGGGGCATAGGCATGGTTGCTCATGAGACCAGATCCATGGATCCATCCGAAAACTGGACTAAACAGGTGGTTTGGTTCTTAGGTGGATCCATGAAACTAACGGGTGGTTCCTGAATCCAGTTTTTCAAAACGGGTCCATAATGGGCAGTTCTCGATTCTAAAATGGAATTGCTCACCCAGACCATGTTCACCTCTATTGCTCAGTGGCTTGGGTGTTGTTTGTAAGGGGAAGGCTTCGGCTAAGAGAGGATATGGCTCGAGGAAGGGTCGGCAGTTGGAGGTTGGGTGTGGTGTCGATTGTTATCCAAGTCCTTAAAGCTGAGCTGCAGATTTTGGGGGAGGAGAGGTTTGCATAAAAAAGGAATTGTGACATTCTTCGAGAGGCTGAAGACGATGTAGGAAGGAGGAAATCTGCAGCAGAATAAGACAAATTAAGAAAAAAAGAAAAAAAAGAGGGCAGAAAGGGAAATGGGCTGCGGTTTTTTTCTTTATCTTTTAAGGTGGTCGGTGGGCCAGGTTGTGGGCTGCGACGAAGTGGGCTCGTTTGTATTGTGGACCGGGAAGATTGGGCCAAGAATAGAAATTTGAGGCTGAATGGGCTTAGTAGAAGAATTTTTTGTGGGCCATTTTGATTAGAAAGTCGTGTGGGCCTTAAAGTCGGCTCGGTCGCTAGTCCAACCGGGACCAATAGGGTCCAGGTCGGTGAACTTGGGTTGAGTCTCTTGACCCGGTCCGAGTCCCCAATAAAAATTCATAAAAAATTTCTAAAAATGTTTTTAAAATTGCTTTTTTTATCCGACCGGGTCGGATCTGGATGGACAGGTCGAGCTAATGGTACGGATTGGCTTAATCCGGTCTGAACCCGTTACCTGAAGATGATATAATAAATTTTTTTTAAAATTCTAAAAAAATATAAAAATGGTAGAAAATTCGGAAAATTCCTTAAAAATTAATAAAATGTTTCTTAATACATAAAAATTGTGAAAATCATTAAAAATTGAAAATTTTCAAAAATTCACTAAAAAATAAAAAATTTAGAAAAATTAAAAAAAAAGAAAAAGTAGAAAATTCCTAAAATATTAATAAAAGGTTTTTAAATTCAGAAAAATTACAAAAACATAAAAGATAAAAATCTGAAAATTCAAAAAATATTAAGAAAAGGTTTTCCGAAATTCAGAAAAGCTTTCTAAAACACCAAAAATCCCCCAAAATTATTTTTTAAATTTCAAAAATATTTAAAAATTCAGAAAAATTCCAGAAAAATAAAATAAAAAATAGAAAATTTGGAAACCCCTTAAAAATGTTAAAACCCAAAATTGGGCAAGCCTTAAGGCTTTACAATAGGGTTCTTTATTTTGTACTACATTTTTATTAGGGACAATATTCGAATGCTTGTTTGCTTTTCTTTATAATAATAATTGATGGCATATATTAATATCTTAGATGATACTTTCTTGCTCTAGAATGGTTAGAACGAATCTTACATTTCTTGGATAGATTGCCACATTGTTAGTTAGCACACAATTAAGCTAGGTATAGAAAAATGCGTTAATTTTAAGATAAATGTAATCAAGTCTCCAAATCTAGAATTTCTGGTTGAATAAATAGTAAGATATTCCCTTTATATCTTACTAGGTTTCTAGCCAACCTTAAAAAGGTAGTAGCGACTCCTTTGTTTAAATTGGCATGGGCTTAATCGATCAATATGTTGAACGCTTGCTATTACGCGGGGTATGGGCTTGGGGGAGTTCAAGTCATTAGAAGGCTATCAGCCCAAAATTGACAATACCTCTAAACCTAACAAAAGCTACCCTAGTCGGCGAGGGAAAAGTTAGATTGCGACATTCTTTAAATGAGTCACTCTTGTTTTTCTCAATGTGTTTGAAGTCCTCATGGGAAAGAGCAGTGTCAAGGTTGAACTTGTAATGTTTTTGTGAATGTATCAATCACTTCACTATAGGTCTCGAGGGGGTATATGCTCCATGAGGTTTACCATTTTAGCATGAGCCCAACTATGTTGGCCAAGAATGATTGGATCACGAGAGGCTCGTTATTGACAAATTGAGTCATGGTACATGCACAAATGGCGTTTTGGGTAGGAGGTGCCATTGTGCTTTTCGAACTTTGACATTTCAAACTTCTTCGGAATCTTCGCCTTCGAATAAGTCGAACGAAGGTGAATTTTACCACTCCTGTAGTTTGCTTCAGCTTTTCTTCCAATTTCATGAAGCATTCATTGTGCTTGATGATCGACATGCTACCCAACTCAGCTTTCTCCACCTTTCTCCACCGTGACTTAAGGTGGGTCCTCTTTCAATCTTGCCAAGTCATCATCACTTCCCTCGCCTTGGTTGCCACTTCAAATGGTGCTGGCATGGGAATGAGCTTGCTCTAAATAGATTTATCTGTTTCGAGAGTTGTTAAGAGTGTACTAACAACTTGTTTCATCTCACTTTTCATGTTCATGAGACGACTTGGCATGTCATCATCAGCCATTTTTACTCTTACTCTCAAGCGAGTTCACAGAAGATTTGTGATTACTAGAGGTGGGTGGTTCCAGATTTCTTACAGGTTCCGCTTAAAACATAGAACTTAGTCTTGAATACAGGTTTCCCATTTTTTGGAACCTAGAAATTGCCCATTAGAACTTGAAAACTAAAACCTACCTTGTTACAGGTTTCGAGGTTGGTTACAGGTTTCAACTGGTTATTTTTTTTTTATCTTTAGTCAAGCAAAATGAAAATAAACGCAATAGTAAAAATGAACAAAGATTTTATTATTGATTGCCTAAGAACGAGTGTTCATATGCACTTGTTGAATAGTATTAAGGAAAACGAACTAGGAAAATAAAAGGCATACAAGTTTGAAAAAGAAAAACTCGAAACAACAAAAGGATTAATTGAAACCAAATTCTCAAAAGCTATCCTCTCTTTTTCAGAAAGACCCACTAACTATTATTTTCAAATTGGGATGACCACAATATTAAATCCGCAACTAACCTAAACTAATCATGGACCAACTAAGACATACGAGAAAATAAGCAAATTGCAAAGCACAATGATAGAAAACTTACTTAACCAGAGGAAATCGATGATAGTCACATAGACATGTGCATGATACGTGCAGTTCGATTTCTAACTAAATAGACACAGTGAAATTAAAGGAGTGTCTGCCTGTTACAATCTTGCATTAGCATCATATCCTTGTAGACTCGGCTTTACCTAAAATTTCATGGAAAACAAAGACAACTTTTACATCGTGGTCTCGCATTCAAGGTTGTATCTTTTCTAATACAATCCTAAAATATCCTATGATAGCCTAGGTCCGACGGTAGGGTTGTGTGTGCCACATTGTAGTGCTAAAACATTTAAAACATGCATAATCATTTATATAGAAAGAATTTACTTTCATAAAATTAATACTTATCTCTAAACTACTAACCTGCAAAAAAACACCCTAGTTAGGGAAACATCTAAACAAGACAAAAAAGCCTGAGTCTACAAAAATTTATCCTCAACAGAGTCGCCAAGCTATCATGACCTCATTTTCGCATCCTGGAGGCTAATGACTCAGTGAATGCCTTAGGGCTTAGCGTGAGCTCTCCCAAGCCCATCAATTCACAACTTATGGGTCGAGTTTTTAACTTGCAAGTCAATTTCATTTAAAAAGGAGTCTCCACTTATCCATTTGGGGTAGGTCGATTAGAAACCCAATTAAAACATTTGGAGAAGTATTTTACTCTTGTGAAATCAAAGAAACTATGATCGGGGACTTGATTACACTAATTAATCACTAATCCCTTCCGATACCTAATCTTTTTTAAACATTAAATAAAGCAATTAGTAGCACTCATACCAATCACGAGTTCTAGAATTCAATTCCTAATTAGACTAAGGGAATATAAATCCACACATCATAAAGGCGCAATTGGCAATAAGCCAATATTTGATTCCAGGAAGGTAAACACGCTTTCTTTTTGGTTTTCAAAGGTTTTCCATGCATTTGCGGAGAAAAACATATTTTTGGCTTTTTTGGGAAAATATTAATTATTTTTGGATTTCCTGAATTTTTTTATAGTAATAACATAATATTATATTATAAACAAGAGGAGGTCCGACTCGGGTCGAGACTTTCTCGGCGCAAGGCCCAGGCTACGGAGCCTTGGACTCCTTCACGGGACTGGGTTTGGCTAATGGGCTTGGTTCGCTAGGCTCAATAGAAGCACCAAAAAACAAAAGAATAATTAGTTCAGCCCATATGAATAATAACAACCGAGTCCAGCCCAAGCAAACAGAATAAGTCCATCAGACCTAATTAATCTCAGCACTAAAACCAAACCCCGGAGGCCTGACCGGATCCTTGTGTCCGACCCGGCGGACCCAGTTCTGACTCGATTCACGCCCTCCTCTGTTGCAGTCCCTCTGCAATGCTAATGGGGGATGGCCACGGTGAGCGGTGCCGATAGTCACGAGACAAGCTGATGCGATGACAAGGCAGCGGGTGGCACCCGGGATGACGGTGGGCGGCATCTGGGACGACGACAGACTTTGACAACATAAGGTTAGGTTGAGATTTGGGAGCGGTTGGGTCATGGAGATGGTTAAAGCAGCAAGCTCGATCGTCTTTGGCTCAGGCGGTGAGTCGTGAACAGCACCGACTCGGGCTTTACAGTGGCGGCATGAGCGGTGGATCGCCAGAAGAAGTTGTTGCGGGTTGCATAGGGCTCGGTCGAGCATCTCTCTCTCACAGATTTCTCCCTATTCTCTCTCCGGCACTAATTTTTCTCTCTCAGGGCTTTTGGATTCACTCGCTCTTTAGCCTCTCCGAATGTCTCTCTAGGGAAGTCCTCTGAGCTTCGCTCCTCCACCTTCCCCCTAGCTCTCAGATCTGGCCTCCTAATTATAGGCCAAAGGGTCCCATCGATGGGCCATTCCGGCCATCGGTCCTTGGCGAGCCGACGAGCCTCCCATTTGGCCGAACCGGCGTCCAATCAACCACTCTATCCACAATAGGCCTGCTCAACAATAAAGGTCTCCGATCCGTGTCCCATCCAGCTGAATCTCCCGCCGACTTCTGCGCTGCTCCTATCCTTGCGCGCGTTGTTGTCCTTTGTGCATGAGATGCATGGCGAGGAAGGAAGGAGGAAGAAGGGGAGAGGGCCGAGCCTAAGGAGAGAGGAGAAACGGAATGGGCCCAGGCTCGTGTATGGGGAAGAGAAGAGGTGGACGGGCTAGGTCAAAAGCCCATCCTCGAGCCCACAGGGGCTCCCCATCATTTTTCTATTTCTTTATTAATAAATTTTATATTTATCTGAAATGTAATAAAAAAACAAGGAAAGTAAAACTTAGGAGATGCAAATAATATTAATACTTGGGTGATGCAAAAATCTCTTTTGCTGGGGTCAAATTGATCCATAATTTTCTATACAATTTAAATAATTAATTAAAATTTAGATGTCAACAACATTATACTAAATTTAATGAGGTCTTGTATATGCATTCCTCTTAATCCAAGATTAGAAATCAAGCTTTCGTTTGACTATACAAATCATGATTTCGAAGAGTGCTGATTGACAAGAAGCCTTACTAAAGTAAAAATCAATCTATGCACAACTTTATAATTGTTGGGCGCAGCCAACTTTTAAGATTTGCATACGTTGCTAGTTCTTTTTGTCTGAAAGGACTGCTTGTTGGCTGATGAGGGATAAAATGTCTCGCACCTTGAATTTCATCAATTGGATACAACTGCTGTGGAGAAGGCGGAGATGGTCCAACTCCAGAAACTCCTACACATCAAAGACGAGGTGGAGAAACATCTATATGGGAGGCACTAGGAAATGATAGACAATATGAAACGACTGATCATGGCCCCAAGCTATACGAACTTTTAGAGGCGGTCGCATGCTCGATTGGGCTAAAATGCTGGGTACTTCCAAATGGATTCTCGATCTGGATTTCGACTAGAGTGTTATGATTTGTTGCATTGCTACGGAACCCTACTGCCACCCCAAAGAACTCACGAGTCTGGATGATGCCAACATTAAAAACATCAGGTCAAGATCTAGAATTAGCAGGCTATATCTCCTAGTCAGATATACAGCTATGCTAGGGGAATCGCGCGCATACAATTCCGAGACACTTTTGCCGAGGCAATCAACTTCTCTTCCTCTAATGAGCAGAACTCCATCAGTGAACTCCAAGATATGGAGTAGAAGCCGACTAATCCAGCCGACGCCACTCGAGAGTACAGAAACTTCATCGCTAATTTTACAGATTGTTTCACTAGGAGTACAGACCATCTATGGAAGCGAGAGCAAAAGTTCGACATAAGGATGCTTGCAATCAATGAATGGAGCATGTTAACACCAAGCTGCGCCTAAACATACCGAAAGGCAATACTCAAAGCTGCTCTGCTATGTCACCCATCCGGTGTTGGCTGTTAGTGCCTTTCCATCACGGAGCAGCGCATCTTGTCTCTCCTTTCTCAAATTTCTCGTCAGCAAATATGTGCCATTTTACGGATGCTGACTAGCATCGCGAATCAAGAGCAAAACTGGTCAATCATCAGCGAGGTTTGGGTGGAAATGTTGGTTTATATTGCAAGAAATTATTGTGGCCCACATGATATGATTTATTATATGGTTTAATAATTATTGAGATGCTATAAAAATAAATATTGGTTATGAGAAGTTGCGACTTTAATAAAACAAAATACTATAATCCTCAAAGGAAGTTACTGTTTTTCAGAAGATGTGCGATTTTTATGGAAGTTAAAAGCGCTTTGATGGAAGGCACTTGTTGATAGAATGTATAAATAGAGTCCGGTCCTCTCTCCACCCATGTAAATAACAATAACTGAAAAGAACTCAGTATTCTTTCATCCATCGATAGAATACATTAAAGAATAGTGGGTTAAGAGAGAGAAATCGGATTTCTTCATTTGGTTCGAGTTCTTCAGTTTTCCACAACGATTGTCTTCAAGGGTAATGCTATGGATAAATGTACATCTTCATCTATTTGTGCAAATCATGAAGATCAAAGATCACTAGTTTCCGAATTTCCGCATCAAAGAATTACGTGTATTTTTTTAACGGTTGGTATCAGAGCAAGGTTTATGATATCATGATTTTTCCGTTTATTAAAATATTATGATTTATGTATGATGATTCGTCTAACAATCCTGTTTGTACTATTTGTTATTGTTGGTGAAATGTTTTTGGAGGTTTCTGTCGGAGCAAATCCGAATGGTAGAACGTTTTCATGGAGAAAGGACAAAAATGGAAGGAATTCAACAAAAACAGGGCAAAAAAAAAAAAAAAGGAATGGTGCATTGTCGAAGAAGGCGTGTGGGACCACGTGCGCACTGCAATTGCAGGCGTGTGGTCTCCACGCGCCCAGCGTTGCAGGGGTAACATCTGGCGCAATGCACGCGCCAGAGGGGCAATTGCCGCACGTGCAATGCACTCACCCACGCGGCCATAAAGACGTGTGCCATGCACGCACCTGCTACCCTCCAGTTGCACATAATTACAGTTTTTCCCTCCTCTTGATGGTTATTTACACTTATGCCCCTGCTGCTTCAAAAAATTACAATTTTGTCCCTGCACTATTTATTTACTGTTCTGCCCCTATTTATTTATAATTACAATTCTGCCCTTGCTAATTATTTACCATTTTGCCCCTGGATTTTATATTTATGGTTCCGCCCTTGTGGAATTATGATTTTACGATTTTGCCCTTATGCTTTGATTATGGTTTTGTCTTCGTGTGCAATTTGATAAATATTTGTATTTTACAATATTAAAAAATTCATATTATGAATGGTTTGTTAGTCACCAAAGTGGCTAAACCTTGAAGTCCTTTGAATTTTTGATATTGTAAATTTTTTTATTCAATTACCCATGATTAATTGATGCTATATATGAAATTAATATGTTTCATATTATTATTGGTGTTATGGGTATATTGAAGTTTATTTTTTATAAGAATTTAGGGATTAACCCAAAGGTTAATTATTTTCTTATAATTCATAAACATGATAATTGGTAATTAATATGACTTATTAAATTTGTTTGTATATCTAAAGATAGCAAATAAATTTGGGGTAAGTACACTAGGAGTGCCATAACTTTCGTACGATACTTACTTTAGTGCCAAAACTTTTTTTTTCGCTCACTTAAGTGCCAAATTGGAGTGAAATCGTTCACTTGAGTGCCACTCCTAGGAAAAGGCGACGCCAAGACCGGAAAACAATATTTTAAATATTTTAATTAATTATTTTGATTTTTTTTACTTTTTTTTTAGGGCCGGCGAGGGCTACCGTTGACCCTCACCGGCTACCGAACTCTCGCCTTCGTGGCCAACGGCGAAGGCCCTAGGGGAGGCCAATGAGGCCGTTGACGGCCTCACCCACGGCGGCGACAGCGAAAGCTAGGCAACCCTTGCCCAGATCTGGCCTTAGGCAAGGCCGCAATGGCCCTCGGTAGCCGTGAGGAGGCCGCGATGGCCTCACCTAAGGCTTTCATAGCCGACGGCGAGGGGGCCCTCGCCCAATTTGCAGCCAGTGAGAGTCAACGGTGGCCCTCACCGGCCCTTTAAAAAAAAGCAAAAAAACAAAAAAATAAATTAAAATATTAAAATATTAAAATATTATTTTCCGGTGGCCACATCAACATTCCGGCAGCCACGTCAACTTTTCCAGTGGATTGGCACTCAAGTGAACGTTTTTTAAAACTCGTGGCACTTAAGTGAGCGAAAAAAAAGTTTTGGCACCAAAGTGAGCACCGTACGAAAGTATTGGCACTCTTAGTGTCCTAACCCCAAATAAATTTTAATAAGATATATTTACAATTACCAAATAAAATTTATTAGCATCATTATGATTTATATATTTGTATATCATAGGATCGCCCAAAGGAGAATTATGATGTACATGTGTAGTTTAGTTTGAATCTGATTAGGTGATATTCTCAAGGCATTCATGTATGAGTATTTTCTCGCAAGTACCTGTTTCACTTCATTCGCATGCTTCATTTGTTCTCTTATTCAATGGGATGAATTTTCCTGATTGGAGCAAACAAGTCCAATTTCACTTAGGTATCTTGGATCTTGATTTAGCGCTTCAAGTTGAGAAACCAGCTGCTATTACCGATGAAATGTTGTTTAATCTAAGTGGTCACACAATCTCGATCAGCAATTATGAACCCAAAGGTCTCAAAGCCACTAGGTGACCATGCAAATAGTTTTTATAGGGTTTATTTTAATTGAAGTCTAAACTAGAACTAACCTATTTTAGAAAAGAAATTAACACACAATTTATTGAAAGACATGCAATCAGTAAACACTCAAATATTGAAAGCAATTAGATATTGGGCAAAGAATATACATAGTCTTGTTAGTGATGAAATTCTCGGAAGCTTGCTATTCAAAAATACGACGAGCTTAAATCTAATGAATTCATTAACGTGAAGCCTAAGCTAGACTACACTAATAATTTATTGAAAGATGTGAGGCCAAGTCTTGAAGGGTTTTATTAAGCAAACCTATGCCAATTGGCCTAAAAATGTAAACAATTATGACTAGTCTAAGCTAAACTATTACAAAATTCAAGACCGGAATGGACATCGGTCTTCTACCATTGTCAGCTCGCCTTGGCCGCCACCTCATCCATAGATTGCCACTTACGGCAGCCTCTTCATGGGTGTTGGTTTCGTCATCCAATCATTCATTCAGGCAATACATAGTATGCACTCAAGCAAAGCACAACATTAGCAATGTTCACGTCGATTCGATCAACTTGCCTTGGGATCGGTTTTGAAATTAATCATGCGATACGATTATCCCCAAGCCACCTCCTAATCCGCTATGTTCATTAATTAGGAGCAGTAATTAGCCTCCACTTGTGTTCACAAAAAAATAGAACAAGTCACTCATCACTAATTTGTCTTAATCACACACTAAGCTACCCGCCGATTGACATGCATTGCAAGTCTAATCATACTTCTAGCAAGCACATACAAAGCTCAATAAAGCATGCAATTAGGCTAAATAGCCTTGAGCAATCAACAATCAATTAGTTGCCTAAGGATCACTTATTCAATTAAAGACTATTCTCTCTACCTCCTGTGGTAGCCCATCCTATACAAACCCTAGCTGATTTTTCATCTTTCTTCTTCATAGTAATCAACTATGGCAGAATCCATCACCCACAGCCCTTTTCCCCCTTAGTTCATAATAGTAAAACCCACCCCCTTGTTTAGTCGCTACTTCCCACCCCACTCAGTCCCTCTCCGATTCTGCCGAGTGGAGCTATTTCCACTGTTTTCCATAAACCCCACTCAGTCAGTTCCTCTCCGATTCTGCCAAGTGGAGCTAGTCCCATTGCTTTCCAAACACCCCACTCAGTCCCTCTCCGATTCTGTTGAGTGGAGCTGTTCCCATTTCTTTCCAGCAAATATGGAGCCCATCGGTGAGGAGGAAGTCCGTCTGGGAGCTCTCTGCAAAAGAATGGGAAAGCTATGGTCACATCAAGCAATAACCACAGTAGATGATGTCATCTCAGCCAGTAAGGTAAGAGAATGTCAGCAAACCCTAATTGGGTAGTTGTACAAGAACCCAAAAATCAATTTCCAAGCATTTCAAAACACAATGCGTAGAGTGTGGAAGGTTGAATCGGTAGAAATTAACCTGTTAGCCCCTGGAATCTTTGCATTTCGTTTTGCCTCGGAAATGGACAAAGAGCGAGTAGAGTCCATAGGACCTTGGTCCTTCACAAACCATATTCTACTACTTAGACCTTGGACACCGAACACCCCACTAGCATGCTATAGGTTTGACACCTGTAATTTCTGGATTCATATTCATGGGCTACCAGCAGAATGGATCTCAGAAGAAGTGGTAGAACACATTGCAGGAGATATTGGGGAAGTGAAAGAGGTGAAGATAGATGCAAAGGGATATATGCCTTATGTGATTGGAAAAGCCAGATTTACTATTGACATGCTATCACTGCTGAAACCAGGAACAATTTTCAGCAACAATGGAAATAAGATATGGCTAGACTTTCGTTACAAACGACTACCACACTATTGCTACTCGTGTGGGAGGTTAGGGCACTATGCACAGAATTGTAATGAGATCCCATACTAGGAAGATCAATTTTTAAACAAAAAAGACATGTTGTTTGACCCTTGGATGACAAAGCATAAGTGAATGAATACAACCCATTTTGGGATGTATATTATGGAAAATCGATGGAGGAGCTGATGGAGGAAATAGATACCCCTGAAATTCCAGCCCATCAGAGAGAGATGGTCCTCTATGAAAACTAGCAGGGGGTTAAACCAGTGCAAATAACTCCTACGGGAAGTGGAAAGTGTAAGGAAGTTGTCCAAGAAGACATGCAATGGAATCAGATAGGCACGGTATTTGTAATCCCCGATACTGACCAGCAAACTGAGCCATACGACAAAAGCAAAAATGTCATGGTCGGTAATTTTGTAGAAAGGAAAGTAAAGGGACCAAAATATACAGCTCTGGAAAAGATGAAAAGATATCCCCCTATGAACCACAGGGGATGAGCAAGCCAGTACTTAATGAAGCAACCTTACTAGACACCCCCGTCCTTACGGAGGAAGAAACGCGGAGTTGGGCTTTGGTGGCTAGCCCTAATAAACCACCATGTCACAAATGAAGATATTAAGCTGGAATTGTCGGGGGCTGGGCACTCCCCTAACATTCCAGGCCATTGGAGCCCTGGTGGCTCAAGAGAGGCCCGCTATTTTATTTTTAATGGAAACAAAAAACAAGGAGGAGGTGTGTAAGAGACTACAACGCATATTACAGTTTCAACAAAGCTTTATAGTTAATCTAAGAGGTATTGCTGGGGGTTTGGCTATTTTTTGGAATGACCAGGCATTAGTAACTATTAAATCAAGCTCCATGCATTGCATTCATATAAATTGCACTGATGGAGAGACGAACCACACCATGAGTGTCTCTTTTGTCCATGCACCTACTGACTTCCAGGAAAGGCTGAGTCTATGGGTTGAAATAGCATCTACCCGGACTATCAATCATGATCCCTGGGTTTGTCTTGGAGATTTTAATGAAGTGTTGTATGTATGGGAGAAGGTAGGGAAAAAACAAGCTGAAAATTACATAATGCAAGCTTTTCAAAATTTCCTAGATACATGCGGACTTATGAACATAGAGAGCAAGGGGTGTGCTTTTACTTGGGCAAATAACATGGAAGGGGATGAGTTTGTGAAGGAAAGACTGGATCGGGCACTTTGTACTACAGAATGGTGGGTGGAGTTCCCGTCGACGGAGGTCTTTGCCTTACCGGCTGTTGGTTCAGACCACAGCCCTTTATTGTTGGATATATCTCCTCAGATAGAGAGATGAAAAAAGAAATTTAAATTTGAAGCTTACTGGCTGGAATATGAGGAATATGAGCATGTCATGTTGGATTCATGGATGATGACAACAGACCAATCGAAAGGACTGTGTAGTAAAATCAGACGGCTCACTATGAAGCTCCATAGATGGAGTAAGAAAAAGTTCTATAATGCCCGGAATGCCATCCAAACTCTAAAAGGGGAGATGCAACAGTTAATCAACTGTCCAGGGTTGAATAATGACAAGAATAGAGTTCAATGGCTGACTGGTGAGATCAAAAGATTATGGCGACAAGAGAAACTCTATTGGGGGATGCGATCTCGCATTCAATGGCTAAAATGGGGGGATAGAAACACAAAGTTCTTTCATGCAACAACGGTGTAACGAAGACAGCGAAACAGAATCACTATGCTGAAAAAACCAAATGAAGAATGGACACGCGATCCGGGCCAGCTTAGACAGATGTCCACAGACTTTTATAAAGAGCTCTATACTACAGTGGGGGCACGCAACTTTTAGTCAGTCCTAGACCAGCTACCATGTTCAGTGACAGAGGAGATAAATCAGGCATTAACAAGGGAAGTCACACTAGAGGAAATCAAACATGCTACTTTCCAACTAGGAGCTTTAAAAGCCCCTGGACCAGACGGACTGAATGGACAATTCTTCCAACACCATTGGAAAGAAATCAGCCCAGACGTTTACAAAGAGATTAAATAGTTTTGTGAATCCAGTCGCCTCAACCCAGAACTGAACAAAACCACTATTACTCTTGTTCCAAAGGTCAAACACCCAGAAAAATTTGATCAATTCAAGCCGATTAGTTTATGTAATTTTGCCTACAAAATCATATCGAAAGTGCTGGCTAATAGATTGAAGAGATTCCTACCCCAACTGATTACTATGGAACAGAGTGCCTTTGTACAAAGAAGACTGATACAGGATAATATTCTACTTGTGCAAGAGGTAATCCACCAGCTAAGAACACGAAGACGACGGAGGAAATTTTAGGCAATTCTAAAACTTGATATGAAAAAAGCCTACGATCGAGTAGAGTGGGACTTTCTTGAGGCGTGCATGCTTAAAATGGGCTTCAGCAACGTTTGGGTTTCTTGGGTCATGCAGTGTGTAACAACGGTCTCCTATAGTGTCAAATTTAATGGTCATCCTCAACCATATTTCTAGCCATCTCAAGGAATTCGACAAGGTGACCCTCTATCCCCTTACCTATTCATATTAGTAGCAAATGCTCTATCCCACATGTTGCATTAAGCGGTCGAAGATGGTAGCATAAGAGTTATCAAACTGAATAGGGAGTGCCCTACCCTTACCCACCTAATGTTTGCGGACGATCTTATCCTTTTCATGGATGGAAAAATTACAGAAAGCCAGAATATTGCTACTGTTTTAAATCAGTATTGTTTTGCATTTGGACAAGCTGTTAATCTAAACAAATCGGGTATCTTCTTCAGTAAAGATTGCCCACTAGCCCTGAAGTGGAGTTTTGCGAATGAAATGAGAGTGTCGGAAATAGAAAAAACAGGGAAGTATTTGGGCATTCCATCAGATTGGGGTAGAACTAAGAAGGAGATGTTTGCCTAGATATTAGCTAGAGTAAATGCCAAACTAGAGGGCTGGAAAGAAAAACTTATGTCTAAGGCAGGAAAAGAGGTACTGATTAAAGCAGTAGTGCAAGCTATCCCGCAATATGCCATGTCCGTGTTCAAAATTCCACTATCTATTTGTAGGACAATAGAACGAAAGATTGATGACTTATGGTGGAAAACCAATGACCATCATAGAGGAGTTCACTGGAGAAGATGGGAACTGTTAAAGGAAAGGAAAGAAATGGGCGGCCTGGGTTTTAAAGACTTAATCATCTTCAATGAAGCTATGTTAGGCAAACAGGCCTGGCGATTAATACAACAACCTGAAACTCTATGGAGTAAAGTCTTCAAAGGTCTCTATTATCCACATGGACATCTATTACAAGTAGCAAGAGGTAGTAACCCCTCTTGGGGATGGCAAAGCCTACTTATAGGACGGAACACTCTTAAACCATCTCTCCGATGGATCATTGGAAATGGAAAAAAGGTGAACATTTATGAAGATCAGTGGCTACCTAAAGGAGTGCTTGGAGGTCCACAAAATAGAAACGATCTTAAAATGGTGTCGGAATTGGTGGATGGGGCACACATGACATGGAAGGAACATAACATTAGAGACTTGTTTGAACAGGAAACGGCGGAGGAAATTCTATCGATTCCTCTAAACATAACAAGGCAGAAGGATCACATCATATGGACACCAACAAAAAAAGGTATATATACAGTTAAGAGTGCATATCACAGCAACCATACCACACAGCATCGCACTAAACAGGGAGAGGCCTCCTCATCTTTCCAAATACCCAAAACACTCTGGCGATGAATATGGCAGGCCAAAACACAACCAAAGTTCAAGCACTTCTTATGGTAGCTATGTCACAATGCTTTACCCACAAGAGCAAACCTATGGCGAAGAAATATAATACCTGACGCTCAGTGCGAAATATGCCAGCGCCACCCTGAAACTAGCGAGCACCTATATTTCCTCTGCCCCTAGACAAAATATGTGTGGGAACACTCCAAAATTCAGATCTACATTAATCAATGCCAAATCACACGCATAGAGGAGTGGATCGACCAGTTCAAACACTCAACGGTGTCCTTCGAGCTACCTACCCAGATTTTATGGCAGATTTGGTAGGGTAGGAACGATTGCATTTTCCGACACCAGCTACCCAACCCGACGCTCCTCATCGATTCGGCACTGATCAAACACCAAAGCATCAACAAATGGACATTTTTACGGAAGAACAGAGGAGATCTCGAAAAGAAAAACTCACCAGACTAGTGGAAGCCCCCGAGCCACGGATCTCTCAAGTGGAACATCGATGGTTCTTTCAAAAGTGAAACAGGGGAGGCAGCTGTTGCGGGAGTTTGCAGAAACCATGAGGGGATGCTGCTCGCTGGGTTCGCTCGGTCCGTGAGGGCGGAATCGGCTGTCCAAGCCGAGGCAGCAGCCATCGTCGAAGCCCTAAATAGAATAGCCGAAGGAAACCCTGCAGAAAGAGAAGAACAGAACTGGACAATAGAAACTGATCAAGTTGAGTTGGGGAACGTGATAAGCAAACTTGCAGATCACATGAGTTGGGAGAGTTCCTCAGCAGATCACTTAAGTTGGGAAGTGCGCCCCCTCATACGCAAAGCCCAAGCCCTCTTAGCCAATCTTCGGCCCATAACAATCACCCATTGCAGGAGAGACACAAATTCAGCAGCGAACTGGGTAGTGAAGGCCCATCGCAACAATCGATTACCGAACAATTGGGTCCAATATCCCCCATCGAGCCTTTTGGATAATTTATGTTCAGATGTAAGGCACTTGACTCCTTATCAATGAAATTTTCGTACTTTCGACCAAAAAAAAAAAATTAAAGACTGATTTTGGGCAATTATGCTTTGATTCAATTGCGTGCCTAAATGAACTACCCATTGAGTGATCCTTATATCATTGGAAAGACTGTGAAGTCCACTTTAATTTTTATTCAGACCACTCGACCTGATTCGGACCCTATCAACTCGAATTTGACTCAAAACTAGACTTGCTCTAGATTTCACCTGGCTACAACCCGGAAATCTAAAAATATAGGAAAAATAGTAAACGAACCCAAAAGGACACCAAAATCTACAGAAAGCTAACCCTACGAGTGCTTTCCCAAGGCGTTTTCTCTTATTCCAGTGAAACAACAACGAAGGGACCTTTCAAACAAAACACTTGGAAATGCGCTAAGAGCGCTTTCTTCTATTCCAGTGAAAGAACAATGAAGGGAAAAAAAAAAGAAAAAGAAAAAATGGATTTTTTTCTTTTTTATCTTAAGGGTTAATATAACGGAAAACTCCAAGTTAGCATACATATGATAAATTTATCCCAAACACATTTTTAGATCACTAAAAATCACAAATTAGTATATTTGTGATAGATTTATGCTAAAGTAATTTTTGGATAATAAAAAACCCCAAACTGGTGCACCAAATTACCCAAAGCTAATATGGATTTTCAGGTGAACTTGCCATGTCAATAGAGTTATTACCATGTGTCATATAGCTCATAATGTATACGTGGCAATTTTCCAGTGACACAAGCTCAAAATGATGTCTTTTTGGGCGCCTAACGGTGTCTTTTTGGATGTTGACGTGGCTATACTTAGCTAAAATGAAGTCATTTTACTCGATTCGATTTTTAATATGAAAACTAATTAAATTAAATTAAAAACTAATATTTCAAAAAAAAAACACACAACTCAAGCAGGGGTTTCCCACCTTTAGTAGCAGCTGTATCACTGGTGGGGCGATGATAATAGCCGTGAGGGTCACCGACACCTAAGCAAGGGCCGGCGACCATTGTTGATGGGAGGTGAGGGTCGATTGGCCCTCGCCTAGGCACTGAGAGAGGGCGGCGACCCTCTCCCAGATCTGGGTTAGGGTTGTCGGTCCTCACATAGGTATCGGTGACCCTCGCCGAGCACCCAACGGACCCTTTCTAGATCTATGCATCTTCCCTCTACATTTCCCCTCTTTTGCCGTTCTTCAAATGCTGTCGCGATTTCCGCTCGATTGTGGGCTTCTAGTTCAAACTTGAGGAAACAAGATTTTTCCTTTGGGTTCTTCGATATGGGCACTAGCAATTTGGCTAGGGTTGAGCGATTTTGAGGTGGAACACGCTCGATTTTCATCAGTGGGGAAGCTGACAATTCCAGGGTGCTAGGCGAAGGGCCGCCAGTGCCTACAAGGGCCAGCAACTGTCGCTTAGGCCAGGTCGAAGGTGAGTGACCCTCACCCAGATCTCGGAGAGGTCGTGTCTTCTCTTGACGCTTAGGCAAGAGCCAGCAACCCTTGCCTCGATAATGGCCAGGAGGGTCAACAACCCTTGCCTCAGTCAAGGAGGGTCACCGGCCCTCACCCAAGTTTTGATGACCCTTGCGGCCATCGCCGCTGCCCTATCGACGATGGGACGATGACCACAAGTGGGGGAGCCTCCACCTAGACTGTGCTTTTTTTTTTATTATAAAGTTTTTAATATTATTTAATTAATATTTATATTTGAAATTTAATTCAAGCCAAAACAATGTCGTTTTCGGAGAGGGTAAGCTGAGGTGGATCTCCGACGAGCCACGTAAGCGATAGAAATTTTAAAAAATTGCCACATAAGAATTTTTAGAGGGGTTGCTAGAGTTGAAACTTAAGCAATCTAATTTTCAAAAAAAGTAGCCCTTTGTGTTAAGTTTTGGCACTTGGGATGCTCTTTTGCCCAATCTAATATGACATCTAGGAGTTGCCACTAGTCTCATGTTTGGGGGCCAATTAGAAAGCCCAATTGAGGGTTAGGAGCGGTCTTTCGATAATATTGCTATTAACACCTTTTTGGTACTTAATAGTCATTGTGTTACCTAAGGTGATCATGTATGTCTTTTTACGTTTTTGTGTCATTCATTAAAAAAAAAGATGATAATGCATGAATGTCGGTTTCATGCTATTCTAATTCTACTCGAAAGAAAAAAGAAAGACAAACAAGTGAAGTTAAAAATGCAAGATGGGAAGTAAACACCCAAAAATAGTTTAAGGAAAGACAATAAGACATAATCATGAAACTCTAAAAAGAATGAAAAGGAGAGAAAGGAAGGAACCCACACCTCATCGATTATTATACAATACAAGAGAAAACCCAAGAATTATGTTAGGTAATGAATGAATGATACAAAAGAATGGGTCGGAATGGACATCAACCAATTGTCATTTACAAAAGAAAAAGGGTCTGATAGGACATCAACCTTCCATCATCTTCGAGACTGCTTTCTTGAACCTATTCTAAATTTATCCTATAGTTTAAATTAACAGATAGCACTTCACTTACATTTGAAACAAACATCAAAGAATGCAAAAGACAATCAAGACATGTCAAGGAATCAAGAAGTAAACAATCAATCGATTCAAATTGGCCTCGGGGTTGTGTAGTGCTCATTTGAATAGCACAATTTCTTTTTTATTCACTTGAGTACCATGTCTAAGTGCCTTCGACGACATATTCCTGAGATACATCTTACGTGGCTTTTTTGAGTAAAATTCTACGTCCGACATGAATTTTTTAAAAAAATTCAATTCCAGGTTTGGCAAACGAGCGATTAGGAGTCCAAAGCGACCAAGCTTGAAGAAGCCAATTCTCTCTCTTTTTAGAATTTTATCGCATTTTTTCTCTCTATTCTTCTTCTACCTCTTGTTTTCTTCGCCATAGCCACTGCTAAAACTGCTGGCACCCATGAACACTAACGGATGGATTTGCCCATCCAAGAGCAAATGGCTTCCTGAGAAAGAGACGGGCTCCACAGTTGCCCCATCTGCTGATGGTCACCAGTGTCGAAACAGGCAATGAACTTTCTCCATCTATTTCATCAATAACTCAATGATCGGAGAGAGATAATAAAGGAACCGCACTTTCAGGTATAAATAGTGAAGAAGAATGATTCGAGCCATTTGAAACACCGAAAACGACTTAAATTTGCCCATCCTAGATTTAGGGTTATGGTTTGAAGAAAAATTGTGGTTTAGCCCTAGTTCATCATTTTGGGGCAAACAATGGGTCAAACAACACTGTTGCACTACTCTGTTGATTTTATTTTGTTAGCAAGTCATGAGTAATGCCATGTCGGGTTTTCTAGCCACATAAGTCGTCAATAGCACTCAAGTGAGCGTTATACTAAAATTATGACACTTGTGATGTCTTTATACCGATTTTGGGATGTTACAAACTCTCTTACTCATCAATTTTGGCCTGTACCACCAAGCGATACTTCCCCAATTCAATATGTGGTCTAGTCCATTCTTGCCCTCAGGCCATCCTACAAAACCTACTAGAAGCTGCATCTTGTCTGAGTTTTTTTATCCTCATGGTCACTCTCCATCATCATCGAATTGGGCATGGGTCTAGTCCATCCTTGAACCTCACAACTGCTCATGCTCTTATTTCATTTATAATAACCCAATTCTGTCCACATGGACCGAGCCTCTAAAAGGAATACTCGTATTCACACAAGGTAGTGCCTATTTGGGGTAGGTGCCTATTCAAATTGGTACTCTGGGATGTTACAATTCATATATCTATCTTCCATGGCAAAAAATTAATCTAGGTGGGCAAGAAGGCCAAAACATTTCTATGAAGATGGATTATTCTCTTTAGTCTTATATTTACATGCATAAAGACAGGTGGGCTTGTCGATATTGACTAGTTTAATCCCCCAAAGCATCAACAAAGCATCAAGTCAGCATTCTCACTTTCGTCAATTTAAAACTGTGGCCCCTCTTTGAATCTTTCATTTGTACGTTTCATGGTCTATCCAAGAAAAGAAAAAGGAGAAAAATGACGTGACGTGACTTTGTTTGCACTTTTACTCAGTGACTCTTTATTCCCAAATGGAAAAGGAAAAGAAAAGGAAAAGAAAAAAGGAAAAGAGTGATATGACTTCTTTGTTACATTTACAGACATAAAAATAGGTGGCCTTGTCGATATTGACCAGTTTAATCCTCCAAAGCATCAAGTCAGCATTCTCACTTTCATCAATTTAAAACCGTTGCCCCTCTTTGAATCTTTCATTTGTATGTTTCATGGTCTATCCAAGAAAAGCAAAAGGAGAAAAATGATGCAACATGACTTTGTTTGCACTTTTACTCGTGATTTTTTATTCCCGAATGGAAAAGGAAAAGAAAAAGGAAAAGAAAAAAAGGAAAAGAGTGATACGACTTCTTTTTTACATTTACAGACATAAAAATAGGTGGCCTTGTCGATATTGACCAGTTTAATTCTCCAAAGCATCAAGTCAGCATTCTCACTTTCGTCAATTTAAAACTGTGGCCCCTCTTTGAATCTTTCAGTTGTACGTTTCATGGTCTATCCAAGAAAAGCAAAAGGAGAAAAATGATGCAATGTGACTTTGTTTGCACTATTACTTGTGATTCTTTATTCCCAAATGGAAAAGGAAAAGAAAAAGGAAAAGAGTGATATGACTTCTTTTTTACATTTACAGACATAAAAACTGGTGGCCTTGTCGATATTGACCAGTTTAATCCTCCAAAGCATCAAGTCAGCATTCTCACTTTCGTCAATTTAAAAACCGTGGCCCCTCTTTGAATCTTTCATTTGTACATTTCATGGTCTATCCAAGAAAAGCAAAAGGAGAAAAATGATGCAACGTGACTTTGTTTGCACTTTTACTAGTGATTCCTTATTCCCAAAAGGAAAAGGAAAAGAAAAAAGAAAAGAAAAAGAAAAAAGGAAAAGAGTGATATGACTTCTTTTTGACATTTACAGACATAAAGACAAGTGGCCTTGTCGATATTGACCAGTTTAATCCTCCAAAGCATCAAGTCAACATTCTCACTTTCGTCAATTTAAAATTGTGGGCCCTCTTTGAATCTTTCATTGTACGCTTCATGGTCTATCCAAGAAAAGCAAAAGGAGAAAAATGATGCAACGGACTTTGTTTGCACTTTTACTCGTGATTCTTTATTCCCAAAAGGAAAAGGAAAAACAAAAGGAAAGGAAAGGGAAAATAAAAAAAGGAAAAGAGTGATATGACTTTTTTTTTTTAAAGTCAAAAAGATATTTCAATTAAACGCAACTCAAAGATGGATTACAAGTAGTTCCAAAGTCAAGACATAAAATTAATAACAAGGAATGTGGGAGGTTGGCAACCCAATTAGGTGGGAATGTTCCTGCATTGTGGGCTTTAGCAACTCAATGTGTGATCCGATTTAATTCTTTTGTTTGAAATAGTAATTGAAACCCTCTGAGCTGGGCCATCAATTTTCAATAGTCCATTATGATAGTGCTTTAGAACGCGCTGGCAAGACATAATAACATTCCACCATGTTAGTGCTTTAGAACGTGCTAGCAAGCCTAGAGGCCATGGCAAACTAGGCGGCCACAGGAGTTGAGCAAGTAGGGGTCGCGGCGAACTAAGCGGCCATTGCGGTGGTGCAGGCAGAGAACGCGGCCTAGGTGTTTGTAGCCTAGTTGACCACGGCCCATGTTGAAATTTCCAAGGAGGCAAATCACCGATGGCACCCACATGATCGATTTTTCAATTTCATGAGACTAATTTCTATTCACTCTTCCTCTATTTTGTGTTTTTAATTTTGGTTATCATATCAATTGCAACAATGTAAATATTAGTAGAATCGACCTTTAGGTGTGTTTGTTAAAAATATTTTCCGTGGCAACCCATTCAACCGAATCCTGAAAATTCATGAATCGTACAATTTTTTAAATTGAATTTTATGTTTGTAATATTGATTTAGGACGTGAGCTTTCTGTTGGTGCAAAAATTGAGTTAGATATCAAATGTAAAAGTAATATTCTGTCGAAATTGAGTGCATTTAGGTAAAATAAACAATAAACACAAAATATTACACTTGCATTTACATCGTTCCAGCAAAGGGAGCAAGCCTACCATCGAGAAACCCAGCAATAAGATGACGAAAAAACGAGAATGGCATATATGATGTGGCTCCTGCGATCTCTCCTTCTAGTTTGCAGCACCAGTGTAATGAAGCTAATGGAGTTCGGCACAGCCTTGCTCTGTATAAGCATGCATAACCAAGTGCGTGCATGTGCAGATGCAGGCCAGAATCGGAAAAAGGTTGTCGTGGGGAGGGGGCGGGGAGAGGGGGAAGCCATGAGGAAGGACTAGGATCAATATATTATCAAGTGGTTCATAGTTTGTACCAGGAGGCAGGAGGAGACTTAATCGGGCAAGTACTTAAAGCGTAAGAATCGCTTGGGGTGCATTTTCATGTTGCACTGTCATCCTCCATTAGTCAAGAATGCACTGTCTAACATTATGTTGTTAGCGCTTTCAAGTTCTGCCGCTGCAGTATTCCTCTCCAAACTTAGGAAAAACCTCAGTTTCCTCATTTGAGGGTTCTTCTTGTTCACTTTTTCCTGGGTTAAATTAAACGGAGATACGTCCTCTTACTTGAATTTACTTATTTATTTCCCGTATTCAGGAGTGCCGGAGTTGCTTTCCTGCAGTTAAATCATGTCCACAGGCGCCTGTTAAAGGACATTATTTCACTCCTGCGTTCTAGATCTTGTGGCCTTAGCTTCAAAATTTCGAGACAACAAAGGCGACATTCATGATCATGACCATCAGCATCTCTCTCTCTCTCTCTCTCTCTCTCTCTCTCTCTCACCATCGGTTTAGAAAATGGGCAATGAGTATTACCAAATACATTGATTGTTTCTTTCCATCTGGAAGCAGCCACGTCTCTGGAAATCACGTGTATGTAGCTGCGGATAATCCTACTTTCCTATTCAATGCCTTCCCTACAAACTGAGAGTGGTAGTAAGTCACAGAATTTCATCTAACTACTGTCATTTCTACGCCACCTTGGCAGTGAGTTGGACCGTCTTCTCTCCCGGTGTGTTCTGGAATTCGTTACTTTCTTAAATGATGAAGCAGGGATGGATATGATGGCTTTAGCAACCTAGGGGCTATTGATTTTGCCTGCAGCTCTACTGGATAATCAGGTTATCAATCTCTTCTTTCAGTTCAAGCATGGAGTCAAAATTGAGTGTATTGTTCTCCATACATGGTGTTAATGTCGAACATCAACTTGATCCATTATTGTGCATAAATTTCCAGATACATTCAAGTCATTTGTAACTTCACAGTTTTGTGGAAATAATTCTCCATATATGATTTTTGAAAAATAGATGGTCTCCCTCTACCAATTATAATTTTCAAAACCTTTACCTGACAATGCTGTCCGAATACTAGGGAAAAATAGCTCCATGGAAACCATTACCAACTCCCTCAGAATACTAGGGAAAATACAGGGTAGTCGAACACTTTACCTACAAGACAAACTACTCCAAGCCAGGTTAGCTCGCAAACTTGTATATTCCATATTCTTCTCCAGAGAGACGCATCTATCCAAAATCTGCTGAGTGGGTTGTCAAATTCCTGATCTGTTCCATTGTGAAGGGCCATCACAAACTTCAGACATCAGCTCATAATGGTTATCTGTCCAATCTGCTAACTCGTCCAATTAATTCGTCTAACATACAACGTAAAAAGGTCCACAATACTTCACGAAGGGGATGAGAAAACAATCATATAACTTTTTGATAACTTAAACTAGATTCATTAGAAGATAGGGATACGGCAGTTCAGCAACAATTTATATAATTTATATCTTCAAAATGTCGAAAGGCAATTGAAATGCTGAAGCTTTTAGAATTACATTTTCACTGGGAGATCCTCTTACTTCAGAAGGTAACGACTTGCCTCACCTATAAAGGGTTTTTTTTTTGGTCTCATTTTTCTCTTCTATGTACATGTGTGTGCAGTGCTCATGGAGATTGAACCTCGGACTTAATACTCTCTGGCTCCACCCCCCAATCCCATTACCAGGAAGGCCGCATGCCTGTTGACGACCACTAGCTAGTACTTTGTATCATAATTTTGTCCCAGCAGTAAAGTGAATGTAACTTACGACGTTCTGCAGGAGGTATGCAATTACTGGCAAGGACACAAGAAAGACTAGGAATGTTTAACATGTGATCTCGCATGTTAACAATAATAGCCATTACCTTCATTTGTGTCCTCAGACTTGCTTCTCCAGGAATGCATAAGCTATATTGCTGAAATTCAAACAACGAAAAACTGAAGAAGATATCGAACCTATCCTCTTGGCAGCTTGAAAATATTACTAATTCAAGGTCCCAAAATCACAGTCAGTTCAAGAGGACTGACTAGGATCAAACCCCAAAAGCCCTATAATCGATACTGGGCCGACGGATTACCCAAAACCCATGAACCGGAGAAGACGAAAAGAGAGGAAAAAGGCAAAAGGCTTGGATCTTGATGAGGACTGAACCTGGAGGAACTGCAACCTAGGGGTTCCATCATCTTCCCGCTCGCTCCTCTTGCCTCTGCTCATTCGTGAACATTGCCCAGTTTCTCTCATCCGACTTCGAATCCTTTGTGTAACCTCCACTCCAATTTTCGGCCCACCTTTTAATTTCAGAATATGTTCATTTTGCTTTGTTTTACACATAATCCTTCGAATGAGTATTCTCCATTGGGAATTTACGATTTGCGCAATCATCCATAATTCTCCATCGGTAATCTCTTGAACAGCAAGCAGATCCATCGGTTCAATGATGAATTTACGATTTGCGGACTTATCCTTCATAGTGTAATCACAATCGAAATGACATATGAAGAGTTGCTATGTGCATTTAAATTCGATTTTTCTCTAAATAATATGACAATTGTTTTTCTTTATATAGATACCCTAAAATACATTCAGCATAAGGACTTCTTTTTGGGTTAATAACAACTTCAATCTTTAACTTTAGCTCATTATTCAATACTATCCCGCAACTTATTTTTTGTTCAATGCTGTCTTTAAAGATTTCAAAATTTCAAAATTCACTCTCTACGGTCCTTTAATTAAATATTAAACAAAATTTGCAAATTTGAATTTTAAAGTTATTGACTTCTCGTTGTATCTTAAATTTTTGTTCTTAGGCTTTGCTTATTTTATAAAAAATGAATATATGTCTAAAAGTGATCATTTGTATCGCTCAAAAAGTAAGTCAACGAAATTTTTTTCTTTGATAACAAGTTACATATATTAGTTTCATGGACGATAAAAATATCTTTTGTTCATTTATTTTTGTACAAGATACAAACAATCATTTTTAAAAAATTCTTTCATAAATTATTTATTTTCTGCAAAACCAAATAAACCTTTTAAACTTTATTTGTTTGTTCAATTTTCGTCCTTAAACTATTATATTTTGGTCCTTTGCCTCTAATAGTCTTCGCTTGAGCATTATGAGGACTATCAAATATTTTTTGAGATACATCTCATTGACCCTAATCTAGGACTTGTACTTTCATACACAACCCCATGACAAGACAAACATTGCCTCTCCTAAACATGGGACATAAGATCTATTGTGATAAACAACAACATATCAAGTGTGAATTAACCATTTTATCCTTTTATAACTCGCTTTGACTGTTTAGTAAAGTAATAAAAAATGTTTTATCTGTTAACACGACATGCTTAGATACATGTAAAGATACTTACAGCATGTCATCACATGTAAGCATTTTTATATGTAAGAATTCAGATCTTGAATGTTTGGTAATGTGTAATCCAGTTAATTAACATGTCATGCTCGGATTTTAATATTATGACATAACTAACTAAAAAAATTTGTATTGGGATTAAATCTAACTTTGACAAGCGCAAATAAATGAGAACGAAATTGAACAAAATGATGATATGTCAAAGACTAAACGAAATATTCCTTTGTAAATGATTCCAAGGGAATGATGACATTGAATAATTTATTAAAAGTTCAGCGATCACTTAAAGTTTACTTTGGTTATTCAAATATTGTGATGATTTTTTATTCCTTTTGCCTTATGTGGAAGTTTATTTTAATTGCATGCAAGGACTTTTGATCATATAGAGAGGATAAATGGGGCTCAATGATGGATGACACGATATTTGGCGATCTTTGTAGAAATCGTTGTTAGTTATTTGATTTGATGAAGTTTTTGTCTAGAATAGATTTCATATGTGGACTTTTTCCTAAAGCTCTTGAGAAAATTACTTTCAAAGTTAGATTCAAGTGCTGTAGGAATACCAATTTACCTACGTTGGCCAGAGAAACAAGACTGGCAACAAATAATGCAGAAGCGGCTTCTTGCAGTATTCAACCTAAGTCGAAAGTAATTCTATTTAGAAGTCAGTTTGTTAACCTTTGAAGCTTTCCCACACTAAAATTTTATATTCTAGAAGTCAGCATTCAACTTAAAATTTCTGCTGAACCATGATGCATTTGCAGAGGATATAGTATTCTACTACAATATTTTGTAGGTCAAAGATAGAGTAGAACTATTTACTTCAATTTGGGACCAACTCTCCAGTCTCCATAACAAAACAAGTGATGTGATAACTGAGCATTGAGCCGAGAACAAATATGGAGACTACATTTAAGTTTGACCATGGTAAAAAGGAAGTCGAATTTGTTATCCACCCAAAGACCATTGCAACTTCTTGATGGAAAAATTAACATGGACAAAAATCTCCAATTTTAACAAGGGCATGGATACTTAAATCAATGAACAAATGATTTTATCACCTTGCCCTTGCAATCAAGTGACACATCACATGACCCTTGTAAGCACCAATAGTTGACGGATCCTGTCACATCCACAGCCTTAACTCCGTTGCAATAAACAATTTGACAGTGTATCCATACATATCAAAATGATACTCTCTAGCTATCCTTGGGTAAACTTGGATCTCCGCAAAGCATACCGAATCGTCTTTGAAAGGAGCACTCGGCATTTCAATATAATCTCGACCTCTCTTCATAATATGTGAGTGCAATTGATCTTTTGCCATACACATGAAAGGAGCATTCGAGGCGTTCTTGATCCGACATGTATGGCCTGATAATACCCTCTCTACCGCATGAAGGAACCCGCTTGCAAAAATGACGTAGTTTGGATAATCTCCTCAATGGCTCTTCGGATCCCGGCACAATTAGCTAGGGCTACAACTCTCTCAAGAAAAGTTCCGCTATATATATATATTCCTAACATAGGGTTGTCTATGAATTAATCGTTAAAGTTGACCATGATTATGTTAAATGACTAAAAAAGAAAGTATTGTCACAAAGAGAACAGTACGAAAAGCAAACAAAGAAGCCTAATCTTAAAATTTGTTCACCTTGTCCAGCCGTTTGCTTGGCCTCCATTATAGTCGCCCTAAGATGGCTAAGACCCATCTTCCTTGCACGAATTTTTGCTGTTCTTGCTGTTGTGCTTGAGGCAAAATTCAACAAAGTCAATGACTCCGCAACAGGCAAACACCCTACAGAAGACCCAGATTGATCAACTCGTTAAAGCAGAGCAGTTTAAAGAAAGAGCCAAACAGGTACATCCGTCCATTCATCTCGTCGACGGCAGGGCCATTGAAAGTAAGAGGGTCTTCGCATCTGCCCTCAGCTAAACCATTTTTTCCCTTTGCACATGAAGATTACGATCAATGGATATGCTCATAAACAAAACCTCCAAGTCGACTCGCAAACCTCAAAATCGTCGTCTTCTGAATTGGAGAAGACAAACATGTTGCAGACACTGAGCTAGCCTCGTCGGCATCAAGCGTCTTTTCCCTTCTTCTCTTCCATATATCTCTTGTAGTGCCCTTAGAAATAATAAATATTTAAAAAGATATATCGGATCTGGAAATTGGAGACCTGTTCCAATTTTCAAAAAAATTATCCTAAAATTTGCACGACCTTTTGTTTAATTAATTCAATTAACAATTAAATACTAACTTTCCGACTGAAAAGAACTTAGATGCATGCCCAAGTATTTTTTAGGAAAAACAAATAAAGCGGACTTTGACTCAGCTCCGTGGCTCACCAAGTAGGAAGAGGTACATGACTCACTCAACGAACTTAGTAAATTACATAATCCATGCTATACCTTAAATAGACATCCTTTATATGGATATTAATGTAGGCATTTACGCCAAATAATGAAAATTAACGACATGAAATGTTAGTTATCATCACCAAATGTAGATAGAATTATTAAATGTCGATAACATATTTATATATCTACTTGGTGGAGCAAAATCTAGATGCATATTTTTGTTTTATATCTTTTCTGAACTCATACTTAATTTTTTGTTTTGCTGTTTTTCTATTCTTTTTTTTATCATTTTATAAATTGGTGAGAATGATCTCAAGACTTAATCGAAATCCATGTCACGGAAACTCCTTCAAAAATTGATTCAAACAATCACTGTAGCCCTTAATTTTATTCTCACCCATTATGCAGCGATAGTAAGTACCAAATATGCGTTTGGTTATATTTATTTATGAAACTTAAGAAATGTGGGAAATTGTTCTCCTTCATAAAACTATGCAATTATGGTTTTTTGCATTGGCTAGAATTTATTCGAGTTATTTATATTCATTTAATTATGAACAAAGCTTAATTATTCAAATAATCCTTTGATACATTTATTCATCAAACATCGGCTAATGATTTTTCTTAATGAAATATATCATTTTAATCATTTGATTTTTGTAGAATTTTTATGCAGGGAGTTTGTTACATCAACTTTTCTGTCATCAACTTAGAAATACAGCATGTGAAACTTAGACGCAATACTTTTTTTGCCTCACCTTGAAAATAATTATATCTATTGTGCTGATAAGTTCAGATGCAGCTATGTGCAATCATGGAACATAAATTTTCCTAAGCATCTAATTTTTCTTTTTATAATCAATATAAATGTCTTTGTTCATCATTTTACCAATTCAGTCCTTTACCAAAATAAGAATAAGAGTTAGAGCTTCAGTTTGTAAGGACAAGAAATTTGCTAAAGTGAGCACGAAAAGTAAACTACTGGTAAATTCGCACATGAGTGTGCTGCGTGACTCGATCTCATACAAGCTTAATCACTGCTATATATATATGTATAAGTATATGTATAAGTATACGTATACGTATATGTATATGTATATGTATATGTATATGTATGTATAAGTTAAAAACCCCACTTCTAAAAGAGTCCGGTTCTTTTTTTCTTCCCTAAACATTCCCTATTAATTATTCTTAAATTAGATTATCCAAGGATACATACGTTCAGTTACAATCTAAGTAAAGGAGTTCTACCAAATATAAATATTCAACAAATTTTAATGGGGCAAGCACACTACTTTAACTTTTAAGTTTAAAGGCAACCAAACTGCAAGGCCGCTCACATTGAAGTACTAAATTAAATAGTACTCTTACTCGACTTCATGCATCACACGTGCGCAATATTGTTAAGGCTATTTGAATATGAATTGGTAAACAAATTAACTTACGCAGAAAAGGAAAAGGTGAAAGCATACAAATAAGGGTTAATACCATCAAAACCTTCCAAACTAATACACTTGTGTTACCCTTACCCCAAATTAATTTTTGTGGGCGGATGACTGCAATGGGTGTGCACGCGGGCCATCTGCTTTCTAGACAGGTAAGCTGCCAAGCTCTAGTTTGGTTTCTGATATTGAGAAGTGTACTTTTTTCTATTGAGGGACCTTCATTCTGTTGCTTTTGCTTGATGGAAATTCTTCTCTACACTAATGGATTTCAATGAGCAAAAGTTATCTTTTCACTGACCAGAGTGTCGTAAAAGGTTCTCATTTGTTCTTCATACATAGATTTACGATACTTTTAGCCAGTTCAGCACGTGTAGTCTTGCAGCTATCCACTCTAATTTTTTGCATATTTGGCAATGGTGTTCCCCTTTGTGATCTATTTGACTAAACAAGGTTACTGGTAAACATTTGTACACTACCATTGCGTTAGGAGAGTGTTGAATTTTAGTAAAGTAATCACAAAAAAAAAAAACACAAGAATTAAGAGGTTCGGCAATGTGCCTACGTCCTCGGACAAAACTCTCAACTCTCTTATTTTGTCATGAGAGTTAAGCTGCCATTATTCTGCAATTTATACAAGGGTTGCTACAACAAAGGAAACAAGCAAACCCGAAAAACAAGAAACTCCAAAAAATAGGAAAAAAATCAATATGCAGATTTGCCTATAATCTCTCCTTTCCTTGAGTAGGAAAACTATCAATATATAGCATTGTCTATAATCTCTTATTTCCTCGAATAGGAGATCAAATCCTGCAAATATCGCCAATACTCCCCCTCAAGTTGGAGTGAAGACATCGTCAGAGGTCAACTTGTTCACCATATCCTGAAATACTCCCTTGGATAAAGCTTTGGTGAAGACATCGGCAAGTTGATCCTTACTACGAATATATGGTGTCTCTATCGTCTTGTCTTGAACCTTTTCCCTTACAAAGTGACAATCGACCTCTATGTGTTTGGTCCTCTTATGAAAGACTGGATTTGAAGCAATGTGTGTTGCCACCTGATTATCACATAATAGCTTCGTAGGTTTAGACATGGCATCACAACCCAATTCTTGAAGTAACAGACGAAGCCATGCGATCTCACTAGTGGCAGAAGCCATGGCTCGGTACTCAGCTTCTGCACTAGATCTAGCCACAACTATTTGCTTCTTACTCTTCCAAGTAACAATATTTCCACCAACAAAGGTGCAAAAACCTGTGGTAAATTTTCTATCCATGGGGTTCCCGGCCCAATCAGCATCAGTAAACCCCACAATCTTTGTATTACCATTATTCTTCATCAATGTTCCTCTTCCCGGTGAAGCTTTTAGATATCAAAGGAGCTGGTTTAGCAACTCCATATGTCCTTGTGTAGGTTTCTGCATAAATTGACTCACATAGCTGACAGAATAAGCAATGTCAGGTCTAGTAATGGTTAAGTAAATCAATCTTCCTGCCAAACGCTGAAATTGCCCAATATCCTTTAATGGTGTTTCCTTAGACAATCTTACTGTTGTAATCCATAGGAGTGCTAGCAGGTTTAACGCCTAACTTACCAGTCTCCTTTAGTAGATCTAGGACATATTTCCTTTGAGTCAAGAATAGACCTTTGTCAAGAACTTGCTACCTCTATACCCAAAAAGTACCTCAATTTCCCAAGATCTTTAATGTCAAACTCCTTTCTCAACAAATGCTTAAGTTTTGGAATACCTGTTAAGTTGTTGCCAGTAATAATAAGATCATCAACATAAATGAGAATTACAACAATACCTTCACCAACTGTTTTAGTAAACATCGAAGAATCAACCATGCTTCTTTTGAAACCAAACCTAAGGAGTGCAGAACTCAATTTTCCATACCATGCTCTAGGCGACTGTTTGAGACCATATATTGCTTTCTTCAATTTGCAAGCCATTCCCTCATTATTCTCTAAGGGATGTCCAGGAGGGAGATCCATATAGACCTCTTCCTCCTAGTCTCCTTGGAGGAAGGCATTCTTCACATCCATCTGAAACAACGGCTAGCTACAGTTAACTGCTACAGACAAAAGGATACGAACAATGTTCATTTTCACTACAGGAGCAAATGTTTCCTTGTAGTCTATCCTATAGGTTTGCGTATATCCTTTTGCGACAAGCCGAGCTTTGTACCTCTCAATCGAACCGTCACTATTGTGTTTGATCTTGTAGATCCACCGACATCCAACTGTTTTCTTCTCGTTTGGCAATTTAATAAGTTCCCAGGTATGGTTATGGTCCAATGCCTGAAGCTCATCTTTCATGGCATTCACCTACACACTGCTTCTACATGCTTCCAAGAAGGAATTGGGTTCCTGTTGATTTTCGATAGCATATAAGAAACTTAAATAATTATGGGAAATTCTATCATACCCAATAAAATCCTGAATGGGGTGTTGAGCAGTATGATATGTTGAAAAATCACAAAGTCGTGTTGAAGGCTTTAGAATGTGTGATGATCTCCAAATTGGGGCTGAGGTAATGGGTATTGTGTCTGTTGGAGCTACCTTTGCTGCATTTTCAGTCCCAACTTCCAAATCAGTTGTATATGTTGTAGTGTTAGGAATGGCAGCGACATTTGGGGTAGTATTGACATTTTCCATGTTGCCATTTTCTATATTCATAGGATGACTCCCTTGAGCAGCCGTTGTTGGAATTTCCTCTTGATCCAACATTGAATTTCCAATAGGTAAGATAGGAAGCAAAAATTCAGAATAGTCATATTGCTCCTCCTAATTTGATTCCTGGCAAAAAAACATGTGAGTCTCATCAAAGACAACATCACGAGAAATATAAACATGTCTAGTACTTGGTTCATAGCATTTGTATCCCTTCTTGACATTTGAGTATCCCACAAACACACAATTTCGAGCCCGTGGATCCAGCTTATCACCAGATTGAGAATGCACATAACACACACATCCAAAAATTTTTAAGTGAGAGATACCAAATTTTTGGCCATACAGACTATCAATTGGAACTTTATATCCCAACACCTTACTAGGCAAACGGTTGATTAAGTAGCAACTAGTAAGTACTGCATCCGCCCAATATGTTTTGGGTAAATTTCCTGAGAATAACATTGCTCGAGTAACCTCAAGTAGATGCCTGTTTTTCCTTTCTGCAACTCCGTTCTGCTGTGAAGTTCCCACGCAGGAGGTCTGATGAATGATTCCCAAGTCACGCAATAACATTTGAAAAGCCTGATTAGTATATTTAGTTCCATTGTCTGTACGAAGAATCTTCACTGTAGTGTTAAATTGATTTTTCACCATACTACAAAAATCTTGAAACACAATCACAACTTCACTTTTGGATTTAAGCAAATAAAGTCATGTAGCTCGGGATTTATCATCAATAAATGTAACAAAATATTTGAACCGCTCCTTAAAGTCAATAGGAGAAGCTCCCCAAAGAAGCCCCCCAAACATCTGAGTGAACTAAATCAAAAGACTGTTCTAATTTATGTGTGCTATGTGGAAACGGTAACCTATGCTGTTTAGCATAATGACAAGAATCACAACAATTGGAATCATAACTTAAAGTCATATTAAGGGCATGTAACATCCGATCAGAGGGATGACCCAAACGCCAATGCCACAATCGAGAAGTGTCAACAGTCTTCCTTTGCGCCATCAATGCTTCATTCTTAAGTTCTACTGTATACAGCCCATTCTACCACTGCCCTTCACCAATCATCCTCTTGGTGGTTCGATCTTGAAAAAAGATCTTTTGAGGAGTAAAAATAACATTGCAATTCCACTGATTAGTATATTTGCTAGCTGACATTAAATTTGAGGATAATTCAGGTACCAATAATGCTTCAGAATTATTTGAGAAAAATTTAATTTGTCCAACACCCTTAGTTGGAACCTGCCCACCATTAGCAATAGTAATAGGTGGATATGACATGCCTGGAGTAATACTGGATAGCAAATTTGGAGAACTACACATGTGGTTTGTAGCACTAGAGTCAATAATAAATTGAGTTTTGGATAAAATTGAGTAAGCATGAACATTACCAGATGTCATAGCCAAATTTCCAGTTTCAGTGCTAGAAGCATTTGTTCCATTGCCATGTATCTGAAGTAATTGTTGAACTTGTTGAGACAAAGCCTCCAATTTGGATTTAAAATCATTTGGATTGTCTTGGGCTGCCACCTTAGCTTCTGAACCCTTGTCTTTAGAAAGACACAAATGTGGCTGAAGGACCCAGCACCTCTCTTTGGAATGGCCATCGCGCTTGCAATGGTCACAATGAAACCGCGTTGGTTTCTTAAATTTTCCTTTGGCAAATCGAGCAATAAGGTCTCCTTGTTTCGTGTTGATAGCATTGTGGGCCAATTGTTCACCAAGCTCTTCTGATGCAATTGGAGCTGAAGGCATGACACGTCTCCTTGTTTCCTCACTTTGAATAATGGCACATGCTTCATTGAAAGTAGGTAGTTAAGGACTCATAAGAATTTGACGTTTAGTGTCCTCAAATTCAGGCTTGATGCTTGCTAATAGCTGAAAGATTTTATCTTGCTCTTCTCGATTGACATAATCCATCACATTCTGGGTTGAAGGTCTATATTGACGAAGCTCATCCCATTGCTTCTTCGTTTTTCCTAGGTGTTCAGTGAAAGATTGTATTGCACCTTGCTTAGAACGAGCAAGTCCTTGCTGCAACTCAAAGATCCGAGATGCATTTTTGGCTTGACCATACATCTCATATATCAAATCCCACAATGCCTTGGCCGACTTTGAATATGCAAATATCTCATAGATCTCCGGTTCCATGGAATTGAATATCCAAGACATCACATTGTGGTCATTCGCTTGCCATTCATCAAATTTGGAATCTGTCATGGGAGGGGCTTTAATCTTCCCGTTGATATGACCAAGCTTTGATCTACCCCCGAGAGCAACTGTTACAGCTCGTGACCAACGAAGGTAATTTTTTTTCATTTAGCAACAATGAAGTCAACCGCTGGTTGTTTGTCTCTTGCACCTTTGTTGCGTTGGATGCATCTCCAGACTTCTTTGACCCCTCCATGATGTGTTGCTAGTAATAACAAGGATATGACAGCAACAAAGAGAGGAACAAGCACCCAAAAAAAAAAATCACAGGTTGAATCAAACCCGCTCTGATACCATGTTGAATTTTAGTAAAGTAATCACAAAAAAGAACACAAGAATTACGAGGTTCAGCAACGTGCCTACGTCCTCGAACAAAACTCTCAACTCTCTTATTTTTGTCATAAGAGTTAAGCTACCATTATTCTACAATTTATAATACAAGGGTTGCTACAACAAAGGAAACAAGCAAATTCGAAAAACAAGAAACTCCAAAAAAAAGGAAAAAAATCAATATGTAGATTTGTCTATAATCTCTCCTTTCCTTGAGTAGGAAAACTATCAATATATAGAATTGTCTATAATCTCTTATTTCCTCGAAAAGAGCGCAAATCCTGCAAATATCGCCAATACAGAGCCTATGCTATAAGTCTCCCTTTATCTCTCTCTCTCTCTCTCTCATATTTTAATATTTCTATTTCGAGTCTAAAGCAATATCATGACAGCTACATTGTTTCTGTATTACTTCAGTACTTTTTCGATACTCTCTTTCCTAGAATTACTGTCCCACCTATGCGGCAAATTGTTGCTGATCTTGATAAGATGAAGCTTCCTTCCAAACATTCTGGTGTGAACGGGTGATTCAACCCGTCATGGTCTGATGAGACTGCTCAACGGCCACCTTCTTTGAAAGCTTCTCTTTCTGTGTCTTTTGGTCAGAGGGCTCGTCATCAAGCATCAACTAGAGATTCCTCACTTGTTTGTCGCAGCTCGTCACTACCTCGTTATGAGAAAGGTGGTGGCGATGATCTGCAAAGATCTCCCAACTGTTGCAACCAGAGCCGTTATGATCGAGAATATTTGGCAGGAGACACACAATTGGATAGAGACCAAGAGCGAGATCATAATAAAGAAAGAAGTCATGCTGATCGTGATTGGGAAAAGGAGAGGGTTCTTGAATGTGGCCCTGATAGAGATGGTGAAAGAGAACCAGAATGAGTAAGGGACAGGGATAGGGATCGTGCACGCGATAAATATTGTGATCCAGATAGAGAGAGTGTTAAAATATTGATCCAATTTCTAGAATTATCTTAGTATAAACATTTGCTAGAGATACATGCCATTCACCTCAAAAGGAAGAACTTCTGGATTTCTAATCCTCCAACCAACTATTCTTGGGCTTGGAGGAAAATACTTGTACTAAGAGGTGAAATTCTTCCCTTCTTTAAGTGGAAGATAGGCGATGGTTTGTCCATTTCACTTTGATTTGATCCTTAGCTTGATATGGGTCCACTTAATGCAATATTCTCGAACACTTTCATATACCAATAAGATCTTTCTAGACAAGCTAGAGTGGTGGACCTATATACTCCCTATGGTCAAACGCTTCTCCAAGAGCTTTTGTCTTGGCAAATCATGGTTCCACCTCTATCTCAAGGCCAGAACAGACTCTCCTGGATTGAGGATCCCTCGGGCAAATTTTTGGTTGCATCAGCATGGGCTGCTATTCGCAGGAAATACACATGGTTCCTTGGTTATCGTTTGTGTGGAATAAGGCCATTGTCCCTAGGCACCAATTACTTCTTTGGCTGATTGTCAAGAACCGTCTTCCAACCCAGGTATTCCTCATGTCCTTTGGTAGGATCCCTAATACAATCTGTGCCTTTTGTAATTCCAGGCCCGACTCAGTCGACTATTTATTTTTTGATTGTGGTATCTCTAACTCCCTTCCGTGTTTTGGGCTTCTAAATGCAATCTTCCCTAGTGTAATTCTTCATGGACGGACAACGTCATTTGGGCCATCAACTCATTGTCTGGTAGAGGGTTTTCCAGGGAGATTGCTCGGTTTTTATTTAGCGCTTTATGCTATGTAATTTGGAAGACGAGGAATGATATTCTCTTCTGAGTGCACAACTTATATGTTCCATCTATGAAGCAATACCTTTCAAAGGCGGTTAAGGATAAAGCTCTTGCTTTTAAATGGGTTGAGGATAACTCCAATAATAGGATGATGCAGCGGAGATGGGGGATAGTCCCTTATATTTTGGGTGTGGTGCCAAGTGAGGCTTAGGATAGGGCCGTCTAGGTTCTTTTGTTGGTTTTCTTTCTACTCTGATTGTACATCCCTTTGTGATCATGGTACCCTTTCCCTCTAATGACTTGTTGTCCCGTAGAGTGATTGTTGGTGCCGTGTTTCACCATCCTTGTACATGTTCTTTTGGTTGAAAGCTTATAATACTTACCTTACCAAAAAAAAAAACATTTGCTAGAAAAGTCTAGAAAAATCCTACAAACTATCCACTACTTGGGTGTCAACTAAGAAGCTAGAGTCCACTAAATTTGTGTAGAAAAATCCATGACAATTATCTACAATTCGCAGAGATATTTTCCGGCATAAGTGCAGCCCGAGTGCCAAAACTTGGCACAAAGGGACACTTAAGTGCCAAAAGTTACAAAAGGTACACTTAAATGCCACTTTTCAAAATAAATTGATCACTTCAGTGCCAAGTTGTCGGAACCCTACTAGAAATCCTACGTGGCAATTTTTTATTAATTTTCTTACCTACATGGCTCGCCAAAAACACTGAGTCAGCGACAAATCAGCCAAAACAACGTCGTTTTGTGCTGACATGGATTTTAAAAATTATGGATTAAATAATTTTAAAAAATATTATTATAAAATCGATTTTATTATAAAAAAAAAAAAATGAGGGGAAGGGGGATCCGGCGAGGGTTGTGAGCCCTCGTTGCCCTGTCGTCGCCGCCCCACCCTCACTGGGAAGGGCCGACGACGGTGGGCAAGGGTCGCCCGCCCTCGCCCAATCGGGCCAAGGGCCGCCGACCGCCAAAACTGGCCGGGGTTTGGGCCACCAGCGGCCTTTGGCTTGGCTGGGCGAGGGTCGATAACCCTCACCGGATCTGGGAGAGGGTCAGGACCCTCGCCCTAGATTTGGGTGAGGGCCCATAGGCCAGCCGGGGTCGCCAGCCACTGGCCAAGGCTCGGCGACCCTGGCCGACCCTCGCCCACCGTTACTGGACCTTCTCGGCGAGGGTGAGACGGCAATGGTGGCAGTGGCGAGGGCTACATAGCCCTCGCCGGATCCCCCTTACCCTCTCCTTTTCTTTTTTTTTAATAAAATCGATGTTAAAAAAAAATTTAGTCTGATTTGGCAATTTTTTTTTATTAAAATTGCCACGTGGATTTTTTATTTTGAAAAAAATGCTCCATCAGCAAATGAAATCGCCGGAAAATGGACACGTGGCAATTTAGCCATAATTTTTCGCCGTTGGCACTTAATTGATTCATTTTGCTTCGATTTTGGCACTTAAGTATACCTTTTGTAACTTTTGACACTTAAGTGTCCCTCCATGCCAAGTTTTGGCACTCTAGGGGTACGTACGTCGATATTTTCCCTTTGAAGTCAGTTTACAAGCTCAATGATATAGCTTATTGTCTTCCTCGGCTGCCGAAGCCTCCTATAATGTCAAATGAAAGAAATGCTTTTCTACCGCGAAGGAAGTCTCATCCCCGTTTTATAGAAGTAAAATTCCTATTGATTGGACTACTGCTACTTTCAAATACAATAAAGATAGATATTTCTTTCTCCTAGTGCCTACTATGAGTAAAGACTACTGACCTTAACCATTCATGGTTAGCTTGTTTGGAGTGCTCGCTTGTTAGCAACTATTCTGACTGAAAGAGCGGCTAAGAAAGACTAATTTAACACTGTTACAATTGGAGCACGTTGACCGGCAGAACATGCTGGCTTGAAGAGTCAGCCAATGTAGTTGCTCCTAGTCCGAATTTAGGTAGTGATGATCATCCAAAGTAATAGGGAGGGGCATAGTGAAGTTCATCTGCCATGCCTCCGGCCTTGACATAGGAATGAATGACCACGATGGTAGTACATTCTGGCCTAATAGGAAGGCTAGTGGTTGGAGAGGGAGCCATCTTGAGAGAAAGGAGTCTACCGATCATCTAATGGTCCTTTTCCCTCATATGCTTCATCCCATGAACAAACAGTTGCTTGAATCTGCCAAAGGGTTTAAGGTGAGGAATTTGAGTGTGGATCTTAGTCCCATTTCAATTCGCTCACTCTTAAGTTCCCATTATACCATTTCTTGAAGAGGCTGGGCTGGTTCCTTTTCGGCGCCCGCCTTTTATTTCGATGTTGGGGCAAGGCAAGCCCCAGGAAAGTATAGGTTGGCTCCCAGCTCTATCTCGGCCGGCATCCTGCTCGCGAGGGGGTGGAGTCCTAAAAGGGATGGTGAAAGAGAACCAGAATGAGTAAGGGACAGGGACAGGGATCGTGCACACCATAAATATCGTGATCTAGATATAGAGAGAAAAAGTTAAAATATTGATCCAATTTCTAGAATTATCTAGTATAAACATTTGTTAGAAAAGTCTAGAAAAATTCTACAAACTATCCACTACTTGGGCGGCAACCAAGAAGCTAGAGTCCACTGAATTTGTGTAGAAAAATCCATGACAATTATCTCTACAATTTGCAGAGATATTTGCCCTTCAAAGTCGGTTTACAAGCTCAATGATAGAGCTGACTAGAATAAGAAAACCTCTGACTTGCACAGAGATTATTGCATGGGAAGTTGGTGATGTACGCCTATAAATAGGCTAGGTGAACGTCCAATCTAACACACTGAAAAACTAGAAAGCCTCTCTTCCTCCCTTTGTATTACTCACCAAATAATATTGTTGTTCTCTTGTTCTCCCAATAGCCCTCTCCCAAATACATCCTTGTTTCCTAGCTATATTCTCCACACACAAACACACGCTTCCTTAAATACCAACTGAGAGATAGGGAGAGATGAGGGATCGTGATCGAGAACGAGGCAGGTGTTAGACCGCAGATCTAGGTATGCAGATAGAGAAACCAGAGCGTACATGAAAGGTGCAGCAGGGATTCTTGGAGGAGCAGGAGCCGCGGTCGGAGCAGAAGCCTGAGGGATTGATAAAGGGACGCAAGTGATCGAAAAGGAGTTTCTGCTTTGAAAAGGAATCCTAGGGGGAATCTCCGCGGATCAAGTTATAAGTAGAATAAAAATCATTTGGACCCTCGGGAAGGATAATCTTGCTGATGCATCTCAAGCAAGCAGTTCGCATTGATTTCTTTTGTTCTCTCTCGCAATCTTTCTAGATGATAGGTTGAGATGTAAGAGCACATACAGTTGGCATTGAAAGAGTAAAAAATTGCGTTGTTGGTCTTTGGTTTCTTTGGCTAAGTTTTCCAATGAGCTAGGAACATCCTTAACAATAGAAATTAATCGAAGAGAAGCAGTGTTTTCCATTGGTTTCTTCACCAACGCGTCAGTGTTTAATTGAAGATGATATTTTGATTTACTTGCCTTGTTAACTCAGGGCCGGTAACCGACCCAAAAAAAAAAAAAACCTCAGGCCCGGTAGAGAAAGTAGCCTTTTCTTCTGGTTCTAAAGTTGACTACGGTCAGCCAAACACGTAATCCCACCTCGAGCTTCGATCTAGAGCTGCGGCTCTTAAGACAGTGAGGGCAAAAGTAGCTTCAATGTATTGTTTACTGATAGCAGTTGCATACCTTTTTTTCCCTCATGAATGAATCGGGAAAAAGAGTCGAGTCTTTCGTTGTTAATCATAGAAAGGTGTTAAAATTGACCATGACAGGTCAGGAAGTCCCTATGGTTTAAACCTTTTCCATCGCCTTGTCACTAATGTTGCTGTCTGCTTTGTATTTTGTGCATAATTGGCCAGTCCTACTAAAATCTCCTCAAAGAGGTTTCCCTGGAATTTGTGCCAGATTGATCACCTAGTTCTGGGCAAGTAATGCCTAATATAGCATGTAAGCTAATGGAAGCACTTTGATTTACTTGATGGTTAAATAATGGAACCGCCATATTACTCATACTAGAAAAGCATATCTTTCACAAACGGGAATTAGCTAGAACACTTGCCAAAACCGAAACGCGTCCTAAGCTGCTCTGTTCTACCTGAATCCTAGAGAAGCAGAGCTTCCCGAAGCTGACTGTAGTCCATTATAAAATGCTCATCCAGTTGCTGGTAAATCTCATGATCAAGAACTGTGTAGGAGAAAAGTGGCATCATGTACTTAAAAAAAACCGTCTACAGCATCTTCCATAGCAAAATCAACGACACAACAGATCTCCTAAGTTTTTTTTTTTTTTTTTCGGATGGGGATTCTTTCACATTTGGAGATTGCGTCGCTAGAAGTCTATAGTGGACCGGCTCCTTCAGCTTGTTACGAGGCAACTTACGAGAAATCATACTGGCTACAACCGTGAAGAAGATAAAATACAATACGGCAAGAATGGCACACTTGCCGTAAATCCAGACTCTCCTCCTAGGGCCAGCACTCTCCGCCAACGGTGTGCACTTCTTGAGCCCCTTCAACTCATTCCCCGTCTCCTTTAGCTCCACGCATTTCTTCTTAAGCCGCCGCATGAGCATGAAGAAGCTGATTAGGTGATCAGGTGGGCGCTTGCAACCGTAACCACGAGCACGTCCCCATCCAAGCGCCCGAGCAGACTCCTCATTCTTCTTATTTTTCACCGCATCTCAGCACTTCCACGGAAGAAAAAACTCGAAACCAACGTTCAGAACTTGGAGACTAGACACTTGCCCGAACCGTTGCCACAACAACAGATGAATTCTCCGAGTTCTGAACGTCGGTCTCCGAGTTCTTTCTGCCTCATCCTCAGAAGTGCTTCCTCAGTCAGCCTCGAAGAAGAAATGTGATGAAAGCAAGAAGAATGAGAAAAGACTCAGGAGGAATGAAGGAGGTGAGCACAAGAATGAAAAGAACATGACTTAGAAAGAAGCATATGATGATGCCAATTCTCATGTTCAGGATGGGAAAAATATTGAAGGGCATCATTCACATTCGTGGCGTGGACGATAAACCACCCCTTTTCCCTCTTTCTTAGGAGCAGAGACTATTTAACCAGGAGGCTTTTCTCTGCTTATGTCCTTTCCTGCAATCTGTGTAGGCCATTGATTGAGCAAGAGTAAAGAGAGCAGGTGCGTAGGATAAGCAGGAGAGAGACAGAGAGACAGAGAGACAGAGAGAGACAGAGAGGGAATGCGAAGCTGCGCCTGGTCAGAGGAAGAGAGAGAGAGAGAGAGGGAATGCGAAACTGCGCCTGGTCAGAGGAAAAGAGCAGGGAGAGAAATTTCAAGAAGAGGGAATTTGGAGGAAGGGACTGATGACCGTTGAGAGTAAAGACAAATCCGGAGGAGGGATTTTTCTTTTTTGGTCAGAATTTGACTCAATGATATGTGAGACAAAAGTTTGCATAATTTGTGTTAAACTTGAATTGGTCATTCACTCCAACCATTAGCTACTTAATCGAACTGAGTGATTCAATTGCGTTCATGTACCAACAAGTTTCGGTTTTAGGGTTAGTATAATTGACATTTTAATAGATAGATTTTGGATCAAGAATTACACTAAATCGACTGCTCAATCGAGCTTTGAGCAACACTTGATTATAACTGATGATTAATAAGATGCATTTAGCACGTAGACAGGTCAATACCTTTGAAATTATCATAGTCATTTATGCTATTAAAATCATAATGGGATGGGAAAATAAAGACAAATCCGGAACAGGAATTTTTCTTTTTTGTCAGATCTTGACTCCATGATGTATGAAATAGAAGTTTGTGTTATTTGTGTTAAAATTGAATTGTTCGTTCACTCCAACCATTAGTCACTTAATCGAACAGGTCTTTCAGTCGGGTCACTTGTTGACAAGTTTTGTTTTTAGGACTAGTATTCAACATTTTAATAGATAGATTTTGGATCAAGAATTCCAATAAGTGAAGCAGATGGCAGACTACTCAATCGAGCTTCGAGCAACACTCACTTATAATCGATGATTAATGAGATGCATTCATCGCCTAGATAGGTCAACGTCCTTTAAATTATCATATTCAATTTATGCTATTGAAATCATAATGGAGGCGTTTACTGCTTATAACATATTTTAATTTAAATGTTGGCTATTTTCAAGGTGATATATGATGATTTTCAGAAAAGTAAATTGACTTGGTCTATTTTTCGATAGAATATTTATTTTTATCGTGTAAGTGTATTCTTCAAGAATTTTAATCGGCAATCAATTTTTTTTTGAAAAGGAATAGAGACTCACACAAATTGAGCCGTGTGTTGTCCTGCCAATGCTGACGAGATCCTTCCGTGCTGGGAGTCTATCTTTTGGCCACGAATCATGTGCCAAATGTCAAGGACAGAATATTATCCAATTTAAACTAGAAAATAATTGAAATTAAATCCTATTTTTATCATACAATTAACTTATCTAGATAGATATTATCCTAATGTGCAATCTATTCTGGAAAATAAAATCTATCTAACATGCAATATTATATAAAAATCTAACCTAACCTATCAAGCAATCTTTTTTGTATTTTTTTTCTACTAGGAAAACAATCAAATGAGATAGCACCAAATGACACGAGATAAGCATCCGATCAAATAAAATAAGCATGAAGATCATGAAGAATATTTTCTCAACTCAAATCTGGTAGCAAATAAAATGGATAGCCTAATTATAAGCCTTACCAATTTATCAGATTTTCCGTGTAACAAATAACCCGATCTCAAGCCTTAAGATAGAATTACTATTACTGATTATATGCACGTTGCTTATCAGGAAAATTGCTTAATTAAAGCATATGCCTATAACTCAAAATATGAGTGCTAGATATCTTCTTCTTCTTTTTTTGATGACCCAAGGAACCCGCACCCCGCCGACAGCTAGGGAAGTAAACCCTGGGGGCCACATGTGTGTGCTAGATATCGATATCACCAAATTGGGAAATAAAATATTTGAATCGAATTGAGACCAGATAATTGGTCAATTTTAATGTTTTGTTTCCAAAGATGGACCGGCGAATGGATGTCTCGGACAATGGCGGCCGGCGGCTTGTAGGCGGCTCGTGGGGCTCAACGTTGGGGTTGCTCACGACCAATGAGGCAAGGACCGGCGGTGCACAACAATTGGTCCTGTTCCCCTTCTTGCATCTCTTTCGGCTTTTTGTCTATGAATGCAATTCTTGTGAAGCCCTTTCTTGTCCTTTCAAATTTATTTTGTTGTTTGTCCGTATCAACCCCTTTTATGTGTAAAATCAATGGGGCTCTCGAGGAAAGAAACATTCTCTTTTCCTCTTTTCATTAGGAGTGTAAACAGTTCGATTCGATTCGGTTTTTCAAAAAAATCGAACCGAACCGAACCAATAGGGGATAATACCGCCGTCTCGAACCGAATACGAACTGAACTGAAAATGCGGTTCAGTTCGGTTTGGTTCACGATGGTTTTTCGGTTTTTCTATTTTTGCTTTATTTATTAGGACCTAAATGAAAAATAGATAATGATGAAGAGAGATTGTTCATTTTTAATTAAGAATTCTGGTTTGGTTCGGTTAACCGAACCGAACCAAAAAGTTAATGATTATTTTTCGGTTAACCGAACCGAAACCGAACCGAACCAAAAATGCACAATATTTCGGTTCGGTTCAGTTCGATTTTCTATTTCGGTTTGGTTTTCGATTCGGTTCTTGACACCCTTACTTTTCATTGCACGGCCCAAGTGCAATTTCCCATATCTTTTTTACTACTTTCCATTGACCAAATCTCGCTTATTTTCACTCATTTCTGGCCAATTGCCTAGTAAATCCCCAAATTCAAGGTTCAATCCCAAATTTACCTTGAATTTTTTTTTATCTCATAAAAAATCCCAAGCTTTAAATTCAATCCCAACTCTATCATGAACTTTTTTTTTTGATGACCCGAGAATTGCCGTACAGCCGGCGGCTGGCAACGTAAACCCGGGGAGGCACTAGCGCAGGGACCCACCTCCCACGGGACCTCACTTAAGTCGCGCAATGGGGGCGAGAAGTTTCGAACCTCTACCCTCCGGATAGGGGAAGCAAAGGCGTGAACCAACTCGTCCACTGCGGGATGGATTATCATGAACTTTTCTTTTGTATCTGAAAAAACATAAACATTAAGTACAGTCTCAAATTTGCCTCGAATTTTATTTTGTCTAAATAAAATCACCCATTTTCAATCTATTCTTCAATCTATCCCATGGTCCAATGCTAACTTAACGTGACATTTTCACATCGATGATAAATACAAATCGGCAAGGTGACATGAAAATTTATCTTCAAAATAAAACCGTTTCATGATATAAAAATTAGGAATGATTAACTGCGACATTTGGACAGAGGGCTAAGGGGGGAAAATTTAGGACTAGAGTAAAAATTGATAATTTTCTTTTCGACAAAAAAAATTCAGGTAGATTTGGAATTGAACCTAAAGTTTGGGCAAAATTGGGATTAAATCTAAAATTTGGGTTTTTTTCAAAGACAAAAAAAAAGTTTGGAATAGATTCGAGACTAGACTTAAAATTTAGGGTTTTTTTCTTAGAAAAAAAAATTTGGAATAGATTTGAGACTAGATTTAATGTTTGAGATTTTTTAAGGAATGAGCCCCTCATTTCCTCGGACGCCCGAAAGATGTTACCCAAGAAATCGTGGACATCATATCAAGAAAAAGATTTTCGCATACGTGCCCAATTGCAGTGAAGAATATATTGTGAGCGCTCTCTCTCACTTTCTTTTCTCTTTGTTCTTTGATCATTGACCATGAATTATGCACCAAATATATGCAAAGTATAGTACAGCACCCTATGACTAAAAAAAGAAACAAAATTAGCACAGCACCCAATATTCGTTTTCTTATAAGATTTCTCCTTCCTATCACGCCTGCGATAATTTCGTGTTTGCTTTAAAACTTCTCTGCTCATTCCGAAGATCATCATCAACACGTTTCATATTTCGCTCTTGATTCACATATCCCAGGCCATGAAACTCCATATGTATATTCCAAAAATCCTCCCTAATTCGACCAAATTACATAATCTTTTCGAGTGTAGCACCCCACCTGAAAAAAATTGAAGCCATAATAATGAATGGGCTAGGCCGAATTTTTTAATCCATGGGCTCATTCCACTATTAAGCTTAAGACATTCCAATTGAGTTCACCCTCTGCCAGTTCAACGGATATGCACTATGTATGGGTTTAATTATGCAGTTATTATAAGTTTTATTTTTTTTGGATACTGAGGAACCGCCGAAGCTCACCCCTTTGGGGGAGCACACGACCCTCCAATGCCCGGTGGCATCGTCGAGTCTCACCGCAAGCTGCTATTTAGACGTAAACCTCGGGGGAGGCTAGTCCAAAACTTCAACACCAGGACTCTCCTCTTACAATACTTTAGCAACGAGAGGGTTCAAACTCTTGATCTCGGCGATAAGGGAGAGAACGCACACCAACTATGCTGCCCATGGTTAGGTCAGTTATTATAAGATTGATCTCTTATTTTCTACACAATTAATATCTAAATGGGTTATCAAAGGTTATGTGTCAACATATCTACCTTAATTAATTGATCTAACCATTAAAAAGAATTAGTAAGAAAGTACCTAACATGATAATCTAATTAGAGAATCTAACTACATAAACACACAAAAAGGATAGATTCATTCCATGATGCCATATACTTTTACATTACTGAAGGATGAACTGAACTATTGTAAGTGGAATTTAATCCATGCTCACTCATAATAGGATTTATGTGTATTGGACAATAAGGATAAGAACTATATAAGTCTATCCAATTCCTTCTTCTTCTTTTTCAGATCCAATTTGAATTGGACATTTTTTATAGTTTCTAAAGTAATGATTAAAAGTACGAGTTGACAATCCATCGCACAACCCCGTAACAAAGAGGTTGTTTACATGAAACCTGGTAAAATTTGTTAGAATTAAGTTTAATTGTATTATCACAAATTGGTTAAGCCGTTCAGAAATGGGTGATGCATGTTGTATGTGCGGATCAACTTCTTTCATCTAATGCATTATTGAAACATAAATTCAGATAAATACATTTATTGGGTAAGCTAATATATTGTTTGCATCATGGAATATGTTTTTACTCACTTCAATTTGTGTATGTTTAAAAAAATTTGGAAATTCGGGATCCATGGTGCTGGCAACCAAAAACTCCCCCTAATTGATTATGGCAAGTCTGATGAATTTCATCTCGATTATTATTAATGGTCAAGGAAATTTAGGCAAAATTATGATATAGGCTTTTTATGAAAAGATTATGATAACCGTACTTTAAAAAAAATGTCAAAAACTTTCTCTCTTTATTTAGATTCACTTTGCTTGATTTCTTGTAAACTGGAAGAGAATGTCATCCAATTTGTTAAAACAAATCAGTGATCTAAGATGTTCCATCACTTTGCTGAGAGCGACCGAACCGCCACCTTCGCTTTTCCCATAGCAGTAAGTAAATACCCTCACGGGCATAAATTCCAGAGGAACCTTGTTGTGAGGAGATCAGGTAGGAGGACCGGCCGTGGTATGTTGCAAATGGTTATAGTATAAAGGAGCAAAAACTTTCAATTTCTACCTTGCCGGACGGTAAATGTCTTCGCCAACATACTATTGAAGAGTGAGCAATCGACTCATGCTCTTGTTTAATTTAAGAAAAGTTGGGGGATCATGGACCTTTACCACCAATTAATCAATTTAGATCGGCCAAAATTCACTCAATTGTTATACCAATTTAATTTCCACAAGTTCAAAAGGTTGACAATTCTTCCAACAGTAGCATTAGAAGTGATTTTTTTTCTAATCCTGCATCATTATCTTCATAATTATACTACAATATAATTACCAATCCATAGGCCCCCCAGAGTATTAGAGCCAATCTCCATCTCCATCTTCTTCTCGGGAATGCTCTTAGAGTCATTATGTCTCTCGATGAAGCCTAGAATACATCCGAAATTTCAACGGCGATATTTGCTAGTTGCTTAAAAGTATTTTTTAGTGCATAGAAAACACTAATTAGGATTGGAACACCTGTTAGCCGTGTGGTCAACATAATCAAATGGATTGACAAAGACTCACCATTATACTCTGGACTAAAATTGGTCTTACTTATTACATACTCTCCTTTATGTCCATCCTCTAATCTTATGAAGAGAGAGCACGCTGTTTATACACCTTTGCAAGCCTTTTGGAGAGCTGCAGCCTCTTCAATGGGAGAGGGGTGATCCGGAGCAACTAGGGAAGCCATTTCTTTTTCCCTATTAAGGATAAATATGCAGTTTTATTGCACTTTATCTATGGATGCGACATCTCGATAGAAAATAATAAACCGAAACTAAACTTTACATTTCACAACGTAATCACATCTTTCCCCTTCTGTGCTTGAACAGTCTCTGGTAAAAAAGAGTGAGACTGAGAAGAGAATGAGACGCTCTGGAATTACATCTCTGTAAAAGAGAAGGCTTAGAAATGGCGTGAAGGGCCTGAAAGAGAAGGCTGTCGTTTTCTGGGACAATCTTATCTTTTATCTGCAATCGAGGAGGCTCCTTATTGTAAGTTGCTGTTGGCGTTTTGTTATGCTTATGCTGGTGCTCAGATTTGCAAAAACTTTTCCGATTGGATTTTTGTACTTGAGATTGAAAGAACAGAAGTGTTTGATTATTGATCTCAACGTGCAATTGTTGAGATGACTTCCATTATATATATAGTTATTACAAATGATACATTTTGTATGGAAATAAAATAAAAATGGAAAATAATAAAGAAAGAGATTACAATATTACAAAAGTTATCAATCATTTAATTCCGGCATCTCTAAGGATCAGCAGATTGATTCTGACATCTCCGATTGATTCTGACATCTCTGATTGATTCAGATCTTTCGATATCTCTAGATCCTTCTTCCTTGATTGATAAATCAGTGCCTTTACTCCCCCTCAAATTGGGAGTTGGAGAATCCCAAATACCCAATTTGCGACGTAAGTTTCCAAAAGCTTTTCTAGACAGTGGTTTCGTAAATAGATCCGCAATTTGATGCACAAACGGAACATACTTAGTCACAAGTGTTCCAAGAGCCACTTTTTCTCGCACATAATGATAATCTAATTCAATATGTTTAGTTCTTGCATGGAACACTGGATTAACTGACATATAAAGTGCACTGATATTATCACAAAATAATATTGGTGGATTGGAGAGATGAATACCCAAATCTCGCAAAAGGAATGATATCCACGTAATCTCTGCAGTCGTTGATGCCATTGCACGATACTCTGCCTCAGCACTAGATCGAGCTACTGTTCGTTGCTTCTTAGCACTCCATGATATACAATTGCTTCCTAAGAAGGTACAAAATCCAGTAGTTGATCGTCGAGTCAAGCGACAACCTGCCCAATTTGCATCACAAAAGGCATACAAGTCCAATGTTGACTTGGACAAGATTTTCATACCTCGATCTATTGTGCCTTTGACATAACGTAAAATGCACTTTACAATTTGAAAATGACTCATGGTAGGTTGATGCATGAATTGACAAACAAAATTGACTGCATATGAAATATCCGGCCTTGTAATAGTGAGATATTGAAGAGCTCCGACGATACTTCGATATAATGTAGGATCCGAAAATAATCTTGCATCCATATTAGAATAAGAACTAGCAGCCATAGGAGTGGAAATGGGCTTGCAGCCCTCCATTGATAAAGGCACTGATTTATCAATCAAGGAAGAAGGATCTAGAGATATCGAAGGATCTGAATCAATCAGAGATGTCAGAATCAATCTGCTGATCCTTGGAGATGCCATGTACTTTCATCAGCTTTCCTGAATCGATTTGAAAATAGTACTTCTTTTGGTGCCTTCAAGGTATATAGATTACCTTCACGGTTTCCAACTGTCAGAATATTTCCCGTTTTCCTGTCCTTTATCACAAAACCAGCGGCGTAAAACTCAAAATTCGAGAGGATAGTCGGTTGTAAATTGGCTCACCGATAATAAATTCTTTTTCATCCGAGGAACAAGTAGAACATTTTTTAAGTCAATGCTCTTTTGACCCAAATTGATATGAGCATCACCAATATGGGAAATTTTAAGCGAATCACCATTATCAACCATTACACTATCTTTCCCAATATATGGTCGTAAGTTGAAAAGATTACCTTCACTTCCGGTCATGTGACTTGAAGCTCCAATATCAGTGAACCATTCTGAATCTTGATTATCTCCAACAGTAAGTGCAGCAAGTGCCTTTGGCACATCAGATGGGAGGAAAGATTGATTAAACCAATTAAAGCAATCTAAAGCAGTATGTCCTTGCTTGTTACAAATTTGACAGGAAACGATTTTGTCTGTTCCTTTCACAAGTTTCTCGGTCTTGCTTTGATTGAATTGTGGCTTGTGACCCTGCAAATGCATAAAATCAGCCCGAGAATTTTTCATTTGGGACCATTGTGAGAAAACCCTCTTCCATGTGAAGAAAAATAATTGTTGTTGTAATGTTGGAATTGTTTTCCCTTTTTGCTGCTCTTAATATTACTTCTTTGACCAAAGAAAGCCGTCTCATGTTGAATTGCATGGGAACTTTTATTTGTGAGGCGACTCTCAAAGCTTTGCGGTTGAGAAATCAAGTCGAGAACAACGGCATTGGAGGCTTCAACATGGAGGTTGTGAATGAATCATATTGATCACCTAAGCCATTCAAAACAAAGAGGCCCTTCTTCTTGTCCTCTAGAGGACATCCAATAGCAGATAACTCATTAAAATATTTTTGAAAAGCACCAAGATATTCGTGAAGAGAAGAGAAATTATCTCTATAACATTTTTGGATTTGCAAAAAAATTGAAACTTCACGTTCCTCGGATACCTTGGCAAAAATATTTTGTAAACTTAACCACACCTCGGCGAGATGTCTTCAAGTCTACTACTTGAGCAAGAACTTCTTCTGAAAGCGTTGCAATGATCCATCCCCGCAGAAGGCGATCTGAGCTTCTCCATTGTAAAAACTCTGGATTTGTCACTTCCTTTGAGGCACTAACTTCTTTTCCGGCCTCAGAGAGGGTGACTATTGTTGATTTGGCATCCGGTATTCACCATCAATGAAACCTACCAGATCTTGACTTTCAATTAGTGCAAGCATCCGGGCTCTCCAACAAGAATAATTTGTCTCGTGTCGTTTCGGTGACACAAAATTGCTAATGTTTAGAGATGAAGGGTATGGGTATTTAGGATTGGTGGAAGCCATGGCTAAGGATCAATTTCTATCAAAGAAATATGCTCTGATACCATGAAAGAACATAAGTGTTTGATTATTGATCTCAACGTGCAATTGTTGAGATGACTTCCATTATATATATAGATATTACAAATGATACATTTTGTATGGAAATAAAATAACAATGGAAAATAATAAAGAAAGAGATTACAATATTACAAAAGTTATCAATCATTTAATTCCGGCATCTCCAAGGATCAGCAGATTGATTTTGACATCTCCGATTGATTCTGACATCTCTGATTGATTCAGATCCTTCGATATCTCTAGATCCTTCTTCCTTGATTGATAAATCAGTGCCTTTAGAGATATGCTGCGGATCCCAAGACCTCATGGAGTTGGTGTGAGCCATATGTTAAAGATGAAGAGGTACCTGCAACTTTGCCTTGATTTTTTATGGATGTGTTGTACAGTGTGCTGAAGCACTTCTTCGTGTTGGGATGTTATGTTCATTAAATGCAAAATGGAAACACGGGCAACTTCAGCCATTCTTATCTATTGGAAAGAGTGTTATTAAAAGATGTCATAGTTTTAATGTTAAACAATCAAATTTGCCTGTAAAAAACAAATGAATCTCTTTATTCTTAAATTAATCCTTGACTATCTGCTTCCTGAGAATGTTTTGGGAACGTTGTTATACTAGTCACATGTTGCAACAAAAATGAACCGGAGGAATGAAGGTTTTATGAGAGAAAGCCTCTAAACAAAAATATGGAAAAATGTATATTACGAGCTGCCTCTGAATTTAATATTAACCAACATTCATGTAAAAACTAGAAAGCACGCACATGCAAATTAGCTTGTCTTACTCTCCTTTCGATAAGTTTTGCATATGCCAGTACTTTTGCGTTTCTTTATATGGTTCACTTTTATATTAACCTTCTCTTTAGTGTAGTCTTTACTGGTGCATCTTATGAAAGCAGTCTCTCATTTAATTTTTGCTTTATCTAGAGCTAAGACCTGTGCCTTTTCTATGTTTGTGTGATCTCTTTCCTCTGGGAAATCATTGATCCGTGCCTTTCCACTTGGTATTTTTGGCAAGGGTGTTCACCTTTATGATGTGTTTGACTGAGCAATGTTATCGGTAATAATTGTACACTTCCCATCGTATCAAGATAGCTAATGCTTTAACTCTCTCTCTCTCTCTCTCTCTCTCTCTCTCTCTCTCTCTCTCTCACATATATTGATATTTTAATTTTGAGTCTAAAGCTATATCATGATAGCTACATTGTTTTTCGTTTTACTGCAGTACTATTTTGATACTCTCTTTCCAACCTGTCCCAGTTCTGCTCAGATTGTTTCTAATTTTGGAAAGGATCCCTAGAGGGAATAGTGAAGGTGAAGAAGTTATTAGACTTGGAGAGTCAACGAGGAAGTAGAACGAATGCATTTGGACCGTCGGGAAGGATAATCTTGCTAATGCATCTAGAGCAAACAGTTCCCATTGATTTATTTTGTTCTCTCAGTCTTTCCAGATGGTAGGTTGAGCTGTAAGCGCACATACACTCACCATTGAAAGAGTTAAAAATTGCGTTTTTTGTATAATTAGTCTCTGGTTTCTTTGGCTAAGTTTTGCGTTGAGTTATGTTATTTTATAACACTGGAAATGAATCTTGTTTACCAATGTCTCAGTGTTATAATTGAAGATGATATTTTGATTTACTTGCCTTGAGAAAGTAGCTTTTTCTTCTCATTCGAAAGTTGACTACGGTAAGCCCTCAAGCGTAGTTTCAGAGTTGCGCGTGACAGTGCGGTTGAAAAAGTGGCTCAACATGTATTGTTCACTGATATCATATGTTTCTTTTCCTCAAAAAGCTCGAGCCTTATGCTTCTGAACATAGCAAGGGCCTCTGATGTTTACCCAAATCTCAACTTTGGTTCGGCTGGTTCACCCCTCCAGACCCATTGCCTTGGAACAAAGCGCATTTGTAAGTGGTAGGCAAATCCGACATTACGCTAGTGACAGATTGATCTTAATGGTGGTGAGTATGTGTCTTTTCTGCTACCAGATTAGATTTTCTGGGTTATTGCACAATGATCTAAAGACTTTAGTGTGTGTAGATGCGTGGCGTGCTTTGAAGAACTGCTTTTGAACTTAATTAATCAACTTACAAATTCTTTGAACATATGTACATCAGTATATGCTAGAGAGCTTACCAACCAGGGAAGCAACACCTAAAATACACGATTCCATAATAAGAATTCATGCTTCCCTTAATTAAAACCCAAAAGCCTATCTACATCATCTTCTATGATAAAACGAGAGAAGCAATCTACTATTTTTTCCTGTTCTCCAACTTCGGTGATTTTTTCCAAAATGCTTCAGCCTCATCCCAGAGCTCTGGACAAGCTGACCACCTAGAAATCCTGGCACCACACCAGCACGCAGTGCGGGATGGATGGAGTGTGCAGTCAGCACCCATCCAAGCATTGAAACTCAAGAGTTGTCCGAGGTGTTGCCACAAGTGATCTATAGAAATCTCCAAAAAAGTCATCTTTGTTTGGACTTCTTCCCTCTTGGAAGGAAGTGCTTCAGTGGCCATCAATGAAAATGAGCAGAACGACAAGAGGCTGAGGAGTAAAGGGTGAGTGACTCTGAGCATTGAGGAGGAGAGAATAAAACGGAGAGAGGCTAATGTAATACTGAGCATAAGGTCTGGTTTTTATTCTTTCTTTTTCTTTATTTATTTTTTAATATTTTGGTTATACAGTCTTGTTTTGTCTTTAAATCAATCACAACATTGTAAATTTATGGTTTAGAGCCCAAGTTCGGTTCACAGCTGGAGAAGGCGCAGTGGAGTGACGAGTACGGAGGCAACTAGAGAGAGAAAGAAGTCCATTCTTTGCATCTCTTTTGCCTTTTTTCTCTATGAATGCAAGTCTCCCGTTCTCTCTCTCTCTCTCTCTCTCTCTCTCTCTCTCTCGTTTCAGATTTTGTCGCTTCTTGTGAAGCCCAGTCTAGCCACTACCAACTCCCTTTTTATGTAAATCAATATGTCCCTCGAAGAAAGAAACATTATCTCTTTTCCAATCTTAGATTGCACGGCCAAAGATGCGATTTCCTTTATTTTTTAAACTATATTCCATTGATCAAATTTTGCTTATTTTCTCCTATGTCCTCGAACGGCCGAAAATGGTGGATGTCAGATCAAGAAATTGTAATATGATAAATACATCGAATATTTGGTATTGACAAAAGACATGAATCTAATTGAAAAACGAAGTAAGTTGTAAAAAAAAAGCATAATATTAATGTCATTTATCTTATATGTGCAAATAAAATTAGACAGATTTTTACTTACGAGTTGAGGTCGATGTCTAATTTTATCAAAACTTAAGTCTCAACAAAAACTTACCTTAATTGATCTAAACATTAAAAATAGGGATAATGCCACAAAAAACCCTAAACTTTATCCCGTGTGACGCATTTACTCTAAACTTTTTTTTGTGACATAAAAAACTCCAAACTTTACCCCGTATGACACATTTACCCCAAATTTTGTCCCATGTGGCACATTTACCCTAAACCTTTTTTTTTGTGTCACCAAAAACCTTAAATTATGCCACTTGTGATAATTTTACCTTGAACTATATTACTTATAACAAATTTACCCCAAAGTTTTTTGGGCTGAAGGGCATTTTCGTTATTTTCTTTCTTTTTTTTAATGGAGGAAACCAGCGAGGCCATCCTCACCGGCGCTAGAGTCGGGCGAGGGCGACCCTCACCAGCGTCGAGCGAGGGCTGTGCAGGCTTGGGCGACCCTCACCGACGTCGGGTGAGGGCCGCCTAGGCTAGATCTGGCAAGGGCAGCCTTTCGTCGGATTTGGTCGCCCAGGCCTAGGCTGCCATTGCCTGATGTTGGCGAGGGTCACCTGAGCCAGATTTGGCCTGGGCGGCCCTTGCCTGACGCCGGCGAGGGTCGCCCAGGCCTGCGCGGCTCTCGCCCGACATCGGCAAGGATCGCCCAAGCCTAGGCTGCCCTCGCCCGACTTCGTCGCCGGCGAGGATGGCCTCGTTGGCTTCCTCCATTTAATAAAAAAAGAAATAAAAAGAAAATGACGAAAATACCCTTCAGCCCAAAAAACTTTGGGGTAAATTTGTCATAAGTAATATAGTTCAGGGTAAAATTGTCACGAGTTGCATAGTTTAGGGTTCTTAGTGACATAAAAAAAAGTTTAGGGTAAATATGTCACACGGGGCAAAGTTTGGGATTTTTTGTGTCACAAAAAAAATTTTAGGGTAAATGTGTCACACGAGGTAAAGTTTAGGGTTTTTCGTGGCATTATCCCTTAAAAATAAGGGGAAAAAAAGCAAGTATCTGATTTCTGCTCATGCTATCTCGCAACCATATAGGCAAAAGAAAAGAGTAGGAGTGAGCATCAATCTAGGGTCAATCTCGAATCGACACTCACCCTGCTTGCCTCTGGCTGCTCATGCCACTCGCTACTCAATGTTCACCTCACTTGCCGTGCTTGTCTTACTCACCGCTCAACACTCACTCTGCTCACCTCTCTTCATTGAACTCGCTCATTGCATAGTAAATCAGAAGGAAACAAAATCCTAATTAGAAAACCTTTTTACTCGTGAGCAATGCTTGCCTCATGGCTCAATGAGTAGTCCTAATCGTTTTTATGATTTATTGCTTTTAGTAAGTATGAAATTTTTATTGTTGCCTTATTTTAAATTTGTTGAATATGTACTAGTATTTATGGTTTGCCATTTTAGTGAATTCAAAAAATGAAACAAAAAAATTATCAGTTGATCTCGAGTTGACCCTGGAATTGGACCAAACTCATTTGATTTGTTTGGTCATCGGTCTTAGGCTTAATCAGGTCGGTTCTTGGTCCTAAACACTGAGGACCAATACTATTCGAATTGGTCCTAGGATTAGGGGTGGACCATGCTTATCCCTAGAAAAGAGTTGTATGTTAATAGATGAAACTCCAAATTTACAACCTTGAGTTATCATGTACTCTTCGCAAAGTCAAAGCCGAACATGTAGAGCATGTGCATCGAAAGATAATGAAATAGACAAAGTGTGACATATGAGTGGGGAGCTTAACATTCGGGCCAAGATTTACCACCATCAATAGTCATGGAAACATGTCAAAACACAAAGCAAGACAAAGCTGAGTAAGGGATGGGAGGATTCGATGATAATAGCAAATGCATTATACTTGAATCCGAACCCAAACATGAACAAAGTGGGTAGTTTTAAACACTCTTGGATCGCATAGAATCATGAGCTATTCAGCAATCATATCTATGCGGCATTTCATAAAACGGCTTGTGTGGAATGGAGGGTTTAAATTGGCTATGTAACCGAAGTGGGTTTTGTCTAAAAATAGCAGCATTGATGCTCTGACACACATGATTAATCATCGACAACGACTGGGACTCTGTGCGATTTTCATACAAGCTGCATGAGTAGCACTGGGCCTCGGGTCGTACCAAGAACAGGGCAGAACAGGGAATATGATGTTACCTTGTCGAGGATATGTTCTCAGCTACAATCAATAGTCCAGCCAACGTAAAGGCAATCTGGGAAATGTCACTTGTGAAGGTGAGAGACGAGCGACGGGTACAGGAACTTCGGATTCGGACAGTTTGCTTCGAGTCTCCAAGGCCGAGAACAGGGCAGACCAGGGCACTCCTTATAGCGGCCGAACTGACACAGACGAGAAGCACTACGGCGAAGGAAATAACCAGCTACGAAGAGGCAGGAGAGAGTTGGATATTAGGGGTTGCTTGTTGAAAAAAATGGTGGATGAATCGGAGCTTCCATGATTCGAGAATGGCGACGCCCCGAGGGAATGCCGATAAAAATTCCCTCTCCCTGGCCCTCTCTTTTGAGGGAGCGCTCCTTCCTCCTCACGCGCGCATGCCTGTACAAATGTCGCTCATCTTAAAGGAGAGATATGGCCGGGCGTCAAGATTTTGTCACATGGGCTTCACTTTTGATGGGTCTTGTTCAAATGGGCTGCTGCTTCTAAGGCCGAATGCTTCGAGTCCCGAAACAATTTTTTGCATTTTTACAAGAACGAGCAGTCGGATCACCGACAAAAATTCAAGTGCCGACAATCAGTAGCTTCTAATATTTAAGAGTGACAATGCATTTGAACTCCTCGACAACGCCTTCTTGTAACTTTTAAGTCTGTATCCCAAGTGATCATACTTCCATTCGTTTTCCTTGACTAGCCCGATCCCAATAGTCGCTCACCTGGTTAACCTGTAGAGCGACAGCTGCTCGCTATGGTAGGTGAGTGATATATTGAGGATCGATTGGCAATTGTTTGGGAGTATCTAGAAGTAAATGGCCCCTGCCATGTGCTTTGCGCAGAATCTGTACTTCCTTTTGTTTAATGATAAGTACACAAATGTCTAACATTCTTTTGTGGAAATAAGTAGCATTGCCATGAATGCATCTTTTACAATCTCATTATTTATTGATAGTTCGTTTTCTTTTGTATGTCGTCCGCTCCGTAGCTTTGCAAAATTGCCGCCCATTCCCCCCTCCAAAAAAATAAAAAGAAAACAAATCATTAAGCAATTAATAATTAACAAAAAATGGGCCAAATTAGACAATAGGACCTAATTCTGTAGTATCATATTTATGTTTTTTCGGTTACAAATATGCGGTTTCTGAGGACTTATGAGATGAGTATTGTATGTAAGGATTTACTTTACAAAGTCGCCATTCACAACCATTGGAAATTGGGAATACGTCGGATACTGGGTTCCGTGAAATTGTGATGGACTCTGGGCAAAAGCTTACATTGGATGCTGCATATCGTTTAGGAAGAAAAGGACCAGTCATGAGCAAGTGTAAAACTTGAATGCTTGGCAAAAAACCTCTTACGTCGTCTTCGTGTATTCAATGATATGCCACATATTACATACCGGTATGATGTTTGTCTGCTGTCATACTATGACAAGAATGAAATAGATGGAATACACTTGGATAAAAGGAGATGTGTAATGGAAGAGTTTCGATCCCTCTTTAGCTATGGCGTGATTGAATATTGAATGCATTTAGTGTTCTCGTACTCATTGTTACTTCCATAATGAATGTTTGGGGTTGGGCTATTCTATTGAAGGAACTAGCATTGTTTTTTCTCTTTTTTGAAATGTATTCGGTCATCATACAAAAAATGCAAGAGTTGAGCCTGCTTTTATTAGTGTATCCAATTGGACTGCAAGAAGTTCATTCAGTTGGTTGAGGAGGAGAAGAGAGCTCTGGAGAATAAGGAAGCGCCCTTGAAATGGGAACAGAAGCTTGAATTGTTGCCAACGCAAAGGCTGATGCTGAAGTTGAAGAGAGGAATTTAAAGGCTGAAAAACTTAGAAGGAGATCTGCGTCAACCTCTGACGGCAGTATCATTTGGAATTGTAAAGTTTTCCTAATTAGTTATTCAACAAGTATCTCTTAAGCACTTGTTAACAAAATCATTGTGTTTATTTTAATGATAAGGAACTCCAACTAGCATGGTTAAACTCCATTAGATGAGATACGATGTTTCTATAACCCCTCAAGAGCATATAGCACCCAAGTTGAAGCTGGGCGAGTGGTTCAAACATGGACTTTTTTAGCGATTGGAATATAAAGCTCATAGGACTGCTTAATCTTTTGTATACTGGTCGGGGCGACCGTGTTGCATCTCTGGCTTTACGCATCCACAATGTTTTGTACAATCATGCGAATCAATAAAGCACAAACAAAATCCAAGTCAAGTTATGGCGACTGCGATCTGCACTAAATTGCAGCCATGTCACTGGTCCAAAGAAGCAAAACTTTGAACCAGAGGTCGTTCACCCATCCGATTTTCAAGTTTTCTTTATGGAGCCGTCATCCAACCATGAACGCATAAGATGACCGACGGAAGGCCTGGTGTGGACTCTCCTTTTGGCTTTTACTGTGAAATGGGATAAGAAGAGGCATGTCTATGAGAATCGAAAAATTAACCGACATAGGGGCGTGCATGCTTCCTTTGAAGTTTTGGGGAGTCCCAAGTTTCCTTTAGCAAAAGATGTGAAAAGCTTAAGTAGTTTTTTATTGGGTTAATGCCACGAAATATTTCAAACTGATGCACATGTGATAAATTTATCCAAAACTAATTTTTTATCATAAAAAATCTCAAACTCATAAACCTGTAACAATTCATCACAAATGACCACAAAAAAATCAAAATTTGTATATTTATGATAAATTTACCCCAAATTAATTTTTTCGACCCTCAAAAACCTAAAACTAATATATTTGTGACAAATAATCCTTCCGTTAAATTGGATTAATACCATAAAAAATCACAAATTGAGGTAAATAGTTCTGATCTATCTTTGACCTAGAACTATTGCAGTAGAATGCCATATCCTCTACAAATGCATCATGGCTCAGCTGAAATTTTAGGTCGAATGCTAACTTCTAGAATATGAAATCTTAGTGTGTGTAAACTGCAAAGCTTAAAAGTATATGACAAACTGACTTCCATATAAAATTACTCTTGAACTTAGGTTGAATACTGCAAGAAGTGGCTTATGCATTATTTGTTGCTAGCCTTGTTTCTCTTGCAAAAGACCGCATTATTACCCCTTGGATCTATGTTGCCAACATAGGTAAATTGGTAATCCTAATGGCACTTGAATCTAACTTTGAAAGTAATCTTTACAAGACCTTTAGAAAAAAAGTATAGATATGGGATCTATTCTAGACAAAAACTTCATCAAATCAAATATCATTACAACGTTTCCCTATAAAGAATGCTAAGGGCCTTGGTAACATGTCAAAATTGCCCGATTCGATTTTTTTGTTTTCCTGAACAAAAAAAAATAGAAATCTATTCGATAACTTTTTTTTCATAAGAAGAGATTTGGAACAAAAAATTAAAAAGTAGTCCTAAATTAAGCCCAACCATGTTCTTTTTTTTTTCTCTCCTTTTTTTGGTTCATTTCCTTTTCTTTCCTTTTCTACTCTTCTTCATCTAGCCAATCACAAAAATATAATAAAATTATTATAAAATTTAAAGAAAATTTTAAAAATATAATAAAATTATAACATAAAACTATATTAAAAATATATATTTAAATTACATATAAATTATACTAAAAAATATGATAAAATTATATAATAAAATAAAAATATAATATAATATAATATAATTATTTTAAACAATTAAAAGATAAAAATACAGTAAAAGTGTTTAAAAATTAAAAGAAATTTTAAGTTGCAAAACAATTTAAGGGTTGTACCAAAAGAAATTTTATTTTGGAAATAGAAATTTTGTACAATTATCAAACGTTTTCAAATACTTAAAACTCGCTTAGGGAATATAATTAAAAAAAAAGAGAAACATTTCTAGGTAAAAATTGTTTGTGGGAACAGAATGGTTACCAAACGCACTTTAAATAGCCTATTTAATAATGTGTCAAATAATGCCTAGTTCTATTCTTTTATTCCATGGAATTAAAAAAAAAAATAGAAATCTGTTTGGTAATTTTTTTGCTTTCAGGAATAGATTTGAAATGGAATCAAGAAGTTAAAAAAAATATGTTTCTTTGTTCTCGAAAACAACTCTAGAATCAAGCCCAAAACAATTTATTTTTTTGATCTTTTCTTTTCTTTTTCCTTTTCTTCTTCTTCTTCCTTCAGTCGGTCATCAAAGCGTCATCAGCCCCTAGGGAGGCTTGGCTTGGCCTTAGTTGGGTAAGGTCGACCTTGTCAAGCCACTGTGAGGTCAACATTGCCTGACTATGGTGAGGCTAGGTCTCGCCCAGCCATGGTGAGGTCAACGACCAACTAAAGGAAGAAGAAGATGATGAAAAAAGAAAAGAAAAAAAGATAAAAAAGATAAAAGTATAATAAAATTATTTAAAATTTAAAAGAAATTCTAAGTCACAAAAGAATTTGAGAGTCATACCAAACGCATTTTTATTTTTGGAATAGTAATTTTGAATAGTTAGGATGCGAATGGTAATCATTCGTTTTCCGAAAATAATTTTTGATCGAAATTATTTTTTATATTATGTTCTCATAAACGGTTTCGAGCACTTGAAGGCATTTGGTAACTATCTAAAATTTTTATTTCAGGATAGAAATGCGTTTGGTAAAACTCATAAATTTTTTTGTTTCTTCTAATTTTTTAATAGTTCCTTTTGTGGCCAATTGTTGCTGTCCCCCAACAAGGCTTGACCTCACCTAGGCGGTGCAAGGTCGGCTTTGCCTAGGCAGTGCAAGGTTGGCCTTGCGCCTGCTAGGCCTAGTTAGGCCAGGGTGAGACTAACCTTGCGTTGCTTGAGCGAGGTCAAGCCTTGTCGATGGCCTAGTGAGACTCACCGAGCTGGGCAAGGGTCACTGGCCATCGGTGAGGCTCAACCTTGCCAATATTTACGAGGCTCAGCCTTGTCGATATCTATGAGACTGAGCTCCCCAACGGCCAAGTGAGCCTCTGGTAAGCTCGTCGGACCTTGCCCAACAGCTCACTAGCCATTGCCATTGCCATTGCCGCGAGGTCAGCCTCGCGCCTGCTAGGCTTTGCCAGGCCAGGGGAGGCTGACCTCACACCGCTTGGGCAAGGTCAAGCCTTGCCGGTGGCTTGGTGAGGCTCGTCTAGTTGAGCCTCGCCAATATTTGCAAGACTGAGCTCCCTTGTGGCCAAGTGAGCCTTCAGCAAGCTCGCCAAACCTCGTCCAATCGCTCGCCAGCCATTGCCATCAGTGATGACGATGACCAGTCGGTGGAAATGGGCCGACAGCAGACTAGAAGGTAGAAGAAGAAAAGGAAAGAGAAAGAGAAGAGAAGAAAAAAAAAACTTAGACTTGATTATTGAAATTGTTCTTCAAAATACAAAGCATTTTTTTTTATATTCTTGATACTATTCTAAATTTATTTGTTTTTAGGAACAAAAATTTTATCAAACGGATTTTTATGCCAAATCTATTCTTGGGAATAAAAAAACAAAATCAAACAATATTTATATGGCCAGTTAACAAATAAGCATTTACCAAACACCTTCAAATGTTCAAAAACTCGCCCGAAGAACACAATCCAAAAAAACAATTTCTGAATAGAAATGGGAGGAGGACACCAAAAGTGCCTTAATTTGTTTACTACACTCACTTTAATGTCACAACTTTACACGGGTTCACTTAAGTACCAAAATTGGAAAAATGGGATCACTTAAGTTCAATTGACAAGAAATTCTGATCAAAATTAACATGTGATTTTTTTAATTAAAATTTTAGTATGAATTGGTATTTTTAATGAAAAAATCAATCCATGTGGCATTTCATGGATACGTTTTTCCTCCTCTCCCTCCACATCAATTTTTTTCCTTTTTCTATTTTTGTGTTTCCTTTTCTCCTTCTCCTCCCTCATTACTCCTGAACTTTCTTTTTGTTGCAACTAACCCCATACATTAAACCTTTACTAACTCACCTTTGCTGCGGCCAATCATCAGACCATCGCCACCAAAACATCACGCCCATCACCTTTCGCTGGCTAATAGCGATCTAACAATAACAGCCTTGAATGATAGGCATCGCCAGAAAACGGACAGGGACTCAGGCGTAGGTGGTCCTTCGCAACTAGCACGGTGATTCGAAGGACATGGCATAAAGTGACTTTATGATAGGGAATCATAAATTCAAACACAGAACATCGATTTCACGAAAGCAACTTAATCAACTCTTTCAAGCAAATAATCGAACACATGGTGGGCATTTTAAAACATAAGCTTTGGACTTGATTCCAATGTATTTTAGAAGCTTCGAGAGCAAGAGAAGTGCTCGCTAGCTCAAGGCCAAATCCCACCACCAATCCTCCTTCGACGCTGCCTCCAAACCAAGTCCCTCCTCATAGATATATATATATATATATATATATATATATATATGAAGGGTGTCTTTTAGTATCCACATTAAAATTTCGCACTGAAAAAATCATATTTCAAAAAATTGGGCACTTAAGTTCAAAGAATGATGAGCTGAGTGGCACTGAAAAGATCATTTTTCAAAATGAGAGAGATAAGCGGAGTCTTTCAACACCTACGTTAAAACTTTGCACTGAAAAGATTGTTTTTCAAAAATTTGGCACTGAAGCTTAGAGAATGATGAGCCGAGTGGCACTGAAAAAATCGTTTCTCAAAAAATTTGGCACATGGATGATTTGTTGAAAAATTAGTTAAACAACAACGTTGGACAGCCACGTTTTTTGGTAAGCTACGTCGGCTAAAACTATTAATAGAAAAAGGCCACGTCAACTTTTCAACCAAAGAGATCGGAGTTGACATTGAAAATATTGTTTTTAAAAAATTTTGACAATTAAGTGAGCCACCGAAAAGTTGCGGCCCTAAAGTGAGCGCCATACACAAGTTAAAATATTTTTGGTGTCCTTCTCTTGGGTGGAAATTATTCTTAGAAGTAAAATAGTTACCAAATACACCCAAAAACACCGTTACAAACCGTGAGACTAGCTGCACTCGCAATTTGCCACCAAGTTCTGGGCAAGTAATGCCTAAAATTGCATATAAGGGAAGCACTCTAATTTCTTTGATGGCGAATGACAGAAGCACGCTGCAAAAGCAGATCTTTCACAAATGGGAAATAGGTAGAGTACTTGCCAACACTAAAACATTAGCTAGCTGCTCTGTTCAATATACCGATGTGTTGGTGCGAGAAGCTTTGATTGCTGATGTCCGGTGATGCTTTTATGAGCCCTGGGTTCGTCTTGGGGAAGTCGACAGGAAGAAGAGGATGAAAAATTTAAGGAAATAGGAAAAGAATGAAAGAAAATAATAATGGGCTCATTTAGATTTAAATGGAGAATGACTTTAACATGAGACCAGTGCGGCCTTTATAATAGAAATCGGACTTAGCGTGAGCCCATTAGGATTATGGTGGACTCCGAGTTTAATGTGGCTGTAATATAACTGGGCTTAATTTGGTTGCATTTTAAGATGGGCTTTAAAAGTTTATGACTAACGGGGGCTGATGTGATAAAAGCCTAACTTGTTTCCATAGCCCACTTTCTCGTGAACCCAAGATAGGAAAAAATAATGAGAAATTTTCAAAAAGCGACTGAAAAGAACCCTATTTCTCAAATAAGGACCCAAAGTGGCCATTATCTTAAATGAGGACCCTAAGTAGCTAAACAAGTCTCAAATAAGGACCTCAAATCACCGGCAAGCCAAATATTCGCTGGCTGGCAAGCGTGTGGCAATTTCGGTGGCCAGAATAAGAGCGATTTTGTCAAAAAAAATATTGATAGAAATTAGCAAACTCTAAAAACAAAACCCCCCAAATTCTTCTACGCGTTCTTCTTCTTCTGCACTTCATCTTCTAAGTTCCTTGTCCCCTTTCGCTCGGAAAACCCAAAATCTTTGTTAATGGAGTAAGATCCCTGACTTCCTGAGTTCCAAATAGACGTGCCAACACCCCCCTTGGCTCTCTATCTCTCTCTCTCTCTCTCTCTCTCTCTCTCTCTCTCTCTCTCTCTCTCTCTCTCTCTCTCTTCGTGGAAGTGGATTTGAATTGTACCCGAGATGTGGGTCCTCAACATCGAGATGTTCTCCGTTTCTCGGTTGGGAAAAGATGATGAAGAATCGAGGCTCTCATGTTATATACGAGTGTCTAAATAACAAAGATGTGGCTTTACTTGAGATTTGTCTTATTCGTTGGAAAGAAATGAAGACAAAAAAAGAAAGGAAGAAAATGTGAAAAAACGAAGGTAGGGTTTTCTTGTTGTGCTTCAATTCGTGCTCCATTAATAGAAAATTTGGGTGCTCCAAGCGAGAGAGGATAGAGAATGGAGAAGATGAAGAGCATAAGAATAAAATGGGAGAAGGTGAAAAGTTTTGGGGTTTTGTTTTTAGGGTTTGTTAATTTCTATCAATATTTTTTTTGACAAAATTGCTCTTATTCTAGCTATCGGAAATGCTAGATGCTTGCCGACCGGTGAACATTTGGCTGGCCGACCGGCAATTTGATGTCCTTATTTGAGACTAGTTTAGCCACTTCGGGTCCTAATTTGATATAACGGTCACTTTAGGTTCTTATTTGAGAAAATATGCTCACTTTGGATCCTTTTTTGAAAATTTCCCAAAAATAATTGAACAATTAAAAAATAAAAAATAATACTAAATAATAATAAATGGCAAAAAAATTCAAAAAAATAGAAAAACTGAAAATTGGTTGGAAACAGAGACCTTGATCATGTTGTTAAGTTTTAGTACTAAACTTAGGTTAGTTTCATTTAGACAACATGCATTTAGTGGGAACACCTTCAATTCTAGTTTAGTCTTAGTAGATCGATTCTTTAAACAAGAAATTGAAGTTAATTTGAATTTAGCTCATGGGGTGACTGTCCCAAGGCTCAATCGTAATGCCATGGGTATTCTTTGCTTGGCACTTTGTCAGGCTTACTTCCTTAGACTTTAAGAGTCTTTATCTATCCTTGATTGCTCGCTCAAGCATTGGGCCATTATTTAGTGGTATATAATGAAAGGGTTAAAGATTGCATGAATGCCTTTGTTGACATATTGATCAAGTTTGGATACCAAAATGGCGTTCATTGGATCACTAATGTAATCAAATCACTGATCTTAGAATTCTAATAATGTAGAAAGAGAGATATTGTCTCATATCTCATTTAGTTTCCAGTCGACTCTAATAGATTAATGGATATTCCATATTAGGATAAAATTTCTCATCTTTAGATCTTTTGAATTTTGAATGAATCACCTCAATGTTGCACAAGGTATAGATTTGGGATAACCCGCATCAATTGAGGACTGTTGGTCCTCAATTTGACATTACCTCTTGACTCATTTTTGCCCTTGCTGGGATGGTCGTGATGATTCACAAATTCATATGCATATGATTGTAACAACAGGACGTTTATGCTAGTGGAGGACTTCCTTACTCGCCAAATGGAGAATAAAATATTGATCCAAAGAGTCGCAGAGTGAGAGGAACCTTTGAATTTTGGGGAAAAAAGAAGAAGCAAGGACATGTAATGGTTGAGGCACTTGGGTGAATCAATTAGAGGGAGAACAACATAGATAACATTTTGAGGTACTTGGGTGTACATCAATATGCCTACAAAGACCTAAAAGTAGAAGGTAAACAAATTGGGATCGGGTGAGATCGCCAGGTTGAATGGATCACAATGTAGAGGAAGTTCACGCTACATATGAAGTGGACATTATTCCGTGGTACCGGGAAACATAGACTCAACCCTAAATCAAATTCAAGTTGGTTTGTAATCCATAGAGAGGCGTTGGGGAAAGGTCAAAACAATGTTTGCCATTAGTAGGAGGTACAGACAATTTTATTTATCTAGCGAAATGTCCATTTATTGGCCATAGAAAGATGTTGAGAGCCATGGACATCATACGCAATGACTACTTTGGCCCATTTGAGTCTCCAACATACTGAGGAAACTTGGAAAGCTATTTTATCTACAGAACATACTTCATTTTCTACTCGTTGGTCCGCTCGAAAAAGTTTCCAAAATCCTATATTAACCAAGTCACCCCCTTCTCATCTGCTAAGTTCAACCCATTTTAGTGGCTAGGTTAATGAGACGCCAGTCCAAGGTTTGTTTCTCTCATTTTTCTTCATATTTGACTTATAACTTTTTTGAATTCATAGTTAACATTTGCTCGTTGATTTTCAATACATTTCGACATTTTATCATATTTGTTATTTGTGATTATCCTATCCAAAAAATACTGAAATTTCTTAAAAATTCACCTAAAAAGTTACTTTTAATCCTTGACTAACAGTTCATTCTCACCAATTACAAAGTAATAAGATTTATCTAAATCAACTATAACCTAAGAGATACCTTGTTTTGTATCCCTTTTAATCATTACAAAGTAATTAAATTTAAAAGTAGCCGTTCCTCCACTTCATTTCATGTATTGTTTGATGTGTAATTTTCAATTATAGTTATTAAGAGTGCGTTTGGTAACATTTTTATTTTCAAGAACTATTTTATTTCAAAAATATTTTTTTCTATTTTTATTCCCTATAATATGTTCTAAGCAAAAGAACGCATTTGGTCACCGCACAAAATTTTTATTCACAGAATAGAAAAAGAGTAGGAATGTGTTTGGTACAACCCTTAACTTTTTTGTTACCTAGAGTATCTTTTAATTTTTTAATAATTTCCTGAGATGTTTCTTTTCTTTACTTTTCTTTTCTTTTTCTCTTTTCTTCTTCCTCCTCTAAGTGGTTGTCAGGCCTCGACAATGGTCGACGACTAGCCAAAAACAAAAGTTGGTAAGGTCGCTAGCCTCAGGGGAGCCTTGCTGGCCCTTAGTGAGGTTGAGCCTCTCCGACCCTAAGACAAAGTCGGCCTCACCTTGGTTGGGCAAGGCCAATGGGCAAGGTTGACCTTGCCTAGATTTGGTGAGGTTTGGCTAGCCATTCATGAGGCTTGACTTTGCCATGGCTGTGCAAAGAGGTCGGGGCTCACTAGTGGTTCGCTAGACCTTGCCTAGCCACCGACAAGAGGTCGACTTCACTCGGCCATAGCAAGGTCAACCTCATCAGATCTTGGCAAGGTCAAGCCTCGCCCAGTTGAGGCAAGGGGCTTTGATGAGGTCCTGGACCTCGTCTCTAGTAGGTCGCTAGCCACACCAAGGACCAGCGACTGGTTAGAAGAGGAAGAAGAAGAAAAGAAAGAAAATGACTTATTATAGAAATTATTCTCAAGAACAAGAATCAACTTTTTTACTTCTTATTTGTGCTCTGTTGACACCCGAATTTTTATTTATTTTGCTTTAAATGCCCATCTGTTTTGCATATATAAATATATATTAATTTTTGCAAAAGATAAAAAAATTAAAAAAAATTATAGATAAAAAAAATTTTCGAAAAAAAAATCAAGCTGGGCCGGCATAATACGGCCCACTCCTCTTTCACAAGTTTCGGCCCTAATACAATCTCTCCTTGGGCCTTTTCTTTGTTAGTTCTTTTCAGCCCGTTTCTTTTTATTTCTTCTCTCGGCCTATTTAGCTCAGAATTTCGAAGCCCACAGCAGTTGAAGCCCGAAAGAGAAAAGAGAAAAGAGAACAAGGACCAGACATTGAAAAGCCCAGCCCATCTCATCTTCATCTCTCGACCCGCACATACACACGCCTCACACGGACACAGACAAGGGAAGGGACACAGAGACACGGCACACAAAAAAAAAAGAGAGAAAAGAGGGGGGCACGGAGGCCGCTCGAACGGGGACTCCCCTCCGACGGCGGCGACGATTCTCAGAAAAAGAAATGAGAGTGAGCCAGAGGAGAGAAAGACAACAAGCAGAAGCAGAAAGAGCAGAGAAGGCAAATCTGCAGAAAAAAGGGGACGCACAGAAAGCGGATGGAGTGAGAGGTCGTCGGCAGCCACGCCGGCAGCCATGCCTGACACGCCACCAACCACCCTCCGCCGTGCCTCAACTCCAACGCCGAAGACAGGAGAGCTCGAGGAAGGCAGATCTGGAGCAGAAAAAAAATAGGAGAGAGAGCTCGAGATCTGAAAGCGGAATGAGCTGCTCGGCAGATTCCCACCGCCGCGTGTGACGCTGGTTGCCTGGCCCGACGCCATTTCTGCTCGGTCGAGTCCCGCTACCTGCTGGTGTTGTCTTTCGCTGTTGCCGGCATCGTTTCTGCGAGGACGGACAGAAAATCCGAGAGAGATCTGGGGAGACGGAGAGGAAGAACGGGAGAGAGCTCCGAGGAAGGCAGCAACAAGAGCGGCCGAGCGAGCAGAACGCTGAACCAGATCTGAGAGGGAGAAAGGGCCGACGCCGCTGCCGCTCAATCATCCACGACGGACGCCATCACCGTTCGACCACCCCCGACGCCGCTCGTGCACCATCCCCCATCGTCGGTTGCGCCCAAGACCGCCGTTCGTGCTGTCCCACGACGGAGCAGCAACAGATCTGCGAGAATACAGAGGCACGAAGATCAGAAAAAAGGAAAATGCAGGAATAGAAGAACCGGACAGATCTGATGAAGAGAGACGGAGCCGCGCGGGAGAGAGTCACGGCCCGAACGCCGTCGTCTTGTCGGTCGGTCTCGCGACGCCACCACCGTTCATCAACAGACGACGAGGCCTGCCGGTGACCAGCAAGCCGCTCCCGCCGCCATCCGCGTCTGCAATCGCTCTGACCCACGACGCTCCCGCCGCTCACGCGATCCCGGCTGGACCTCGCGCCATCCCTGTCGCCGACCGCCTTCATCCCCGGTGTCACCCGCCACTTCGTCGCCCTGGCTGCTGTCTCACGCCGGTCGCCGCTGTCGCCGTGGCCGGGCCGGGACACGCCCGGCCGTCTCCATCAGCGCCGAGCAGCAGCAACTCCGATCCGGGTCAAGATCCGGGTCGGGTAAAGTACAAGCGGGTAGGGTTTGGTTGTTGGGTTAGTAGAAGTGGACTGGGCCGGGTCTATATTTAATTTGTCCTGTGGGCTTGTTTTTATTTGGGTCTCAATCAAATGCGGGCTGAGCAATTTTCGAATGGGCCTAGATTGGGGTTTGGGCCGAATTTTTGTAAATAAGTGAAATGGGCCATTTTATTTTCTTTTGTTAATGGGCTGTTTTATTTTCTTTCGTTAATGGGCCGTTGTTTTTTTAATTAATTTCATCCGGGCCGTTCGGTCGGCCCGATCTGTAGTCTAGCCCGGACCGATGGGGTCCGGGTCACCGGACCCGGTCCGAATCACTTTTAATATTAATTAAAAAAATTAAGAAATATTTAAAAATCGAAAAAAAAAAAAATTCAAATTTTTTTTTTTTTTTTTCGAAAAATCATTAAACATTAAAAAAAAAATTTTCTTTAATTTTCAGAAAGGTTTCAAAAGTTTATTTTAACTTTATTTATTATTATTTTTTTTGAATATCCAAAAATTTCAAAAAAAAAAATTAAAAAATTAGAAAATTCCAAAAAAACATTAATAAATGCTTTTTTTTTTAAATTTCCGGAAAATTCAAAAAATATTAAAAATCTTCAAAGTTTGTTTTCTTTAATTTCAGAAAATTCGAAAATATTAAAAATGTTAAAAAAATATTAAAAAGCATGAAAATTCAGAAAAATTCAGAAAAATCAGAAAAAAATTGCAAAAAAATTCAGAAAACCCTGAGAAAAGGAAAAAAAAAGACCAAAATTGAATAAGCCCTTAGGGCTCTACGATAGATTTTTCTAGTTTACGATATTAGGTTTTCCTAGTTTGCAATGATATTTTGGATATTGTTTCCTTACCTTTGAACGGTTAGGACAAACCTTAGTTTCCTCGAATACGTTGCCGAGATCTCACTAATGCACGATCAAGTTAGGTACCGAAAGAGCATTAGTCACTGACTAACGTAATCAAGTCCCCGACCCTAGACTCTCTGGTTGCGTAAAGGTGAGACACGCTCCCATATCTCACTCGGTTCCTAGTCGACCTCAATAGACTAGTGACGACTCCTTATTAGAAGACTTTCACGATATCCCACGTCACGCGGGGTATGGGCTTGGGAGAGCCCGAGTTAATGAAGGCCCGTCGGCCCAAGATTAACAATACCCCTAAACCTATTATTTTTAGAAAATTTTAGGTCGCGACATGCTCCAAATCTACTACTTAGCTGCTTTTTTATTCTGTGGAATAGAAAAATTAACTAACGTTACCAAACAAATTTCAATTCTTTTTTTGTTCTAGGGGACAAAAGAATGGAAATTTTTAAAAATAGAAAAGTTAACAAATGAGTCCTAAAATATAGTCATTACACTTAATTTTTATTGTGCATTTTATCGTAAGAGTCATGACTAATTGTGCATTTTGTGACATTCATTGATAAAATATGGAAGTTGTGTAATGTATTAAAAATTTACTTTCCGCATAATAAAATTGCGGTTTTTCTATATTTGCTAAAATCTATTCATATTTTTTTAATATTCATTTACTTTATAAAGCGACATGCGTATCATTCTAATAATCCTCTAATATAATTTATTTGTCGTTTAGCGCCGTCATGCTGCCCATGTTATTTTAATGAGCTTCTGGCATAATTTATTTGTGAAAATATTGTATCTATGTATTTTTCTTACTCTGTAAAATAAGAAGAGTTAATGAGCAAAGTTATGTTCATGGTCGAGCACATTTTGCATCTAAGATTATTAGCCGATATTTTGTTTATAAAGAATTGTTTGAAAATTACGCACCAGTTCATAGATATGAATATTAAAACCTCAATCATAACAAAATTTGACAAATGAGAAGACCATAATTTCATAAAATTTTTAAAGGAAAACGACTTATCATATATCTCAAGTTTCCTAAGTAGATATAATTAAATTCATATTTAGTGTTAACTTGTATTTAAACAGATAATTATAGATAACTTTAAGTGAAATAACTTTTTTTATTTTTGAAATTGGAGAATTACGGGCCAACAATCATGTAATTAAGGGCTTGTTTTGAAACTTTCAGCTATGTAAATTGTAAAAGATAATTCTTATCATAATTGAATAAGATACTTCCTGTCACTTTATAATTGGCGAGGATAGACTTAAATTAAAGATGACAAGAGCCTTTTGAGTTAGCTTTTGAAGGAGTTTCAGTGTTACATGGATTTCCGTATGTTCTAAAAAAATTACCACAATATAGTATGCTTTAGTCAGTATTATGCAATTTATATAAAATTTAAAAATTAATACAAAAAATAAATTAACCATAAGATTTCAGAAAAGATATAAAACAAAAATATGCGTCTAGGTTTTGCTCCACCAAGTGGATGAGATATATAAGTATCTTATCGACATCTAATAGCTCTATCTACATTTGGTGATGATAACAAACCTTTAGCGCAGTTAATTTTCATTATTTGGTGTAAACGCCTTTATCAACATCCATATAAAGGATATCAATGTATGGTAATACCGTGGATTATATTATTTACTAGGTCGGTGGAGCAAGTCATATGCCACTTCCTCCTTGGTGAGACATGGAGCCGAGTTTAGGTCCGCTTTATTTGTTTTTCCTAAAAAAAAAAAAAAAAAAAATCAAGCATGCATCTAATTTGTTTTTCTTTTTCGCGAGTTGGATAGTTAATACTTGATTGTTAATTAAATTAATTAAACAAAAAAGGCCGTGTAGATTTTAGGATAGGACTTAGCCTGTTTATTGTGATCACGAATTTTACTTTTTTCGAAAATTGGAACAGATTCTCCAACAACCAACCCGATCTTGAATCCACAGGTTCCAGATCCGAATTAAATATTTATTAACCCTAAGGGCACTACAAGAGATGCAAGGGGGAGAAGAAGGAGAAGACGCTCGACTGACGAGGATAGCTCAATGCACGGCCGCAACATGTTTGGCATCCGCGGTTCAAGAGACGCCCTTGTTGAGGTTTGCGAGTCAACTTGGTTGCTGTTTAGGTTTCAGGTTTTGTTTCCGAACCCAGCCATTGATTATTATCTTCATGTGCAATAGGAAAAAATTCCTTTGCTGACTGATCCAACCGGGGCAGAATGCGAAGACTCTGTCGCTTTCAATGACCCTGCCATCGATGAGTTGAAAGGAAGGGTATATCTTTTTGGCTCTTTCTTTATATTGGTGTCCTATAATGAGTTGATGAGATTTGCGAGTCAACTTGGTTGCTGTTTAGGTTTCAGGTTTTGTTTCCGAACCCAGCCATTGATTATTATCTTCATGTGCAATAGGAAAAAATTGCTTTTTGCCGATCGATCCAACCGGGCAGAATGCGAAGACTCGTCGCTTTCAATGACCCCGCCATCGATGAGTTGAAAGGAAGGGTATATCTTTTTGGCTCTTTCTTTATATTGGTGTCCTATAATGAGTTGATGAGGTTTGCGAGTCAACTTGGTTGCTTTTTTGGTTTCGGGTTTTGTTTCCGAACCCACCATTGATTATTATCTTCATGTGCAATAGGAAAAAAATTGCTTTGCCGATCGATCCAACCGGGGCGAGAATGCGAAGACTCGTCGCTTTCAATGACCCCGCCATCGATGAGTTGAAAGGAAGGGTATATCTTTTTGGCTCTTTCTTTATATTGGTGTCCTATAATGAGTTGATGAGGTTTGCGAGTCAACTTGGTTCTGTTTAGGTTTCAGGTTTTGTTTCCGAACCTTGACCATTGATTATTATCTTCATGTGCAATAGGAAAAAATTGCTTTGCTGACTGATCCAACCGGGGCAGAATGTGAAGACTCTATCGTTTTCAATGACCCTGCCATCGATGAGTTGAAAGGAAGGGTATATCTTTTTGGCTCTTTCTTTATTTGGTGTCCTATAATGAGTTGATGAGGTTTGCGAGTCAACTTGGTTGCTGTTTAGGTTTCAGGTTTTGTTTCCGAACCCAACCATTGATTATAATCTTCATGTGCAATAGGAAAAAATTGCTTTGCTGACTGATCCAACCGGGGCAGAATGCGAAGACTCTGTCGCTTTCAATGACCCTAGCATCGATGAGTTGAAAGGAAGGGTATATCTTTTTGGCTCGCTCTTTATATTTGAGTTGATGAGGTTTGCGAGTCAACTTGGTGATCCAACCGGGGCAGAATGCGAAGACTCTGTCGCTTTCAATGACCCTGCCATCGATGAGTTGAAAGGAAGGGTATATCTTTTTGTCTCTTTTTTTATATTGGTGTCCTATAATGAGTTGATGAGGTTTGCGAGTCAACTTGGTTGCTTTTTAGGTTTCAGGTTTTGTTTCCGAACCCAGCCATTGATTATTATCTTCATGTGCAATAGGAAAAAATTGCTTTGCTGATCGATCCAACCAGGGGCGGAATGCGAAGACTCGTCGCTTTCAATGACCCTGCCATCGATGAGTTGAAAGGAAGGGTATATCTTTTTGGCTCGCTCTTTATATTGGTGTCCTATAATGAGTTGATGAGGTTTGCGAGTCAACTTGGTTGCTGTTTAGGTTTCAGGTTTTGTTTCCGAACCCAGCCATTGATTATTATCTTCATGTGCAATAGGAAAAAATTGCTTTGCCGATCGATCCAACCGGGCAGAATGCGAAGACTCGTCGCTTTCAATGACCCCTGCCATCGATGAGTTGAAAGGAAGGGTATATCTTTTTGGCTCTTTCTTTATATTGGTGTCCTATAATGAGTTGATGAGGTTTGCGAGTCAACTTGGTTGCTGTTTAGGTTTCAGGTTTTGTTTCCGAACCCAGCCATTGATTATTATCTTCATGTGCAATAGGAAAAAATTGCTTTGCTGACTGATCCAACCGGGGCAGAATGCGAAGACTCTGTCGCTTTCAATGACCCTGCCATCGATGAGTTGAATGGAAGGGTATATCTTTTTGGCTCTTTCTTTATATTGGTGTCCTATAATGAGTTGATAAATCAGGTCTTCTGTTGGGTGTTTGCCTGTTGCGGAGTTGTTGACATTGTTATGTTTTGTCTCAAGCACAAGACCAAAAACAACAAAAATCATGCAAGGAAGATGGGTCTTAGCCATCTTAGGGCTACTATAACACGGGCAAAGCAAGTGGCTGGACAAGGTGAACAATTTTTAAAATTAGGCTTATTTGTTTGCTTTTCGTACCACCCTCTTTGGAATAATACTTTCTTTTTTGTCAATTCAAACGAGCGTGGTCCACTGTACCAATTAATTTACATAAAACCCTATGTTAGGAAAACCCACAGGCCAACTTTGTCGTAAAAAAGATAATTGCCTTTTGCGGGACTTTTCTTGAGAAAGTTGTAACCCTGACTAATTGTGCAGGCTTTCGAAGATTTGCAAGCAGGTCCCTTTATGCGGCAAATTGGGTATTCTCGGGCAATACGTGTCGGATCAAGAACGCCTCAAGTGTTCCTGTTATGTGTATCGCAAAAGATCATTGTCTGTACCGGGAGAGAAGTCCTAATTGTGACATTGGACAAAAATGGGTTCTCTTCGACACAAAAAAGAAAGTAAGGAGATGGACGGTTTATCATGAGTTAATGCCCGGAGATTATATTGACGTGCCAAGTGCGCCTTTCATGTACAATTATTCACACTTCATGAAGATCCTGGTTTACCCAAAAATAGCTGGAGAGTATCCTTTTGACATGTGTAGATACGGCGAAGGCCAAGTAGTCTATCCCAATGGAGTTAAGGCTGTGGATGTGGCAAGTTTCATCTCTTATTGGTGCTTGAAATTCTCAAATGAGGTATCACTCGATTGGAAGGGTGATAAAATCACTCGATTGGAATATCCGCGCTCTTGTTAAAAATTGGAGGTTATCGTCCTTGTTAATTTCTCTATTAATAAGTTGCAATGATCTTTTGATTGGCTATCAAATTTGAGTTCTTTTTTTCCATAGTTAAACCATGTGACTTTATATCTCGCAATTAAATATAGTCTCTATTTATTCTCAACTCAATACTCAGCTATCTCCTCACTTGTTATGGAGAATTAGCCACAAATTGATCGATGCTTGACCTAAAAATATTGCAGTAAGATGCTTTATACTCTGCAAATGGATTGTGGTTTAGTTGAAAATTAGGTCAAATGATGACTTCTAGAATATAAAATTTTAGTTTGGGCAAACCACAGCTTAAAAGTATATGACATACTAACTTCTATATAAAATTACTTTTCAACTTAGGTTGAATACCGCAAGAGGCGGCTTCTGCATTAGTTTTTCCCAGTCTTGTTTCTCTTGCATAGGGCCGCAATATTACCCCGTGGACCTATGTCGCCAACATAGGTAAATTGGTAATCCTAATGACATTTATCTTACTTTGAAAGTAATCTTTTCAAGAGCTTTAACAAAAAGTCCATATGTGAGATCTATTCTACATAAAAACTTCATCAAATCAAATATCATTTAAGAAATTTACTTTAAAAAAAGGGTAAATAGAGTGACATCAAAACATTGAATCCCATTTATTTCTATCTATTATATCAATCTCAACAGTAAAATTACAAGTCATTGCATGTGATTAAAATAAGCTTTGACATATGCAAAAGGAATCTAAAACCATCGCAATATTTGAATAAATAAAGTAAATTTAAGTTTGTCATTGAACTTTTAATAAGTGATTCAATGTGGTCCCTTTCTTTAGAATCATTATTGACAGAATATTTCGCTTAGTTTTTTACTTATCATTATTTTGTTCAGTTTCAATCTCCTGCTTTTTATTCATGGCATGTCATATTTAAATTTATCCCAATACAAAATGCTTTATAAGTTATGTCACCATATTAAATTCAAACACAACATATTAATTAAGTGTTACACAAAACAAAGCATTTAAGATATAAATTCGTCTATATGAAAATGCCTACTTGTGTTTATTTGTGGTAAGTATTTTTGCACGTATTTAAACTTGTCGTGTTAGCACATGAAACATTTTAGATTATATAATTAAATAAATCAAAGCATGTAATAAACAAATAAGAGGGTCAATTCGTGCTTGACGTGTTTGTTAGTGACGGTAATTAATCTTACATTAACTCTTTTATTCAACATGGGTTATGTATGGCTTGTCAAAGGGATTGCGTAAAGAATTACAAAATAGGAGCAAGAAGGAGGCTTCTCTCTCTACGCATTACAGAGTCCTAAGTTAGGGTCTGTAGTCCTAGAGAAAAAAGACAAGACATGCAAGAAGGAAGGAGGCTCCTCTCTCTCTCTCTCTCCACACGTTACAGGCCCTAAAATAGGGTCTGCATTCCTCAAAAAAAAGGACAAAAGGAGAAAATATTAGGTGGGCCGGGACTGCCAAGTCACCGTGCGCCAGCCCAATTAGAAGTCGACACGTGGCTCCATGTGGAGCCGGGGCCCACCATTATTTTCAGTCAAGTTTTTGCCAGCCCCTCTCTCTTTTCATTAAATGCCACGCCTTCCCCCTCTCTCTCCAATTTGCCACCCGCTCTCTCTCTCTTTTTTCAAAATTGAAAATTGTCTTTCTTTCTCTCTTCTTTGAATGCCGCGTCTTCTTCTCCATCAAGCCGCACCAACCCATTCTTTGTGTGTTTTTCAAAAATATTTCCCTCTGGCACCCAACTGCTTCCAATTTCTCATCGTCTTCTCATCCTAATCGCTTCACTCTTACTGCTTCGACACTGCTATGCTTTGAGCTCTCTGCTGCAGCATCAATGGCGGCTGCAACAACCACAGTACTGGTGGCCCTCGCGGCCATTGTCCTCTTGTCCACGAACAGAAGCCGCCAATCTCCAAACTAGGGAACTCCCGCACATTCGAAACCGTCAAGTGCAGAACTAAATGTTGATTTTGATAGCAAGAGACTTTGCTTCTCTTCTTATGATCTTGGGCCAAATTTTGGTGGTAGTATCATGGGCATTGTTTGGGATCAAGACTGTGCAGCAACTTAGGCCTTTTTGGATCTCTTGGGATCATTGAAGCTCCTAAACCAAACATTCCTTGAATCAATTGATTACTCAAATCTCACCTGGATTATAGAGAGAGTTTCCAAAGAGAGAAGTTCTAGAAGAGAAGGAACTTATATTATTGAATGGTTGGATGGTTACAATAAAAGAGAGGCACCATTTCTTATACTAGTGACCCTCTGATTATAACAATTGATCGTTATCCAATCTAGCAAACGAGATCGTATCTCCCCCATCTACCAATATTGACATTTATGCGAAGAGAATTCTAAACTTCGGCACAGTTATCATCTCGCCCATCCTTGAGAACTTCTGAAAGCTCCAGAGAATTCCATAGGTGAATTAGGGCGTCCTTGCTCATTCACGCACAATTCCTTGGTCACGGAAACCTCGAATCCTTGACTACAGCACTTTAGGTCGAATGTGGATTAGATTAGGGGCACAGAAGTTTACCCTACAGCCATCTTAGTGCTAAAATAAGCATACGACCCTAGCAAAGGAAAGGCAAAAGGATCATCAATGAAATAAAAAAAGAAAGAGTGTGTGCAAAGTCTCGGAATATGTTGATCAAGGTCTATAGTTTGTTTAGGAAAACCGTCAAATAAGTCATAAAATTTTTGCATTTATGTCAATTTAGTCATAAATCTTTTATTGGTGCCAGTTTAGTCATAAATATTTTGACTTGGTAGTAATTTAGTCCTAAAACTTTTAACCTAGTACTAATTCAATCATGCCAGCTAATTTTGGCCAAATTTTGTTGACATGGTCACCATTCGGTGGACATGACATGGTTGGGTGCAAACATGGATAATTTTTAATAATATTTTAATATTTTTTGAATTTTTATTTTCATTTTTATTTTCTTTTTCTTTTCATTTTTTCCCCTCTTCTCCTCCTTCTTCCAATCAGTTGCTGGCTGGGCGACCAACTAGAGCCCTTGACGTCACTAGCCTCTGGCGCCACTAGCGAGGCTCAAGCCGTCACATGCGCAACCTCGCAGCCTCTAGCGATGGCTGAAGCCCTCGTCAAGGGCTAGGCGAGGCTCAGCCTCATTGAAATTGGCGAGGTTGAGCCTCGCCCATGGTCAGCAAGGCTCGACCCTCGCACGCCCTCGTGGTCACTAGCAAGGGCTTGAGCCTCGTCAATGGCCAGTGAGGCACGCCGAAGGCCAAAGAGGTCAACCTCGACCTCGCTAGCGACTAACTGGAGGAAGGAGGAGAGTAGGGAAAAAAATGAAAGGAAAAGAAAATAAATAAATCAAGAAATATTAAAATATTATTAAAAATTATCCATATCAACGCCGATCGCGTCACATCAGTCGGTTAGTGTCCACATCAACAAAATCCGACCAAAATTAGGCAAAAGGACTGAATTGACATTAAGTTAAAAGTTTTTAAATTAAATTGGCACAAAGTCAAAAAATTTATAACTAAATTGGCACCAATAAAAGGTTTATGATTAAATTAACATTAATAAAAAGTTTAGGATTAAATTTGTACTGATGCAAAATGTTTATGATTTTTTCGAGACTTTTATCCCGTTTGTCTTGACCAGAATCCTTAAAACTATCTTGCTTCTTGAGTTGAAATGTTCGTGTTAATACAATAAAAATTAGCACGGGTCATCCTGCTCCTTGATATGAACATTGTCATCTCAATCCAACAAAATAAAATAAAAATCAAATGACGATCCTTAATAATTTGATAAAATCGTGTGTATTTTTCTATAAGATGAATCATAGCGATGTGTCACTTAATAATTTGTTTTCATTTCCTCAAATAACATTGGTCCCACCTTTGTGTTCCCTAGTCCAATCCATCCGCATTTTTGCAGCCTTCTTTTTGCCAGTTTGACGGGAAGGAAGGAAACCGTACGAACTTCCAATCTCTTTAGGAGATATATTTGAATTGAAAAACATGTGAAAGGGTAAGGAATTCAACCTTAGAAAATCCAATAAGATCTTCGAACAAAAAAAATAAAATCTAATAGGATCACAGACCAAAATAAGATCCAATAATGAAGTTGGCGACTCAAAATCCCCAAAATTATTCCAAAAATCAACGAAACAGACAGTCCACCAGCACCTTGGCATTCTTTCTCGCCAAGTAGGAGAAGATTCCTGGAAATTATAGAAATTGATATGATTTTAGCCCCCCGCCCAAAATTTTTTTTTTCCGTGGTAAAAATTTGTGTTCCGTAATCGCACATATTTTGTATATAAGATTATAATGTAAATGAATATTAAAAGCTCAATTAGAATAAATTTAAGCAAATACAAAAACAATAATTACATAATTCTTAAAAAGGAAAACAATTTCTCATATGATAAACGCATGATTATAGATAACTCTGAACAAGATAACTTTTCAAATAGATTTTGTATAATTACACGTTAACAACCATGCAAAACAAGAGTATGGGTCCTTTATTTTAAATTTTGACATATTCAGTGAAATAAATTATCGAAGGTATTTGCTATCGTAATTCAAAAAGATAATTCCTATTATTTTATAATTGGTGAGAATAAAATTAAATGAAGGATTATAATAATCTTTGGATTTAGGGTGTCTTAGTGTAAAATGGATCTCTATTGGTCCAGAAAAATTCTTACGGTCAAGTATATTTTGGTCGATATTCATAATTTATATAAAAAAAAAACAACATTAAAATTAACTACCATTTCAAAAAGTAAAAATAAAATAAAATATGTGAATAGGTTTTCTTTCACCAAGATCCATCTTATTTGATGTTTCTAGAAATTTTTTGGCATGTATCTTATTCTTGCAATTGTCGACCTAATAAGTTGTTATTTTTTCACTTGGAAAGTTAGTATTGATTGTAAATCAAAATTGTTCGACCTAAAAATGTTGCAGCAGAATCCTATATCCTCTGCAAAAGCTGATATCTAGGTGCGAATTAGTGTAATGCTCCATCGTTCCGCTTAGGGATGGATTTAGTGATGGCAAATTGCAAAGAGTATGGTAAACTGACTTCCATATGAAAGTAATTTTCAATTCTTTTTCTGGTCTGTATAATTTTCAACTTAGTTTGAAAATATAAGCGGCTTCTGCAATATTTGTTGCCAGACTTATTTCTCTCTCAAATTGACACAGAATATTATATCATGGAAAATAATTTTCCTAAGAGCCTAGTTTTGGAAAATGTCCAGATATGAGATCTATTTTATCCACATAAAAAAAATCCATTAAATCAAATATCTTAACAACGATTCACAACCAAGATTACTAATACCAAATTCCATAACACCCAGCACGGAGTCTCTTTATTCCTCTCTGCTCAATCAATCTCAATTTTCTTACCGTAGCGAAATTGCCAAGTTGATGCATTTGACTAAAATATTTTTCATCATAGGCAAAGAAATCTAAGATTATCCAAAGATTTGAATAACTAAAGTAAATTATACGAGTGCTATTAGACTATTTAAGCGGGGCCTGGACTCGGCTCCATAACTCACCAAGTAAGAAGTGACACATATTCGCTGAACTAACGTGGCAAATTATATATTCTATGCTATAATTTTGGTAGATATCCTGGATATTCATATAGATATTTAAACCAAATAATGAAAATTAATGACAAGAGTTATCATCACCAAATGTAGTCAGAATTCTTAGATGCCAATAAGATATTCATATATCTTCCTTGATGAAGCAAAACTTTGATACGTATTTTCTTTATAACTTTTCTCAAACAATAGTAATTTTTTTTCTGTTTATCTACTAATTTTTATTATTATTATTATTATAAATTAGTGAGAATATTTTCAAGATTTAATGGAAATCCATGTCAAGGAAACTCCTTCAAAAGTTAATTCAAAAACTTATTGTAGTCCTTAATTTAATTTTATTATCACCAATTATGAAGCGATAGGAAGTATATTTATCAATTTGGATAGGAATTACCTATGATAATATTTTAAAGTTTAAAGTAACGGCCCTTAATTTTGTCTTTCATGATTGTGAATGTGTAATTCACAAATACAAACATTAAAAAGTCATCTATAATTATGTGTTTATCACACGAGTCATCACCATTTATGTGTTTAGTTATAAACGACACTAAAATTTTCAAATAATCCTTTGATATCATTTATTCATCAAACATCTGCTAATAATGTTTTATACAAAGTATGCACAATCGTGGAATATATCTTTTTAAGCATTTAACTTTCGTAAAACTTTTATGCAGGAATTTGTTCCATCGACTTTTTCTTTCATCAACTTAGAAATTCAGTCCGTGAAATTTAGATGCAAGACTCGATTCTCCTCAACTTGAAAATATCTATATCTATAGTGCTAATAAGTTGAGATGCAGCTATGGACAATTGAGGAACATAACATTTAATATCTCTGGTTATAATCAAGATGTCATTTTAGCAATTCAGCCCATTTATCAAAATATGGATAAGAGCTAGAACTGCAGTTGGCTAGGACAAGAAATTTGCTCAAGTGAGCATGAAAAGTAAACTATATGATGAAAAGTAAGAGATGTGCCTTGAGTGGGCGGCAAATCAAATGAGAGAGATCTGTACCAAAGATATCACTAGGACGGAGATCGCAAGGACGAAATAGGAAAAAGGTTCGGGATAGACGAAAAAGATTGATTTTCTCCATATTCGTGGGCATTGCAGAAAGCAGGTTAAAAGCAAGCAAAGCTTCTGGCGCAGCTTTCGTTTTCTCCCCCACCATTTGTCACTCTTCCATTGGACAATACATCCATATAGCTCCAGTAGCCTTTGCTGATTCTTAAGGGATCCTTAACCTGGTAAAATGTTAAGTTTCTCCAGAGACCGAAAGCTCTGTTTCTTCTGAATTTAGGTAGAACAGAGCAGCTTAGGATATGCTTTGGTTTTGGCAAGTATTCTAGCTGTTTCTCATTTGTGAAATATTTGCTTTTGTAGTGTGAGTGCTTTCCATTAGCTTATGCGCTATTTTAGGCATTACTTGACATGGAATAACGAAATACCTCATTCCTGTTAATATATAATGCGTTTAATTATCGTACATATATAGAGAGGAGGTTTTTCTTTAAGTGCAGTGCGTTTGGCCTTTTGCCCCCAAAAATGGGAATCTAATATTATGCTTATAGCTATTACCCTGATAAATTAATCTCGAAGTTAATTTCTAGGATAAATATTTCTCCAAAAAGCATCAAAAGGCAACCCATAGTGTCAAAATGAATCTATAACTTTATAATGCAATTATTAACATAAGCATAATTTTGAATCGGTTAACAAAGAAAACTCCAATTGTGGGAATTATCTAACCAAGTTTGTGAAAGGTTTCTTTTTCTTTTTCTTTTTGGATCTTAGTTACCTAGTCCGCTATCCTATTTGCCTCTCTACTATAATAGTCTAGATGAATATCTAAAAATTGAACCAATAGATCATGGAATTCTCTTCCCGCGAAGTATGATCTATGGACTTGAAAACACTTATCAAAACCGAAACATCTCACTTGAGAATTAAGCATTTGTGTTCATTGGAAGCGAAGTATTTAAGGGTTTCAACAAGCTATGGATAAATGTTTATGGATTTAAAATGTGTTTGAGGGATAATTTTAGGTTTCATTCCCTATGTGGAACTCTATATTAGTCACATGCACTGAATGATGGATGTCATTATATTTTAGTCACTCGGCAATTTTGCTATCGCAAGAAAATGAGATCGATTGATGGAGAGTCACTATATTTAGTAATCTTTGTAATAAATCGTTGTTAAGATATTTGATTTAATGGAGCTTTTTCTTTTTTTCTTTTTTTGTCTAAAGTAGATCTCACATCTGGACTTTTCCCAAAACCAGGCTCTTTAGAAAACTGTTTTCCATTTTAGATTCAAGTGTCGCAGGATTACTGCCATAAGTCCATGGTATAATAATGTGGCATTTTGCGGGAGAAACAAGACTGGCAATAAACATCGCAGAAGCCACTTCTTGCAATATTACTAACCTAGGTTTTTTTATTTTGGGAATTATTTCTAACCTAAGTTGAAAAGTACTATTATATAGAAGTCAGTTTGTCATACCTTAAGTGTTGCAAATTGCTATTTGTTCCCGCTAAATTCTTTTACTCTAGATTCATCCTTTAGCTGAACGATGAAGCATTATACTACAATATGATCCAAGATATCAGCATTTGCGTAGAATATGGGATTCTAATTCAATATTAATAGGTCAAACAAAGATTAGAATCATTTACTTCAATTTGTGATCAACTATCCATAATTAGCGAGTTGATAACTCGGCATTGAGCAGAGCACAAATAAAGAGACCACATTTAATCGCAAGATATAAAATCTTCTGGTTTGACTATGGTGAAAAGGAAGTTGAATATGATATCCCATCAAAAGATGGTTGCAGCTTTTTAAAAGAAAAAATCAACCAACTATCCATCTTCGCAACTACCATTTTAAGTGAGTGAAAAATCACAAGACCCTTCCAAGCTCCAATAGTTGAAAGATCCTGCCACATCCACAGCCTTGACTCAGTTAGTGTATACAATTTCATGTTCGCAATATCCATACATATCAAAAGGATACCGTCCAGCTATCTTCAGGTAAAAGTTTATCTCCAAGTAGAATCGCTCTCTACTTGTAAAACAAGCACTTGAAATGTCAACATGATCTCCGGCCATTAGCGCCCTATCGAGCAGTATGTCTTCAACCAAATAATCGTTTGCAATACACCTGTAAGGGACATCTAAGACATTCTTGATTCAACATATGTGGCCCCAGAATACCCTTTTTACCATAAAGGATCACACATTGCATAAACGGAACAAGCTGAAACAATCTTCTTGATGGCTCTTAAGATGCCCGCACAAATAGCTAAGATTATAAATTTTTTAAGAGAAGTTCCGCATGATCGTAAGACAATTGTTTTCTGGGATAAACTTGACATAGGGCTGTATATGAATGCATAGGTAAACTGCCAAAAAAAAAAAAAATGAAGTGGAAAGAACCGGTGGATACGACTCTTTCTTTTCTCATGTATGTATTACATAACTTATTTCAATTTATACAAACAAAAAAGAATCACAAAGAGGACAGTACAAAAAGCAAACAAATAAATCTGATCCCTAAGATGACTAAAACCCACCTTCCTTGCACAATTGTTGTCGTTCTCGTTCTTGTGCTCTTGCTCATTGTCATCTAAATGATCGCTCCTGTTATCCTCATCTCTCGCAAGCGCATCGTCTTGAGACAGATCCTGCTCTCAACAGGAATCCCTTACACCCTTGAAGGCATTGCAACCTGTTTTTCGCTTTCTACCTCTGCCCCTATCGTCCTTTAAGTCCCGAACTGTCTTTACCAAAACTCAATCTCACATCTCTAGTCTTCACACCATTGGCTCCAATCACTCGGCCATTACTAGTCTTTAGCCAAAACACAACAATTAAAGGAAGGTTATCGCATTCTCCTCAGGTTGGATCAATCTGCAAAACTATTTTTTGTTACAGTAACACAACCTGAAATTTAGGAAAACAACAAATTGAGTCGCAAACCTCAAAATGGTTGTTTTCTAAATCATAGAAGAAAAACATTGTTGTAGACTAACACTAAGCTATCCTCGTCGTTGAGTGTCTCCTTCTTGTTGTACCCTAAGAAAAACTTAAATGTCTACCAGATATATTGGATTTGGAAGAATATGTTGTTCATCAGAGAGACCTGTTCCAATTTTCAAAAATTTAAAATTTGGTGTTTACAGAATGTTGGGGCTAGCACTATCACCTAAAGGAGAGGTGAATAGGTGATTATAAACAAATAGTGCGGAATTTAAAATAACCAAGTTCAATATCACGAAAGAACAAAGTTCGAAGTATAACTTCACAGTGATAAGATCTTTCGCAATGTTTGATGAAGAACTGCGTGCTTATCAGACTTTACTGTGTGCAATAAACAGAATAAATGAGAGATTAAATTGTAGAAAAATTGCACACAACAATTATAATGGTTCGGCTTTGACAAGTCTACATTCACTCTGTCACGTTGATAGCCTATTGGCTGGATTCCACTAAATAAATTAATAAGAAGTTATAGTCAAGTTGTGCTGCTTATATCCAAGCGCTTCTACCCAAAGCTGGTGCTACTTGTACCCAAGTTGATAGGACTCATTATCTTGTACCAAAACACACACTTATGACACTCTTCCCACCTCTTAGATGATTATAATTTCAGCTCATAAAGACAAATGTGTAATATTAAAGCTCTATTTGAATTTTGGAATTTTAGACTTAAAAATCTCGTGTTTCCTCAACATTATAATCTCTTTTTATACTCCTCACCATCCGAGCTGACCATTAGACAAAAACTCTAAGGATCATTCAGCCAATCTAGCCATTGGACTTGAACATTACTGGAAGATCTGATTGCTATATGGTTGCTGAGAATGAAGACTCCCTTGATTCTGTTGCCCATACAACAAATATTGGGCTTCCATAAGTTGAGTTCCTCATATGGAAAGTCCGTCTTTTCCCAAACCAATTGCCCATGGATTATGAATCTTAATCAAAGGAAAGATTATATTGACATACAACCCTTTTGGACAATCAATGATTATAGCAAGAAATTCAGGCCAATCCACTAGTTGTGGCACTTCACATGATCTAAACTGATTGCAAACATTTGAGATCTTCTTATAATGTCTGATGATGTATATTGTCTCGATAATCGTCGTACAAATTATACTATTGTTCTCATGACATAACACAATCTTCATCATAGAAAATTATGACTTCTAGATAAGTCTCTGACTCCGATAATGTCCAGAACAAAGTTTGAACCATGTTGCTCCAAGAATATTACCTGAAAATTCTTATCATCAAAATCATAAGACACTCATGGCAACGTTTTGTCAATTTGCAAAACATATTAGGAAATTTCCTCAACACAGGACAGGCTAAAATCCTACTCTGAAATTTGCATGGCCTTTTCATTTAAGCGTTTTGATATACAATCAACTCGAACTTTCCAAGTGAAGAATAAGATCTTTTTTTGGGTCGACAACTGAAAAAGTTTAGATGCATGCCCAAAATTTTCTAGAAACATCAAATAAGGAGGAACTTGCCAACTTGGTGAAGGAAAACCTAGTCACATATTTTTTTCTATAACTTTTTTGAAATGTTTGTTAACTTTAATGTTGTTTTCCTTTTTATTTTATTTTTTTATGGATTATGAATATCGACAAAAGTATACTTGATTGTGAGGATTTTTCAAGACTTATAGAGATTCATTTGACATTGAAACACCTTAAAAAGCTAAATCCAAAGATTATTATAATCTTTAATCTAAGTTTATTATCACCAATTATAAAATAATAGGAATTACCTTTGTGAGTTACCATAGCGATTATCTTCAGTATTTTATTTCACTAAATATTTCAAAATTCAAATTAAAGGACCCCCCAGTTTGTGTTACGTGATTGTTAACGTGTAATTATCCAAAATAAATACCAAAAACTTATCTTTTTCACAGTTATCTATAATTATGCGTTCATCAAATTGGGAAATTGTTTTCCTCTATAAAAATTATGTGATTATGGTTTTTTGCATTTGCTTAAATTTATTCTAATTGAGTTTTTAATATTCATTTACACATAAAGCGATACCTAACTTTTCAAATAATCCTTTAATATCATCTATTCGTCAAATATCAGCATTGCAAAATATGTGCAATTATGGAACACAACCTTTTATCATGGATAAATATAGGGGTTTAAAATCAAATCAATTTATATAATTTTCGGAAATTTTCGCCTACTTGGTGAGAAAGAATGCCAAGGTAAATAAATAAAAAATTCACTCTTCATAAAAGAGAAAAAAAACTTTTCAACCATCTTGGAACACTATTCATCTTTTCCCAAATTTCTGCTCCCGCGTCCCTGCTCATCGGGAGCTTTGAGCGGCCAGCCCGGCCGACTCAGGGCTTCTTTTGCGGCCATTTCCGGAGGGATTGCTCCTCCCCAGCTAGACTACATCCTCACCAAACCATTTGCTCCAGGTATGTCCCAATCAACCCATTGGAAAGATCTGGGATAGGGTTCGTTTCTGATGTTACTAGTATAAACACCTATAGGGGGTGAATAGGTGTAGAGAGATTAATCGCGCAAATATATATAACTTTTGCAATCTACAAACTGGAATCAAGTAGAGAGAGTTAGAGAAGATTGCAAATACTGTTTATAGTGGTTCGGCTTTAGACAAGCCTACGTCCACTCTCCGGGCGACCAGCCAATCGGCTGTATTTCACTATATGATCAACGGTGATTACACACTCTCGAGTGTTTATACTTGGTGATGATATGTCTCACTAAGTCACTCTCTTTTGTAATACAATGAGATCACTCAAGTACGCACTATGAACAACAATTGAAGAACGGAATCAGCTTTGGAATTATGTTCATCTACTCTACCCCTAAGTCTTAACCTATCCTTAAATACTCTCCAAGCCATACTCGACCGTTGGCTCTTTCCTTGAGAGTTTAGTCTTCCCTTTCTTGGACAGACTTTATAAGGTAAGTCTTTTTGATCGTTAAAGGTAGATCAGATCCTCCTAGATTCTGTTCGCCCATACAATTAGAATCTGGGCTTCCATAAGTGCTCTATTCTTCTTTGGAAGTTGTCCACTAATTGATCCTGCCAATCAGATTAATATACCAGAATCAACATAAATAAGGTAAGTGAAATACTTTACCGTTGATGATCTTAAGTCTGATAGTCTTAAGTTCTATGTTTGCCTAGATTTTCAATCTGGTACGGTCAGACTTAAAATCTCAGTTTGGTCGAGTCTTCCGTCTGGTACGGACAGACTCTAAGACATCTCATGATTTATCTTTTGCTACAAGCAGACTTTAAAGCCTATGACATTCTGTGCCATTTTCCTTCAAAAGATTGATATAAATATCATTCATAAAATGTTTTGTTAGCATCAAAACTAGGAGTTTTCTCAACAGTTTCCTGCAAATGTTCGTGTGCTGCTTGCTGTTCTGTTGTTGAGCGACTGCATTTGATGGAGAACCGTTCATTACTGAATCAAACTACCACTAAGGTAGAGTGTAGCCGCCGTAGGAGTCGTAGCAGGCCTCCATCATATCGGCCTTCGTCCCGTGGTCGTCCGGGACCGATTAGGGATGGGGCTTTTGCGGAAGCTCCTGGTGCTGCACTTGTGCAGGATTCTCGGCCTCCTCAAGCCAAACAACCGTCTGGAAACCATGGGGTTTCCACAGATAATCGAAGGAATGGCTCGATTCCCCCCGATGGTGCTCAGTCAGGTCAGTCCCACCCGCCTGCTCAACATCAGAATGGGAGGGAGGCTATGCCTCCACGGTCTTGGGCAAATGTCGCTCGAACGGCTACGAAAGAATACTCTCTGAGTTATTTTCCTTTAGTTCGTGTTGATAAGGTTTTGGTGGCTGACTTTGATGATGATGCTCTGGAGGCTACAGACCCAATATGGTTCGAATGCATCGTGGGTTACCTAATAGGCAAGAAGTTGCCGTTTAAACTGGTTGAAATAGCTCTAAAAAATGCATGGGGCCCTAAATTGGTTGATGTCAAAGCTGATGATTAGGGCTTTTTCTTCTTTAGAGTTCTTGATGCCGACTTCAGAAGGAGACTCCTAGACAGTAGTCCTATCACCGTTGCTCGAGTTCCATTAATTCTTCAGTAATGGCACCCGTTCCTGGAGTTGTAGAAAGGTAGTCACTCCAAAGTTCCAGTTTGGATAAGGCTGAGAAACATCCCATTCACGCTGTGGTCCTCTCGTGGCATCAGTGGTATAGCAAGTGTGATTGGTAATCCTCTCTATGTAGACCAGAATACTGAGCAGCTGAAGATACTATCATATGCCCGTGTCTGTGTTGAATTGTTTGCTTCTAACATTAGACATGATGAAATATTAGTGCGGTTGAAAGGAGTAACCAGGAGGGTGTCAGTCGAGTATGAATGGAGACCGATTAGCTGCATGAAATGTGGCACGTTTGGCCATCGTTGTAACTCATCTGAGGCTACCTCAGGCCATCCGGATCATGCTGATGGCCCTAATCCTTGCCCGACTGAAGCTCAGGAAACCTTGACAGCAGCACTAGCTTCTGTCCTTGTGAATCACAATGGTGATTAATCACGAATTGTGGATGAAACCATTGGGAATCAGCCCCTCTCATCGGAGTCTCCAGAACAATGGCAGGTTCAGCCTATGAGCAAGCGCTTTTCTCGCCAGAAATCTGTGGTACTGGAGCGGAAGCAGAATGCCGGATCTGGTAACTCCTCTCCTGCAGACCAAGGAAGGCAAAAGAACCCATCCGTTTTGATGAGGCCATCCAGAAACTGACTTATAAAAGTCAAATAGAACCGAAAGTCCCCTAGGATTCATTCTCTTCAGCGGATGATTTGGATGATGATGTTGAAATTGCTAGCAGCTCTGAGGAAGAAACTCAGGAGGTTGATGGCCCTCCAGTCCTTGTGAAGGCGTCTCAGATGGTAGGCCCTTCTTCTGGCTCTAAAGCAACTCCTCCTTCCATAGAGAATGCTGAAACTCAACCTTCCTAGCAGGCTCTCCAACCACATGATTTTGGTATGAGTTGCCCCACGTCCAAGCAGAAATCTCCTCCTCAGAAGCTGCCAGTTGGCAAACGGCGAGGAAAACGCAAGTAGGATTCTGCTGCCTTTCTCTTGTTTTATATTAATATAGCTTTTTGGAATATTCGGGGTATTATAAACCCGGTTAGACAATCTGAAGTGAGGCATTTTGTGTGTAACAACAATATTTGTTGTCTTGGTTTGCTGGAAACCAAGGTCCCGCCCCACCTTTTTGGATCCATCTCTTATAGCTTATGCTCAGGATGGCACCGGATTAGTAATTATGAATACTCTGTAAGGGGCCGCATTTGTGTTGGTTAGAACCCAACGTTGGTGGACTTTACTAGTTCTTATGTGTCTAGCCAAGCTATTCATGGCATGCTGAAGTTTTTGCATACTGGATCTATCTTGTATCTTACGGTAGCATATGGGGAACATACATTTGTTGCTAGAAGGAATTTATGGAATGATATTATCCGATTGAGCTCCACTCTCTCGGATACTCCATGGATAGTGGCGGGCGATTTCAATGCTATACATGACTCCTCGGATCGCCTAGGGAGCCCGGAGTATTGGCTTCCCTCTTTTGATGAATTTAATGAATGCATTTGTCAAGCTGAGTTGGATGATCTTCGGTATGTTGGGATGCGTTTCACATGGTCATCTTCTTCGGGAGTGCACCGCAAGCTAATGAAAATTGATCGAGTATTGGTTAACATCAAATGGAGCCTGGATTACTCGTATTCAGAAGCCATTTTTCTACTCCTAGGCATCTCGAATTACTCCCCGATGCTGGTCAGAGTCTTGGCCCCTCGGCCACAAAAAAAGCCTTTTAAATTTTTCAATTTTTGGATGACTCATTTGGACTTCAATGCCATGGTTTCTCAGGTGTGTGACACCCCAATTCTAGGTACTCCTATGTATAAGTTATACACCAGGCTTAAATTGCTGAAATGCAGGTTAAAGCATCTGAATAAAGAGGTGTATTCTGACATTTCCATGCGAGCTGCGGCGGGCAAGCGGGTTCTATATGACACCCAAGAGACGCTGTTTCGGGAGTCGCAGAATGTGGCATTGGCTGAGATCGAATCGACCCAAGCTCGTGACTATCTATGAGCTTCGATCCTTGGATGAATCTTTCTTTAAACAAAAATCTAGGATCCGATGGCTGAAGGAGGGCGACCAGAATACTAGATTTTTTCATCACTCGGTCAACTACCATCACCTGCACAACCAGATCCTCTCAGTCTAGGATGGTGTGGGAAATATGGTCACTGATCTTGAAGAAGTCCAGCAGCTTTTTGTGTCCTACTTTCAAGATCTACTGGGTCTAGTGAACACGGCTATGCGGGCCTCTTCCAGTGAGATTAAGGAAGTCTTAAAGCACACATTCACTAATGACCAGGTTAAATCCCTATCTGAGCCTATTCTTCCTTTGGAAATTAGGGTTGCCATGTTCTCCTTGGTAGGGAATAAAGCCCCGGGCCCTAATGGGTACAACTCTAATTTCTTTAAGAAAAACTGAGAGACGGTTGGACCTTCAGTAACAGAAGCTGTCCTGGATTTTTTCAATTCCGAGCATCTACTTCAGGAGTCTAATTGTACAATCCTTGCGCTAGTTCCAAAAGTACCGAACGCCTTTTCGATTAATGACTTTCGGCCCATTGCTTGCTACAATATTGTTTATAAATGCATTATCAAGATCTTGTCAAACAAAATTTCTGCGTGCTTCTGTAACATCCTAAAATTAAAGCCCTTTGAGGGATAAATGAATGTGAATTTCGTCAATGCATTATTGGTTGATCTCACTCGGAACTGATCACTCTTGAGATACTGACTTTGAGGGGAAAGGCTAATGAGGACAGAACTCATGCGACTAAAGAACTTGACCTAGGAAAACGACTTGACCGTGAGACTTACGTAAGAACGATCTTGTAGATATGCAGGCCGATTCTAGAGACGAATAGAAGTCGATTCGCGGACAGAATATAATGGGACAACGGGTGATTCCATTTACTGTTATCGAGCCCGCGAACAGCCCTATGTCAATCCTTGATAATCGTGTACTTTGAAATAAGAATCGATCCTTCGCAATTTCATGTAGTCAAGAACGTCCATGTGTCGAAAAGTCTTGAACGTGAATTGGCACGAGTCGATTACGCGTGAATCCTCGAAGTCGTCTGTTAGTCTGAGTAGTACCAAAATGGCATTCCGGTGAAATTGATATGGCATGAGAATCCAATATTGGACTTCAAATTTTTGGGAACATCCGGGACGGACTTTTGGACGATGCTTCTTAGACAGTCGATAATGCAAATTGAGCCAGGTATTTGGAAAAGGGATTTTCGGATCAAGAAAATGAGCCTACGAGGACGTGGGCCGGACAAGATCAGTGTGGGCCTCATGCCCAAGGTGGGACAGCTGCCATGGAAGGCCCGAGGCAAGCAAGTGAGCCGTTGGGCCAAACCGACCCATTTACCTTCTAAGCCCGTTGTCTAACCTGAGCCGATTCGAGCCCAATAAATTCCCGAGCCCATTCCTACTCATTTTCAAGCCCGTTTCCTAGGCCCGCCCTTCATTTTCAGCCCAAGGGCACATTGAGAAGTGTGCAAGGTGGAAATGACCAAAATGCCCTTGGATATTTTGAAGAAAAGCCAAAAAGGAAGAGAGAGAAGATGATGTCATGTTTTTGGGGACTTGAGCCAAGCAATTAATGGCCTTAATTGAGGTCTATCTTCAGCCTCACTTCACTCTCTCTCTCTCCTCTTCATCTTCTCCAAAATCATACACACTCATCTCCCTAGTTTCCCTTCCTTCCTGAAATTTCAGTTTCTAACCTTTCACCGAAAACTGAGTTGTTCATTATCTTCCCTTTGGAATCTTGTCCTGTGCCACCCGCCGTTGTGTTCAGAAGACGAAAACCGTTCAGATAGCATTGGTCGTTTGTCGAACGGAGTCGCCGACCGTCCCGTATGGCCGCCGGAAGTTGCTGCTCGCCGGACCGCCACTATTCCGCCTGCAGCAGCTTTGTTATGCCTTTTCACCTGTTTTTCTTTCTTTCCAACCAAATCACCACCCATCCCAGCCACTAGTGGTTCCCCTTCGACCCCCAGGTGCTGTCGATCGCTGGCCCGCCGCTCGCCGGAGCTCTGGACAGTCACTTTTCTCCTGTGCAGTGCAGTTTTCAGTGTTGTAGTGGCATTCCGGTGAAATTAATATGGCATGAGAATCCAATATTGGATTTCGAATTTTCGGGAACGTCCGGGACGGACTTTTGGACGATACTTCTTAAATAGTCGATAGTGTCAGTTGAGCCGAGTATTTGGAAAAGGGATTTTCGGATCAAGAAAATGAGCCTACGAGGACGTGGGCGGGACAAGATCAGTGTGGGCGTCATGCCCAATGTGGGATAGCCGCCATGGAAGGCCCGAGGCAAGAAAGTTAGCCGTTGGGCCAAACTGACCCATTTACCTTCCGAGCCCGTTGTCTAACCTGAGCCGATTCGAGCCTAATAAGAAGGTTAGCCCGTTGTCTAACTGAGCCGTTGGGATAGCCACCCGCCATTGTGTTCAGAAGACGAAAACCGTTCAGATAGCATCGGTCGTTTGTCGAACGGAGTCGCCGACCGTCCCGTATGGTCGTCGGAAGTTGCTGCTCGTTGGACCGCCACTGTTTCACCTGCAGCAGCTTTGTTCCGCATTTTCACCTGTTTTTCTTCCTTTCCAACCAAACCACCGCCCATCCCAGCCACTAGTGGTTCCCCCTCGACCCCCATGTGTTGTCGATCGCTGGCCCGCCGCTCGCCGGAGCTCCGGGCAGCCCGTTTTCCTCCGGTCAGCCACTTTCCTCCTGTGCAGTGCAGTTTTCAGTGTTGCAGTGAGCATTCCAAGTTTGTTGCTGCTGTTTTGAGCCCGGGACCGTCTTGGATCGCAGTGGTGGAGGTCCCCGGGTTTCGGGTTCGTCGCTGCTGCCGCGTTCATGTCATCGGCCCGCTTAACGGGTGAGTTTAGTCACTAATCCCTATTTAGTACCTAAACTTGCTTAAGATTGGGTTAGTTAGTGTTAATGATGATTTAGATAGTTTAATTAAGTTGTATTAGCCCTAAGATAGGTGGTTAGGATTAGATTAGCTTAATTTTGCTAATTGTGCTTAATTATTGCTTAAATGAGGGTTATGTGATTTTTGTGATTAATTAAGCATGATTTGATTTAATTGAATTGATTAATTGTTTTAATTAATACTTTATTTAATTTCTGGATTAAATGTTTTAATTAATTGAATTTCGGAAAAAATCACTGTTCATAATTACTGTTCACGATTGTTGTTTATGAGCATTGTTCACGATTACTGTTCACGCACTGTTCATGCAGAAGCTAATTTTTGTCTTATTTTGATGTGTTCTTGATTGTTGTGATTAATTGAAGTGCTGATTATTAATTATACTCGTGATTGATGATGAACTGCGTGATCGAGTGTTGATTGGATTTGGATTTTTGGAATTGTTGAGTGAGACCGCATGACATATTGCGTGGGTTATTTACAATGGCATGTCGTATGAGCATGAGCGATGTTGCATTCACGACATAGCAAAGATATAAATGAATTGCTTGATGATGTGTTGCATGATCACATTAAGAGAGGGAACCCTAGCGTTGTCGGAAGACCGCTAATCCTTATGGGGTTGTGCCATGACCGTTTGGTCGTCCTGACTTTTGTCAGTTGCCTAACGGGGGACATGTTGCGGGACTGCGGTAGTGGGCAGGTCTTGTGCTCCTTCGGGAATGCCGTCAGAGGGAAGGGATGACCCTTGACGTCACCGTGCCTTGAGGTAAAGAGGACAAAGCTGGTTTAGTTAGGAATCGCCAACCATAAGGTTGTGCCGTGGCTCAGGAGGGGGTGTAATAATCGGAGCATGTGTGAGTGTGAGACATGAGAAAGTTGTGTGAGATGTGATTATTCGCATGCTCTTAATGTTGTGATGATTTGTGGTACGCATGCATGAGTTGACAGTCGTGCAGGGTGTTGCAATGGCCAGGTGAGATCGCTTGTGACACGATTCGTATGTAAGTGATGAACTGTATCATTTAACGGCCATGTGCCTTGATTGCGTGTATTGTGCTGAGATTTAACGTGCAGGGTATGGCTTACTGGGTAAGGTTACATGCGAACCGAATATTGATTGTGGGTTGCCTTGTCTGTTGTTGGCTGTTGTTTGATTTTGGTTGTTTGTTGTTGGGTTGAGTGAGGGGTGGTTTTGGAGAGATACCTCGAATTGAGTTGGCGTACTAACCGGGGCTTAGGGGAAGAACTCGTTGAGATTTTATCTCCATTTTTAGGCCTCTAGAATGGCGTACCCGCAGTGGAGAATCCTGCCCCCGCTTCTCCAGTGATCAACCTGACGGAGCCTGAGTCCGATGGGTCCAAGTGACCGTGGTGTTGAACCTGAGGGTTCTTTGTGTACTGTTGGATTAGCCTAGTTTCTTTTTTATTTGGTTTAGAGGATGGATCGGCCCTTTTTGTCGGCTTGTAATTCGAAAAATTATCTTCCGTTGGTTAATCCAATGAGGATGTATAAATGAGTTGTTGTTGTTGTTCTTGCTGTTCATCCCTTTATCCCTGTTTGATTGTTTATTTGTTCGAGGATGGTTCGTCTTCCGCTTGCGCTTAACGAAAGATAAAATGAATGGTCATCGACAGGTCCTGGAACGTCGCTTTCAATCGACCAAGGTAATGGGGTTGCCGTAAGCTTGAGAGTCGGGGCGTGACAGCTTCCATACATTATAAGCCCTACTTAGACGACTTTTGTCAAAGGCAGACGTATTTCTAATAATATTCTGTTGGCTCAAGAGTTGTTCAGCGGGTTTCACTTGGACACTTATTCCCCTAAGTGTGCTATCAAGGTTGATTTCAGAAAAGCATACGACACTCTTGATTGGAATTTTCTAGAGGAAACTCTGACAGCTTTTGGGTTTCCGACACATTTCATACATCTCATTATGATATGTGTCCGCACCCCGAAATTTTCCATCTCAATAAATGGAGAACTTCATGGTTTCTTCAATAGTGGCCGAGAACTTAGACAAGGCGATCCGGTGTCCCCCTATTTATTTACTCTAGTGATGGAAGTACTGACAGGAATTCTGGAATCCCAAGCAAGCTGGGCTGAGTTTCGGTTTTACTGGAGATGTAAGAATCCTCGCCTTTCACATTTATTTTTTGCCGATGAAGGAGGGGATTAATATTTTCAACGAAGGAAATTTGGCCTCAGTGTACTGCATGAAGGAGGGGATTAATATTTTCTCCCAATGGAGTGGTCTAATCCCAAATAATAACAAGAGTGAGGTGTTTCTCTTGGGCTGATCGGAGGCTACTCAAATTCAGCTTTTGCAAATTCGGAACTTCAGAAGCGAGACTCTTCTAAATCGTTACCTAGGTGTTCCAATCATCACATCTCGTTTAACTAAGGCGGACTGTAATGCCCTGGTATGTTTACTCACGACTAGAGTTCAATCTTGGACTCATCGTTTTTTATCTTTCGCGGGTAGACTGCAACTTATCAAATCGGTGCTGCATGGTATACAAGTATATTGGGCATCTATCTTTTGGCTTCCATCGTCTATTGTTGATAGAATAGAACAGATCTATTGGCAATTTCTTTGGAAAGGACCTGGCCTTGGATCGAGAGGGGCAAAAGTTTCCTGGGATGATGTGTGTCTACCTAAACAAGAAGGGGGACTTGGGATCAGGAGAATCCGAGATAGCAATAAAGCTGCTATGATTAAGCACATTTGGATCCTATTCACTGACAAGGAATCCTTATGGTACAAGTGGATATATGCCAATCACCTCAAAAGGAAGAACTTCTAGATTACCTCCCCCCCGACTTTTTGCTTGTGGGCTTGGAGGAAATTACTTGCGTTGAGGGGGGAAGTTATAAGTTTCTTCAAATGGAGGATTGGAGATGGACAAAATACCTCGCTTTGGTTCGATCCGTGGCTAGACATGGGCCCCATAAATTCGGTTTTTGATGATGCCTATATTTACCAATCAGCTTTTCCTCGGCATGCCAAGGTAGTGGACCTTTTTTCACCTGATGGTCAAACCGTATTACATGAGATACTCTTATGGCAGGCCCCCATTCTTCCATTAAACCCGATGGGGGACACTTTCACTTGGCTTATGCATCCATCTGGCAAATTTTCTACTGTTTCTACTTGGTCAGTCATCCGAAAAACAGCGGCGCCGGTCCCGTGGGCTTCCTTCGTCTGGAAGAAGGCGATGGCTCCCTGTCACCAATTCCTCATTTGGGTCATATCTCGGAATCGCCTCCCTACTCAAATTTTTCTCATGTCCTTTAATAGACTGCCTATGGTTCATTGTGCCTTATGCAATCTAAGACCAGACTCTATTGATCACCTCTTTTTTGACTGTCACGTGTCCAACTCCCTCGCTTCTTTTTGGGCTGCTAAATGCAATCTCCCCTAGAGTAACCGATTTTGGCGGGAAAATTTTTGATGGGTTTCCAACACTCTTTCAAGAAGTGGCTTTTATGTTGACATCGCTAGGTTCTCTTTCGGCGCTCTGTGTTATGTGATTTGGAAGACTAGGAATGACATCACATTCCGGTCTTCCCATCTTAATGTGCCTGCTATGAAACAACATCTCATCAAGGCGGTCAAAGATAAAGCTCTCTCATTCAAATCGGTAGCCGACACCCCAAGAAATAGGAGATTGCAACGTAGTTGGGGGTTAGACCCAAATATTTTTGGTTAATTTTGTGAGCGAGGGTTGGCTTTGCTGCCCGTGTTTCCTTCTTGTTGTATTTGTTGTTTTCTTTTCTGAACTTGCCCCCCCCACTCCAGTGACATGTTGTCCCGTTGACTGGATTGTTGCTGAGTCTTACCCCTTGTACAATTGCATGGTTGAAAATCATATATAATACTTACCTTTACAAAAAAAAGAGAGAAGAAGAATGCCAAGGTAAAGAGTATGTTCCGTTGATTTTTGGAATAATTTATGGGGATTTTGTGCCGTCGACTTCATTATTGGATCTTATTGGATTTAAGAAAGTCGAATTCCTTCCCTTTTTGATTGGATTTATTGTCCTATAGTTTCGCCGAAATTACTGGCTTATTATATAATGTTCAATGATTCTTCGCTTCATGATCTAAGGTCAGGGTCAAACGGAGAATGTGTGCGTAGATAGATAACGTAATTATTGGATGAACTAAAGCCCTTAAACCTCTCACGTGTTTTTCAATTCGATTTTATTTCGTAAAGCGAGTAGAAGTTCATTCGGTTCCCTTCCTTCACGTCAAAACGGCAAAAAGAAGCCTGTAAAATTGCCAATGAATTGGAGGAGGGAAGACAAAAGTGGGACTAATGTTATTTGAGGAAATGAAATCAAATTATTAAGTAACACATCGTTATGATTCATCTTATAGAAAAAACACGTTTTTATCAAATTATTAAGGATTGTCATATGTTTTTACCTTTTTATTTTTGGCTGAGAGGAGAACGTTGGTACAAGGAGTGGGATCACCCGTGTTTATTTTTATCGTATTGACATGAACATTCCAAGTCAAGCAAGGAAGGAAGCTTCATGAATTTCAATCTGGACTAGACCTATCAAATGGAAGGGTTGGGTTGGGTCGGGTTTGGATTGGGTCATAAATGATCCAACCCAAATAAACTTATTTAATCTGGTTTGACTGATTTCCACCCAATACAAATCTAGTGGCTCATACCCAATTCAACTCATATTACTAAAATACTTCCATATTTAATCCAATCTATAAAAAGTCATAGTAAAACTAAGATGAGAGTGCAGAATGAGCGAGATTGAGTGATAGTGAGCAAGACTGAAAAGATAGTTATATAAATTAGTTGGCTCTAAGTAATTTATAGACCCGTTTACGACCCATTTATAATCTATTTACTCAATATGATAAACTCATTTATAATCTATTTAACACCCATATGAGATAAGAAATGAGTTTCTAACTCATTATGATGGATCGAGTACGGACAAACATTAGATCTTAATCAATATGTACTAAAGACCTTGCACAAACTCTTTTCTTCAATGGGTAAGCAGTGGCTGCTCCCATCTTGATGTTTGAGGAAGATAGATTGAAAATAAGATAGCACTTACCGGCCCATATTTGTCGAGATTGGCCTCTCTCTTTTCTTTTCTTTTTCATTGATGGTTTTTTTGCCTTCCTTTGCTAGGCGTGTGTATTTTTAGCACGGAGATGCGTAGGGTCAACTTTTACGCACGTAATCTAATCTACTAAGACATGTTCATTCACATCAATCTAGTACATTTAAGATTTTACTCCTAAAGCACTCCCATCAAAATTAGACTCAAAATTTTATAATCACCATTTCCAAAAATTTCATGAACTCAACTGTTGCGTAAAGTCCTTTTCTACAAATATGAAAATCCTATCTCTTATAATCACCATTTCCAAAATTTCACACAGAAAGCTGGAATCCATCCTCTCAATTAGATAGAAGACATGCTGTCAAGCTATTACTTATTTCCTTGTGACTCGACCATCAAAATGCTAATTTTGAATTAAGTATGAGATCTCGCTATATTTAAAGCGTTCACTATTTGAACTTCAACGGATGAAGTAGAGCTTGGTTGTGATTGGAAAATAGAAAATCACGGGGCCAAACATGCTTATATGAAGCCTCCACATCTCAATCTTCACAAAATAATCGATCAAGTTTTTGGTTTACATCTACAACATTGTGGTTGACTCGCAGCAAGATCTCTGTTTCGTGTGCCGCTTCTAAACAGAGGCAATAATGGGGCCAACCATTTTGCAGAGAGGGTCGCAAAATGTGGAATTATTTTTCGATTTTATAATGCAAAATGAGGAGGGAAAAAATAATGAAATAAAAACAAATTATCGTATTTGCGAAATTGCTCTTTTGGGCGATGAGTGATCTGAAATGGACCAATCAGAACATGAGTCAATTAGAAAGATCTAACTTTGGCATGCTTAAAGAATTGACCAAAACCCGATCTCTCTCTCTCAAACATATGTCGAACAATGATGATGACTTTACTCTCGATTTGAAAAACTCCCCTATTTTGAGGTATGGTGACGTTGGGGTGAGGGCCACCGGCACCTGCGCAAGGGCGAAGGTCGGCGAGGATGGGCAACCCTCACCTAGATCTAGGAGAGGGTTGTTGCCCTCTCCCAGTGTTTGGCGAGGGTTGCCAACCCTCACCCAAGGGCTGGCGACCCTCATGACCAGCACCGCCGCCCCACCAGCGATTGGGCGGTAGCCATAGGCGGGGAGCCCGTCTTGCCTATGCTGCTGCCTTTCTTTTAAAATTTCATTTTTAATATTATTTAATTAATATTTATATTAATTCCTAAGTTGTGCCTCCAAGAGTGAATGAGGTGTTTTGTCAAATAATTTGAGAATCCGTTGACGAAACCATACTCTTTTGTACCGCGAGTCCAATGGATTTCTGTTGATTATGATAATTTTGCTCGGTTCTGCCTGTATGGTTGCGAAAGCATGAGGAAAAGTCTTTGCTGATTCATTGTTTCGTGCGTGGGGATCCTTATCCTGGTAAAACATTAGTTTCTTCAGAGACTAGAAGCTCTGTTTCTTTGGAATTCAGGTCGAATAGAGCAGCTTAGGAATTGTTTTGGTTTTGGCAAGTGTCCTAGCTCTTTCCCGTTTGTGAAAGATTTGCTTTTGTAGGGTGAGTTATAGAGTTGTTCCATCATTTACCATCAAAGAAATTAGCAGGGCTCGTTTTGGCAACTGGAACATAATACTTGCTATATTTTCATATGCCAAAGATGGCTCAAAGCTAAACCCTTTGAGATAAATAATGAAAAGCAGAATCTTATCATTTAGCACAATATTAACTGGTGGTGCCGCTCCTACACGATGGTACTTCATCGCCGGATCTGCACTCCCCGGGAACGGCAACCAGTGTGCCGGAGCCTTCGCTGAGTTTTTCCAGACTTATGCTGCTGCACCGCCAGAGCTGCCCTGCCTACACCGTGTCCCAACAATCGCAGCACCACCGCCGGCCTCTTTGTCGCTGTGCATCTTCAATAAACTCTCGGCACATTTATCATTCTTCTTCTTTTCATGACATTTCTTTTTCAATGGCTACTTTTTCTTCGCACCGCATTTCTTCTTCAGTTGCTAATGAAGAAGAGGGAGCAATTCGTTCGATTAAGCAGGAAGAACTAGAAACCAAGTCCCGGAACTTGGAAACTCGTATGGATTGCCTGTGGCAACAACCTGGACACGTGACTTGTGCTCGCACTGGTGTTGGCGCGTCCGAGCAGCATAGCGCAGATGGTTTCCCAAGGCCAGCACCACAAGCGCCAGCACCAGTGCGAGCACACGACATACAGACTAGTTACGTGGCCGAATCTTGCCACAGGGCGATCGATACGAATTTCCAAGATTTGGGATTTAGTTTCCTCTTCTTTCTGGTTAATCCAACTACGTGCTCCCTACCTCAATAGCAACTGAAGTAAAATTGCTGTACAAAGAAAGAGGTAGCCATTGAAGAGGAAATACAAAAGAAGAAGAATGAGAAGATGCTCACAAGGAGGAGAGGAGGTGGAGAGTTTTTATGATGGCAATTTCTCTATCTAAGGGCATCGTTCGGCAAAGGGTCTCATAGAGCTAGAGAGGGAAATAGAGTATAGAGAGTAAAAATACGGTGCATCCTCAAATTGGAGGGAGATGCAGAGGGAGGGTCACAGAATTAAAGGCAAATACGGTGGAGATATTGTTGACCGATTTTGTTTCCATGATATGTGAAACAAATTTGTGTTAAACTTGAAATGGTGATTCACTCCAACCATTAGTCACTTAACCGAACGAGTGATTCGATCACATCACGTGCCAAGAAGTTTTTATGGCCAGTATAATCGTAATTTTAATAGATAAAACTTTGGATCAAGAATTCAGATAAATCAAGTAGGTCATAGACTACTCAATCGGGCTTTTCGAGTAATACTCGATTGTAATCAGTGATTAATGTGGTGCATTTTATGCGTAAATAGGCCAAAAATCTTTAAGATTATTGTATCCAATTTATGCTATTAAAATCATAACGGGGCGCTTACAATATATGTGTTTCAAATGTTGACTATTTTCGAGGTGATATATGATGATTTTTAGAAAAGTAAATCGAAAGAATATTTAAGATTATCATCATCGTGTATGTGTATCCGTCAAGATTATTATTGGGCAATAAAAAATTTTTCAAAAGGAATATGGACTCACACAAATTTCAACGTGAGTTGTCCTGCCAATGTTGAGGAGATCCATCCGTGCTGGGAGTCCATCTTTTGGTCAGGAATCATCTGCCAAATATACAGAACAATGAGATGCATAAACGCTATTACTGTCTAAGTGCAACGTGACAGACAGAATGCCTAATGCCTTATGTAATTCTGTGCAGGAGTAGAGCTGATCCCTAATTCTTCTTATATGATGAATGACAAATGAAGAATAACAAAACTTTAGGCGTCGACACTTCTTCATCGTGGCATTAATGTTGAACATCAACTTGATCTATCATCATGTGGAAAATATCTACATTCAATTCATTCATAACTTCACAGTTTATAGAAAATAATTCTCCATAAATGATTCTTGAAAATTGGACAGTACTCCCTCTACCAATTATTACTATTATTTTAAGAACTTCACTTGATAAAAAAAAAAAAATCAGATTCATGTACAAAGACGCCATAGTACATGGGACCCGTGAAGAGAAAAATTGATCATGTCCTCTTGGCAGGTTGAGTGTGGCAGGCGTCAAGATCATTTTCATGGAAAGTAGTCCTAATTCAAGGTCACAAAATGACAATCGGTTCCGTAAACCTCTTTATTGGCACGGAAGGCATGTTTTCCGAGTCCTATATACATTTCACGATTGATGCGCAACGTTGGCCTCTTTATTCAGAATCTCTGTTCCCCTTCTTTTTTTGCATTTTTATGAGTTACATGTGATGCCTAAACGGATTTTGTAATTCTTCCGCAAAATTTAGCTCTCCGTCATGTTTATTTGAAGGCAGAACATTCACATCAAGAGTAGGGAACGTGCAAGAAGTTACTTCCTCACGATCGAATCCCATGAAGTGCAGCAAAGTTCTAGTATGAGACCTCGAGCTCTATAATATATGGAGTCATTTTATCTATCGTCAAATTTGAGAATTGATCTGAAATTTCAATAGGATATTTGCTTGAATCGTTCAAAGTACCCTTCAGTGCATAGCAAACACTAATTAGGCTTGATAACACCTAAAAGACAAGTTGTCACATAATCAAATGGATTGACAAAGACTTACCATTATACTCTAGACCAATATTGGTCTTAGCTATTACGTACTCCTAGAGAGCCTGTTGTTTATATACCTTTGCGCGCCTTTTGGAGAGCTGCTGCATCTTCAATGGGAGAGAGGTGATCCGGAGCAACTAGTTAAGCCATTTCTTCTTCCCTATTGAGGATAAAGTTTAGCTTTATTGTACTTTTATTTATGGATGCAACATTTCGATAGTAATAAAAGAAACTAAAACTAAAATTTACCCTTCACAATGTAATCACAATTGAAATGGCATATAAAGATTTGCAATGTGCATTTAAATGCAATTTTTTTGTCAATTATACGACAATTTTTTTGTTATATATAGAAAACCCGACGTACATTCAACATTAAGATTTCTTTTGCGTTAATAACTTTTGTTCATTATACTAGTCACCCCCAAACTTATTTTATGTATAATGTTGTTCTTGAACATTTTAAAATTTATTCTTTATGGTCCTTCAGTTTAATATTTAATGACTGACGTGGCCTTTAAAACTATTAACTTGTCATTTTGTTATCATTTTATTGATATCTATGCAAGAGCTAAGAGCACACGCATTGGATAGAATAGGAGGTGCGGACCTCTGGAGTGCCACAACTTGGCACAAAGGAGCACTTTGGTGCCAAAACTTACAAATGGTACACTTAAGTGCCAAAATCGGAGCAAAAGGGATCACTTAAGTGCCAACGGCGAAAATTCCGGCCAAATTGCCACGTGTCCATTTTCCGACGAGTTAATTTGCTGACATGGCATTTTTTTTTTAAAATAAAAAATCCACGTGGCATTTTTTCAAAATAAAAAATCCACGTGGCAATTTTTTTTTAAAAAATTGTCCACGTCGATTTTTAAAAATTAAAATCGATTTTTTTAAAAAAAAAAAAAAAAGGGAGGAAGGACCGGCGAGGGCTGTGCAGCCCTCGCCGCCGCCGCCCTCGCCGATCCCCTCCTCCTTCTTCTTCTTTTTTTTTTTTTTTTTTTAAAAAAAATAAAATCGATTTTATAATAATATATATTTTTAATTATTTAATTAATAAAATTTAAAATCCACGTCAGCGCAAAAACGACGTCGTTTTGCGCTGATTTTTGTCGTTTCAATTTCCGGCGAGCCACGTAGGCAAAAAAATTAATAAAAAATTGCCACGTAGGATTTCGCGTAACTCCGGCGACTTGGCACTTAAGTGATCCATTTTTTTAAAAAGTGGCACTTAAGTGTACCGTTTGTAACTTTTGGCACTTAAGTGTCCCTTTGTGCCAAGTTGTGGCACTCCCGCTGTACTTATGCCGATAGAATAGGGTAGGATTTCTTCTATGCTATCACTTATTTGATGATAGCCCGTATACTACACAAACTGTAAACATACAATGTTCCTTGGATGTTTTTTTTTGTGCATATAATGTTGCATCCGCGTTAAATAAAAAAAATTATGAAAGAATTGATTCTAGGAAAAGAAAAAAAAGATAGAATTCGAACAATGGCAGTCATTGGTCACGCCACCATCACTTTCTCCGTGGCGACCCTGTGGTGGTTATTGAAGGAACGTGACCACGCCAGAGATGGTTGTTGTGTCCTACAAGTCGACGTGTTCTCAATTTGAAGTTCCATTACAATGGTTGCATCATTAATTCTATGGGCCTGTTTAATGTCTCTAATAAGCTCAGGAATAGTATTTAGACTCAATATAACTAAGCAGATTCGGTAAAAAATGTGAAAAGAGCTGGGGGAATCATCATCTTCATACCAACAACTTCAACAACAGTCATCATATTAGGTGGTTTTCCTCTTCTATGCCCGTGCAGAATTGATCAGAATGATCATCATCCTTGGTTTTCTTAAGTTTCTCAGAATGAGCATCCCTAGTAGTCGCCCCTTTTTACTCCATCTGATGTCGAGAGGGTTTTAAAGTTTGTTGCATCGTCCAGGCAGGTTCCTGAGGAACACGTAGAGACGCTTTTCCTCGTTACAGGATAAGGTTTCATTCATGCTAATTGGTTTACTTCTTTGCACATCAATGAATGGTGCCTTAGGTAGTCCTCGTCCTTTCAATTTCAAGGCAATAAGATATGTGCTAATCAGCAACTTTGATACAAGATTCATCATGCATCTAAGTTCTCCACCAATACTTATCAGGTATTTCTGCTGGTATCTGCTTAAAAGACATCGTCTAGTTTCATGATTTTAACATTAGCTACTTTTGAAGATGGCAACTCTATTCGGGAAGCCGAAAATATTTATGGGTATCTTCCTGGATATTCATTGCACGGACATTTAACCACACTCTTTTCCCTCTTCCTTTGAAGCACGAGACTTTTTAACCGAGGGAAAAAGTGGTCCCAGACATTCAGCTAGTCGAACGTACTGGGAGGCCTCTTTCTGCTTCTCTGAAGATATCCTTTTCTCTTCGCTTAAAAGAAACCCTTCAAGTTTAGGTCCTGAAATCTGTGACCGTTGACCAATAAACGCAGGAAACGGACGCGTGCTCTCTGAGAATATCTTCTCTTTCCCTAATGGTCTGTGTTCAGTCCATTTCAACACTGGATAGTCGAAAGAGCTGGTGCTCTACCTCAGTAAACAAGCTCTGGCAGAACGTACCGGAAAGCCAAAAGCAAAGCTGGGCCAAATATTTGGCACGGCCTTTCTCTGTATAGCCATGCACAACCAAGTGTATGCATTCACAGATGCAGGCTAGAACAGGAAAAGGGTTGTGGGGTAAAGAGAGAGAGAGAGAGAGAGGGAAGGAGGAAGCAAGGACGAAGGGCTAGGATCTTAGACTATCAAGTGGCTCGTAGTTTGCAGCAGGAGGCAGGAGGGGACTTAATTAAGCAATTACGGAGAGCATAAAAATCCTTGGGTGCAGCTTCATATTTGCATTGTCATCCTCCATTAGTGAAGAATACACTATCTAACATTGTGTTTCTAGCGCTTTCAGGTTCCGCGGCTGCAATATTCTCCCCCATACTCAGGAGAAAATGTAGTTCCCTTCCTTCGAGGGTTGTTCTTGGGACTGTAAATTTTTTTTGGGTAAGATTAAATGGAGATATGTCCTCTTACATCAATTTAATTATTTATTTTCCGAATTCAGGAGTGCTGGAGTTGCTTTCCTGGAGGGAAAGGACAAGGGGCATGCTCATTGAGATGGTAAAACATTTGTATGTGGCCGCAGGGCAGTCTGTTAAAGGACATTATTGAACTTCCGCATTGTAAATCTTGTTGCATTAGTCAGCTTAAAAATTTCGAGACAGATGCAACAAAGGCGACATTCATCATCATCATCATCATCATCATCTCTCTCTCTCTCTCTCTCTCTGGTGTGTTATTGTCTGGGACTTAGTATTACATAAGACCTGGTTAGAAATTGGACACTATAAGTATTACCAAATAAACTAGTTATTTCTTTCCATCTGAGAGCAGCCATATCTCTGGAAATCACATGTATGTGGCTACGTATAATCCTTTCCTGTCCGTGCCTTGCCTACAAACTGAAAGTGGTAGCAAGTCACAGAATATCTTCTAACTTCCGTCAACTCTTCTCTACCCAGGAAGTGAATTGGAGTCCCCACTCTCACGATTACGAAAAGGAAAGTACGCTTTGATTAGTTCAAAGCCCCCAACAAAGCCAGGATACCCATTAATGAAAGACGGAAAGTCGCACAGATGGTGAAAATGCAACCAAAGGAAATTGACCCTCGTGTGCAAGAAAAGGGCGAGGGGCACGGTGTGTCCTGGGATTCATTACCCTCTTTAATGATGAAGCAAGGACAGATACGCTCTACGATACGTGGATGATTGGGTTATCAGTCTCTTCTTTCAGTTCAAGACATGTGAGAAACAATCAAGACATAAGAGATGTCAGTGCATTCTTGAAGAAGAAACTGATCGTGTCCTCTTGGCAGGTTGAGTGAGGCAAGCGTGAAAACCATTTTCGGTGAAAGTAGTCCTAATTCAAGGTCCCAAAATGACAGCCTGTGGAATAGTACTGGCTAGGATTAAACCCAAAAGGCCGACTACCACCGAAGAAGATGAAAACAAAAGAAGAAGGGTAAAATGTTGCATCTTTATGAGAACATTTTAAAACCAAAAATTACTTCCTGAGTCATGAATCGAGTTAAAAAGGAAGAAGAAGAAGAGGAACACGGATCATTAATCCTCCGTAGGAGAGAGATCACACAAAATAGAAAAGGCACAGATCTTAGCTCTAGACATGGCAAAAATAAATTTAGAGGCTGCTCTCATCACACTCACCAGAAAAGACACTGCTCTGAGGAGATGGTAAAAGATATCCAGAACTTATCGAAAGAGAGTGAGACAAAAGCTAGCTTGCATGTAGGTGGCTGTTTGAATTTAATGTTTGGTGAACCCATGTTCTGAAGTTGCAGGGCGCCAATCAGACTTGCCTGTAGCCACAGAAACAAAGCGACTTTTCTGTTTCAACTAAGTGGGTGAAGGGCAAATAAAGAAGCCTGATCTTAAAAATTGTTCACCTTATCCAGCCATTTGCTCGGCTTGCATTATGGTAACCCTAAGATGGCTAAGACCCATCTTCCTTGCATAATTGCTTAAAGCTGATGGAGTTCTCACTTATATGCTTTTTGTAATTTAATTACAAATTAAGTGGATTTTAGATAAATTTATTTTCATTATCAGTTTCTTCTGAATGTATTTTTTAAATTGATTTAAGATATATCAAAATTAGAAGAATCTCATAAGTAGAAAAAAAACTTAATGAAATGTAAATATGTTACTTCAGAGTTGTTTTATTTTTATTTTCTTACTGTTTTGCCGAAGCAAATAAACAGTATCTTTTAATTGATTTTTAGTAAAATGTATTTAATTGAATCAAAGAAATCATATCATTTAAATGAAAAAAAATTGTATCAATCTTATGTCTCCCTTAACCCAATTTCGAATTAAGTGGAGTTTAGATAAATTTTTTTCATTATCTTATAACAAAAAAATCGTTCCAAATGAAATGTGCTATATTTATAATAAGTTTACTTAAAAAGAAGGAAAAGTAAAATTAAATGAAATGTAAATATGCATATTTTAAAAATTTATATTTTGATTTTCTCAAAGTTTGCTGAATTAATTAAACTATATGATTTTCATTTCATTCCTGATTTAATAACTTTGTTAAATTTTGCCAAGTTAAATAAACTATGAAATCTCTTTCTTTTCAGAGAAGTTATTACACGTCAAACAGCAATGGAGAAAATACTACCAAACTAGCATGTGCCATAGCACCTGCAATAGAGAATTTAAGTAAGGGGACTATAGATTTTAAATTTGTACATGCGTCAAATTTATATTTCTCAGTTCCAAGATTGAGAATCCATCCATGTTTGGGCATCACAACCACCCACACCCAAATCTAAGCTTGGTTAGTTGCTTTCTGATGACTATATCGGACATTTTAAAACCAAAAATTATTTCTGAATAAGTAACGAATTGGGTTCAAAAAGAAGAAGAGGAACAGAGATCATTGATCCTCCGAAGGAAAGAGATCACACAAGATAGAAAAGGCATAGATCTTAGCTCTAGATAAAGCAAAATAAATTTAGAGTATGCTCTCATCGCATGCACCAAAAAAAAACTGCGCTAAAGAGATGGTAAAAGATAAAAGAGAACAATATAAAGAAGCACAAATCGTGCTGGGATATCCAAAATTTATCGAAAGAGTCAAAAGCTCGTTTGCATGTGGGTGCCATTTGAATTCAATTTTTTGGTGAACCCTAAATGTCCTCAAGTTGTTGGGCACCATTCAGATTTGCATGTAGGAACAAAGAAACAAAGTGACGACTTTTCTGTTTCAACTAAAAAGCTAAAAAGCAAACAAATAAGCTTGATCGTAGAAATTGTTCACCTTGTCCAGCCATTTGCTTGGCCTGCATTATAATAGCCCTAAGATGGCTAAGACCCATCTTCCTTGTCACTTGCATGTGAGAGCTGCTTTCCCTGTTTGGATCATTGTCTCAAGATCGATCTTGCCCTTTACTGCAACCCCTAATATAGGGATTGCAGTTTGTTTTTCACTTTCTTATGTCTGCCTGTTATCGCTAAGTCTTGAACTGTCCCAACCAAAACTCAATCCGACGCCTCTAGTCTTCACACTGTTGGCCCAATCATGCATCCATTAATAGTCTTAAGCCAAAACTCAACAATGTCAACAACACCATAGGCGAACACCCAATAGAAGACCTAGATTTATCAACTCAATAAGGTATGTCAATATAAAGAAATAGACACAAGACTTTGTTCTTCTCGACTTGAAAAATCTATATCTATAGTGCTAATTAGTTTAGATGCAGCTACGTGCAATCTAAGAACATATATTCCTAAGCATTTAATTTTTCTTTTTATAATCTAGTATATTTTTCGATAGAACATCTATTTTTGTCGGGTGGTGTGCTCTTCATGATTTTTATGAGGCAACAACAACATTTTAAGAGGACATATGGACTCACGCAAATTGCACCATGACCTGTCTGGCCAATGGTGACGACATCCATCTGCTGGGAGACTATCTTTTGGCAGCGAAGCATGTGTGAAATATACAGCTGATTGCCTTGAGTGGGCGGGGAGATCAAATTAGAGAGATCAGTACCGAAGATATCATTGTCCTTTTCAACCCTCCTGCCTTCTTACTTCGAAATCAATTGCTTTTGAGCGGACGGGAGATCACAAGGACGAAACGGGAAAAAGATTCGAGACAGACAAAAAAAGGCATTGATTTTCTCCATATTCGTGGGCAATGCAGAGAACAGGTTACAAGCAAAGCAGAGCTTCTGGTGCAGCTTTCGTTTTCTCCCCACCATTTGCCACTCTTCCATTGGACAATAATACATACATATAGCTCTGGGAATCGTTGCTGATTAATGGGGATCCTCAACCTGGTGAAATATTTGTTTCTCCAGAGACCGGAAGCCCTATTTCTTATGAAAGTCAGGTAGAACAGAGCAGCTTAGAAAATGTTTTGCTTTTGGCAAGTATTCTAGCTGTTTCCCATTTGTGAAAGATTTGCTTTCAGAGCGTGAGCTATACAGTGGTTCCGTCACTTACCATCAAAGAAATTAGAGTGCTTCCCGGTATCTTGTCCCATCTTAAGCATTCCTTGCCCGGAACTTGATGGTAAAAATAGCAAATATCCCCACAGGCATAAATTTCAGAGGAACCTTTTCTAAGTAGGACCGGCAGTGGTAAGTTGCAAATGCTATTGTGTAAAGAAGCAAAACCTTCCCGTGGTCTACCTTGCCGGATGGTGCCAACAGACTACAAAAGAGTGAGCAGTTGACATGTGTACTTGCTCTATTCAAGAAAAGGTGGGATCATGTATGTTTTCTACCAATTAATTGATTCAGATTGGCCAAAATGCACTCGATTGTTTTCGAGTGTTGAATAAAAAAAACACGCAGGAGGATACCAATTTAATTTCGACAAATTCAAACAGTCGACAATTCTTCATATTGACAAAAAAGAGGTTTTTCTGATTATGCATCATTATATTGATAATTATACTAAAATATATTTACCATCTTGGAACGCCAAGATGGGTAGTTGGTTGATTTAAGCAAACATGCACTTATTCAAAGCCCGAGATTCTTGTCTTTGTTATTTTTCTCTCATGAGAAGCTGCAATCGATCTTTTGATGGGATATTGAATTCGACTTCGTTAACGATTAAATGTCTTCGCTTTTTGTGCTCTGCTCAATTCCGAGTTATCACATCGCTGGTTATGGAGGGATGATCACAAATTGGACCGAATGATTCTGATCGTTGTTCGACCTAAAAATGTTGCAGTGGAATCCTCTCTCCCCTGCAAAAGCTGATATCTAGGTTCATATAATAGTGCAATGCTCCATCGTTCCGCTCAGGGATGGATTTAGTGGGGGCAAATTGCAAAGCTCAAAGTATGGCAAACCGACTTAGATTAAATTTTGCAAGAAGCGGCTCCGGCAATATTTTTTGCCAGTCTTGTTTCTCTTGCAAATGCCACATTATTACGCCATGGACCTATGGTTGTAAATTGGCAATTCTGCAGCACTTGAATCTAAATTTGAATATAATTTTCCCTAGAGCTTTTGGAAAAAATTCCAGATATGAGATCTATTCTGGACAAAAATTTCATCGAATCAAATATCTTACTAACGATTTACTACAAAGATCACTAAATATAGGGTCATCCATCATTGAGTCCCATTTTTTCCTCTCTATGCAATCATTCTCACTCCCAAAATTGCAAGTTGTTGCATGCGATTAAAATAAACTTCCGCATAGACAAAGAAATAGGAAAATTATGAAAAGAGTTTTAAATATATTAAACTCGTGTCAATTTAATTCTAGTTCTTTAATTATGCCAATTCAATCTTAAATTTTTGACAATTTACCAATGTAGTCATTTCGGTCAATTTTGAACAAAAACACTGATGTGGTGGTCTAGTCAGCATTGACTGTCCTATGTGACTTACTAACATTGATGTAAACAATTTTTAAATTTTTTATGATTTTTTTTCTTTTCTTTCTTTTGTTTGTTTTGTTCTTTCCCTTTCATCGGTGGCTGGTCTCAGGCGATGATTAGCCTTGGCAATTCTTGGAGAGAGCTAGGTGAGGGTTGCCCTCACATCCGGCAATAATGTGAGAATATATGCAAGTGGATGTCGTGCATGGACGTGATGAAGCCTATGAGATAAGGAAGAGTGCTTTGAAGATAAATGTGAGATCGTAAGCATGTGTTGATGTGAGAGTATATTAGATTAGATTAGATAGAATAATCTTAATTCAACTATATTCCCTTTTCCGATCCTTATATTTACCCTTCTTAAACCGATTTTGAATTAATCTTCAATTCAATTAAATCAGTCTTGTACCAATTGAATTTAAATCATCCTTATCTAATTGCGACTTGCGCTCACTAGGATTATCTCCTTACTTGGCCGATATTTAAAAACTCTCATCCCTTGAAATTCGGCCAACCTTGATCGACCTCAGTCAACATCTTTCGAACACAGTTAACCTTGGTCAATTTTGGTCAACATAGGCACCAACCTTGAATTAATTAGGATACTCCACCCTCCATAAAAACATCACCCACTTTGTCCAGACCAAGACCAATTCTTAGCTGGAATATGTACATTGAAAATCCCAAAACTTATCATGAAAGTGTAATTAAAGCATAAAATTTGTCACGAAAGTGTAATTGAATTCTAAAACTTCCAAAAAGTGTAATCAAGTCTTAAAAATTATCAAATTGATCCAATTAAATCCTTTCATTAATTACAATTTTTGAAAATTTTATAACTCGATTGCATCTTCGTAAGAAGTTTTAGGACTTACTTGCATTTTTTATAAATTTTAGAATTTGATTATACTTTCGTGAGAAGTTTTAGGACTTGATTACACTTTTTGAAAGTTTTATAACTCAATTATACATTCGTGACAAGTTTTAGGATTTTAATGCACTTATCCAAAAATATCTTAAACCTATTTATTATTGAAATGCCAAATCAATTTTAAAATTTTCATTTAACGATTTGTCAATGTAGTTATTCTGCCCAATTTTACTCGGCAATCGCTAAGGTGGACATCGGTAATCCTATGTGACATGATTGATATTGATGTAGATGATTTTTTGCATTTCTTAAATTTTTCTGAATTTTTTTATATTTTTAAAATTTCTTTGTTTCCCTTTTTTCTTTAGTTTTGCTTTCTTTTCTTTTCTTTTTTTCCCCTTCTTCCTTCATTGATCGCCAATCCTCGATGATGGTCGGCAAGGCTTGCTCGTATCAGATCGGCTGACGAGATTCGGTGAGGCAACTCTTGCCGGCAACTAGCAAAGGAAGAAGTGATGCATGTGTAATTGATAATTATGATCACATCCATGCACATTTATTCCAAACTAATTTTTATGTCACAAAAAATCACAAATGGTACACCTCTATAGCTCTTCTATATTCTTTGAGAAATTTCCTATCTAGAATGTGAAAATGTAGAAGCAATAGAGAATGCTCAACAAATGCAATGATGTAGTTTTCAGGTATGTATCCTAAATCTTTTTACAATATTATAAATTGGAGAGAAATTTTCAATTAATGACCCGAAGTGCCATCGTTTTCTCAAATAAGGGCTTAAAGTGGATCTTGTTTTAAATAAGGATATGAAATAGTCACATTAGTTCCAAAGAAGGGCTTGAAGTGGTTATAGTTGTTTCGAATAAGAGCTTAGTCTTGCCGACCGGAAAAATATTCCGGCCGACCAAGGATATTTCCATCCAAGCATAATTTAAATTTAAATTAAATTATGTTAAAACTATTAAAAATTACAAAATTTTAAAAAGGAAAACACACAAGCTGGAGGGGTTTCCCTCCCATGTTTTTCTTTTTTTATTAAATTTTTTTATTTTTTGAAAAGAAAAAATGGAAAGAAAAGGAAAAAGGAAAAAGGTTAAAATTTAAAAAGATGAAATTACCTTCACAATCAATGAGTTCAAGCCCTTCTTTGAGAGTGATATGGACACTTGAGGCTCTTATTTCAAATGAGGTCCACTTCATACCTTTATTTAAGAAAATTAGAGCACTTTAAACTTTTATTTAAATTAATGTCTACTTCATGTCCTTATTTGGTTAAATGAGAGCATATGATGCTCTTATTTGAAATTTTCCTAAATTGGATGATCAATTTGATTTTTTTTTTCAAAATTATTCATAAAACTGTCAATTATAGTTATTCCTTTATTTTTCGGGTTTATTTTCAAAAATTACCATATTTCAGCTATATTTAAGTTCTCTCTCTTAAAATTGCGACGATTCATTCCCCTTTGAGCCCTAAGCCAGACCTAACACCATTTCACTCACTCTCTTGATCTCAAAGATTTCGCCATTTTAATCTAAACCTTCTCAAAATTTATCGTGTCTTCTAATAAATCCTCCAAATCTGCATCCGTCTTCTTAAGGACTCGAAGATCCTCTTGCATTGCAAGTATGGGGTAGAATAGCATAGAAGGACCAACCCATTAACATCTTATAGGCTCCTCTATAGATGAATCGCCAAGGGTACCAGTAGAGGTGTCAAATGGGTGGGTCGGGTCAGGTCGAAAATGGTTCGACCCATATTGATCTATTTAACTCATTTTAACCAATTTTCATATAATGTAAATTTGATGACTCATACCCGACCCAATTCATACTCGACTCATACCCGACCTGACCCATATTACTGAAACACAATAATAGTTAACTCAATTTAGGAAAATCTACTCCCATTTAATCCATTTTAAGCTCATCATGTATAAGTTACTTGAATAAAACATTTATATCAAATTTAAAATGTAAATTAAATAAAAAAATTATTTAATAAAATAAAAAATGTGAACATATTTAAATTGAAATACTTCTAAAAAATAATTTTAAAAAAATCGAATTTTTAGTTTTTTCAAATGAATTTATTATTATTATTTATTTTCTTGTTTTTTCCCCTTCTTCTCTATTTTCTTTTTTCTTCCCCCTTGTTCCTCTGCCAGCGGTGACCGCCCAAAATGCAGGTCGGCGAGCCCAAGCTCAGCCAAGGCCAACGAACTCGATGCTCAACCAATCCATGCGAGCTTAAGCTCCGTTGCGGCCAGTGAGCCGCAAGCTTACCACACGACTCGTCAACCTAGGTGAGCTCGAGCTCACCAGCCCGAGCTCTATTGTGGCTAGCTAGCTCGCGGCTCGCTGGATCCAGGCGAGCCTGAGCTTGACCAAGGCTAGTGGATCGCGGCTCACTTGAGGCGAGCGAGCTCGAGGCTCGCTGCTCGGATCTGGAGCGAGCTCCGGAGCTTGCTCCGTTGAGGCTGATGACCTCACTATTCGCCCGATCCTAGTGAGGCAGAGCTTGCCTGTGGCAGTCAGCAGCCTGGTTCGGAAAGGAAAGAGAGAAAAACGATGGGGATGGAAGAAGAGAGAACAGAGATGCTGAGCTGGTTTAGAAATGAAAGAGAGAGGGGACAAAGGATGGAAGGGGATGGAAGGAGAGAGGATAGAGGGAGGCTTTAGGTTTCTACATAACCCACATTGAATCCATTTATTTTTTAACTTTACTTTCTAAAATCCATTTATGACCCATATTTAATTTTCACTTAACCTATATTTGACCCATTTAACTAAAAATGACCCATATTTAACCCATTTAACTAAAAATGAGTTATTAAATGGGTTTATGACCCATATTGACATCTCTAGGTACCGGAACTTTAATTTGATAATATAGAAGTTTCTCAAACTCCTTATTTTGCATCCCCTCGCATTGAGAGGATGGATTCAAGCTTTTGGTGTGAAATTTTGGAAATGGTGATTAATAGATAAGATTTTTTATATTCGTTGAAAAGGACTTTCCGCAGCACTTAAGGTTATGGTAGGCCCATTAGCAGTTATATGCAACTAGTGCATAACTAAGATATTGATTTAAATAGCGAGAGATTTTGCTTCTCTTTTATAATTTTGAGTCAAATTTTGATGTAAGCACTTCGGGAGTTAAATCTTAAATGTACTAGGTCGATGTGGATGAACGCGTCCTAGTAGATTAGATTAGGTGGGTAAAAGTTGACCTTACGCATGTCAGTGCTAAAATAAACATACACGCTTAGCAAAGGAAGGCAAAAGGACCATCAATTAAAAAAAAGGGGAATCTCGATAAATATGGGCCGGTAAGTGCTTTCTTATCTTTTATTTATCTTCCTCAAACATCAAGATGTAAGCAGCTACTGCTCACCCATTGAAGAAAAAAGGTTGTGCAAAGTCTAAGTATATGTTGATCAAGCTCTAATGTTTGTCCAAACCAGATCAGTCAAAATGAGTCATAAATTTATTTCTTAACTCATATGGGTGTTACTAACCAAAAAAACACATATGAGTGTAAAATGCATTATAAATGGATTAGTCATAATGAGTAAATGGGTCATAAATGGTTTTTAACATAGTATAAGTGTAAAATGTGGTCTACAAGTTACTTTGACTCAACCAAATTCTGTAAGTCTCCCTTAAGTCTCTCTCACCGTCACTCAATCTCATGTTTGTTCACTCCACACTCTCACCTTAATTTGGCTATGAGTTTGGTTAAATATATAAGTGTTTTAACAATATGGGTTGAATCGAGTATAGGTCACTAGATTTGCATTGAATAAAAATGAGTCAAAACAGATTATATGGGTTTATTTGGATTTGACCAATTATAATTTGATTCAAACCCAACCTACTCGTTTGCCAGGTCTAGTTCAAATTGGAATTCACAAAGCTTCCTTCCTTGCTTGACTTGAAATGTTCATGTCAATAAGATGAAAATAAACACGGGTTATCCTACTCCTTGATACCAACGTTCTCCTCTCAACAAAAATAAAATAAAATAAAATAAAAAAATCAGATGTTCATCCTTAATAATTTGATAAAATCGTGTTTCTTCCTATAAGATGAATCATAATGATGTGTTACTTAATAATTTGATTTCATTTCCTCAAATAACATTAGTCCCACCTTTGTCCTCCCTTGTTCTATTCATTTGCAATTTTACAGCCTTCTTTTTGCCGGTTTGACGTGAAGGGAGGAAACCGTATGGACTTCTAATCACTTTAGGAAATAAAATCGAATTGAAAAACATAGGTTTCAGGGCTTGAGTTCATCCAATAATTACGTTATATATATACACACACATTCTCCGTTTGACCCTTACCTAAGATCACGAAGCGACGAATCACTGAAATTAAATAATAAGCCAGTAATTTCGGCGAAACTATAGGACAATAGATCCAACAAAAAAGGGAAGGAATTCGACCTTATCAAATCCAACAAGATCACAGACCTAAAAAAAATCCAATAAGATCCAATAATGAAGTCGACGACACAAAATCCCATTAAGTTATTCCAAAAATCAATTGAACAGACATTCCACCTCGGCATTCTTTCTCGCCAAGGAGGCGAAAATTCCTGGAAATTATATTAATTGAGTTGATTTTAGCCCTATATTTTTCCATGATAAAAAGTTATGTTCCATAATTGCACATTTTTGCATGTAAGATTATTAGCCGATATTTGACAAATAAATGATATTAAAGGATTATTTGAAAAGTTAGGTGTTGCTTTATGTGTAAATGAATATTAAAAACTTAATTAGAATAAATTTAAGCAATACAAAAAACCATAATTACGTATTTTTTATAGTGGAAAAACAATTTGCCAATTTGATGAACGGATAATTATAGATAACTTTGAACAAGATAACCTTTTGATATTTATTTTGGATAATTACACGTTACCAATCATGTAACAGAAAATTGAGAGTCCTTTACTTTAAATTTTAAAATATTCAGTGAAATAAAATACTGAAGATAATCGCTATCGTAATTCACAAAGATAATTCCTACTAATTTATAATTGATGAGATTAAACTTAAATTAAGGATTATAATAATATTTGAATTTATAAGGAGTTTCAGTGTCAAATGGATTACTATAAGTCTTCAAAAATTCTCGCAATCAAGCATACTTTTGTCAATATTCATAATCTATAAAAAATGAAACAAAAAACAACATTAAAGTTAACTACCATTTAAAAAAAGTTATGAAAAAAAAAAAATATGTGACTAGGTTTTCCTTCACCAAGTTCCTCGTTATATGATGTTTCTAGAAATTTTTGGGCATGTATCTTACTTTTTCAGTTGTCGACCAGAAAAGAGATCTTATTTTTTAGGCTTCAGCTTCCTTATCTTTGCTGAAATATTCTGAAGTTTTTGGTCAACAATCAGATTTGAACATAATTAATCCCCTCCTACAATTCATTCATAAAAACACCTCCTACATTTCATTCATGAAAACACCTAAAAACACAAGACTCCTACATCTCATTCACTCATTCATAAAACATCTAAAACATAAAAACACCTGAAAGATAAAAACACAAGACACCTGTAACTAACATCTAAAACATAAAAATACAAACACACAGAAACACCCAACTCATTCATGGGCTTTATCTTTGAGCTTGCCACAAGGCAACTCACCGGATACCATGCCCACAACAACACTAAAAAGCTAAGTAATTCAGCATGGCCACAAGGACGAGGTTCTGCATGTGACTCATCTTGCCTCGCCAACTGATGCGCCGCCATCTCCAGCTCCATATATCCCCTCTTCAGCCCCAAAATAAGGCTGAAGAAGCTTACTTCATGACAGATTACTATGTATACCACAAATGTGATGCCTACCCACGCCTGTTTGCATTGAAGCTTGGATGGATCAATCAGTTTTAAACCAAGTTTGATGAAATGTTCTGAAATTCAGGAACAGAGGGACACATGGAACAAGTCACCGCCCAAGGAGGTCAGGTTGAGGAGGACGTTGATGAAGCCTAGGCAGCACGACGGGCCCTTGTGGAGTGCATGTACAATAAGGAGAAACGCCTCTTTGCATTGAATTTCAGGCGTTCCTGAAATTCAGGAGGACGTCAATGCAAACAGGCGTTTCTCCATATGTGCTCCACAAGGACCCGTCATGCTGCCTGGTTTCATCAACGTCCTCCTCAACCTGACCTCCTTGGGCGGCGACTTGTTCCATGTATCCCTCTGTTCCTGAATTTCAGAACATTTCATCAAACATTTCCAGATCTCACTTGTTTGGGGCTTGATTTCGGACCAACCTGACCTCCTTGGGCAGCGACTTGTTCCATGCGTCCCTCTGTTCCTGAATTTCAGAACATTTCATCAAACATTTCCAGATCTCACTTGTTTGGGGCTTGATTTCGGACCGAGTAACATGCAAGATATAGGAAACATTCTTGATCAACTCAGAGACAAGCAACTCGCATTTATCACGAACTCGAATGACACCAAGAATTCTCGGCCATAACAAACCTTTTTAGATTTCGTTCTGACATTTTAACAAACAGTTGGTGTACACTACTGAAACGAGCGGCTTGTGGTTCGACTGAGACTCTTACACAGGTTTAGGTTCCTAGTCAAGCATACCAGAACACATAGTAGCATAAATGGAGGGCTAACGGGGCCGAAGGTCGCGCGAACTGGTCGACCGCGAGCTCTAGCCCGACGCTTCCCTGAAAACAGGGCACGCACGGTCAGTAGAAGGCCTACCTGGTTCGGTCAAGGGTTGTGACGGACTGCGGCTAACGGACGGATCTCTGGCGACAGCCAACCAACCCTTCGAGCTCTCTTTCTCTCTGGTTCTCTCTCACTCGCTCAAAACTCTCCCCCAACTCTCTCTCTCCAAAAAAACCCGCTATCAAATGAGCGAGCCCTCTCGCTTTTAAGGGCGACCGGCAGGCGCACATGGCTTCTGCCATCGCCAGCTTGCCGGCCGGCCTGACCCCTCGCGATCTTCTGCCCGCAATCCTCAGTAGCGCTTGTACCCTCCTTTTTTTCCAGAGGCGTGAGCAGCGTGAGGAGGGAAGAAGACCCACGTTTCTCATTTGTGAAATATTTGCTTTTGCAGTGTGAGTGCTTCCCATTAGCTGATGCGCTATTTTAGGCAATACTTGACATGGAATAACGAAATACCTCATTCCCGTTAATATATAATGCGTTTAATTATCGTACATATATAGAGAGGAGGTTTTTCTTTAAGTGCAGTGTGTTTGGCCTTTTGCCCCCAAAAATGGGAATCTAATATTATGCTTATAGCTATTACCCTGATAAATTAATCTCGAAGTTAATTTCAAGGATAAATATTTCTCCAAATAGCATCAAAAGGCAATCCATAGTATCAAAATGAATCTATAACTTTATAAAGCAATTATTATCATAAGCATAATTTTGAATCGGTTAACAAAGAAAACTCCAATTGTGGGAATTATCTAACCAAGTTTGTGAAAGGTTTTTTTTCTTTTTCCATTTGGGTCTTAGTTACCTAGTCCGCTGCCCTATTTGCCTCTCTACTATAATAGTCTAGATGAATATCTAAAAATTGAACCAACAGATCATGGAATTCTCTTCCCGCGAAGTATGATCTATGGACTTGAAAACACTTATCAAAACTGAAACATCTCACTTGAGAATTAAGCATTTGTGTTCATTGGAAGCGAAGTATTTAAGGGTTTCAACAAGCTATGGATAAATGTTTATGGATTTAAAATGTGTTTTAGGGATAATTTTAGGTTTCATTCCCTACGTGGAAGTTTATATTAGTCACATGCACTGAATGATGGATGTCATTATATTTTAGTCACTCGGCAATTTTGCTATCGCAAGAAAATGAGATTGATTGATGGAGAGGTGTCACTATATTTAGTAATCTTTGTAGTAAATCGTTGTTAAGATATTTGATTTAATGTAGCTTTTTCTTTTTTCCTTTTTTTTGTCTAAAGTAGATCTCACATCTGGACTTTTCCCAAAACCAGGCTCTTGAGAAAATTGTTTTCCATTTTAGATTCAAGTGTCGCAGGATTACTGCTGTAACATCCTGAAAATCGACCCCATTTTAGGATTTTATAAAAGGGCAATATTAGTCGAAGGCCTGGTTAGTACAAATTTTCCGAACTGTGTGTTCGTGGGATAATGGATTACAGAGAGGCGTCGATAGGAAATGATTCGCGTACGACTCGCAATTTCGATCAGGAACGAACCCTTCGACCATGAGGACCTGGGCGGGAACGATATCTCCTCTAAGTACTAGACTATTAAGGAAACGGAAATAAATCGATTCGGCGAAGTATGAAGTCGAAGCTGCGGGTGATTTCCGCACGACTTCGGTACGAACTACGAACGACGTTAAACCGAATCCTTTTCATCTGGTACTCGGGATTATCAATTGAGCCCCCGGGATCACACGAAAATCGAGAGACGTCCCTGACTCGAGAAATGATGTTAATGTGGATCAAAGAATGGTTGACCACGGGTCAAAAGGGAGGAAAGTCCTAAAAGGGCGCCCGATAATCCAAATTGTACTACGGTAGCAATTGACTCAATTTAGCCCCGATTTTTAATCCGATTTTGGGAACCGACTTCTCGGTGATATCAGGACTAAATATTTGGACGTCGCCTCATTTATTTTGGGATTTTCCGTTGGACGCGGAAGTGTCGGAAAAGGGGAAAATTTGACCGAGTTTCGAGCCCGCGGGTGGGCCGGCCCAAGACCGGCGGCCCAATGGGCCTTGCGCCCATCCAGCTCAGCCCAAAGGGGGCCCAAGCTGGCCCATTCTCCTCTCCCTCCTCAGCCCCATGGGCTTCTCTCTTTTGGCCTTTTGCTTTTGTGCCAAGTGGGCTTTGTTTATCTTGTTTATTGGTTGTTTTTGATTGGCTCTTCAACAAGTGGCAAGCCCACTTGCCTTGGCCTTATCCAAGCCTTCAGCAGCCTCTTCTCTCTCCTCTTTCTCCCCCAAAATTCGTGCACCAGCCAGCCCTCACTTTCTCTCCCTTTTTCTCTTCCTTTTCTCTTCCATTTCTGGTGTTCTTTGCTGTCCATGCTGTTTTCCAGCAAGAAAATGGCCTTGCCGCCGTCACCGGAGCCGCCGCAACCGCCCAAAGTGTAGTCCTGGAAGTTAGGAAGCCAGCCGCGCACCCCTGGTCACCCCTGGTCGCCCCGAACCGCCCGTTTCGGCATTTTTCCCTCTGCTGGTCATTCCGCGTGAACAGTGTTCCGAGGGCTGTTTTGGCCCATTTCGGCCACCGTTCGTCGTCCGTTGCCATTCCCGAGCTTACCCCTCGTAGCCCTCATTCCCCTCTACGCGCCGGTGTCGCCGGATTTCCGATCCAAGTAAGTTAACTTCCTAATCCTTGTTTAGGAGTTAATCTTGCTTGGGGGTTAATTAGTGTATTTGTGTGTTTGTGATTAATTAAGGTTGATTGGTTAATTAGTCTGGTGAATTAATTCTGACTAGGGTTAGTTAATTGACCATAGTTAGTATTAAAGTAACTAAGGTTAATTAATTAAAGTAACTAAGGTTAGTTTTAAAGTAACCAAGGTTAGAATTTAACTATGGTTAGGTTAATTTGACCATGGTTAGGTTGATTTGTTAACCATGGTTAAGTTTATTTATTTTTATTTATTTATTTAATTTCGGACGAATTTACTGTTCACGGATTACTGTTCATGGATTACTGTTCACGGATTACTGTTCACGGCACTGTTCATACAGAAGTAAATTTTGGTTTCAAATTGTTGTGTTCTTAGTTGTTATGCTTTCTTGAAGTGCCGATTGTTAATTATATGCGTGAATAATGATGAAATGCATGATCGAAGATCGAGTGGAAGTGAAAGTGTTTGATTTATTGAGTTATTCCCGAGAATTAGGGAATGTACGTGATTGTTGATTGGTGGAATTTGGGATTTTGGAATTGTCGAGTGATACCGCATGACATATTACGTGGGTTATCTGAAATGGCATGTCGCATGAGCATGAACGCATGAGCGATGTTGCATTCACGACCAAGCAAAAGCAAAGACAAGAATGAACTGTCTGCTGATGTGTTGCATGGTCAGATTAAAGTTGATAGCCCGGTTGAGCCGGATGACCGCCAATCCTTCGGGGTTGTGCCGTGACCATTGGGTCGCCCGACGGTGGTCGATGCGGAGTCGCGGTTGAGGCCGGGCCCATGCTCCTTATGGAATGCCGTCGATGGGGATAGCCCGTGACGTCGCCGTGCCTCATGGGGGAGGACGATGCAGGTCTTCGACCGGTAGACCGCCAACCATAAGGTTGTGCCGTGGCCCTAGTGGTCGTAATAATCGGAGCATATGTGTGGATGCGAGGCATGAGAAAGTTGTGTGAGATGCTCTGATTATTCGCATGCTCTTAATGTCGTGATGAGTTAAATGACAGTTTCTGCAGGTCACGTGTGCCAAGGTCAGGTAGGATCGCCTGTGATTGTGTCTGCTTATTGAACTGTCATGTGCTTTTGCTTCTCTCTGCATTGTGCTGACTGCTGGATTAGGTTGTACTCCCGAGGCGAGCGAAGTTCCTAACCGGGGCTTAGGACTTTAACTTGCTGAGTTTATCTCAACCCGTCGTGGTTAACCTTTTCAGGACCTAAATGATGCAGTACCCGAGGATCGAAGAGAGCGATCCCTCCGAGACCAGCGAGTAGCCACTTGTACAGTGATAGGTTAGCTAGGCCGTCCCTTTTGAGTGGGCCTTAGCTTGTCGCCCGTAGTAAGGCGTGTATGTATTTCTTTTGGTGTCTTTGGCTAACCTTCGATATATAAAAATGGTGTTGTCTTTCCTCTGCTGCTGTTGTTGCTATCCCTGTTGTTTGGTTTGGGAGTTGTTCGTTTCTGCATGCGCTTAATTACAAGATAAAATGAATTGGTCGACAACAATACCTGGGACGTCGTACAACTAGACCACAAGCGAAATGGGGTTGCCGCGAGCTCGAGAGTCGGGGCGTGACAACCCCGTCGATTTTGGTATCAGAGCCAGGTTGGCTGATGGAGTGATAAGGTGCGATGGGTCTTGAGTTGGTGCGTGGGGATAGTTAGTAGGAAAGACAGTTTATTTGCTTGCATGTGATTGACTACAGGATCTTTCGTGGTCCTTTGTTTTAGGGTTGTCTCATTTTCTAATTCCGCGTGGGGGAATTGGAACGCAGGCTAGGATAGTCCTGCAAAATGAGCAGTCCATATCCGAGTTCCCCTAGTTTGAGGACTCCAGGTCAGAGGGGTCAGAAGAGGAGGACGGTGCAAGCAAGGAGCTACTATGGATTGTCGGGAGAAGAGAATTTGATTCAATATGACTGGATCTAGTAGTTTTCAGTTCGTAGGGAGCCGAGGAGGGTTCTCGATTCCCTTGATTTCTTCTTTGGAAGCAACCGGGTTGTTGGGGTCAGGATGTCGGGGCTATTTGGCGTCTGTGGGTGATACATTGAAAGAAGGACCGAACCTGGAGGACATCGTGGTAGTACAAGATTATCCTGATGTCTTTCCAAATGAATTGGCAGGACTACCCCTGGCCAGAGAGACAGAGTTCGTGATCGAGTTGGCTCTTGGGACAGAACCAATCTTGAAAGCACCGTACAGGATGGCGTTGTCAGAGTTGAAGGAATTGAAGGTGCAGATGCAAGAATTATTGGACAAGGGTTTTATTCGCCTAAGTGCATCGCCTTGGAGAGCACCAGTGCTGTTTGTTAAGAAAAAGGACGTGGCAGAATGGATAGTTGCATCTGGATTATGGTTTGCATTATATGGTTAATCATTGGCTTGGGAAAAAGCTGATGATAGGAGGAATGGTATTAGGGAAGATCAGTATATAATTGGAATGCCAAGTGTTGGATTCGAAGGCTGTGACTATTGGTACAACTTCCAGTGTGATCATGCTGCTTATGTGTTAATTGGTTTTTGGAACTATGCATTTGCTTATAACTGAATACTTTGTTAAGTTGGTGAAGGTTAAGACCAAAACCGTTGGAAGCGGTTCTTAGTATTTCAGACCCAGTTAAAGGATCGTACGATGTTATAGCAGAACATCCTACCACATGTTCAGGTTGTACGAAGGTCATTGGCGATCAAAAGGAATTGATCGATTTGATTGTATTGGAAATGTACAATTTCAATGTGATCGTTGGAATGGATTGGCTTACTAAGTATCGAGTTACAATGAATTGCTATTGGAAGGTAATCCAATTTAACCCATTAAGTGGGGTTCGTTTCGAGTTTACTGGAATTAAGGATGGATTGTTGCACTTATGCATCGATTAGTGGCAGTTTAACCAAGGGATGGTCATGAGCAAGTATCCATTATCAAGGATGGATGATTTGTTTGACCCACTCCAAGGAGCTTCGATATGTTCCAAGATAGACCCAAGGACGGGCTATCAGTAGTTGAGGATTTAAAAAGGAGGATAAACTGAAGATGACATATTGTGTGCAATGTGATCGCTACAAAATTACCGTACTGTCGTTTGGATTAAGTAATACGCCAGTTGCTTTTATGGATTTGACGAATTGATTGATTAAGGTGTATTTGGATTTATTCGTAATTGTGTTCGTGAACAATATATTGGGATATTCGAGGAATTCAGAGGAACATGAGCAGCACTTGAGGCTAGTGCTATAAACTATTTGAGAGCATAAACCATATGCCAAGTTTAATACGTGCGAGTTTGGGTTTACTTGCGTTGTTTTGTTGGTCGTATGATTTTGGACGAGGGAATTTCTGTGGATCCATCAAGATCAAGGCAGTCATGAATTGGCCAAGACTTATGACATTGACAGAGGTTCCAAGTTTTCTAAATCGGACAGATTATTACAGATGATTCGTAGAAAGGTTCTCTACGATAGCTACGCCTTTAATACGAAGGTTAATGAAGGACGTAAGAAATTGAGTGGACGGATAAGTACGAGCGTAGTTTCCAAGAGCTTAAGCATAAGCTTATTGGATGTTTCAGGAATGGATCCTATTGGAAGGGGTTCGTGATTCGAAGTCGGGCTCAAGGTATGCCATCTTTCAAGTTTAATGGCTACCCTTAGGATCGAACCTGAAATTCAAACCAAGATTAAGGTAATGCAACCTTTGGACGCTGAGATTCAAAAGATTCTGCAAATGGACGCGACAAAGAGAAAGTCGGATTTTCAAGTATCAGAGGATGGGATCTTGAAATTCCGTGGACAGTTATGTGTACCAAGCGACGCCGAAATTAAGGAGAGGTTGTTATCCGAAGCGCATCGCAGCGATTACAGTGTGCATCCCGGCAGTACGAAGATGTATCAGAATCTGCGACTGTATTATTGGTGGAATGGCATGAAGCTAGATATCGCCAAGCACGTGGCGAAGTGTTTAACTTGCCAACAAGTGAAAGCGCAGTATTGCAAGCCAGGAGGGTTACTGCAACCTTTTGAAATCCCTAAATGGAAATGGGAGCACATCACGATGGACTTCGTGATGGGATTACCAAGAAGTCAGTGGGGGTAATTTTGCGATTTGGGTTGTAGTGGATCGATTGACGAAGTCAGCTCATTTCATCGCCGTACGCAAGGATTTCGCTTTGGAAAAGTATGCAGAATTGTACGTGCGACAGATTATTCATCTGCATGGGGTGCCGGTGACGATTACTTCAGATCGAGACCCTAGATTTACGGCTGCATTTTGGAAGAGTCTACAGACTTCGATGGGAACAAAGCTGCAGTTCAGTACGGCCTACCATCCTCAGACAGACGGTCAATCAGAGAGAACAATTCAGACCTTAGAGGATATGCTAAGAGCCTGTGTATTGGATTTTTAAAGGAAGTTGGGAGGAACAACTTCATCTTGTGGAGTTCGTGTACAATAACAGTTATCAGCAGAGTATCAAAATGGCATCGTTCGAAGCTTTGTACAGCAGACCGTGTAGGACTCCAATTTGTTGGGACGAAGTCGGCGAGCGGAAAATTATAGGGCCAGAGTTAGTGCAGCAATCATTAGACGCCGTCAAGATGATTTGAGAAAGGTTAAAGACGGCTCAGAGCAGACAGAAGAGTTATAGGGACAGACGACGTAGGCCATTGGAATTTCAAGTGGGTGATCATATGTTCTTTAAAGTATCGCCGATGCAAGGTACATCGCTATTTGGAAAGAAAGGAAAACTGAGCCCGAGGTATGTCGGACCGTTCGAGATTCTGGAAGGTGCATGACGTATTCCACGTATTGATGTTAAAGAAATATGAGCCGGACCCGACGCACGTGTTGAATTTTGAAGAGATAGAGGTGGATGACAGGGTGTCGTATGTGGAGAGACCGATTCGAATTGAGGACCGGAAAGAACAAGTGCAGAGAAACAAGACGGTCTCCTTGGTCAAAGTCAGTTGCCAGAGTCATGGTACGGAGGGAGCTATGTGGGAAAGCAAAGAAATCATGAGACGTCAGCACCCATATCTTTTTGAAGATTAGAGTATCAGTTCAAATTTCGAGGACGAAATTTCTATAAGAGGGGAAGAGTTGTAACATCCTGAAAATCGACCCCATTTTAGGATTTTATAAAAGGGCAATATTAGTCGAAGGCCTGGTTAGTACAAATTTTCCGAACTGTGTGTTCGTGGGATAATGGATTACGAGAGAGGCGTCGATAGGAAATGATTCGCGTACGACTCGCAATTTCGATCGAGAACGAACCCTTCGACCATGAGGACACAGGCGGGAACGATATCCTCTAAGTACTAGACTATTAAGGAAACGGAAATAAATCGATTCGGCGAAGTACGAAGTCGAACTGCGCGGGTGATTTCCGCACGACTTCGGTACGAACTACGAACGACGTTAAACCGAATCATTTTCATCTGGTACTCGGGATTATCAATTGAGCCCCCGGGATCACACGAAAATCGAGGGACGTCCCTGACTCGAGAAATGATGTTAATGTGGATCAAAGAATGGTTGACCACGGGTCAAAAGGGAGGAAAGTCCTAAAAGGGCGCCCGATAATCCAAATTGTACTACGGTCGCAATTGACTCAATTTAGCCCCGATTTTTAATCCGATTCTGGGAACCGACTTCTCGGTGATATCAGGACTAAATATTTGGACGTCGCCTCATTTATTTTGGGATTTTCCGTTGGACGCGAAAGTGTCGGAAAAGGGGAAAATTTGACCGAGTTTCGAGCCCGCGGGTGGGCAGGCCCAAGACCGGCGGCCCAATGGGCCTTGCGCCCATCCAGCTCAGCCCAAAGGGGGCCCAAGCTGGCCCATTCTCCTCTCCCTCCTCAGCCCATGGGCTTCTCTCTTTTGGCCTTTTGCTTTTGTGCCCAAGTGGGCTTTGTTTATGCTTGTTTATTGGTTGTTTTTGATTGGCTCTTCAACAAGTGGCAAGCCCACTTGCCTTGGCCTTATCCAAGCCTTCAGCAGCAGCCTCTTCTCTCTCCTCTTTCTCCCCCAAAATTCGTGCACCAGCCAGCCCTCACTTTCTCTCCCTTTTTCTCTTCCTTTTCTCTTCCATTTCTGGTGTTCTTTGCTGTCCATGCTGTTTTCCAGCAAGAAAATGGCCTTGCCGCCGTCACCGGAGCCGCCGCAACCGCCCAAAGTGTAGTCCTGGAAGTTAGGAAGCCAGCCGCGCACCCCTGGTCACCCCTGGTCGCCCCAAACCGCCCGTTTCGGCCTTTTTCCCTCTGCTGGTCATTCCGCGTGAACAGTGTTCCGAGGGCTGTTTTGGCCCATTTCGGCCACCGTTCGTCGTCCGTTGCCATTCCCGAGCTTACCCCTCGTAGCCCTCATTCCCCTCTACGCGCCGGTGTCGCCGGATTTCCGATCCAAGTAAGTTAACTTCCTAATCCTTGTTTAGGGGTTAATCTTGCTTAGGGGTTAATTAGTGTATTTGTGTGTTTGTGATTAATTAAGGTTGATTGGTTAATTAGTCTGGTTAATTAATTCTGACTAGGGTTAGTTAATTGATCATAGTTAGTATTAAAGTAACTAAGGTTAATTAATTAAAGTAACTAAGGTTAGTTTTAAAGTAACCAATGTTAGAATTTAACTATGGTTAGGTTAATTTGACCATGGTTAGGTTGATTTGTTAACCATGGTTAAGTTTATTTATTTTTATTTATTTATTTAATTTCGGACGAATTTTATCGTTCACTTGACATTCGTTCACGGACTTTGTTCATACGTAAGTAAATTTTGGTTTCAAATTGTTGTGTTCTTGGTTGTTATGCTTTCTTGAAGTGCCGATTGTTAATTATATGCGTGAATAATGATGAAATGCATGATCGAAGATCGAGTGGAAGTGAAAGTGTTTGATTTATTGAGTTATTCCCGAGAATTAGGGAATGTACGTGATTGTTGATTGGTGGAATTTGGGATTTTGGAATTGTCGAGTGATACCGCATGACATATTACGTGGGTTATACGAAATGGCATGTCGCATGAGCATGAACGCATGAGCGATGTTGCATTCACGACCAAGCAAAAGCAAAGACAAGAATGAACCGTCTCGCCGGTGTGTTGCATGGTCAGATTAAAGTTGATAGCCCGGTTGAGCCGGATGACCGCCAATCCTTCGGGGTTGTGCCGTGACCATTGGGTCGCCTGACAGTGGTCAGATGCGGAGTCGCGGTTGAGGCCGGGCCCATGTTCCTTATGGAATGCCGTTGATGGGGGATAACCCGTGACGTCGCCGTGCCTCATGGGGGAGGACAATGCCTGGTCTTCGACCGGTAGACCGCCAACCATAAGGTTGTGCCGTGGCCCTAGTGGTCGTAATAATCGGAGCATATGTGTGGATGCGAGGCATGAGAAAGTTGTGTGAGATGCTCTGATTATTCGCATGCTCTTAATGTCGTGATGAGTTAAATGACAGTTTCTGCAGGTCACGTGTGCCAAGGTCGTAGGATCGCCCGTGATTGTGTCTCGCTTATTGAACTGTCATGTGCTTTTGCTTCTCGCATTGTGCCGACCGCTGGATTAGGTTGTACTCCCGAGGCGAGCGAAGTTCCTAACCGGGGCTTAGGACTTTAACTTGCTGAGTTTATCTCAACCCGTCGTGGTTAACCTTTTCAGGACCTAAATGATGCAGTACCCGAGGATCGAAGAGAGCGATCCCTCCGAGACCAGCGAGTAGCCACTTGTACAGTGATAGGTTAGCTAGGCCAGTCCCTTTTTGAGTGGGCCTTAGCTTGTCGCCTGTAGTAAGGCGTGTATGTATTTGCTGGTGTGCTGGCTAACCTTCAGATATATAAAAATGGTGTTGTCTTTCCTCTGCTGCTGTTGTTGCTATCCCTGTTGTTTGGTTTGGGAGTTGTTCGTTTCCGCATGCGCTTAATTACAAGATAAAATGAATTGGTCGACAACAGTACTTGGGACGTCGTACAACTAGACCACAAGCGAAATGGGGTTGCCGCGAGCTCGAGAGTCGGGGCGTGACAACTGCCATAAGTCCATGGTATAATAATGTGGCATTTTGCGGGAGAAACAAGACTGGCGGTAAACATCGCAGAAGCCACTTCTTGAAATATTACTAACCTAGGTTTTTTTTTTCGGGAATTATTTCTAACCTAAGTTGAAAAGTACTATTATATAGAAGTCAGTTTGTCATACCTTAAGCCTTGCAAATTGCTATTTGTTCCCGCTAGATTCTTTTACTCTAGATTCATCCTTTAGCTGAACGATGAAGCATTATACTACAATATGATCCAAGATATCAGCATTTGCATAGATTATGGGATTCCAATTCAATAATAATAGGTCAAACAAAGATTAGAATCATTTACTTCAATTTGTGATCAACTATCCATAATTAGCGAGTTGATAACTCGGCATTGAGCAGAGCACAAATAAAGAGACCACATTTAATCGCAAGATATAAAATCTTCTGGTTTGACTATGGTGAAAAGGAAGTTGAATATGATATCCCATCAAAAGATGTTTGCAGCTTTTTAAGAGAAAAAATCAACCAACTATCCATCTTCGTGCCTACCATTTTAAGTGATTGAAAAATCACAAGACCCTTCCAAGCTCCAATAGTTGATGGATCCTGCCACATCCACAGCCTTGACTCCGTTAGTGTATACAATTTCATGTTCGCAATATCCATACATATCAAAAGGATACTATCCAGCTATCTTCAGGTAAAAGTTTATCTCCAAGTAGAATCTCTCTCAACTTGTAAAACAAGCACTTGGGATGTCAACATGATCTCCGGGCATTAGCGCCCTGTCGAGCAGTATGTCTTCAACCAAATAATCGTTTGCAATACACCTGTAAGGGACATCTAAGACATTCTTGATTCAACATATGTGGCCCCAGAATACCCTTTTTACCATAAAGGATAACACATTGCATAAACGGAACAAGCTGAAACAATCTTCTTGATGGCTCTTAAGATGCCCGCACAAATAGCTAAGATTATAATTTTTTTAACAGAAGTTCCGCATGATCGTAATACAATTGTTTTCTGGGACAAACTTGACATAGGGCTGTATATAAACGCATAGGTAAACTGCCAAAAAAAAATGAAGTGGAAAGAACCGGTGGATACGACTTTTTCTTTTCTCATGCATGTATTACATAACCTATTTCAACTTATACAAACAAAAAAGAATCACAAAGAGGACAGTACAAAAAGCAAACAAATAAATTTGATCTTAAATGTTGTTCACCTTGTCCCGCCATTTGGTTGCCTGCATTACAGTAGCCCTAAGATGACTAAAACCCACCTTCCTTGCACAATTTTTGTCGTTCTCGTTCTTGTGCTCTTGCTCATTGTCATCTCAATGATCCCTCCTGTTATCCCCATCTCGCGCAAGCGCATCGTCTTGAGACCGATCCTGCTCTCAACAGAAATCCCTTATACCCTTGAAGGCATTGCAGCCTGTTTTTCGTTTTCTACCTCTGCCCCTATCGTCCTTAAGTCCCGAACTGTCTATACCGAAACTCCATCTGACATCTCTAGTCTTCACACCATTGGCTCCAATCACCCGTCCATTAATAGTCTTTCGCCAAAACACAACAATTAAAGGAAGGTTATTGCATTCTCTTCAGGTTGGATCAATCTGCAAAACTATTTTTTGTTATAGTAACACAATCTGAAACTTAGGAAAACAAAAAATTGAGTCGCAAACCTCAAAATTGTCATCTTCTAAATCATAGAAGAAAAACATTGTTGCAGGCTAACACTGAGCTACCCTCGTCATTGAGTGTCTTCTCCTTCTTGTTGTACCCTAAGAAAAACTTAAATGTCTACCAGATATATTGGATTTGGAAGAAAAGGTTTATCAGAGAGACCTGTTCCAATTTTCAAAAATTTCAAATTTGGTGTTTACGGAATGTTGGGGCTAGCACTATCACCTAGAGGAGAGGTGAATAGGTGATTATAAACAAATAATGCGGAATTTAAAATAACCAAGTTCAATATCACAAACGAACAAAGTTCAAAGTATAACTTCACAATGATAAGATCTTTCGCAATGTTTGATGAAGAACTACGTGCTTATCAGACTTTACTATGTGCAATAAACAGAATAAATGAGAGATTAAATTATTGAAAAATTGCACACAATTGTTATAATGGTTCGGCTTTGACAAGTTTACATCCACTCTTCCACGCTAATAGCCTATTGACTGGATTCCACTAAATGAATTAATAAAAAGTTATAGTCAAGTTGTACTGCTTATATCCAAGCGCTTCTTCCCAAAGTTGATGCTACTTGTACCCAAGTTGATATGACTCATTATCTTACACCAAAACACACACTTATGACACTCTTCCCACCTCTTAGATGATTACAATTTCAGCTCACAAAGACAAATGTGCAATGTTAAAGCTCTCTTTGAACTTTGGAATTTTAGACTTCAGATCTCTTGTTTTTCCTCAACATTATAATCTCTTTTTATACTCCTCACCATCTAAGCTGACCATTAGATAAAACCTCTAAGGATCATTCAGCCAATCTAGCCGTTGGACTTGAACATTGCTGGAAGATCTGATTGCTACATGGTTGCTACATGGTTGTTGAGAATGAAGTCTCCCTTGATTTTGTTGTCCATACAACAAATATTGGGCTTCCGTATGATAGAATTCCAGCTGTTGTTGAGCTGTGCATCCAAGCCAGTGTGGAAATTCCAGAACAACTTCCGTGTCAAAGAACCAGACAGATCAGAATGATTGGGAAGATAGTTTTTGATCGAAGTGAATATGTAGAAGAGCCTAGGCCATGGCGTACTGCGGATTTGTCTGCACTTGTTGAACTTGAAACCCATGGAGCTTGCGATCGATTCCCGCCTCCTTTGCTGTCGGAGGTACTGGATAGCACCAGAGACGATTGATGAATAGCAGACCGTCCGATCTGGTGTTAAGAGATTGATGAAGGAATATACAGTCAAGGCTTGTGGGTACTGACGAGCGCGCTCAAGTCATATTACGGCAAGTCTCCCGCCATCGTGGAAATCTGCATGCGGGCAGGTGCACAGATACCTGTGGTATACAAACGCATGACGAGGTTCGACATTATAATACCTGAATCTGATGAGGCTCGCTTAGTTGCATGAGTGAATCAGATGTTCGGAACTCCCAAAATTCAGAGCGAATAGAGACTCAAATGGTTGATTGCCGATGCTGTCCGATTCTCCATTTGATCTCAAGAGCTAGGAAAAATATTATCAATTAGTCATGTCGAGGCGAGATCCCTGAGTCCCCCGGCTAAGATCCCTGAGTCCCCCGGCTATGTTGTGAGGATCAGTTCGGGACAAGAAGGTGATGATATAAGATTAACCCAAATTGGAGCGGGGTTCTTTATGGCGATTTTTCGAGGATTTTCCTTATGTAACTTTCTCGATCGTCACCTGAAACTATTGACTTTGTAATTACTCTTGGAGGAAAACATCAATCAAGAGGGCATCTCTTTAGATGTTCATCTCAGCCAGCATTGGACTCTGCATGTCTATGTGTAAAAATAAGTGCACATTTCATCTTCCTGTACTCTCAAGCTACTAGTCTATCATGCTTTTTATTCTCTGTTATAAAGAAAACAGAGCTCCTATTTTTAAGGTTTCATAATGTCCTCCCAATATTCCATTCACAATTTAATTACACGCTTAACTTAAATAATTCATTTAACCCTTCATTGGATTAATACCACAAAAAAATTCAAACCGATACACTTGTGATAAATTTACTCAAAATTAATTTTTTGACCATCAAAAACTCCAAACCAATACACTTATGACAAATTTACTCCAAATTTGATCACTAAAAAGCTCAAATTGGTTTATTCTCTGTTAGTTTTTCGTTAAATTAAAATTAATATCACAAAAAAATCACAAATCGGTATACCTATGACAAATGAAGAGCAATTGATTGTATCATCTAACTTAACAATCTGATGAACAAAAATGGAGTTTAAATTTGCCACAATTTTTTGTAGTAAAAAAATTAGTTTTTCGCAAATTTGTTACAGGTGTACCAATTTACAGTTTTTCGTGACATTAACCCTTAATTTAATTCATTTATTTATAAATACATAAATAAATAAAAACTAATTATTTTGTTAATCACATTTTAAAATTTTATTAATCATGTCTTTATGGAATGGTCCTAGTGAGCAGGGTTCAAGTAGGCAGTTCCTACATAGGAACCGGGAACCATCCACTAAGAATTGGTTTCGCAAAATTGGAGTCGAGACCTATCCATTGGTTCCATGGATTCACCCGGGAACGGGACCGTCGGTCGAGTCCGATCCAGTTCCCGTATAGGTCCATAGAACCGCTCCCCAATCCTTATAAAATTTCATTCATCAATTAATTAATATCATGATGAACATAGTTTCTATCTAGAGCACCAAAACTTGTTTGGTGGTTAAATTGCGAAACCATTGATTTTGATTAAGGATTGAAAATTATAGGGCGGAACTAATAGACAATACTTATTAGATAAAAAATTAATTTCTTAGAAGGTCATGGTGTGCTCCTCTTAAGATTTTTCGGCACTGGAAACATGTGGAGTCTAATGAATTAGACTCCACGTGAAAAGTCCGAACCTCCACATAAGTTAAAAATATTAATTGCCTTGTGGGTATGCTAAGTCGGGCAGGACAAATGGAAGAGGCTTTGAAGGTTTTCAGCAAAATGCCTCAGTGGGAACAAGATGGTGCTGTCTTGGGCGCACTTCTTGGCGCTTGCGGGTTTCATGGATACGATAGTCTAGCAAATCTCTTCGGGGAGAAGCTAATAGAGCTAGAGCCTGCCGCCGCGGGGCCTTATGTGCTATGGGCTAATGCTTCTGCTGCAAGTGGCAAGTGAAGCGAATTCGCACGATCGAGGAAGAAGATGAAGGAACAGAATCTGAGGAAAGTTCCAGGCTTCAGTCAAATAGAAGTAATTGGGAAACGTCACGTTCTCTTTGCCGGGGACAGAACACATCCAGAGATGGAAAGAGTCCACAGATTGCTCCAGGATAAGCTTATGCTTCTAATGCTTGAAATGGGTTCCACGAAAGAGAACCGACCCGTGGCGGTGAAGCTCATAAAGAATCATATGAAAGTTATCATCACACCAAAGTGTGAGACAGTTTTTTTTGGGGGGTCAGAGTCTCAGATTCAGTTCATTCGTGTTGGCATTGGATATTCCGGACAGTGAAAGGTTTCTCACTACCCAAATTATACATAGTCCTTGCGGGGGTAATGTGCGGGTTAAGCGACGTACTTCGAACCCTTTGATTTTTCTGATCAAATCTTACTTGCCGACAAAACTGTGTTCCAATTCTACCGTGTTTCTCTGGAAGGCTACATTGCCGCCGATCTTTCACCCCCTCCAGAGGAGCAACAGACAGACTTCCTTTGGAGTCGGTTGGCTGAAGCAGGATATGAAATGGCTTCAAAAGATTCGACATTCCTCAAGCCCCGTCGGGGCCATCAGCTGGGTAATCAAGAACTTGGTCTGAACACAATCGACATTGTGTTCACAGTAGCTCGGGAATCCGGTTCCTGTCGTGACAGTGGAGTCTTACCCGATTGAGGCGACTTGGGGGGTTCTCTCAAATGATTGAGACAGATGATGTTTTTAAGCTACAAACTATTCCCCTCTGAAAAGCAACCAGAAACCATAGTCTATTCAAAGAGTCCTTAGTCCTTCCTCGGTGGGCGCCCATAACACAATTATAATATCTACCCCATTCACAAGCAAAGCAACAACCTTCCATAATAATTTGAGTCCTGATTTGGTCTTCAGCTCCAACTGCACCACCACTACAAGGTTAAGCACACAGATGTGCCAAAGAATTCATGAGCAGATAGACTCTGCCTTTCCGTCTCCTTTACTTCCATGCCTTTTTCCAAGGGAAAAGTTTACTTTCTGGGTGTTCTGCAATACCTTCTCCCCTCTCCGGTCTAGGATACTTGGCGCTTTATATAGCAACCATCGTTTTGTCACGCTACCACATACATATACGCACATCCGCTCCCCTTCGGTTTCTGTCCGTTTGTGTACGCTTCATTTTCCGTAAGGAAAGAAAACAAAGTAGGCGGTCCCTTGTGAAAATTGTAATAATACAACGTGACTGAATTGCCAAAAGATTATTCCCCGGAGTACATTTTTAAAACAAAGTAGGCTGTCCCTTTTGAAAATTGTAATAATACAACGTGACTGAATTGCCAAAAGACTATTCCCCGGAGTTTTTTTTTTTTTTTTTTGCATAAATATTTTCGAATCTTTTGGTTGCATGTGCTGCTCTCCGGGGGCTCTCCCGAGGTCTCCACTTCAGACATGCATTAAACGTCGGCATGAAAAGGAAAAAAAAGGATTCTTCTCAGATCATATATCGGTCTACACGGTATCTTAAGCAGACATGTGCGATCCAAACGATGAAAAACGAGCGCACCCTGTCCAAATAAACAAATGCATTACTCATAATAAAAGAAGGTGTGGGTTAATCTAATCAGGAACATGAGTTCATGTGATTGCAAAAGAAAGTACGGTTCCTCGGTGGTTTTGAGGGGAAATACTCCATTTTACATTGCAAATGGAAAACCAAATGTGACGGATGATTTTTAAGCGTTAGTTGAGCCGTTCAACGGTTGATGTTAGATGCATGTCTACGGAGACTTGGTAAGCCAAAGGATTTAGACGTCTTTTGTGATACTTAGAGTATAAGGAAAAAAAAAGATAGCAGACGGGAATCACAGCTTCGCAACATCCGACTCTCTATACTTTTAGTAAAATATAAGTCCTTTCTAATATCACGAATCTTCCTAATCAAGCACATCCGGCACAAAATCCGGGCAGGCCCAACTGGACATGACATCATACTCAAGCATTGTTCACATTGTTAAACTAAGTTACTCCACATCATATTCTCAGAAATGTAGGACGAACATGGCAGTTGAATTTGGCAGAATGGGCAAATTAAGAAACACACGAGACAATGAAGAGATACATGAAAGTATAAAAGTGAAATGTTAAGTCTTTTCGCCTTCACAATTCACTGTCTACCTAACATTTTATCTTTATGTCCTGACTAGACCTACTGCGTAATATCTCCATCTTCATCTCTTAACACATAAAATTCATGCGAATTGATGGTCATGCTCTAGGCTTTTCTATGATAGTTTGGTCATCTTTCAAATGACCAATTTATCATCGTACCTCATCGTATGGACATGTATCTAGTTCTGTATGCGCAAAGCATCGTGCCAGGTAGACACTAAAGATCGCCAATCAAAAATGGAGTATGGATGTGGCGTATCGATTTGGCATTGGATTCATGCATGTGCTGTTAGAATGCTGATTTCGTGAGAATGAATACGTCTCTCACACGCTAGTTGCGTACACGAGGCGTATTGTCTTTTTTCGTGTTGGTCCGGATTCATCCCCATTGCATTGATTTAGAATATACACGAGATGTATTGCTTATGCACGCTGTTTGGACCAGATTGGTCCTGCTTTGTTTTTCCGTCGTTGCAACGTCTGATTGATATGAATTGGATTCATCCAACGGATTTGTTTCGAGAGCATTGCATATATTCAAAAAGACACTAATCACGGACATCATGATGGGTCAGTCTTTCAAAACCCAAAAGAAAACTATACATATATCGGATATAGCAATTGATCTTTAGGTGATTAATTGACTTCCTCTAACACCTTGCATGTTGGGTTCTCGATTGACCTAGAAATGATTGGTGACGACTTTTAAAACGGTTTTAAGATTTGAATCAGAGTGGCACGCCCCAATTTAGAGAAGGATTGCATTTTTCTTCTTTTTTTCGCTTTCGACTTATTTGGTATTCTGATTTCAAAAGCAAAGCTCCTTTCATCGGAATAATCTGGAACGGTCCCAAAGCCGCGATGGGGCCGAGTGGAGCCGAGGCGCTACAGGCTGTCCTCTGGGATTGGTTAAGAAAGGACACCTGAGAGGATTCAGGCCACTGCTGATGCTCAGCATCTGCTCCATGTACGAAAAGACCCGAATAAAGCGCCAAAAGATACAAAAATGCATGAAGAGATCCTCTGCACTACAAAAGTGAACTTCATTTCATGAACACCAGCAGTTTCATATTCCCACGTAGCTCTTTGGTTTTTAGCTCTCTATCTCTCTCTCTCTCTTTTTCATCACTCCCTTGCTCTTGATGGCAAAAGGTGCACAAGCAAGATCAGGAACCTACAGTACCAAATTCTTAAAGATTCCACCATGATTGATGGACGGCTTCAATGAGACAAGCCGGAAAAAGGGCCTGGCTTTGATCTCTCTCTCTCTCTCTCTCTGCTTCTTTCTTGCTATCACGGAAAGAATAGAATGATGCTCACAATCACATACTTCTACGAGAGATAGGCAGCCCAATTAAGCAATTGCCCTCCTCCTTTGGCCAACATTTCTTTATCAGCTAAGATATGTCGGATTCTTTTCTTTTTCTCTTCTCTTACTTTACAGGAAATGTTCCTTCTCCTCCTGTCTATCTATTTCAGGGCCCATCGTAGCATTGATTATTCGGAAATGTATAGGGCGGGTTAACCAATGAGCCGCACGCCAATGCCTCGGCGGTCTTCTATAAAATGGCAAGAAACATTGTGAGGGTGAATAACATAAGATTGTGAGAATTGTGAGTCTTTCATAATCTAATCGATTTGAGCCCTGCCTTGAAGATGATGGAGCCGGTCGCCGATGGCATGCCAGAGGCACTCAGCCAGAGCCGATACCACATGAAGAGGTGCTTCACCAAGTACATGGAAAAGGGGAGGAGGATAATGAAACAGCACCACTTGATGGATGAAATGGAAAGCGTCGTAGACGTCCAGACGGAAAGGGACCGCATCCTGGGCGGCGATCTTGGGTACATCCTCTGTTACACTCAGGTTCGTTCGTCCCCACCTAAGACTCTCTCTTTATCCTAATGTTCTCCGCCAATATGATTGTTCTTATCCCAACTGAGGAATCGCAACCTGAACATTCTTCCCAGGAAGCCCTTGTTGTCCCTCCACACATGGCTTTCGCCGTGAGACGGAGTCCTGGAAACTGGGAATTCATCAAAGTGACTTCTGACTCTCTGTCCGTGGACGGCATCAGTGCCGCTGATTACTTGAAGTTCAAGGAAATGATATACGATGAAGAATGGTTCGTAGTCTACTTGGTTTCGAACTTCATATCATATGCACTCACCTTATGCTCTTTGGAACCATAGGACCTGTTTTTTCCATTTTCCTGTACCTACTCTCTATGTTTTTACTGGCTCGAGAGCAAAATTTTCCTCTATCTTGGCAGGGCAAAAGATGAGAATGCCCTGGAAGTGGACTTCGGAGCTTATGACTTCACCATCCCGCACCTGACGTTATCTTCATCCATTGGAAATGGAGTCGATTTCATCTCAAAGTACCTCTCCTCAAAGCTGAACGGAACACCAGACAGCGCACAACCCCTTGTGGATTTCCTAGCATCCCTCAATTATCAAGGAGAAGTATGCAAAACTCGTTTGCACCCCGCGAGAATTACATGCGCAGATGTACTTCCTAACCTGATTAATGTTCTTCATTTTCAGGATCTCATGATAAATGGAACACTTGACACGGCACCCAAGCTTCATATGGCCCTGATCGTAGCTGAAGCCTCCCTTGGGTCAGTTTCAAAAGACATCCCATTCCAAGACTTTGAGATGAGGTAGTTTTTCACTTTTCCTTGGACATATCCAGGGGGTCGCTCCCTAACATCCGATGCCACACACGTTTTCACTGTTTATAACAATAATTGATGATAGGTTCAAGGAGTGGGGCCTTGAGAAAGGTTGGGGCGATACAGCAGGGAGAGTCAAGGACACGATCAGATCGCTCTCGGAAGTACTACAAGCACCAGATCCGACAAACATTGAGAAGTTCTTTAGTAGGCTTCCGATGATATTCAATGTTGTGATATTTTCCCCCCATGGTTATTTTGGCCAGTCGGATGTGCTTGGCTTGCCAGATACCGGTGGACAGGTAAATATCCTCGTTAATCCTCACATACATCCATGTTCACTGTCACATAGCCCGCTAAATATTTGGCAACAACAACAGGTAGTTTACATTTTAGATCAAGTGAGGGCCCTGGAAGAGGAGTTGCTCCTCAGGATCAAGGAGCAAGGGATTAATGCGAAGCCGCAGATACTTGTGGTCAGTTTTGGTACATGGCAAGCTACCACTTTCCTGTAAAAATATGCCAATGGAGTCGTTTTCATAGTCTCTTTAACGTAACAGGTCACACGACTTATCCCCGATGCTCGCGGAACTAAATGCAACCAGGAATTAGAACCAATCATTGGGACCAAGCATTCCAACATTCTTCGGGTGCCATTTAGGACAGAGAAGGGGGTCCTTCGACAGTGGGTTTCTCGTTTCGACATATATCCATACCTTGAGAGATTTACTCAGGTAGGGATTCTAAATTCAAAATCAACCATTCTCCCTGTCAACTTCTTTCTTGCATAACGGTTTCCTTGCTTCTGTTGTCGCTCCCCAGGATGCGACCATTAAGATACTAGATCACATGGAAGGGAAACCGGATCTTATAATCGGAAACTACAGTGACGGGAATTTAGTAGCGTCACTTATGGCTAGTAAACTTGGGATAACTCAGGTGCCTTGCTTCTTCAGCCGTTCACCGGCTAAGTTCTAATTCTGATAATTGACCATAGTGCTTGAAAACCCAGGGAACAATTGCGCATGCACTGGAGAAGACTAAATATGAAAATTCTGATGTCAAGTGGAAGGAGCTAGACCCAAAGTATCACTTCTCGTGCCAATTCATAGCTGACACAATAGCAATGAACGCTACGGATTTCATCATAACAAGTACATTCCAGGAGATCGCTGGAAGGTCAGAGAAACATCCAAATAACGTAAACTGCGTTTGTTTGAACTTTTGCCTGGGATAAACATATAATCTTCCACATTGTTACCACAAAAAAACCACTTTCGAAGTTAGTGGAATGAATAATTAAAATGAAGTATATTCTTAATATGCATCATCAAAGAGTTCTCAAGATTAGGTGCTACTATTTGCAGCAAAGAGAGACCTGGGCAATATGAGAGTCACACAGCATTCACACTCCCAGGGCTCTGCAGAGTTGTTTCGGGCATCAATGTTTTCGATCCTAAATTCAATATTGCTGCTCCCGGGGCTGATCAATCTGTTTATTTTCCTTACTCGGAGAAACAGAAACGAGTCACATCATTCCATCCTGCAATTGAGGAGCTACTGTACAGCCGTGTGGACAATGACGAGCACATGTAAGTACTGCTATTCCAGGCCGTGTCCTGAGCTCCAAAAGCTGTGTTTTGATTTATCTGATTGCACTTTAATCACCATCGTATTTGACCATTGTGGCAACAGTGGGTATCTCGCAGACAAGAAGAAACCCATCATTTTCTCTATGGCAAGACTCGACACAGTGAAAAACATTACTGGTTTAGTAGAGTGGTATGGGAAGAATGCAAGGCTCAGGAATTTGGTTAACTTAGTCATTGTTGGAGGCTTCTTTGATCCTTCCAAGTCCAAAGATAGAGAAGAAATGGCTGAAATAAGAAAGATGCACGAGCTGATAGAGAAGTACCAACTCAAGGGTCAGATCCGATGGATAGCAGCGCAGACTGATCGGTACCGAAATGGAGAACTCTACCGATGTATCGCAGATACAAGAGGAGCTTTCGTGCAGCCTGCTCTCTATGAAGCATTCGGTCTGACCGTAATTGAGGCAATGAACTGTGGGTTGCCCACGTTTGCCACCAATCAAGGTGGCCCGGCTGAGATCATTGTTGATGGGTTGTCTGGATTCCACATTGACCCCAATCATGGGGAAGAGTCCAGCAACAAAATTGCTGATTTCTTTGAGAAGTGTAAGGTGGACAACGAGTGTTGGAACAAGATATCTGCAGAGGGCTTGAAACGCATTAATGAGTGGTCAGTGTAATTTTCGCAAAAATCGCGCACATTTTCATGGAATTGACTTGACCAAAACTCATTTGCTTTGCAGCTACACCTGGAAAATCTATGCAAACAAGATGTTGAACATGGGATGCATCTATACCTTTTGGAGGCAACTCAACAAAGAACAGAAGCAAGCAAAGAAGAGATATATCCAGATGTTCTATAGCCTTCAACTCAGGAACACGGTAATTCCTCTGTTCAGTTCCCCCTTGTACTCAGGCATGCTGCAAAACTTCATGCCCTTCAGAAAATGAAGTGCCGCAATTCATGTTTTATGTAACAGATGAAGGCTGTTCCCATCAAAATTGATGAACCCGAAAAAGCAGTACCAAAGCCACCACCAAAAGCGCAGTCCACGACGAGGTAATTTCGTAGGATAATTGCTGCATCTCTAAACACATTCGAGTCTCAAATAAATCACAGGATCAGATTCCTTTTACCACATGCCTTATCAGGATTTCCTGTGAAAAGCTGAGGCATTTGCTTTGTTGTTGTGTAGCACAAAGAGGACGCAGTCGAAGTTGCAAAAGTAAGGATTCAATGGCCCTACAGCTACCGTTTTAAATAAAATTCAGTCAGCGATGAGCAAGTGACAGCACTCTGAAACATAATTGCACTTTGCTTTTCAGACTGCTGGGATCCTAGAGGAATAAAATAAAACAAGGAAGACACCGCAGGCAATCCTCCGCAATTTACGGCCCGACTTGTGCATTGTCTAGCTGCTGAAAGTTTAATCCAATATGTGTTTAGCAGCAAAATATAATAATATGAAACTAAAGAAGGGAATAATATGATGCGCATTCTTTACGACCTCTTGCTTCTCTCTTGTCTGTGTATGTCGTCTCCTGCATCAGGTACCGTTTCATGCCACCAGGAATGCCAATTTAGATTGTTTGCAATGGGAAACATGCACTCATAATCACATTTGGGGCAAAAGTTAATTTTAAAGTTAGAAAACAGAGAAAAGGGGAGGAGGGGCAAAAACAAGGGAAACCAAACGTACCATCGATGAACTCCATTCGTGTATCTAAATACAATGCATATTCACGTTCGGGACACCAGCAAGCCATTCTGCCAGAGAGTATTAGGCAGGCTGTTCTAGTAGCGCCTATGATAAGCACTGTGCACCATACAGACAGCATAGGGAGAAAATACTCATGCAGAGAGGCATCTCTTCTCACCCAAGGGTATTGACAATTACTGTTGACTTCATGCAACATAGGGCTCACCCTGCAATCAGAAAGAATCACTTCCCTATTTTTGACGCCCTTTCCCATTTGGATATTTCACAAATCTCTCTTTCTTTGATTATGTTCAAGCACTTCCAACTATATAAATGATGACAGAGCTCAAATGCTGTGTATTCCATAACATGACTCGACCCGGGGACGAACCTTTTCATGGAATGTCCTGGACCAAGATGTTGTGGGGTTTTGTTAGTCTTATATATTCCTAAAAGTATGTAAAAAGCTTTCGTAGTCTTAGGTGGAGTCAACTTGGACCATAGATGGTCGCTAGCAAATTTGTCCCGGTCCACATTGAATGCTGTACCGGCATAGATTTATATATGAAAGCCCAATTTCACTGGAACTCGTTCAGTCTTCCACATTGCATATTGTGCCAGCATACAGTCTTCCACATTGTATGCTGTGCCAGCATACAGAAATATAGGAAAACCCAACTTCACCGGATCTCGTTCAGTCTTCAAGCTCTGCTTTATCATTCATCTTTTCTTCAATTTTTTTTCCACTCTACGGGAGAGATTACCTACTACATCTACTTGACACTGAGTTTCCCTAACCCAATATAGTGACCCAATTGAAAATGAAATGAAAGTTGAGAAGACGAAAGCGGATGACTAGAAAAGCTATTTATTCCAGGAAACAACTATCTGTCAATGAACATCCAAGAACAACAATCCTGCCGTAATGAATTTTTCCCGCTTGTAAAGAATTTTCACCAGAAATGTGCACTAAGAAAATAGCCACCACCAACAGCTCATCTGAATGCTCGGATTACTCTCAAAAAAATTATGATGATTGGAATTGATTACCTAACATTTTACAAGTAGTCGAGATTAGACAGAATGATTTTGAAAGTAGTACGAGAAACACGCTACATTGGTGCTAGTAACGATCAGCTAATGATATTGGTGGTTGTCGTCTAGAGATGCCGACCATGGATGCAGGAGGGTTGGTGGTTAATAGCAGTGACCAATCAACCGCGTCAACAAATCTGAACAGTTCTTTTAATGTTGACAGCACAGAAAGCTTTTACTGAATGCAGGAAATCAGTTTGCATGGAGGTGAGAGGCGAGCCGTAAGCAGAACCCAAATAGTAACCAGAGGAATTCTGACTCCTTGAGACTTCCTCCTAAAGAATCTCAAACATGATATAGAAAGTGATTTTCTGCACCGGCCATCAGAGAACTGCCTCCATTTATTCAAAGGCACCGTTGAGTAGACCACAATGAAGAGACAACGAAAGAAAGAAGAACATCATGTGAAGAATTTCTCCTATGCTGTGATCACCGTATTTATATCGTAACTTTCTGTACAGTTTCTTTACAGCAAATGAATTCTAGGAATTTCTAATTCTAAGCAATCAAGGACATCAATGACTAGAAGGGGCAAAACAAGTATAAGACCCATAGTCATTGAGGATTTGCGTGTGCAACTTTAAGAAACACACAAATGTGAAGAAAATGTTCCGGGTGCATTAAGTTGTTCACAACCCAAGAGAAAGGTATCTCCAATTGTGGCTCAATGCCCTGGATTCTTAAAAGCTTTAACTCAGCAGTGTTTGACAAAAAATGAGGCTCGACAGCTTCACAGTTTTTTCCTGTCCTCTCTTCAGGACTTCCACTCGCATCTTGGTTGTCCTCTTGAGAAAAACAAGGAGCGTTCTTGCCATCCTCAACTTCTGTTTTAGACACATCCTCGTTGATGAATGATTTGTACGTACAAATCTCTGGTAGAAGAGCCTTCACTGCATCACCTAGTGTGAAGCATTTCCCTACATTCCAAGAGCTAAATTAACAATCTTATAGAAAAAATCTTAAAGTAGTGGAGACAGTTTGTCATAATATACATCTATCCTGACAAAGTTAAGAATGAAGAGGCCAACATATTAAACAGGACTGCATATGGATTCAACAAAAGGGGCATGCATTGCACAAAATGCAGCATACATAACATGAAGTCTCTCTCTTTATGTGAATGCCCTACTGTCAGAACCATTTTATATGAAAAATAGTTCTCGGGAATGTTTCTACCATCCTACCCAGACTGATATCCATCATAGAAAACTATAAATCGAACACCTGAACCTGAATTTTGAAGCGTTACCCAACTTAATTTGACTGTCAAAATGAGTTTGAGCATCTCTCATTTGACAGTCCTTTGGACTTCGGCAATAGAATCTAGACAAGCATCAACTCCCTGGTTGCAGCTAAGGGTGTCAAGGGTTCTGTTCAGATCAGGCATGTAAGGAAACCCAAGCCAGCCCAAAAAGTCCCCAACAGGAACAAGTTAACCTGAACTGATTACCGAACTAAAACAGTTTGGGACAAGTTGGGTCTCCAGTTACCAGTTTGTTTTAGGCGCTTTGCTTTGTCATTTTCAAAAGTTTTACGAGTTTTATTTTTCGATTGAAAAAGTATGGCATAAATTATTTGGTGCAGCTCTGCAGATCTAAGACAGAATTTATTGTTATTCATCTTCTTTTTTCGCCTGGACATGTTTCCTAACTTTGTTTCGGTTGTCTAATCTGCTGAGTTTTCACGTTTTCATTTTTCAATTTTTGGGTCATGTTGCTCTTTCAATTACCAATCAGATGCATGAACTAAGCCTTGCAAGTAGGCTGTTTGGTGTAGCCCAAACACAAAATTATGTTACCCGAACCAAGCCAGAAAAAATCCAGTTTGATTTTCTGGCATCTTGGATACTTTCCGTACACTCCTAACTGCAGCTAACAGGGTAATAGAAAGCAAGTAGTTCCTGTAAATAACTATATTCATGAAAGGGAAATGACAATAACAAGGAATGCTGTTATCCTAGAGGAGAAATAAAATAACCGGGCAAACAACCACATATAACACAAGGGTAATGCTGCCATTTAGGTAAAATCAAGGCTATCATGGTTTACCTTCTTCTTTGAAAACCTCAACAGGACGATTTATGTAAGAGATCTTGTCCCAACTATCAATTTCAGGTGCTTCCTCTAACTCATCAAAATCTTCAGTAGCACGGAAAACATACAGTCTGACTGGAATTTTGCCTGAACGGAGAAAATTTAATATCATTTAAAGACGAGCATAACAGAGAAAACAAAAGCCATGCGGCAGTGAACCTTCTTTTAGAGGGAATGTTTAACGGCCTGAATTCAAAGGCACATACATGGATGTATAACTCAACAATTCTTTATAAATAAGCATATGCCTTGAGTATTTCTAATACAATAAGGATTATGCAAACCTGTCTTAGTTTGTCCAGCCATATCTGTGTCAGCACTGCTTTCTTTGGATCTTAATGAAATTGAATTCTTCTTTACAATGTAGTCATCCTCAAGTACATCGAGTTTAAGCTTCAGCGATACCTGCCGGTAGGCTTCCAGATCGACTGAATAAGATGCAATACAGCCGAGTAACGATCACCAGATAACCAATTGTTCACAAATTTCAAACCAGTAAGGCAGAAAAAAGTCCCAGGTAGATAATCTGAAAAGATATTTCTTGCTTCCTGACATGCTTATCTGATTATCACCATACTAAGCCGCTCCAAATATTTCTCTATATATGTGGAAGGACCATTAAGAGGCCTCAAGGAAATATAATTCACAGATGTCTTAATATAAGAAAACAAAACAGGGATGCTCATAATAAAGTTGCTCCTAAGCAACCTGCAGAGGTCAGGGAAAAATCAACGCTGTATAAGGCTGCATACATTTATTTGACAATTCACCCCAGGTCCCATAATGTGGGAGGCTGGTGCAGAAATATCTGAAAAGATATTTCTGGCTTCCTGACATGCTTATCTGATTATCACCATACTAAGCCGCTCCTGATATTTCTCTATATATGTGGAAGGACCATTAAGAGGCCTCAAGGAAATATAATTCACAGATGTCTTAATATAAGAAAACAAAACAGGGATGCTCATCATAAAGTTGCTCCTAAGCAGCCTGCAGAGGTCAGGGAAAAATCAACGCTGTATAAGGCTGCATACATTTATTTGACAATTCACCCCAGGTCCCATACTGTGGGAGGCTGGTGCAGTGATGTGAACACTTGACATATGTAGGACACCAAAATGCGAATTATCATTGACATAGTCTAAGTGACCCTTCAATGATCCTATGGAAAATTAATTGATAGAAAGAGCTTAAAACAAAGTAAGGACCCTTTTGTTGCGACGTCTTATAAGAAACAAGCTATTTATTTTCCCGCAAAAACTTAAAATTGTCCAAATTAAAAAAAAAAACTAAATAATTATATGTGAATCTACATATTCACATTTGTATCTTTCGAAAGGCTTTAGCCATCTCGTGTTAAATTAAAGTCAAAGTATGTGTGACACAAAATTTGCAAAAAGCCAAAAGTTAGAAGCAAAAGTCACTCCAACCAGACCCTAAACTATTTCAAGGAAAATGAGTAAAAGGTTGGACATCAACCATACCCCTAATTGAAAAGGCTAGTAGCACAACTGACTTCACATTAATCTTCTTTTTTTAAAATGAGCAGGTATCAGAGTTTGTCTTCTTGTCAGGAGCAAATATCAGAGTTCTTTTTTTCTTGTTCAGGAGCAACTATTAAGTTTAGAGTTCTTTAAAGTCAAACAACACCACTTAATTGAAATTCCTCTGTTGATAGCACCAAAATACATTCAAACTGTAATGGAACAGATGCAGCAACACTAGCACAGGACTCCCCTAAGAGCAAGGCAGACTATTTAATTACAAAACAAATGAACAAAAGATGTTAACAGTAAATCAAAATATTGTCATGGCACAATATATATAAACTTTTAAAAGGATTTTATTAGACAAAATTGCAATTATGGAACTCCTAAGTTAATGCAAGTCAAAGCTACACTTCAAGTGCTCTTCAAGTCAAATAAAATGTTGCAAAGATATATCCAAAATGAAACAAAATCAAAAGAGACATTCTTTCATTTGACAATACTTCCCATAATTTTTATTCAAGGTGATAGAAAACCTAATTGACAATGATGACAGAAAATTTTCCAGCCAATGGGGAAAATCTGACAAGATATTTTTCCATAAAACTCAAAACTTCAATACAAACTGCATGGGGGAAAATCAATACAAAGTAATGAAAGCACTAACCAGATACAGATTTTCTAATCAATAAAGATCAAAGTCATAATAAAAGAAGCAATTTAAGGAAGAGACACATCACTTGGGGAAGAAACTTACCAACTTACCATTAAGGAAAAAATAAGGAAAATGCTGCTATATGAAACCTTATATATACATGCTTTCCGATAAATGCTTCAGGAAAAAGAAAATATCCATGCTAACAGAAAATTAGGACACTTTGGACTTTTGGATGGAGACATTAAAGACGCTATATAGAAATTAAGGTACTGATGAGTCAATTATTCATTTGCTTTCAAAAAGTGATTAATCTAAAGCCCATATATAGGTTAGAAAAAAATTGCCCCACGATTTTTTTCCACTTAGGGCTACAAAGATCATCATTATACTCAAATTCATCCGACCTCCAGCTGCAGAGTTTATAAGATCAACACCACTTTACAACAACTGAACTTTTTTGGCAGAAAAGGCCTTTTGGCTCTTGAAATAGGAATCCATACCATTCATTACACTTTGCCAAAGCTCCGATTGATCAGATTGGGACATATTCATGACATTTTTGCAATTTCCATTAATAATATAAGCTGCCTGCAAATATAATAGAATGTATCATTTGTTAAGGACAAAATACAGTCTTCTTCACAAGTATTTCATTTACGAATTTAAACAAATAAACTGCTTCCAGCAGTTCATTTCAAATATTCCCTCCTATGATCGAGTACTTCCAAACTAGCCAGTGGATCTTGCACGACCTGCCACAACAACCACATGTCTCTGGGAAAAACAGGCCCATCCACAAGCTAAACTTGAAACATAAACCCAGTCACAGATGAACTAGAAAAGACCACTCCAATCCCCAAGGTCATGCCAGATACAAAAAGTCATTGTAAGATAATCTTCAATCTAAGTCAAGGGCTGAAAGCCGGGACAGCAGAAATATTTTTCAAGCAATACAAAAGTTAACCCTCAGACTTTACATGGAGAAAAGCATCAATTTCTTCCCTCCAAATAACTGAAAAGCAGTGCCAATACCATAAAATGCAATTTTTCATCAATAAATTATCCACAATGGAGTTCTCTTCTATTCCTTTACAATATCCTAAGCAAACAGGCAGCAAGATTTAAGAATCACGAACATAAATACATAGATCTTTTACAATTTACAAATACTTTTTTACAAATTTAAAAAAATTTGAAATTGTCTATTTAACGCTCATGCAGTAACAACCAATAATTAATTAATATTTAAAGTTGTACAGCCCCACAATTTCTCTTGCAAAGAGCAAAAAATATGTATGCCAACCTCCTTTAGAGAATTGATAAAACTCCATTTTACACTATCTTCACCTTCGCAGGGGATCAATACATTGCTTGGATATCCTCTGAAATGTACCTGCAGACAATTGATGTTTCATGAGATGGATATGAGAAGATCTATTCAAATTGCATTTACGAGTCCCTACCCAATTCTACCATTAAGTCCAAGCTTGGCCATAGTGCCATTAATGCAGAGTACCTTAATAGCAAAAAAAACATGCGCAGAATGATGATGATTAATTTGTCACAAACTAGCTTTGACCAGCAATTAATGTTGAGGACCGTGGCGAAAACAGGATACATAAGAGGCACACTTGCAACGCAGCATGAAAAATGAAAAAGCACCGACATAGTATAGTGAAGAAGAACACAGAAAATAACAAGGTTAACCAACTAGTTTTTGTCTGTTGTGCCAAAAAAGAATTCTCACCAATTAGCTTTGTTTTTCTTCAACAAAAGCAAACCATCAGATATAGTGGGTATTTCAACTCATTTTGGTGGAAGGACGTAAAAAATTAGAAAAATTAGTCAGCCAAATGCCAGAAAGTAACACACAACAAAGAAGAACTATTCACCTAATAATAGAGATGGTATCACCTGTAGAGGGCTCTGGCATGAAGAAGAAGTTCAGAAGAAACAGAGATATCATCACTGACCACTAGAGAAGCTCACAGACCAAAGAAGGGGGAAAAAGAAAGAACATGATAATGCAGATGGATCTGTTCCAGAAAAGGATATGAGCTTTGCTATCTCTTTTTTCATAAGTTGAACTTGTAAATGGCGACCGAATTATTATCTCTATCATATCCCCTTTCAATGGATCACTTCCCGCAAATGATGCCATGGTGCAACAATGACAATGACTCCATTGCTTTCCAGCACTGGCAGCATAAAACAGTTCTTGCACTGGTGGAGAATGGAGAAAAGCTCTTAAAATCAATCCATCAAAACTCAAATTGAATATCTCCATTTCTTTCCACATGTATGAATTGAAATTCCGTTTCAAATAAACAGCACACGATTAACCCTGTAAACATCTCTTGACACGACCTAGCATGCCATACATTGTCCATTGAGTCCTCGGCACGAACCGCAAACCTAATATCTCAATCATAGAAAACCCGGTTCCTAGTTTCTGAAGGCGAGCAGCAATGAGAAAAAAGATTCCATACCGTCAAATTCCAAGGTCTCTTCGGTTCGGGGCATAAAAGGTCAAAAAGAACTCCAGTCGGAATGAACCTGCGAAACAATCAACACAATTCGATCAGTTCCAACCAACGATCCACAGACACGCGGACTCATTCCATGTCCAACCAGTCAAACCATCGCACCAAGACACCAGCATCGAATAGGTGAAACCGGAAACAATCCGGCGACGGCCAAAAAATAAAAAAGAGAAGGAGCCGTTACCATTTCAAGGGCAGGCCATTGTAGTCGAACCAAACGGTGTCGACGCGGGGCGGGAGGGCGCCGCCGAAGTGGGGCTTGACCTGGGGGTCAACAGCGGGAGATACCCGATCCGGGGAGCCAGAATCTGAGACGCACGAACGTTTTGGAAATTAGGGTTTCTCGAATTTGAAGCAAAAACAGTGAAAAAAAGGACTCTGATGCGACGCGATACGAGGAGAGGAGGTGGCGGAGGGAGGGTGGTGACGTCCGACTCGTGGAGGTGGATGTGCAGCGGGATCGCCCCCTTCCACACGTGCTCCCGCGCCTCCATCACCGGCCACCGTTCGACGCCGACGGGCGAAGGAACCGCCGCGAGCTCCGCCCTGATCCGAGCGCTCCGAGCTGACCAGGCTTTTACTGCACGGCGGAGACCTGGTCCGTCAGCAGGGATCGCTTCCTCCTTAAATCTCGAAAGTCTCTGAACTTTTATTTATTGCTATATTTATACCGATTTTGAACTTTTTTTCATTCAATTAAGCCCCTGTCCCATTAATTTTATTCATTTTTGTCCTTCCCGCTTAGGTGTGTGATTGGTTCCGATCCAATTCTTCCATGATAGAATCCGGAAGAATCGGTTCCCAATTTTTGGAACGGGGACCGGACTATTTGGTCTTAGGATCGAAAAAGACTGGACCGTAGTTCCGATTTGATCTAATAAAACCAACCACTTTTTTTTTTTTTCCACTAAAGATTGACCGTACAAAATTAGAGAAAGTAACAAATCTTAAGTTAGTGATAGAGGTGACAATGAATAAAGAATTGTCTTGTCATCGCTTATAGTATTATTAGACAAAATAATATTTAGTTCATATTTTACTAATTCTTTTTAAGAAAAATCTCAATGTTTTAGGGCTTAGTAATTTAAGATTTTTATTTTTTTGTATTGTAAGAAGCACATTATCTACTTTTAAAGTAATTGTTCTAGGATGTGGATTTGATGTTTTAGAGCTTAGTATTTTACGATTTTTTTTTTTTTGTGTTTTAAGAAGTACGCTTTTCACTTTTCAAGTGATCATTTTAAGATCTACACTTAATGTTTTAGGGCTTAGCATCTTAAGAGTTTTCTTTTCTTTTTTATACTTTAAAAAGCATGTTATCCACTTTTCAAATGATTATTTTAGTATATGAATTTAGTGTTTTAGGACTCAATATCTTGAGATTTTTCTTGTATTTTTTTGTGTTTTAAGAAATACGTTATTCACTTTTCAAATACTTGTTTTAGGATATGCACTTGACGTTTTAGGGCTTAATATCTTAAAATTTTGCTCTTCTTTTTTTATTGTAAAAAGCACGTTATCCATCTTTCAAATGATTGTTTTTGAATATGGATTTGGTGTTTTAGGGCTCAGTACGTTGGGATTTTTCTTGTATTTTTTGTGATTTAAAAGTACGTTTTTCACTTTTCAAGTGATTGTTTTAAGATATAGATTTGGTGTTTTAAGGCTTAGTATTTTACTTTTTTGTGTGTGTTTTTGTGTTTTAAGAGTACGTTTTAGGACCTGGACTTAATGCACTTAATGTTTTTGGGCTTAGTCTCTTAAGATTTTTCTTTTCTTTCTTGTATTTTAAGAAGTACTTTATCCATTTTTCAAATGATTATTTTAGAATATGGATTTGGTATATTAGGGTTCAATATCTTAGGATCTCTTATGTGTTTTTTATGTTTTAAAAAGTACGTTATTCAATTGTCTCAAGATCCATTTGAAAAGTGGATAACATGCAATATATTCTAAATGTTATGTGATTTTTTTTTATTTTTCATATTTATGATATGAAATTTTATCAAATTAGCTACACAAAGTAGTCCATATGATCCACATTCACCCACCTCAACCGCAATTTAGGAAACAAAAGTAATCGAAATTCGATCTTTAAGTCAAGATTGAATTCTCATTATATGCATGATTCAAAAAGGAAATGTCCTATCAAGAAATGCTTAGAAGAACCTCAAAACAAAATTGGATTAGAATACAAAATGGGCAATTGAAAGGATGTTCTGTACATCCTTGCTTTCTCCAGCTGGAATAGTCCTTCACTCATTATTTGATCCCTATTAGGCCATCTTCTTGTGTATCATGGTAACAAGGATGTTCTACATGTCTTGGGTGTACATCACTACCTTCTCTAGCTATAACAGTCCTTCGCTCGTTATTTGATCCTTACCAGACCATCTTCTTATGTACAACGGTCAAACAAGGATGTTCTGCGTGTCCTACGTGTATGTCGCTGCCTTATCTGGCTGGAACAGTCCTTTGCTCATTATTTGATCCCTACCGGACCATCTTTGCCTTTAAATAGAAGGATCTTCTCCTTCTTATTTGCAAGCCTTTCTTCTGCTTTTCCTCTTCTTTTCAAGACTTTATGGCTACTTCCTTTGAAATTCAGGAAGTACAAGGAGACAGACCAGGTGGCATAGGGAGTTCATGAGGGAGGTCAATCGATTGAAGCTGGGGATATTGAGGAAGGAGGTCAGGCAGTTGAAGTTAGGCAAGTTGAGAAGGGAGGTCTAGGAGCTTGGAGAGCATGGGCAGCAGCACAACGTTCCCTTATTAAGTGCATACACAATTTGAAGACACGAAATGATTGACTGTGGGAGCGTTTTGGCCACGTTAGTAGCCTATTCGTCTGTGTTCTGGCACTCATACTTGGATTGGTCAATCCATCTAGGCTTCTTTGAAAAAGCATAAATAGGGGTGAGATTTGTGATCTTCGTCACAATCGGCCATGCAGTCAGCTTGTTCAGCCTATTTTTGAACCTCAAGAGGTATTTGGAGCTTAACATAGTGAAACATTAGTTGGCGAGGCACTATCCCCCATGGCTGCTACCAAACCCTCCTTCCAAGAAGAAAAAATTGCTATCTGCATGTTTGCCCTTTTGGCCATGTTGTATTTCTTAGCTTTTAATGTTGTTGGGGCATAGTATCGCGTGAGTTGCCTTGTGGCCAGCTCAAGTACCCAGTCCATGTTTAATTGTTTTTATGAAAGGCAAATACCATCAAAAATCATAAACTATGCCATTTGTGATAATTTTACTCTAAATTTTTTTTATGCCATTAAAAACCCTAAACTATGCTACTTGTGACAATTTTATCCTAACATTTTCCATGCCACCAAAAACCCGATACTATGCCACTTGTAATAATTTTACATTGAATTTTTTTGTACTACAAAAAACCCTAAATTATGTCACTTATGACAAATTTACCACAAACTTTTTGGCTAAAGGGCATTTTCATCCTTTTCTTTTTTCTTTCCCTTCTCCTTCCTTCCCTCTTTGCTATGGCTAGTAGAGGGAAGCCGACGATGGCCGCCCGCCGGCCCTCACCGGCGTCAGGCGAGGACCTGGCGAAGGCGACCCTGTCCTGGGTTAGGTGAGACAAGGGCGACCTCGTCGGTGTCGGGCGACCCTCTCCCAAGCTAGATTTGGCGAGGGTTGCCCAAGCCTCGCCCAACTCAGGCGAAGGTCGCCCTCACCAGATCCGACGATGGCAACCTTTGCTTGGGTCAAGCGACGCAAGGGCAGCCCTCGCCAGCATTAAGTGAGGGCTACCCTTGCCCAACGTTGGCAAGGACCGCCCTCGCCTCGCCCGACCCAAGCGAGGGTCGCCTCGCCCATTTGGTGAGGGCGGGCGAGAGCATCCTTTGCCGACTTCGACACCAATGAGGGCAGCCATCGCCATCTTCCTTCTGTCGGCCATGGCAGAGGAAAGGAAAGAGAAAGGAAAAAAATGGAAAAAGGACGAAAATGCCCTTCAGCTAAAAAATTCAAGATAAATTTGTCATAAGTGGTATAGTTTGGGTTTTTTGTGGCACAAAAAAAGTCTAGAGTAAAATTGTCATAAGTGACATAATTTAAAGTGTTTGGTGGCAAAAAAAAGTCAGGGTAAAATTATCTCAAGTGATATAGTTTAGGGTTTTTTGTGATATTTGCCCTTTTATGAATGAGATGGAGATCTTTTTGGGTATTTTTAGGTGCTTTAATGTTTTATATGTTTTTATGAATGAGTTGCAAGAGTCTTGTATTTTCAGGTGTTTTTATGAATGAATTGTAGGAGTTGATTAATTATGTTCAAATATAATTGTTGACTAAAAACTTCATAACATTTAGGTTTAGTAAAGATTAGGAAAGTTGAAACCTTAAAAAACAAATGCATCAGAAACAACCTTCACATCGTTGGCTCCAATCACCCATTCATTAATAGTCTTAAGCCAAAATGCAACAATTAAAGGAAAGTTATCGCATTCTCCTCAAGTTGGATCATAGTGAAACAAAGCTGAGACTGTCTTCAACAACCTACCCTTTTCCAGGGGCATTTTCACCTACGAGAATTGTGAGCAGTAGTTCCTTTAATAAGGGCGCCCAACCTTAACGACATTACCTATTTTTATGAGCTAGTGCCTATACACCTCACATCCCTTAGAATATAAGTTATATATTTTTCTTCCCCAATAAATACCTTCAATCTAAGTTATATATATATTTTCCCCCAATGAATACCTTCGTGTTTTGCGCCCTAGAGTTTGGACGAAACAGTTTAAGGATTTACTCATTGATCTCTATTTGGCTTTCAAGTGCACGACTTTGCAATCACTCCTCAAGAACACCCTTATGAATGGTAAGGCAACAAGGATGATGACAATGAGTGGAATCTAGAATTGGTGGCACTCCATTTCAAAGGCGTTGATGTGCCCGATGACGAGGTCGAGAGTAGACAAAAATAGACCATGGATAACGCCCAACCGTGACCACTGGCAGTCAATGGGTTTGTTTAGAAATTTCACTCCTTTTTGTAAGTTTGCTTTAGCCACTAACCCCATGGATATGAAAAGAGGAGGAGGTGCTGAAGAGGAAGGAGGAGGGAGAAGGAGGACAAGGGAGGTGGTGAGCAAGAAGGCTCATGCACGTATAAGGTGGGGGAAAAGTCATTTCATGAGTGGAAGGGGGAAAATGAAAAGGGATCAGGTGACCCTCTCATATCTCGAAGAGGTAATAGGAAAGATGCCAATGGCCTCCACAAGGAAGATTTTAAAAAAATTGATTTATACTTTGCTTGTACTCCTCAGGAACGCCCTTATGAACGCCCTTATGAATGGTGAGGTAATAAGGATGATGATGAGTGGAATCCAGAATCGGTGGCACTCTACTTTAAAGGCGTTAACATGCCCGACGAGGAGGCCGAAAGTAGATAGAAATAGGCCATAGACAATGCGACCACTAACCGTCGATGTCTTTGTTTAGAAGTTTCAAATATATCAATCCTTTCTTAAGTTTGCTCTAGTTGCGACGCCATGATGCCATGGATATGAAAGGAAGGCGAGGTAGTGAGGAGAAAGGAGGAAGGGATAATTTGGGATCTAGATTGTGTGGCGAATTTATGGGATCTAGACCATACAACTTTCTTAGATCGATTCGGATCATTGGAGTACATAAGTCAAAGCCTTTTTCGGATCAATTAATCACTCAAACTCACCTAGATTGTAGGTAAAAAAAAAAATTTTAAGAGAAACTCTAGAAGATAAAGAAAGTTAAATTACTAAATGGTTGGATGGATACAATGCGGGGGAATGGCTCCTTTTTATGCTAGTGGCCATTTGATTATAACCATTGACCGTTATTCAATTCAGTGGATGAAATTGTATCTCTCTACCTACTAACTAATGGTATTTATGTTCAGAGAGTTCTAGATCTTAGCGCAATTACCGTCTTATTCGTCCCAAAGAACTTTCCGGAAGTTCTTGGGGAACCCTTGGGTAAGTTGGAGTGCTCTTCTTCGTTCTTACATGGTCCCTTGATTACAAAACCTCGGATCCGTAATATTTAGGATCAATTTTAAAAAATTTCAATAAATGAGAAGTCAAAATTTACTTATGTAACAAAATAAAAATAATAAAGGGGGAAAAAAAGAAAAACATAATCTTGTCTTTTCTTTTAACTCGTTTCCCATAAGACACAATTTACCTTCCAAATTTATTTTTCTCTTTTCTTTGGACACGCTTTGACACTCGAATCTAGAATGTGGATTTTTTTCTCCAAGTTTTATGGATTATTGAAATGGAGTTAAATTTATCTTATTGAAATAATGAATGATATTAACAAATGGTAGATTAATGTTCTAAGGGTAAATTCCTTCTAAGCTCTTTATTATTTATGAATTTAAATCAAATTAATTTCATTGAAATAATCATAAAAATGATCATCTATCATGTATATATAAAAATATACAGTTAATATACAATAAACGCCAACGTGTCGAATTCTCTATTTTTTTAGAATAATATATTATATCGTGTCATGTCGCGGTCTATGTAAATCTTCTTAACTTTTAAACCTAACCGGATCAACACTCTCGAAACCGAACCGAATCAGGTGGTCCAATTCAATCCGAGTGATTCCCGATTTGGGCAATCTATCTTGGGCATCCCTATTTCCACTTGAATATTTGATTGAAAGGCCGCCGGGAATGCGCAATCAATTCCGAGTGTATCAACGTGCAGATGTAAATTATAAAAAAAAAACAATAGAAAAAATCCGATTAGAGAGATGGGTAGGGTCAGCGCCCCGCCGCCAAGTAGCGCTGAACGAGCTCATTTGAGTCGAGGGAGAAGCATTCGAAAACTAAGTGCGGTGGAGATTGCTTCAATGGAAACAAACGATGCAATTTTGACGACGATATCATGAATCGTGAATGAATATTGAATTGTGTGATTAAAATTAGTATTTTGTGTCATAGATGTATGGATTAATTAAGGGATATTACCAAATATGAAATTTCAAGTCAGATTCATCGTTTTTGAGTAATTCAAGGGCGTAATGATACAACTATTCCGTTGACATTTGCCCAATATTTAGTGATTTTTTTAAATACCATCTTTAAATTTTTAAAAGTGACATCTCTCATTAAAATCATTAATATATCATAGTGACGTGGACAAATATTTAATTTTCGTTTCTGTCTTATTTTGTTCAATATTGTTGTCATAATTTATTTATTTATTTGTGACACATCAAATTTAAAATAAATATCGACATACAATATTTTATTAATTATGTCACAATAATAAATTCAAGCATAACCTGATAATTAAATGGATTCCACAATTAAAAATATAAAAGATATGACTGCCTTCTCGTGTTTGCATGGTGTAAGAATTTTTAAATGTATCTAAACGTCTCGTGTTCACACAATAAATGTTTCACTTTATTTAATTAAATGAGTTCAAATGCATTATAAATAGGTAAAAGGCTTAATTCATACTTACAAATGTTTATTATTCATTAAAATTATTTATAAGAACACCTTAATACATACAATGTATGTCTTGCCAAAAAAAAATACTAGTTGTAGATTAGGATCATCGAGTTTTATCTTGAAAAATATTTGATAAACCTCTTAATACTCAAGCGAAGGTTGTTTGAGAGAAGAATAAATATAATTGTTTTAGTTAAAAACTAAACAAACAGATAAAGTTTCAAGATTGGAAAGTTGATCCCAAGATGACAAATTAGTAGCGTTAACGGTCACATGAATAATTGTCATTAGATATTTAGTGGAAGAATCACACTAAATAAATTAAAAATGCTTGGAGACTACGTCAAACTAAGAACAAGTTCAAAGATGATATGTGATAATGAATAAAAAGTTCAAGGATTGACGGTATTATTATTGGTCCGTGTTTTTATATATAAGATTATTCTTGTGGTAATATTTGCAAATAAATTGCATCTAAATGCAAATCGCAAATCGTAAATCTTTTGTGTGTCATTTTGGCTGTGATGATATTTGCGAAGTGTAAAATTTATTTTATTAATTTATTTAATAGAAGTACTGCATCCATAATAAAATTACAATAAGTCCACCTCACTTCCTTGCCTTGTAAGAACCGGTTTGAGACGAAACGCAGAGGATTCGAAGTTGGAAGAGAGGGACAGAGCAATGTTCACGAACGATCGGAGGCAAGAGGAACGAACGGGAAGATATGGAACCCCCAGGCTGCAGTACCTCCAGGTTCATTCCTCATCAAGATTGCGCCTTTTCCCCTTTTTCTTCTGCCTTCGTCCTCTTCGGTTCATGGGTTTTTTGTAGTCTGTCGGCCCGACTTCGATTTTCGGGGCTTTTGGGTATGATCCTAACTATGTCTGCGGAACTGACTGTGATTTGGGGACCTTGAATTGGTGCTTACTTTCCCTGAAAATGTTATTCATGCTTGGCCTCGCTCAAGCTGCCGAGAGGATAATATCAATTCCTGTCTTCTGCTTTTTCGTTTCTTGAATTTGAAAGGCGGGGCGACCCACTTGCTTTTGCGAGCTCCTGTATCTATTTCCCATTCTCTGATGGAGGTTAGAGTCGAAAGCTTAATGTCTTTTTTCTTGTTTTGTTTCAGGATTTGGTGAGCCAGTTCCAGAACGCTACAACTGAAGGTAACAGAGGATCTTTATGCGTGCATTATCTGTTTTGTTGAAATCGATTTGTTCTCAGTGATTGCATTGTTCACTCCTGATTATGGATGAGGAAGGTCATGCCAAGCTGTGGGTTTGCCCAGGAGAAAATTCTAAATTCTGGGTTGTAGCTTAAATGCACTCTGATGATTTGTTGAGGGTGGTGATTAGGGAAATATTGCACCGGATCATCTGTTTAATGAGGAACCTTTTAAGGGCCTGGTTCTCTGGACGAATTGCAGCTTAATAATTTGAACGTGACGTGTTTTTCAGTATCCAGTGGTTAAGTTAATCTTCTCTGTTTGGTTTCTTGATCTGGTTCCCTTCCTGTAGTCATGAAATATTGTGACTGGTTTCATGTGAATGTATTGCGGTGATGCAGTTTTTGGCATTAATTCATAAAGCAAACCTTTAATGTGAATGATTGATCATGACTAGTTGTTTCCTTATTTCCAGAAATGAAAGAAAAAATCGCTGCCAATTTGGCGAATTTTGCTTATGATCCGTACAATTATACGTTCTTGCGCCAGGTCTAGAACCTCTATATTCTGATTACTCAAAAGGATAATTTCTTGATCTGTTATTTTGATATTTAACTAATTCAACCTTTTCTCTGAAACAGCTCAATGTGTTGGAGCTTTTTCTGGACTGCATGACTGAACCAAATGAGAAACTTGTTGAATTTGGAATTGGAGGAATATGCAATTCATGCGCAGGTAAATTCAGAAATTCCAATTTGTGGATGATAGATAAATCGCGCAAGTTAAGGTTGATCATCGTCTTCCGTGAAATGTTAATGGCTGATTTTTCATCTACTTAACAAATTTTTAGTCTTTTTTTCTATACAGAGCCAACAAATGCTGCAGTCATCACTCAGAGTGGTGGGATCCCTCTCATTATTCAATGTCTGTCAAGCCCTGTGAGGAATACTGTGAGTGGAGAACCTGCCTTTTTTTGAATGGTTCAACTCTTCAGCTACAATAGTAGATGTCAGTTTCAATTTGAGCTTGAGATTTGAGTCCATAAGTACATGCATACTACAGCGCAATGTAGTGACAAGCTTTATCATATTCTGCAAGTAAAGTCACAGGAATTTTCGTTAGGTTATGCTGAAGTGAAAATGGGATGCTTTCAACTGCTTCATTTACATTTGCCCCCGCACTGTACCCCACCCAAAAAATGAAAAAAGAAACTGCTTGGAGATGGAATGCAAACAGTAACTAGAGATAATGAAGTATATAATTGGTTCATTGGTATGAGTGTGCTTTTTGAGAGGTTGCTTAATGATTTACAGGTAATGTATGCCCTTGGATCTCTTTACTACTTGTGCAATGCATCCAACAAAGAGGAAATTTTAAAGCCAGAAGTAATTGATTTGATCAGGAGGTATGCTGCTGCTGGAGATGTTAGCATCAACTTCAGCAATCTGGCTAATGCATTCCTGGAGAAGCACATCTCAGGAAACAAATGAAATTGGTAATGGCTACTGTCATGGTTCGCGTGCGAGATTGCATTTTGAACATGCCTTGTCTTTCTTGTGTCCTTGCCACCAGTAATTGCACACCTCCTGCCAAAGGTCATAACTACCATTCACTTCACTGCTGTGACAAAATTTTGGTACAGAGTACTAGCTAGTAAAGCTTTTTAGGGTCAGGAAAGTCGGTCGACTTCTGAAGTAACTGGATCTCCTGGTGAAAATATAATTGGAAAAGGTTCGGCACTTCATTTTCCTTTTGACATATTGAAGATATAACTTCTATAAAGTGTTGCTGAACCACTGTTTCTCCATCTTCTGATGCATCTGGTGTAGATTATCAAAACGTCATTTGATTGGTTTCTCATCCCCTTCTGTAACATTCTGAACCTGTTTCCATTGGCACGAAAGATGAATAAATTGGACCGATTAGTCAATTGGACAGATAATCGATATGAGCTGAGGTCTGAAGTTTGTGCTGGCCTTTCACAGTGGAGCAGATTCAAAACTTCTACGATGCATTCATGGGATTTTGGATAGATGTGACCATCATCTCTCTTGAAAAGTATATGTTATATACAAGTTTGCAAGCTAGGCTGGCTAGGAATAGTATATCTTGTAGGTATAAGTATATTATTTCTCTGTATTCTCCCTTGTACTTTGAGGAAGTTGGTAATATTTTCCCTGTATCTCAGACAGAATTGCTGAATAGACCATTGCTACAAGGAAACTTTCCGAAGAGGTGACATACATTGACAAATCATCAAAAGATTTAGAATGTTTTGTGACTAGAGTTATAAATTATCTAGTAGTTATCATGTCTTTTAGCTCTTATCTATTAGTTAGTTTATTGTTGTTTTGAACTTGACTCTCTTCACAATCTTGTGCAGACCAGACCGGACCAGACCAAGACTCCAAGTCCATTGTTCTCTCTCTCTCTCACCCAAATTGTTGTTCAATCACAAGCTCAGGTCATCCTTCCCGTGCCAAACATATTGATGAAAGGCTTTTTAGAGCAATTTCTTTGGATATTTGTTGATTTCCTGAGATTGTGATTTTCTGGTCAAGGCTGGTGGATGAATTTTGGAAGTTGAACCGCAAGGTTGAACAGTCAAGATTTCAAGTCTTGTAATCACTAATGCATTTTCTAGTTCTTAAGACATTATCGTGTTTTCTAGTTCCATGTCTTTAATATTTGGGGAGTCCTCATGTCTCTTTAATGTTTGTTTATTTCCTAAATCTGAGTCCCTTTATAGCTAGAGAAGAGTTCTCAATTGAAAGGCAAAGTTGATGAATATATGAAAATTCCTCGACATGAGTGAATAGTTATCTGATTCTTTATCAAAGTTTCTTGCTAGTGAATGAAACAATTCTTTATCCTTAGGGCGGTGGAGTTATTCTTTACACTTTGATGGTGAGCTGCAATTGATCTTGATTTTTTATCCTTGGCTGATTTGTCACTTAAACGCTTACGTTCATACACTTAGTCCATCAAACCTCTATTCTTGGAATTACTGGTCTTATGCACGGATCGAGTTGGTATGAGAGCTCAATGTTGAATTCCTTTTGAGTGATTCATTCTCTTACTTATCTCCCATCCCATCTCATACTTTCAAAAAGAAGAAGAGAGAAATGATTTATCAGGTTCAAAGAGGCTTGACTTTGGGACAAGTACAAAATGAAATGTGTGACTGTGCCATAACGGAGCTTCAACAACTAATGAAGCAAGTCCTCAACCATTTGAAGAATTAGGCGAGGCAGGAGCCATCATAGATGCGCCTTGTTAATTGACCATGCCATGCCAATCCAGATGCTCATCAAAACTTTGGCGATGAATCCAACGACACTGGAGGCAACTCTAGTGATTCGGATTATCGAGTCCTAAAGAGAAGAAGAAGACATGAGGAGAGTGATCATGAAGTAAAAGTGAAGGGACTAGAATTTAAGGGAAATCTCAACCTAGGTAACTTTGTTAATTGGCTCTGTGACAGCGAATGAGTATTCGACTTCCACTCACACTTGGAGGAAAAGTGTTGCAAGGTTGTTGTTCTTAAGTTGAAGAGAAATGCTTTGCTTTGGTGGTGGAAAAAGCCAAATCAAATCTTAGGAAAAACTCAAGATACTGATGAAAAAGGGATTCTTGCTTGACAACTACAAGCAAGACTTGTTCCTCCAGCAACACGGAATTAGCATTGAAGAATACTTTTTAGTGTTTAAACAACTCCTTATGAGGTGTGATATTTCAAAATTGTCGGAGCATACCGTTACTCATTTCCTTTGTGGCTTGAACAAAGAGACTTCAACCATATTAGTCTTTCGAATATGTTTGCAAGCTAGCTATGAAAGTGGACAAACAACTGAAGCGTGGCAAGGGCTTGTTGACTAAATCATCAACAAAGGGAACATCCTTCTTTAAGGGTGCTTCTTATAATAAGGCCAAGAATACATCAATGAAAGATAAAGGTAAAGAGAAAGCCATGGAGCTTGTTGAAGAACTCCTCAAAAATGTCAAGAGTGGTAGTATTCTAAAACGCTTTACATGCCGTTGCTAGGGATACTTTCAAGTCGATTGTACAAATCGAAGAATTATGACTCTCCAAGAAATTGAGAAAATCGACGTGGGGCTTCAAGAAGCTATGCAAGATGCCGATCAGATTGAGACCAAATTTGAGGAGGAAGATGAGATTGCAAAGTAGCCGAATGAAGGAGAATTGCTTGTTATCAAGATAGTTTTGCACTTTACAATTACCCCAATGGCGAAAGAGTAAAGGGAGAATATTTTTCAAACCTGTTGCACCATTAATGGAATGGTGTTTAATTTGATTATCGAAACTGGAAGTTGCACCAATGTAGTGTCAGCTACTCTAATCGAGATGCTGAAGCCACTCCCAAACACTTCTAATCATATAAGTTGTAATGGGTGAAAAAAAAAGCGATCTCTAGGTAATTAAACAAGCCTTAGTATCGCTTTCAATTGGAAGAAATCATCAAGATCAGGTTTTGCATTTTGTTATTCCCATAGATGCCTGTTACTTATTATTGTTGAAGGTTTTGGCAATTTGATAGAAAAGCTATGCATGATGGCCATAAAAATACGTACTCATTTAACATTGACCAGGAACATATTGCCCTTGTCTCTTCAAATCCACTCATGATCCACAAATTTCAACTAGGGAAAGGGAACACAAGTAAAAAAAACTTTTATTGAATGGAACATCGGTTGAAAGAGTTTTTCACAAACAAAATATTGATTTTCCCTTACTTTTAGTTGAAATCAGAACAAGTGAGGAAGAGTTCCTGAAATGCGTCCTTTAATGAATAAGCTTGAAGATGCGCTTTTAGCTTTTTCGCATGCTTTGAAGAATTTCATAGGGGACAAGCAAATGTATTATTATCTAGTTTGTTGGAGAGGCCGTCCTAGAAATTTATTGGAATCAAGTTCCTTTGATAAGAATGTTTATGGTTACCTGGCTACTTTCAATCTTGGAGATGAAGTTATGATAGATTTGAGGACAAATCTTCAACAACCTAGAGATATTGATGCCCACATAAATTTATTAAGCAAATTTAGTTGGCGAAGAGTAAAACCTCAAACCGGTACACTCGTCAATTGCCACATGCATTCAACTAAACAATTTGATGGTAAAATTTAACAAAAATTAACAGAGGGTTAATTTATTGTAAGTGTACCAATTTATGATTTTTTGTGGTAAAAAATTTATTTTTGGATAAATTTATCACAAATGTACTAGTTTGGAATTTTTCATTGTATTAATCATAAAACTACTGAGTTGAAAATTGTGTTTTCACAAAAGCCACAACTATTGGTTGTGTTATTTTTACTTTTATGTTGATGATTTATTTATATTTTAAGTGAATTCAAAATTGTTGAGGAGACTAAATCTTATATTAGAAATTGTTCTGAAGTTAAAAGATATCGGTCCTATAGTTGTGACTTTGAGAATCAAGGTCATTGGAAAAGATTTTAAAAAAGTTAGCCAATCACTCTATATTAAAAAGTGCTTAATCTAGCTAGGACAAGTGATGTGCCTTTGGGTCCTATTGAGTAAGTGAAAAATAAAGATCAATCAATTGACCAAGAGCAGTATGCTAGGATCATAGGATACCCTATGTATACAACGGATGCAACAAGTCCCCATATTGGATATGTGGTAGGAAAATTGACTTAGATTTACTTCTAATCCCGGTGCATTTCATTAGAAGGAAATTGATAAATTTTTGGGAAAATCTAAAATAAAAGATTAATTGGGTTAGGAGATTATTGAGAAATATTCTCTTTTGAGCATACTCCTTTGCATCCCGTTACTATATATAGTGACATTAAGGCAAAGAATTACATAGTAAAGAAAATTAAGATTTCAAAAAGATTAAATAAAAAAGAATTACAATAAGATTTCCGACAAGACTAAAAGCATGTTTCTATGAAGTATCACCATATTCGTAAAATGGTAAAGAAAGGTAAAGTTGTTATTGAGTACATGCCATCCGAGGGTATGTTGGCCGATCCTCTCACTGAGAGATCAACTTGTGGAAAGCAATCAATAGCTTTGAAGGAGATGGGATTAGTACCAATGTTTAAGGATCCACTTGATTTAGCCTACTCTATATTTGTGTTGCGTATGAGATAGAGTTTGAAGGAAGTTTAATCAATTGTGATCTATTGAAATGTTAGCATAGAGGTTACATTTTCAGTGAACGTTACTTTGGAACTAGTGGGGTCATAACTTTTAAATAGGGAAAATTCCATCTTGAAATGTGTATTGTTTTATTTGCTATGTAATAGGATTAAATTTATCTTAACGAACAATGAATCAAAAAACAAGGGTTGCAGCTGCTCTTGATGGGATTTGCCTTTGCGAATGTGGAAGTCGAGGTCCTTCTCGTGAGCTGTGGTTACATTCTAAAGCTCTCGCTAAAGTGGGATAAGTGCATGATTTCAGAACACATCGTCCCAAAAGAACCAACAAACCTTGTGTGATGAGAACAAGATCAAATCAGTAGTTTGGGATTAAAGTTCGGGAAAAGTACCAAAAAGTCTAACTAATTATATTGGGGTTGAGACTATTTAGAGTGTATTACTTTCGTGCGGTGCTCACTTTGGTGTCAAAACTTTTTTTTTTTTCGCTCACTTGAGTGCCAAATCGGAGTGAAATCGATTACTTGGAGTGCCACTTCGCCGGAAAAGGCGCGTGGCGCCGGAAAATAATATTTTAATATTTTAATTAATATTTTTGATTTTTTGATTTTTGATTTTTTTTTTTTAAGGCGGCGAGGGCCACCGTTGATCTCGCCCGGCCGCCGAACTCTCGCCCGAGTTGGGCAAGGGCTCGCCGTGACCCACGAAGGCCTTGGGTGAGGCCGGCGAGGCCGTCGAAGGCCCTAAATGAGGCGGCGAGGCGTCGGCCACGGCCTCACCGCTGCTGCGGCGCGAGCCGGGCGGCCCTTGCCCGGATCGGCTCGGGCAGGCCGCAATGGCCCTCGGCGGCGCGGGAAGCGCGACGGCCTCACCCAAGGCCTTTGCGGCCAGCGGCGGGGCCCTCACCCAATTTGGGCAAGGCTTTCGCGGCCAACGAGTCAACGGTGGCCCTCGCCGCCTTAAAAAAAAATTCAAAAATTCAAAAAATTCAAAAAAATTCAAAAATTCAAAAAATTCAAAAAAATAATTAAAATATTATTTTCCGGCTGCCACGTCAAGATTCGGTGCCATGTCAACTTTCCGGCGAAGTGGCACTCAAGTGATTGATTTTTACTCCGATTTGGCACACAGTGAGCAAAAAAGTTTTGGCACCAAAGTGGCGCCATTTGAAAGTAATGGCATTTAGTGTACTTACCTTAATTATATTGGTTACAATCTGGTCCTACACATTTTAATTGGGTCATTATAGTGCTAAACATTTCCACATTAGTACCAATTCGATCTATTCAGCCAAATTTAAGCAAAA